>JAQPPZ010002785.1:1266411-2532822 GCA_028583015.1 Wollemia nobilis | reverse complement strand
AGGCATGTTCTCATATTTAATCACTTGCAACCATTTTTCAAATTTTGAAATAATTTCACATGAATGTGGTAAATCTATCTCTAAATTGATATTAATACAAAATCTAGTATAGAGTAATTGGGATCTCGTAATAGTGGTTGGATCAATTGCAATAATCTAACCAAATTCTTTCAAAATTCCTTCAAATATTTCTTCCCTCAAAAAATGTAAAGGGATCCCCGGTAATCGAACCCAAACTAGGGCTTGCATAATATTTTGATGGTAGGGATCAAATTTTGGGGTCCAGTTTTATAGGAACAACCCTCTTCTACAATAAAACCAAGGGTCCTTCTATAGAATTCAAGTCATGTCCTCCTCACAATTCAATTTTACCAAAAATAAATTCTTTGGAAGAGCAACAATTTCCATAAACCCTAGCGGTTTCCATTTTTCATAAGCTCATTTTTTAATTGAATCCAAACCTGGTTTTAGTTTCCATAAATTTACCTACTAAAAAAATATTCCATTGAGCCACTTCTAGATATACAAGTTCATCTAGAATGATTAATTTCCCTTTTTCCATTGATAAATTGAAACATTTCTTCAACATGTTCATATTTCCTTTGACTGCATTCAACTAGGGTTTTATTCCAAAATTGAAAACTTCAAGAAAAATTTTTCCCTCAAAATAATTCTCACCAATAGAGGATCCAACCTTCTACTTCTTTGAGTCACCCTCACCATTAATGGTCAAGGTTTTTTTGTATTTATGCCAATAAAAACTAAGGCATAGTTAATGGATCTTTGAAACCCTACCATTGAACATCTTGAAAATGAGATCATAGTCATTGCACCCCTCAATAGGAACCCTACCATAAATAGTATCATATTTCCAAGACTATAGCTGCACATAATAATACCCCACTATTGATACTATAGCTACTGCATCCCTTAATAGGAACCATACCATAGAACAATATATTGTTGTTGAGACTATAGCCACTACACTCCCCAATATAAACCCTACCACAAAGTAGTATCCTATCTTTGAGACCGTATTTGTTTTTCCCCTCAATAAAAACCCTACCATAGAATAGTATCCTAATGTCAATACCGTAGTTGTAAAAAAATAGTATCCTACCATCAATACCCTAATTGTTACACCCCTCAATAAGAACCCTACCACAAAGTGATATCTTATCACAAATATCATATCTACTACATCTCTCAATAGAAACCCTACCATAGAACACAATCCTACCATTGAGACCATAGTTGTTGCCCCCCTCAATAGGAACCCTACCATAGAGCAGTATCGTATTGTCAAGGTCGTAGTTTCTACACCCCTCAACAGAAACCCTACCATAAAGCAGTATCTTACCCCTTACTTGGAATAAACTTGGCCTATTCTACCTTGTTAAGGTTTATTATATTATAATAATGAGTGGTATAAGGGTCTAGGAGTTGGTTCCCCAAAGTAGCATTAGAGAATGGTTATATAAATAAGAGATATGGTCGTTGTAACAATAATTTATCATATTAAGTATTCTCTTGTACCAGTCTTGGCACATGGAGTGAATCTCATTTTGGAAGATATTGTAGTGGTTCCTTCCTTAAGGAATAACATTGGTGTTGTCCTACCTGAAGGTTATTATCACATATTGCCTTATATGTATTAATTACTACAGTTGATTTATTTAATATTTAGCATATTATAGATATTTTTATATTTATGAGAATCAAAGGTTCATAACAAGTGGTATCATATCAATGATTCTTTCAAAGTGGAAATTGTTTTATGGATTATAAAATTTTGGTAATTTTTTCTAGAAAATATCTCAAACTTTGAGTCATATCTTTGTGTAAAGTTTTCTACTTCAGACAATTCTTATACCATTTTGTTAAAATTTTGAAGAGCTTCAAAACAAGTGGTCATACTAAGGAATCCAAATAGTAATGATAGAGATACAACCCTAATGTGAATCATCTAGAATAAGGTAGTGATGTTTTTTTCTAAAAAAAAAATTGGATATATCTTTCAATTGAGATAAGCAAATCATCTATTTTTTTATTTGAAGGAAAATTTTTGAAAGTTTACCTACAAATCAATAGGGAGGTATATATTTTTATGAAACCCTAGTTTGCATTATTTTTTTTTTGAGACATGAAATTATAGAGCTACAAATATTTTCTAGACAAGATGATATTTATGCTAGAGAATGAATCCTTATATTTAGATCTATTGATTATTGATGGAGCATGAGGTTGGATTTTTATTTTGGAGGAGAAGATCTCTCATGGTTTCAAAGTTTTCTTATGGTCCATAATTATGAACTAACTTGGGAAGAAATAAAGCAAACATTCTTCAGTCAATGAAACTCACATAAAAAGATAGTTATACTCTATGATGAACAAAATAAATTAAAAATAGAGTTGGAAAATTTCAAGAAATTGAAAAAAGGAAAAGATAAATATGATGGTGTGCAGACTGAGGGAATCACAACTTTGATGTCAAATAGGTCAAATATTGATTGAAAGGATTTTTTTGAATCTAAAATTTCTATTTTATAGGTTCATGGACAAATTTAGATAAAAAAGTCTATTATTTCCATAAATCTTAGTAGCAAGTATAGTTTCATTAATATTGCTTTGGCTAAGAGGTTGCAAGTTTAAGAAATAAAAATTAAAGACACAAATTGAGGGTGTAAATGTTTATATTTTTTAATATTACCACTAACAAATATATTTTATGTCTAGATTTTCATATTGATGGATGATGTAGATATTATTATAGGTTATCCTTGGTTGTATTATTTAGGTATTGTTAATATTAATGTGCAAAAGAAGTTTATCAAGTTATGGTATTGGAAAAATAAGATAACACTACAAGATATTTCTCAGCTTAAGGAGCAAGGACCCAAGGAGAATCAAGAAGCAGTTATGTTAGGGGAACAAGTTAAGGAGCTAGTAGAGGAATCAAAAGTTATGTCTACAACAAAGGCAGTAATGGAGTCCAAGGAAGAAGCAACAATAAAATATAAGGAAGTTTTGTTAGAAGAGCACATAGATGCACCAAAATAAAGTCATGTGAGAGAAAAGCTTGAGGAAGAATTTAAAAATGTAAATAAAACATAGTAATTCTAGATTTTAAAGTAGTACAACAACATCATGGAACAATAGGACCAATTATAATATTAGAGTAGAGCAACAAATACATATAGCCAACAAAGCAATTATGGATATTCAAGTGGCATAATGATAGCTTGGCATCATTGAAAACCATCACCATTAAAGGTTTTACTTTGATGGTAAAATGATCAATATTGGTACCAATTATCAAAATTGCTTAACAAATTATATTACTTAGTTTACTTTCATGTTTCAATGATGAAACATTTATAAGGAGGGTAAAATGTTATGATACCCAAGCATAGGAATATGGGGATATAATATTATATTATGTTAGGGTATTATGCATAGTTGGCGTAGGCCACACATAACCCAAGGTTTATTATATAATAATAATGAGTGGGATAAGGGTTTAGGAGTCAGTTTCCCAAAGTCGCATTTAAAATTTGGTATATAAAGAAGAGATATTTTCATTGTAACAATCATTAATCATATTGATTATTCTCTTGTAATAGTATTGGCTCATGGAGAAAATCTTATTTTGGAAGATATTATGGAGTGTTTCCTTAAGAAATAACATTGGTGTTACCCTACCTAAAAGGTATTATTACATCTTGTCTTATATAGATTAATTACTTAGAATAAAACCCTTGAATCTGGGGTTGACTTCATGCTAATCAGCCTGTGCAATGTTTCTTACAAGATCCTAACTAAAGCCATTGCAAATAGAATGAGAGATGTTCTACCCCGCATCATAGATCCATGCCAGGGAAGCTCTGTCCAGAGCAGTTCAATCTTTTACGGAGTTATCATGGTTCATGAAGCTCTGCACTCTGCTCATAAGACTAACAGGTCTATTTTTGCCCTCAAGCTTGATATGAACAAAGCATTTGATAGGCTAAATTGGGACTTTCTGATTTTTATCCTCCTTAAGTTTGGTTTTCACCACCAATGGGTTAATTTTATCAAAGAATGCATTTCTAAAGCATGGTTCTCAATTTTGGTTAATGGAACAACTGCTGGTTACTTTCAAAGTCACAAAGGAATTCAGTAGGGGGACCCTATCAACCCCATGTTATTCATCATTGTGGCAGAAGCTTTAGGCAGAACCATCAAAAATACTTGTAGTTCAAGTCTAATATCAGGAATCAAGGCAACATCTCTCACTAGGGTTGTTTATCACCAACAATTCATCGATGATACCCTTCTATTGACTAAGGCGTCGGTGGTTGAGTCCAAAAGAATTAAATACACCCTGCAAATCTACGAGGATGTTGCTGGTCAAAAAGTTAATTTCAGTAAAAGCAAGTTATATTTCTTGAACACCCCCATTCAGATGCAAGGAAGGATTGCAAAAATTTTAGGGTGTGATATATAAAACCTCCCCACTTCATATCTTGGTCTCCCTCTTTTCATTGGTTCTTCGAGAGATTCAATGTGGGATAGGGTCATTGAAAGAATTCAAAAAAAAATTGTTGGATGGAAAGGTCATCTTCTATCTCAAGAAGGAAAGCTAAACCTCACTAAGGCCTATCTTCAGAGCATTCAAGTCTATTTCCTCTCTGTTTTCAAAGCCCCTATGAAGTTTTTCCAAAAAATTGAGAAACTCCAAAAAGAATTTTTATGGAATGGATCAAAGGAGAAAAAAAGGATACACCTTGTATTATGGACCAAAGTGTGTAGACCCAGGGAAAATGGGGGCTTAGGTCTGAATAGAATTGCTCATATGAATTTAGATTTACTAGCTAAGCAGGCATGGTGCCTCATTTCTGGTGAAGAAAATGAATGGACAACTATCATCAAATGAAAGTATCTTCAAAATATGGAATTTCTAAGTGACTCAGTTCCAATCAGAGGTTTTGCTTTTTGGAAAAAAATTCTCAATTGTAAGGAAATCATCAAAAAAGGTTTAAGATGGGTTTTAGGCAATGGTGAGAGGATAAATTTTTGGAATGATAGGTTAGCTAAGGACGAACCACTGACGCAATATCCTAACTTATTGGTAGAAAAGTCTCTAATTATATGGTTGAGGATAGAGGTAGAATGAAGTGGAAACAAATAAGGATTCAAGGATTTCAAGCGGAATCAAATGATCTTTGTAACATTCTCGGGCAATAGTTTATCCCCATGAGACCTAAGGAAGATCAAGTTACGTGGGCTCCTAAGAAAAATGGGAAGTTCACTATTAAATCAGTTTACAAGCTTTTGCTTGATGATGAGGATTTTGTCCTCCAAAAGGACTTAGTTTGGATAAAAAATTTAATTCCAAAAATTGTAGTCTTTTCATGGTTGGTTATCCAAGGAATAATTCTAACCATTGATAATATGATGCGTAAAGGTATTTGTATCACTAATCATTATTATCTATGCAGGGCTAATTGGGAGACCATTTATCACATTTTCCTTGAGTGCCCTTTTTCCTTGATAGTCCTAAGTGGGGTTTTTTAGGCCTTCAATATTTCTTGGGTTAAACCAGCCATCGTACTTGATTTGTTTGTCCAGTGGCCTTGCCTATTTTCAATCCAAAGACTTAGATACATGTGGAAAATTTATCTCAATCACTATCTTTGGCAGGTGTGGTTAGAAAGGAACCATAGATTCTTTAATGAGTCTATCCATGATCATAAAACTATCATTGCCAGGATCCTATCCTTTGCCAACGAGAATGTGAACCTTATCCCTTTTGATAGTCGTAAACCTCATCTATAGGAGACCATAATTGCTCAATATTTAAGCTTAACCTTGTTATATGAGTCTGTGCCTAGGGTAGTCAACCCCAGAGCCAATGTTAAGTGGTCCCCACCTTCTACGGGTTGGTTTAAGCTTAATTTTTATGGAGCGGCTAAGGACAATCCTGGCAGAGCAGGTGCTGGTGGCATTGTATGAGATCATAATGGGAATATGATGCTTGTATTTTTTGAATATTTGGGAACAAGGATGAACAACGAAGATGAATCTAGAGCTATGTGGAGAGGCCTTAAAATGACTCAAGACTTAGAAGGCAATTTGATCATAGAAGGAGACTATATGCATGTTATAAATCTCCTCAATAATTGGAAAACACCTCCTTGGAGAATTAAAACAATTTTCAAAGAGGCTAGGATCTTTTCCAAGGAATACAAGACATAAAATCCCAACATGTCTTTCGAGAAGCTAACAAAGTTGTTGATAAGCTGTCCAATTTGGGTGTCGATGGTGACGAACTTTTCAAATTGGAACATGATGTCCTAAGCAAAGTAGAGGAGCTTATTCAACAAGAATGCCAAGAATTATAGTCAAATTTACCAATAGAGAAGGCATTGTAAGTTCAAAGGCTATGAGTATTTTCGTCTCTTTTTTGAAATGGACTCACAATAAAAATTATCCGAGCTGTCAGTCTTGGTGGATGTTGCTTGGAAATACCACAAAGACTAATGGGGACAGTCACATGTTAGATAACATAGCTCCTAGTCATCTTAGTAATTTGAGGTTGGTTGATAATCATAGTGAATGAAAGAAACGACAATATAAGACTTCGAACTAGAGCCACATGGACCACCAGATAGCCACCACCATAAATCTAGCCAGCAGGTTCACTTCTCCAAGGCTGATTGGCCAAGATGGGATGTGGTCCCAAAGCATGTCATATACGGAAGAAAGCAATTACCAAAGAATTATTAAGAGTAACTATCAATACAGAGCTTGTGGGAGTTTTTTTTAGTACTCTGCTATGTGTGTCTACAGCTTTTTGTTTCTCCACTATTTCAAGGAAGGGATTTGTGTTTGTTTCTTTTTTTGTAATTATGATGTAGGTGTGTTTTCTTGGGGTATACCCAAAATGTTGTATGGGAAGTTTCTTTTTGATAACAGGCTATGTGCCTTACCAAATGTAATGGCTTTTGTGGCATGTAGATTTTACATATATAGGATCCTTAGTAAGGACATGTTCATCAATAGCCCTAGGCTGATTTTTGTAAAAGGTTTTGGGTCAACCTGTAAAAATCGGTATTAATGCTATAGTATCTTATCTACCAAAAAATATTATTATGGTTGATTTATTTAATATTGAGAAAAGGTTCATAAAAAGTTGTATCAGAGCAATAATTCTAGTAAAGTGGGAATCTTTTGTGGATTACAATATTTTCGTATTCTTTTCTATAAAATGGCTCACTTTTTTAGTCATATATTTGTGTAAAGTTTAATCTATATTATTATTATACCATTTTATTCAAAATTTGAAGATATTTAAAACAAGTGGTCATATGAAGGAATATGAATAGTATTTATGGAGATACAACCCTATCAACACAACCATATAGAAGAGGGCAGTGACATTCTTTTCAAATCACATTTGTTTCCAAAAAAAAAAAATTGATATATCTTTCAGTTGAGGTAAGCAAATCATATGTTGTGTTTGAAGGATATTTTTTTGGAATTTTAGCTTCAAATTGTAGGGAGATATATATTTTTATGAAACCCTAGTTTGCATTATCCAATTGTAGGTGCATGAACTTATGGAGCTAGTAATGTTTTTTTGGAGAAGATGATATCGATGTTAGAGAATGGTGGAAACAATTTATATACTTTTATTCTACTTATTATTGTTGAAGTATGAGGTTGGTTTTTCATTTTAGAGGAGAAGCTCTCTCTTGGTTTCAAATTTTTCTAATGGTTCGTAATTATGAACTAACTTGGGAATAAATAGAGCAAATGTTATTGAGTTAAACCAATATAGAAAGATACCTAGGCTCTAGGATGAACAAAAGGAATTAAAAAGAGAGTGGAACTTTTCAAGAAATTGATAGAAGAAAAATATAAGGATGATAGTGTGTAGGTTGATAAAACCAAAACTTTGGTGTCATATAGGCCAAATAGTGATCAAAAGGATTTTTTTTAATCTAAAAATTCTTTTTTGCATTTTCATGGTTGCATTTAGAGGAAAAAGGTTGTTATTTCCATAAATATTAGTAGCAGGTATAATTTCATTAATATTGCTTTGGCTAAGAGGTTAGAGGTTCAAGAAAAAAAATTAAATACATACAAATTGAGGGTGTGAATGTTCAAATTTTTGAATATATGAAGATTACCATGGATAAATATGTTTTACTTTCAAATTTCATGTTATTGAGATAGATTATGTGGATATTATTCTAGATTGTCCTTGGTTGGATTCTTTATGTACTGATCATATTAATTTACAAAATAAGTTCATGAGGTTATGGTACAAGAAAAATAAGATAACACTACAGGATATTTCTTAGCTTAAGGAACAAGGATTCAAGTTTGAATTAAGAAACAATTATGATAAGGTAACATATTAAGGAACCAATAGATGAATCAAAAGCTAAGTCTACAACAATAGAAATAGCAGAGTCCTACGAAAATGCAACAAAAAAATCCAAGGAAGCTCTGTAATAAAAGTACATAGATGTATTAAAATAAGAGCACATGAGAGAAGAGCTTGATGAAGAATTTAAAATAGTAAAAAAATGTTGAAGAATCAAAGGAAAAAAACATCATATTAAGGTTACAACATATCACTACACACACCACCATGAGCAGCAACAACCTTGGAAGTAGAGCTTAGGGTATAAATATTATTATCGATCTACATTGAGTCATAAACGCATCAAGTATGATAGTGTTTGGTATTAAATTGTAGTAATTCTAGAGTTCAAAGTGGTGTAACAATATCATGAAAGAATAGGACCAATCATTCAAAATATTAGAATATGGAAACAAATGCATATAGCCAATAGAAAAATTACAAATATTAAAGTGGCATAATGGCATTTTGGCATCATCACATACCACCACCAATCAATATTTTACTTTAATGGGGGTATGATCAAGATCGGTACCATTTATCAACATTGCTTAGCAAATCGTATTGTTTAGTTTATTTTCATGTTTTAAGGATAAAATATTTGTGAGGGTGGAATGTTATGGTACCTAGGAATATGAATATGAGGATATGATATTATATTGTGTATGGGTGTTATGAGTAGTTGTCATGGGTCACACATAACCCAATATTGATTATATTAAAATACAGAGTGGGATAAGGTTTTATAAGTTGGTTCCCCATAGTAGCATTAGAAAATAGATATATGAAAAAGGGATATTGTCATTGTAATTATTATTAATCATATAGAGTATTCTCTTGTAACAGTGTTGGCTGGTGAAGCGAATCTTATTTTGGAAGATATTGTGGTGTGGTTAAAGAACACAAACTTATACTGAGAGGGGGAGGTGAACAGTATAAGATAAAACTTTTACTTTTCTTTCCAAATAAATAAATTCAAACATTACCAATTGCAATAATGAAACAATGCATAAATCATCACATACATAAGAGACACATATTTAACGTGGTTTACCCAATATAGGCTACATCCACGGAGAAATATTGCTTATAAATTTCTCAATAAATTTCATGGGTACCAACCCACAGGAGACATCTGTCCCCTATTACAATGTTCATGGACACCAATCCATAGGAGACACAAATCCCCTTGCTCCATTTTGTGGACACCAATCCACAAGATACACCAACACCCTCTACTGTATTTTGTGGATACCAATCCATAGAAGACACTAATCTCCTCTGCTCTGGTTAATGGACACCAATATAAAGGAGACACCAATCCCCTATGCTCATAAATCCTTCTCAAATATTCTCTCAACTATGCTCACACAACCTACTCTGATAATTCCTTATAGCTCCCACTATATGACAACAAAAATATTTTCTTCAAAAAAACCCATCTTGAGAAAGGAATTAAATCACCATACCTCTAAATTTACCTCAATGATGATGATCTTCTTTTGCATGAGCTTTCCAAACCTGTCTTAACAAAAATAATTTTCCTTTTGTTTGTCCCTTCAAAATTTGGTTAGCAATTCTCTTTCTCCTTTCTTGATTAAATCATCCACTCAAAAACCCTTATCAAAAACATAAACAATAAAGCTTAAAAATAACTCCTTATATCTCCCCTTTAAAACTTAAAAATAAAGCTTTATTACCAAATAAAATGACCCCTTATATCTCCTTTTTATAGAATGCAAAGTAACACTTTAAAATCACAACATTATACCTTATATCTTCCTTTTATTGATTTTGTAGAATAAAAACAATACAAACCCTTATATCTCCCTTTATTAAATTTCCACAATAAAACAATACAAACCCTTATATCTCCCTTTATTAATTTTAATAAAAAATTCTTTTGCCCTTACCTCACATAGCCACAAATGAGATTTGAACACTTGATCTCTAGTGGCACAATGTCCTAGCACAAGCTAGGCTACCATCTGAGCTAGCCACCCGACTAAAATCAAAGGTGCACGATCATATACTTGAAACCTTCTTCGTATTCCTGCACCGAAAAAAGACACAACAAAATGGCACTGTGTGAGTTCGACCTTGTAACCTCCTACTCTGCAACATCCTAGCGTAAGCTAGGAAACCAACTAGGCTAGCCACCCAGATGAAATCAAAGGCGCACGATCATATGCTTATGATATCTTTTTTTAGTTTTACCTTCAAAATGTGTGCTCTTATCTCCCTTGTCTTCTGCCCACTTTGCAAACTCCACATGAAATTTCATTGAATTTTCTCTTCACAAATCCAAAGTGATTTAATAGGCTTTTGACATTCGCACCCAAGGAGGTCGGCTTTAATATTTTAATATTTGAATTTTAAAACTTGCCTTTGTATGGTGTGCCCAAAGGATGTTGGCCCATGCAGATTTATATATATTTAAATTCTTTTCATTTAAATATAACCTTCCATTTCTTTTAAACCTTTGATAAACCTTCCACTTCTTTTAAACCTTTGATAAACCTTCCACTTCTTTTATATATTTAAATCATTTAAATATTAAATCATATGAAAACACCTTTGAATATATCTTTGCATTTCTGCCTCTATTATCAATGACAACTCAGCATTTCATCCTTGAAAATATTTCTGCCTTTGACATCAATGATAACTCAATATTTCTAACAATATCTCCCTTTGTCATTGATGGCAACCCTTCAAAAAAATATTTTACTGCAATTGGATTCACAATTTGCTCTCCCTAACAAGCTGCTCCCCCTTACTAAAATTCTCCCGCTTTGACATCAATGGCAAATGGATCCTTGGGGATGAAAGATGAGACACTAAATACAGCCCCCTCACCACCTCCTTAGACTTTAATTATGATATGGGAGTGACACTCCCAACTTACTTCTGATATACTCAAAGGTCTCTTTGGAAGTGGCTTGGTAAATATGTCAGCAACATGTTCCTTTGTAGCAATGTATTTTAACTTTACTTGCTAATCAGTCACTTGTTCTCTCAAAAAGTGATACTTGATCAAAATGTGATTGTTCCTTGAATGCATCACCAAATTCTTTGAAATATTGATCGCACTTGTATTATCACAAAGTATGGAGATAGGATGATCATGCTCTACTTTGAAATTGCTTAAGGTTTATTTCATCCATAAAAATTGAGTGCAACAAGTTTTTGATGCAATGTACTTTGCCTCTATAGTAGATAAGAACATTAATGCTTGTTTTTTACTTAGCCAGGAGACCAAACAGTCTCTAATAAAAAATTCTCCTTCGCTTGTGCTTTTCCTGTCATCTACACTGCTTGCCCAATCTACATCTGTATATGTAGTGAGAGTGAAATTATCACATTTGGGATACCATAGTCTAAAATCCTTAGTTCCTTTCAGATATTTTAGGATTATTATTACTACTTGTACATGTGTTTCCTTTGGTGCAGCTTGAAATCTTGCCACCAATCCGATTGCTTGCATTATATCTAGCTTTGTAGTTGTGACATATAGTAAACTTCCAATAATAGATCTATACAAATTTTGATTTGCCTTAGGAGACTCATCATATTTACTTAACTTACATCCTGTAATCATGGGGTTACTCATAGGATTGCAATCCTCCATCCTAAAAAATTTGAATATTTCTTTTACACACTTGGGTTGAGAGAGAAATATACATTTATCTGATTGTAAAATTTGCAAACCAAAAAAGTAAGAAAACTCACCAAGCATTGACATCTCAAATTCATTTTGCATACACTTTGAAAAATTTTGACACATCTTGTCATTACTGCCTCCAAAAATAATATCCTCCACATAGACCACTACAATCAACAAGTCATTTCCTTTATTTTTTATGTACATATTGCTATCTTCTATACTTTTCTAAAATCCTATTCTCGGAGATATTTATCCAACCTTGAGTACCAAGCCCTAGGGGATTACTTTAGTCTATATAGAGCCTTATTTAATTTACATACATAGTCTGGCTTATCTGTCAAGTTGAAACCATCTAGTTGCTCAGACTTCTTCCTCTAAGTAACCATTAAGAAATGTTGATTTTACATCCATTTGATACACTTTAAAGTTTCTAAAACTTGAGAAAGCCAATAACATTATTTGAAGTTTCTAAAACTTGAGAAATCCAAGAACATTCTTATGGCTTCAATATGTGCAACGAGAGCAAATATATCTTCAAAATCAATCCCCTCAACTTGTCCATAGTCTTTGCACACAAGTCTTGCTTTTTTTTTGACAACCTGACCATCTTCATTCAACTTATTTCTATAGACCCATTTGGTGCCAATTACATTCTTGTCTTTTGGACATGGGACAAGTTACCAAGTCTCACTCTTCTCTATTTGGTCCAAATATTCTTCCATTGCCCTAATCCAATATTTCCTTCACTTGCTTCATTGAAATTCTTGGCTTAAATTTAGATAGCAAAGAAAAAATTGCATGTTCACTTGTTCCTGTTATCTTCCTCCTTGTTTTTCTCTCATCTAGATTCCTAATAATTAGTTCTATTGTATGGTTCTTTTGAACATATCTATATGGTGTCTTAGGTGGTGCTTTTTGTGTCTCATCTTCTTCAATTTCTTAAACTTCTTCCTCTTTGCAACTTTCTCCTTCTTGATACAAAAACTCTTGAGTTGGTTTTCTTAGATCTATTTCTTCATCAACTCTTAAATTTGCACTTTTTACAATTGTATGTGATCTTTTATTGTAGCATCTATAGGCTTTGCTTTTAGTGGAATATCCAAGGAAGATACCCTCATCACACCCAAATTTTTCTCTTCTCATCTAAAGTAGCATTTACTTCCAAATTTTTTGAAGTACTTCATATTAGTTGGTCTTCCCTTCCAAATATCATATGGTATTTTGTGGTGATTTACTCTTACTTGAGCTCTATTTATGATATAAATAGTTGTATGAATTACCTCTTTCCAAAAAACATCAGAAATCATAGAATCATTTAGCATAGCCCTAGCCATACCCTAAATAGTTTTGTTTTTCCTTTCAACTACTCCATTTTGTTGTGGAAATCTTGTTGTTGAGTATTATCTCTTGATTCCATGATGTTCACAGAATTATAAAAATTTACCTAAAGTGAATCCACCTCCTCTATATGATCTTAGACACTTGATATTTGAGCGTGTTTCATTTTCTACAAGTGCCTTGAATACCTTGAGCTTTTCAAATGCTTATAATTTTTCTTTTAATAATGTTACCCAAATCATTCTAGAGAAATCATAAATAAATAACATGAAGTAATTTTCACCTTGTAAACTCTAAACTCATTGAAAGCTTTGATAATCATATTCGTTCTTTTCATCTCGTCACTCCTAAAGCCAAATATTTGGTAGAAGTCAAAAGTGCAAATGTTTAGAGATGAACCATTATCAATCAAGACCCTTTTGACTGCTACATCTCCTATTAGGGCAGTAATATATAAGGGGTTATCCTTATGTAAACTATTTTGTGGGATATCTTTATCTCGAAAGTCAATACAATCGACTTCTCGAGTGATGATAGTATTGGACATGGCTTCAGGTTGAATATTTTGAGGTACCATCATTTGGCTTAATGTGAGCATTAATTCATCCCTGTGGGTAAGAGAAGATCTTAACAAGTCCAACAGGGAAATTCTGGCTGTAGTATTGGATAATTGTTCATTAATATTGTAAGGAGGTTTAGGTTGAACATTAGACATATGATTCCCTTTATTGGGATTTTTCAAAATAAATGGAGCTGATCCATCATTATGAGTTTGATCCTGTTGAGATTTTTGAGCCTGTTGTCTGGTAACAACTCCGATGGTACCTACAATGTTATATTGAAGATGCTGAATTGGTCTCGGTCTAGTGTTTATGGCTTGTTCATTAGGAAGGAACTGATTAGAAGAGGGTCGAGTAGTAACTCTTCTAGGAAATGGTTCTTTCGGAACCATAGCATATGTGATAGGTTGAATCGGATATGATTCATTTTCAAAACTATTCGATTGGTTTGAGGTGATGTCTATTTCACTTTCAGTATCCGATTCTACATCACTAGGATCCGGTGTTTGAGTATTATATAGGGGTCTAGACGTAACCATGGAGAAAGTTGTGCCAAATATTTGAGGATCCTAAATAGATAATTGTCCGCTAATAGTCCCTACATATCGGGTAGGAGGGGGAACATTATGATGTTCAATTTGATTGGCCACCTCTTTACCATGTTTTGGTAAAGGATGTTGAAATATATCTAATGATTGATTGGCATTTTGATTCTGATTTTGGGGAATGTTCTTTTGAGCATTATTAGGAGGATTTTGTTTAGGTTGAAAGGCTTGCACCTCCATTTCATTATTATGAATCAAGTCTTGTATTTTATGTTTCAATATTTTACAAGATTTTGTAGCATGTCCAGGTCCTCTATGAAAATCACAATGTAAATCAACTCTGTATTCGGGTATAGTTGGATCAGGTTCCTGGATAGCTGGTAATTGAATCAAGCCTTGTGCTAGTAATTGAGGTAGAATAGTTGATAATGGTTGATTCAATCTAGTAAACTCTCGAGGTGGTTTATCAAGAGGTTTTAATATAAACTTCTTCGTTGTTTTCATAGTATTAACATTAGCAATGTTTCTACTATCAGTGACTCCGTCACCTACAACTTGTTTATTTTTGTACTAATTTCTAGATGTTTTCTCATCATCTTTCTTTTTAAGCTGACCTCCTCTAATGATAGCATCTTCCACCCTTCGAGCTAATTCTATAGCTTGATCGAAGGTGGTTAAGGTAGCAGTTGATAATTCATAGGATAGTTGTTCTTGCAAATTATTAATAAAAATGTCCAACATTTCCCTATAAGGTAGCACAATGTGCAGTTTTCCTGTCAACTGCCTCCATCTAGCTAAGAAATCAGCAAAACATTCATATTTGTCTTGTTTTAAGTTGTATAAATCTTTAATGGTCACGTGTCTCTCGATATAGGCACTAAATTGATGAACAAAAGATTCAGCTATTTCTTCAAAATTCCTCAAAGAATGAGTGGGCAATTGATAGTACCACTCTAATGCCATTCCTCCTAAACTTTTTGGGAACATTTTTAGTAATAGCAAGTCATCATGTGATATATCATGACATGCTATCCTAAACATGCGAAGATGCTCTATGGGATCTTTAGTTCCTTTATATATAGGCAAGACGGGCATGGGAAAGTGCGTAGGGTATGGTTGTGCTACAACTATGGGATCCAAAGGTTGACTACACATCTCTCGATAATTATACGAGGGACATTAGGGATCTATCTGGTCCATGTGGGAAGCTAACTGTTTCACCATGGCTTCCAGATTATTGGTTTGCCCACCATATTGGTTCGGTAGGGCATTAATATGGGATTTGTGAGCATATGATGGAGGGACATGAAGATTAGATGCTATATTGCTATTGTGTAAATTGTTGGTAGGAAGGGTGTTATGAAGAAGTTTTGAAGTTGTATTATGTTGTATCCTAGATTGTTGAAAATTGGTGTTTGGCTTCATTTTAGGTTTTTGTCGATTTGAAGCATATTGATCAATAGTTTGGCGAAATAAAGCGGTGAATGAAGGTCTCTTTTGTGTGGGAATGATTTTAGGCTCAATAACATGTTCCTTAGGGGGTTGGGTAACCTGTTTTTTTTGCATGTTCTGAATCATAGTAACCATATCTATATTGGATGGTCCAGCTTTATCACTTTCTTGATCAAAAAAGGACAAGGGATTGGTGTGTATGTTAAACATATCTTCCATGGCTGCTTGAGTGTCACTAATTTGTCCTCTATCAATACGAACTACCATATTAAGAGCACCAATGTTATTACTGAAAAATTTCCAGAAATGTTCTAAGTTATCAAAAGCAACAGTTCCGTCTGGAGCCATTCTAGGGGATGAGGATCCTTCCTCTCTAACATTTTCTTCTTGTTCATCTATAACAAGCTCATCTTCTGGCTGTTCTAGATTTTCTCCTTCCGGAATTGGATCCTTAGGAAGGGCATTTGATTTTTTTGTTTTCTTTCCTAACCAATCTTCTTCTTCTTCTTCTTTAGTTTGTTTACCATTCCTAAGTCTAGTCATTGTGCTTAAACTTAGATTTCAGCAAATATATATATTTATATATATATATATGCAACAAGATTAAGAGGTATATATTTTAATTATATACCTACTATAGTATTTAAAATAAAATGTTTTGGTTTTGTTATGTTTTTGGTTTTTCTTGTTTTTTTTTTATAAAAATATTATAAAGATAACAAACAGCACACTAAATGCAAGAAATAATAATAATGAAATCCATGATCTAGTTTTCTATAAACAATTTATAAATATCATTAACAGGATCAAGTTCTTCAGGAGTCATGAAGTGCTCCTCTTCAAATTGGAAATTGTTTTTCAGGAACTCAATAAAGTGTGCTATAGTGATATTATCTGTCTCAGACTCTGGTTGGTAGAAATAAAGTTTGTGGCAATATTCTCGATATAACACAGCTCTAGGAACTCTATTCCATATTTTCCTATCTGCAAGAATGACCTCTTGGTCTTCTACATGACCTAGGAATTGGTGCACTATGGCTGCATTCTCGAGGAATTCCTCAAAGGTATACAACTCAGAAGACACAAGGGCTCTTCTATTTGCTAACCACCTATGGCAAGCTCTCTGAAGTTCATGATACAAAATCACTTGATCGGGATCTAGGATTCTATCTAGGACAAACCTCTTGATTTGTTTAAGTTTAGTTGCTCTAGATGAAATGAGATCTAATCTCCTATTAAGTTCGTCCCACAAAAGTTGGTTTCTATCTGTTTCAGGCACACTAAGCACAGAATTCATTTCTATGGCTGCTAATTGGTTTTCAACATTTATAGTGACAACTAGTCTTTTCTTAGGAGCTACCATCTAAACATGATATGCAACTTAGTAGTTTTCTAATGATTTTAAATGCATCTATGTTTTTTTTTTTTTTTTCAAAAGGTTTTAGTTTCACGTCGGGTTCACCAAAATGTATCGCTCCAAATTGTTTGCACCCTTACCTTCAGGCTATAGGATCCGCACCCAAAATGGGGATGGGAAAATGATGGGAAAATACCTCGGACTGAGAGGCCCTTTGAAGGTCCCACCTCTCGGGGGAGAAGTATTAAGGTGATTTTTCGACGGATGGTGGGGTTCACTAGGAAACTTTGGAATGGTAGTTTCCACGCCTAGGTTGGGAATGTGTTTGATGTGTGCAGTTTTATCTTTAATCATTCAAATCCTAGGTTTGGCCAAATGAATCTAAATTGTTCTATATGAAATGCAAATTTAAATGAATACAGAAAATATATTTAAATAGAAAATATATAGAACAAGCTAGATGAGAAAAACCATACCTGATTTCGGATGTCTAATGGAGGTTTTGATTTTTGAAGCAGTCCAGATCGTCTAGAATTTGACAGGATCATCTTCGATCTAACAGGATCGTCTGAGATCTGGCGAATTTGTCAGACGAATTCTTCAAAGACCTGCAATCAGATAAATAGACACAGAATACAAAAAATACAGCTATGATGATAGAGGGAAATGGTGTAAAATGGCGATAAAGATGTTAAGATGATAATTGCAAATAGAAATGCAAGTAAATTATCATGCTTTAATAGCTAATCATTATTTTATTATGTATTTAAGCTACATGGGTGAACTACAAGATGCAGAATAGCAGAAAATAACAATAAACTGATCTAAATGTAGAATGAAACAGCAAACGAAAAGGGAAAAGTGCAAACTCTGGGCACCAATTGCCCCCAATGTTGACCGTAGTTGAAATCGTCTCAAATTGGGGCGTGATCATCCGAGATTATACAAGATCATCTGCGATGATCTGAGCTTGCTCCGGCTAAAAAATGATGAAGTTCTTGCAAACAAACTTGGAAAAATACGAAGGCAAATGGTGATTTAAGATGGTCCTATGCAAATAGAACTTGTGTTACAGGAAATTTCAGCTAGGGGAATTTCAAGGGGAGGGCCTAAGATTAAATAGGCATAGTAAGGATGTTAGGAGGTTGGGGATCATCCCAATTTGGGAGATCTCCATCGGGGGAAGTCTCTAACCGTGCAGACACGCTTTTGCCCCGATTAGAGACGTCGTTGAAACAGAAGCTAATTATGAAAAATTAGTTTTGGGACAAAATCATCTAGACGTTCTGCTCCAGATGAATTCGTTCGATCTGAGGCGATATCATCTGATCGACGACGATATCGTCCAATGGATAAAACAAATCCTAAAAATGGCACAAAAAACAAGGAAACGGGTAGCAGGTGGTTTTGGAGCGGTTTTGGGGTTGAAATTTGAATTTGAATTATTTACTAAGGTAATTTTAATTATTTGCTAAGGTTTACTGTGCCAATTTTAGGGTGCTACAAATGGTTTCTATAGAAGGAGATCAAGTTTGGTGGTTGAAAAACATAATAGTTTATTGAATAAGAATAATGTAATCTTTCCCATAGAGTAATATTTTAGGAAACTTGAGATAAATGATGTTAGTATTAGAATAATATGATCCAAGTAGTGTGTAGAAGACTTGCAGCGATAGGACCTACAGATAAAATTTTATGTGAAATAATCCAAAGATATAGTCTAGGGGTAATTTCCTAGAGGTGATGACCTAAAGGCTAATCCAAAGGCTAGTCCAAAGACAATGATAACCTAAAGCTAACCTGGAAGTGATAAGGTGACCTAGAGGTAATGGTCCATAGGCAAAGATACAAAGGTGACCTAGGGGTAATGACCTAGAGGTAGAGACCCAAAGGCAACCCAAAGGTAATGACCCTAATATGATAACCTAGAGGTAGACCCTGAGATAGTCTAAAGAGGTAGATCTAATGGATATTACTTAGATCCAGTTAGCTAGAGCCAAAACCAAACCCAAAGCCAATATAGAAGATCCAAAGCTAGAGCAAGAGCTAGAGAAATAATAGTTCTAATGTACCACTCATAGAATCATAGGGAGGTAAATATATGTATGCCAAATAATGTAATAAGGGGGATATTAGACTTTATTATATTATTTGGAGTTATGTAATTATTTGATATTTGTAATCAAGTGGCATTAGCTCAACCAATTATATCCTCAACATTTCAAAGAGGAGATCTAGGTTCGAATCTTACCAAATGATACATGGATAATATCCAAGCTTTGTAATACCGCTATGTGGTGACAATGTAATATGTATGGGGCCCATTTAAATCCCATATAACCCATTCAAAAAAATAATTTGATGTTTGTAATTATTGAGAGATTAATATATATTTCTCCCATGTAAGAATTGAATAATCACATCTCCTATGAGAATGTGAGAAGATGAAACAAATGTTGAAGGTTAAACACCAAAGATCTCTTAAATCAAAGAGATGCATATTGGTGCATTAAATATGCATGTTGTATGCAAGCTCAGGCTAGTGAATATTGGCGGAGTAATGTGAAATGCTTTTTTTTAGCTTGATAAAAGGGGTTGTACTCAGGTCCCCCACCCTTGGAAAATCATAACTCTCTCCTTAAGATCTTGAGAGTTTACAAGAAGATTTAATTCTCAGCTCAATTGAGTTGCTATAGATAGATACCAATATTTGTTTATAAAAAAACTGAATTATTGAGATTTATTTTGTAGATCTTCTTCAATTTTATTTGTTTATACAAATATTTGAAAATTCAGTATTCTTCTTCTTGACATTTTCTTGTAGCATCCTTCATAGAACCAAAATCTACCTCTATTGTCTACATATTGTATCTTAGTAGAGTAATATTTCCAAAACTTTGTGCTATCATAGTCCACTTTACCAACTCTAGACTATTAGTTTCCTTCCTAAAGCATAAGTACAACCACAAGAACTATAATAAATAGTTTAGTAGTCTCAAAATTTTAAAATTTCGTGATTAAATCTTATCAAGGAATACATGCATAATAACTAAACTATAGATCATTATATAATACAAGTGGAATTTTTTTTCCAACTGAGGAATTGGTAACACTTCACAATTATCCACTTGGTCGATTCGACTATATCACTATAGCCCTAGTTGCACTTGGTAAAATTTTATATTTAACTAGTGGCATTGGTATACCATATCCTGTGGTACTACGGGACCCTGAGATTTAAATCAGGTTATACAAGCCAAACGAAGTGCTTTACCAATCAACCAAATCCTCAAACCCTTAAGTGGAATTAATTTTTATCCTAAATATTTAATTAAAAAATATTTTATCATTTTAATGAGTTATGAAATGAATCTCATTCATATTATAATGGAATTTTACAAATTATAATGGTATTATTTTAATAAATATTTCAATAGTCTCAAAAAGTTGCAAATTCCAATCTATACTCTATCCCACAATTCAACCAAAAAGCAACTCAAGTAATCCATTCAACCATGAAGTCCATCTGATATCATCTTCTTTTATTTTAACATACAAAACTTTTACTCGCTTCACAAAATCATAGTCTACCTTACCAAATTTGGACTATTAGTTTCCTCTAGAGTAATGTGAAATATTTCTAGAATATATTGGAAAAATATTGAGTGAAATATTTTGTCTAAAACATTGGGATTGTCTTCTCCCATTTACAAAAAAAATACATTTTACAGGTTCATGGCTACATTTAGAGTGTAACACCCCTACTTGGTAGAAATTGTATGAACAATGAACAATATGTGGATATGTTTGATAAATGGTATAGGTTCTTTGTTAATGTGTATATGATGGAATGTTTTTGATATTTTCAAGTATAGAATGTGGTATTGTTGATGCATTTATGGATGCAGGATCAGATACCTATCTTTGGTGGAAATGTAGGGATAAGCTACTCATATTGAGAGTTACTTTGGAGAAATGATGATGATGACTTGTTCATCGACAACTCATGCTAAACAAAAAATCACCTTCATGTAGATGCATGTCATTTTGAGTCTCCCTTTTCACACCATTGGGTTAGGATGTTGCTTGCAATGATCCTCCTCAATAAGGTCATCAATAGCTTGTACTATCATAAAAAGGGCCACCTATTTGGGATAAAACAATGGTGTAGAATATTAAGGATGTAGTACCATGCTTGTCTTAGTTACTTGTGGCTAGAAAAGATATTTTATTTTGATTAGTATATGATGCTCTTGTTTTGCTTGTATGACAATTTTAACTTTATCAGTTAATTAAGCATTGCATAGTTTTTTTTATATTCATGCTTTAATTAAAAATATTAACCAAGGAACCAAGCATTAAGTACCTTATATTGTGGCCGTTGGGTACGTTATGGTAAGTTGCCTTGGAAAGCCAAAGGTCGGCTTCAATTTCTTTAGAGAAGTTAAAACCAGTTGTTCATACATGGCAAGGGAGAGCATAGTGTTGTTTGATCATGGGAGGAATGTTCATCCAGTTAAGGTAATGCTTCTCCCTTAAACCCAAGAGGAAGGAATATGTATAGGTGTAATCAACACCTAAGGAAGTGGTGGAAACGAAGGTAGAAGGAAGCAATCAACCAATGGCATTGGAAAGTGAAGGTAGAAGGAAGCGATCAGCTAGAAACATTAGAAATCAATCTAGGGGAGCATTTGAAACCTAGGATTTAGGTGTTTTTTCTTGTTTTGGATTCACTTTATGCTTATATTGCTTTGTTTAACTATATTTTAAGCATTTTTATTCTTCTTTTGGTGCACTCTCATTGGTTTTTGTTGTTCAATGTCAGTCCTCCCTACCCATGTTATTGTTAAGTTTTGAGTTACCCTTGGTTCGATTATTTTTACCTCTTGCACCTTTCTTCAACATTTGTAGTTTATGGGAACCATGATATGTTACATCCTTGGCCTAGTTGATCTGCTTGTTGTGCCTTGTGGGCTACGTCATTTGCTTGGTTGTAGAGTGCCCCTATGACTTACATTGTTCTACATGATGGAAGTCATTTCATTGGGTTTGTTTTTCTATTTGTAGGGTGGCAAGTTGTGTTTGGTTATGGTGCTTGGTGTAGTTGATCTACATTTTTTCATCACCCCTCAAGTTGAGCACCTTCTATTGTTCACCTGTGTGTTAGGCTTTACTCGTAGTAGTATTGGATGGCGATCTATGCTTTAGGCTATTTTTTGTTGTATTTCGAAGTCCCTTTTTATCTTATGTTAGCACTAGGTGAGTTTGTTAAGGAGTATTTATATTGTCATGGTATTCCTCCAGTGTTTGTTTCATGTTTAGTTAGTGCTTGCCTCGGTTAAAGTATTTTTTACTCTTAGAAGCTTTATATTTGGGTTTATAGTTGAATCTATGAGCTTGATCCTAAAAGCTTTATTTTTATTTTATCTTTAATCTTGTTGTTTAGATAATAATATTTCTTCTCTTAATATTAAAATTCTAAGCTTTGAAAAGAAATGTAATCTAGATATAGTTTTATTTTTGATGTATTGTTGATTTATGATTTTGAAAAAGAAACTCGTATAATAACTCTCGAGACCTTTGTGGGTTAGAGGATTATTATATGGAGAAGTATGGGCTTCTCTATTTTTTATGTATTGTTGATTTATGGTTTTGAAAAAGAAACTCATATAATAAATCTTGAGACCTTTGTGGATTAGAGGATTATTATACGAAGAAATATGGGATTTTTTATTTTTGATGTATTGTTGAATTATGGTTTTGAAAAAGAAACTCATATAATAATTCTTGAGACCTTTGTGGGTTAGATGATTGTTATATGAAGAAGTATGAGCTTATCTAGTTTTGATGTATTATTTATTTGTGGTTTTGGAAAAGAAACTTGTATAATAACTCTTGAGGCCTTTGTGGGTTAGAGGATTATTATACGGAGAATTATGGGCTTTTGTAGTTTTGATGTATTATTGATTTGTGGTTTTGGAAAAGAAACTTGTATTATAGCTCTTGAGACCTTTATGGGTTAGAGGATTATTATGTGCAGAAGTATGGACTTCTCTAATTTTGATGTATTATTGAACAAGGGTTTTGAAAAATAAAATATTATAATGAATTCCTGAGACCTGTGTGGATTAAAGAGCCATTAAAAAGAGAAGTATGGAATTCTCTTGTATTGTTTTGGAATATTTTGATATATGGTTTTATGCATGGTTGTGGCATAATATAGAATGACTTGAATAGAATTGCATTACATGAAGAGTTGTTATAATCCCTCAAGTATATCTCATAATATCATGGATGGTATTATCCTCTCAAAAAAACTTGTTGTTTTGATGTTGGTTTGAGGAATTTTGGGGATAACTTCCTAGAGATTTGAATCATTAGTAGTTGTAGAAGATAAAGGCTTTGTAAAGTTTGAGTTGTTTAATAAGTTGTAAAAATTATTATTGTACAAACTGAAAGATTATGTTGCCTAAATTCATTAAAGTGTTTTGATAAAATCCTTCACTAGGATAATTTAGTTTTGATTTCTATCGATTATAAAAATGGAACTTTGTTTAAGGTATTATATGATGGTACTTACTTTTAAAGAATGCATCTTATTATTAAATGCTCGGTTAATTATTGTTACAACATTATGTTATATGAGCACTTTGAGAAGATGTTAAGATTGGATTTAAGTAAATGTGGTTTTTGGTTAAGAGGAGCTTTTTGGTTTATATTTCTAACATTTCTTATTTGATGGCTTATGGCATGCTTATTGTTATTGATATATTTTAGAGTAAATGATGCATTACCTTTTTTGACCTTGGGATGGGTAGAAATATTCCTTTAATAAATTATAAAGCCTAATATTGGGCATGAATGCACTAACCAAGTAGATATAAGTTCTAGAATGAGTTGCAAGAATACAATGGCTAGGAACTCATAAACCTAAAAGGAGTTATGAGCATGCAATAGCTAGAAAAACATGAACCTAGAAGGAGTTGTGTGGATGCAATAGTCATGGTACTTGTGAATCATCACACCTTGATCATATAGGATTAAGTGTGTCCCATCTAAAGGTTGGAAAGACCATTCACAAGGCAACAGTGGTGATCCCTCAATCATTTAGGATCAGGAGATCATGTTAGTTATTGTCGAAGTGACAATGACCTTAGTTAATCCACAAAGGTGTGGTAACTAAGCACCAAGGCTCTACACTTGGTTAACCTACCTAAATAATATGGACTTAAAGTAAGGTTAGGGAATGAGCATCCCCTCTCAAGTGTTATGGGCCTTAAATAATGATCCCTACACCATGGTTGAATAGTCCCTAGCCAATGATGGTATGCAAAAGGTGGGGAAACCACTTTTGGTGTCCTAAATGTGTAGGTTTAGTAAGGTGAACCCCATAAAACTATGGGAGTTGATCACTCCTATCCACTAAGTGTCATTTGTAGTGACTTGGAACTTAAATATGATGTAGCCTTATATATTGGGATAAATAAATTAAGGGGTAACTCCCTTGTGAGCCTTTTTTTGTAATTGATCTTTTTAAAAAAAACTGGGTTGGTATTTTGGGGTCGTTACAATTGCTATCAGAGCTCTAAGTCATAAGGACTGTAAGCTTTCATGGAGTATGACTAGGTTGAGCTTTAACTTGATGTGCAACTTTGGATAAGGTACCTTGCATACAGGTAAGTGTGACCCTAAAATATTATCAACTGGGTGATAATAATTTATGTTAGTTCATGTGTAGAATGAAGCTAATAGAATGTAAGTACAATTGTGATAGGATTGTAACTTACCCAAATTATTTTTTTTTGATAGATATGGCACCTATGTTGAGGTCCTCTAGGAAAGTGGGTTTGCTTATTTACAGGGACACTGAAGTATACCTCCTAAAAATGCCTAGGATTAAGAAGGACTCCAACAAAGAAAAAGGAAAAGTTTTGGTTATCTACAAAAAGTTTGGAAAGGTGGACGGTGTTAGGGTAAAATAGGTAGTATATTGCATTATATACTATATAGGTAGATTATAACATTTACTTTTCTACTTTCTACTTTCTACCATGTAGATATTTACTGTCTTAAATATCTAATGGTAAATCCTAAATATCCTAGGTAAAGAGTTCTAAACCTAACACTCTACCTATGTTAGCGTGTTAGTTAGCGTGGTTATAGAAAGATTAGTTTTTCTCTATTTTGTAATCTATTTAATGAAGGCTTTACTCCTAAGCTTATGTTAATGCAATTATTCATTTTATTAAGCCTAACTATCTCCTGGTCACATTGGTACCAGAGTTGGAGCGAGGAGTTTGACTGGAGCGAGGAAATACGGCACCATTATTTTTGGTGACCCTTAATTATTTCCTAAAGCCCGTTTTTAATACTCCTAAGCTAGGTTTAATTTTTTAGTTTAGCAATTTTTTTTTGTTAGGTATTTTTAATTATTGCAGGGCATAGATCCCGACGTAGGGCATGAATCCCAACGCAAGATGCAGATCCCAATGCAGGGCCATTTTGACCCTAGTCGTAATCATAACCTGCAGGGAATTTTTCATCCCCACGCGGATCGTGACCACTGGCTCATCAAGCCGATGATTCAACCTACGGGCCCATAGTCCCTTCCATGAGAGCATACAAGGGCAGACGGCCCTCACACTCCCCATGGCAAGGGAAAGCTTTCTAAGCTTTCCTTTTTGGGAACGCATCCTGAGACTATGGCAGGAACGCCTAGAGGGCAGGATCACCCTCACGTTTCCTGTAGCATGGATCCCAAGGTAGGGAATGCTTCGAGGGGAAGAGCATCCTCAAGTTCCTCGTAGACCTGCATACACCTTGAGGTGATGCTGACCTAGACCTACATGCACCCCGAGGTGATGCAAATCTGACTCAACTGATAGCTAGGCGACACATGGCACTCTAGCCATGCACCACCTAGAACCTGACCAAAACTGACTAGACTGGACACGTGGACCTGACACACAGACTAGATTGGACATGTGGACCTGACACATGGACTAGATAGTAGGACATGATAGGACACGTGGACCCCCCTTGCCGCACCATGTGGATGTCGCCAACAAAAAGGAGGGCCCGAACTCGATTGCCCAAATGCAATCATGAGCTTAATTGCTCGTCGAGGCCTTTAAAGGCCTTTGCATCCATTTCAGGATGCATGTGGGATAAATCCCACTTGTTCTAAAAGAAGCTCGCGGGCTTCTTTAAATCTCAAGCATCTTAGCCTGAGAACCAAACCGCAGGCTTGGTAAGTTGGCCAAGGCGGATGCCTTAGGCCAACAGGAGTCGGCGGTTCGACTCCCGCATTTGCCATACAACAAGTTTATTTTTTTTTATGCAAATTAATTTGTTTTTTTTGGCATAAGTCAAGCTTTATTTAAAATTTTATGCTTAACTTTAATCTTTTTTAGTTTTTTTTTTTTAATTAGAATTTCTCATATTATTTTTTAATAAATTATATCAATTTTTTTTTTAACTATTAAATTGATGTTTTTTATTTCAAATTTTATGTTAAATTTTATTTTAAAAAAAATCTTTAAAATTTTATTTTTTATAGCATTTAAATTTATAATAGAAATGCAAAAATCCTTATCCAACTATACCATTGTTGTTCTTTAGTTTTCTCCGCATGTGGAGATAAAGAGACAAGAAACAAAGACACATTTTTTTGCTTAAATTTCATCAAAATTTTCTATATTTTTCATCATTCTTCAAAGCTTTCATGAAGATCAAATCTTGGGTAAGGAAAGCTCTTCATAGAAAAAGAATCATCAAAAAGAGAAACGAATTACGAAGGCAAACAACACGATCACTTTTTCGTCGTATGCTTCGTGAATATCGTAGATCCATTCCTCACTCACTTATCTATACTGATCCATGGAAAGGGTTGGATAGAAGCTATGGTCCCATGCAGATTCGTGAGCCTTTCGATCCTAATGCACCACATATTTTTGAGTGTTGAAAACAAAAACCAAGTCATGTGTCGACTGGTCTGGAATCCTTTCAAATGCGGGTCATGTGTCGACTTGTCTTGAAAGGAGTGCTTGCTTTCTCAATTGTGTAATCATTAAGGGAGGATAGAAGTTACATTTGTGCTTCTATTTTTTGCAAAATTATAAATACAAAGGGGGGATTTTCTAAAACTAATAAAGGTTCATTCTCGATTGTACTCGACACCTTTTTCTTTTTCAAAAATTGAATTCATTAGGTGAATTTTCGGTTGCATCCGACACCTATAGTGATAAATAATTTGTGTTGCTCTTTTTTTTATTATTGCACTATACATCATTTTGCAATTAAACAATCATAAAAATTGAAGAGCACTTCACACTTGAAAACCCAAATTTCACTACAAATCATGCTACATCTTGCACAGGTTAAACAATCAATTTTTTAAATAATCCTCACCCAAAGGTCCAAATCTACAAACACCTTGATTAACTCTCTTTTTTTGGCTTAATTTCCTCAAAATTTCCATCCTTCTTGAAGTGTGTTAAGGCAGGTGCCATTAAATATCCTAGAGAGCATAATCATAAGTATTTCAAAACCTACCCCTTTAATTTGCTCTATTTGTTTGGCTTAAAATCCTCAAAATTTTCATCCCTTGTTAAGGGTGTTAAGGCAAGTTCCATTAAATATCTTATATAAGAAACTTAAACATCTTCCATATACTCTTTTGAGGGTATAGTACAAGATACAACCAACTTAGTCCTATCAATTTGAAACCTTCACCATGGCCATGATGCACAAGTATCTCACTGAGAGCCAACTGCTCAAAGGTTCAAATTATTTTGAATGGAAGACTAAGATGAAATCTATCTTAACTGTAGAGGATCTATGGTCTATAGTGGATGGAAGTGAAACTAGACCGCAATCAGAAAGAGCAGATCAAACAGCATTTGATAAAAAGGATAGAAAATTATCCTTAATGATCTTGCTAGCTATTACTAATGATATCCAACCTCATATTAGTGAAGCTAAGAATGATAAGGAGGCATGGGATGCCTTAACAACCATCTTTGCAGGGAAGGATCAATCAACAATTCTTCACCTCCAAATACAACTTCATACTCTTCATATGAAATCAGGAAAAATAGTAGAGCTATTCCTCTGTAGAGTGGCATAATTGAAAACAAAACTGCAATTCTTAGGAGAAAAAGTGGAATACCAAGTCTTGAACTCTATAATTTTGAGGGCTCTTCCCGACTCCTATAGAATGTTGATCACTTCATTACAAGTCTTTGGAAGGACAATGACTTTTTTTGAGTTGGTAAATATACTTCAAATAGAAGAAGCTAATCAACTCCAAAGAGATGAGGCATCCAACAATGCTCTTTTCTCAAACAGACAAGGTGGTAAGAAAAAGTGGAATCAACGGCAAGGTTCTTCTTATAATAAAGACAAGGGTAAAGGCAAAGAGACTCAGAAGAAGAAACAATATTGTAAGATTTGTGACAAGGACACTCATGAAACCAAAATATTTTGGTTTAAGAACAAACTGCCCAATGAACAAGGATAAGAAAAGGGCAAATGTAAACCAAAGAACAAGAATAAATAGCAATAGGGACACATTGCAGCTAAAGATTCTAGTTCAGACTCTGAACAAGCACACAAGGTGCTCATGACACATACAGATTCCCTTCACAAGGACATTGTGTGGTACATAGATTCAGGCGCTAGTAAGCATATGACTGGTGATAAGTCCTAGTCTGAGACATTTGAGACTCGAGAAGGTATATCGGTCACCATTGCTGATAATCAAACCTATTGAGTTCAGGGAGAAGGAAGTGTTTTTGTCTCCCTTCCAGATGAAGAATGTAAAATTCAAAAAATTCTTTATGTACCAGGATTGAAAAATAATCTCTTGTCAGTTCCACAAATCTTGGACAATCACATGAATGTCAATTTCAATGTGGAAAAAGAAAAGAAACATTGCTTTATCACCAAGAAAGGAAAATAGATAGCAACTGGTTCATACAAACGTGGTTTTTTTGTCTTAGATGCAATTACCTCAACACATACTGCAATGGCAGTAACCACAAAAGAGGCCACATCTCTATGGCATAAGATATTTGGGCATTTAAGTTCAGGATATTTACTAGAACTTAGTAAATATCAAATGATGAAAGGATTACCTACTCTTTCATCTACTTTTCCAGTATGCTCATATTGCTTTTCAGGCAAGCAACACAGAGTGCCCTTTAAACCTAGCTCCTTTCGAGCTAAGGTACCTTTGGAGTTGGTTCACACAGATTTGTGTGGTCCTATGTCTACTAGTTGTGGAGGAAAAAGGTATTTTCAGTTGTTTGTTAACGATCACTCACACAATATGTTGGTCTTCTTCTTGCAATTGAAGTCTAAAGCATTTACCTATTTTCAACAATTCAAAAAGCTTGTTGAGAAAGAATCGGGATGCTTCATCAAGACCCTCCATTCATATCGAGGGGGTAAATACACATCAAAGAAATTTTCCTCATTTTTATAGACTCATGGGATAAAAATACAGTTAACCACAGCGTATTCTCCTTAGTCAAATGGAGTTTCTGAGAGAAGAAATCAATCCATTATGGAAATGGTTCGATGTATGCTTAAGGGAACTAATATTGAGCAAATTTACTAGTCTAAAGTTGTTCAAACTATAGTATATCTTCTAAATAGATCATCCACAAGGGCTCTTGAAGGTATGACTCCTCAGGAAGCATGGAATGGAAGGAAACCCTCAATATCTCATCTACAGGTGTTTGGGTGTAAGGCTTTTATGCATATACCCAAGGAGAAAAGAAATAAATTAGATGAGAAGACCCCACCATGTGTTTTTCTTGGATATGATGAATTTTCAAAAGGCTATCGATTTATAGACCCATTTACCAAGAAAATACATGTCAGCAGATATGCAGTGTTTAATGAAGCTTTAACACCCAACACTACATCAGTATACCTAGATTATGAGGAGCAACAGCCACTTCCTTCTCCACAACAAAAAAATCCTCCCAAATGGTATATGAGCATAATGAAAGATTCCAAACTCACTTCCCCACCTGATCTTACTCTTAATCATCCAAAGACACGAAGCATGACTCAACAAGAAAATACTGAAGCATCCACTTCAGTTGATGATCTTTGTGCAGATTTTCAAGACCTTTTTGTTGATACAAAGTTAGCAAGGGAATATGATATGGAAATAGATGAGGATAGGGTTTACTTATCATCATTTGATGAAAATGAACCTTCTACAGTTGATGAAGCACTTAGACTGCCTCAGTGGAATGCAACTATGGATGCAGAACATAACTCCCTCATCAAGAATAAAACATGGAAGCTGGTATATTTGCCTAGAGGAAAGAAACCCATAGGCTACAAATGGATTTACAAAGTCAAATATAAGTCAGATGGTACCATAAATAAGCATAAGGCCCATCTTATGGTGAAGGGCTATGCTCAAAAGGAAGGCCTTGACTATGATTAAATCTTTGCTCCTACAGCAAGGATGACCACCATTCAAGTTCTTTGTGTTATGGAAGCATAGTTCGGATGGAAATTACATCAGATGGACGTAAAAAGTGCCTTTCAAAATGGTGACTTAAAAGAAGTGTACATGACTCAACCTCCTATATTTGTTGAGGAATGCCATGAGCAACAAGTTTGCAAGTTGGTCAAATCATTATATGGGCTAAAACAAGCCCCAATAGCATGGTACATAAAAATGGATAGTCACCTACTGCAGCATGGATTTAAGAGAAGTCCATCTGACGCAAATCTCTATATCAAGAACACAGGTTCTGAAATAGTGATTCTTGTGTTATATGTAGATGATCTGATCATCACTAGAAATTTAGAGAAATTGATTAAAGCCATGAAAAATGACTTGAAAGAGTCATTTGATATGACAGATCTAGGACTTCTCCACTACTATCTTAGCCTTGAGATAGAACATAATAAGAATCATCTTAGGGTGACTCAGAAAAAGTATGCCAAGACTTTAGTAGAAAAATATCATATGACTAATTGTAAGACCAAAGCAACACCGATGGAATAAGGGCTTTAGTTATCATGGTATGATGACTCACCATAGGTAGATGGCATGCTATATTGATAGATGATTGGAAGCCTCATCTATCTGACCAAAACTATACCAGACATTACTTATGCTATAAACTATCTTTCTCGGTTCATGCAGGAACCAAAAGTCTCTCACTAGAAAGCAGCTAAGAGGGTTCTTCACTACATTCAGGGTAGTGTACATTATGGTCTAGAGGATAAGAATAATAACTCATTCTTCTTATAGAGTTATACTGACTCTGACTATGCTAGATCCCTAGATGATAGAAAATCAACATCAGGATATGTATTTCATCTTGGATCTGGTCCTATCTCATGGCATAGTAAAAAGCAACAGGTGGTTGCTTTATCTTCAACTGAGGCATAATATCACGCTACACGTGGAGCTGTGTGTGAAGCGATATGGTTAAGTCGCATCTTGGCTATCATGGGCTTACCAAAGAAATTTTCTATTCACATATTTTGTGACAACTCAGGTGTTTTAAAATTGGTCAAGAATCCAGTCCATCATGAACGCACAAAGCATATTGACACAGATTGTCATTTCATTCGTGATGAAGTTCCTAAACACATAATCAAGCTCCAATACATTCCCACCGATGAACAGGTTGTTGACATCTTCACCAAGGTACTTGGATGTGTCAAATTTGATTTTTTCTAAATTAAACTTTGTATATCAAAGTAATGTAATAAAGGGGGGATGTTAGGGTAAAATAGGTAGTGTATTGCATTATACTACATAGGTAGATTATTACATTTACTTTTCTACTTTCTACTTTCTACTTTCTACCATGTAGATATTTACTATCTTAAATATCTAATGGTAAATCCTAAATATCCTAGGTTAAGAGTTCTAAACCTAACACTCTACCTACGTTAGCGTGTTAGTTAGTGTGGTTATAAAAATATTAGTTTATTTCTCTATTTTGTAATCTATTTAATGAAGGCTTTATTCCTAAGCTTATGTTAATGCAATTATTCATTTGATTAAGCCTAACTATATCCTAGTCATAGAGGGATCCAACAAGAACCCTAATGAGGGCATGACCAGTTATGCATCCCTACTTCAACAACTATAGAGGGAAATAAAATAGTTGGAGTCATTAGTAAGGTCACTATAGTACCAAATAGGGCAACATCAATTGATATTGGAAATAATTGTTGAACAAGGATGCAATAGATCTAGAATCCATAAGAAGGGTAAGGTAAGAACCCATTTCCCCAAGGTAGGGTGCTACATCTATGGGGGTCCTCACTATGCAAACAAGTGCCTGTGATATTTCCAACCAAGAAACCAATTATAAGAGTGGCAACATCAAAATTATGCATCTACCGAGAATCCAAGCAAGCAAGCAACTCTATTGTTGCTATATGGTAAGTTGTTTGATAAAGTTTTAATAGATAGTGGAGTCACAAATAGTTTTATTTCCACTAGTATTATCAAGGATATGATGAAAAGACCTAGATTTTTTATATAAGGGTGGAAATTTGAGTATGGTTCTGGGTAAACCTACGTAGTGGATCAATGTTTTCATATAATAGAGATAAATTTACCTAATGGATCCACTATATGGTAATTATATGTGGCACCTTTGCATACTTCTGAAATTATCCTAGGTATGGATTGGTTGAAGGCTCATGGAGCCTTAATCAATTTTCAAGATAGGTGGATGAACTACATTGATAATGATAAGAAGGAGATTAGAGTACAAAGTAGGAAAGGCTCTTTCCAACCCCACTTACTTTTAGTTATGCAATTAAAGAAATCCATTAAAATAGGTGAAATATTGTATGTAGTGAAGATCAATGGGAAAACTAGAGAGAAAGGGGATGAAAAATTAAGAGGTATCCAATTCTTCATGAGTTTGAGAAATTATTTTCTAAATATATTCTAGGTCTAACCCCTCAAGAAATTTGATTTCACCATTTTTTTAATGTTTGGGGATGAACTCATTTCCAAGACACCTTATTGAATGACCCCAATTGAGTTCCTTGAACTAAAATTTCAACTTCAGGATCTATTAGAAAAAGGTTTGATCAGACCCAATGTGTCACCCTGGGATGCTCCAATGCTATTTGTAAAAAAGAAGAATGGTTCCTTGATAATATGCATATATTATGGAATATTGAATAAGTTAACCATTAATAATAAGTAACCTCTACCATGGATAGATGATCTCTTTGATCAACTAAAGGTTGTTACCATATTTTTAAAAATATATTTGAGATCAAGATATCATCAGCTAAGAATTAAGGAAGAAGACACCCATAAGATAGACTTTAAAACTTGATACAAGCCTTATAAATTCATGGTGCTACCGTTTGGGTTAACGAATGCACCGATTGCCTTCATGAATCTAATGAATAGTGTATTCAAGAAGTACCTAGACTGATTCATCTTTATATTCTTAGATGATATATTGATTTATTCTTGAATTAAGAGTAATACCGGCATCTTAGATTATTTTTGGAAGTACTAAGGAAGTATCGACTTTATGGGAAATTATCCAAGTGTGATTTCTATGCTCTATGAGTACAGTATTTGGGGCACACTATCTCTATAGAGGAAATTGTTGTGGACAAAAAAATAGATCGAGGCTAACTAAATTGGCCGCTTCCTACAAATGTGATAGAAGTTAGGAGTTTCATGGGACTCATAGGTTATTATAGGTTTTTTGTGAGGAATTACTCTAATATTGCCTATACAATCACCAACCTTTATAAAAAGGAAAATAATTTCAAGTGGATAGATAAGTATGAGGTTGTATTTGAGACTCCAAAGAATAAGTTGACAATGACACCAATTCTAAAGATTCAGTATCTTCTTGAAGATTTCACCATTTGTATTGATGTCTCTCTAGAAGGTTTAGGTGGATTTTTATCTCAAGAAGAAGCTACAGTGGCATAAAAATCTAGAAAAAATTAAGAAGCATAAGGTAAACTATGCCACTCATAATCTAGAATTAGCAGTAATTGTGCATGCTCTAAAGGCTTGGAGACACTATTTGTTGGGCAAACCTTTTGAACTAAGAATGAACCATCAAATTCTGAGGTATATCTTTATCCAACCCATGTTGAATGCAAGATAGAGAATATGGGTAGAGTTCTTAGCAAAATATGATTTATGTATTGAATATATCAAAGGGTAAAAAATAAGGTTGTAGATGCCTTGAGCAGGAGAAGATACATAGTCATCTTAACCTGAAGCCATATAGATTTAATGGATAGGTTCAAGAAAATGCAACTACAAGACCCATACTGCATAGAAATTCAAAATAAAACTAATATTCTAAAAAAATAAGGGATTCAACATAAAATATGAGCTTTTATGCTTTAAATATTGTGTAGTTATACCCAAAATGGGTGACCTAAGGAAAAATATTATTCAAGAGGCACATAATTCTCCCTATACCGCCCATCTACGAGGGTGAAAAATGAGAGAAAATATGAAAAATACCTTATATTGATCCGGAATGAAACAAGAAATCACATAATTCATTGCAATATGTATAGAATGCTAGAAAATGAAGGTAGAACATTGTCACCCAGCTAGAAAATTATACCCACATGAGATACCTATGCAAAAATGATAGGTGATTTCTATGGACTTTATTGTGGGGTTACCCAAGAATAGGTTCCAACATGATGCTATCTTGGTAGTGGTTAGCAAGTTGACCAAGGTTGCACACTTCATACTAGGGAACATCATGGATGATGCACCGATGGTGACAAATAAGTTTGCCAAAGAAATATTCAAACTACATGATTTTCCTAAAGTAATTATTTTTTATCGGGATTCTAGATTCACGTTAAAGTTTTGGAAGGCTCTTCATCATGCAGTAGGCACTAAGTTGAATATTAGTTCTACATATCATCCTAAAATGGATGGTCAATCCGAGAGGGTAAACCAATTTTGGAAGATATGTTGTGCATGTATTGCATGAATCAAAAGTTAAAATGAAAGGACTTCTTGCATCTCGTAGAGTTTGCATATAATAATGGTTACCATGTGTAAATAGTAAAAGATACACCCAAAATAATATAACAAATAAACAAGCGATATAGAATGAATAGAAATGCTTTTTGTATTGATCTCTTTTCTTTTACAACAACGATGTACCCCAAATTTTCGGGGTCTGATCACAAATAAATTTTGCTTGCTTTTCTAGTAGTACAATGCACAAAAGAGGGGAAGCCTCTTTTGTATGTTCAAATAATAGTGGGTGCTAATATCTCTTCTACTACAATCAATTTTGTTGATGGGCTTGAGTATCCTTGTGGGTCATCTTCGCTTCAACAACTTTCCAAGAACCTATTTCCTGCACACATATCCTGACAAACGAGGGTTAATAGCATATGCAGGCTTCCACCATGTGAAGCCCTATGTAAACAAAAGTTGTAAAACCCTAGAATGTAAGTATTTGCAAATCATAAAGTGCAAAAAACATAAAAATAAATAAATAAAAAACTACCTTGTTTTATACCTGATCTTGATTTGTGCTTTCGGTTAGGGTTGCTCTCTATAATTCGCTATAGATTATTGATGCTTATTCTTTGATTCAATTCTCCCTCTCTTTTTTTTCTTTTTCCCTCTTTTATTCACCAAAGTGAATGATATTTTATAACCTCTTGATAGGTTAGATTTAGGGTTTTGATGGTGCGAGCTAACGTTGCCAAGTGGCAAGTTAGGGTTAGGGTATGAAGAATATGATGAGCGGCTAGGATTAGAATGTGATGAGCGATTACAATTAGAATGTGATGAGCGACTAATATTTATTTATATATATATATTTATATAAATAATGAATGGCTAAGATTAAAATGTGGTGAGCGGCCAAGATTTATCTATATATATATATATATATAAAATATTTATATATTTATATATAAATATATATAAATAATTAATGGCTAAGATTTGGTGTCTACAGATGCCCCTTTTTGTATTGCATTGTGTAAAACACAATGCGGTGCAAAAACAAGAGACACTTGGTTTTGTTGGATGGACCCTTTTCTCTGATGCAAGAAGAATGATTTTGAAAATTTTGATTTTAGCTTACCCCCTCAATTGGCGAATGGGTGAAGAATGAAACCCATGAGCCAATTGATCGAATGTGGATGATGAAAGGGGTGGATGTGATGGATGCAAATGTTTGAAAATCAAGAACAAGTTGGTTACCCCAAGTTTGAGGTAGATTTATGTTGTCGAAACTTTGCTTTCAACATAATGTGCAATTTTGTTGTTGTTTGATGAACCAACCAGTGTAGGTAAGCGTATGGTAGAGGTGGAGGTCTGTTTTACCACCTCACTTACGTAGACCATGTTTCAAACCCGTATAGTGGCCTGGTTCATACCATTTTGTAATTTGTGAAAGGTTTTTGCTTTTACGATACCCACAGAGAGGGCTTATGATAGCTTTGAGAAAATTTTCTTGAACATAGTCACACTCAAAAATTGAGGGATCAAACTGATTTGATTTTAAACCTTGTGGCATGGGATGATGATTTGGATGCATTGATTGGCTGATTTGATGGTATTATTTTTTTATTTATTTTTAAACAAGTGTCCTTATGGTGATCTACCCATCCTACTAGATTGCATGGATAACTAATCGCTACAACCGCTAGGTATCTAGAGTAAATCACTATATACGAGGTTCACTTGAGACTCTAATCTATGATCGAAAAGCAAACTCTAAGCTATTGTAGGAAAGAAAAATTATTCTAAATGTTGACCAGAGGGATTTGGTGCCTTTGGAGCTTTTTAAGGTGACCAAAGAAGTTCAGTTCTCTTTGGAGATTTTTTTTTGTAATGTGACCAAAGGGGTTAAGTGCCTTTGGAGCCTTTTGATTGAAATTGTGACCAAAGAGGTTAGGTGCCTTTAGGGCTTTTTGAATTGATTTGACCAAAGGGGATAGATTCCTTTGGAGCCTTTTGAAATGATGTGACCAAAGGGGTTAAGTGCCTTTGGAGCTTTTGAATTGAAAATTTGACCAAAGGGGTTAGGCCCTTTGGAGCTTTTGAATTGAAATTGTGACCAAAGGTGTTAGGTGCCTTTGGAACCTTTTGAATTGAATTGACCAAAGGATCATTTCCTTTGGAGCCTTTTGAATTGAATTGACAAAAGGATCATTTCCTTTGGAGCCTTTTGAATTGAATTGACCAAAGGAGCATTTCCTTTGGAGCCTTTTGAATTGAATTGACCAAAGGAGCATTTCCTTTGGAGCCTTTTTGAATTTTGGTATGCATGTGATGAAATGAATGTATTATGAATGAATGCAATTGGTGGTGATGTATGCAAATGAATGAATGGTGTTGCCTTATTAATTGTCATTTGATGAGGTTTGAACCATTATTTAATAGACTTTGCCTTTATTGCTTCATCAGGGACACCAACATCTAATGGTGAAATATGGAGTGAATCATGAACTTTGTGTAATGATATGGTGATGATATGGAATGTAAGCTTGTTTTTGCAGAATTATTTTATAGAGACTCAAACATCCTAGTGATCTCAAACAAACTCATCCTAGAGTTGTTTTAGCAGAGTCAAATTTCTCAAGGACCAATTTGTGTGTGCAATGAATGTTCATTTACCAATCATGAGCATGGTAATGACTCAAGCCAATCAAGAACCACTATGTGTGCAAATAGTGAATTCATTTACCCATCTTGAGTAAGGTGAGATTAAGCCTATCATGGAGAGAACTAGAAAGCTAGCTTGTCCTTATGTGCGTTCAGAGGTCTCTTCAAGAGAGATGTGTCACCATGCATGAGCATAGTCCAATATTAGGGTCTTCAAGTTTTGGGGAATCAGATTCTCAACCACTCGAATCGAGTCCTGATGAGAATGAAACCCTATCCTTACTACTTGAAGCCTAGTTATTATTATGTGTTTATAAATTGAGTTAGAGCTTTGGGGAATCGGATCCTCAACCACTCGAATCGAGTCCTGATGAGGATTTAACCCTATCCTTACTACTCATGCTTTTATGATTTTTATTTTGATGACAAAAGGTAGAGCTTTGGGGAATCATATTCTCAACCACTCGAATCGAGTCCTGATGAGAATTTCACCCTTATCCTTACTACTCTATCTTGTGTTTTTGTAAAGTTTTGTAAGTGGTGAAAACCATTATTTTTATTGTTACTTTGGACTATGTGCATAATTGGACAAGTGAGAAGAACTTTTCACCTCAAGGTTCAACCCAAATCATGGTGTCATCCCTCTCTGACACAAGATGTTATTAATAAGTGTAATATGTGTTAGGTTCAAAAATGGCTGAGTCAATTCCAGAACTCAAGATTTTCTTAGTGAAAAATTGTGCTTTGGTCCAAGATAAAACTTGACATTCAATAGAGGTTGCTTGAAACACTAGGAGTGGTTGAGTGACTAAAAATATTTAGATTTGCATGAGTGGTGAATTGTGAAATGTGACTAATGCTAGACTAAAGGTACCCTTGATTAAGGTGACAAGACTTGTTGGACTAACAATTATCCAAATGGAGCAAATGACAACTATCATGAATGGATGCAAATGATATGAATGCATGTATGCAATGTAGGTGGAATGCATGAAATGTAATGTATATGTTTGAGTGGTAATGAAAATGATTGTTTTTAAACCATGTATATATGTACATATATAATTTGTATTATGCATAGAATGCTCTCAAGTGGATAATATTCAATGGCTTGGGCTCTTCTATTCCCTCAAGATTAGCAAGCCTATATGTTCTTGGACCCAATTTTTGTTTTACAATGTATGGACCTAACCAATTAGCCATAAATTTATCATGAAGATGCGGTAATGCATTAGTGTTTTGTTGATTCTCTTTAAGTACGAGATCCCCTACTTGAAATTCATGTGGATGGACTTTTGCATTATAAGAATGTTTAAGATGATCTTGATATACTCATAGATTCTCCAAGGTATTGATTCACCTTTCATCAAGGAGTGTGAGTTGATCTAGTCGGGCTTGTCTAGCAGTGTTATCATCCATGAATTCTTGTAATGAAATTCATAGTGAAGGGATCTCGAGCTCAAGAGGTATAATTGCTTTGGCACCATAGACTAATGAGAATGGAGTTGCCCCTGTAGGCGTACGAATGCTCATTCGATAAGCCCATAATGCCAAGGGGATTTGAGTGTGCCAATATCAATGATTTTCTTTGACTAACTTCTTTAGAATGGCTATCAATGTCTTGTTGGTTGCCTCAACTTGTCCATTTGTTTGTGGGTAGTAAGGAGTCGAGAAACTATGTTGGATATTGTATTTCTCACACAATGCTTGAACATCCTTATTTTTAAATGACTTACCATTGTTAAAAATTATTTTTGAGGGAATGCCAAAATGATAGATGATATGTTGGAGTATAAATTTTGTAATTCGAGGTCTTGTCATACTGGTCATAGGAATTGCCTCGACCCACTTTGTGAAGTATTATGTGGTAGTGATGATAAATGTGTGTTGTCCCAAAGAGGGAGGTGATATTTTTCCAATCAAATCTAGACCCCATTGTGAGAAAGGCCATATAATTTGTATGGGTTGTAATGCTTGTGATGGTACATGAGTTAAATTAGCATGTTGTTGACATTTTTAACATTTCTTGACATAATTGCAACAATCACTTTCCATGGTGGGCCAATAATAACCCATGCATAATATATATTTTGTGATGGCCATTCCACTAAAGTGACCACCATAAGTACCATCATGAGCCTCAGATATGGCTCGTTGTTCCTTTGTAGGCTTGAGACAAAAAAGTAGGATTCCATCATAACCACATCTATACAACATGTCCCCCAAGAGAGTGAAATGAATTACCTTCTATTTAAAAGTTTATTTCGTATTTTGTGATAAATTTGATGGGAGCATACCAAACTTAAGAAAGTCCTTTATCTGATTAAGCCAAGACTCATATAGCTCTACTTGAATGAAATAAACATCCTTCTCATCCTTAGATTTAGCTCATGATATTGTAGATTTAGAGATTGTCATGATAAGCAATGGTTGGACTTCTCTTGCAGAGTTCTTTGGGATCAATGATCCTAGGGAAGCCATCACATCTACAAATCTATTCATCGAATGAGGCAAGTTATCAATTTTGTACTAGTCTAATTTTGCTAGCAATTTCATTGCTACCTCATTGTAAAGTTTTAGGACTAGCTCTTTACATTGGTATGATCCTTTCACTTGATTAACAATAAGTTGGGAATCACCAAATATTCTCATACACTTTATGCCCATAGCTATAGCTACTTGAAGTCCTAATATTAGAGCTTCATATTCTGCATTATTGTTTGTGCATGGGAAGTCGAGTTTGAATGATAAAGGGATGGGTATCCCTTGAGGTGTATGAAACATGACTCCTGCACCTTGTCCTTTCTCGCACTTGGAACCATCAAAGAATAAGGTGATATCAACATCATATTTAGGGAGAACATCTTCCTCTTGTGTAGTGATATTGAATATCGAATCATCTGGTAGCTCAATGAATAAAGGTTGATCATTAGGGAGTGGAGCTTTCATGAGTTGATCGACTATCACCTACCCTTTAATGGACTTTTGGCTAATAAATTCAAGGTTGAATTCTGTTAAAAGCATTATCCATTTTGTGGTATGGGTATTGTTGTATGTGTGAGTCATCATATAATGCAGAGGATTTTCTCGAGCTATGACATAAGTGGTGTGACTTAGCATATAATGTCAAAGTTTCTTAGTGGTGAAGACCACTGCTAAACACAATTTTTCCACATATGCGTATCTGGTTTCATAACTTACCAATGTTCGACTAATGTAATAAACTGCTTGCTCTCGATTGTTTTCATTTTTCTTGTGCAAGCATTGTCCCTAATGCAAAATCTATTGCTGAGATATAAATATGAAAAGGGACCCTTAGGCGAGGTGGCATTAGGATTGATGGAGAGGTTAAATATCTTTTGATGTCATCGAACACCTCCTGACATTCCTTAGTCCATGAAAATGTGACCCCCTTTTGTAATAGGTGATTAAATGGCCTGCATTTATCTGAGAGTTATGTGATGAAGCGATGGATCGATTGTATATTTCCTTGTAAACTACGCAACTCCTTCAATGTTGTTGGGGGAGGCATTTCCATAATGGCCTTGACCTTGTTTGGGTCCACTTCAATGCCACGCTTAGACACAATGAACCCTAGAAGTTTACCTGATGTAACTCCAAAAACACATTTCTTAGGGTTCAACCTCACATTATACTCGAGAAGCTGGTCAAAAACTTTTTCCAATACATCGATGTGATCCAGACATGTTTTAGATTTGGCTAGCAAATCATCTACATAATCTTCAATGATCTTATGCATATAATCATGGAAGATGTACGTCATTGCACGTTGGTATGTAGCTCCTACATTTTTAAGGCCAAATGGCATTACCTTGTAGCAAAAATTCCCCCAAGGTGTTGTGAATGTTGTTTTGTGTTGGTCATCAAGATTAATTCAAATTTGGTTATATCCTAAAAAATCATCCATTAAAGAAAGCATTTTATGGCCCATAGTAGAGTCTATGAGAGTGTCAATGTTTGGTAAAGGAAATTCATCCTTAGGACACACTTTATTGAGGTCTCAAAAATTAGTGCAAATGTGAATCACCCCATTAGACTTACGAATGGGTACCATATTTGAAAGCCACTCAAGGTAGTCAATGGGTTGAATAAAACCCACATCTAGTAATTTTTGAAGTTCTTCTTTGACCATGAGGGCTATGGTAGGATGTAACTTTCTTAATTTTTGTTTAACTGGCTTAGCATCAAGATGTAAAGTGAGGTTGTGAACTACCACATTGGGGTCAAGGCCAGGCATATCTTTATAAGACCATGCAAAGATGTCTTTTTTCTTGTAAGTACATCTATAAAATGCTCTTTCTCATCGATAGACAAACCTTCTGCAAGTTTTACAATTTATGGGTTGTCTAGGTCTGTGCTTAGGTTCATGTCTATAGTGTTTTCAATTGCCATGTGTGAACCTTCTTCTAATTGATGAGGCATTGGGATTAAGTGAATGTCATCAATGACATCATCAAACTCTATTGGCCCAGTGTCTTCCATTTCAGCATGACAAATAGAAGAAGTGATTGTTGAAGGTGAAGGTGAAGGTTATGAAGGAATGTAAGTAGCAGAAGCTCTTAATAGTTCCTCCAAAAGGATGAATTTAAAAATGGATGGGGGTGATGTGATCCGATCCATGTCGATGAGGCTTATGTCAATAGGAATTGGTTTTGCCAAATCATATGGATTATGAAGGGGTGTCATCAAGTTAACAAAAATCATGTTGACTTGGTGGGAGAATGGTGACTGTGATGTGGAGGGTGATTTTTTTTTGGAGATCAATTACCTTGGATTTGATGAATGAACCTGAAGAGCAGTGAGCGACATGCATGAGTGCAAATGATAAGGATGCGTAAATGCAATGTACAAGGAAATGATTATGAAATGTATGAGTGGATGTACAAAATGCAATGTTAATGGCTATGCTGATTTTTTTATGTACATATTTTACATCAGTTTTACAAAAATGTTCAAGGTGGTAGTGGTGGATCAACTCGCTCTAGTGGAAGGAGCAACCAAAATATGGGTTGATGGATAGGAAATATTCTAAGGTAGAATTCATCTTCCTCGATAAAAGGTATAATTGGAACTGACTCTTCTTCAGAACTATCAGAGGTGATTGATACTACATCATATTCCTCATCAAAATATTCTTCAGAGTCATCATCAAAAATGGTATTTATCATTGCAACATGAGGTCTCATTTTCAAAAATTCCTCATCATCCTCTTCACTATCTTCTTCAGAATCTATAGTGAGTTGTTCAAATATCTGCTCAATGGGAAGAGTAGATGATAATGGTCTAAATCCTAAGCTAGAGCGATCATGTGGTTCATGATAGTGAGGTTCAATAGTATCAGGACTACCCTATTCATGTCATCCTAAGCCATATCCCTACTAGTGAACCCTTCAAAAGTATCTCATTGGGAAATATAATTTGGATAGATGTTCTATGTTGGCACAACTTTGTTGTCTGGGTTCATCAGGAGGGAGTGGATCAGATGAAGAATCAACTCCCCCATATACAAATTTAATTGAATTTGAGGTTGAACCCATGTTATAAACCACACCTATGGCTAAGGGTGGGTCGCATGGGTGACCATAGTCTTTAACAATCTCAATGCTAGGTGGGTTTATTTTGACACTCTCAATTATGTACTCACCAATGTTGGGATTAGTGAGATGAACTACAACTTTGGTTGGACTAGATTTGGATGGAATGGGTGTGGAGGTAGAGGCTTTCGAGATGACTTGTGGTTCTGACTAGGAAAAGGATATATGCTGTAATGGCTCCTCATCGACAGATAGATCGATCTATGCAACATTGGGTGGTTGAGGTGGAGATGAGTCTTGTTGAATAGGTTCAGGCTGAGACAAAGTGATGGGAGGTGCTTGTGAAATTGGAGGTGTGGATGATGAAGTATGATTGATGATTGGTGATTTAGATGATGTGGAGACTTGTCCCCCTTGTATGGATGTTGAAGTGGAAGCTTGATTTGGATTGGTGATTGGGAGTGCTTCGAGAATGGGTGCTTTTGATGAATTATTTTGATGTGAAGTGGATAATGTGGTGAGAGGTATGAGGGATACATGGGTAGATGGAAGTGATGGCTCATACGGGTTTGAAATGAAATTGTAGTATTTGAATGGCTTAGTGTCAGCTGGTATACAATGAATCTTTCCCTCATGCACATATTTTAGACATTGGTGCAATGTTGAGGGAACACTTTTCATTTCCCTAATCTAGGGGTACCCAAGAAGTATGTTATAAGCCATGGCCCCTTCTAGGATATGGAACATAGTGTGGATGGTTTTGACCCCCACTATCATAGGTAGGACTACAGTGCCTACTGTGGAACACAAAGCATCATTGAATACCCATAAAGTGAAAGTTGATTTTGTGATATGAGATGGTGGTAGGTTGATGTGTTGTAATGTTGAAGTGGTGATGATGTTGATAGAGGAGCCGATATCAATTAGCACTCATTTAAAAGGCTTTTGGTCGATGTGAGCTATAATATGTAATGGAGGATCAGGTAACTTTGATGACACAATCTTTATTTCAAAATCATAAAATGAAATTGAAGGTTCCATGCATGTTTGGATGTTCCCTACAAAATGGGTGAAGGCATTAGGGTCTTGAGTTTGAAGTTTGATGGATTTTAAAATTTCCATCAATGCCTCACGATGTAGGGGAGACTATTGTATGAGCTCATAGATCAATAATTTGGTCAAAGCCAACTTAAGGCTATGTGTTAACCGACTCTTCAATGTGATAGGGGTTTTGGTGGATGACTTGGAAGATGAATTGGTTGAAGTGGATTGATGTGGTTAGGTTGTTGAGGTCTAGTAGACATTGGTGCCATAGGAGGAGGTACTATTGTCTATGGGTCATTCAACTATTGTGTTCTATTCATATTTCTTTGACTTCTGGTGACTATATGAATAGCACCAACAAAACCTTGGTGATCTTGAGTATTATATATATGATTGACTTGATTGGGGTTAACTATAGAAGTTGATACCCCTTTCATTTGTTGTGCACTCTCATGGTTAGGAAGAGGTATCTGATAGATGCCAATATTCTAATTTTGTTGTGCTAGAGGATTATCAAATTTGATAGTCTCATTCTCAATGAAATCTTGCACAATATCTTTAAATGAATAGTAATTGTTGATATCATGACCCTTTTGGTGATGATAGGTATAGTACAAATACTCCTTATAACCCCTACCACACTAGCAAAGTGATGTATTGGGCCTCATACAACCTTTGAAAAATATTGGATAATGGTTCAGGTAATGGAGTATAATTATGGGTTGGTCGAGTATACTATCGGTGTTGATGATTGTCTGATGTTTGAGCTTGAGTGTTCAATTGTTGTGGGGGTGGTACCACTTGATAATTTTGTTGTTGTGACGGTTGTTGTTGTTGCAGGGGTTGTTGGATTTGGACTTGAGGTTGTTGGATTGGTTGTGTTGGTTGACTCAAGATCACTTGGTTGACTTGACCAATTTTTGATTGGCCTTGGTTATTTCCCCTTGAATTTTTGTTCTGCCATTCTTTCTTTTTAGGTTTTATTTCACCCTCTTGAATTTTAATTTCTTCAATAACACGGGCCTAGGCAAGTGCTTCCTCGAATGTTCGATATTGTTGCAATTGTAGCAACAAGGCAATGGGTTTCAAACAACTTCTAGTGAACATTCTTGTAAGCTCTTCCATAGGGAGGGTGAATGGCAATTTAGTAATAACCACCCTCCAATGGTTTCCAAAATCATACATCGACTCTTCCTCAAATTGTCGTAAGTTGATTAAGTTAGTGAGTGTAGTTTTCTTTCTAACATTTAGAGAGAAATGCTCTAGGAATTGGTCTACCAATTGCTCAAAAGTATAGATGCTATGATGTGGAAAATGGTTATACCAATCTAAAGCATCCCCTCCAAATATCTGAGGGAAAGTTTGGAGCATTAAGGGATCATTTTCTTGAATTCTAAAACATGCATGAATAAATCCACTTATGTGCTCTCTAGGATCCTCATTCCCTTTAAATTTGTCAAACTTTGGTAACATAAAATCTATCGGATAAGGTGGTGATGGTACCAAAGGATGAATAGGTTGATTGACTAATTATCATAGAGTAGGTTTCTGATAGAGCATTCCAGGTGTCTGCATGGCCAAGTTGTCAATTTATTTTTGCAAAAATTGAAGTTTAGGGTCTTCCAAGGGTGGTTGGAATCCCTAACTTGTTTTTTGTGTGTAAGTTTGATGTGTGGTGGTTGGAATTTGATGTTGGTGGATGTTATGTTGGAATTTTTGTTGTTGATGATGTGGATATGGTTGATGTGGATATGGGGATGATGGTATGTTGAGTTGTTGAGGTGGCATAGGTATTATGGAGTGGACAAGTTGGTATGATTAGGGTTGGTGGTCTCGACACCCAGGATGAATCTTGGGTGAAGAAGTTGTTTTGATTCAAAGTGGATTGATGATTAAAATCTACCACTTGTGATTGATGTTGTATCGTGGGGTGAACACCTTGATTGGCATTACCTACAAGCAATTGTTGTAGGTGATGTATTATTTGTTGTATGGCAATAGTATATGGGGGTTGTGTGGTTGTATGGATGGTAGAATGTTGCCTATTATGAGTGGTTGTGACATGAGTTGAGGTTGGTGGAGGATAAGTTGTGAAAGGAATCACAACTAAATGGGGAATGGTATGGTGCATAGGATCCATGGATCTAGATGATGTAGGTGGAATGAAGGTTGGCACTTGTGAAGCATCACTGGTTTGTGCCTCATAAAGTGGGTTGGAATAAATGGTGGTGTTAGTGGGTGGAATTGAGGTGTATGGATTGAATGATGGTGGTTGATTTTGATTTAGAGGTGTAGGTTCAAAAAGAGGATTAGTGAAGACATGATTGATGTTGTTAGGTTGTGAATGGATGGGTTCCTACTGAAAGGTAGGAACAGATCGGGGTGGAATGGTGAGGGGAGGCAAATATGGGAAAGTCGAGCTTAAATAAGCTCTAAGGGCATCGACATCGATGTAGGTGGTGTGATTATCAAAAGGTGTGGATGGTTCAATATGGGGAGTCTCAGGAATGGAAGTATGGATCACCCTCTACATTATGTCTGCATGAGAGGGTCCAATGGACACATTGGCTTGACCAACCATAGAAATGGTTGGGGGATGTGAAGTTTGAGCGAAGTGCTCCATGGGTGATGATGAATGGTTTGTGGGCAACTAACTCATAGCTCTGGCTTGACCTCGGGTCATTACCATAAGCTAGGGGAAAGCAAATGTGCAATGTATGGGTGTGTGAAAATGTGAAATTTACACTATCAACCAAACAAACAATTTACACTCAACAAACAAGAATTTTCAATTTTCTTTATGATTTTTTATTTTTTGTGTTTTGTGCAAATCCTAGGCCTAGAAAACTATGCAAGTAGGTGGTGAAATGAATCTATGAAGGTGTGTTCAAACTCACCCCTCTGATGAAGGATGAATCATGAACGGCTGATATGGCTTCCTAGGTGAAGGATTGGCAATGGGTATGACCTAAGGGAATAAAACACCTCTGAAAGAGGTTGCGTTGTCTAATGCCTTGCTACCAGCCCATTTGGGCTTTCACTTCACCCTCTCATTTGAGCTTGGGTAGAAACAACAGCTACGATTTTGTGATTATTAAGCCCTCAAAATGAAGGGCATCTAACCTTGGTTACCTCGAGCTAGTCTCAAGAGTAACCAGTTTCTTGGTGATGAAATCCAAGAAACTATCACAACTAGCTATGGCTTTCACTAGGGGCTCTCTGATGGTTGGTGATGAAATCCAACTCGTTCAATAGAGGTTTTCCTCGCACTTGTCCTGCAGAGGTGTGAAATGATAAAACATGCACAATGTGTGATGTTTAATTTTACTTTAGCAAAAATGTAAAATTATTCTAAGATGCAAGTCTAGTATGCACTTCCATTTTATTGCCTACGAAAAACAAAATGCAAATCTAATATGCACTTCTGTTTTATTGCCTACAAAAAAAAATATAAAACACACAACAGACAAAAACGTAAAACAAAAACCCTAATTAAAATGCAACCAAAAAATTCTAGATGGTCCCTAAAATGTTTCTAGAAATACCCAGATGCAGATTTACGTCTCTTACTGTGTAACAAAAACCAAAATAGGGCAAATCTAGAATTTTAATGCAACCTAAAATGCACTTTAGTATGCAAGCTAACCCTAGATGCAACTATTATTATTTTTGTGATCTAAGAATTAAAAGTATGCCCTAAAATGCAACTTAGATTGATTTTTTATATATTTTTAAATGCCTAAAATTTAAAAAATGCCTGATCTACCACCTGTAATGAAGATAGAAATAAAAAGCTATTATTATTTTTTTTGATCTAAGAATTAAAAGTATGCCCTAAAATGCAACTTAGATTGATTTTTTTAAATGCCTAAAAAATTAAAAATGCCTGATCTACCACCTATAATGAAGACAAAAATAGAAAAAGCAAAAATTTCTTTCTTTCCCTTTCAAAAATAAAAATTCTGAACTAGGGTTTTAAATATGGCTTACCTGGAAGCCTTACACTTTCTTCTATCATTAAGTTCACAATAGGCCTGAACAAGCTCCAAAACTCCTCGTGATAGAGATCCAAAACCTGCAACCAAGATTACACAGATCAGTAAATCAAATATGACAAGGCAGATCTAAAATAAAACCCTTTGGGGGTCCCACCATGATCACCATTTTGTAAATAGTAAAAGATACACCCAAAATAATATAACAAATAAACAAGCAATATAGAATGAATAGAAATGCTTTTTGTATTGATCTCTTTTCTTTTACAACAATGATGTGCCCCAAATTGTCGGGGTCTGATCACAAATAAATTTTGCTTGCTTTTCCAAAAGTACAATGCACAAAATAGGGGAAGCCTCTTTTGTATGTTCAAATAATAGTGGGTGCTAATATATCTTCTACTATAATCAATTTTGTTGATGGGCTTGAGTATCCTTGCGGGCCATCTTCGCTTCAACAACTTTCCAAGAACCTATTTCCTACACATATCCTAAAAAACGAGGGTTAATAGCATATGCGGGCTTCCACCATGTGAAGCCCTATGTAAACAAAAGTTGTAAAACCCTAGAATGTAAACATTTGCAAATCATAAAGTGCAAAAAATGTAAAAACAAATAAATAAAAAATTGCCTTGTTTTATACCTAATATTGATCTGTGCTTTTGGTTAGGGTTGCTCTCTGTAATTCGCTATGGATTGTCGGTGCTTATTCTTCGATTCGATTCTCCCTCTCTTTTTTTCTTTTTTTTTCTTTCTTCTCTCTCATTCACAAAAGTGAATGATATTTTATAACCTCTTGATAGGTTAGATTTAGGGTTTTGATGGTGCAAGCTAACATTTCCAAGTGGCAAGTTAGGGTTAGGGTATGAAGAATATGATGAGCGGCTAGGATTAGAATGTGATGAGTGGTTGAGATTTATATATATATATATATATATATAATATATATATATATATTATATATTTATATATAAATAATGAATGGCTAAGATTAAAATGTGGTGAGCGACCAAGATTTATCTATATATATAATATTTATATATATTATATAAATATATATAAATAATAAATGACTAAGATTTGGTGTCTACACCATGCATCATTGGGGATGGTCTCATTTAAAGGCCTTGTATGGTAAAATATGTAGAACCCCTCTATAATGGAACAATATACAGGATTAGGTGATGATCAAACCAAACACTATCTAAGAGATGGAGGAGCAACTCAGAGCGATCAAGCTTAGGCTCAAGGAAGTGATCCATCATAAAAATAACTATGTCAATCTAAAAATATCACCAATAGAATAATTTGTAGGGGACGGAGTCTTCTTAAGGATAATATCCATGAAGAATACCATCAAGTTAACAAAGTTGGATCCTCACTATGTTGGGCCCTTTGATATCATTGGAAAGATCATTTCAGTAGCCTATAGGCTTGTTTTGCCACCTAACTTGTCAAATATCTACAATACTTTCCACATATCCTTGCTTAGAAAGTATATTTCTGATCCTACTCATGTGTCGAATGTTTTTAACTTATAGATGATAGATTTCATAGCCATTGAGGTACGACAAGTTAAGGTTCTAGGGTTTTATTCCAATATGCTAAGAAAATGAACTCTAGACCAATGTAAGGTCCAACGCAACCAGTATTCTAAATATTATGCTACCTGCAAATATGTTGAAGTCATGAGACAAAAAATTCCATATTTTTAAATAAATCATGTATGCTACATTTTTCAAGAAACATAGAGGATTTTTTTTAGTCCAAGGGGGGAGTATGTAACACCTCTACTTGGTAGAACTTGTATGAATAATGAAATATATGTGGATATGTTTGATAAATGATATAGGTTCTTTGTTGATTTCTATATGATGAAATATATTCGGTGGTTTTCAAGTATATAATGTGAAACTACTAAAGCATTTATGGATGCAGGATCAACTACCTCTCTCTAGTAGAAATATAGGGATAAGCCTCCTATATTGAGAGTTAATTTAAGGAAATGATGATGAATTTTTTATTTACAACTCATGGTAAACATGAAAAATTACCTTCATATAGATGCATATCATTTTGAGTCTCCATATTCACACCATTGGGCTAGGATGTTGCTTGCAATGAGCCTCCTCAATAAGGTTGGTAATAGCTTGTGCTATCATAAAAAGGGCCACCTATTTGGGATAAAACAATGGTGTAGAATATTGAGGATGTAGTGCCATGCTTGTCTTAGTTCCTTGTGGCTAGAAAATATGTTATATTTTAATTCGCATATAATACTCTTATTTTGCTTGTATGGCAACTTTAACTTTATTAGTTAATCAAGCATTGCATAGTTTTATTTATATTTATGCTTTAATTAAAATTATTAACCAACGCACCAAGCATTAAGTACCTTATATTGTGATCTTCGAGTATGTTATGGTAAGCTACCTTGCAAATCCAAAGATCAGTTTCAATTTCCTTGAGATATGGGACATTGAAAATCACTTGTTCATGCATAGCAATGGAGAACATAACACTCTTTTATCATGGGAGGAACGTTCATCCACTTAAGGTAATGATTATCCCTTTAAACTAGGAGGAAGGTAGGTGTATAGGGGTAATCAACATTTGAGGAAGCGATGGAAGTGAAGGCAGAATAAAGTGATCAGCTAGTGATGTTGAGAAGCAAAGGTAGAATGGAAAGATCAGCCAACGACATTGGAAAGCAATCCGAGGAAACATTCAAAACCTGGGATTCAAGTGTTTTTCCTTATTTTGGATTCACTCTATGCTTGTGTTGCTTTGTTTAGCTATATTTTATGCATTATTATTCTTTTTGGTGCACTCTCATTAATTTTTGTTGTTCAATTTGGTCCTCCCTGTCCATGTTAATTTTAAGTATTGAGTTACCCTTGGTTCGGTTGTTTTTGCCTCTTGTACCTTTCTTCAACCTTTGTAGTTTGTGGAAACCATGCTATGTTATGTTCTTGGCATGGTTGATCCACCTGTTGTGCCTTGTGGGTTGTATCATTTGCTTAGTTGTAGAGTGCCTCTGCGTCTTACACTAGTTTGCATGGTGGAAGTCAGTTCGTTGGGTTCATTTTCTCATTCATACAGTGGTAGGTTGTGTGTGGTTATGTTGTTTGGTGTGGTTGATCCACGTGTTTTTATCATCCCTTGAGTTGAGCACCTTCTATTGTTTGTCTATGTGTTAGGCATTGCTCGTAGTAGTCTTTGGTGGTGTTTTGTGCTTCAATTTATTCATTGTTGTGTTTTGGCTAGTCCCTTTTTATATTATGTTAGCACTAGTTGTGTTTGTTGAGGAGTGTTTGTATTGTCATGGTCTTCCTCTAGTGTTTGTTTTAGGATTAGTTAACGCTTATCTCGATTAAAGTATCTTTTTCTTTTAGAAGCCTTATATTTGGATTTATAATTAAATATATGATCTTGCTCCTAGAAGCTTTATGTTTAGTTGATATTTAAGCTTGCTATTTAGATAAAAATATTTCTTCTCTCAACACTACACAAAAAAAGGGCTTAAATAGTGGTTTTTAACCACCCTTAAAGACCTTTAATGGAGATTATTCAATATTTTTCTATGAGGGCATCATAAAAATTCTACACCTATACGATAGTGGCTAAAAACTATCTCAAAAAACTACCCTCTTAGGGTGACTTTTAAAAATATATAAAAAATTCCTAGGGTGACTTTTTAAAAATATATATAAAAAAGCCCTAAGAGGGCGGTTCAAAATCATCCTCTTAGGGTGACTTTTTAAAATATATATAATCCCCTATTCTATCTAACTCTACTGTATAAGTTGAAAGCTTAAGAGGACAATATGAAATAGGTGGAAGCATGGCTCAAAACTATGGTGCAACTAGAAGTACAAGCCAAAATAGTTTGAATGGTGCCTCTTTCATCGTAATCACTTATTAAGGGAAAAAATTTGGAAAGCTTCAATTTGTAAACCCGATGGTTTGTGATTGATGAAGATAAAGTTTTGTATTTAATTACTTTTCCAAGGATTCTGTGAAGCAATCACTAGAACTCAAAATTTGACTTTGGTGTACCTAGAAGCCCTTTGTAGGAAAATAAACACTAAAAATACTAGAAATAACAAATGCTATTGTTTACCAGTTGATAATTCTATGCAATGAGATCAAAGAATATATGGATGTTGTTATACTTAAAACCTAAAACAAACAGCCTCACCAATAATTATAATGTTGCATTCAGTGGCATTATATTATGAAATTAACTTCAAACCAATATTTATGTGGGTATTTTATTCAACCTTCTATAGGTAACTTGGGTTTTTTTTATCCTGCATTCAAGTTTAGGTAGGGCCTATCATCAGCCAGACAATAATCTAAGGCCTGTAGGACCTATCATAAGTGGGACAGTAATGTGAGGTTGTGAAACCTATCATGGGTGGGACTATTGCATGAGGCCTACCATCACCCAGAAAACTATAGGTGGACAATACATTGATGTATTTTTCAATTAAAAAGGAAGCTTCATGTATGGTTTATAAACTAGTTAAAATTATTCAATGTTCATTTTTTTTTTCAACCATAGGTGGACATTACATCGATGTATTTTTCAATTAAAAATGAAGCTTCATGTATGGTTTTTAAACTAGTTAAAATTCTTCAATGTTCATCTTTCTTTTTAATTTACAGGCAAGGAAATTGCATTGGATATTTTCCTTTACTTATGGGTAACCCTAATCCCACAAAGTGAGTGTTGTTTAAGTCCAGTTGATAGCTTGTAGGTGGACATGGATGCAATAATGAGCTCATAAAATCCAATGTTTATTTGTATGTATTTTTCTTAATAGTAGTTGTTATAAAAAATTTGTAAAGTGTTAGTGTAAGCATGTGTAAGATTCTCACCTACACCATTTACTTGGAAACTCATTATTTTCTATGTCGTACTTAGATTCTTGAGTGTTGTTGACAATTTAATTAATGCATGGGCTTATTCATATCTTCTAGCATCAACTTCTTCTCTTCTTACTGCATCATCACTTGCATTTATTGTAGTTTGTGCTTATTTCATCATAGGAAAAAGATTGAATGCTTCTACAATTAATGCAATTGTGATTGTAATTGTGGTTGTTGTAATTATATGCTTGGACTCAAGACTCTAACAAGCATATAGGTGTAAGCAATTGATAGTATGCTACTGGTTTCATTTGGGATATTTTGGGTTTTGCATTGCATGGCCTAATTTTTGCATTATTAGAGATTTTTGTCATTAAAATATTGGGAAAGAAATCATTTCACAATGTCTTAGCACAACAGTTGATGGTTTCATTATTTGGCTATATTTTTACCACAATTAGAGTGATTGTAAATGATGATTTTATAGCTATGAAGTCAAATGCAGCTACATTCAAACATAGGGCAGTCTCATATTACATGGTCCTTTTATGGGGAGTTGTAAAATTCCATATTGGAATATTATGAAGTGTGGCAATGTTTTACATTACATCTACTCTTCTAGCTGGGGTACTTAATGTAGTATGATTCCCTATTACTGGTATTGCAACTATTGCATACTTTCACAATCCTATGGGTGGATTTAAAATTCTTTCATTAGTGCTTACAGTTAGGGGTTTTGGTTCATACATTTATGGTAGTTCTTCAAAATTTGCAATCAAGTATAGGGTTGAGCAAGAGTTGACTGATGTAACCATTGATAGAAAAAATATCAAAAAAATATCTACTGTAAATCTTGGCATTCAAGCTTCTTAAGGAATTTTCTTTCCATTGCAAAGGGAGAAATATTACCCAATTGGAGGGCATTGTTATAAGTTAGGCCATTCTCTTAAGTTCTTTCTTTTGGAATAGATCTCCCTTAGTGTATGAGCAATGAATAACCCATTACAGGATTGCAGGATTTGGTCATTGCTTAAGCTACACAAGAACTAAAGCCCCATAAAAATACCTCATTTGTTGTAATCTATCAAGACAAGTATGTATTATTAGTAGCAGCTTCATCCTAAAAGTAGCTTCATCCTAAAAGTGGAAAGGTGGTCATAGAAACAATATTTGACTCTGTAGACACCTAAAATGCATCATGTCGATGGCGACTACTCATATGGGACATGCTACAAGACCATATGGAAGATCTTGGATAGATTCCAAGATAGAGCAGTGGTTTTAACCACTCAATTTGGGCTCCTTGGCCTAATCAGCTCAAACCACTATTGAGACCTATGGTCTATAGTCTGAACCACTACTGACACCCATGGTTTATAGGCTAGACCGCAACTATCACTCGTGGTCTAGAACTAAAGTTCAGTTGGCCTTCATCCGAGCCAAATCGGTTTGAACGACCATTTGTTCTAGAAGAAGGTAGTTGAAGGATAGAATATTCCAGAGGCTTCCAATCCAACTGTCCCAACCACCTCTTCTTGATCTTGGCTTCTCCATGAAGCCACCCCTAGCCCTTGGGTAATCCTATAAGTACCCCTTCAAATTAGGACAAACTATAAAGTGTGCATTGGAGATTAAAGCAACGAAGCCCTATCGGATTGTAGACTCACCTGAGTGTACTGAGAGAGTTTTGTTGCCATTCATTTGCCAATTCATCAAGCATCATGTCAATTTGTGCCATGGATGCCCTAAGGAGCTAGAACGCCAAGAAACACAAATTTGGGCAAACGGAGGCCCAACTGTGCAATTCAACCGCCAAACCAGTCAGAGGACACCAAGGCGACCCTTGACCATCAATTTGACAAGGAGGATCAAGTCCACAACCTTAGATTTGGAGGGCAAAACTACTTTGTTGCTCACCATGGCTGACAATCGTGGTGTACAGTGCAGACCGCTCATTTGAGCCATGGTTTGCAATCGGTGAAAGATCTCCTTACTATTCTTTTTGCATTGTATTTCATTAGGTTAGATTAAGCATCTTAGTGGTTTATTTAGCATTTTAGAGACTCTGACTAATAGAATTAGGGTTTTCATCAAGTTTACTTCATTATGGCAAATAGGACATAATTAGCTCATTTTCATGTTATCATGCTTCATTTCATGCAATCAATCCACTAGATAGATAGTTGTACTTTCTAGTTATATGTTTCAATTAATATTTTCAAGTATTGCATAGGCTTAACATGCTTTATTCATTTTCTTGATTTTATTAGTGTTATGGCATCTTTATGTTCATATTCCTTAAAGGGCCTCATCATGAGAGGCTGCCTATGCTATTAATGCTTTTATGTTGTTTATTGACCATAGGAAGCAGATTCAAAGGAGATTCAACCATCCAATTCCTTCCTCAATGCGAAGAAGAGGGTCAACTCCACCCTAGAGCAGTTCGTGTCACCCCGAAGGGCCTAAAACTCACATTTACCCTTGAGAGGGAACATTGCTTTTCCTATTGTAATAAGAGTATCAAAATGGTATCCCTAAGAGGGACGTAATTGTAAATGGAATTGGCTTCTTTACAATGGAATAAAAGTGTTTTTCTTCTTCCCATTTGTTGTCAATTTTGCATGCATCTACTTTGTTTCTCTTATTTCATTTTACGTAGTAGGAAGCATAGGTGTGAGGCCATTTTGGTGGTCATAGAAGGTGATCATGATGGAACTCTACATTTTTAGCCTCTGATTTCTGACCTTTTTGTGTTTTTGGATATCAAGTGCAAACCATGGTTGACAGTTATGGTCTCATTGTTGGCCCATGGCTTCAAGACGTGGTCTACAGTAGCAACCCATGATAGAGCTACGGTTTACAACAGACACAATAGATAATAGGGATTCAAAGCTTTATCAGATGAGGATCAGAGGTAGGTCCCATTTTTAACCCCTATTTCTATTTTTACTGCCTGTGTTTTTCTAGTTTGCATGAAAAGGAGATTTAATTAGGACACAAAAGAAAAGGAAAATGGATTAGGTCCTAGGATTTCAATTCTTTTTATATTTTAGCTAGGTGCTGCTAGGAACAATGGACCTCTGAGTGTAGTCCACCCTAGAATCCAGCATGCTAGATTAAATTGTGTGTTGGTTTGCATGTCTAAGGCCCAATCAGTGGCCATTTACATCGTAAGGTGCATTGTCAAAAAGAGCATGTAGGATGTAGCTTGCATTTTCTGAATTTGAAAAGTTCTTTCACTGCATATCATGTAGGAAATGAGCATGAATGTTGTATGATGCATTTTATTTTCATGCAACAATTAAAATGAACCACACACACCACATTTCAATTAAACGCTAGTGAGTTGGAAGTGACATCCAACCACTAGTAGGGTTTCAATGATGGTGGAGGTGATTTCCATCCATTGGCCCAAATCCCATGTACCTTATGTTCTAGACCAATATCGGATCCAAGAACCTTTCGTAGCCTAGAAAATTTGCATATACTCCTCTTCGGAGGGTATGACATTGACTAGGTGAAAATGGGTGAGGATCTGGGAGGACCTATGCTCCTTGACCATGTGTGGGCTTCATTACCACACATTATAGGTTGGATTACGTAGCTTGGAGTTCATAGCCAGGTTGTCGAGCTATGAGTATACAGGTGAAAGCCAATTAAACTGAGATTATCATCCAACAAGCTTTCAAACATGATAAGAGTTTCTAATACTGATACAACAAATCATGAAACAACATCAAATAGTTTAGGGCTCACATTTAAAATTTAATTCAAGATAATCACCATTGTATACCTTGTTTGCATAATAAAAGATAAATCTAGACACTAGGTGCACCATGGTGGAGACACGGGGTGGTCGAAAAGGCTTAAGCCTGATGCCATTGACCAAGCCCCACTAGATTCACAACAAAATGTGTCAAACCCTCACCCACATGCGCTTCCCGAACATCGTTCGATGAGCATCAGAGGAGACAATTTGACATGAGGGGACACCATTGAGCGTACCCCTGATAGAGGAGCTTCTGTGCACTCTTCTAGACATAGGATAGAGCATGGAGCCTCTCAGCATGAGGGTGCTCCACTCGAAGGCCATTATCGAGATCGTAGTGCACGTGCATCCATGGGATCGATCGATGAGTATGTCATACAGGGGGCCAAGTTGGTACCCCTACGTACTAGGTCTACAGGAGGTTCCATACCTCCAACTTCAGAGTATAGAAGAGATCGAGATCCACCCATTCAAGGGCATGCAGATAGGCCCACTTTTGAGCATAGGCCTATTCACACTCCCATGTGTAGTGAACCTCGCAAGATCACTATCGACATGTCGAAGGTGGGAGCCAATGGTACACCACCGCATGAGTGTTGGTGATCTAGATAGTTGGATGGTTTAGGTAGCATCCTCGAGCAGTTAGGCTACAAGCCTTTAGCTCCACCCACTCGTGCCCTGAGTGAGCATAGCGGGAGCACTATTAGGACTACCAGAGAACATGGGGAGGCTTCCAAGTACCCTCATGGTTCACATCCACCATCCATGCATGGTGGCACACAACACAGGACTCAACATGATGCCAATGCCATCTTCATGGACAAAGGCAAAAGCGTAGCGAATCCTTAGATGGGTATATAACCCATAAGGTCACTCACATGGAGCACACATACCAGAGGCCTCTTACGGCTGATCACATTGATAGATCACATAGACTGGTATCCGAGCAGAGATGACAACTCCTCCAAGATCAATTGGAGGATGCTCACGTAGAGAGGCAGTGCATTGAAGATGAGAATATTCAGGTGCAAAGGCTCATTAGATAAATATTATATGAGCAGCGTATGTATGAGGAACACATCCTTACCCAAAAGGAGCATGTAGAACAAGAGGATAGGCTAGCCAGGGCTGGTTTATTCACTCATGTTGAGCATAAAGAGCGCATTCATAGGAAGGCTTTTTCACAAGCCGACATGCATCAGGAGTGTAGAGACGCTCACACTCATGTCAGTGCCCAACAAAGAGAATGACCACCACCATTCGAAGATCAGAGGCAAAGACAATATGAGGAAGAAGAGGGATATGGAGCTGATCATGGATATCTTAAAAGCTCCCAAGTTGAGGAGGAGGAAGATCAATGTCCTCCACCTCGATAGAGGAAGAATGTACCTCCAAGACCTCCCCCATATCAGCTTAGGGAGGAGGACTTTCTATCCTTGTAGGCCTATAAGGCCTTAGTAGAGAAAGTGAAAGCAATCGAGAGGCAAGGCACGACTTTTCAAAAGCTGACATTGAGCAAGATTCATAATGAGCCTTTGGACCCCTCGGTGCCTACTCCAGCATATCCTGAGCATTTTGACATGCCCAGGCTAGATAAATTCAAAGGTGATGAAGATGCGCAAGAGCATGTCACAAGATTTTTGGACATATGCTTCCAGATTGCAAGCAATGATGCCTTGCTTTTGCGTACATTCATCACAACCCTCTCAAGCCCAGCTCGGGAGTGGTTTAATCAGTTGAAGAAGCATAGTATCACCAGTTTTGAGCAACTAGCTGACGCCTTTCTTGAACACTTTTCTTTTGGCATCAAGAAGTAAGCTAACCTTTTTGATCTGGCTGTGCTAGCTCAGTATGATGATGAGCCAATCTTAGAATATGAAAAGAGGTGGAGGAGATTAATGGTAAAGTTGCCATTCCCCATTCCTGCTATAGAACTGACCCAGATGTTCACGAAGAGTTGTGCCAAGCACATCTCATTATTGTTGCAACTACAATAGTACCAGACATTCGAGGAAGCTTTGGTGCAAGCCAAAGTAATTGAGGATATCAAGTTGCAAGAGGGCAACTTGAAGCTCAAAAATAGGAAGGAGGGGCACAAGAAGAGCTCCACGAAACATCAGGGCAAGTAGGCCCATGTCAATCAGGTGGTGTTAAACCTCCAAAGAGAGGATAAGGGGTAACAAAAGTAGAACTATCAGGCCCAACCTCCTCCTGTGTAATATGAGCAGTGCAAGAATAATTACAAGGGCAAAAATAAGGAACAACGCTCACCTCACCAATTCATGCCTTTGATGGAATCATTGACATCGATATTCCATCAATTATGCGAGGCTAAGGCAATCAGGTTGCCCGAGATTAAATTGGTCGATCCTAACCATCCCAAGTCAAAGGGGTATCAGGATGATCTATTTTGCATCTTCCATCGTGCGAAGGGCCATGACATCGAAGTGTGTTGGTCCTTCAAACATATAGTGCAAAATATGATCGATAAAGGTGAGCTTATAGTGTCGAATAATCCATAGGTACTCAACAACCAAAACATGGGGATTTATAAAAATCCATTGCCAAACCATGAGGCATTGCACAACAATGTTGGCCAGGTCAACCAAGTGCACGTCGAACCACCTACCCAAGGGTTCGTAGGTATGGTTAATGTTGTTACTAGACATGGGAGGTATGAGCAACCAAATCAACCTCATGCTCCCATCAGGATACAAGCTATGCCGAATCAACGGCCAGTTCAGAATATTCTAGGCCCACCAACTAGACCGGTGGTGACCATACGAAGCAGGTTGGTTCAAAACCTATAGATAACTCCTATGAAGTTGTCTATTTATGAGCTGATACAGTAGTCCCCTAGGCATAGGGAGACTCTCATGGACATTCTGAGGTCCATCGAGGTGCAGTCCTAGGATGCTCAAGCATTCACTAATTTTGTGGGACATGTACAATAGTGCCAGGAACCTATGATCCAATTCTATGATCATGAAATTAGGATGGTTCCTACAGATATGGTTGACCCATCGTTACATATCATCGCATGTGTTAATCACATGCCATTCAAGAGGGTCTTGATCGACACTGGTTCATCGATCAATATTATAACGACCAAGGCATTAAGTCATTTAAAGCTGCCCAAGTCACATATTGTGCCCACCACATTCACATTGAGAGCGTTTAATGATGCGCTATGCTCGACGGTTGGCACAATCATCCTACCTATTTAGGTGGGCCTAAAGACCATCCCCATGATGTGTCATGTGATCGAAGGTACCATGCAATATAATATCCTTCTTGGGAGGCCTTGGATTCAAGAAATGCATTGCGTTCCCTCTATACTACATCAATGTGTAAAATACATTCATGAGGGATAGGTTCACATGGTGTCATCAGATGAAGAACCCTTCAAATTCATGAACCTAGCTGATTTTCTAGGGGGTTTCATACTCCCATCAATGCACCTGGACGTCCAGCTAGCATCATCGATTAAGAATCTAGGAGGTAAACAAAAAGTGCATGCTCAACCATCGACATCTGTATCACACAGATCTGAGCACACTACAACAACTTCTTTGAAACCGATTGCATCAACAATGCTTCGGGATGAAAGGAAGCTAAAGGTGAAAATGGGTAAAAAGGAAAAGAAGCATGTGCCTGAACCAGTCACCAATGAGGCTCCCACTCCCATGGAAGTGGAGGAAGCCCAGGATAAAGTCGAGGAGGTACCTCAGCCTACCTTGCCTGCATCATCAGCAGGGTCATCCACACCGTGGGTGACTATTCATTTGGCCAACACAGGGTTAGGTGAATATATTGTGCAGAATGTCACCTTTGGACCAATCCTAGAGACTGCACAAGATATGGGTCGACCCCATGCTCATCATTTTTTGGTTGGATCAGTAGTGCCATTGGGAGAGCCACCCAATCAAATGAACTTCATCTATGCTGGGTTGGATCAACTTCCTACTCGAATGCCCATGGATGAAGATGATGATGAACCATTCATAGTGAATGTTCGTTACCTATCCAACCCTGAATATTCCATGCATATTTTTGAATTATATCATTGGCATGGGTATGGCCTTGGTATTTTTGAGCAAGGATGTAGGACTTCGCTTGAGCCGCATTATCAGTTGGCAATTGATAGGTTCGGGCTAGGGTTACAAATACAAGGATAGGATGATTTGCTTGTAGCATATTTAGACCGCTTGTACCTTAGTCTGGGGGTGAAGTGGAATTTCAATCCTTATCACCCTAATCCTTCCACTTTTTGAGGGATAATCGGATGGTGTCTTACGTCACCATAGAACCACCTGAGATATATCATGAAAATATCTTGGTGGAGAGAATTGAAATTATGTTTTTTTTATAGATAATGATAGCGTATACAAGAGATAAGCTTATATGGGGCCTCATTTAGAGTTTTAGGTTCTATAGGTAGTGGTGAAGGATTGTATTATGATAGTGATGATGAGGATAAAATAGAGAGAGCCTATCTAGGACCTCTCTACCTATGTCATCATAATGCACCTTATACGATTGAGGATATGCGTAGAGAGATCAATCTCAACCCTCACCTTAGGGGAAGACCATCAAACTTTGATGTGATCTATCACATGGTGTTTCTCGACCCACCTATGTACATGGAGCTCATTGAGCCGAATGATCCAATCTTGCAATCAATGCATAGAGAGGATCCATTTGTGCCCATGTCACTAGAGCTAGATCTCGGGTATGGGAGCTGCATCGATGATGTAGATGTTTGTCCATGTGGTCCTAGAGATCAATTCCATTCCATCAATATGGTCTCCATTGATTTGACCACTCCACTCTATAATCCAATCGATCCATCTAGACCATTGTATCTTAATTTAGATGCTATCGATTGGGATCACGTTGACTCACCTGTTGAGCCTGAAGATTTCTTCCCTAATGAAGAAATGCTACAACCATTTCATTTTGCATCGGGCTGTGCTTATGATGTCTATCATGTTGAGGATGCTTCCAATGCGGAACCTATAAACCTAGTAGATGACATCCACTTGATCCCTACGCCTCATCAGCTTGAGGAGGGATCACACATGTCAAGTAGAGGAAACCTTCGATGTGGATATCAGTAATGATCCCACTAATCCAAGGAAGGTTAAATTTGGAGAGAGTCTCACTCCCGATGAGCGTGCCACCCTCATCCCTCTACTGAAAGAGAGACCTAATATTTTTGCTTGGACTTACAAAGATATGCCAGGTCTAGATCCAAAATTGGTTACCCATAACCTTTCGCTAGATCTTTCAAAGAAGCCAGTCAAGCAGAAGCTTAGAAAGATGCATCCAATAGTAGCCTTAATGGTGAAATATGAATTGCAAAAGTTGTTGGACGTAGAGTTTGTCATCTCCATCGACTATCCGGAATGGGTATCCAATATGGTGCCTATAGGAAAACCTGATGGAAGGATCCGTATTTGTATGGATTTTAGAGACCTGAATAAGGCAACACCAAAGGATTCATTTCCATTGTCGAATATTGATGCTCTTGTAGATGCAACCGTAGGTCATGAGATGCTCTCCCTGATGGACGATTTTTTTGGATACAATCAAATTCGGATTAAGCCCAAAGACCAACATAAAACCATGTTTATAATGCCATGGGGGACATTTTGTTATAAAGTTATGCCATTTGGCCTTAAAAATGTTGGTGCCACATATCATCGGGCTATGACATATATCTTTCATGACTATATGCATAAGATCCTAGAGGATTATATCGATGACTTGTTGGCTAAGTCATTACTACGTGTAGAGCATGCTGAGGTCCTGAGGAAGGTCTTCGATCGCCTGATAGAGCATAATGTCAGGTTGAATCCTAAGAAGTGTGTATTTGGTATAACTTCAGGAAAGCTCTTAGGATTCATCATTTCAAAATGAGGCATCGAAGTTGACCCAACAAAGGTCAAGGCTATTCTAGAGATGCATCCTCCCTCAAATATCAAGGAATTAAGAAGCCTATAGGGCAAAGTAGCATCCATAAAGTGATTTATCACTCAATTATCGGATAAATGTCGACCCATGAATCGACTACTACACAAGGGGGTCCCATTCAACTGGGATGAGGACTATCGAGCAACCTTTGCTGAAATCAAGCAATACCTAGTGACGCCACCAGTGCTAGCTCCACCAAGGCTAGATGTGCCATTTTTGCTATATATATCGACAACCGACTTTGCATTAGGGACCATGTTAGCCCAAAAGAATGTGCAAGGCAAAGAGCAAGCCATATATTATATTAGTCGAACCTTGGTGAGTTATGAGCTAGGATATGCATATGTGGAGAAGTTGTGTTTAGCAGTAGTGTTCACTACAAAGAAATTGTGGCACTATATGCTAAGTCATACGACATATGTAATATCAAAACAAAATCCTTTGTAGTATATGATGAGCAAGACATATCATAATACATGTACTGTGAAGTGGATCATGCTACTGATAGAATTTGATTTGGAATTCATAAGCCAAAAGTCCATTAAGGGATAAGTCATAGTTGATCAACTGGCTGAGGCACCACTATCAAATAGTAGGCCTCTTACCATTGAGCTTCTGGATGATGTGGTCTTCATCGTATCCGAAGCTCCCGAACCTGAAGAACTAAAAAATAATGTTGATATGACCTTGTTCTTCGATGGTTCAAAGTGCGAGCAAGGGGGTGGTGTAGGAATAGTGTTTTTCATGCCGCAAGGAGCTCCAATGCCCTTGTCATTCAAATTAGACTTTCCTTGCACCAACAATAATGTTGAATACGAAGCCCTACTTCTGGGCCTCCACATAGTCATCGCCATGAACATTAAAATATTAAACATCTTTGGTGACTCCTTGCTCATAGTCAACCAAGTTAAGGGACTTTTTTAGTGTCGATGTCCCATGTTAAAAGCTTATAAAGATCTTGTTGTTACATATTTGGCTAAGTTGGAATGGTATGACATCGAGGCAATCCCTCATTCATCAAATAGGTTCGCAGACACCATGGCATCTTTGGGATCCTTAATCCCTCAGAATCCATCTACCGATTTTACTACCATTCATGTTAAAATGCTCTCGCATCCTACAGTGGAGCGTGAAGCCTTTGATAATAAAGAGTCAATCAACATGATTAGCGTGGAACCAAAAGTTGAATGGTTCTACAGAGCTGAAGACTTTCTGAAGAAGGCACCCTAGGGGTCATTAACCTCTCAGAGTCCTACGGGGAGTGGTACTACCATTCACCACAAGGTTGTTTCCCAGTCTGCATTTGCACATGTAGATACGCAGGGGGAGCAAGTCATCTTGGCAGTCAAAGCTGAGGCTTACCAGAGCTGGATGTCACAAATCCAAGACTTCTTAAAACTTGGTTTGATCCTAGAGGGATTATCACATGCCACAAAATGCACATTCAAGCAGAAAGTGACTAAATATGTCTTGCTAGGAGATATTTTGTACCGATGAGGCTACGATGGAGTTCTCCTTCATTGTCTAGAGCCCCAAGAGGCATCTTGGGTGATTTCACAAGCTCATGATGGTACATGTGGTGGCCATTTTAGTGGCATGGCCATCATCAAGCGCATCCTTCGAATGGGTTACTATTGGCCCACTATGGAGAAGGATTGCAATGTGTATGTCAAGAAATGCATCAAATGTCAGCATCATGCTAATCTTACGCACTTGCCATCACAGGCCTTACAACCCATCCAAGCGGCTTGGCCATTTTCTCAGTGGGGATTGGATCTCATCGGGAAGATCTCTCCCCCATCATCGGGTCGACATACATTTATTATCATGGCTACTGAGTATTTTACAAAATGGGTGGAAGCAATACCCTTAACAATGACAACTGGAGCTCGCATAGTAGAGTTTATACTCGAGCATATCATATGTCATTTTGGGATTCCATCCAAGATAGTTTTGGATAATGGAACATCATTTAAGAACAAAATTATGAGAGCTTTGATGTCTAAGTATAGAATCAAACATAGTTTTGTGACTCCATATTATCCATAGGCAAACGGGCAAGTTGAGGCCTCAAATAAGATAGTGGTTTCCATCTTGAAAAATATGGTACAAGAACACCACAAATATTGGCATATCCAGCTGCCCCTTGCATTATGGGCTTACAGGACTAGCATTCGGACACCCACTAGGGCAACTCCATTTTCACTAGTATATGGTGCTGAGGCCATTATGCCCTTAGAGTTGGAAATTCCAATGTTGCGCATCACATTGAAAGAGTTCATTGATGATGACACCATGCGACAAGCTCACCTAGATCAATTGATGCTACTTGATGAACATCATGTGAATGCCTTTGAGCATCTTCACATTTATCAAGAGTGATTAAAATGAGCTTATAATAACAAAGTCCATCAGAGAGACTTTGAAGTTGGGGATCTTGTGCTGAAAGAGAACCAATAGAACTCTAATTTGTCGCCTGATATGTGAGACAAATTCATGGCTAATTGGCTAGGACCTTATATCATATCTAAAAATATTGGTCTGGGTACCTATCACCTAACGTCGCTAGGGGGTGTTGAAGAGCCTGAACCTCTCAACATCATCCATATTAAGGCATTCTATGCTTGAGAGCGTAGCAAAAGGCACCAAGGGTTTGCTTAAAATTGCTTGGTCATCCCAAAAGGCACCAAGGGTTTCTGAGAAATCGCTTGGTCAACCCAAAGGCCCCGAGGGTTTGCCAAAAACCACTTGGTCATCCTAAAAGGCTCCAAGCTCTCTTGTGAGTAGTTTGGTCAATCAAAAAGCTCCAAAGGTATTTGTAAGCTCTTTGGTCAATCCAAAAAGGCTCCAAAGGCATGTACTCATCGTTTGGTCAAATATAAAGGCTCAAAATCCATAAAAATTAGAAAAATAGCATAAAATCCAAAAAATTTGCATTTCATTTGCATCATTGCATTGCATGTTCCACATGCATTTCATCATTGCATTGCATGTAGGCATTCTTCATCCGTTGCATTCCATAGTAGAATGGATTGTGTTTGTCAGTCTTACAAATGATGCCACGTTGTGTTTCAATCATGCACCTCTGCATTTATCATAATCCATCATTCATGTGAGTAATTGTGTTTTTCAACACAACCCAAAATGTTGCTATGAAGAATATACTAGGGTTTTTGGGTCATTCAACCATACCTAGAGGTCTTCTCAAGAGTTGATAGAAAGCTTGCTTTGCTTTTGTAGTTGAGGTCACTAGTTGTGATAGCCCTTAGCATATCAGAATCCTATCACTAATAAACAAATTAAAAATCCTAATAAGGACTAGGGGAAGATGAAAGCTACGAAGTAGGACCTGGTATCTTGAGGTGAAAAGAGTTATTCTTGCTTATCCCCTTGTGGATGGTATGGGAAATGTTGGTAATTGGCAAAAGGATAAGTTTATTCCCTACCTAGAATCCCTTGCTTACGATTAAAATGAGCAATATCCTAGAGTGATATCATATTGATAATTGATATCATATTGATATCTATTGATATCATATATCGATATCCTAAATGATATCTCAAAGTAAAATCCCCAAAGGAAGTTTTTGAATCAAATTATCAAATGTAAATTCCAAAAGTCAAGTCAAATGAAGATAAATTGTACAAAGGAAGTAAAATTAATATCAAATCCCTTGCTCAAGAAAAAAAAAGAAAGTACAAAATAAATAGTGATTATTGTCACTAAAGTACAAAAATAAATAATGATTTTTATCACTTTATATGAGCAAGTATCCCAAAAAATTGAAGAAAAGAAGGGAGCGAACTTGAATCCCTGGAATTTTCAGCACTATTGTACCTTATGCATGATGATATGTCTGATACATAAGCATCTTATTTATGTGTAGACCAATGTTTGAATGTGGAAGAGCTAGCTTCAGGTGTCCTGTATCGCCTAGTGGTCTAGTCCAACTAAAATCTAAACCTAGGATTGGATAAACATTTGCGGACCCCCTATCTTAGCAATGGGCTGAAAGAATCCCACCTGACATCGGGGTATGCTTATGCTTTATCTTAATATACTCATTTGCACACACAGGGATAATGAACAGTTAGGGCCTATCCTAGCAAAAGCCTTACATTTCAGAAGTCTAGTTTGGTCAGTATACAACTTTTGATAAGTCTACTAGGGTGTTTGAGTCTCATGGAAAACCTCAAAAATTTCTCTAAATAGCAACAAATACCAAATATCACAAACCATCAAAAATAAAAGTCATTCAATCATCAAATTGCAAAGTATCGAATCCGTGATACATCATTACATTGAGCACAAAGTTTTCAAGATATAGGATAGATACCGGATGGATATCAAAAATGATATTTAGATGACCACTGACTATATTGTGCATATCTTTCAAATTGCAAAAGGAATATAGAGTGACATATTATATCATTCACATCATACCGCTTCATATCATTGCATTTCATATATGGGTGATTAATTGATTAAATTCTTGTAATGAGGATTTTCAATTACATTCATGATTTTTACACATTCTATGGTGTCATCCATTAGATTGTTAAACACATATCACATTCATTCCTTATGTTTTAAGTGATTAAAGCATACATGTTCATTTACATTAGATTACCATCATGTAAATAATGCATTACATATATTGCACCAGCATATCGTGACATCATCATAAATTAAATGCATACAATAAAGCAAAATTAAATATGCATTTAAAAGTAAACATCACATCCATATGCATCCATCATAAATAGCACATCTAAGCATCTAGATCATTGCATATCATCATCATCATAAATTAAAATAGCTATCTAGTGCATGTCATCCATACATCACATCATATAAGCATAACATCAATATGAACATCTGCATCCATGTGCATAACATAAACATAAAATCAAAAATAAACAAGTACACATAATGAGCCAAAATGATCAATCTCATATATATATATATATATTTTTTGTGTGTGTGTGTGTGTGTGTGTGTGTGTGTCCAAAAGGAGTACATCAAGGGTATATCAAAGTGCCCGTAGGCTACAACTATGTAGGTCCTCGACCTTACACTCAAAAATAGTACAAGAAAGTATCTATAAGATATGTACTAAACAAGGCCTACCCCCTCTATGAGGCACCTCCATCACCTCCACCATCCCTGTGAGTCCTCTATGAGCTAGCACCATGAGTACTCGAGGACCTATGAGTCCTCTCAGTCCTATGTGTCCTCTGGCTAGAGTTGGTAGAAGACTGCCCTGTCTCCCTGGTCCTGGACCTGGTTCATTGGGACCCTATAGTGTGGGTGTCCTCTGGTACCTCCCCACCTATCAGTCTGATATGGCCCTCCAACTAGGAGATGCGAGCCACATTGTATCTCACTCGTTACCCTCCTCCATGAGGGAATGAAGCCTCTTGATCTCTGCCATGGGGTCACGACCTACTGGTAGTAAAGAAGATGGTGTTGTGAAGGCAAATCACAGCCATGTAGTAGCCGAGGTGACCCCATCGCTACCCTTAATAGGTCCCTCTCAATAGTCATGGCACTTAGTTGTGCTTGTGCCACATCCTGCTAGCCAGTGGGTTGTACAATCTGAGTGTCTGTAGTGGTAGCCTGGGCCTAGAAAGTTGTCCTCTCCTACTCGTATCCCTACCACTACCTCTCACCCTATGCTAGCTTCACCTCTAGAGTGGTGATAGATGTATCCCATTATAAAATTTGAGTCTGTAGTCTCCCAACCTAGCTCTGGAGGTCAATCTAGGCTCTCAGCTACCCAATCTCACTATCAGGAGGTGCCTCACCCTCCTCAGCTATGTCCTCCTCTACCTCAACCTAAGGAGCCTCCTCTATGGTGGCCTCTATACCCCATCCACCCTCGGTATGCTGGCACATGTTGCACCCATCTAGATCAGCCTCTGCTCCATCATCTATCCGATCGAGGGGCCCCTCTCCCTACCACTATAGAAGTGACCACCAAGTGTCATACTTTATGGTGGTGCTAGCCCTATCCATGCTCGACTCTTGGAAGTCATCATCCTCATCCCCTAGCGGTGTTGATTGGACCCATGGTAGATCTCTCTCTAGTACTAGGTGCCTATAGATAATAGGAAGCATCAAAATATCTTGAATAAGACCAAACTGGTGTAGGACACATGAGTAGTACTGGTACTCATGAATCTTGACCTTGTGATCGAGTAACCACCTATCCCTCCTCACTTGGTGTAGCCACTCGTCAGCCTCCTACCACGTGGGGCAATCCATGTATGGGTGCCACTCTATATCATCCACTCGAAGCTATGCAAATATAGCAATATAGTGGTCTAGGTCCCCAATGTGAGACCTACTCTGGAACCCCTCCTCCTCATGGGGCCAACATGTCGCATAGCACTAGCATGTAGTAGGAATAGTAGTAATCCTGAGTGGTAGGTCTATGGGCCACTCGATCCGAATGTGCTACCAGCCCAGATCTAAAGCAGTAGGCTACAGCTAATGCCAACTTGACTCCTATGGGTAACCTGATATAACTCATGATATAGCTGAGCTAGCAGCGTGCTCCCCCATGCTAAGAGCAAAGGCTACTATGTAGAACTCTGAGTAACTCTCTTGATGATGGCTAGGAGGTTCTAGGGGATCCTCACACTCGAGGAGTCTGGAAGCACAATCTGAATGACTAAGTGCATGAAAATGGCCTCTCAAACTGAGAAGATGCCCTTCTCCTACCAATATCTGATATGGATACCTCCATGATCAATCCTGGTCTGAGCATCCTCGCTGCGCCCATCGAAGATGGCATCAAAAATAGCTCCTCTACTGGTGAATGGAGTGGAGGTGATGGGCTCCCCATCGATCGAGATCCTGAAGATCCGGTAAACATCCTCTAGTGTCATAGTCATTTCACCTATGGGTAGGTGAAATGTGTTGGTCCATGCATCCCAATATCGGGCCAACGTAGTCATGTATGCCTGGTCTACCTTGATCATGGGTAGATCAAGCATGTATCCAAAGCCAACCACATCGAACCACTCCCGCTCCTGGTCAGTGAGCTATCTATGAAGGGTGCGAAGGAGATCCGGCTCCCTAGCTCTAGAGGTCAATTTCTAAAAATAAGCAATGCATAAGGGAAAAAGGTGACTAAAAATAACTAAAAATAGTTAAAAATGACCTAAAAATGTCAAACAAATTAAAAAATTGCTAAAAAAAATCAAAAACATTTAAAAAAATTTCAAATTTTTGAAATTGTAGGTTAAATCTGTGGTCCGCATGATGGTCAAAATCTGACCGTTGGGATTTGAATCCCATTATGGTTGACAACTACGGTTCCCAATATGACAATTGGGAGTCGCGTCTGCCAACTAGGTCTAGGAATGTAACCCTTTTAGGGTCACTTCCTAGCCTGGCACCCAAAAATTAAGAGTCCTAATCTAGCCTAAACTAATGTGAGGTTCTTTACCAGTAGTTTAGTGAAGTTAATTTGACCCATTACTTAATGTGGTTCATTTTTTAAGTTGGTAAGGAGTGCGAGGACTTGGTTTTGAGTTACCTTTCCCGCACCAATGCCTCTGCTGGATGAAGGTTGCGTAGGGTCTACCATCGGGATGTGTGGGAGGTCATAGGTAGTTGTTTTAGTAGTGCTTCACATCAAATTTTGCTTCCTCACCTCTCAGAGCTCTCCAGTTGCAATTGCTTTCAAGGAATAATAATGAAATTTTCAAATGGGAAAATTTTTATACTTTTCTTAATTTTTTCGAACCGTAGCTGACAATCATGGTCCCAAAATTAGGGTTTTCCAATCATGGTTCTGAGCTACGGTTCCCAAATTTGATATTTCCAACTACTGCCTATGTGTGCGGTTCACAACTAGCATTAAATGCACCAAAATCCCATCGTGGGAAGGTTTTAAATGATAAATTAATGATTCCTAATGGATCATAATCTCAATAAGAGCAATCAATTTAGCAAATTTGGTGATTTTCAAGCACCAAGATCAATTAAAAACTCAAAAAGTAAAAATATTATTAAACAAGTCAAAATCCAAATGCACCTCGTATTCAGTTATTTACCCTAGACACTTGGTGGTTGCAGTGACTGATGCTCCATGCAATCCGATGAGATGAGTAAATAACCATAAGGACATTTGGGGTAAAATTGTCATCGTTGATTTGATATGCTTCTTTTCAATCTCGAAGAAGGCCTTCGAGGCTGGACCGCTCCACGGGAACGAGGCATTTCATGTCATTTCTCCTATGACATATTTTCAGCAGATCATCGACAAATTGATTCAACATAAATCTAATTGGAATTGTATCATTTTGATTCCCTAAGAAGGCTATTGCATCCCGACCGCTCCATGGGATAGAAATGTGCAATTACTATTAATAGTTGCAATCATAAGCTGAACTAAGCCTAGTCAAGTAATTAAATGCTAAATTCTAAGTTTGTTCAGATCATTCATAGTGGTCAAGTGACCTCGTCACTTCATTCAATTGTCATTACCCTCATCGACTCATCGCTTGAGGGGGTAGTCATACTTTCATAATCATAATCAAAATCAGTAGAAGATCCCTTGATCTTGTCAAATTGCGTTCGTCCTTGCGAATCATTGTCAACGACTATCATAAGCTTACCCCTTTGCTTGGGGTAAATAGCAACTATGATAGTTTAGTTTGTAGCTCTCCTCCTTTCGGTTATATAGGCCTAACTCCTATTGTAGCACCAAAGCTACCCGAATGTCTGATGATGAGTGCAAACTTCTTCAAATTTAAGCCTTTCACCTAGTTGGAAGCAATGATTCTAGGATGCGCATCCTTTTGCAGGACTTGGGGCATCTAATGTTGATCAGATCAATGATCATCATGCAACCTTCGACATCATTTTAGGTGGTGTATTTTTGCTCACGCGTTGTTCGATCTCACAATGCATCACAAAAGGGGCATCTGTAGACACCTAAAATGCATCATGTCGATGGCGACTACTCATATGGGACATGCTACAAGACCATATGGAAGATCTTGGATAGATTCCAAGATAGAGCAGTGGTTTTAACCACTCAATTTGGGCTCCTTGGCCTAATCAGCTCAAACCACTATTGAGACCTATGGTCTACAGTCTGAACCACTGCTGACACCCATGGTTTATAGGTTAGACCACAGTTGTCACTCGTGGTCTAGAACTAAAGTTCAGTTGGCCTTCATCCAAGCCAAATCGGTTTGAATGACCATTTGTTCTAGAAGAAGGTAGTTGAAGGATGGAATATTCCAGAGGCTTCCAATCCAACTGTCCCAACCACCTCTTCTTGATCTTGGCTTCTCCATGAAGCCACCCCTAGCCCTTGGGTAATCCTATAAGTACCCCTTCAAATTAGGGCAAACTATCAAGTGTGCATTGGAGATTAAAGCAGTGAAGCCCTATCGGATTGTAGACTCACCTGAGTGTACTGAGAGAGTTTTGTTGCCATTCATTTGCCAATTCATCAAGCATCATGTCAATTTGTGCCATGGATGCCCTAAGGAGCTAGAACGCCAAGAAACACAAATTTGGGCAAACGGAGGCCCAACTATGCAATTCAACCGCCAAACCAGTCAGAGGACACCAAGGCGACCCTTGACCATCAATTTGACAAGGAGGATCAAGCCCACAACCTTGGATTTGGAGGGCAAAACTACTTTGTTGCTCGCCATGGCTGACAGCCACGGTGTACAGTGCAGACCGCTCATTTGAGCCATGGTTTGCAATCGGTGAAAGATCTCCTTACTGTTCTTTTTGCATTGTATTTCACTAGGTTAGATTAAGCATCTTAGTGGTTTATTTAGCATTTTAGAGACTCTAACTGATAGAATTAGGGTTTTCATCAAGTTTACTTCATTATGGCAAATAGGACATAATTAGCTCATTTTCATGTTATCATGCTTCATTTCATGCAATCAATCCACTAGATAGATAGTTGTACTTTCCAGTTATATGTTTCAATTAATATTTTCAAGTATTGCATAGGCTTAACATGCTTTATTCATTTTCTTGATTTTATTAGTGTTATGGCATCTTTATGTTCATATTCCTTAAAGGGCCTCATCATGAGAGGTTGCCTATGCTATTAATGCTTTTATGTTGTTTATTGACCGTAGGAAGCAGATTCAAAGGAGATTCAACCATCCAATTCCTTCCTCAATGTGGAGAAGAGGGTCAACTCCACCCTAGAGCAGTTCGTGTCACCCCGAAGGGCCTAAAACTCACATTTACCCTTGAGAGGGAACATTTGCTTTTTCCTACTGTAATAAGAGTATCAAAATGGTATCCCTAAGAGGGACGTAATTGTAACCGGAATTGGCTTCTTTACAATGGAATAAAAGTGTTTTTCTTCTTCCCATTTGTTGTCAATTTTGCATGCATCTACTTTGTTTCTCTTATTTCATTTTACGCAGTAGGAAGCATAGGTGTGAGGCCATTTTGGTGGTCATAGACTCAATGAAGTAAATAGGACTCAACTACCACTTTCGATGATAAATTGAACTGCTAAAGGTCTTATGATAGATTTTTCCAAAACAAGAATTTTAGAAGCAATAATATTATGCTTGTATATATAACAAAGTATGCTTGCAAACCTCTCTATGGCTTTGGTGATAACTCTATGAAGTTTTAATTCCAAGAAAATACCTTAAGTAACTTGTTTGTTTAACGGTTGTATTAATGTTGTTAGTGGCCACGATGTCATGAAAAGGTAAAAAGGTATGGATGGATTGTCAAGATGAATACCATAGTGTATAGAATAACCATTTCCCTTAGTCTTGTTCCACACATCCCTCCTTCACATACTACGGATGTAAATATCTTGGTGACTTGCGTATTAGATGGTTGTATTGTTGTTGACAGTGTCCATGATGTCATGAAAATTTAAAAATGATATGAATGTACTATCAATATGAATAACACAGCATATTAAATTATCATTCTCCTCAATCTTGTATCATACATCCTTCCTTCGAGGATTGCAGATGTAACTAAGAAGAAAACTCAAATAAAATGTTTTCATGAACTCCTAAAATAAAATTCATAAGTCTTGTTAATGTGGAACCCTTACAGTAAGAATGGAAACACTATGGAGAAAAGACATCTCTTTGTTGGCATAAGCATGTAAATAACATCACAAACATTCAAACTTCTATAGGAAAATTTTTTCCAAATAAAGGTAAGAATTAGGTTTGACTATAAATTATTAAATTGTGATGGAAAGATTATAAAAACATCTCAATGTGAATACACAGATGCATTATTACAAATTAACAAAAAATGCATCATGTAGCCAAAAATAGTGTTGATTAGTATTGAGTTTCTAAAATGAGGCTTAGGTAAGTGGTTGATAGAAAGATATTCTTAGGTGCATTTCTATGCTTGCATGATGGAAAATCCATGAATTAAATTCTATTAGAAAGAACTAAATGTTCTCTGATTAAAGCTCCTGAGTTTAGGAATAAGATTATGACTTATTTTACCTGAGACACTCAAGGGCATGATTGAGTTACAATTCATTTATTCCTTGTAAATGTGTATATGTGTGAGTATCATTCAATATTAACTAAATCAACCTAATAGAGACACTCCTATAATTACAAGACATACAGTGCCATGCTAGTTTCTTAGTGAGATGTAGTAGGGTAAATTTAAGGCTTAGATATTTGCCATGCTGTACAAAAAATAGAGACATCCTACAATGGTATGCCAATTGAGCTAAGTGTTTGGGTTCCTCAAAATATTTCTTTGTCACCACCTATATCTCCCATAGGGCCTTCTGCTATGGTGAATTGCAGTTGCATGAATTGGTTTTGGTTGATCAGATTTTGAATCAGCTATGTTTTATTAAAATATTTTATCTCATCCTTATGCAAACATTGGCTTTTTCTTTTACCTAAATTTTGAATCAATAGCAGACATTTACTCCATTATCAAGGTTATTTTTCAATGTAAATTGAAAAATACCTCTGTTTTGTTTAGAGTCCAAATTCTCTCATCCTTCGATAGTTGACCTCCACTCCACTCTGACTAGAGGCTTGATCATCCTCTATTGTACTTTGACCTAAGGGAGACTTAAATTTTTTATAGCAAACATTTGCTTTACTTTGAACTTCCTCTGGTGAACCTTAATTCTTGTTTCCTTTGGATAGTTTAATGTTATTCAAAAGAGGATCACTAACTCTCTTTCAAATTGAAAGTCAAACTCCTATCAAACAATTCGTGGACCTAGAAACTTGATGATAAAGCAAGGTGTTGTGCAACTTGATGATTAATCAAGGTGTTGTTCCCACGATATTAATTGCCTAATTACCTTTTCTTGGATTGGATGTTCATTCTAGCCATAATTGTTCTCATTAATGTTATTTTGGAAATTACATATTGACATATGAACTTAATATTTTTTGAAATTTTTAGTAGCCTTCTTCAAAAAAAATACTTTAGCCCTAATAACATTTATGATTTACCCAATATATTTTTGAAAATATAATTTTTTTTCTAATTGTGCACAATGATAAAGATCCACTTTTGAACAGTAATACCATAATTCCATGAAGAACACATTTAGATGTATACATATTTCAATACAACACTTACTGAGAGAAAAAATCCTAAAACTCACATTTACCCTTAAGAGGGAACATTTCCTTTTTCCTACTGTAATAAGAGTATCAAACTGGTATCCCTAAGAGGGACGTAACTGTAACCGGAATTGGATTATTTATAATGGAATAAAAGTGATTTTATTCTTCCCATTTGTTGTCAATTTTGCATGCATCTACTTTTTTTCTCTTATTTCATTTTACGCAGTAGGAAGCATAGGTGTGAGGTCATTTTGATGGTCATAGACTCGATGAAGTAAATTGGACTCAACTGCCACTTTTGACGATAAATTAAATTGCTAAATGTCTTATGATAGATTGTTCCAAAACAATAATTTTAGAAGCAATAATATTATGCTTGTATATATAACAAAGTATGCTTGAAAACCTCTCTATGGCTTTGGTGATAACTCTAAGAAGTTTTAATTCCAAGGAAATACCTTAAGTAACTTGTTTTTTTAACGGTTGTATTATTGTTGGTAGTGGCCACGATGTCATGAAAAGGCAAAAAGGTATGGATGGATTGTCAAGATGAAACCATAGTGTATAGAATAACCATTTCCCTTAGTCTTGTTCCACACATCCCTCCACATACTGCGGATGTAAATATCTTGGGTGACTTGTGTATTAGATGGTTGTATTGTTGTTTACAGTGTCCATGATGTCATGAAAATTTAAAAATGATATGAATGTACTATCAATATGAATAACACAGCATATTACATTATCATTCTCCCCAATCTTGTATCATACATCCTTCCTTCGAGGATTGCAAATGTAACTAAGAAGAAAACTCAAATAAAATGTTTTCATGAACTCCTAAAATAAAATTCATAAGTCTTGTTAATATGGAACCCTTACAGTAAGAATGGAAACACTATGGAGAAAAGACGTCTTTGTTGGCATAAGCATGTAAATAACATCACAAACATTCAAAATTCTATAGGAAAATTTTATCCAAATAAAGGTAAGATTTAGGTTTGACTATAAATTATTAAATTGTGATGGAAAGATTATAAAAACATCTCAATGTGAATACACAGATGCATTATTACAAATTAACAAAAAATGCAACATGTAGTCAAAAATAGTGTTGATTAGTATTGAGTTTCTACAAGGAGGCTTAGGTAAGTGGTTGATAGAAAGATATTCTTAGGTGCATTTCTATGCTTGCATGATGCAAAATTCATGAATTAAATTCTATTAGAAAGAACTAAATTTTCTCTTATTCAAGCTCTTGAGTTTAGGAATAAGATTATGGTTTGTTTTACCTGAGACACTCAAGGGCATAATTGAGTTACAATTCATTTATTCCTTTTAAATGTGTATATGTGTGAGTATCATTCAATATTAACTAAATCAACCTAATAGAGGCACTCCTATAATTACAGGACATACAGTGCCATGCTATTTTCTTAGTGGGATGTAGTAGGGTAAATTTAAGGCTTATATATTTGCCATGTTGTACAAAAAATAGAGACATCCTGCAATGGTATGCTATTGAGCTAAGTGTTTGGGTTCCTCAAAATATTTCTTTGTCACCACATATATCTCCCATAGGGCCTTCTGCTATGGTGAATTGCAGTTGCATGAATTGGTTTTGGTTGATCAGATTTTGAATTAGCTATGATTTATTAAAATATTTTATCTCATCCTTATGCAGACATTGGCTTTTGCTTTTACCTAAATTTTTAATCAATAGTAGACTTTTACTCCATTATCAAGGTTATTATTCAATGTAAATTGAAAAAGACCTCTATTTTTCTTAGAGTCCAAATTCTCTCATCCTTCGATAGTTGACCTCCACTCCACTCTGACTAGAGGCTTGATCATCCTCTATTGTACTTTGACCTAAGGGAGACTTAAATTTTTTATAGCAAACATTTGCTTTACTTTGAACTTCCTCTGGTGAACCTTCATTCTTGTTTCCTTTGGATAGTTTAATGTTATTCAAAAGAGAATCACTAACTCTCTTTCAAATTGAAAGTCAATCTCCTATTAAACAGTTCGTGGACATAGAAACTTGATGATCAAGTAAGGTGTTGTGCAACTTGATGATTAATCAAGGTGTTGTGCCCATGATATTAATTGCCTAATTACCTTTTCTTGGATTGGATGTTCATTCTAGCCATAATTGTTCTCATTAATGTTATTTTGGAAATTACATACTGACATATGAACTTAATGTTTTTTGAAATTTTTAGTAGCCTTCTTCAAAAAAAATACTTTAGCCCTAATAACATTTATGATTTACCCAATATATTTTTTAAAAATATAATTTTTTTTCTAATTGTGCACAATGATAAAGATCCACTTTTGAACAGTAATACCATAATTCCATGAAGAACACATTTAGATGTATACATATTTCAATACAACACTTACTGAGAGAAAAAATCCTAAAACTCACATTTACCCTTAAGAGGGAACATTTGCTTTTTCCTACTGTAATAAGAGTATCAAAATGGTATCCCTAAGAGGGATGTAACTGTAATTAAAATTGGCTTATTTACAATGGAATAAAAGTGTTTTTCTTCTTCTCATTTGTTGTCAATTTTGCATGCATCTACTTTGTTTCTCTTATTTCATTTTACGTAGTAGGAAGCATAGGTGTGAGGCCGTTTTGATGGTCATAGACTCGATGAAGTAAATTGGACTCAACTGCAACTTTCAACGATAAATTGAACTGCTAAAGGTCTTATGATAGATTGTTCCAAAACAATAATTTTAGAAGCAATAATATTATGCTTGTATATATAACAAAGTATGCTTGAAAACCTCTCTATGGCTTTGGTGATAACTCTAAGAAGTTTTAATTCCAAGGAAATACCTTAAGGAACTTGTTTGTTAAACAGTTGTATTATTTTTGTTAGTGGCCACAATGTCATGAAAAGGCAAAAAGGTATGGATGGACTATCAATATGAATACCATAGTGTATAGAATAACCATTTCCCTTAGTCTTGTTCCACACATCCCTTCTTCACATAATACGAATGTAAATATTTTGGGTGACTTGTGTATTAGATGGTTGTATTTTTGTTGACAGTGGCCATGATGTCATGAAAATACAAAAATAATATGAATGTACTGTCAAGATGAATAGCATAGCATATTAAATTACCATTCTCGTCAATCTTGTACCAGAAATCCCTCCTTCAGGGATTGCAGATATAACTAAGAAGAAAACTCAACTAAAAAATATTTTTATGAACTCCAAAAACAAAATTCATATGTCTTGTTAATGTGGAAATCCTACAGTAAGAATGGAAACATTATGGAGAAAAGACATGGCTATGTTGGCAGAAGCATGTAAAGAACATCACAAGCATTCAAACTTCTAAATAAAAAAATTGTCCAAATAAAAGTAAGAATTAGGTTCGATTATAAATTATTAAACTATGATGGAAATATTATAAAAAACATCTCAATGTGAATACACAGATGCATTATTACAAATTAACAAAAAAAATGCAGCATGAAGTCAAAAAATAGTGGTGATTAGTATTGAGTTTCTACAAGGAGGCTTAGGTAAGTGGTTGATAAAGAGATTCTTAGATTCATTTATATGCTTGCATGATGGAAAATCCATGAATTAAATTATATTAGAAAGGACTAAATGTTCTCTAATTCAAGCTCCTAACTTTAGGAATACTTATACACATTTATAAGGAATGATTGAGTTATAATTCATCTATTCCTTGTAAATGTGTATATGTGTGTATCATTCAATGTTAACTAAATCAACCTAATATAGGCACTCTTATAATTACAGGACATACAGTGTCATGCTCGTTTCTCAGTGGAATGTAGTAGGGTAAATTTAAGGCTTAGATATTTGCCATGTTGTACAAAAAAACAGAGACATCCTACAATGGTATGCTATTGAACTTAGCGTTTGGGTTCCTCAACACATTTCTTTGTCACCACCTATATCTCCTATAGGGCCTTTCGCTATGGTGACTGGAAGTTGCATGGACTAGTTTTGGTTTATCATATTGTGAATCAATTATGCTTCGTTAAAACATTTTATCTCATCCTTATGCAGATATTGGCTTTCACTTTTGTCTAATTTTTGAATCAATAGCAGAATTTTGCTCCATTGTCAAGGTTAAGTTTTGATGTGGATTGAAAATAGACCTCTGCTCTGCTTAGAGTCCAAATTCTCTCATCCTTCGAGAACTGACCTCCACTCCACTCTGACTAGAGGTTTGATCATCCTCTGTTTTGCTTTGACCTAAGGGAGACTTGAATTTTTGATAGCATATGTTTGCTTTACTTTGAACTTCCTCTGGAGGACCTTCGTTCTTGTTTCCTTTGGATATTTTAATGTTATTCAAAAGAGGATCATTGCTCCTCTTTCAAATTGAAAGTCAATCTCCCATCAAATAGTTTGTGGACCTAGAAACTTGATGATCAAGCAAGGTGTTGTGCAGCTTGATGATCAAGCAAGGTGTTATGCCCACGATACTAATTGCCTAATTACCTTTTCTCGAATTTGTCTAATTACCTTTTCTCGAATTGAATATTTATTCTAGCCACAATCATTATCGTTAATGTGATTTTGAAAATTACATATTGACATAATGTTAATGGATGAGTTGAATGCTTTTTGAAATTTTTAGTAACCTTCTTCAAAAAAATTATACTTTAGCCTTAATAACATTTATGATTTAACCAATACATTTTTGAAAATATGATTTTTTTGCCTAATTGTGCACAATGATAACGATCCACTTTTGAACAATAATACCATAATCCCATGAAGAACACATTTAGATGTATAAATATTTTAATACAACACTTACTGAGAAAAAAATCAATTTCTTATTCCCAAGAAAAGATCATGGTATAATTATGCATGTATCACTTGACAAGATTTGAACCTCAATCTCCTCCTTGAAAATTGAGGAATTTAACCAATTAAGATAATGATATTTGATAAGTTGTTTGTCAATTATTGATTATATAAGTTTTTTTGGAGTACTTCCTATTTGGTGTGTTAATATAGTTCTTAAAGAGGGAAGAATAGGTACCAGAAGCATTGGATTCTTTGAAATAAAAGACTATCCTAAAGGGCAGTCTTTGGAATAACACTTTGGCATCACATTATTGGGTACAAGAAAATGATTGGAATATAAAATTCAATAGTGTGGTGGGCTCTACATTTCTCCTGTAAATAGCACACCCGTGCATTTGAGGTAGTGATAAAACTTTGATTTTAAAGTATGTTGTCCATTTTGATTGCTTTTTAAATTGCATGAACTCAAATTCGGCAAGAATGACAACAACCCAACATAATGTTTTAGCCAGCATGGATAGAAACCCTTGTTCTACTCAATAATAGATCTACCCTGACTTTGAATTTCAGTATTAGTTCACAATACAAGCTGCAATGATAGGAACCAAAAAAAAATTGCAATCTATTCGACGTAATACATGCAGATAGTATGCCCCATCATTAGCACTAACAAAAAAAGATCAGGAAAGGCAAAAAACTATAGGTATTTCTGATAATTAAAATAAATCAATGTCTAGTAACCATGGTAAAAGTACCCTTAACAAATTGAGGACTGCAGAAGTTCAAAACCTGAAGGCTCTCGTAATGAAAAGATCTCCATAGAATTTATCAAACACATTTGGATTTCACATTAAGTTTAAAAATTCAATTGTGCATAGAACATTTCAACTTGTAAGACTCGTGCACCCCATCCCAACAAAATAAGTGGAGTTTGCAATGAGATGCAAAATAATCTTGTAAACACCACCATATACCATAAGAAAATGTTAAAAAAAGCAAACATGAAAACAATCTTATCTTCATTCCAGAACATGAATGCAAAACAAGGGAAAAAAAACTAATCCAGGTGCAATATTCCCAAGCTTACTCATATGGCCTATCCTTCAAATCCACCTTAGGAGGATGAACAATAGGCTTTCCTATTTGAGATACACTTGGTCCCCGTAGCCATCTATTTACAATCATCATTGCCTGCATATATAAAATCAATATGGCTTATTATGTAAATACTAGTTGTAAAAATATGGCCATATTAGTCATGTTAAAAAAACTATGTTTAAGAACATAAAACAACCAGTATGATAGGGAAATGTGCCACCCAAAAAGCATAGTAGAATTTGTTGTTAGATCACTCTAGAAAGAGCCACTTTAAACCATGATAGCCAATTTAACTAGAGTATTAAAGTTGTTTACAAACTGCATTTCTCAAATTTCAACTAAAAGATCAGAAAAACAAGAGAATGAAAAGCATACAGTGATTGGAGCACCACACATTGCCACTGGGATACAGATTGCTTCAGGTTTGTTATAGTAGTCATGTAACCGTTCAAACCAACACCTACAAGATGATAAGCAATATGGCCAAGGGCCTGCAACAGGTTATAACATTCTAAAAATTAGTAGAATAACACATAATATTTTTGTACCAGCTGTCTATTTATTTCTATCTTCACCAACTGAGCCATAAGCTTCTTAGTCTCAATTTGTAAATATAATATAACACCAAATAGAAAGAAATATAAGTTTGGATTCATGCATTTTTATCCTCCCAAAATATGGATCTCCCAAACATATTGTAAACTTAAACTACTATCTAAGAAAAACATTCCTAAGCCTACCTAATATTACCTAGGATAATTGTGTCGAATACCTTCTCTATGGATAATGCATCTGTAGATGATACCATCTGAACAGACTGATACCTTCTATGCATATAATGCATTTGAACAACATACTTCCTAAGAGGTTTAAATTTCTTACGCATGGTTTAATTTTTTTTAAAAGAGAAGACATGATAGAAAAGAGAATGAATGGCAAAAGATGTTACAAATTTCCTACGCGTGGTTTAATTTTTTTTAAAAGCGCAATCTTTTAAGAGGGTGGTTTAAAACCGCCCTCTTAGGTCACCCTAATATGGCAGTTTTGACTCGCCATTCACCCTAAGAGGGTGGTTACCCTAAGAGGTTGGTTTTAAACTACTCTCTTAGGGTCTATTAGGGTGTTTTTTACCGCCATAAAAAACCACCTTATTTTAGTCATCGTTAAAGCCCTTTTTTGGTGTAGTGCAATCTTAAAATGCTAAGCTTTAAAAAGAAATGTAATCTAGAGATAATTTATTTTTGATGTATTATTGATTTATGGTTTTGAAAAATAAACTTGTATAATAACTCTTGAGACCTTTGTGGGTTAGAGGATTATTATACGGAGAAGTATGAGATTCTTTATTTTTTATGTATTTTTGATATATGGTTTTGAAAAAGAAACTCGTATAATAACTCTCAAGACCTTTGTGGGTTAGAGGATTATTATACAAATAAGTATGGGCTTCTCTATTTTTTATGTATTTTTGGTATATGATTTTGAAAAATAAACTCGTATAATAACTCTCCAAGCCTTTGTGAGTTAGAGGATTATTATACGAAGAAGTATGGGCTTCTCTAATTTTGATGTATTATTGATTTGTGGTTTTGGAAAATAAATTGGTATAATAACTCTCAAGACCTTTGTGTGTTAGAGGATTATTATACGAAAAAGTATGGGAATTTCTAATTTTGATGTATTGTTGAACCACAATTTTGAAAGAGAAACAATTTTAATGAATTCCTGAGACCTATGTGGATTAAGGAGTTATTAAAAAGAGAAGTATAGGATTCTCTTGTAGTTTTTTGGAATGTTTTTATTATATGGTTTTATGCATGGTTGTGACATAATAGAGAATGGCATCAATAGAATTGAATTTCATAAAGAGTTTTTCTGATACCCAAAGTATACCTCATAACACTATGGATGGTATTACCCTCTCAAAGAAACTTGTTTTATGGTTGGTTCGAGGAATTTTGGGGATAGCTTCCTAGAGATTTGAATCGTTAGTAAAAATTCTAAGTTGTTTAATAAGTTATAAAAATGATTATTGTACAAACTGAAATATTAAATTACCTTAATTCATTAAAGTGTTTTGAGCAATTCTTCACTAGGATAATTTAGTTTTGAGTTATATCGATTATAGGAATGGAACTTTGTTTAAGGTATTATATGATGGCACTTACTTTTAAAGAATGCATATCTTATTATGAAATGCTCAGTTAATTATTGTTAGAGCATTATGTTATATGAGCACTTTGAGTGGATATCAAGATTGGATTTAAGCAAATGTGGCTTTTGGTTAAGAGGATTTTTTTGGTTTATAATTCTAACATTTCTTATTTTATGGCTTATGACATGCTAATTGGTATTGCTATCTTTTAGATTAAATGACGCATTAGATTTTTTGACCTTGGTATGGGTATAAATATTCCTCTAGTAAATCATAAATCCCAATCTTGGGAGGATTTGCATGAATGCAATAACCAGATAGATATGAATCCTAGAAGGAGTTGTAAGATTACAATGGCTAGGAACTCATAAACCTAGAAGAAGTTATGAGAATGCAATAGCTAGGAATTAATGAACCTAGAAGGAGTTGTGTGGATACAATAGCTAGGTTACTTGTGAATCATCATATCTTAATCATGTAGGATTAGGTGTGTCTCATATAAAGGTTGGAAAGACCATTCACAAGGTAGTAGTGGTGATCCCTCAATCATGTCGGATCAGGAGATGATGTTAGTTGTCATTAATATGATAATGACCTTAGCCCATGAAGGTGTGGTAACTAAGCACCAAGGATCTATGCTTGGTTAACCTACCTAAATAATATGGACTTAGAGTAAGGTTAAATAATGATCATCCTCCTTTAGGTGTTATGGACCTTAAAGGATAATCCCTACGCCATGGTTGAATAGTCCCTAGTTGATGATGGTATGGGAAATGTGGGGGAACCATTTTTGGAATCCTTATAAACATGTAGGTTTAGTAAGGTGAACCCCAAAAAACTATGGGAGTTTGCCACTCATATCCACTAAGTGTTGTTACAGTGAATTGGAACTCAAATGTGGTGTAGCCTTGTATGTTGGGATAAATAAATTAAAGGGTAACTCCCTTGTGAGCCTTTATTTGTAAGTTCTCTTTTCAAAAATAATGGGTTGGTAGTTTTGGGTTGTTACATAGAGGAAAAGCTTATTATTTCTATAAATATTAGTAACAGGTATAATTTCATTAATATTGCTTTGGCTAAGAGGTTGCGAGTTCAAGCAACAAAAATTAAAGACTGAAATTAAGGGTGTGAATGTTCATATTTTGAAGATTTAAATATTACCATGAATAAAAATATTTTAAATTCATATTTTCATGTGAGATGAATGGTGTGGATATTATTCTAGGTTATCCTTGGTTGGATTCTTAAGGTATTATTAACATTAATGTGTAAAACAAGTTCATCAAGTTATGGTATAGGAAAAATAAGATAACACTGCAAGATATTTCTTAACTTAAGGAGCAAGGATACAAAGAGAATCAAGAAGCATTTATGGTAGGGGAACAAGTTAAGGAACCAAAAGCTAAGCCTATAATAGAGGCAGTAGTAGATTCCCAAGAAGAAGCATCAACAAAATTTGAAGAAGACTTTTTAGAAGAGCACATAGATGAACCAAAAGAATGGCACATGAGAGAAGAGCTTGAGGAAGAATTTAAAATAGTAAAAAAAAAGCTAAGAATTAAAAGAAATAAAATATTAGGTTAAGGTTATAACATATCACGGGTTTGAGGGTTTGGTTCAATGGTTAAAATTCTTTTGTAGGAGCACGGCGACCAGTATTCCAATCCATCGGTTCTTGTAGTTCCGGTGGGAGTGTCATGTTAGCATCGTCAGCAATGTTAAAGGTTTATCCTGATGCAACTAGAGGTTATAGTGGGGATAAGGAGTGAGATTCAAACCCACAAAGAGGCGTAGATAATTGTAACGAGTTACCAATTTCTCTAGTATAATAAAAAAACGTTATAGCATATCACCACGCACATCACCATGAGCGATAATGATCTTATAGGTAGAGCTTAACGAATCAATATTATTATGGATCTATGTGAATTCATAAAGGTATAAAGTATGGTAGTGTTTGGTAGAAAAAACCATAGTAATTCTAGATTTTAGAGTCATGCAAAAATATCATGGAATAATAGGACCAATCATTCAGAATACTAGAGTAAAGAAACAAAATCATATAGTCAATGGAGTAGTTATGGATATTCAAGTGGCACAATGGAAACTTGGCATCACCATAGACCATCACTAATCATGATTTCACTTGGATGGAGGGATGATCAAGATTGGTAACATTTTTTAGCATTGCTTAGAAAATTATTTTATTTAGTTTCTTTTCATTTTTCAAGGATGAAACATTTGTAAAGAGGGTGGAATATTATGGTACATGGACATAGGAATATGGGGATATGGTAGTTTATTGTGTTTGGGTATTATGGATAGTTGGCATGGGCCACACATATATTATAATAATGAGTAGTATAAGGGTTTAGGAGTTGGTTACCCAAAGTAGTATTATAAATTAGATATATAAAGAAGAGAATTTGTCATTATAACAATCATTATTCATATCGAGTATTCTCTTGTAGCATTCTTGGCTCATCGAGTGAATCCTATTTTGGAAGAATATGTGGAGTGGTTCCTTAAGGAATAATATTGGTGTTGCCTTACTTGAAGGGTATTTAAGATCCTGTATTATATGGATTAATTACTATGGCTGATTTATTTAATATTTAGCATATTGTGGATGTTTATATATTTATGAAAAGCAAAGGTTCATAACAAGTGCTATCAAAACAATAATTCTAGCAAAGTGAGAGTTGTTTTGTGTATTACAATTTTTTTGAATTTTTTTTAGAAAATGTCTCTCTTTGAGAGTCATATTTTTGTGTAAATTTGTATGATTTAGACGATTCTTATATCATGTTATTCAAAATTTATGGAGTTATTTGGTACCTTGTAAATAATTTAGATAAGAGTGTATGCTTAATATTAGATTTTATATTAAGTGTTAAATTATTAAGTGTGGGTTATGTGTCAAGTTATTAAGTGAGAGTATGTATCATGTAAATAAGTGTGAGGTGTAATGTTAGTGAGTGTGATTTATGTAGGTTATGTGTCATTTTTAGATGTGAGGAGTTATGAGTAGTCATGAGAGACGCTATTTATGTAAATATGTGAGATTTATTATGTAAGAGGGAAATATGAAGAGTTGGATCTCCTGTGAGTTTGAGTAGAGCAAAGGTCAAGAGTCATGTAATATGAAGAGTCTTATATATGTGTATACTAAATATAAATCCATGTAATAAAGCATCGAAGTAGCATTGCATTTATGCATTCTTGTAGTAGATTTTTCAATAAAATATTTTGAGTTTTGTGTGCATTATTCTATGAGATTTACATTTTAGTTATTGTGATATCCTGTGGATTAATCTTGTGATAATAGTTTTGATTTACTAAATATTTTAAGAGCTTTAGAATAAGTGGTCATATGGAGAAATTGGAATAGTACTGACGGAGATACGACCTTGTGAAGTCAACCATTTAGAATAGGATAGTGATATTTTTTTTTTTTTAAATGAAATTTGATATATCTTTTAGTTGAGGGAAGCAAATTATCTATTGTTGTGTTTGAATGAGATTTTTTTGGAAGTTTAGCTTCAAATCAGTAGGGAGATATATATTTTTATGGAACCCTATTTTTCATTATATTTTTGTTGGGGCATGAACTTATGGAGCTACAAAATTTTTTTGGAAAAGATGATGTTGATGTTAGAGAATGGTTGAAACAATTGAAATCCTTGTATTCTACTAATTATTGTTAGAGCATGGGGATGGATTTAATTTTTAAGGAGAAGCTTTCTTTTCATTTTAAAGTTTTTTTAGGGCCTATAATTATGAACTAACTTGGGAAGAAACAAAGCAAACATTTTTGAGTCAATGGAACCCATATAAAAATATAACTAGGCTCTAGGATGAACAAAAGGAATTAAAAAAAGAGTTAGAACTTTTCAAGAAATTGGTAGAAGAAAAAGATAAGTTTGATAGTCTACAGGTTGAGGGAACCATGACTTTGGTATCAAATAGGCCAAATAGTGATGAAAATGATTTTTTTAATCTAAAATTATACTTTGCAGGTTCATGGTTGCATTCGTAGGAAAAAGGTTATTATTTTTATAAATCATAGTAGCAGGTATAATTTCATTAATATTGTTTTTGCTAAGAGGTTGTAGGTTTAAGTAACAAAAATTAAAGACATACAAATTGAGGGTGTGAAAGTTCGTATTTTTTAAGATTTGAAGATTACCATGGACAAATATGTTTTACATTTAGATTTTCATGCTATTGAGATGGATGATGTGGATATTATTCTAGGTTATCCTTCATTGGATTCTTTAGGTATTGTTAATATTAATGTGTAAATAAGTTCATAAATTTATGGTATAGGAAAAATAATATAACACTATAAGATATTTTTTTAGCTTAAGGAGCAAGGATCCAAGGAGAGTCAAGAAGCAGTTATGGTAGGGGAACAAGTTAAGGAACTAGTAGTGGAATCAAAAGCTAAGTCTACAATAGAGGTAGTAGTAGAGTCATAGGAAGAAGCAACAACAAAATAAAAGGAAGATTTATTAGAAGAGCATACAAATGCACCAAAAGAAGGGCACATGAGAGAAGAGCTTGAGGAAGAATTTAAAATAGTAAAACATAATGCTAAAGAATCAAAGAAAACAAAAAATCAAGTTAAATTTACAACATATCACCAACCCACACCACTATGAGTAGTAATAATATTGGAGGTAGGACTTAGGGATTCAATATTATTATAGATCTACATTGGGTTAGAAAAGTATCAAGTATGGCAATCTTTGGCTAAAAAAGAATAGCAATTCTAGATTTCACAATGGTTCAACAACATCATCAAACAATATGACCAATCATTCAAAATGTCAAATTAGAGCAATAGAAGCATATAGCCAAAAGATAAATTATAGAATTTCAAGTTGCACAATGGTAGCTTGACATCAGCATAGACCACCACCAATCAAGATTTCAATTGGATGGAGGGATGATCAAGATTGGTACCAGTTATCAGCATTGCTTAACAAATCATACTATTTAGTTTCTTTTCATATTTTAAGGACAAAATATTTGTAAGAAGGGTAGAATATATGGGAATATGATAATTATTGTGTATGGGTATTATGGAGAGTTGGCATGGTCCACATATAATCCAATGTTGATTATCTTATAATAATGAGTGGGATAAGGGTTTAAGAGTATATTCCCCAAAGTGGCATTAGATAATGGGTATATAAAGAAGGGATATATTAATTGTAATAATCGTTAATCATATCAAATATTCTCTTGTAATAGTCTTGGCTTGTGGAGTGAATCTCATCTTGGAAGATATTGAGTGGTTCCTTCCTTAAGGAATAACATTGGTGTTGTCCTACCTAAAGGTTATTATCACATCTTGTCTTGTGTGGATTAATTACTATGGTTGAGTTATTTAATATTTAGCATATTGTGTATGCTTATATTCACATGAAAAGCAAATATTCATAACACAGATACTATAAAAATGGTCGAAAGGAGCTATTCTTAAAAGCATTTAACATGCCTGGAATTGGTGGGTTCCTCCAACTCAACTCCATCCATCGTTTGCAATTTTGTATCCCCATATCAAAACAACACTTTGATAGAGTATGGCCTAAGCCATTTTTTTCAAAGAGTTTACACAAGTTTTTATGAGGGGTCCTGGTCCCCTCATACTAAGTGGGATTTGAACCTTATACCTCTCAAAGAGAGGCCAAAGCCCTTGCCACTACAGTAAGCTTGCAGCTAGCCTAAGCTATTTTTGTATAAACTTGCCCTTGCACTTTGTATGCATATTATAAAGCTTAAATACAAGATCCTTGACTTTGAAATTATGATGATAGACTTTCTTATTATATTGTTTGACAACACAACTCTTATAGGCTCTATTATGCTCAAGAGCATGTAGATACCTCTCATCAAGAGTAATAAGTTTGGCTAAATATCTTTAGTACCATATACCAGATAAAAAGGGGTTGCCCTTATGGATGTCTAAATACTTGTGTGGTATGCCCATAATATAGGATATAACTTTAAGTGTCAATTTTTATTTAATTCCTTAACTATTTTTTTCAAAATATTGACCAAAAATTTATTGTTAGATTTAACATGAGCATTCCCTTGTGGATAATAAGGTGTAGTAAAATGAAGTTCAAATGATAATTGAGAAGTCAACTCTTACATTTCTTTGTTTTTAAAAGGAGTACCATTATCTAAAATAAGAGTAGATGGGACATCAAAGTGACACACAATTTAATTAAAGATAAATTTGGATACGATGAGAGTTGTCTAATTTTTCAATGGCATAGCTTCTACCCATTTTGTAAAATATTATGTGGTTGTGATAATAAATTGTGCCCATCCAAGGACATAGGAGAAATAGATCCAACAAGATCAAGACCCCAAGTGGAAAAAGGCCAAGGAGACTCGATGGGATGAAGAACCTAAGTAGGGGCATGAATTTCATCTTTGTGGAATTGACACTTATCACAAGATTTAACATAGTTATTGGCATCAACTTCCATTGTTGGCCAAAAGTAACCCATTCTTAATAATTTACAAGCTATGGAATGACCACTAAAGTGCCCTCCATAGTTACCACTATGAACATCAAAAAGAGCCTTGGGTACATCAGATTTTGTAAGGCATCATAAGAGAACACCATTAGGATTATGGTAGTATAGGACTCCATCAAGAAATAGTATCTAAAATCCCTCTTATGAATACAAGTCTATTGCTTAGCATTAGCCATGGGTGGGTAGGATTGATCATTGAGGAAGCATAAAATGTTGCCATACCAAGGATCATCAAGAGGGATTTGGCAATCAATAGCATTGACCTCAATTGTATGCACATCCACCAGGCCATCAGTGATAGAAATTATAGGTTCATCATGAACTTTTACCACAAAATTAGTTTCATAGGTGTTTTCATGTTTTGTAAATTTTCTAGTTGAGGCAGTCGATGAGTCAGCCTTAGCATTATACCCTCTAGGGGAAGTTGAATGGTAAATTACTCAAATGCATTAATCAAATTGGTATCCACTTTGTGGTAATAAATCAATAGGGATATTTAACGGCATATTTTCCAGTGATTTTATGAACCACGATTTGAGAATCACCTACTTTAATTTGCTTAAAATTCACATGTTGAGTAGTCAAGATTCCTAAAATTAGAGCCTAATACTCTACAACATTACTAGTAATGCCAAAAAAGTTTAATAAAAAGGCCATAGGAATAACTAAGTCATTTGGATACTTAATAAATATATCAACTCCTACATCAAACTCATTTCTTGCCCCATAAAAGTGAAGGTTTCAAGTATTAGGTGGAGGGTTTTACCAATTTTTTAAGAAGAAGGAGGTGTGTCATCCTTGGATTTATATTTTGTTTCATGATATCTCTAGATAGAACCACAAGACTCCAAGAGGTCCTCTTCCTACCCATTAAGTTCATAGGGAGAAGACTCCTAAATAAGGCTAGAGGCAATGGAGGAAGGAAATATGACAAATTCATGAGGAGCACAAGATATTACCATTATGTCCTCATCACACAATGCCTTCTTTAAGGGTTGTTGCATGGGATCAAGAGCTACTACTAGTAGATAATCAATAACCTGAGCTTTAATAACTTTTTGTGTAACAATATAGAGATCAAATTCTTGCATCATGGTGATCCACTTTTTGTATCGAGTGTCATTAGGGATGTAAGGATTTTATAGTAGGTGTCATTAGGGGTCAATTTTAATGACCACATAAGTTGTTTGATATAACATATAATGCCTTAAATTCTCACATGCAAAATAAATAGCTAGGCAATATTTTTCCATGGGAGTGTATCAAGTTTTTACCAAAAGCATTATTTGACTAATATAGTACATGATATACTCCTTATTATTATCATCTTGTTGAGTAAGGATAGATCCCAAGGAAACCTGAGTAGTTGAGGTGTACAATACGAATGGCTTATTTGGGTTGGGTGGGAAAAGAGTTGGGGGTCATAAAAGAAATTTCTTGAATTCTAGAAAGGCCTTGTTACAACTTTCATCCCACTTGAACTCAACATCTTTCTTAAGCAAGTGATTCAATGGATAAGCTTTAAAAGCTAACTTAGGGATAAATTACCTAATGGCTCTAAGCTTCCCCAAGAAGGATTTGATATCTTTAATAGTTTTAGAGGGAGGCATAGCATCAATGGCTTTGATCTTGTCTTGATCAACATTTATGCCCCTATGGGACACCATAAATCCTAGTAGCTTACCACTAGTAACACCAAATACACACTTCTTGGGATTAAGTCTAACCTTATAATGATGTAATCACTCAAAAATGACATGAAGGTTAGTTGGGTGGTCAACCCACTTTTTAGACTTACCTAAGAGGTCATCTATATAAGATTCCACTATCTTTTCCCATTAAGTCATGAAAGATCATTGTCATAGCCCATTGATAAGTAGCACCAACATTTTTCAACCCAAAAGGCATGACAACATAACAAAATGTTCCCCAAGGTGTAGTAAAAGTCATTTTAGTTTGATCCTCAAGGGCAATCCAGATTTGGTTATATCCTAAATAGCCATCCATAAGGGATAACATTTCATACCCTATGGTAGAATCTACAATAGCATCAATAGAGGGTAAAGGAAAATTATCCTTGGGACAAGCTAGATTGATGTTTCTAAAATCATAGCAAATATAGATAACATTATTTTCTTTCTTTTTCATAGGCACAATGTTAGATACCCACCTCGAATAATCAACAGGTCTAATAAAATTGGCATCTAACAACTTTTGGATTTCAATTTTGTATAGGTCTTGAATGAGGGGAGAGAATCTCCTTTGCTTTTGATTAAACAAAAGTGTCATCTTCTAGGCATGTTAAAATATTCCCAAGCAAAGACATCCTTGTACTTCTTAAGCAAAGTAGTAAATGTGGCTTGCTCTTCGTTAGATAGGCTTGCCCCAATTTTAACTATGCATGGTTGCTCAGGGGTGCCTATGTTAACATCTATAGTAGGCTCAACATTCATGACATTACCTTCTTCAAAATGGTTTGGAGTAGGGGGAAGATTCTCTAATTTAGAATTAATCTCAACCTAGCAAACATAATCAGACCATTTATGCCTTCCCCATTTATGATTAGGTTCTTGAAGGAACCCTCTCTTATGATATTGCCAAGGAAGCCTTTCCTCTCTAGCATATAGGAATTCTAGTATAGCTTCATCATTGGGTAATGATAGGAGAAAGAGAACATTATCAAGAATTTGAACTATTGGTTCTTCCACATGCCCCTTTCCCCTAAGCCTAGAGAAGATGTGAGCATGAGATTGAGCATTGAGAAATATAGGAATGCATTTATCAAGGGTATGGTCTTATTTGCTTGTAAACTTTCATTAAATCCTTAATGACAACTCTAGTTTTTAGCTCAATAGAGAATTTAGCTTCAATTAGATGCCTTGTTAGACAAGAGGGTGTAGGATCAATCAAATCATCAAGCCACTTGTTAGACAATTTATCTGAATAGGAAAACATTTCTAGATCTAGAAACAGGCTAGTAGGGACAGCAGTGAATGCCTGGGCATTCTCTGTTTCCCTAAAATATATAGGAACTAGGATCATCACATTTTGGGGTGGTCATAGTTGCCAAGAAATATCCTTAAAAATATCAAATAGTCTAGGCACAATAGGGGTTCTATAGGTCAAACAATCATCAAGGACTATCAAAATAGTAGGAACAATCCTAGAAATAAGTAGATGTTAGTGTTGATTGGGTTCATCGCTTTGAGTGGTAATCCTAGTATAGTTGGATAATTTTGAATATACAATGAGCCAACAATGGATTTTGGTTTAGAACAGGTCAATGTAGTACAAGAATGAATATTTCCAAAAATAGAACAGTCAACATGACAATTTTGAAACTAATAGATTTCAGCCTTTGTTAAATGCCTAGGCAAGGGAATAATTCCTATTTCACCTAACCTATGCAAAGGTTTTGAAGTAGAGATAATAGAAACATTAGTTGTTCTATGCCTATCTAGCCTAGCTTTGTAATTATTACATTCAAAATTCTTAAGCATACAATAGGAAAACAAATTACTGTTATCCATTGCACAAAAATTTATATCAAGTTGGTCATCATTATCATCTAAAATAGGAACTTCCATTGAACCTACTTGATAATGCCCCACACCCACCTCAAAAATAGTAGTAGAAGGAGCATTCTCAGTTTCAATGTTAAAGGCTTGATTAAAATAATTATCTATATCACTATCAATTTCCTCCCCCATGTTGTCATTATCTACACAAAATGTTACTTGTTTTAATTTGGTAGCATCCTCATGGGCTTTATGTAATTTGGCCAACCTTTGGTAAAACAAAATAGGATCTTCTCTTTATTTAGGCTTTAATAATGGTGGCAATTTATCTACTACCTCTTGAGGAAGGGGAGTAATAACATCCATATCAGGTTGATCATCTTCAGATTCATACCTGTCTTGAGGGCATTTCAAATGAAATTCAGGATGCCCCTTGTATAACTTCCTTCTAGAAGTCCATTAAGGCTCATGTTCATAAATGGGAACTTTTTGTGTTTCATCCATAGAAGGAATAAAACAACTACCATGGCTTGGAGGAAGAGGCCCCCAAGGATCTAGATCTCCCTCTAAGGTGAAAACTTTATCATCATAAGCATACTTGACCACTTGACAAGCAGAGGAAGCTATGGCTCTCATCTTACTAGTCCAAGGTCTACCTAATAGCATGTTATAGTTGGTCTAAAAATCAAACACCATAAACTTCACTCTTACTTCTTTAGGCCTAGCTGAAATTGGCAACCAAATGCAACCCATAAGATCTTGAGGTTTACCATTATAAGCATAACAATGACTTCTAGTAGAAAGGATATTTTCTCTAGGGATTTTTAGTTTATCTATCAAGGACAATGACATAACACATGTACCACTCCCTTCATCAACCAAAGCCCTATGGATCACCATATTGTTATAAACTACTATTATCATCAATGGTAGATCATCAGCCCTTGCTAAATAATTAGTAACAATCATGTTTTTCAAAGGAAAATTTATAACCAAATTAGGGCTAGTATGTGCATCAATACAAAGGTTTTCTCTATGTGATTGAATATACTGCACTTCATAAGACCCTAGAATGGTAGGCATAATGTTAGCAATCCTTGGTCCAGGCATCTCCATCTCATCTAGTAAGTCTCTTAACCTTTGTCTTTGATAGGGAGATGTCCTAAGGAGTTCTAAGTATGGGACCTTGCAAGGAGTTGTATGCAACTCTTCAATAATATCCCATGCTTTTGTCTTGCTCATGACTACTTTTAGCAATGATTCTTTGGGCTGGGTGACATCCTATCGTATTTTTGTTATGGATATTAAGATCACCACTTTAAGTGGTGGTCATGGTCTTTCATTGTTTTCTAAAATGATAGGTTCTATAGACTAGGTTGAGGTCTTCTCAAGAATGTTTTCTATAGATTTTAAAGTTTCTATATCTGTAGCAAGTTCCTAGATGACCAAGGGAGGGTTTGGAATTTTATCAATAATAGTAGGATTAATCATTGCTTGAACAGGTTATTTTCTTTTTCTTTAGAAGGTTGCTTCTTTTTATATTGAGGTGCACTCCTAGTAACAACAACAATTTGCTATTCCAAAGATGTAATTGTTTCTCTTTGCACCTCTAAAATATTGACATATTGAGGCACATTTGGTTGACTACAGATGTATTCTCCATTTGGGCCCGATTAGGTAAAGACTTGGTTAACTTGAGAGGTATTTTGAGAAGTGCTAGCTCCAGAATTTTGATAAATTTTTATTTTAGGAAATAATTACCATTTTTATTTTGATAATTTTGATTCCCTCCTTGGTTGCCTTGATTAGAGTTGTATCCTTGATTTTGATAGTTTTGTTGGCCACCCTGATTAAACCCTTGACCTTGATTTTGATTCACTCCTTGTTGTTGATTGGGAGCTTGTTGATCATGGTTAGGGAATGGGGTGTTATAGATACCTAGCCTTTGGTTGTGAGGATGATTAAACCTCTTCTGAAGATTCTTTTTTCTTTCATGAAATAAATCAATCCTATCATTGTTAACTTGATCAATATTGAAATTAGGACCAAAGGCTTGCCTAAGGTAGAACTTTTGCAAATTTGCACAAGTGGAATTATCATGACCATAGGTTCCATGCCAAAAGCAAAACTTGTTAGCATCATGCCATACAGGTGCTTCAAACCTATCATTGATATGATAGTTTTTCAGCTTAGAAGGTGGGAAGATTTTGAGAATATCTTCATGTGTCCATTGAGGCATCATATTCTCAGGTTTTGGACCACCTCAAATTTAGTTAACATATGGATAGGAGCTCCAACTATTTCTATTTCATGAGAGGTATCTTGGACAACTACATTGCAAACCCCATCCCCTACAACATTTTTGTTAGGGTTTTTAGGTTTTAGGGCTTTTTGGCCATCCTTCTTTTCCTAGTGTTCAAGGATTTTAACAAAATGAATAACTTTGTCAAGGGAAAGGAAACCACAAGTATTATGTTCCTAGATCTTAGCTTGAAAAGAGGGTCTAAGCTTTTTTACAAATATCATAGTAGTAACCTCTTTAGTTAAATTGATATTTGCATGAAATTTGAGTCTTTCCCACCTTTTATGGAAATTAGTAATAGATTCATTAGGGCCTTGTTTTGTGTTTACAAAAACATCCATTGCTTCCATAATAGTCATATCATCATCAAACTCTTGTTTTAATTTCTTAAAAAAAGTATCTAGGGATTCAATGGAATGTTTAGGTAAGGATGCAAACCAATCAAGAGCATTTCCTACCAAATCCCTAGTCATTAATTTCAATAAAGCTTTCTCATTGTGAAGCCAATCCCTATAATATGTTGTGAACTTATCTATAAATATTTAGGCTTTATTAGTCCCATCATAAAAGAACTTAGGCACATGCCCAGATAGGTCAATAGCTTCCACATTAGGGGCTAGAGATTAACTTTTATAGTTTCTCAAAGTTGGATTAGTTGATGCAGGTAAAGCCTCCCTAGGGTTAGCTAGGAGAGGAGGAGGAGGAGCATTGGGATTCATGATTGAAGGAGGGATAACAACTTGCACTATAAGGTTTCTATTTGCACTCAAAATTTGAGTAATATTGGTTATCAAGTCTTGCATTTGTTTAGATATTTTTCTCCTAAAAGCCTCCATTTTTTTTTGCTATCATGCCTATGATTGTCTAAGGGTCATCATGTATGTATCTAGCTTTTTGTCACAAGGCTCAAAAATATTATTGAACATGAGATACTAGTATTTGTACACACATTTGTCTTATCATGATCATTGAATGTTGGGGTGACCATGGTTGTATTGCAAACATCTCATTTGGGGCAATCATAGTCACACCTTGAACCTCATTAAGGGGCAGTTTGGGTTCATCATGATGCTTATCTTCATCCCCTAATGTTGAAGTTCCTACAAGATTTTTGGGACCCTATTATAGATTTGTATGGTTTGTCAAATTCAATATTAGGGTCCTTTTCTTCTTTTGAATTAGAATCCTTATAAGACTAATCCTTAATCCTAAGTTCATCATCATGAGTTATCAAAGGAGGATGGTTGATGTAATTTTGAAGGGTAATAGGAGGAAGATCCTCTTCTATTTCTATAGTTTCTGGAATAAGCTTCTTCTTAGACCTAGTAGTCATTCCAATACCCTTGGAAGAAGTTGAAGGAGCCATAAGGGTAAGCAAAAAATCTACTCAAGAGCAACTAGGGTTTTACCAAAATGTTCTACCCTTAAGCAAATAAACTACAAAAAACCCTTATATAAAATAAAATTTGATTTTTATAAAGGCCATAAGAGAATGAGGAAAACAATAACAGTTTTACTTGACACAAAAAAATGGAAACTAACATAAACGTTATGTCAACTTGTGAAGACAAAAATGCAACACCAAATAACAAGATATATATTGAACTCAAAAGACAATATTGCACAATGAATGATTTTTATTAATGGAGGGAGCCTCAAGACTCCATTGTTACAATAAGAATATTTGAATTATTTGATACAGATTTTACAATAGCCAGGGTTCTCCGAAACCCTAGCAAATAATGTTGGTGGTTTCTTTAGAAGTGCATCTTTGCTCCCAATAAAAATGAGTGGGCTTCTGATTATCTGATGTTCGGCCACTCTAGCTTAAGCAGCTATCCAATGCTAGTGTAATGCTATCATATTTGCACACAAGAAAATAGAAAATGAGTCAATAATAACAATGAGGGCTCCATAGTGTGAGACCCTCAAAAATCAAGACTAAACCCTAGCTATGCAATAATAAAATGTGAATAGATTCTAACAACACAATAAAATATAACAAAAATGACTTTGATTTACCTTGCTTATCTATCATTCTCTGATCTGATGTAATATGTTGTAATGGATTGGTGCGATGATGCCCTAGCATCACTTGAGAGCTAGTAGGGTTACAAAGCTCTGGTGTAAAACACCTACGGATGCTCGACGGCTATATAAAATGCTTATGGGCACTCAAGAATGATGGAAGGTGCCCATAGGCACTTGGAAATGGAGGGGAAGCACCTGAAGACACTCAAAGGTGATAGAGAGCAACCGAAGGCATTCAAGGATTAAAGGAAAAGTCTGCATAAATAGATCTAGCTGAGCAAAAGAGGCAATGGTGGATGTAGGGGATATGGTGAGCGAGGATGGAAGGTGAGAGTACTTGGATACTTTATAGAACTCGAGGGCAAACTTCAACTTAGGATTCAGGGCTTAATACTTAGGGGTTGAGACATCAAAATATCTCCTATTAATAATCCATATTAGGGTATGTGAGGGTTTCAATGACACTAATCATGTGGTTGAGATAAAAGCATATAGGAGGGTGGAAATTGAATCTAGGGTGTGGTATGGATTGATATGGCTGGATGGCTAGGATTAAGTTAAATAAATTTGTTGGGATTTATTCACATATATAATATTTATATTTATTAAATATATAATATAATAATAAAATATAATATTAAACATATATTTAATAAATATACCTAAATATATATATAAATAAATGGGTAAAATGGTGGGAAGACAAGGATGGATGACAAGTGGTTAGGTTTTGGTGTTTATAGATGCCCCTTTTTGTATTGCATTGCGTGAAACACAATGCAATACTAAAACACAAGACACTTGCTTGGGCGAGGTGCAGCAGAAGCTTTCTCTTGGGATGCAAAATGAGCTTGAAGATAAAAGAATTAAAGAATTTAGATTTTGCGTAGCTTACCCCCTCAATTGGTGAATGAGTTTGTGGATGAATCTCATGAGCCAATTGAAAAATTTGTGCAAATGAATGGTGGATGATATGAATGATGTAAATGTGATACCATTTTTGCCCCAATGGTGGGAAGGGAATTGGTGAAAAATGTGAAATGTTGCATCTATTTTTACCCCAACATATGAAGGGATTTTTGAAAAATGTGACAAAAAATGTGTTTATTTTTGCCCAAACAAGTGAATGGTTTTATGAAATATGTGTCTATTTTTTGCCCCGTTAGATGAAGGTTTTTTGAAATATGTGATGAAAAATGTGTTTTTTTTTCCCCAACAGATGAAGGGATTTTTTCCAAGTAAAAATTTCATGATAATGTAAGATGTATGATCATGGGAGATGTATGCCTTCGATATGTGGCAAGCTTCCACAAGGCAACTAAAGCCAAGGGCCACCACTACATGCTACTTGGACAAGTCGTTGGTGTCGATGGTGACCAACCCTCTACCGCATTGTTGCTCATAGGAAACCAAGTGAAAGTAGGCACACAACCAAATACATGGAACCGACCCAAGGTCAAGACCCAACATCGTTGTGCAAGCTTTCACAAGGCAACCAGCGGTGACCAACCCTCTACTGCATCACTGCTCATAGGAAAGCAAGTGGAAGCAGGCACATAATCGAATACATGGAACCAACCAAAGGGTGAGACCCAACATTATTGTGGTGAGCTTCTGCAAGGCAAACAAAGCCAAGGGCCATTATCACACACTACTTGGAAAATTCATTGGCATTGGCAATGACCAACCCTCTACCGCATTGTTGCATGCAGGAAGCCCAATGGAAGCATGTGTACAACTAAATATATGGAACCGACCAAATTTCGAGACCTAACATTGCTATGGTGAGCTTCCACAAGGAAATCGAAGACAAGGGCCACTTTCACACGCTACTTGAACAAGTTGTTGGCATCGACGATGACCAACCCTCTACCGCATCGTTGCTCGTAAGAAACCAAGCAAAATTAGGTGCACAACCAAATACATGGAACCGACCCAAGGTCGAGACCTGATGTCATTATGGCAAGCTTTCGTAAGGCAACCGACAATGACCAATCCTCTACCGCATAACTGCTCATAGGAAACCAAGTGAAAGTAGATGCACAACTGAATACATGGAACTGACCAAAGGTCAAGACTTGACATCATTATGGTGAGCTTCCACAAGGCAACCGAAGCCAAGGGCCACCATCGCATGCTACTTGGACAAATTGTTGGCATCGATGGTGACCAACCCTCTATTGCATCGTTGCACGAAGGAAGCCCAATGAAAGTAGGTGCACAACTGAATACATGGAACTAACCCAAGGTCGAGACATAACATCGTTGTGGTAAGCTTCTATAAGGCAACCGACGGTGACGAACCCTCTACTACATTGATGCTCACAGGAAACCAAGTGGAAGTAGGTGCACAACAAAATACATGGAATTGATCAAAGGTCAAGACCCGACATCATTATGGTAAGCTTTTGCAAGATAATTGAAGCCAATAGCCACCATCGTATGCTACTTGGACAAGTCGTTGGCATTGATGATGACCAACATTCTACCGCATTGCTGCACGTAGGAAGCCCAACAAAATTAGGTGCACAACCGAATACATGGAACCGACCAAAGGTCGAGACCAAACATCGCTATGATGAGCTTCCACAAGGCAATTGAAGATAAGGGCCACCATCATCGGCTACTTGGACAAGTCATTGGCATCGGCCATGACAAACCCTCTAATGCATCACTTCTCATAGGAAACCAAGGGGAAGTAGGAGCACAATCGAATACATGGAACCGACCCAAGATCGAGACCCGACATCATTATGGTGAGCTTTTGCAAGGCAACTGGTGGTGACCAACCCTCTACTATATCGTTGCTTGCAGGAAACCAAGCGAAAGTAGGTGCACAATCGAATACATAGAACCGACCCAATATTAAGACCCGACATTATTATGGTGAGATTTTTTAAGGTGATCGAAGCCAAGGGCCACCGTCACATGCTACTTGGACAAGTCATTGACATCGGCAATGACCAAACCTCTATCGCATTATTGCATGCAGGAAGCCCAACGAAAGTAGGTGCACAACCGAATATATGGAATCGATCCAAGGTCAAGATCTAACATCACTGTGGTAAGATTCCACAAGGTAACTGGGAGTGGAGGAGATGGCAAAAATGGGGATGATGTGGAGGAGACTCTGGATGGTCCTCCATATCAGAGTGAGGAGAATTGGGCAAGGTTGAAGCAATAGGTGGTAGAGTGATATGTGAGGATCACAAGGCTACAGTTAGAGATACTAGAGAGGGAGTGTTGGTATAATTTCAACATAGCGCACCTTCGGTCTCGGTATAGGTATATCGAGGCATTGGAGGATAGGTTGTTGGAGCATCATATTTCACTTCCTAATCCTCCAATCTCATATGTATCCAAGGCTTCTAAGCATAGTGATTCTAGGTATAGCTTTAGGTCTATGTTAGGATACTATCCTAACATTAATTAATAATAATAATAATAATACATGTTATCCTATGGTTATATTAATAAATAATATAATAATTAATTATATTAATTATTATATTATTATAATATTAGGGTTAGGGTTAGGAAGCATGGTGACTCTTCACTCATAACCCTAAAGGGGTATAAGACACTATGTGATTCTATCATTTAATATATCCATGAAATATTATATAAAACATTTATTAAAACATTGAAGGGACTTCCCGACAATCCAAAAGCGATTCTTTTAGTTTTAGGTTATTTATTATTTATTTATCATTTTCTAGTGATTCTAGGTATAGCTCTAGGTCTAGGACTCCTTCTAGGTCATAGGGGTCCTCTTGGATGGTGTAGCTAGTGCTTAGATGCACTTTTTGCATATGACCCTTGGTGCTCCATTGTATGTAGTCTTTTGGAACTCATTGTACATGTAATATTTATGCATATATATATGGCTTTTACCATTTTGAGTTATATGTTTTTGTGAATGCTTTTTTTTATGCAATGCTTTTGTGGAATGCATGTTTATATGGATGATTAATGCATATTATATGTTATGGATGATTAATGCAAGGTATGGAATGCAGATGTCTTGATGATCATTTATAGTTTAGATATTGCTTAGCCAGTTTCTATCATTGTTATTTAATCAGGGGTACCAAACTTGGTGGTATGTAGAGTGAATGACTCATGAAGTGATGTGGATTTTGAATTGGAAGAAGATATGGATGTTGATATGGAAGAAGATATGGATTTTGATATAGAAAACTGACTATTTTGTAGAGATTCAGACATACTAGCGGTATCAAACAAACTCACTAAAATTGCCTAATCCCTCTAGGACCAAATGTGTGTGCAATGAATTCATTTACTGAATCATGAGCATGGTAATAACTCGAGGTAATCAAGAACCAATGTGTGTGCAAGTGATTTCATTAACTCATCTTGAGTAAATTGGGTATGACCTATTATGGATGAGACCAAGAAGCTAGCTTATCCATATAAGCAGTTAGATATATCTTTAAAAGAGATGTTTTTCCATGCATGAGCATACTCCACTGCTAGTCAAGCATCTATAGCCCTGGTGGAGGCTAACTCCATAGTCCATGATTTGTGTTTTTTATCTCTTAAGTTTTGGGGATGACTACCTAACCATCTAATTGGAAATGTAGTATGATCCTTACAACCCAATGATCAGTGGTGTGTGATGTAAAAAGGTTTAGAGTTTTGGGGAATCAAATTCTCAACCTAAGTGTGATCATCAAGATGTTTGTAAAGATGTGAAATTGTGTTTGATTCAAGAATATTTTGGAGCCAATTCCTAAAATTCAATATTTTCTTAGTGTATATGTGTAATGGTCCTAAAAATAACTCGACATGTATTTATGGTTTTCTTAAAACACTAGGAGTGGCTGAGTGACCAAAAACACCTAGGAATTGTGACTTGATGGAATTGAGTGGATGATATTATGAGGGTGCCCTTGATTAAGGCAACATGACTTTGTTGAACCAATTAAGACATTGAACTTAATAAATGATCCTAATATGAAATGTGAAATGTGGATGTGAATGCAATGTATGAAATGCAAAATGAAATGTGTACTAATGCACTATTTTTGAATGAAATGTATATGCAAATGCAATGCAATGTTGTGAATGAAATGTATGCAAATATTTTTGTGTATTAACCATGTATATATACATATATATAAATAAAATCATGCATAGAATTCTCTCAAGTGTATAACATTAAGTGGTTTGAATTCTTCTTCTCCCTCTAGACTGAATAGCCTATAAGTATTGTTACCCACTTTTTGAGTAACAATGTATGGACCTACTTGGAATGCACCTATTGATTCTCTTTAATGACAAGATCTCCTACTTGGAATGCACATAGATGAACTTTAGCATTGTAAGCACACTTTATATGGTCTTGATAAACTCATAAATTCTCTACAGTATTGACTCACCTCTCATCTAGAAGTGTGAGTTGGTCAAGACGTGCTTGTATAGTAGTATCGTCATCTATGAATTCCTACAAATAAATTCACAAGGAGGGTATCTCAAGCTCAAAAGGCATGATTGCTTCAGCTCCATAGACCAGTGAAAATGGTGTTGCTCCTGTAGGAGTGTGGATGCCTATTTGATAATCCCATAATGCCAATGGAATTTGTGTATGCCAATCTCTATGATTTTCTTTAACAAGCTTCTTGAGAATAGCAATTAAGGTCTTATTAGAAGCTTCAGCTTATCCATTTTCTTATGGATAATAAGGAGTCAAGGAACTATGTTGAATATTATATTTATCTCAAAGTGCTCAAACATCCTTGTTATTGAAATACTTGCCATTATCAAAGATGATTTTCTAGGGTATACCAAAATGACAAATGATATGGTGAAGTGTAAACTCCATAATTCTAGGTCCTACTGTACTAGTTAGAGGAATTGCCTCAACCCACTATGTGAAGTATTCAGCAGTTGTAATGATAAATGTATGTTGTCCCGATGAAGGAGGTAAAATTTTGCCAATTAGGTCTAGACCCCATTTTGAAAAGGACCAAAGGCTTTGAATAGGTTGTAAAGCTTGTGATGGTACATGAGATAAATTAGCATGTTCTTAAAATTTCTTACAATGTTTAACATAAGTGCAACAATCACATTCCATTATGGATCAATAATAACCCATGCATAAAATACGCTTTGCAATGGCCATTCCACTAAAATGACCACCACAAGTACCATCAAGGGCTTCAGCTATGGCTTTTTGTGTCTCACTAGACTCAATACAATGAAGGAGGACTCCATCATAGCCATGTTTATACAACACGTCCCCCAAGAGAATGAAACAGACTACTTTTTGCTTGAATGTGTGTTTAGAAGTTCAATACATATCTTTAGATTCAACATGGATAATTGAATATTTAGATATCGTTGAAGTTATAAGGGTTTGTACCTCCCCAAAGGAATATTTTGGAATCAATGATCAAAGGGAGGCCATCACATCTGTAAATCTATTATTCAAACGTGGCAAACTATTGATTTCATACCAATAAAACTTAGAGAGCAATTTCATTGGTAGTTCATGGTAAATCTTATTGGTAGGTTCTTTGCATTGGTATTCTCCATTGATTTTCTTAACAACAAGTTGAGAATCACTAAATATACTGATATACTTAATGCTCATAGTTATAGTTTATTGAAGATCTAAAATTAAGGCTTTGTACTCTACAGTGTTATTTGTGCATTGGAAGTCAAGTTTGAATGATAAGAGGATATGTACCCCTTGAGGTGTATGAAACACGACTCCAGCACCTTGATATTTCGTGCACTTAGAGCCATCAAAGAATAGTGTGATGTTGACATATTTCTCTGAAATGATATCTTCTTCTTGGTTGGTGATAGCAAATACCGAATAATCTGGGAGCTCAATAATCAAAGGATGATCACTAGGTAGTGGAGCTTTTGTAATTTTATCGGCTATTACCTGACCTTTAATGAATTTTTGGCTAATGAATTCAAGGTCAAATTTAGTAAGAAGCATTATCCATTTAGCAGTGTGGGTGTTAGTATAAGTGTGAGACATCATATAATGCAAAGGATTTTCTCTAGCTATGATATATGTTGTGTGACTAAGCATGTAATGTCAAAGTTTCTTAGTGGTGAAAACCACTGCTAAGCAGATTTTTTCTACATAAGTGTATCTAGATTCATAGCTTACCAATGTTTGACTAATGTAATAGATAGCTTGCTCTCGATTTTTTTGTTTTTTTTGCAAGCATTGTCCCTAATGCAAAGTCCATTGCTGAAATATAAAGATAGAAAGGGACCCTCGGATGAGGAGGAGCTAATACTGGCAAAGAAGCTAGGTATTGTTTAATGCCATCAAAGGCTTTTTGACATTTTGTCCAAGAAAATGGCACTCCCTTTTGTGGTAGGTGATTGAATGACCTACATTTGTCAAAAAGTTACACAATGAAATGATGGATTGATTGAATATTTTCTTGTAAACTATGCAATTCCTTTAAGTTAGTTGGGGGAGGCATCTCCATGATAGCCTTGACCTTGTTTGGGTCCACATCAATGCCTCTTTTGGAGATAATGAATCCTAGAAATTTTCCCAAGGTAACACCAAAGACATATTTCTTGGGGTTCAACCTTACATTATGTTCTATAAGTCAATCAAAAACTTTCTCCAATACACCAATGTGCCCTTGTCGAGATTTGGATTTAGCCAAGATATCATCCACATAATCTTCAATAATCTTATGCATGTAGTCCTAGAAAATTTCATGGCACGTTGATAAGTGGCACCTGCATTTTTGAGGTCAAAGGGCATCACCTTGTAACAAAAAGTTCCCCAAGATGTAGTGAATGTTTTTTTGTGTTGGTCATTAGGATTTATTTGGATTTTGTTGTATCCTGAGAAACCGTCCATGAGAGAAAGCATTTCATGTCCAGTGCAAGTATCAACAAGAGTATCGATGTTTGGGAGAGGAAATTCATCATTAGGATACGCTTTGTTAAGATATTGAAAGTCAGTGCAAATGTGTATCACCTTGTTAGGCTTGTGAATGGGTACCATGTTTGAAAGCCACTCAGGATAGTCAATAGGAACTATGGAGTTCATGTCTAATATTAAATGAAGCTTTGTTTTTACCAAGACGGCCACAGTAGGATGCATTCTCCTAAGTTTTTCTTTGACTGGCTTCGCATCAGGTTGTAAGGTGAGATTATGGACAACTAGACTAGGTTCAAGATCGAGCTAATTCTAATAGGACCATGCAAATATGCCCTTATCCTTCTTGAGGAGAGCAATTAATTGCTCTTGTTCATAGGGTGATAAAATTTTACCAAGTTTGACAATTTGAGGATTGTCTTTGTCTGAACTAAGGTCCACATCGATGGTATCTTCAATGGACATGTGATAATTTCCTCAAGTTGATGGGGCATAGGGATTAGATGAATATTGTCTAAGATTTTATCAAACTCTTTTGACTTATCCTCATCTATGTCTTCCTAGAAAACCTCGGTATATAAATGTGAGGGTGAAGGTGAAGGCGAATGGGACAGAGGAATGTAGTTGGTGGAAGCCTTTAATAATTCCCCAGGCAAAACAAACTCAAAAAAGAATGGAGGTGAGGAAATATGGTCCATATCAATGAGGTTTATGTCAATTAGAATTGGTTTAGCTAGACCATATGGATTATAGAGTGGGGTGAATAAATCAATAGGATTCATATTGACTTATGGGCAAAGTGGATAAGGTTATATGGAATTGATGGAACCTAAGAACTGGTGCTAGGAGCTTGATTAACCTGAATAGCAGCAAGTAACACAAATAAATGTATTTAACTAAATGATATATACATGCAATGCTGAAAAAGAAAAATATTTTTGTTGATTTTTTTATTTTTTTGATATTTATTTATTGATTTGTTTTTTGGTAGTGGTTAAGACCATTGTTTTTGTGTTATGTACATTTGTTATAAGTTTGGCTTATGAAATGAATTAATTAAATGGAGGTGGTGGCTCACCGATAAGGACAGCTCGCTCTTGTAGAAGAAGCAAGTGAAATTTGGACTCATGGATGGGGAACATATTGAGATAAAATGCGTCTTGTTCAATATGGGGAATAATGAGTTCCAATTCCTCTTCAGATTCATCCAAAATTATCGATATGAGTTCAAATTCTTATTATATTTCATCGTGATAATCATCAGGATGGAGGGTTTCTTCTCCTAAATTTAGACTAAGCCTATGGAAGGCTTGTTGAAGAGAAGATATGGTAGAAAGTGAGTGGTAACCTAGACCTGAACGGTCATGCACTTCTTGATATGGAACATCAATATGTTGAAGCACTCTTTGTTCATGCAATCCTAGGCCATGATCTTGCCAATTGAAAATGTGAAAATAGTGATATGGAAATCCTGACATGTTTGGAATTTTGGCAAGTGTTGGTTCTTTGGGTTCTTCTAGGGGAGCTAGATTTTATGAAGAATAAATCCCCCATATACAAAATTTATGTTATTTGGAGTCGAACCCATGTCATACACCGCTCCTATAGATAAAGGTGGATCACTTGGGTGACCAAAATCCTTAGAATTAGAAATAGTGAGCAGTGTGACGATGATGTATTGGACCACATATTCACCAATACCAGGATTAGTGATATGGACCTCAACTTGGTATAATATAAAAGGACCATGGTTGGATGATGGCTTGATGTATGATGACAATGAAGATGTCTCACAATCTGTCAATTTGACTTGTGAAACATTAGGTGAGTGGGATGGATTGGATTGGGAAGGTTGATGAATGGATGATGATGTGGATTGACTTTGACCACATGTGCATGTAGTCAATGATGAATATGATGGGGGCATGGAAGCTTTATGGGGATTGGTGATAGGAAGCTCCTTAGGAATGGGAGCTTTTTATGAGGAAATTGGTGAAGTGGTAGATGGATTGGCTTATGGTGATAGGAAAAGGTGTGTGTAAGGAAGCATGGACTCATACAAATTTGAAATTAAATTACAATACTTAAACGGCTCAACGTTTGATAATATGTAATGCACCTATCCTTCATGAACGTACTTTAAACATTGGTTTAAAATAGAAGGGACGCATATCATTTCCCTCATCTAAGGTCTTCCAAGGAGTACATTGTATGCCATGGATACTTCCAAAATGTGAAACATAGTGTGCAACATTTTTATCCTTACTTCAATGGGCAAAAGAACAGTGTCAACTATAGAACACAAAGCATCATTGAATGCTTTTAGGGTGAAGGATGACTTGGTGATATGAGATGGAGGAATATTAAGATGATCAAGGGAAAACGTGGTGATGATATTAATAGAGGATTCGGTGTAAATTAGTACTCTTTTGAAAGGCTTCTTATCAATTAGAACCATGATTGCAATGGAGGATCTACTAAGTCCGATCAGATTGGCTTAATCTCAAAGTCATAAAATATGATGGAAGGCTCCATGCATGTTTGAATGCTCCCTAAAAAGTTGTCGAAGGCATTAGAATATTGAGATTGTAGTTCAATGGATTTCAAAATATCCATCAATGCCTCATGATGTGGGGGGATTGTTGAATTAACTCATATATTGATAATTTGGCGAAAGCCATCTTTAGACTTATGGTTAACGAGCTTCTCAATGAGATGACTGGTCGCAGTGGACAATTGATGGATGGAATTGGTGGATTTTATTGGCTACGAATGTGGATTGGTGAGGAATGATTGGGGAAATTTGGATGGGAGGTGATGTGGGAGATTGTGACACACTTGCTTGAGGTTGTTGCCTTGTATTTTGTTGATTGTTTTGTTGACCTCTAGTGACCACATGAATGGCACCTACAAACCCTTGGTATTTTTGGATGTGATTAACTTGGTTAGGAGGAGTTTTGGTATTAGCCCCTCCCATATTTGGTTGCACCTTCTCATGGTGAGGAAGTGGCATTTGAAAAATACCAAGGTTTTGTTTTTGTTGAGCAAGGGGGTTATCAATCTTGATGGACCCCAAGTCAATTAGTTCTTGCACTATATCTTTGAATGTATGGCAATTATTAATATCATAACCATTTTTCCTATGGTAAGGGAAAAATAAATATTCTCGATAGTGCTTATTATGTTTAGCAGGATCATGCGATCTAATTTTGGGTAAGGCAAGTTTGTTTATGTCATACAACCTTTGAAAAAGGGAAGCATATAACTCGTCCAAGGGAGTGTATTGGTGATTCTATCAGATAGACTATCTTCGAGGATGGTTTTCTATAGCTGGCACTATGTTTTGCATGGCTTGAGTTACCAAGGGTACCACATGATAACAAATTTGTTGCAGTGACTGTTGCACTGATTGTTGTGGAGCCATTGTCAATTGGCTCATGACCACTTGATTAACATGATTAGGCTGACTGGTTTGGGTATCCTATATTGATTTTTATTGACTAGAATAGTTGCTTCTATATTGGCCCTTGTTTTTCCATTCTTTTTTCTTAGGCTTAAGTATGCCCTCTTGGATTTTTATTTCCTCTATGACACTAGCCTATGCTAGAGCTTCTTCAAATTAATAATAAGCCATAGTTGAAGCATCCAAGAGATAGGTTTTAAATAACTCTTGGTGAATAGTTTGATTAGCTCGTCCGTTGGTAGGGTGAATGGCAACTTGGTAATGACAACCCTCCAACGGTTTCTAAAATTATAGATAGACTCATCGTTATGTTGTCTTAAAGCATAGACATCAGACAATTAGACTTTATTTCTAATATTTAGGATGAAACACTCAAAGAATTGGTCAATAAATTGTTCAAAAGTATAAATACTGTGACTGGGTAATTGATTATACCACTTTATGGCATCTCCTCCTAATGTTTGAGGAAATATTCTAAGCATGAGAGCATTGTCATTTTGGATTCTAAAATATGAGTGTACAAACGTGCTCACATGCTCTTTGGGATCCTCAGTTCCCTTGAATTTGTTAAAATTAGGTACCATGAAATATTTTGGAAATGGCGATGATGGTATCAAAGGATGAATGGGTTGGTTGATCAATTGACATAAGGTTGGCTTCTAATTTGTCAAACCAAGAGTATATTATATCAATTGTTCAATCTATTTTTGCATGGTCTTAATTTGAGGGTATTCTTAAAGAATGTGGAAGCTCTGAATTACCTTATGATTTTGAGGTGAGGTGGCAAAATATTATGGGGTGACTAAATGATGATGATATTGGTGATGATGACTAGGAAAATGTGATGGAAATTGATGAAGGGGAGACTAATGATGAAAATATGGAGAATTTTGGAATGGGATCGATGCATGAGGGTTAAGGTTGGGTTGGCCAATGGGAATAGGATAGGTATTGGTATGACTTGGTGGAGGAACAAGGATAGAAACCATAGAATACTGTGGTGTCCATGATGGGCTTTGGTTAATGAGGACAATCTAAGTAGAGTTTGGTAGAGGTTTAGGGTTCACTTGCACTTGCTATTGAGTGTTTTGATGTTACCTAAGCAATTTGTTCAAGTGTTCCTATGCCTCATTAATCTCTCTATCATAAGTGGAAGGTATGAAAGCAAATGGTATGAAATATGTGGTTGGGGGACAAGTTACACTTGGTATGATAACTTGTGAGGCTAAAACTTGTGAAGCAACACTTACATGTGCTTCATACAAGGGGTTAGTGTATTTGGAGGTGTATGAAGTGTTAGGAGCACATGAGGGTTGGGGAATGAACATATGAGAGGAAGGTATAACTGATGCCTTGAAAAGAGAGTTAGTGTACACCTAGGTAAATTTGGATGATGGCTGGGAATAAACAAGTTTCTATTGTAAAGTAGGATCCTATCTAGGTGATTTTGGGATTGACTCTAAGACATAGTTAGAAGACTTCATAAGACCTTCTACTCGTTCCATGTATATGTAGGTAATATGGTGATCAATGGTTGGTGATTTTGAATCTATTTGGGAAACAACCATATGAAAGGTTGTATGTGGTAAGGAATGTGAGGAACCTACAGATAAATCTGTCTATGTCACACTCAGGGAATCTACCACAGAAATGGTGGGGAAAGTTGATGAAGGTTCCATTGAATTGTATTGATTTAATTATTTCTTTTGTTTTCTTGTTAAGACCATAAAGCAAATAAACCAAAATATAGATTATGCAATAAAATAAAACACAAAATTTAAATTTCACAAGAAAAATAAATAATCAATGCTAAGTTTTTTTAACAAGTGTGTCTTACCTCATTCATTTATTATCTCCTTTTAATGTGAATTCATTATTTTATATTTCAATCTTGTGTGTTTCAAATGTGCTAATCTTAATTAACCAAAAAAAGATAAAAACTATGGTTAATCTAGGGCAACGAGATTCTTGCTGGTGATGAAATCCAACAATTTTGCTTGAGGGTGACCTAATATTTCTAGGGGTAGAGATTTGTGGATGGATATGAAACCACTGTCACCAAATATCAAGCAATGGTTGGTGATGAAATCCAGCCACGGTTGTTAAATGTGAAGAGTGCAGTGTGTGTTTCTTTTTTAAAAAACTGATTTGCTATTGTGTACATACAATGTTAGAAAGATAACTAGTTTCAATAGTCTAAATTAGAAGCCACTATCCAAAATACTAATTTTTCCAAAGGATGTAGAATACATCACTTAATGCCCACTCTAGACAATTGGGGGGTTCATCTACTCCTCCATATGGAATCACCCAAGTACGGAGATACTTTTGGTATCTAAATAATGTTGCTACTTAGACCTAAAAAGATAGGAATCCCTAACTCTATAATGCAAACTAATTATACAATTTTTCAATTCACATTAAATCATAATGCAATATTTTTTTAATTTTTGAATACAGGAAAAAACCAGAAACTTCAAATAGAAAATGTGGATGGATGCAAATGAATAATCTGAAACCTATGATGCGAGCTAGTATGAATGTTTTTCCCAGATTAATTAATGATGTTCATTTTAGCGTAGAAATCTGGAAAAAAATATAAGATTTCCATAATACATAAATATAAAAGTTAGGGTTTTAATAGTAAACTTACATAACAGCCTACATTTCTACTCCAAATCTCTGTAAAAATATTTGGGAATTTCTAAAATGCACCTGGGTGTTTTTGGATGGCCCTCAAGCACCGTCGGGCATTCGTGCACCTTCTACAACTTCTTGCAAGCCCTCAAAAATCCTAACCATAAAATAATGCTCGATTCATGCCTCTGAAAATCCTACAAAACAAGATTGAAATAGCAAATAAATTAGCAAAGCAAATCATAAAAATAAACCCTTAGTGTATCCCACCATGATCGCCATTTGTGAAGACAAAAATGCAACACCAAATAACAAGATATAGATTGAACTCAAAAGATAATATTGTACAATAAATTATTTTTTTAACGGGGGAGCGTCAAGACTCCATTGTTACAATAAGAATATTTGAATTCTTTGATACATATTTTACAATATCCAAGGTTCTCCAAAACCCTAGCAAACAATGTTGGTGGTGTCTTCAGAAGTGTGTCTCTACTTCCAACAAAAATGAGTGGGCTTATGATTATCCGATGCCGGGCCACACCAGCTTAAACAATTGTCCAACACTAGTGTAATGCTTATCATATCTGCACACAGGAAAATAGCAAATGAGTCAGTAATAACAATGAGGGCTCCACAGTGTGAGACCCTCAAAAATCAAGACTAAACCCTAGCTATGCAATAATAAAATGTGAATAAATTCTAACAACACAATAAAATATAACAAAAATGACTTTGATTTACCTTGATTATCTACCATTCTTTGATTTGATGTAATATGTTGTAGTGGATTGGTGCGGCAATGCCCTAGCGTCACCCAAGAGTTAGTAGGGCTACAAAGCTCTAGTGTGAAATGCTTGTGGGTGCTCGACGGTTGCAAAAATGCCCGTGGGTGCTCAAGAATGGTGTAAGGTGCCCATAGGCACTTGTTTATGGGGGGAAGCACTCGAAGGTGCTCGAAGGTGACGGAGAGCACCTGAAGACGTTCAACAGCTGAAGGAAAAGTCTGCATAAGCATATCTAGTTGAGCGAAAGAGGCAGTGATGGATGCAGAGGTTATGGTGAGCGAGGATGGAAGGCGAGAGTACTTGGATACTCTAAGGAACTCGGGGGAAAACTTCAACTTAGGATTCAAGACTTAAAACTTAGGGATTGAGCCATCAAAATGGCTCTTATTAATAATCCATATTAGGGTATGCTAGGGTTTCAACGACACTAATTGTGTGGTTGAGATAAAAGCATATCGAAGGGCGGATATTAAATATGGGATGTGGTATGGATTGATATGGTTGGATGGCTAGGATTAAGTTAAATCAGATGGCTAGAATTTATTCATATATATAATATTTATATTTATTAAATATATATAATATAATATTAAAATATTAATATTAAACATATATTTAATAAATATACCTAAATATATATAAATAAATGGGTAAAATTGTGGGAAGACCAGGATGGATGAAAAGTGGCTAGGTTTTGGTGTCTACACAACTAACATACTAAACCCTAGGGGCTAAAAAAAATCTCAAAAGGTGGGTTCATGTCGGGTTCACCAAAATGTTTACAAAAAAAATGGATATCTAATATAATTATTCTAATTAATACTAGATAAACCAATATGTTGACACTAAGATAGCAAGATAGTAAATTAATAGTAAATATTGAAAGCTATCCTAATTCAAGGACAAATAAATAGAATAAGATGATATTAGAACAACTTGTTAAATTCCTTGACATTTAAGGAGGAGACCTAACTTCTAATCTAGCCAAGTGATACATGGATAATATCCAAACTTTGTTGTAATACCACATGGTGATGATGTAATAGGGTGGGGCCCATTTCAACCCCATATAACTAATTGAGAAAAAAAAAGCACAAATAAATGGAATAATTCAAGAACAATCGCACTAAAATTATCCCTGAAATACCATTAAGCTATAGATAATCTTAATGCAATAAAAATAACTAGTTGATGCCTAGGCCATCAAGAACCATAATATTTAGAACATAAACAAAATAATCTCCTTCCTATCCTATCTTGCTTGCAACATCACCACAGTAAAGTAAGGAGAGATCACACATAGGATGTTTGCAAAGGATTTGAACTATCTTGGAATTCGATCCTCGAATAATAATCAATTACCTTTGGCTATGGAAGGTAGGGAATCAATGACCAATGGAATTGGTTGTACATACAAGGACAAGAGAGAGGAAGAGAGGAAGAGAGTGAAAAAAGGTGTGTGATGGAACAATAACAAAGAAAAATAGCATCCCAGGAGGGATACCATAGTGGTAAGTCCTTGGGTTTTTATCAAGGATACCCAAGTTCAAACCTTGGTACGAGGGGACAAAGATCTCTTGTAAAAACTTGTGCTTTATCATAAAATTTACCTAAGAGGGATACCATAGTCGTAAGTTCTTGGGTTTTTATCTAGGAGGCCCAAGTTTAAACCCCAATACGAGGGGACTAGGACCCCTCATAAATACACATGGTTTACCCTAACATTTTAGTCCTAAGAGGGATACCGTAGTGGTAAGTTCTTGGGTTTTCATCCAAGAGATCCAAGTTCAAACCTTGGTATGAGGGACCAAGACCCTTCATAAAATTTGCACTTTACACTAACATTTTTCCTAGGAGGGATACCGTAGTGGTAAGATCTTGGATTTTCATCCAAGAGACCCAAGTTCAAACCCTAGAATGAGGGGATAGGGATCCTTCATAAAAACCCATGCTTTACCCTAACATTTAAGTCTCGATAGGGATACTATAGTGGTAGGTCCTTAGGTTTTCATCTAAGAGATCCAAGTTCAAACCCAAATATGAGGGGATCAAGATCCCTCACAAAAACTTATGTTTTACCCTAACCTTTTGTAGAAACAATAAAATTTGACAAACATAAACAAAGTGATATTTGGTAAGACAGAGACAGAGTGAAATATTGAAACATAGAAATTTGAAAAATATAGATAAATATCTAGAAAAACACAAACAAAATGAGATTTGAATTTATAAAGGGCTAGAATTTGGCACAATAATGGTAGGAGAAACAACGACAAAGTGAGATTTAAAAAAACACAAACAAAGTGAGGTTTGGAAACACATATTTTCTCTAATTAACCTTGGTTCATCGATCGCTTTTTTCACATGTCATTTGGTTGGAGAGCAAGTGCCTCACTTAAATTCTATTTTTCTCTAATATTTTTAAAATGCTCTTATTTTTCTTTTGTGGTTAACAAGCTTCTAGTATTTTGGTTGATTTGTATCTTTTAACATATTTATTAAGGTTTTATAAGGGGCTTTGAAAGGTTTCCAAACCTTTTACATAGATTCAAAGATTTAACAATATTCTCAAAAATACTTCTCCACAAAACATCTACGTTAAACAAAGAATATTGTAATACAAACACTCCTTTCACATTCTACTTTATAGCCAAATAACATATATACAAAACAACTACTAACATGGTTTATAAATAGACCATTAAAGCATAAACAGTATCATACAAAACTAATTAAGTAAACCCCCTCCTATAGAATAGGAAAATAACAAACTAAAGGCACCCATGGACCATAAGCTTCAAAGATTCGATGATTTCCTTGAGCTTAGTAATTACTTTATCCATGAACTATTTGATCTCCTTTCATAGGGTCTACATCAAACTACAACATCTTAATGGTCTCCAAGATCCCGTTAACCAATATTTTATTAGCTGGGGCATTAAGTCCCCTTGTGTTCCAAGAGAGTAGTTTCATTTCTTAATTCTTTCGGGTTATCTTTCCCCTACCCCAGGATTATAAGGTAGTTTAGGTTCCATTTACAATTTAGGTCACATTTTCTTATTCTCTAATCTCTTGATTTTTTGGTCTTACATGTTTGCTTTACACTCCTACATCAATCCCCCTTTTCTTTTGATTCCTAGTTTGTTGGCTTGGGGTTGGACTCGAGAATTCTAAACCCCTCATTTTTTAGACCGTTTTCCATCATCATGGGTTAAATATTTTGCAAAAGGGCTATGGTCTTGTTCATCTGAATTAAAATAGAAAATAAACTGTATGTTTTCTTCCTCAATAACTTAATTATGTTTGGGAGGGCTGGATCGATCATTTCTAAGTCTAGCTAAGCAAAGGAATTCAAAACCAAAACTTCATAACCCTCTAAAGAGGATTTTCCAATATGTTCCTCTTGTTTTTCTTTTGAAAATTGACCCTCTGACCCTCCTCGTGAACCTCCTATTGAATTGGTTTTGCAAAGTGATCTAGGATCCTCTCTCTATTTTTCTCAATAATTTTATCCCTTGAATCCTTGCCCTACTTGGAGTTGTCACCTTTATTTTACTTCTTTTGCTACTGAAAGCACGAGATTTCGAAAACAAAAAGGATAAACTAAAAATGCAATGTAAACGACACTAAAATAACGCTTAAACCCTATGTCATTGAAAAATGCATAAAAAGAAAGAACATGAACACAAGATATTAAAGCAATATAAAAATCGGCCCTTTTATTGATATGCTTTTCAAATTTGTGTTACAATGCATCTCCTTCCTTTTTATGGGATAGGAGCGTTAAATGTTGGTCTTTTACAACATGTTTTAGAATTCCTTCTTCCGCGTGCCCACATGTAATATGGGTGAACCAAAACGTTGTCGCCGCTTGCGTTGATAAAGGTCGATTCCTCGCTGCTCCTCCAATGCTGCAAATCTGCGTTCAAAGAAACAAACAAAGAATCAGTAGCACCTGTGTATGAAAAATAAAAGATGAATCTAACGATGGTTAAAATGAGTCTAAATAAAATGAAAACTTGACAAAAGCATAAACATGAAACTAGCTAAATACTACAAAAGAAATAAAGCGGGGGGTGCCCGAAGGCAAACCACCCGCGGGTGAAACTTTGCTTTGACACCAATCCGCTTAGGATGGGTCCGAAACCTGATGTGATGTGTTGTCGGCAAATTGGTTGGATATTGTGGTCAGAAAAATCGGTGTTGGTCCTTGATTCGTGCCTTCAAAAGTCACCCAATAACCTCTCTTTTGATTAAGAGATTATGGATGTTGAAAACACAAATCATAAGTAAGTGAATTAGCAGCACTTCGTCGCTCAAAATGCTCCTTCTCTGTATCTCTTTTGGGTGAAGAAACTCACAATTTTATAGACCCAAGGGGTCTATTTGAATTAACATGCAAAAGTGTTTCTTTGCATGAATGCTTTTTGTGTGAAGAGAAGACTTCTTCTTGATCAAGGGTTTCTTAACTGCCTCTGTGCATGTCTTTGTATGTTTTAGAAAAGCTCACTTGCACTCCCATGTAATGAAGGGATAGCTAAGTGGCAAATCTGAGTTGTCTTAAAAATCTCACTCTCATTCCCATGCAGTGAAGGGAGAGTCAATTGGCAGATGTGAGTTGTCAAAAGAACTCACTCGCACTCCTATGCCATGCAAGAAAAGCTAAGTGGCAATTCCGAGTTGTCATATGCCGAGATCTGACTTTTTGTCGGTCAAACCTGGCGTTCGTCCCACCCCGAAGCGAGCACTGGTAATCGTCTCTGGGTGAGACAAGTATTAATCCACACTCGTCCCTGGGTGGGACGAGTACAAATTCGCACTCGTCCCTGGGTGGGACGAATAAGCAATAAAGTGTCTAAAAGGTGCCACATTGATCCTTGACTTGTAAAACTGTTGTGCGAGTGGTTAGAACCACTATTTAACCTCTGAGGGCTGCCCTGGGGGCTGTGTGTGTTAGTGCGATCAGTGCTTATTGCCACATAATCGAATTGGTGCTGTTTTGGTGTCTACAGATGCCCCTTTTTGGAAAGTGTTGCACATGGTGCAGTGCTGAGTAAAAATAAATAACCAAAGCACTAATGATTAGGGTTTCTCAGTAACCTAACCAACTCTTGATGCCCCAAGTATGGAAAGGGCACGCATTCTTGAATCCTTGCTTCGACGAGCTAAGGAACTTAAATCAAGCATTAACCTGGTTCGGTGAGGTATTACTTGAACTTAGACATTGATCAGTCATGAAGAGGCAAAGGGCGCAACCTTTTGTTGTGGGAACCTTGAGTTCATGTTTCACAAATGCCAAGTATATGATCAGTTTGTGATAATTGCTTGTTTGCTGCCCCAAGCAGGGGCGCGATTATCTTTTGCAATGATCCTTTGAATGCGTGTCATTTCCAAGACTGGGTATATTGGTGTTGATTGGCAACTAAGTGTGACTACCCCCTCAAGCGACGAATCGATGAGGGAATGACCGACATGAGAAAAGCGACAAGTCGCTTGACCCAAGATGACTTAAGTGAGGGTGCCTTCAGATGTTATCCGATGCATGCTCGAGCAGTTTCTCGATTGCTCTGACCTATTTTTGGTGGGTGTTAACCCATTTTGGGATGCCATTTGGGGTTAACATTGGCGAAAATCCGTCTTCCCGTGGAGCGGTCCGGCTATGGTAGCCTTCTTAGGGAGTAGGATAACGACAAGGTAGACCCCGACATTAGTTTTCTTATGCCAAGAGGCTAAGTGCAAGAGCACTTTTGTCCGGCAATTTTTAGTGGTTTTGTTGTCATTTGTCATTTTTTTTTTTTTAAATTGTTTGTTTTGAGCGCCATCATGGTACTCGTCCTGGGGTGAGACAAGCGCTCCACGACGGTACTCGTCCTGGGGTGGGATGAGTGCGTCGTCGAAAAAAGCGCTCGTCCCAGTCAGGGACGATTACCAGCTAGCAAAAAGTATAAATATGCAAAAATTACGGATTGGGCTCATTTGCACTGTTCATCGATTGCGATTTGGAGCTCTGGGAGGAGGAGGTAGATTTGTCGAAGCGAAGCACTGTCGGGATTTTCTGCCACCATGAGTGCACGGACCGGGTCATCGAGCGGCGGAGCCGAGGCGAGACCAGTAAGTGCACTATCTCCTCGAGTTTGAATTTGAAAAATGCAAATGTGTTTTTATTGTGTTTTTCGTTTGTTTAAAACATGAAACCTGAATTAATTAAATTAAAAGGTGAATGAATGAAACCAAATGAAATGTGGATGCAAACCGAGGGAAACTTAGATGGAAAACCATAGGATAAACCCAAAATGAAACTTAGAGTAACACTTTTAGGGTAACCATGGTTATAAAAATGTTTGTTTTGAATGTGAATGGTAAAACTTAGGTCGAAACCGTAGGTAAACCATACTCGTATATTTTTTTTTGTAATTTTTATGGAATTAAAAAATGCAAAATAGATGACTTTTTTTGTTGAAATGGTAAACTTAGGTAAACCATGTCAAATTTTTGTCGTTTTTTGATGAAATTAAAAACTAAAAAATGGATGAATTTTTTTATTGAAATGGTAAACTTAGGTCGAAACCATAGGGAAACCATGTCAAATTTTTGTCGTTTTTTGATGAAATTAAAAACTGAAAAATGGAAGAATTTTTTTGTTGAAATGGTAAACTTAGGTCAAAACCATAGGGAAACCATGTCAAATTTTTGTCGTTTTTTGATGAAATTAAAAATTGAAAAATGAAAGAATTTTTTGTTGAAATGGTAAACTTAGGTAAACCATGTCAAATTTTTGTCATTTTTGATGAAATTAAAAACTGAAAAAATGGAAGAATTTTTTTGTTGAAATGGTAAACTTAGGTAAACCATGTCAAATTTTTGTCATTTTTGATGAAATTAAAAATGGAAAAATGGATGAATTTTTTTTATTGAAATGGTAAACTTAGGTCGAAACCATAGGGAAACCATGTCAAAAAAAATTTATTGTTTTGTTTGATGAAATGTAAGATAAAAACTGAATGAAATTTTTTTTTTTTTTTTTTTGAAATGGTAAAATTAGGTAAAACCGTAGGTAAACCATGTCAAATTTTTATTGTTTTTTTTTTTTTTTTTTTGAAATGGTAAAATTAGGTAAAACCGTAGGTAAACCTTGTCAAATTTTTATTGTTTTTTTTTTTTTTTTTTTTGATGTACATGTGAATGAAAGATGTTACTGTACAGTTATGCATTTTTGTACATGTGATGGTAATTTGATGCATGTTTTTGATGTTTGTTGTTTTCTGTGATGTGCAGGTGGTGAAGAGTCGACATCGGGTGTCGACGATTTTTTCTAATGCCCGCGAGGCATTGACAGCTGAGGACTGGGATTGGCTTGATGCCCTAGGGCTCAAGCATGTGGCTCGATTGGATGCAGTTGTTGTGGATTGGGCATACATTACATCTTTGATTGACCGGTGGGATGTTCGGACGAACACCTTCCATCTTCCGACAGGGGAGATGACAGTCACCTTAGAGGATGTGTATCGGATTCTTCGAATTTCGATAGACGAGGTTCCCATTCGGACGACTCCACGAGGCCAGAGGACGGCTGTACTGACCCGATATTTTGGACATGGAGAGGAGGAGGATGGGATGACCTCGTTGGAGAGGGTGGAGTTGGATTGTCAGATTGGGGGGATTTTGGTGCGATGGTGGTACGCTAGGGGAATGTTGGGAGTGAGGCATGCACTACTCATGAGCCTCATTTCCAACATGCTCCTACCAGATTCATCAGGAGTGAGGTTCCCATGGAACCTATTGGAGGTGGTGTGGCAGTTAGTGGATTGTCCGGTGATAGAGCCGGTGATTATGAGATGGGGCCAGACGCTCTTGGCTCAGTTGTATGATGAGTTGTATGAGGTCCGCTGTCGGAGGCGAAAGGGGATTGGCTGTAGTTTCTTATTGCAGTGTTGGGCATGGCAACATATAGTCGTAGAGCGACCACGAGGGCTGCCCTGGACTACACGGGTGGACATGGTTGATAGAGATATTGGGTATGGTGCTTTATGGTATCGGTCGGAGGAGCGAGGGCAGAGTCGACGGTTTGCAAGAGACGTAGACCATTATAGAGATGCATTGGCATGACTGACTCCCGAAGATGTGGTATGGAGGCCATATCGGGATTGTCCCGCATGGCCAAAGGCTGATGAGTGGCTTCGGTAGGTTCGAAGGGAGAGATGGGTGACTGGGCGACATGGGACAGAGCAGGAGTACTTCCACTACCTCCACGTGACACGACAGTTTGGGGTACGCCAGGGGTTGCCTGGGGAACCCGTGGTCTATCGACGTCGGAGTGATGAGAGGACCTTAGCTGCGCCGATCCTTGAGCCATTGGGGGAGAAGTCAGATGCAGTACTAGACATTTCAAACATAGATAATGTCGGAGTGACGGTCGAGTATCAGGAGTGGTGGATGCTTTGACAGTTGTGAGGTGAGGGGCCATTGGGAGGAGATGAGGCAACGGGAGGCGGAGAGGGTGCAGAGGCACCAAGAGAGGGTTGGGGAGCTCCTATAGATGTGGATATGGTGGAGGTTGCAGATGCGGGAGAGGATGTTGATGAGGAGCAGCCAGAGATGCAGGATGCTTCGAAGTAGGCTGATGCTCCAGAGAGGCCGATGCAGCTGACCGGGTAGGGGGATACAAATGCAGGTTTGCACGCTGAGGTAGCACGATTAATAGAGTTATTATGGATGTGAGATCAAGAGCTGAGGGAGATGGTACAGGAGAGGGATCTCCTATGGACACAGTTGGAGTGACACGAGGATAACCTTACGACATACCGACAGCGGGCGAGGGACTTGGAGCGATAGCGGGACGAGCTGGAGGATGAGGTTATCCGCCTTGGTGGGCGAGTACCTGCATTCTTCGGAGGTGGATCATCGCGATGCTCAAGAGGGAGTGACACGAAGCAGACAACATCCTCACAGCGGAGGCAACGGGATGAGGGAGAGGCCAGCGGGCATGGTGCAGGGGCGAGCAGTAGCCATCCGGAGAGGTCTTAGAGGACCCGCACCACGAGGGGTAGTTCCCGTCACATCGATCCTGCGTGATCATGGTGGACGACGCCCTAGACTTGGGGATTTTGGTGTATGATTGCGGGGTCAGAGGACCAGTTTTGTAGCCTGCGGGCAATTTTATTATGATATATATATACAGATGACTCTTTTTGGTGTTTATACTTTTTGCATGATTTATTTTTATGTACATGTTTTTACATTGATGTATGCATAGGCGATGATGAATGCGATGGTTCTAATTGGTATGATGTATGCATATGAAATGAATGAAATGAATTATTGATGATTTTTCGAGGCACCATAGACTGTACAAGATTGGATTGACCTGCTATAGTAATGGGATAAATTTGCATGTGAAAACTTTGTTTTTGTATTTTGTCAATTTTTTTTTTTTTTTTTTATGTATGAAATGAAATGTATCGGTTGTTTGAAAATGTAGTTAAGCTTTTCTGAGATGCAGATATTTTTGACTAACTAGCCAAGACTGTACATTTATCTCGCAAGACTTCTGAACAAGGTCTAAATTCGACTTGAATTTAACCAAGTTATTTCACATCCTAGTGTGTGCAATTGAGTTCGTTTATGTGGTATTTGTCAGGATACCTCCAGTGCCAGATGGGCTTTCAACCGAACCTGTACTGAGGATCACCTAATTAGATCCACTAACTTCTTTATTGTATTTATTCAGATTTGTCTGTGATGCTATCTAGGATACCATAAACTAGCTCATCCACATGCAAACATTGATCTGCACACAAGTTAATGTGATAGATATATCGTCATGCGGGAGGTTTACCGCCAGTGACCAATAGGCTATCAACCAAACCGATCATCGAATCTTGCCTCATGACCTGTCGAAATGCTGAGAGTTCTAGGGATTCAAGTTCGACTCCCTTCTTTTCTTCAAGTGTATTGGGATACTTGCTCTTTATAGTGATAAAATCACTGTTTATTTTTATTTTATTTGTTTTTTTTTTTTTTTTTTTTTTTGAGCAAGGGATTTGAATATGGAGTGATGAGAATCACTATTGTTTGTGCCTTTTGATGTGTGCACTGTAGGATGTCAAATTTTAGTGTTTTTGATGTTTTGCAAATTTTTGATGTTTTGCAACTTTTGAGAACTTGGGATTCATGGGGAATTGGGTAGGGAGGATGCTTGTCCTTTTGCCAACTCTCAGCATTCCTAGGGTCATTCGCACAGGGGGATAAGCAAGATAGTCGTTTCGCTTATGGTAACTGGGATTACGGTGCAGGTTTCATCTTTCATTCACACAACGTAGGAATTTTTATGTGTTAATTTGTGTTGGGATGCTACGTAACAAGGCATGATCCAAGTAAACTTTCCTGTGTAAAATCTGCTTAACTGTGTACAGTTTTTGGCTAGAAATTTAAAGACATCTGAATGACGAAAACCCTATATACATTAGGAGACAACTGACTATGCTAAAAGAAAAGGGTGATATGCTGGATGTATGCATTTATGAAAATGGATTTGAGGTGGAAATAATGGAATTGCCAAGTAATGACAGCCTATGGTGCTTTTGACTTGTATGTCCTAGCGAAGTATGCAATGTATGGATGCAATGCTTAATGCAACCTATATTTTTGTATTTTGATTTTTATGAGAATGCATGGAATTGGAATGCAATTGGTTTTGTAATTTTGATTTTTATGAGAATGTATGAAATTGAAATGCAAATGTTTTTGTAATTTTGATTGTTTCTTCTTCTTCTTCTTTTTTTTTTTTTTTTTATGGAATTGAAATGCAATTGTTTTTGTGATTTTGATTTTTGTGTTGTTTTTGTTGATTTTTGAATATTTATGTTGACCAAACAGTTATGGTAATGCTTGGAGCTTTTGACCAAAGGGTTTATAGATACCTTTGGGGCATTTAGGGTTGACCAAGCGATTATGATAATCCTTGGAGCTTTTGGGTTGACCAAGTGATTGTGGTAATCCTTGGAGCTTTTGGGTTGACCAAGCGATTGTGGTAATCCTTGGAGCTTTTTGTTGGACTATGGCTCTCTAGATGTGGAATGGCTTCAAATGAATGATGTTCAAGGGTTCTGTTTCCTTGATTCCTTCAATAGAGGCAAGCCGGTATGTTCCAGGTCCTATTTTACTATCAATGATGTAAGGACCTAACAAGTTTGCCATGAACTTGTCTCGCAAATGGGATGACAAATTAGAATTCTATTGGTTCTCTTTTAAGACCAAGTCACCAACCTGAAATTCCCTAAGGTGGACTTTCATGTTGTATGCTTTATTAAGTCGCTCTTGATAGATACGCAAATGCTCGAGAGCATTAACGCGTCGTTCATCGAGCAACGTCAATTGATCTAATCGGGCCTGTCGTGCAGTGTCATCATCGATGAACTCTTGCATTGAAATGCGCAGGGAAGGAATTTCCAACTCAAAAGGCATGACTACCTCGGAGCCATACACCAGCGAAAATGGAGTTGCCCCAGTGGGCGTTTGAATGCTGGTGCGATAAGCCCATAGGGCAAGCGGGATCTGAACATGCCATTCTTTATGATTGTCTGCAACTGTCTTTTTGAGAATGGCAACTAGCGTCTTATTAGACGCCTCTGCTTGCCCATTTGCCTACGGATAATAGGGTGTTGAAAAGCTATGTTGAATCTTGTACTTTGTTGTCAAAGCACGCACATCTTTATTCTTGAATGGTGTCCCATTATCTGACAGGATCTTGGATGGAATACCAAAACGACATATGATGTTATGCAAAATAAATTCTGCAATGCGGGCTCCAGTCGTAGTGGTCAACGGAATTGCTTCCACCCACTTGGTAAAGTACTCTATGGCCGTTAAAATAAACATGTGACGACCAGACGACGTAGGGGAGATCTTCCCAATTAGATCAAAGCCCCACTACAAAAAAGGCCAAACCGATTGGATCGACTGTAAGGCCTGAGAGGTACATGTGTCAAATTAGCATGGTGCTGACACTGCACGCACTTCTTCACATATGCGCAACAATCTCGCTATAAAGATGGCCAATAATAACCCATGCGAAGAATGCGCTTTGTGATGGCCATACCGCTAAAGTGGCCACCACAGGTACCATCGTGAGCTTGGGTGATTGCCCAAGCGGACTCTTGCTGGTCCAAACAACGAAGGAGGATTCCTTCATAATTTTGATGATACAAAATGTCTCCTAACAAGACATGCTTTGCCGCTTTCTGTTTGAATGATATTTTCACGGCGTGTGTCAATCCAAGTGGGAGATTACCTAGCTTGAGGTAATCCCGAATGGGTGTGTACCAATCTTGCTTATCAGAAACCTCGATAGTATGAACGGCCAATCCCTCTTGAAGTTTATCCCGAACAAAAGATGAGCAGGAAAGAACTTGTAAAAACAACGTGGTGTTGCTAGTAAGAGGAGTCGGGGAGAACAAGGACCCCCAGTTGGCTTGAATAAAATAATCTCAAATTCGAGAGAACTTATTCGGAGATGGTTCAATCTGGATCATGTGGATTCCTAGCGTCAGATCAGAGCTTGCACGCTCCATCGCAGATTGCGATAATGTTTTAACCTAAATGGTTGTCATTTCATCAGAAGGGTCGTGTGGGATGAGTGACCCCAAGGAGGCCATAGTATCTGCAAAACAATTTGATGATCGAGGGAGTGCCTCGATGTCATACCATTCAAGTTGTGCCAAGAATTTGTCCACAAGGGCTTTATAGGCCCGCAAAACTGGACATTTACATTGGAATATCCCCTTTACTTGATTGACAATTAACAGCGAATCATCGAAGATGTTCAATCATTTAATGTTCATGGTGATTGTTGTCTGAAGACCTATGAGCAAGGCTTCGTATTCTGCATTGTTGTTGGTGCACGGGAAGTCTAATTTAATTGACAAGGGCATTGGAGCGCCTTGTGGAGTGAAGAATACAATTCCTGCACCACCCCCTTGCTCACATTTAGAACCATCGAAGAATAGGGTTATGTTAGCCTGTGACTCAGGCTCATCAAAATTTGGCGACTCTGAAACATGGAAGACCCCATCATCAGGTAGTTCAAAAGTTAGAGGCTGATCGTCTTCAAGAGGAGCCTCAGCTAGTTGATCGGTGATGACTTGACCTTTTATAGATTTCTGTCCAATGAACTCTATGTCAAACTCCGTCAACAACATGATCCATTTCGCCGTGCGGCTACTATGATAAGTACGACTCATCATGTATCGCAATGGATTCTCCTTAGACACAACATACGTCTTATTATCGAGCATGTAGTGGCGTAGCTTTTTGGTAGCAAACACCACCGCCAGCGGAGCTTTTCAACATATGCATAGTTAATTTCATAATCGACCGGGGTGCGGCTAAGATAGTATGTAGCCTGTTCTTTGTGAAGTTCATTTTTTTGGGACAGCATGGCGCCCGATGCCACCTCAGTGGCTGAGATGTATAAATAGAACGGCACTCCTAGTCTAGGTGGTGCCAATACTGGCGGCGAAGCCAAGTACTATTTAATGTTGTCAAAGGCTGACTGGCACTCGTCATCCCAAGGGGTTTAGTCTGACTTTATGCTCAATGAGGCGATCAAGGACCTTACTCAAGTCACCGATGTGATCTGGGCGCAAAAGAGATTTCGCCAACAAATCATCCATGTAATCTTCCAAATTTTTGTGCATGTAATCATGAAAGATGTACGTCATGGCACGTTTGTAGGTGGCTCCCACATTTTTAAGGCCAAAATGCATGACCTTATAGCAAAATGTCCCCCAAGGCGTTGTGAATGCCATTTTGAGTTGGTCCTCAGGATTGATACGAATCTGATTGTATCCTGAGAAACCATCCATAAGGGAAAGCATTTCGTAGCCCGCGGTAGCATCTACCAATGCATCGATGCTTGGCAAGGTAAAATCATCCTTAGGACTCGCTTTGTTAAGATCTTGAAATTCAGTGCATATGCGAATCCTCCCGTCGGGCTTCTTGGCAGGAACCATGTTAGACAACCATGGCGGATAATCCACATAGATGACAAACTGGGCATCCAACAACTTTTATAACTCATCTTTTACCATTAAGGCCACTGTTGGATGCATCTTGCGTAGTTTTTGCTTGACTGGCTTGATTTTCGAATCAAGCGTTAAATTGTGCGTGACTAGCTGTGGGTCTAGTCCCGGCATATCTTTGTATGACCATGCAAAAACCTCCTTCTTTTCCTTAAGAAGGGTAACATAATCGGCTCACTCTTTAGGGGAAAGACTTACCCCCAGCTTGAGAATTTGTGGATTCATTGGATCTGTGCCAATGTCTACATCAGTCGTTGCTTCAACTAACATATGGGATCCGTCTTCCAACTGGTGTGGAATTGGGATCAGATGGATATCGTTTGCTAAATTAAGATCATCATTAGGAACATCAAGTTCCTCTTCAGCATGGAAGACATCCTGAGTCTGTCTTGGAGTGAAATGAAACATCCCACCGCAAGGCCAATACTCTGATGGATATGGTGGTGTGACAGCGCGATCCCAATCAATAGCCTCTATGTCTAGATGCAATAATCATGTTGGATTTGTTGGATCATGGATGGGGGTAGTCAAATCAATGGAGACCATGTTGATGAAATTATTGTAATCTCCATGACTACAAATGTGACAACTCTGACATTCGGGATGTTCTTGGTGCTTTGGATCTGGCTCTGTAGGCACTGGCACAAAGGGATCAGCCCTATTAGCGGACCTACAAACAGGGTCTGCCCTAGGCACTGATGGTTTGATAGGGTCTCCAAGCAAAAAATGCTCTTGATATTCCTGGAGTGGCGGGTGCAGTAATTGCTATAACTACGCCAGGTTGAAATACCGCCTATGTCTTGGACCTATGTGTAAGTGTTCAAACATGTCATCTATGTCCAAAGGATTTTGTTGTTGTTGAGGTAGCCTATGCTCACTGGGATCATTCAATGGGAACATCATCGGGAAGTCTGTCCTGATCATCATTCATTGGATATTCATGCGAATGATCGTACTCTGACTCATATTCAGAAGACCCTTCGTGGTCTTGTCCATCTTCCCCTTGTGGGTGAGTCCATGAGGTTTCTCCTTGTTCGATCGTAGGGAAAGGGTTTTTGAGGTCAACAAGGTTATTTGTTTGTAATGGGAAATAATCCCCCAGTGTATAAGTTGTATTTGGATTAGCATATGGATCTGATGCCAACCCATCCTTGTTGCCTATCCCTAGGCTTTGCATGTTTTTGACCAGGATGTCGAGGGGCAAAGGATGATTAAACCCTACTCCTGACTTATCATAAGGCATTTGGTATCTTGGTTGGCACAAAACATGCATTCCTTGTTCATACCTGCCTAACTCGTATCCATGCCAATTGCATTGGCTAAGATATCGTAATGCGAAGTCTAGGTTAGCCAAATAATTGACATCTTCCACAAAGGGATCTTCATCTTCCTCTTCTTGTCGGGAAGGTTCAACGCCATGATCTAGGCCCCCAAAAATAAAATTTGTCTGATTAGGTGGGTAGCCTAAAGGAACCACGGAGCCTATGGGCAGTCGAGGTCTTCCCATGTCTTGCATAGACTGAAGTGTGGGCATTGCAACAACATTATGAACTATATACTCCCCCATGCCTATGTTAGACATCTCAACAGTAATCATTGGCGATTGAGGGAAAACGAATGGGAGTTCTCCTTGAGTCCACTCCATGTGGGGTGACCTAGGCGTCTCAACTTCCATTCTATTAGGCGTCTCTTCTGTAGAGATGTTGGAGACTAAAGGTGGTTTCGCTTCCAGGGGCTTCTTTCCTTTGTCCATTGGTGTGGCCACCGTAGGTGGCGTCGTTGTGGGAGGACTGGATGAAGAAGATGAACCCTCCTGGGAATTTAATTGATTTGGTGAAGGAGATTCTTGCTTAGTCAGACCCCTCTTAGATGGATTTAATTGGAAATCCACGTGCGTTGAAGGAAGGGTCGACTGCGGCATGATTTGCACTGAATTGCAGTATTTAAAAGGTTCCAAATCTGCGGGGACCATGTGCACTTGTCCTTCAAATGTATACTTCAAACATTGATGAGCAATTGAAGGAACACACTTCATATCTCGGATCCAATGCCGCCAAAGCAAGATATTGTAAGCCATCTCACCTTCTAAAATGTGGCACAACATATGAATGGTCTTTTGTCCCACTTGTATGGGCAGGACAATTGTGCCAACTGTCGAGCATATCGCATCATTAAATGCTCGAAGGGTATAAGTGGAAGGTGCAATGTGAGAGGCTGGAAGTTTCAAATGTTTCAATGCAGCAGTTGTAATAATGTTACTAGACAAACCAGTGTCTACCAACACCCGCTTGTACGGAGTCCCGTTGACCCGTGCAATAACATGCAAGGGTGGATCCGCTACATCTCCAGTCACCATTTTTAGCTCATCTTCCCTAAAGGTAATGACTGGTTCAGTACACTGTTTGACATGCCCCACAAAATTGTTGAATGAATCTGCTTCGTGGGGTTGCAATTCAATTGCCTTTAATATCTCCATAAGAGCTTCCCAATGGGGCATCGATTGTTGAATAAGCTCATAGATGGAGATCCTAGTCGATGTGGTCCGTAGACTTTGAGTAAGTCTAGTTCGAATCGTGGCCACTGGTCTAGGTGGGGGCAACTATGTAGGATTCGGTTGATGTTGTGACGTGGATGGAACTTCCCTAGTGGCTGTCGCGGGGGCAGCCCCTGAGTGTTTCTTGTTTCTTGTCACAATGCTAATCATCCCAACATACCCCTCCATAGGGCAACTCTGGTGCACTTCATTAACATGCAGAGGTTTTGTTTGTGCATCATGTGTGGGTAAAGGATCTTTGAAAACACCCATTTGTTGGTTTTTGGGTGTGATGGGGTTATCCACTACCAATGTGTGATTATCAATGAGATCTTGCACTAAACCTTTAAACGTCCAACAGACATTAAGGTCATGCCCTTTCCTTCTGTGGAATCTACAGAAAAGATCCTCTCTGTAGCCCTTAGGCTTTGGCACATTAGGATCGATGGTTGGAATATCTGGCAGATTAATTAAGTTTGTCGTGGACAAACGGTCAAACAAGGAGTCCCTAGACTCAGTGTATGTGTAAATTGTCACTTGGGACAACACTGCTGATTTTGATCCTACTTTTTGTTATCTTTCTCATAATTATTGTGAGGCACCACCTGATAATTAGCCTTTGGAGGCTGTGTTTCTTGGGCAGGCGTAGGGGCATTAATAGCAACTTGATTGACCACGACGGGTTTCTGTTGCGTATTCCCTATTTTGGTGCTCTTGTTCCACTCTTTTTTCTTAGGCTTGGCAATTTCACCATCTTGTATCTTGATCTCTTCGAAACATCTAGCTTGCACTAGAGATTCTTCTAAAGTGGTGTATTGTTGTAGCTGCAATAGCACAGAGATCGATCGCAAATAGCTCTTTGTGAACATTTGAGTTAGGTCGGACATAGGAGGGAGGTAGGACAGCTTTGAAAGCACTGTCCTCCACCGATTCCCATATGCTACCATAGACTCCTCCTCATACTGTTTGAGGCTAGTTAGATCACTAAGTGACGCCTTTTTCTTTGTATTGAAAGCAAAACGTTCTAAGAACACGTCCACTAGTTGATCCAAGTTGTAGATGCTATGCTTCGGTAGATGGGTAAACCAATCCAAGGCAGATCCTACGAATGTGGTTATGAATGTTCTCAATAGCAATGCATAATTGTATTGTATACCAAAGCATTGGCTCAAAAATCGTGTCACATGCTCTTGAGCATCCTCATCCCCTTTAAAGAGTGCCAACTAGGGCAGCTTGAAATGTTCGGGGTATGGAGGTGTTGGCACTAATGGATGCACCGGATGACTACGGAGTTGGCGTAAGGTAGGCTTTTGGGGCCCAACAGTCTTGAGTTCCATAGTCTCTAAGCATTCTAACAACACTTTGTATGCATCGGAGGACGTAATCTCCTCCTCCTTGGTTTGTTCCCGCTGTGGGTTGCGGGGAACTTGAGGCCTTTGGATGGATAAATGGGTAGCCTTCCTTCTGCCTTGATAGGGCATTTCAGCCCGCTCTTCTTCTTGGTAATAATCCTCATAATCTTCTTGAGGAGTGTTTGGCCTAGGCCTATAAACATGGACGGGTGCCCACGGAGGATGCCCATCACGATTGCGGGGAATGGCCTCCTACTCAGGTCTAAGAGGTCTTGGAGGCAGTGCTTGCTGAAGTCACGGAGACCTATCTCGTACTAAGGGGTTGTGCCTCACATACATCTCAGATTGTTGTGCACGAGGGACTGGGGCCTTCTCAGGCACATTGTTGTGAAGCAATTCAGCTGTCTGACATTGAATGCGCTCTTGATCAAGGCGACACAAATGTTCTAATTCCTGTTGTTCTTGCCTAAGCCGCGTGATTTGTGCTTGGAGAGTGGCTAGTTGTGCAAATGCCAAGTCATTTTGTTTTGTCATCTCTTGTTTAATAGGCCTAGATGTCTCTCCTACATATCTGTTTCGATCATGGTGCTTTGAGACCCCTATATGTTGCTTCCCTCTGTCGAGGTTAGCTGCATTTACTTGAAACTCTGGTCTCAATGAGTGATCTGGATATAAAGTAGGTGCAGACGTGCATCGTTTCCAGACTGGATACTGTTCTTAAGGAATATAGTGATCCTCCTCACTCTCTCTATGATATGCATAAAAAGTGCGGCAGAATTGTCTTGCCCTGTCGGGAGAACCTGATGTTCTGGATATGGTCTATTGTGTCCGACATTGATCGGGGGTAAATTAGGAACCACAAAATCATATGGTTCTTCCTTTTGGACCCTTTTTTGTTCTAGAGCAGTACACAGCGCTTCATCACTAGGCCACCCAAAATGAACTTCCAAAGGAGGCCTCGTGCTTAGACCAGGTGGTATATATAGGTTATTTTCTTGAAAAGATTCTTGTTGCTCATGAGTTCCCCTTAGAGAGGGGGTTCTAAAGTCTCGTCTATTGATGGCCTAGCTTGGAGAGCCCCTCAAGGAGATGCCTCTAGAACCATGTTCTATGAATGTATGGGTTGGAGTGCCCCTCAAGGAGGGGCCTCTAGAGCCATGTTCTGCATGGTGTGAACTAACTAGTGTACCCTACCATCGAGGCAGGATGGCTAAGTCTTCAAGGCTATATCGGAGACGATTTGTCTCTCTTGGTGCATTTTTTGTAGCTTATGCCCGTGATTGGGCTTGGCTACGAGTATTCACCATGGTAATGCTAACCTAAAAATGCAAAAATTCTTTTTATGATTTTCTTTTTATGATTTTTTTTGTCTAAACAGAAAATAGCATACACACACAAGCAATGATTATCTCTTTTAAAGATTAATAGTGTGCCCTAAATCTGGTTTAGTGTGTTTTGTTGTTTGTTTTGTTTTTGAATTTTTTTGTGAAATGTTTAAATGCAATTATGAAGGCTCTTATGACTCCCAAAATGGTCACCCCTTCAATATACCATTGTCGGACCGATATACCAACCTCTCTATATACCCGCCCTTACGTGAGGGAGACTATAGGTACGTGAGAGTAGATGATACGTGGAACATAGGCGGTACGAAAGGGGAATCGCTCTGTTTATGACACCTACCATAGAAGACTTATCCTCATGCGCTAGGAATCACCCTAGCTACACTCGGTCAGCTTTCGTCAGGATTTACGTCTAGCAACAGTCGCGATTGAGGTAATGGATGCAATATCTCAAGCCAAAGTGATAATGGAATCCACCTTTGGTCTTGCTCAAGGGTTGGGGTTTTATGACCAATGCCTTGGTTTAAAATACCACGTGATGTGTGGGGTTCATTTTAATTTGCAAAAATTGAAACAGGCAAATGAAAAAGAAATCTTTCCCTAAGCCATACAAAACTGAAAACCAAAAAATAGAAAAACAAAAATTTGACAGAAGCTTTTAAAAAAAAACCCCTACCTCTTCTCTGCCTAACAGGATGTTTCTGATTTGCTCTGAAAAATGCACAGAATTATACTCGTCCCTGGGTGAGGCGAATTTCAAAACAGTAATCGTCCCAGGGTGAGACGAATAGTTTATTCGTCCCGGGGTGAAACGAATACCAATTTTGTAATCCTCACTTACAGAGACGAATAACAGTCCGATGTTGAAAAATAGGTATCTGTAAAAAAACAAGCAATTTTAGATCAGTAATTTAAACTAAAAATAAATAAAGGACAGAGGTCCCACCGTGATCACCATTGAAAGCAAGAGATTTCGAAAACAAAAAGGATAAACTAAAAATGCAATGTAAATGACACTAAAATAACGCTTAAACCCTATGTCATTGAAAAATGCATAAAAAGAAAGAACATGAACACAAGATATTAAAGCAATATAAAAATTGGCCCTTTTATTGATATGCTTTTCAAATTTGTGTTACAATGCGTCTCCTTAGGGTTTCTCAGTAACCTAACCAACTCTTGATGCCCCAAGTATGGAAATGGCACGCATTCTTGAATCCTTGCTTCTGACGAGCTAAGGAACTTAAATCAAGCATTAACCTGGTTCGGTGAGGTATTACTTGAACTTAGACATTGATCAGTCATGAAGAGGCAAAGGGCGCAACCTTTTGTTGTGGGAACCTTGAGTTCATGATTCACAAATGCCAAGTATATGATCAGTTTGTGATAATTGCTTGTTTGCTGCCCTAAGAAGGGGCGCGATTGTCTTTTGCAATGATCCTTTGAATGCATGTCATTTCCAAGACTGGGTATATTGGTGTTGATTGGCAACTAAGTGTGACTACCCCCTCAAGTGACGAATCGATGAGGGAATGACCTGACATGAGAAAAGCGACGAGTCGCTTGACCCAAGATGACTTAAGTGAGGGTGCCTTTAGATGTTATCCGATGCATGCTCGAGCAATTTCTCGATTGCTCTGACCTATTTTGGTGGGTGTTAACCCATTTTGGGATGCCATTTGGGGTTAACATTGGCGAAAATTCGTCTTCCCGTGGAGCGGTCCGGCTATGGTAGCCTTCTTAAGGAGTAGGATAATGACAAGGTAGACCCCGACATTAGTTTTCTTATGCCAAGAGGCTAAGTGCAAGAGCACTTTTGTCCGGAAATCTGGCAATTTTTAGTGGTTTTGTTGTCATTTGTCATTTTTTTTTTTTTTTTTAATTTGTTTTTTTTTTTTTTTTTTTTTATTCGTCCCGGGGGGGGACGAGCGCCATCATGGTACTCGTCCTGGGGTGAGATGAGCGCTCCACGACGGTACTCATCCTAGGGTGGGACGAGTGTGCTGTCGATAAAAGTGCTCGTCCCAGTCAGGGATGATTACCAGCTAGCAAAAAGTATAAATATGCGAAAATGACGGATTGGGCTCATTTGCACTGTTCATCGATTACGATTTGGAGCTCTGGGGAGGAGGAGGTAGATTTGCTAACGCGAAGCGCTGCCAGATTTTCCAGCCATCATGAGTGCACAGATCGGGTCATCGAGCGGTGGAGCCGAGGCGAGACCAGTAAGTGCACTATCTCCTCAAGTTTGAATTTGAAAAATGCAAATGTGTTTTTATTGTGTTTTTCGTTTGTTTAAAACATGAAACCCGAATTAATTAAATTAAAAGGTGAATGAATGAAACCAAATGAAACGTGGATGCAAACCGAGGGAAACTTAGATGGAAAACCATAGGATAAACCCAAAATGAAACTTAGAGTAACACTTTGTCCTTATGTCCACGTCACTATGCAGGTCCGTTACCTTGGCGAAAATGGAACATGTCGTGATATCGCGACACTTTTGGCCCCTTCCGTATTTTGTTACTTTTAGCCACAAAAATGGAACATGTCGCGATATCGCGACACTTTTGCCTCCTTGCTCACTTTTGTTGCTTTTAGCCACGAAAATGGAACATGTCACGATATCGCGACACTTTTTCTTTCTTCCCTCTCTCTTTGCTTTGAATCACGAAAATGCAACATGTCGTGATATCATGACACTTTTTCCTATATGGCCGCGAAAACGCAACATGTCGCGATATCGCGACACTTTTTCCTGTACGGCCGTGAAAACACATGTCACGATATCGCGACACTTTTCTTTTCTTGTTCTTTCTTGTCTTTTTTGGTCGCGAAAATGCAACATGTCGCGATATCGCGACACTTTTCTTTCTTCTCTTTTCCTTTGCTTTTGGCCGCGATGGAGCAACATGTCGTGATGTCGCGACGCTTTTTCATTTTCTGCCGTGATGGAGCAACATGTCACGATACCGTGACACTTTTTCATTTTTGGCCGCAATGGAGCAACATGTCGCGATATCGCAACACTTTTTCATTTTTGGCCACGATGGAGCAACATGTCGTGATATCGCGACACTTTTTATTTTTGGGCTGCAATGGAGCAACATGTCGTGATATCGTGACACTTTTTCATTTGGCCGCGATGGAGCAACATGTTGCGATATCGCGACATTTTTTTATTTTTTGCCGCGATGGAGCAACATGTCGCGATATCGTGACACTTTTTCATTTTTGGCCGCGATGGAGCAACATGTCGCGATATCGCGACACTTTCTTTTTTGGGCCGCGATGGTGTAACATGTCACGATATCGCGACACTTTTTCATTTTCTGTCGTGATGGTGCAACATGTCGCGATATCGCGACACTTTTTCATTTTTGGCCGCGATGGAGCAACATGTCGCGATATCGCGACACTTTTTCTTTTTTGGGCCGCGATGGTGCAACATGTCGCGATATCACGACACTTTTTCATTTTTGGCCGCGATGGAGCAACATGTCGTGATATCACGACACCTTTTTCTCCTTGTGGTGTTTTGCTTTTTTTTCTTTGAACTTTAGCCTATGGGCCACTTCGGTCTTCTTGGAACACATGCAAAAGGTGGGTCCCCAATTTTTGGAGTACATTGTGGATCAGCCACAACAAATCACGACTCTTCTGGGAAATGCTCCTGAGCATTTTGGTGAGAACTCAACCTAAAAACACACAGACTCAAATACAAGCGTTAGCAAATATCCCAAGAATGAAACTAGACAAAAAATACATTAAACATTAGAATTATTAAGCATCAACTCGGTGTGTGCAATGTGCTTCATTCCCTATCATTTTAAATTGATCACATTCCATTGTCAGTTTGACTTATGATTCGTATGCAAGGCTATGAATAATTTATGCAGGATTTGATGTATGATGAAGATGCTATAGCAACCTGCGTTGTAAAGGCTCAGACCTTCTAGTATCATGAACACACATATTAAAACTGTCGAACCCTCTTAGGACCAAATATATGTATATTGAATTAATTTACTAGATCCCAAAGTTGGTTATGTGTCACTACCATCTTGAACCCATGTGCGAGTGTAAGTGAAATCGGAGCTTTGGGGAATCGGATTCCCAACATAAGCGAGATGGGAATTTAACCCTATCCTTACTACTCTGATCTAGAGTTCATTATCTCATCTTGAACAAAATGATTTAACCTGTTATGGATGAAACTTTCAGGCTAGCCTATCCGTTTGAGCAGTCAATGGTCTTGCTTTTAGACAAGACATGTTGCCACGCATGAGCATACTCCACTGCCAGCCAGGCGTCTATAGCCCCAATGGAGATTAACCCCATAATCCAAGATTTGACTTTACTGTGATTTCTTGGACCTTGGTGATGACTACCCATCCTTGCAAGGGACATGTAGTATGATCCTTCCAGTCCAGTATTAATAAAGAAATGAAAAATATTTTCTTTTGAATTTCAAGTTCTTGAGTGGGCAAAATGGAAGCTTTGGGGAATCGGATTCTCAACCTAAGCGAGATGAGAATTAGACCCTATCCTTACTACTCCATGAAGGTCAAATCAGAGCTTTGGAGAATCGGATTCTCAACCTAAGCGAGATGAGAATTAGACCCTATCCTTACTACTCCATGAAGGTCAAATCGAGCTTTGGGGAGTTGGATCCTCAACCTAAGTTCGATGAGGATTTAACCCTATCCTTACTACTCTAATTTTAGGCTTTAAGCACTATGGGAGTGGTGAAAACCACTGTTTTAAGGATTATGTTGCATAATAGGACAGACACGAAATACTCCTTTCGCCTCACCTTTCTTCCAAGTATGGTTTTGACCATTTTGCTCAAGATCCTCTTTACTATGTGCAGAACGTGCTTGGTTCAAGATAGTTCGGGCGTCAGTTCCCAACCTTAGGATCCTTTTAAAATATGTTATGTAATAACCCTAAGAGGATTCGACACCTTCTCAATTATTGTACATGAAATGAAGATGCAACTGAGATGGAATGTATATGCAATGCGGAATGTACATGAGATATGAATGCATTGCTCCCTTTGAAATGTGGATGGAGTATACCACCTACTTTGCCATAATTTATAAAACTGAAAACTTCCTGCAACATAAGTTCCAAACGATATTCTTTAATGTGATTGTGAAATTCATGGAGCTTTCTGCAATACAATTCTGATGTTTCATATTATCCTAATCTTAGTCAACATTCATAAGGATCTAACTTAACAAACCAAAAATGTCCAAAGGACCAACACACAAAACTTAAAACCAAAATGAGATCTAATCTAAAACTAAAACACGAAAACCAAAAGTATATACAAATTTACAAAAACAAAACAAATTTGGATTATCATTTCCTCGGATCCCAAACCTGATTAGAATTTTTTAAAAGATATATGACATGATACGCATATCCAGTTTTGCAGGAATTCAACAAAAACAAGATCAACCCAAACAAAGAAACAAATATCCACTTGCCCCTCTCACCATACCAATTTGATTTAGTTTCATTAATAATCCTATGGTGGAGTTTCAAATTTTCAAATTGATTAGACAATGATTGATATTCAATTCCTTTATGTATATTCTTTAAGATGTTCATTCCGCACTTTGATTCACGGTGTAGAAATAAGATTTCGTTTTCCTTCAATAAAGCCATAACATTAATGATATTTGAATCAAACCATTCATTAGGCAAACCTCCCTTCGAATTTTGCATGGTGAAACCAAAAAGATGAAATTTTACCTTTGGCATGCTTTCATTTGACCTTACCTGAAAAGGATTTGAAGATTCTTTTTCCCTCTCATGACCTTCATCATCACGTAGCACTTGTTCTTTCTCAATGACCTGTTTATCAAAGGCACCAAACTTAGGTACCCAATTGAAAATATGCCCATCCTTTTCAAACCATAAGTCTTGTCTATCTAAAGGCGGGTTGACTAACACATTTCCATGATCAATCACTTGGGTTGTTTCGGGTAATGTGAGATTTTCAATTGGATCATCAATGATATCAAACACAAATGATTTAGGTTTTGTAATTTTCTCATTTTGAGATGGCATAATCATTGTAGCGCAAGTACGAGGATCAAGATTTTCAATTTCTTTTCCTTCAAAGGGATCTAAAGCAAGTGACTCTCTTTCTTGGTTCATGGTTGCAGAATCCTTATCATGTTCCAAAATTTGATGAGATTCAAATTCCTCTTCCAAAACTTTCTCAAATTGTACAGGATTCATAGTATCCTCATGCGAGGAAGCAATTGAGTTATCCTGCATATTGTTTGACGTAATAAGTTTGTTAGAAGATTCGGATTGATAATACTCTTCCCATTTCTTCCACAAATCATAGTAATCATATTCCAAGTTCAGTTCATGACGCTCAAGCACTTCTTCTTCATATTCTGATTCATCAACATGTTTCTCATCCAATTCATCTTCTGATTCATCAACATATTTCTCATCCAATTCGCCTTCACCTTCCATAGATGGTCCAGTTATTTCCAAAAGTGGCTTATTTCTTGAATTCAAATTGGTAAAGCTATCATAATCCAAATTTGTAACCCATGATTCAATTTTATCACAATTTGGAAGGTGTGGATCCTCTTGGTCATCACTCTCTTGATGATATAAAGTTTCCACCACTAGAATGTTGTCTTCTCCTTGCTGATGTTGGGGTGGACCCTTATCTGGCACAAGTTCCAAACCATCCACTTGAGCTTGGAGACAATGAGTATACATAGCAATTTCGGGACAATTCCTTTCATTATGCTCCTTTGTATCATGTAATCTACACCCCTTTTCCCATGCAAAATTAGAAATATTAAGAATGGAACTAGAGTGACTTGATCCTGTAGAAGTATCAATCTGATTAGCAATAGCGGAAGGTACACCCCCATTGTTTGGCTTCGTATTCCACTGTCTCCCTCTATTGTCAAAATTTTGATTTGGGTGAGGGGCATGGGATTCATACTTCTATTTTTGAACCAAATCATTACTCAATTTGTGAACCATATTTTTGAGTTCTTCAACCTCTGAATAAATCTCTTTTGGTTAAGCTATATTATTGCTAGTTCCAGTAGGATTTGTGTAATTGGTGAGATTTTGACTTAACATTTGAGTTGGATTTTGAGCCATTGGATTTGCATAGGGATTCACACTTTGAATCGAAATTGGATTGGGAAAGGAACCATAGCCTGAGAATTAACCAGACTAGCTCCTTGCATAGTTTGTTGACTATTTTGCAAAAATGGAGGAATGGGAGGAATGGATGTGATTGGTTGAATTGGAATGGGTGCGTAAGCGGGTGTTGATGAATATGGTTGTTGATAAGGCAAAGCATTTATGCCTGACATTTACGGTGCCATGATCTAATTCATCATAGGAGTTTGACCATAAGGACCATATTGTCCTACCATGGGCATCTAGGAAAACCCATAATTTTGTGGTGTCATTTTTTGTTCAATGGTCATAGCTTCATTGTAGGCTAGAGCAAGCGTAGTAACTTGAGGATTTTGCCTTGCAAACATTGTCGTCATTGGATCTAATGCCCCAAAATATATTTGCAAAGCTACTGCGGGATCCATGGCAAAATGTCGAATTGCTCTATTATAGCACTTCTAAAATCTCTGATTAAAATTTTGGATTGACTCACCCTGGCCTATTTTGCATGTAATGAACTGATTATAGATGATTGTGGGATCTAATGGTGACCTGAATTGGTTGACAAAAGCATTCTCCATTTGTGTCCATGACGTAATGGAACCAGTAGGTAAGCAAATATACCATTTGTAGGCCACTAGGTCTAGGCTCATGGGGAAGAGTCTACAAGCCACATATTCATGTTGAACTTGCAATCTTATCAAAACATACCTATAGGCCTGAATATGTTCTTTTGCGGTCCTTGGGCCATCCGGTTTGTATTTGGGCAAAAATCTCTCTATATTCTTAGGGATCTCATGAATATCCCCTACAATATTCAAAGGAATGTTATGGGCTCCGTACCAAGGAGATGGTGGAGGTTGGGCCATTGGATTTAAAATCGATGATGATAATCCTACAAGGGCCATGGAAAATACCTCGAAGAAGACCTGCGACACACAGAAAAATCTGCAATTAATGGAATTCAAAGAATAACTTCAAAACCAATTTGTTAGTTATGCATGAAAGAAACCTTGAAATGACTAGAAAATATCAAATATGTAACGTATGAATAATCATGTAGCATCAACCAAGATATGTATCCATTAAAATCAAATGAAAGTAATTGCATGGAGACAACCTCGCTAGTCAAGAATTTTTTCTTCTTTTTTTTTTTTTTTTTTTTTTTTTTAAATCAAATCAAGAAAAATTATTCCTGTATGAACAATCAAAAAACGTTAGAACAATGCATAGCAATTCATGTCCTTATTTTAACACTACAAGGTTGTATTGTTAAAAGAGGGCTAAAGATAATAACCAATAGGGCATGAACTATTCAAAATTTAAATCCCTATAGCATTTAAATCACACTGAAATAAACCAGTTCGGGCCCTCCTTCTAGCGCCAATCTGTTGAGTGGTATTTTCACCCAGTTGTGAAAGTACACTCTCATTTAGGATTTGGGTTCCAAATCCTCTCTTGCAAAGAAGTTAAACAAACAACTTCTCCAAGGTCTCCGTTGTATTAGCATTTGCATGTGTATTAGTAATCTCAAATATAAGATATTCAATTTGAATGCTTGGAACACCTTAGTGATTGCAAGTAACTATAAACAAGGGGCAATGTTGGTTTATTTCATCATGAAACTTTAGTGATTGTTCATTGATTTTGATATTTTTTATTTTAATGTCTTGAAAAGTTAAAACTTCTGGAAAAATATAAAATGTAGAAAATGAAAAATGAAATGCAGGAACTAAAAATAAAATGCATTCAGTATGATGTTATCCTATTTCGACAAAACCAAATATGTGAGGTTTTCGTGCATGCAACCTAACCTATTGGACTTGCAAACAAGCACAATCTGGATAAGCTAAGTGTTGGTTCCTAGGGTACGAAATAAAATTCAGATTTCAAATATTCACCTAATGTAACCCAAAGAAATGGCATCAACATTATCTATAAATTCGAAATCTGAAAAGATGAAAGAATAAAAATTAAATCCATAGCATGCAAAGAAAATCTCCTTCTTTCTTGCCCACAAGATGCAAATTTTTAAACACTTCTGCATTAAAAATGTGTCATTTTACAATAGCAGAATTTATGGTTTTCCTAAACCAGTCCATGGAAGAGAAACGACTCAAACAGGTCCAGAACAGCATCATCGCCTTCAAGTCTGCAAATTTGCTCGCCGCAATCTCCAACCCATGTCCATGAAGAAGAAAAACCAGTCTTCTGAAGAAAAATAGCCCAACTAGGTCCAGAATGGCATCATCGCCTTCAAACTTGCAATGCTACTTGCAGCAGTTTTTTCACCCCCTTCTAGCCTCTTTGAATGGCATATTTAAACTTGTGAAAAATTGTTTCTCCTTCCCTAACAGTTCGTTTCATTTTCCAATGGCTATTCGCTTCACCTTCCATGACTGTTCATTTCACCTTCCCTTGTATGCGTGTGCTTTGCTTTCCATTTTGTGGTCCTTCGTTGCGTTTTCTCCACAATGGGCTTACGTCCGTTTCCCTCCGTGTGTAACGACCATCTTAAATGATTTCAAATCATTAAAGATTCCCTATGTAATGCTTTGTCTTCTTCATTGGATTTTGTCCTTATGTCCACGTCACTATGCAGGTCCGTTACCTTGGCAAAAATGGAACATGTCGCGATATCGCGACACTTTTGGCCCCTTCCGTCTTTTGTTGCTTTTAGCCACGAAAATGGAACATGTCACGATATCGCGACACTTTTGCCTCCTTGCTCACTTTTGTTGCTTTTAGCCACGAAAATGGAACATGTCACGATATCATGACACTTTTTCTTTCTTCCCTCTCTCTTTGCTTTGAATCGCAAAAATGCAACATGTCGCGATATCGCGACACTTTTTCCTATACGGCCGTGAAAATGCAACATGTCGCGATATCGCTACACTTTTTCCTGTACGGTCGCAAAAACGCAACATGTCACGATATCACAACACTTTTCTTTTCTTGTTCTTTCTTGTCTTGTTTGGTCACGAAAATGCAACATGTCGCGATATTGCGACACTTTTCTTTCTTCTCTTTTCCTTTGCTTTTGGCCGCGATGGAGCAACATGTCGCGATGTCATGACACTTTTTCATTTTCTGTCGTGATGGAGCAACATGTCGCAATATCATGACACTTTTTCATTTTTGGCCGCAATGGAGCAACATGTCGTGATATCGCGACACTTTTTCATTTTTGGCCGCAATGGAGCAACATGTCGCAATATCACGACACTTTTTCATTTTTGGCCGCGATGGAGCAACATGTCGCGATATCGCGACACTTTTTATTTTTGGCCTGCGATGGAGCAACATGTCGCGATATCGCGACACTTTTTCATTTGGCCGCGATGGAGCAACATGTCGCGATATCGTGACATTTTTTCATTTTCTGCCGCGATGGAGCAACATGTCGCGATATCGCGACACTTTTTCTTTTTTGGGCCGCGATGGTGCAACATGTCGCGATATCGCGACACTTTTTCATTTTTTGCCGCAATGGTGCAACATGTCGCGATATCGCGACACTTTTTCATTTTTGGCCGCAATGGAGCAACATGTCGCGATATCGTGACACTTTTTCTTTTTGGGCCGTGATGGTGCAACATGTCACGATATCGCGACACTTTTTCATTTTTTGCCGCGATGGAGCAACATGTCGTGATATCGCGACACCTTTTTCCCCTTGTGGTGTTTTACTTTTTTTTCTTTGAACTTTAGCCTATGGGCCACTTTGGTCTTCTTGGAACACATGCAAAAGGTGGGTCCCCAATTTTTGGGATACGTTGTGGATCAGCCACAACACTACTACAGACCTACTCCTGTTAGCTTTTGAGGATGTATATTAAAGGAAATGCAACCACAAGATGTAAAATAAACAAGTTATAATAATTATATGACAATGGCCCTATAATATGCAGGAAAACTAGATGATAAACTTCTGCAATAACTTAGTAATATACCATTAATAAAAGCTTACAAAAATAGTACAATGCAATATTGTGGAAATCTTAGATACTCCAAAATTTTCAATGAAGAACTACATTGTACCTACCCACTACTCTCTACCTTAACATTATTCCTCTCACACTCAAAGGCCTATATATAGAAAGATATATTCCTTGGCCTTTACTCTACCCATGACTCTTCATCTACCTATCCTATGACTCGTGTATAGTGGACTACATGCACATTTATGTCATTGCACATTCCAACACTCGTGCATTTATTTCATTGCATGAAGTAACTACTTAAACCTTAATCTAAGACAAACTCCTAATCTATAAATGTACCAATTAATGTAATATACTCTAACACCCCCATGTATTACATTATTTGGGTATTGAAGACTTTAGTCTTCAATATGGATCTTTGTCTTTCAAATATTCTTCATCTTGATTAGGTCCTTCTCTTTCATTTGGTTGTCTTTCATTGTCTTCTTCATTCCTCTAGTTTCTATTGTTTTAAAGTGTTTGGTAAAATTTTTGTTCTTGAAGTCTTCAAAGTGTCTTTGATGAACTAGAGATCACATAATCTTGTAGGCCATAAGTGGATTAGAATTGCTCCATTTTCTTTTCTTTGGTTTTGTGAATGACCTATTTCTTTGATCTTCAAAAATATCAAAAGCTTGAATTCTTTGTTAGTGGAAGCTTCTAAAATAAGAACTTAGAAGAAACAATCTAATCTAAATATTAGTCTCTCTTCAAATATTTTATAGTACTTGTCTTTATAGTAATAGAAGAAAGATGAATGAGATTTTCCTCCACAATATTTGCATAAATGGAAACTCCAACAATTTTCTTTCTCATGACCAAATTTGTTGTAATAAGTGCATAGTGGGGATATCCCAATTTCTTTGTCATCGTTTTTAGGTGAATCAAGTCCATCCATTTCCTTGATGAAAGAATTAAATCATCAATCTATGATTGAAGCTATTTCATCCTTGCTTCTTTCATAAATTTGTAGGATATATTTTTATGAATACTCTTTTCTACCTTTTGAATATGGTTATCAATATCTTTATTAGTATAGGAGTAATCATCAAAATATATTTCTAAAGAATTTACTTTTCCCAAATTATTGATTTGTGAATTCTCAGATTTTTTTCTAAACCATATTGGTTCTTTTCTTCTAATTGTATTCTCCTTATTTATCAATCCTGGAATCAAGTATGTCTTTGAATCATTTTTTTTTCCTTAAGACTTGTATATTTAATAAGTCTTTCCATAGTTCCTTTTAAGTAATCTTCTTTGATTACAAGGGAAAAAAATTTGGTAGAAGTTTTGTATTTCAAAATCTTTGAAGTTGTCTACCTTATAACTCCCTAGTTTCAAGTATATGCTCAACCTTGCTAAGAACTTTTCAATTTTACAAGTTTTGTAAAATGCCTTCTATCTTGCAAGTGTTTGAATGTATTATGAGTCTTGATAGTATGCTTAGTGTAGCACCCTAAAATTGGCACGGTTAAAACCTTAGTAAAAGATAAAAGATAAAAATTTGAATTTTAACCCCAAAACCGCTCCAAAACTGTCTGTTACCCGTTTTCTCATTTTTCGTGCCATTTTGAGGATTTGTTTTGACCGTTGGACGATATCATCTCAGATTAGACGAGATCATCCCAGATCTGATGAAATCATCATGGATAGAATGTCCAGACAATTTTGTCCCAAAATCGAATTTTCATAATTAGCTTCTATTTCAATAGCCTCTCCAACTTGGGCAGAAGCGCATCTGCGCAGTTGGAGATTTCCGTGTTGGAGATCTCCCAGATTGGGATGATCCCCAACCTCCTAGCCTGACTCCCCCTGATTCTGATTCCCTTGAACCCCTTGGCTGACTGATTCAGATCCTTATTCACTAGAGCATCCTCGTACTACTGTCTGTATGCTGCATTTCACATTTTTTTGCAGGAACTCTACTATTTTTTAGTCGAAGATAGCTCAGATCATCGCAAACGATCTCGGATTATTAAGAATGATTTTGTCGAGGAGCACAGATGATCGTGTACAATTGGAGGTGATCCTGACTGTAGTCCAGATTGGGGGCAATCCGAGTCCATAGTTTGCATCTTCTTAATTTTTTTGCATTTTTCCATTATAATTCTGCATTATCTTAGGTTATTATGTTTATGCATCTTGGAGTTCACCTCGTCTAGTATAAATGCATGATAAAATCAAAATAGATTGTGAAGTTGATGCTTGTCCTCTTTAATTACTATTTGGATCTGTCATTCAGACAAATTTATAGTTATTTCTATCATTTCCCTTTGCCTCTGTAGTTGCATCTTGGGTATTTTGTATCTATTTTTGTGATTGCAGGTTTCTGATGAATTCGTCAGATATCAGACGATCTTGTCTGATCTCAGACGATTACGTATGAATTGAGGCGATCTGGACTGCTATAAAACTTAGAATCCTCATTAGACATCCAGAATCAGGTATGATCTATCCTAATTTGCCTATTCTCTGTGATTAGCAGCCATTTCTATTTTTTGTATCCATTTAAATCATTATTGGCATTTAGAATAGTTTAGATTCATTTTGGCCAAACCTAGGAGCTGAATGATTGAGTATAAAACGAACACATCAAACCCATTCCCAACCTAGGTGTGGAAACTGCCACTCAAAATTTTCCTGGTGAACCCACCATCCGTCGAAAATTCACCCTTATACTCCTCCCCCGAGAGGTGGGACCTTCAAAGGGCCTCTCAGTCCGAGGTATTGTCCCATCCTTCTCGCATCCCCCTTCTGGGCGCGGATCCTATAGCCTGAGGGTAAGGATGCAAAAAATTTGGAGTGATACATTTTGGTGAACCCGATGTGAATCAAATTAAGCACAAAATTTATTAATTACCAATTTTTAAAATCAAATTAAGCACATTTTAAAATCAAGTTAAAGATGATATCATCCACCATCGGATGATATCGTCCCAATTTGGGCAAAATCGTCCTTTGTTAGGACTAAATCGTCTCTGATTTTGTAACTTGGGGATCGTCTCTTGTTGAACGAGATTGCCCCTAGTTCGTCGATTTCGCCCTCAGATGAAATCGACGATTTAGAGACGATTTCGACGAAATAGGGATGATTTCATTCAGACGTCGTTGACGGCCTAAAAACGGCCGCGATGCCCTAAATAATCAAAATTTAAATCCACAAATTGCATAAAGCAAAATCAAACCTAATCTACTAGGATTAGCTCCTTACCCGTAGCCCGTGCCGAACCTCTGTCACTTTGTGTGCTGTCTCCACCATTGTTTCTCTTTGCAGATCAATGGAACAGTAAATATGAACAGTAAAAATGAATTAGGGTTTTACCCTATTTTCTTAATTTTATATAAAAAATCAACATTTTAATTTTTTTGCCTTTCCACGTTTTTACCTCAAACGTTCGATTTGGGTAAAAACACGGAGGGGGGACCATAGTCAGCAGTTGTACGATTCGACCAAGAATCGTCATCTAAAAAATTGAGTACATTTTTACTTTCTCGTAAAATGGGAAAAACTCGTCTTTAATGCATTTTCTTTGAAAAATTCGCTAAAGAGGGGGCAAAATGTAGCACCCTAAAATTGGCACGGTTAAAACCTTAGTAAAAGATAAAAGATAAAAATTTGAATTTTAACCCCAAAACCGCTCCAAAACCGCCTATTACCCGTTTCCTCATTTTTCGCACCATTTTTAGGATTTGTTTTGATCGTTGGACGATATCATTGCAGATTAGACGAGATCGTCCCAGATCTGACGAAATCGTCATGGACAAAATGTCCAGATGATTTTATCCCAAAATTGAATTTTCATAATTAGCTTATGTTTCAACAGCCTCTCCAACTTGGGCAGAAGCGCGTCACGCTAGTTGGAGATTTCCCTATTGGAGATCTCCCAGATTGGGATGATCCCCAACCTCCTAGCCTGACTCCTCCTAATTCTGATTCCCCTGAATCCCTTGGCTGACTGATTCAGATCATTATTCACTAGAGCATCCTCGTACTATTGTCTGTATGTTGCATTTTGCATTTTCTTGTAGGAACTTTACTATTTTTCAGTCGAAGATAGCTCGGATCATAGCAAACGATCTTGGACGATTACGGATGATTTTGTCAAGGAGCGCAGACGATCGCGTACGATTGGAGGTGATCCTGAATATAGTCCAGATTGGGGGCAATCTGAGTCCATAGTTTGCATCTTCTTAATTTTTTTGCATTTTCCATTATAATTTTGGATTATCTTAGGTTATTATGTTTATGCATCTTGGAGTTCACCTCATCAAGTATAAATGCATGATAAAATCAACATATTGTGAAGTTGATGCTTGTCCTCTTTAATTACTATTTGGATCTGTCATTCAGACAAATTTATAGTTATTTCTATCATTTCCCTTCACCTTTGTAGTTGCATCTTGGGTATTTTGTATCTATTTCTGTGATTGCAGGTTTCTGACGAATTCGTCAGATATTAGATGATCATGTCTGATCTCAGATGATTACGTATGAACTGAGGCGATCTTGGATCGCTACAAAACTCAGAATCCTCATCAAACATCCAAAATCAGGTATGATCTGTCCTAATTTGCCTATTCTCTATGATTAGCAGCCATTTCTATTTTTTGTATCCATTTAAATCATTATTGGCATATAGAATAGTTTAGATTCATTTTGGCCAAACCTAGGAGCTGAATGATTGAGTATAAAACGAACACATCAAACCCATTCCCAACCTAGGCATGGAAACTGCCACTTAAAAGTTTCCTGGTGAACCCACCATCCATCAAAAATTCACCCTTATACTCCTCCCCCGAGAGGCAGGACCTTCAAAGGGCATCTCAGTCCAAGGTATTGTCCCATCCTTCTCACATCCCCCTTCTGGGTGCAGATCCTATAGCCTAAGGGTAAGGATGCGAAAAATTTGGAGCGATACACTTAGCTTTCCTAGTTTGAGTTGAATTTCTTTTGTCTCCCTAATGTTCGACTTCACTTTCTTGCTTTACTTCTCCCTAATAATTAGTAAGTAGAAAGCTAAAGATAAATGATGATGCACCTTAAAATTTTAATAAGGTTATTTTCCTTCAAGACCTTTTATTTGGATTAATGTCTCATAAATTAGTGTAAGAGACTAATGTAAAATTTAATTTCCAACTTTCAAGCAATTAATGGTTTTTCTTCTTTAATCCTTCAATTCTCAATGGTTAAGTTTTCTAAATTTCAAGAAACTAAAGTTTGATGTAGTATTCCTTATATCTCCCTAATTTGGAAATTTAGAAAGTAATAATATTTTCAAACTAGTATTTCAATTTTCCAATGTTGAAAACCTTATATATCCTAATTAATTTTTTGTAAATATTTTAATGTTTAAATATTAGGTAATTTGTAATATCTTTAAGATATACTCCCTTTGCTTTATTTACCTTTAACCCTTTAAGGTTTTTATTTGCTTAGTTCTTCAATGCAGTAATAAATAAACTTCAATCTTAAATTAAGCATCTTATAACTCCTTATACTTAATAAAAGCAATATCAAATCATGTAAATATTTACCTTCCTTGCAATGTGAAATGTATGTGCTGATTGGATTCTGGTTTGACTCTTCAATCTAAACTTTGGCATTGTAATGTTAGTCTTCTATGTATGATAAAGATATTTTATTTCTCATGAGCACCTTATGAGTCTTTCTCCTCCTTCTTAAATGTACTTTGACCTCACTCTCAATGCATAATCTATGTGCTTGCAATCTATGCGCTCTTCTCAACTTACGTGCTTTAATATCCTTTGTCCCTTCTTGATGCTCTAGCCACATTGTTCAGGTGTGTAGGTGGCAAATGGAGGTTACGTTCTTGGTAAGTGTTAGTTAGTGAGCCTTCAATGCTCTTTCTTTGAATGATGTGCAATAATTATATGTGTAGACACCAAATCATAGCCATTAATCCTCCATCCTAACCATCCCACCATCCACTTGTCCACCACACACCTTTCCCACCTTCAAAAGGCCCACTTTAGCCCTTCTCGCCTTCAAAAGGCCCACTTTACCCCTTTCCTACCAGTATTAACTCCTCCTAGGCTGGGGGTCCCTTTCCATCTGTATGTCTCAGCTACAGAGACTGCTTTAGGGACAATTACTGCATAGAAAAATGAAAAAAAAATTGAGAGAAAGCAATCTACTACATTAGTAGAACGTTGGTAAGTTATGAAACATGATACTCTTACGTAGAAAAGTTGTGCCTAGTAGTGGTTTTTGCCACTAAGAAACTTTGACATTATATGCTAAGCCAAATAACCTATGTCATAGCTAGAGAAAATCCACTGGGTTACATGATATCTCGCACTTATAATAACACTCGTACCGCTAAATGGATAATGATCCTCTCAGAATTTGATCTTGAATTTAGAAGTCAAAAATCCATTAAAGGTCAGGTTATAGCCGATCAACTTGCAAAAGCTCCACTACCTAGTGATCATCCTTTTATTATAGAGCTCCCATGTGATTCGATGTTTTTAGTCATTGAATTAGAATAAGATGTCATTCCAGAGGAAGACGTCGATATCACCTTATTATTTGATGGATCTAAGTGCGAGAAATGTCAATGTACGGGAGTTGTCTTTCATACACCATAAGGGATTCCCATCCCTTTATCATTCAAACTAGACTTCTCTTACACAAAAAACACCATGAAATACGAAGCCTTAATCTTAGGTCTTCAATCAGCTATAGCTATGGGTATTAAGTGTATTCAAATTTTTGGGGATTCTCAACTTGTGGTCAAACAAGTAACCGGAGAATACCAATGCAAGGAACCTACCATTAAGCTTTATCATGAAATGGCAATGAAATTGCTCTCTACATTTGAATGGTATGAAATCAACAACTTACCTCGTTTTACTAATATATTTGCAGATACAATGGCCTCTCTCTAATCCTTAATTCCAAATAATGACTTAGGAGAGGTACATATCCTAATAATCTCAACAATCTCTAAAGTAGCCATTGTTCGTGTTGACCCTACAAATGGAAAAGATGTTTGCTTTATCCATACAGAACCATGTGAGTCTTGGTCAAGCCAAATAGTAGCCTTCCTAAAATTTGGAACACTCCCATCTAACATATCTCAATTTGCCAAAAGTGCTTTTAAGAAAATAGTAGCCCGTTTCCTTCTCTTGGGGTACATGTTGTATAAATGACATTATGATGGAATCCTTCTTCGTTGTCTCGAACAAAGTGAGGCTCAAAAATCCATAGAAGAAGCCCATGATGGTACTTATGGTGGTAATTTTAGTGGAATGGCCATTGCAAAGAGTCTATTATGCATGGGTTATTATTGGCCCACAATGGAACGTGATTGTTGCAACTATGTCAAAAATTGTAAGCAATGTCAACACACACCAATTTAACTCATGTACCATCACAAGTTTTACAGCCTATATAAATCCTTTGGCCCTTTTCACAATGGGGCCTAGGTTTAATTGGTAAAATCTCACCTCCTTCGAGACAACATACATTCATCATCACAGCCATAGAATACTTCACAAAGTGGGTAGAGGCCATACCTCTAACCAGTACGATAGGACCTCGAATCATGGACTTCATACTTCACCATATCATATGTCACTTTAGCATTCCCTCTAAAATCATTTTGAATATTGGTAAGTCTTTCAAAAACAAGGATGTTCGAGCACTTTGCGAAAAGTATACTATCCAACATAGTTTCCTGACTCCTTATTACCCACAAGCAAATGGATAAGCTGGAGCTACCAACAAGACCTTGATTGCCAATCTTAAGAAACTCATCAAAGAAAATCATAAATATTGGCATGCACAAATTCCTTTGGCACTTTGGGCTTATCGAACAAGCATCTAAACGCCAACAGGAACAACACCATTTTCCATAGTCTATGGAGCAGAAGCTATTATGCCTCTCGAGTTTGAGACTCCTTCCTTGTGAATTTCTTTGCATGAATTCATTGATGACGACACAGCTAGACAAGCATGACTTGACCAACTTACTCTCCTATATTAAAGGCGAGTCAACGCACTAGAAAAATTACAAGTTTATCAAGACTTCCTAAAGCATGCTTACAATGCTAAAGTCCATCTTCGTGAGTTCCAAGTAGGGGATCTTGTACTCAAATAAAACCAACAAAACACCAATGTTCTACCACATCTTCGACAAATTTGCAGCCAATTGGTTAGGTCCATATATAATCACTCAAAAAGTAGGTAGCGGTACTTATAGACTTACCGATTTAGAGGGAATAGAGGGACCTGAACCACTTAATGTTCTTCATTTAAAGGCATTCCATTGTTAAAAGTGACACTTTATATGTATATATACATGGCTAAAAATAAAAATAAAACCAACAAAATAAAACCAACAAAATAAAATTTCATTTACATAGGCATGCTTTCATATAGGCATCTTTACATGTATTTTTCTTTACACTTGCATATAGGTATTTTTACATACATACTTGCATTCACTACATTTAACATACATTCCGCTACATTCATTCATTGTACAAATTGCATCCATCCCATCCCATGTTCAATGATATTGCATGGTAATGATGATATGGCCATAAACAAAAAGTCAAGTTATACAAATTGGGGGTACCTGTTGGCAATCGAACCGGCCTAGATACAGGTTTTCTAAGTCTACAACACCCTAGGCCTGCTACCAAGCATTGAATGCCCGAAGGAAAGGGATGTCCTCCATGGCAATCTCCAGTAGGGCTGGTTCCAAAAATTAAATGGGTGATTGGAGATAAGGGATAGAAAGATACCGAAAGAGATGGGAAATTGCGAAAAGGAAGGGGAGATGGCCGAAGGCCGGCAATTTGGGATGATGTACCAAGAACATGATAGACAACTTATCTACTTTTACCAACAACAATCAAAACAATGACTTATAACAGAAAGCAGTATAAAATCCTCAGAACCTATGTAAACTCCAACAAGGATTCCAGGGACCAGTATTCTATCAACAACAAAATCCAGAGAACAGAATTAAACTGAAGAACAAAAACACTAGTTTAATAGAAATCACAGAGTAGAAATATTACACAGAGATTGGGGACTTAAACCGTAGCCAGAAGCCTTTATTTTGAGGGTAGGTTTCAAGTATACAACTACTTCAAAAAGTAAAAATGGGGACTTTGGGTTAAGGGTAAGGAATGTACAGAAAGGGATGAAATGACTAAAAGAAATGGGAAATGGCTACAAGCCGAAAGTGTGGGGTGATGGACCGGAAGCACGATAGGCAGCTTATATATTTGAACCAACAACAATCAAAACAATAAACCTTTAACAGAAACTAGTATGAAAAACCTCTTAACTATGCAAACTCCAGCAAGTATTCCAGGGGCAAGCCCTCTACCGACAGTGAAATCCAGAAAATAGAATTAAACTGACCGTAAAGAAACTAACTTAATAGAAATAATAGAGTAGAAGTCATACACATATTAGAAGTCTCAACACCAGAGCCAGAAGCTTTTATTTCAATAGCGGGATCCAAAGTACAGAACTACTTTTCTAGCAAAAGTTATCCATCCTTACAGAGAAAAAGGGGGGTTTATATAGGAGAAAAACTACCACTCGATGAATTGGTATTCAACCACTTTCATGACGGGCTGATTCAAATTCGGTGACAACCAAAAATGGTCTACCTTATCCCAATTTATCATTTAAAAGTGGAAGGTTTCGACGAAGACTTGGAACAGTCAGGCCGGAATTACAGGTAACTTGATATTGAAGTTAGAAGTTTCTGATGACGATCATCAATCAGACGGTCTCAAAAATAGTTTCAGGGTGGTGAAATAGGAAATGCATTATGGACCTCTCCTTTTGTTCGTTAGCTCCTTTTAACAATATCCCCCTAGCTCTTTTTAGGAAAGCGCTCCCTTGTGGAGCGCTTTTGAGGAAAGCGCTCCCTTGTGGAGCGCTTCTTAGCAAAGCGCTCCCAAGTGGAGCGCTTTTGAGGAAAGCGCTCCCTTGTGGAGTGCTTCTTGAGGAAAGCGCTCCCTTGTGGAGCGCTTCCTGAGGAAAGTGCTCCCTTGTGGAGCACTTTTGAGGAAAGTGCTCCCTAGTGGAGTGCTTTTAGCAAAGCGCTCCTAAGTGGAGTGCTTTTGAGGAAAGCGCTCCCTTGTGGAGCGCTTCTTAGCAAAGCGCTCCCAAGTGGAGCACTTTCTGCTTTAAGCAATAGACTTGGAAAATTCTTTAGAGGCTTCTCTTTTGAATAAGCTTAAATTCTATCTGCACTTAGCAACTTTATCTACTTTGCTTCCTTAATCCTTCGATCATCTTGCAAATAATCCTCTAGCTAAGCAAGGAATAGAACCAAAAACGGAAGAGCTGGAGATGAAAATTTATCATTTGATTGTCCATGCTAAAATATATACAATTTTGCATGCAACATACCAAATTTAAAAAACTTCAGAAGAACAGGATAAAGAAAAGAAAAATGTAGAAAATCTTAAGAAGGAGCAGACCCATATGAGGGAAAGCTTTAGAATTGCAATGCCTTTGACCATTTTTCATAAAAAAGGAATTTTACAATGAGCGCTTTCAAAAATAGAATTAACTATGCATCTTTTTTACAAGGTGTGTCAAGATTGACAACACATCTGGCGGCTCGCAGGGGCATTGAGCCGGTCTCAATGCAAAGATCCCAGGCCTTCATCCTTGGGTAGCAGAGTCATTCTCTTTCTCTTGATATTTCTCTTCTATGTCATCTTCACTGGGCTCTTTATCTTCCTATTGTTCACTGCTTTCAGATCCTTCATCCATTTCCTCTTCTTGTTCATCCGAATCTTCATCTTCTGAACTAGATTCACCTTCAGTCTTATCTTCCTCACTAGACGTGGAGCGCTTAGGAAGAAGTTGATCCAATGATTTTTTAAACACATGCTCATATATAGCCGCAACATCATTCCAACGCTCATAAGAATATGGGGGTATTTTTGAAGCTCAAAAATAAGATAGCGATAGGCATTAATCCGCTCCAGATCAACAAACACCATCATCCTATCAAATTCTTTTAAACATGATTCAATCTGAGAATATTTTGTCATGAGCATAATGATCTATGCGTCTAAGCTGGAGGCATTCAAAGTGTCTATGTCAGTAGGGTTTTCAACAAAATTAGCCCACATAGGTTCCAATTCTTTTATTGATAGAGGAGGATGATCTGGATCAGTGAAACCGGGGACCTTAATGTCAATGAGGGCCTCCAAGTACCGCAATGCAATCTCGCGTTCTTGCAGAAGAGCATCTGAAGCTGAACGAGCTTTTTTGGAAAGCTCAACTTTTGTGTAATAATACTGCAAGGTAGTTTTAGCATTAGCCCATGATCGGGCTAAGTCACTCATAGGTTCAAAGTGAATAGGCACATCCTCTATCTTTCTGAGCTGCACCACCAAGTCCAGCCAACAATTAACATCTTCTTGGGCTGACTCCAGAATTGGACCCCCAACAAGGATGGCCTCATGCGCTTCTTTATAAAATTGAAGAGCTTTGATTCCTTTTGCAGCCCTTTGAGGGAAATCCCTCAAGAAATACAGGTGCATCTCTTGCAAGCGCTCTCTAGAAGGTAAGTCAGGAGGCTGCGCTTTGGGCGCTTGCTTGGATTTTAGCTCTCTGATTTGAATAGTAAGTCATTGGTTGACCTGATTCGCTTTAGCTAATTCCTGGATATGATGAGCATTCACCATTTTGAGGTCAGCGCCATAGGCATCAAGCTCCTGTATTTTCTTTTCTAGCTCCTCAACCTTGGAATTAAGCCTTTTGATCTGACCCTGATGATCTCGTTCTAGCTCTTCATTCTTCCTTCTTGTTGCTGCCAATTCTTCCTGTAGCTGATCAACCTCGGACTGGGTTTTAAAATATAGGAACCTGTAATGCTCTCCATGTGCGTAGATAGAGCCAATGCCTACCTGAACCTCCTCCATTTTTTCTTGAGTATTCATCCTAGCCACGTTGAAACTTGTATGTCTGAGAGCATAATTGGTTGGGGTCATCTCCCCCAAAGGCTTGCTCACCAATGGTATCTTTTCAACCGTGTGCATGTCCATAGACTCAGGATCCAGAATATAAGCTTTGCATGTCTGAGCCAAAGCTAAAGCCTCCCTCTCACTGTGATCTTTGAGCCACTTAGCAAAATTTTTCTTGGCTCTATGGATGCTTTCAGCTATAGCTAACTGCTGTGACAACTCCAGCTCTGACTCCAAAGGCTCAGGGACCCCTAATCCAAGAATAGGCATTGTTGGAAAGAATGGGGAGTCGGGCTGTAGGCTTGGAGTTATAGAGGAAGCTGAGAGGGAAGCGATTGCGCTAACCCTCGGAGGCGCTTGAGTTTGTACGGTTGTGGGCTTGGGCGTTATAAACGTGGATGAATCAAAAGATGTGGGGGAGTGGGAGGAGAGGAGGAAATGCTTGAGTTAGAAGCACCAAATAAGCGGGCAAAGGGAACCTCCGAAATGCAAGGGGAAGAGATGGTAGAAGCGGAGACTGCAAAAGGATTAGGGACTTTTGCATAAGAAGCAAATGGGGGAACTAAGGGCATTTGCATTTTAGTGGGAGATAGGAAATCTTCCTGGGAAACTCGAAGGCCCAGGCCGCTTAGCTCTGGAATAGGGGATGCATTCAACGTAGGGATTACTAAAATAGGAATGTTGGGGACTATTGAAAATGTCGTTGCGGAGGCTTCGGGTACTGGCATTATTATAGCTACATCAGGGGTTGAACAAGATTGAAAGAAAGGTGCAGAATTTAAGGCCGAGGAGGAAACAAAAATAAGATGAGATGAGGACATACCTTCGAGCCTCATAGAGGAAGAGGCCATGAGAGATTCTTCCAACGACTGCATTCTATCTCCTTTCTCATCTGAAACATTGGAGCTGTCCTCTTCTACCACATTTTTAGCTTCTATAAGCTTTGGGAAGGCCGCCTGTCCTCCATCTTCGCCCTTCTATTCTTTGGCTAATTTTGTGGCTGGCGCTCCTGGGATAGATACTTCAGCTTCGCCCTTTTGTTCTCCGATTTGTTTTGTGACCACTTTGTCTTCAATATGGTCAGTCATGGCTGCTTTGGGTGATTTGGGTGTAGCTATCTCCTTAGCTATAGATATTTCTTCAGTCAGGGATAGTTCAAGCACAACTTCTTCCTGGATGGATATCTCAGCTACCTTGTCCCCTTGGTCGCCTTGAGCGGCTGAAAGCTCAATACTTAGAGGTTTCTGTTGATCTATCTCTACTGTCACAACCTCTTTTTCTACAACTACTTCGTTAGGGTTTGGAGGAGCTAGAGTGCCTGAATGCACTACTATCCCAAAAGTCTTTTGGGTCACAGTTCATGGCCTTTTTATGGTCTTCTACGGGAGAAGTGCCTCAACTTTTCTCTTGAAAGGAGCACTCTTAGTCCTGGACTTCTGCTCGATGGAGGGGGAAGCACTCATGATAGCTTTGCCCATGTTTGGCGAGCTATGTCGTGGGTGAGCCAAGTCATCAACCTCATCTGGGGGGTGCCCTACCTTGGGCACGATGGCAGCAAAGGAAAATGATTGAAAATTGTGAAAGCTGTTTTCATAAATGTCAAAAAATTGGTCATCGATTGCAAGCTTATTAGTTGAGGGTTTGCCCTGGTGTACCCTCATGATCCACCATTGTTCTACTTTGTGATTTGACCATTTTGGATACCTGACCTTTATACTTGCTATGATAGACCTAGTCAGCTTCTGCTCTGGATTCACAATGGGATTGTACTCAAACTCCATAGTATAAAAATCCAACCAAGGTGGGAGCGGCTCCATCTCATCCACATGCCACTCAAGCTCCAAGCCAAGTGGATTATTGCACTGGTTTTCCATGTCTGACCATGGGCAGCTATGAAAAGCTTGTACCTTAATATTTTTCTATATTATACCTAGCGGATCCCATTTCCATCGATGGGGGAGCTCAATTAATCCGAACTGGGCTAGTACCACGGTTAAAACTGCATTTTGACCACATTGTGCTATTTTGACCCCTCCAAACTTGAAAGGGGTGGAGATTATGACCTTTCTCCCATGACCCTTTCCATACTCTTGATTAGTGTGATCCAACTGGTGGGCTACCTCCACAGCAAAAAGAAACGGAGTGGTGTAAAAGGGTAATAAAAAAGGTTTTTCAAAAAAACCGTATATCCTGATGACGTAACCCTATGTCAGGAGGAAAGTATCTCCCAACCGTTGCTCCACCAACTACTCTCTCAACTCTGTCGAGAAGCGCTCACACTGACCACAAATCAAAGCCAAAGCCGAACCCAAAAAAAGCTGATTAAAAACATAATATGAATTACTTACAGTGAAACTCTCGGTCCATAGGTAAACTGGCAACGACTTCCCCTCATTGTTGATTTGTTGCTTGTGGACGAAGACAAAATTCTCATGCATGTGCCAAAAAAAAACCACACCATTACGAAAGATAATCTGAATTAGTGGATCTAGTCATCGTGAAGGAAAGCCAAAGAGGCATGCAACTATCATGCGATAAATTTGGCCCAATCATAAAAAATTGGGCTAGAACCTGGCCTCGCCTTAGAGGGGAAATAAATTGGGTTGTCTAAAATAGCCTTGGCCATGACAACCTGCCAGTCGGTGACCCACTCATCAGTGGCCAATCCTACCACCCATGCTAGGATGGAGTATATTTTAGGTTGTGAGAACTCAGCCAAACGCCTTGGGAGTGCAGGTAGGTTACTAGCCACCGTCGCATCTTGCAATTGGTTCACCACAAAATATTTCATCCAAGAAGTTGGCTGATATCTGGCAGCTTCCTCATTTGTATACAACCTTTGTGGAACAACCCCGGTAGGGTACTTCTCTCCCCTGGTGAAAGCTTCCCGGACTGATTTTGTGGTAATTGCGAACATCGGAGCTCCTTGAGCATTTCGAACCGTCCGCATCATAGGGTCATAATTCTGGGCCACTGCATGAATAAACTCTGGACAGGCATGAACCGGAGTGCACATGTAGAAATACAAGTGCGAGAAGAGTACACCTACTAACTGGTCTTCAACTGGATCGTTCTTGGTCGCCTCCTCAACATCTCGACGTAGTTGCTCTATATCTCCGTTCATTACCAGACAGTCCCTATAGCGGAGGAAAGGGTGCTGCCAGGGCACCAGTTCTTCGATGTCCTTCTTCTTCTTCTTCTTCTTCTGAAGCTTCTTCGAATCTGAAACCGCCGTTGAGGTAGCTTCATTGTATGGTTTTTTACTTTTCAAGACCTTTTCTTTTGGCTTCTTCTCTTTTGAAGTTTCTTCAATTATTGATTCTTCGGCTACTTGCTTTCCTTTCTTACCCATGGTGGTCGAGTACTTCGAAGGATTTCTGGTTCGAGAGTTGTAGGAAATTTTGGGAGTAAGTTTGAGCTTGGCCAGAGAGCATTTCATTTTATAATGTCGCTGCTTGGAACCACCACCTCTAATGTAGACCACTCCTAATTAATGCCAGGGTGAACGTGCATGCAATCGGGCATTTTCAGAGTTCTTCGTGCGGGTGGATTTCTCTTGGAAAACTAAATACTGACAGTGGATAAGGAAGCTCTTACGAGGCGCACGATTATTGGTCGGGAAGGGTGTCGATAGATTTGGAGAAAAGGTCAATTTTGGCTGACGGAGGCTGAAGAATGTTTCGATTTGATAACCGTATGGACTGCTTTTCTTTTAAAAATTGTGCCTACCTAGGGTTTTGAAAAATGACCTCTAATGATGCATAAAATCTTCCTGAACACTTGGTAAAATCGGAGCGGGCAACTAAAACTCAAAGCATTTAAAAAGGGGAGGACAATGAGGAAAATATGGTTATAGCTAAAGCAAAAATTAAAATGGTTAAAAGAAATGGGAGCAACTCCCGAAGGAGCACCTCCAAAAATTTAAATGCTTGTTTATTCCTTTTGGGTGGAGCGCTCTCCACTTGTTGGAGCGCTCCGGCTTCGGGTGAAGTGTTCCCTTGTGGAGCGCTTCACCTTTAGAGTGCTCTCCACTTGTTGTTCCCTTGTGGAGTACCTTTGGAGCGCTCTCCACTTGTTGGAGTGCTTCAGCTTGGGTGAAAGCGTTCCCTTGTGGAGCGCTTCACCTTTGGAGCGCTCTCCACTTGTTGGAGTGCTTTGACTTGGGTGAAGCATTCCCTTGTGGAGCGCTTCGCCTTTGGAGTGCTCTCCACTTGTTGGAGTGCTTCGGCTTTGGGCGAAGCGTTCCCTTGTGGAGTGCTTCACCTTTGGAGCGCTCTCCACTTGTTGGAGCGCTCCGGCTTCGGGCAAAGCGTTCCCTTGTGGAGCGCTTCACCTTTGGAGAAATATCTTGGCCTATCGGGTGCAATTTCTTTACTAAGGATCTCACTCTGGCTGCAAAAATCTTAGCAAAGTTGTTCCTAAAAAAGCTTCTTCAGACCTCCAAAAAACATCTCGGCCTACCAGGTGCAATTTCTTTACTAAAAACCTCATCCTGGCTGCCAAAAGCTTTGGTGAAGGTATTTTTGAAGGAACTTCTTTCTTCTATTTTCTTGACTAAGCCTAGAATAAGACAAGACTACCCTACTATACAAACAAAAGGGACTATACATGAGGAATACCTGATCAGCTAGAGAAGAGCATCGGGCTTTGGTGGGTAGTAAGGTTTCAGTAGAAAACCGTTAACTGGAATAGGGAGCTCATCACCTTCCATATCTCCGAGCGTGAATGAATTTATCTGATGAATGCCAGAGACCCGAAATGGACCCTCCCAAAAGGCATCAAACTTTTCATGGTTTCCCGACTTCGATTTCTTGACGTTCCACTTCAAAACTAAATCCCCAACGTTGAAAACCCGGTCGAAAGTTCTCTTACTAAACCAGCTCTTGGTGGTTTCGGCATGCTTGGTGAAGACTTCATACGCCTTTTCTCTTTCTTCTTCTAATTCTATCAACTGTGCCAACCTTGCATCCATTGGGCTAAGTTGGCTTCCTTCAACGTCGAGCCACTTAAGAAGTTGTAAGGCTGGTAATTCAATGTGTGTAGGTAAGACCGCATCTTTGCCATACACCAATGAATAGGGTGAAGTCTGGATAGACCGCTTGATGGAAATTCGATCAGCCCATAGGGACTGATTCAAAAGTAGGTGCCAACTCCTTTTATTATTTTGCAAAGATTTCTTGAGAATTCGCAATAGGTTTTTGTTCGTGGATTCAGCTAATCCATTTCCCTGCGGATAATAGTTAGATGAAACCTTCAAGTAAATTCCATATCTGACCATGAATTCACAAATTTTTGCACTAGTGAAAGGAGAACCGTTGTCCGAGATGATGGATTCTAGGATTCTGAACCGAGTGATCAGACCTTCAAGGAAGGAGATGACCACCTCCTGGCTCGCCTCTTTGGTTGGAATTGCTTCTGACCATCTAGTGAAGTAGTCCGTAGCAGTCAAGATATATTTGTGGCCGGTAGAAGAATTTGGATTGATGATCCCGATGAAGTCCAAACCCCATTGCTGGAATGGAGTCTCCACCCGAATGGGGTGGAGAGGAAGCGATGCATTCCTAACCCTTCTTGAGTAACGCTGGCAACTATCACAGCACTGGCTGGTTTTGAAGGTATCCAAAAAGAGAGTAGGCCAATAGTAACCTACTTTGATGATTTTTAACGCCATCGATCTACCGGCAAAATGCCCTCCCGAAACACCAGAGTGAAACTCCTCCAGGATTTTAGCCTTTTCGGATTCCTTAATGCATCTTAAAAGGATCCCGTCAATATTTCGATAAAAAAGGCCATTGGGCGTCGGGACATACCTGTTAGCTTGTAGATGGAATCTTCTTCTTTGTGAAGCATCGAGGTGTGAGGGGCATCGGCTTGTATCAAAATATCTGATCAGGTCTTCTGTCCAGTCTGATTCACTAGTGGGTGGGATAGCCAAGTTGCTTTCAAAATTTAGGCTATCTGAGTCTGGAATCATAGCTTCGACCACAACATTTTTAGCTAACTCTTGGCAGAGCGCTCTACCTCGAACCAACTTGGTAGGGTGTATCTCAATATCAAACTCTTGGATTTTGGTAACCCAACCTGCCCTTCTATTTCCTAACTCACCTTGGATGATGAAGCTCCGGACGTCAGGGTGAATGACATATACGATGGTTTTGCTCTGAGACACAAAGTGTCTAAACTTTTGGAGGGACCTCATCACTGCATGAACCTATCATTCGATGAAATTGAACTTCTCCTCATGAGGCTGAATGATCTGGCTGAGAAATGCAATCGGACGTTCGTCTCCATCTTTACCCTTCTGGGTTAGTACCACGACATAACTCTCAGGCTCTCCGACCGTGTATAAGATGAAATCTCATGAGTAGTCAGGGTTGATAAGGATGGGAGCTTGAGCAATCCACTCTTTAATCTCTTGAAAATCTTACCTCCTCTCATCAGTCCACTTGAATTCGGTGCCCTTTTTCAAGAGTTGGGCCATTGGTTTTATCACCTAGGCAAAATCGGCTATAAACTTCCTGATGAAGTTTATCTATCCAAAAAAGGACTGCAAGGCCTTTTTATTTGTGGGAGGTGAAATTCGAAGAAGCGCTTCTGCTCGAGCTGGATCGATTGTTAATCCCTTTTCAGAGATAATATGCCCGAGCAACTTTCCTTCTTTCACTACAAAGATTGACTTTTTGGGGTTGATGGAGACCCCGAACTCCCGATATTTTTCAAAAACTTGTCGTAAGTGCGAGCCATGTTCTTCCCTTTTATGAGAGAAGACCGTCATGTCATCTAAATAAATTACGATGACATGATTGAGTAATTCACCAAAAGCGAGGTCCATTGCCCTTTGAAAGGTAGCTCCGACATTGGAAAGGCCGAAAGGCATCCGTTGATAGGCGAAAGTGCCCCACTTGGTCGTGAATGCGGTCTTGTGTTGATCTTCATCTTTAACCCATATCTGGTTATAGCCTGAGAACCCATCTAGTAAGGAGAACCTTTGTGCCCCTGCCACTACATGAAGGATTTGATCAATCTGAGGTAGTGGGTAGTGATCTTTGAGCGACGCTTGATTCAGATTTTGGAAGTCTATACACAACCGAATATCACCATTCTTCTTCCACATTGGAACCAGGTTAGCCACCCAGGAAGAATGCTTAATCGGATATATGATCTTAGCTTCGAGCATCTTCAATAACTCAGTCCTCATAAGAGTTTCGACCTTTGGATTTACAGGTCGTTGCTTCTGTCTGAAGGGTCTGACACCCTCTTCTAACTCGATGGTATGCTGGATGACATTCTTGTCGTACCCCTTTAAGTCTTGATAACACCAGGCGATGATGTCGGGGTATTCTTTACATAGAACTTGGATCTGTTGGAGTTCTTCGGTGGTGCAGTCGGTCCCTACCATGATGACTTTCCCTGATTCTAACTCCAAGTTGATGAACTCCTTCTGGTCGACCTTGATCTTATGGCCGATAGGCCTATCATTTCTATCAAAGAGACTTTCCAGTGTGATCAGGCCTTTCGGGATATGATTGTTTTTCAACTGAATCAAACCTTCATGGTCTTCTTCATTTAGAGCCCGCCCTTCGATGGTTGATGCTTCATTGACCAAGAAGTTAATAAGTTGTTCATCATTATCAAACACTTGCCAATGCAACTTTTTATCGGGAATGGAAGGTCGGTAAATTGATCTTACCATCTTTGGTTTGTGCATCATGCCATCGACTGGTGAAAATCGGGTGCCAATGGAAGCTAGGACGTCGGCTAGCTTATTTTTTTCCCTTGAAATGGACTTGACGTTTAGCGCATCGAAGGTATCGAACAAATCCCACACTTTGTTGCGATACGCCTTCAGGTAGTGTTGCTTGCTGACACACTTGCTGGTAACTTGATTACAGATTAGCTCAGAGTCTCCAAAAATCTGTAGTTGCTTGATGCCTAGCTTCTCAGCTTTCTTGAGTCCGAGGCACAAAGCCTCATACTCAGCCGCATTATTCGTACAACTCCAAGCTAGTCTGTATGAGTAAGTCTTTTGTTCGCCAGTTGGGGAGATGAGAGCAATTCCTACGCCAGCTCCATTTTTACATCGTGCACCATCAAAGTACAACTTCCAAAGCTGGTCTGAGGTTGAGGGCATTGTTGGGTGAGCTTGCTTTTCTTTTTTAGGCTTAGTGAGTGTGTAGCATCCTAAGTCTGTACCATTGACTACGTTGAAATCAGTTAGGGAGAAGTCATCCTCCAGTTGGAGTTCAACTAGAGCTTCCTCCATCAAGTTGATTTGTATTTCCTCTACCATCAAGTTGATAGAGACTGAGCCTTTTTCTTCATCTTCAAGCTTCTCAACGTGAAAACCAGTAGGTTTCTCATTGAAGAGCTTGAATCTTCTTCCTTTGAAGGGGATCTCCAGGTGGGTGTAGTCAAGGGAGAGGTAGCCTCCCATATTCATCATGAATTCTCGTGAGAGGCACATACTAAAATATGGCTCCAGATCGACCACCATGATCTCCTGTATGATAGTGACTTGTGGCATTTTATGGAGTTGGATGGGCACATCTTTGATCACTCCCACTATTTTTATTGGAGTTCCGTCTAACTACAGCACCCCAGGGCTGCTACGGGTGTATTCCATACCCATGATTTCACATACTGCTTTGGGCATGACTATTGTAGTAGTGCCTGAATCGATCATGCAGTTATGCACGACCCATCCCTCCATTCGAAGGGATAGGTAAAATGGTGGGGGCCTATTTTTACCTGTGGCCGAAGTTGTTAATGGCTGAGAATACACAGTCTGAGTTGGCCCGCTTTCCTTGTCCTATGTGAATTTGAGAGATTCTTGTAATAGATCAACTTGACCTGGAAGCTGAAGGGCATCATATAGGCTTACCTTAGCGGGGGCCTTTTTCATTTCTTCGACTATGTTGTATGTTGAAGTGGTGGGCTCCACTGTTCCCTTTGTAGGTTTGTAGATCTTTCGATATTGTTGCATCGCGTCCACCCATTGTCGTTTAGTGAGTGAGGGGTATCGAAGCTTTTCTCTTGCCTGTTCCCGTGTTTCTGCTGGCGGCTGAAGAGTTGTAGCTTTAGGCTATGAGATCCTTTCTCTAACACGTGGTTGAAGGTGGTCCTTCAATCGATCGGACTGGTGAGCAGTTGTCATTGGATCGAGAGATTTTGCCTATGGCTGAGCTCCAGTCCATGATTTAGTTATGGGTTTAGGTGTCAGAGGCACTTTCAATGGATCCATCTGAACTGGATCTACCTCGATAGGTTTCTTTCTTGACTTGGTAAGAATGGAAATTTGCTCAACTGATGATGTCATGAGATTTTGATCAGCTTCCCTGATCATATTAACTTGCTCATAGGGTCCTCCAGCCAGTGTCTGCACATAATTTAGATGTACCATACAATCTTCTTCATTGTGCGGGTCATTGCACGTGGTACACCAATAGAAGGAATCAGAGGTACCGACCTCTTCGGTGTTCATCACTGTTGAATTTTGCTCGTGTTGCCTTTGAGTGCCAGTGGTTGCTTGCTCTTTGGTGATCGAGGGAGGAGGGAATCTCCTCTGGTGAAATCCTTGATCATCTTGTCTTTTCCTTATGGCACTCATTTGGTTTGCCACCATCTTCATGTAAGCCTTAACTTTCGATAGCTCTTTAGCTTGAGCTTCGATTACAACCGCTTGGTTAGCAACTACTTGACTTGGAGGTAATGGGGCCAACGTTGGTGGCGTTGGCAAAGCTAGGTATTGCGTTGGAGCGGGTAACTAGGGAACAATGGGTGCTTGGTATTGAGGCATAGGCATAGGTCGATACTGGGAATGTGGATTCCAAGATTGGCTAAGGTGCGTTTGGGATGTAGGAGGAGCGGATGCACTTGGATACATATTTTGAGGGAAATCTAGATAAATCGGGGTCGTTGCCTTGGGAGGTAGCTTCCCGATAGCTATTAGGTCAGCCTCGACTTTCTGAGCCTGCTCGTAGAGAGCAAGGAATGTATTGATATTAGCATGGTGGATGTTAATGCTTATATCTGAGTGGAAAGCTCTTAGATAATAAAATGCAGCCTGCTCAGGTGTGGGTCGGAGACCATCTGTGACTCTTTGCTAGGTTCTTACGAATCTAACGTTAAAGTCTATTATTTCTTCCTGAGGATGCCTTTGAATAGTAGTAAACTAGTGTAATAGAGAGAAGGGGTCTGCTTGTTCATTGAAACCCCTTATCAACTGCCCAACCAACTGGTCCCATGTAGTAATGGTGTCGGGTGGGAGCGATCGGTACCAATAAAGAAGCTTACCTCTTAGTGAAAGAACCAACAACTTCACCATGACGTCTTCATTGGTGATTTGATGGATGGTCACTAATCCTATGACATCTTGTATGTGCTCCTACATTGTATTTCCCATGTCATCGTAAGTAGGTAGAGCTTTCAAAGCTACGAGCGGGACCGTGTGTTGAGCCTGTAAAGCAAGCGGTCCCGTATGGTTCCAAGCTATGAACTGCCTAGGCGGAGCTGGTTGGGCCATCTGGGGAGGCGAATTGGTGAGGAGCGGTGGAGTTGGTAGAACTTGCTGAGTCAAAATAGTCAGAACACTCGGAGCACCTGGTTGAACGTCTGGTGGAGCCAGAGTATACTGATGATCCGAAGAATTCGGCGGATTCGGAGGCAAGCTGGTGGCTGTGCTATCGGGAGTTGGATTCTGTGAATCTTGAACAACTTCTTGTGATGATGTCCCGACAAGCAGAATATTTGACCCGACCACCCTAGGATGTTCTCCTAAAGCGTCGATGTCGAGCTCATAGAATTTGGGTTCTTCTTTTGTATTTCTAGCCCTCCACCTTGTACGCATGAAGGCGGGAGCTTTTACACTGGTCTACGAGATTTGGAGCTATCTCGGGTTTAGTAGAGTCGCCAGATGTTCATATTGAACAATACTAAGATGAACATCACTTCTTAATGACATGGAACGTTTGGGTCCCATCGGGCGTGCCAAAAACTATTGGCAATCGAACCGGCCTAGATACAGGTTTTCTAAGTCTACAGCGCCCTAGGCCCATTGCCAAGCATTGAATGCCCGAAGGAAAGGGATGTCCTCCGTGGCAATCTCCAGTAGGGTTGGTTCCAAAAATTAAATGGGTGATTGGAGATAAGGGATAGAAAGATACCGAAAGAGATGGGAAATTATGAAAAGGAAGGGGAGATGGCCGAAGGTCGGCAATTTGGGATGATGTACCAAGAACATGATAGACATCTTATCTACTTTTACCAACAACAATCAAAACAATGACTTATAATAGAAAGTAGTATAAAATCCTCAGAACCTATGTAAACTCCAGCAAGGATTCCAGGGACCAGTATTCTATCAACAACAAAATCCAGAGAATAGAATTAAACTGAAGAACAGAAACACTAGTTTAATAGAAATCATAGAGTAGAAATATTACACAGATATTGGGGACTTAAACCGTAGCCAGAAGCCTTTATTTTGAGGGTAGGTTTCAAGTATACAACTACTTCAAAAAGTAAAAATGGGGACTTTGGGTTAAGGGTAAGGAATGTACAGAAAGGGATGAAATGACTAAAAGGAATGGGAAATGGCTACAAGCCGGAAGTGTGGGGTGATGGACCGAAAGCACGATAGGCAACTTATATATTTGAACCAACAACAATCAAAACAATAAACCTTTAACAAAAACTAGTATGAAAAACCTCTTAACTATGCAAACTCCAGCAAGTATTCCAGGGGTAAGCCCTCTACCAATAGTGAAATCCAAAAAATAGAATTAAACTGACCATAAAGAAACTAACTTAATAGAAATAATAGAGTAGAAGTCATACACAGATTAGAAGTCTCAACACCAGAGCCAGAAGCTTTTATTTCAATAGCGGGATCCAAAGTACAGAACTGCTTTTCTAGCAAAAGTTATCCATCCTTACAGAGAGAAAGGGGGGGTTTATATAGGAGAAAAACTACCACTCGATGAATTGGTATTCAACCACTTTCATGATGGGCTGATTCAAATTTGGTGACAACCAAAAACTGTCTACCTTATCCCAATTTTTCATTCAAAAGTGGAAGGTTTCGACGAAGACTTGGAACAATCAAGCCATAATTATAGGTAACTTGATATTGAAGTTAGAAGTTTTTGATGACGATCATCAATTAGACGGTCTCGAAAATAGTTTCATGGTGGTGAAATAGGAAATGCGCTATGGACCTCTCCTTTTGTTCGTTAGCTCCTTTTAACAATATCCCCCTGGATCTTTTTAGGAAAGCGCTCCCTTGTGGAGTGCTTTTGAGGAAAGTGCTCCCTTGTGGAGCGCTTCTTAGCAAAGTGCTCCCAAGTGGAGCACTTTTGAGGAAAGCGCTCCCTTGTGGAGTGCTTCTTGAGGAAAGTGCTCCCTTGTGGAGTGCTTCTTAGCAAAGCACTCCCAAGTGGAGCGCTTTTGAGGAAAGCGCTCCCTTGTGGAGCGCTTCTTAGCAAAGCGCTCCCAAGTGGAGCACTTTCTACTTTAAGCAATAGACTTGGAAAATTCTTTAGAGGCTTCTCTTTTGAATAAGCTTAAATTCTATCTGCACTTAGCAACTTTATCTACTTTGCTTCCTTAATCCTTCGATCATCTTGCAAATAATCCTCTAGCTAAGCAAGGAATAGAACCAAAAATGGAAGAGTTGGAGATGAAAATTTATCATTTGATTGTCCATGCTAAAATATATACAATTTTGCATGCAACATACCAAATTTAAAAACAAACTTTAGAAGAACAGGATAAAGAAAAGAAAAATGTAGAAAAGCTTAAGAAGGAGCAGACCCATATGAGGGAAAGCTTTAGAATTGCAATGCCTTTGACCATTTTTCATAAAAAAGGAATTTTACAATGAGCGCTTTCAAAAACAGAATTAACTATGCATCTTTTTTACAAGGTGTGTCAAGATTGACAACAATACCTAGTTTGACGAAATCATGCAACTCTCACAAAATTCATATGTCAACCACATCTGTGTCAAGAATCATAAAGCCTATATTTTCAATCACTTAGCCATTACTAGTGTAGCAAGAAACCTCCAAATGGATGTTCGATTTTCTTTAGGACCAAAACACACTCTTCATACACTAAGAAAGTCTTGCGTATTGTCGATTTATCACAAAACAATCTTGAACCAACCACATTCCATCACATCTTAAAAACATTTTGAGCTAAGGAGGGTTAGTACCATACTTGGGTAGCACCTTGAGGTAAACAGGGATAATCCTCGCCTGTCCCATCATGCAACATAGTCCAAAAATAGTGGTTCTCACCACTACCATAATTTCTCTCCAAAACATAAACATAAAAACATAGAGTAGTAAGGATAGGGTCAAAATTCTTATCATACTTTGGTTGAGAATCTGACTCCCCAAAGCTCTATACAAAATTAACAAATAAAATCCAAAACACCCCTAATCCCTAAAGTTGTAAGGATCGTACTACACATACCTAACAAGGATGGGTAGTCATCCCCAAGGCCTAAAAGATCAATCCCATTGGACTATTGAGTGAATCTCCACCAGAGCTATAGATGCTTGACTGGCAGTGGAGTAAGCTCATGCGAGGTGACATGTCTCTCTCACAAAAAGAGAGACCTCTGATTGCACATAAGGACAGGCTAGCCTCGGGTCATCCCCATAACATATCACACCTAATTTACTCATAATGGGTTAATGAACCTCACATGCACACACACTGGTCCTTGATTGGATAGGGTCATTTTTATGCTCAAGATTTGGTAATTGAACCTCACTCACACACACATTTGGTCCTAAATAAAGTTAGACAACCTTAGTGAGTTTGGTTGAGGACACTAGTATTGGTTTACGGGCTGATTCAAATTTGGTGACCTCTAGAAACGGTCTACCTTATCCCAATTTATCATTTAAAAGTGGAAGATTTCGATGAAGACTTGGAACAATCAGATCGGAATTACAGCTAACTTGATATTGAAGTTAGAAGTTTCTGATGACGATCATCAATCAGACAGTCTCAAAAATAGTTTTAGGGTGGTGAGATAGGAAATGCATTGTGGACCTCTCCTTTTGTTCGTTAGCTCCTTTTAACAATATCCCCATGGCTCTTTTTAGGAAAGCACTCCCTTGTGGAGCGCTTTTGAGGAAAGTGCTCTCTTGTGGAGCGCTTCTTAACAAAGCGCTCCCAAGTGGAGCGCTTTTGAGGAAAGCGCTCCCTTGTGGAGCACTTCTTGAGGAAAGCACTCCCTTGTGGAGTGCTTATTAGTAAAGCACTCCCAAATGGAGTGCTTTTGAGGAAAGCACTCCCTTGTGGAGTGCTTATTAGCAAAGCGCTCCCAAGTGGATCACTTTCTGCTTTAAGCAATAGACTTGAAAAATTCTTTAGAGGCTTCTCTTTTGAATAAGCTTAAATTCTATCTGCACTTAGCAACTTTATCTACTTTGTTTCCTTAATCCTTCAATCATCTTGCAAATAATCCTCTAGCTAAGCAAGGAATAGAACCAAAAATAGAAGAGCTGGAGATGAAAATTTATCATTTGATTGTCCATGCTAAATAATATACAATTTTGCATGCAACATACCAAATTTAAAAAAACTTTAGAAGAACAGGATAAAGAAAATAAAAATGTAGAAAAGCTTAAGAAGGAGCAGACCCATATGAGGGAAAGCTTTTTTTTTTTTTTGGTAATTAAGGAACAATTTCATTACATCCGGGTTTTCCAGGTTGACCCAAAACCTTTTACAAAAATCAGCACTATGCTATTACGAATCAAAACCTTAATAGGGACAGTTTTTCCTTCGCTACGAGTACCCTTATGAGGCCACCTTGCCAAGAAATAGCACAGCCCCTTACCCATATTTACAAACACCTTAGAACACAGGCAGCACCCACCGCATTGCTTTCTTGCTGCCCTAGCCGCGAAAATGCGACCTGTTGCAAAATCGTGACATTCTGACTTCGTTCTGCACCTTTGCCGCTATAAGTCGCGTAAATGCGACATGTCACGAAAATGAGCCATGTCATGAAATCATGACATTTGTCTCCCATTTTGCACTCTTTCTGCTTCCAGCCACGAAAATGCGACATGTCGTGAAATCACGACGTCCTTAAGTTGTTTCCATATTTTACTTTGGATAGTCGTGAAAATGCGACCTGTCATGAAAAAGAGACATGTCACAAAATTGTGACATTCTACCTTCATTCCGCTCCTTTGCCGCTGCATGTCACGAAAATGCGACATGTCGCGACAATGAGACATGTCGTGAAATCGCAAAATTCATCTCCCATTTTGCACTCTTGTCGCTTCCATCCGCGAAAGTGCGACATGTTGTGAAATTGCTTTAGAATTGCAATGCCTTTGACCATTTTTCATAAAATAAAAGGAATTTTACAATGAGCGCTTTCAAAAATAGAATTAACTATGCATCTTTCTTGCAAGGTGTGTCAAAATTGACAACAATACCTAGTTTGACGAAATCATGCAACTCTCGCAAAAGTCATATGTCAACCATTTCATGTGTCAAAAATCATAAGGCCTATATTTTCAATCGCTCAGCCATTACTAGTGTAGCAAGCAACCTCCAAATGGATGTTTGATTTTATTTAGGACCAAAACACACTCTTCATACACTAAGAAAGTCTTGTGTATTGTCGATTGATCACAAAACAATCTTGAACCAACCACATTCCATCACATCTTAAAAAAATTTTGAGCTAGGGAGGGTTAGTACCATACTTGGGTAGCACCTTGAGCTAAACAGGGATAATTCTCGTATGTCCCATCATCCAACATAGTCCAAAAATAGTGGTTCTCACCACTACCATAATTGCTCTCCAAAACATAAACATTAAAACATAAAGTAGTAAGGACGGGGTCAAAATTCTCATCATACTTTGGTTGAGAATATGATTCCCCAAAGCTCTATACAAAATTAACAAATAAAATCCAAAACACCCCTGATCCCTAAAGTTGTAAGGATCGTACTACACATCCCTGACAAGGATGGGTAGTCATCCCCAAGGCCTAAAATATCAATCCCATTGGACTATGGAGTGAATCTCCATCGGGGCTATAGATGCTTGACTGGCAGTGGAGTAAGCTCATGCGAGGTGACATGTCTCTCTCACAAAAATAGAGACCTTTGATCGCACATAAGGACATGCTAGCCTCGGGTCATCCCCATAACATGTCACACCTAATTTACTCATAATGGGTTAATGAACCTCACATGCACACACACTGATGCTTGATTGGATAGGATTATTTTCATGCTCAATATTTGGTAATTGAACCTCACTCACACACACATTTGGTCCTAAAGAAAGTTAGACAACCTTAGTGAGGTTGGTTGAGAATACTAGTATTGGTTGACAGGCTGATTTAAATTTGGTGACCTCCAAAAATGGTCTACCTTATCCCAATTTATCATTTAAAATTGGAAGGTTCTAATGAAGACTTGGAACAATCAGATCGGAATTACAGGTAACTTGATATTGAAGTTAGAATTTTATGATGGCAATCATCAATCAAACGGTCTCAAAAATAGTTTTAGGGTGGTGAGATAGGAAATGCATTGTGGACCTCTCCTTTTGTTCGTTAGCTCCTTTTAACAATATCCCCATGGCTCTTTTTAGGAAAGCACTCCCTTGTGGAGTGCTTTTGAGGAAAGTACTCTCTTGTGGAGCGCTTCTTAGCAAAGCGCTCCCAAGTGGAGCGCTTTTGAGGAAAGCGCTCCCTTGTGGAGTGATTCTTGAGGAAAGTGCTCACTTTTGGAGTGATTCTTAGCAAAGTGCTCCAAAATGGAGTGCTTTTGAGGAAAGCACTCCCTTGTGGAGCGCTTATTAGCAAAGCTCTCCCAAGTGGAGCACTTTCTGCTTTAAGCAATAGACTTGGAAAATTCTTTAGAGGCTTCTATTTTGAATAAGCTTAAATTCTATCTGCACTTAGCAACTTTATCTACTTTGCTTCCTTAATCCTTCAATCATATTGCAAATAATCCTCTAGCTAAGCAAGGAATAGAACCAAAAACAGAAGAGTTGGAGATGAAAATTTATCATTTGATTGTCCATGCTAAATAATATACAATTTTGCATGCAACATACCAAATTTAAAAAAAATTCAGAAGAACAGGATAAAGAAAAGAAAAATGTAGAAAAGCTTAAGAAGGAGTAGACCCATATGAGGGAAAGCTTTAGAATTGCAATGCCTTTGACCATTTTTCATAAAAAAAAAGGAATTTTACAATGAGCGCTTTCAAAAACAAAATTAACTATGCATCTTTTTTACAAGGTGTGTCAATATTGACAACAATACCTAGTTTGAAGAAATCATGCAACTCTCGCAAAAGTCATATGTCAACCACATCATGTGTCAAAAATCATAAGGCCTATATTTTCAATCACTCAGCCATTACTAGTGTAGCAAGCAACCTCCAAATGGATGTTTGATTTTCTTTAGGACCAAAACACACTCTTCATACACTAAGAAAGTCTTGCATATTGTCGATTTATCACAAAACAACCTTGAACCAACCACATTCCATCACATCTTAAAATAAAATTGAGCTAAGGAGGGTTAGTACCATACTTGGGTAGCACCTTGAGGTAAACAGGGATAATCCTCACCTATCCCATCATGCAACATAGTCCAAAAATAGTGGTTCTCACCACTACCATAATTGCTCTCCAAAACATAAACATTAAAACATAAAGTAGTAAGTACAGGGTCAAAATTCTCATCATACTTTGGTTGAGAATCTGATTCCCCAAAGCTCTATACAAAATTAACAAATAAAATCCAAAACACCCCTGATCCCTAAAGTTGTAAGGATCGTACTACACATCCCTGACAAGGATGGGTAGTCATCCCCAAGGCCTAAAAGATCAATCCCATTGGACTATGGAGTGAATCTCCATCAGGGCTATAGATGCTTGACTGGTAGTGGAGTAAGCTCATGCGAGGTGACATGTCTCTCTCACAAAAATAGAGACCTCTGACCGCACATAAGGACAGGCTAGTCTCGGGTCATCCCCATAACATGTCACACCTAATTTACTCATAATGGGTTAATGAACCTCACATGCACACACACTGGTGCTTGATTGGATAGGATTATTTTCATGCTCAATATTTGGTAATTGAACCTCACTCACACACACATTTGGTCCTAAAGAAAGTTAGACAACCTTAGTGAGTTTGGTTGAGGACACTAGTATGTTTGAGTCTTTGAAAATCCTGCAATATTCATTCCATATCAACATCCATATCTCATTCCATATCAACATCCATATCTTCTTCCATATCAACATCCATATCTTCTTCCATATCAACATACATATCTTCTTTCATGTCAACATCCATGTCTTCATATCATATACATCATAAAATTGGGTTTTGTAAAAACATAAATCATTTTGCATTCATGTTTTGCAAAAACAAACCAAATATTTCATATACACATATCACATTACAAAACACATCAATCGAAGTCAAATTTTCACAAAACCAACATTCCACACTTCTAAATCATATTCTCCATCATCCCACAAAATTTTGTGAAATTTGGAGTTGATTTGACCACTGAATCATTTATTTCTGAAGGTGCAAAATGAACCACTAAAAAGGCAACAAAATGGAAATCAAAAATCAATCAACTCCACAATAATCGAAATCACCATCTGCCTCCATCAAAATTTGTTCCATCAGCATCTTTCATAAATCACACATCATGCATCACATTTTGTCACATTTATGTAGTCGGTAAGCAAACCTCGTATCTAGTGGGTTATTCTATAAACTTGGTGATTACAACGATAGTAATCCATGCAATTTGGTAAGATGAATAATCTACAATAAGGACACTTGACCATGATCATCATCCATTATCTCATCATCAAATATCATAATCACATTGGCTACTTCACATTTTGGAGTGAAACTTTGCCAAGAACAATCTGCACAACTGTTGTCATTGATGGCCTCTTTCGTGGGGCTTAACACATGAACAACTCAAACTTCATCATGTTCTTCAAAAACTTAATGATAGACACTGACTAGGATGATTTGTGTGCAACAATCACCAGCAGGCTACCCACGGTTCTGTCATCTACATCATCATACTTGCATATCAATGGCATCAGAGAGAACACTATTCAACAACACTGAATCACCCCCAAATTTGGGATAACCATATTTGATTTTGATTCTCCCACAATGGGATACATCTTACATGATCATGACATCTACACTTGAAAAAAACCCCTTTTCATCATTGGGGCAAGAACGGTATCACATCATTCATCATTCATCATCATTTATCAACAAACATCATGGTATTATACACCAACCCCCTTTCTTCAACCGTTGGGGCAAAAATGGTATCACATTTCACATCATCATCATGGTACTCTACACCAACCCCCTTTCTACCATTGGGGCAAAACGGTATCAAATTTTACATCATTCATATCATCATCAATTACACATACTCACCACTTTGTACACCCACTTCCTCGCTTTCATAGAAGAATTATCATCCAAGCAAGGTAAATCAATTTATTTGTTATTTTATTGTGCAATATGTAGGTTTTCATGTGTTTTTTTTATTTATTAATAGTTAGGGTTTTACTAATATCTGAGGGCCTCACACTGTGGAGCCCTCACAGGTGTTACTTATATCTTTGGTTGTTTGTGTATTTGTAGATCTATAGGTTATTATTGTTTTTAGATAGTTTTTGAAGCTTAAGTGGCCCAACATCGGATACTTGAAGCCCACTCACTCTGTTGGGAGTGAAGCACTCTAAAGACACTCCACCATTGTAGCTAGGGTTTTGGAGAACCCTAGAAATCAGTATTTATTGTATCATAAACATTTTGTCAAGACATAATTCATTGTACAAAAGGAGTTTTTCAGCTCCCCCCATTATTCAAATATAATCCATTTTGTGCAATTGTCTTTATTTTGTCAAATTTGTTTATTTTTGTTATTGCATAGTGTTGTACTTTTTGCTTCACAATGTGCCTTCAACCTTTGAATAATACCTTTAACCTTTCTAGATGAATATTATTTCTATCTTGGGTGCTTCCTTCCTATGCAAGCATTATAAAGAATATAATAGGCATCTTCTTTTATTGTTCCAAGTGGCACAAGATGCCTTAGCTTGAGGTGGCAAGTGGTACTCCTTTCCTATTTCAACATATTTTATCTCTCAATGGTTCTTGCCAACAAATGCAAGTTTTTTGGCTTGGCTTTCAATGTTCTTTCTCCAACAAATTGAGGCTCTATTCTTCCATGAAGTTGGCTCTAGCAATGGTGGTTCTAGGTGCTCCAACATTGTCATCTTAGCCAATGGTTCTACTCCAATGATGATGGCTCTAGATTGCTTTAAGCTAACCTCTTAACTGGTGGTTCGTCCAAGCTATTGCTTGGGTAATGCACTCTTTGTTTGTGCCTTGATCTTATACGTGACTTGCTCTATGTTATCCTTTGTGCTATTCTTCTTGCTTTACATTGGAATTGCAATGAGTGTAATGTTACCTTACGTAGGTTCTTTGATGCTACAGGTTACTTATCTTATACTACTTGTAGGTGCTCTTTTCATGAGTCTAATGGCATTGGATTTGGTGTCTTTAGACACCTTGAAACTCGGCTATTGAGCCCTTTGTTGGCTCTCTTCTTCAACTTGAATTTTACTCCTTTAACTTGATGATATGGACGTTTTGTAGATGTAATAAGCTTGTTGTTGTACTTTCTTAAGGCACTCTAGCTTTTGTCCTCTCTTTGCTATGTAGGACAAGAGAAATATGGTGCAATAATGTAATGATAATAGCTTTGCAATAGTTAGAAAAATACCTTAACTTGCACCTATACTTTGAGATATTTAAATCTTTCTTTTTTTTCAAGCTTTCTCTCTTCCTTGATGAGGTGGCTTCTTGCTCTACTCCTTGGTGGTAAATAGTGATTTGATGTTGCCTTCCTTACTAGAAAACTCTCTCCTCTATCTCCTTTGCTTGGTTAACTTAGCAATAATGAATTCAAGCTCTTTAATCATGCAATGAATATACCCTTTTTAATGGCTTAACTTTGCACTAATTTTCACCTTAACTTAAATACTTAATGCACCTTTAATAACCAATATGATGCAATAGTAATTTCTCCTTATTGCTCCTTTTAATGAACTCGTAATAAATGCAACCTTCACTTAAGAGTAATATCTTCTTTGCTTATAATATATAATAGGAAGTTGATATTCTTCTTTTTCTTGAAATATATCTAATTCCTATTTTGATGTGTAGGTTTTAACCTTATAAGAAACTATATTCTGCACTCCCTTAAAGACTTTAATATGCAACCTTTTTCTTGAAACTTTTAAACTCTAATATGGTGCTTAATGAAAAATAATAATGAACCAAGTAACTAATGTTCAAGTAATGAACCTTTTGCATCAAATTTGATTACCTTACTGACCTGTATAGATGATGGAAATCTTGGTGATTAGATTCACCTAAATGCTGCCCTTGTATTAGATGAAATTGCAACTCTTCCTTGCTATCCAAAACAACTATTTAACCCACCAATTTGTAGCTTTGAAACCCTCTAACTTGCTGCCTAAAAAATGTAGTTTGGTGGCTTTAACTATCCTTCATGATGCTCCCTTGAGTTTTGTAAATTAGCAGCTAGTAAATTTGCCCAAATTGCTACCCTTTCACAATCAATTTCTCCTTCAAAATGTTGTTCTCGAATTCCCTCAATTTGGTAGGAAACTCCTCCAAATTGTAGTTGTAACTCTTCTCCTAGAAGCCTTCAATTTTTTTCTATAGAAACTAGCAACTTCCTTTCTCTTAATCAACCTTCAATAGCAATCCACCAAATCTCTCAGATTTGGTGGCTTTTCTAACTCCTTTCTCCTTCAACCTCCTTGTCAAATTTATGACTTCAATATTGGCCTATCTAATGGTTTTCTTCTCAATGTTCTAATTGTCTTAAGGTCTTATCTATTCTCCTCCAAAATTTGGCAAACTCCTTGCTAAATTCTTCTCCTTTTGGGCTTGTTGTCATATGGAGACAATTGTCCTAAAACCTTCTTTAACAGGAACTCCTTCTTGCTAGTAAATTTCTCCAATGAGTTCTCCTTGAAAACTCCTTCAATGAGGCTTTCTTAGCCTTCTCCTTATTTCTCCTTTCAATCCTTCCTTGAGACCTCTTCTCTAGGGTCTTCAATCTCTACAACTTCTTGTCAAGACTTAAATGAGACCTTCCTTAATCTGTTCAATCTTCACCTTTGGAAATTTTATAATGGGATGTCCCTCTTGGACCTCTAAAATTTGTTGCTTCTAAAATCTAGAACATGACTTTTACTAATCCTTATCAATCTTCAATCTTCCAAAATTGGAAGTTCTTAAATGGGACCTCTTGTGGGTCTCTTCAACTTCTTGAGATGTTTTCTCCTCTTCCTTCAATCTACAATCCGTAATCTTCAATATTTAATGGAGATCACAAACCTTCAATATCTTCCTGGACTCTTTCTTGGAGTCTCTTCTTCCTTCAATCTATAATAAGGCTTCATTGACCTTTTCTCTCTTCTACAATGTGTAGGTATGCAATAAGACCTTTTCCTCAAGCCTCTAAAATATTTAGTCTTCTAGTTGTTACTTTAAGTACTGGATTGATTTTAAGAAGATATTCTTCCTAGCTCTATGTAGGAAGCTTCCCAACTTTTTTTGAATCTCCTTTTCCTACAACAAATTATTAGAAACTAGAAATGCTAAATCTTTAACTCTAAATATTACTGAATCTTTACTAGTTGATTTATCAATCTAGTGGAATCAATGTTGAGTCCTAGTCTTCATGAGTTTTTCTACAACTTTGTGGAAAGACTCTAGCCAACTATAATTTTTAGAAATTCAAAAAATGAGATTTTTTATCTCTTCTCTATCTCTCGTGTGGCTCTCTTTTTCCTACTGATCTATTGTGGCTTTGATACCATTGTTAGCTTTTGAGAACATATATTAAAGGAAATGTAACCACAAGATGTAAAATAAGTAAGCTATGATAACTATTTGACAATGGTACTATAATATGTAGGAAAACTAGATGATAAACTTATGTAATAACTTGGTAATATACCATTAATAAAATCTCATAAAAATAGTACAATGAAATGTAATGGAGGACTTGGACACTCTAGAATTTTCAATGAAGAACTGCATTGTACCTACTCACTACTCTCTATCTTGACATTATTCCTCTCATACTCAAAGGCCTATATATACGAATATATGTTTCTTTGCCTTTATTCTACCCATGAATCTTCATCTACCTATCTTATGACTCATGTACATGTGGACTACATGCACATTTACATCATTGCACATTCTAACTCTTGTGCATTTATTACATTGCATGAAGTAACTACTTAAACCTTAACCTAAGATAAGCTCTTAATCTAGAAGTGTACCCAAGGTGGTACATTGGCATGTACCAAATAATGTAACATAAACTAAAAACTCCTACAATATACCTACTCCTACCCTTTCCCACCATTAGGATCCAAATAAGTGTAAAGCCATCAAATGGATTTTCCCTGCTTTTAAATTTACCGAGAGTCGTCTAGCATTAGTATATATATCTGCAAACCACCTAGATAATTAGAATAAATATTTTCAAGCTGCTCAAAAAAGCCTTTTTTCTTTCCATTTTTAGAACCTAGTTCTAGTCAATGAGAAAAAATATGCTCCTACTACTCTTTCATCAATATTTTTGTAACTTTTACCTGACTTGTAGATAATAAGCCCAATTGTTTTGTAAGCAAAGGTGCAATCCAACTCTGGGAATCTGACCCATCATCAACATGAAGAGAGGAAATATTTTGAGTTGTTCAATTACCATTTCCTTTAACCATAAATGCATTGACCAAATCTCTATTCCAAAGGGCATGTAGCGACCATTAGAAACCCAAACTCAACTTTTACAATTCTATGTGAAATCAATATCTAACACTTCCATAGCCTCTAGAATCTATTTTTGGCTTCATTGTAAGGATATTATCAAAAATCAATGTTTGTAGTTGTTTCACCACTACAACAATAGTTTTTGGTTGCTTCGCTACCATCGTCATCGCCCCAACAATTTGGTTGATTTGTATCTTAGTCTTGGTTTTTGGATTGCATTTTGTTTTTTGTTGGTATTCTTGGAACTAGTGGTGGTCTTATTCCATTTTTATTCTATTGGCTCTTAAGCATATTTTTAAAAGGGCAAGGGATCCTTTCAAAACCCTTTTATTACCCTTATACAAAAAATAAATGAATATAACATAAAAGCAATATTATTAAGAACTAAGTGTATGCTTTTGATAGCTAAGTGAATAGTGAATGTATGGTGAGAAAATGAAAGGGTAAAAGTGGTATTTATAGCATATGAAATGAAATAACTTTCTCTTTGGATATGACAACTGATTTTCATCCTTTCCAAGGTAATATAATCATAATCATCAATCCATATGATATGTTGTTTGAACCCTAGGTGTAAAAACATGGTAGTATCATGATCATGCATCAAAAACCCTAAAATTAAATACATGACCATGATCATAATGTAAAGTGATGATCATGGAACTATTATTTTTAAGAAGCACGCTTTAGAAAAATCTGTCATAACATCCCTTAATCCCACCTCTATCATTATTTTTAGGTTTTGGAAAGTGATAATCCAAAAACATCATGAAAGATGGTAGAAAATAGCAATTTGGTGAAGAAAGGGAACCAAAACCACCAACCAATATGGATCGCTACCAAACTACCCAAGGACTAATAAAAATAGTTCACTTGTGTCCCATATATAGGAGGATGGGACTTTCTACCATCTACAAATTCAATTGTTAGTGTCCTTTTACAAATACAATATCCTTTTCCTAAATTATAAATGTGGTCATATCTCAATAGCTCAACAATAATCTAAGAGAACTTGAGAGTGCTTCTATCTCCCCCTAGTTGGCATATGAATCCCATATTCTAATTGAATAAATATTGGGATATTGGATGATCTTGAGATCCTTAAATTAGTCAAGGTCTTAACTCTGATAGAGTGTGAAAATATACCAAGATTTTAAAGTTCATGGACATTTTTGCTTGGTCCTATACTGACATGTTTTATCTAGACCCTTCCTTATTTGTCCATAACCTAGTTGTCATACCTAATGCAAAAACTTGTAAGACATTAATTATGGAAGATGCATCCAAGAGTCACACTTTTGGTCAAAGAGGATATACAAAAACTCTTTGATGTCAAATTCATCAAAGCCATTGACTACTCTATTTAGATCTCTATTGGTGTTCCTACTTTTAAGAAAACAAGTAGTGTTAGAGTGTGCATCCACTTTTAGAACATTGACAAAGCATGTCCCAAATATGACTTCCCTCTACCTAGTTTTGATATGATTATCAATTTCACTATAGGATGTGGAATATTATCCATAATGGATGGTTTCTTGGGGTATAACCAGATCAAGATAGCCCTTTAGGATCAACCCAAAATATATTTCACCGCCTTTGGGAAACCTTTTGCTATTAGGTCATGTCCTTTAGGTTGAAAATATAGGAGCTACCTACCAACGAGATACAACATGCATATTCCATGATACGATGTATGATATCATGGAAGATTATGTAGAAGATCTTCTTAGTCAAACTCTAAATCAAGAAGACCATGTTCAAGACTTAAGACATATTTTTAAGTAATTTAGGTTGTACAAGGTATGCCTAAAGCCTAAAAATACATCTTTGGGGTAACATAAAAAAACTATTGGGATTTATTATACCCTAATGAGGAATCAAAGTTTATCCTAATAGAATATTGGCTATTGTTGATATGCCACCCACTCAAAATTTGACCCAACTTAGGAGTCTCCAGGGCAAAATCCAAGTCATTAAGAGATTCATCTTCTACTTGGTTGATAAGTATTGGTCATTCACTAAGATCTTGAGAAAGGATGTGGTCTTTTAATGGGATGCTAATTATTAAGTTGTATTTGATGCCCTGAAATCCTACTTCATCTCCTCCCTTCCTTGTCCCACCTAATCCTCTTAGACCCTTACTACTATACATAGCATTCATAGACTATGTCTTAGGTGATATGTTGGCATGGTATGATGATCAACATAGAGAAAGGGTTATCTTCTACATTAGCCTAACTTTGGTTAATTACGAGGTTAAATATACACCATTAGAGAAACTTTGTCTAGTTGTAGTGTTTGCATCCTATAATCTTAGTGAGAGTAGGATAAGCATGCACCATAGAATAAAATAAAGATAGCAATATATGTAACTGTAAACACAATGATTAAACAATAAAAATATGAAACCCTTTTTGTATTAGATATTTGATTTTCAATGTGTTACAATCAAGTCCCCTCTGAGGGGATGCTACCCATGATACAATGAATACAAATGAAATATCTAGGTACACTATAAATGATCTTTTGGAAATCACAAATCATTTGGGAGTGGATTTTTTGTGACCATAACGAAGAGGATTTGATGTGGATCTTGAACTCCTTTGTCATATGTTGTATCTTGTAATTTGCACACAAAGAAATAATAAATAAATCAAAATCATATGCATGATAAATTAAATAGAATATGATAAAAGAAGATAATCCATACCAAAGCATATTCTATGATATGATGTATGATATCATGGAATATTATGTAGATGATCTTCTTAGTCAAACTCTAAATCAAGAAGACCATGTTCAAGACTTAAGACATATTTTTAAGTAACTTGGGTTGTACAAGGTATGCCTAAAGCCTAAAAATACATCTTTGGGTTAACATCAAAAACTATTGGGATTTATTATACCCTAATGAGGAATTAAAGTTGATTCTAATAGAATATTGGCTATTGTTGATATGCAACCCCCTCAAAATTTTACCCAACTTAGGAGTCTCCAGGGAAAAATCCAAGTCATTAGGAGATTCATCTTATACCTGGTTGATAAGTATTGGTCATTCACTAAGATCTTGAGGAAAGATGTGGTCTTTGAATGTGATGCTAATTGTTAAGTTGTATTTTATGCCCTAAAATCCTACCTCATGTCCTCCCTTCCTTGTTCAACCTAATTCTCTTAGAGCCTTACTACTATACATTGCATTCATAAACTATGTCTTAGGTGATATTTTGGCACGGTATGATGATCAACATAGAGAAAGGGTTATCTTCTACATTAGCCCAACTTTGGTTAATTACGAGGTTAGATATACACAATTAGAGAAACTTTGTCTAGTTGTAGTGTTTGCATCCTATAATATTAGTGAGAGTAGGATAATCATGCACCATAGAATAAAATAAAGATAGTAATATATGTAACTATAAACACAATGATTAAATAATAAAAATATGAAACCCTTTTTGTATTAGATATTTGCTTTTCAATGTGTTACAATCAAGACCCCTCTGAGGGGATGCTACCCATTATGCAATAAATACAAATGAAATATCTAGGTACACTATAAATGATCTTCTGGAAATCACAAATCATTTTGGAGTGGGTTTTTCGTGATCGTCATGAAGAGGATTTGATGTGGATCTTGCACTCCTTTGCCATATGCAGGATCTTGTAATTGGCACACAAAGAAATGATAAATGAATCAAAATCATATGCATGATAAATGAAATAGAATACGATAAAAGAAGATAATCTAGACCAAAGCATATTCCATGATACGATGTATGATATCATGGAAGATTATGTAGATGATCTTCTTAGTCAAACTCTAAATCAAGAAGACCATGTTCAAGACTTAAGACATATTTTTAAGTAACTTAGGTTTTACAAGGTATGCCTAAAGCCTAAAAATACATCTTTGGGATAACATCAAAAAACTATTGGTATTTATTATACCCTAATGAGGAATCAAAGTTGATCGTAATAGAATATTGGCTATTGTTGATATGCCACCCCCTCAAAAATTGACCCAACTTAGTAGTCTCTAGGGCAAAATCCAATTCATTAGGAGATTCATCTTATACCTAGTTGATAAGTATTGGTCATTCACTAAGATCTTGAGGAAAGATGTGGTATTTGAATGGGATTTTAATTGTTAAGTTGTATTTGGTGCCCTAAAATCCTACCTCATCTCCTCCCTTCCTTGTTCCACCTAATTATCTTAGACCCTTACTACTATACATAGCATTCAACATAGATAAAGGGTTATCTTCTACATTAGCCCAACTTTAGTTAATTACGAGGTTAGATATACACCATTAGAGAAACTTTGTCTAGTTGTAGTGTTTGCATCCTATAATATTAGTGAGAGTAGGATAATCATGCACCATAGAATAAAATAAAGATAGCAATATATGTAACTATAAACACAATTATTAAACAATAAAAATATGAAACTCTTTTTGTATTAGATATTTGCTTTTCAATGTGTTACAATCAATACCCCTCTGAGGGGATGCTACCCATTATACAATAAACACAAATGAAATATCTAGGTACACTGTAAATGATCTTCTAGAAATCACAAATCATTTAGGAGCGAGTTTTTCATGACCATCACGAAGAGTTTTTGATGTGGATCTTGCACTCCTTTGTCATATGTTGGATCCTATAATTTGCACACAAAGGAATGAGAAATTGATAAAAAGCATATGCATGATAAATGAAATAGAATGTGATAAAAGAAGATAATCCAGACCAAAGCATGTGAAATGTGAAATCTATCTAAATGTAGGAATGATAAAAATGCTAATCAAAGTTATGCTAAAAGAAAACAGTAAAAACCAAGTCTCTTCTAGAGGTCATCTCAGGGTTAGACGACCTTGCTAACGATTTGTCTTAGGTCGAGATGATCGCTATCTCGAGACTGTATTTCTTCGTGGTCGAGTCAAGGTGACGTTTGGGATCGAGTTGAGGTTTTGTCAATGGATTGTTGCATTGTGAGAGCGACTTGATGGGTCATATCGATCACCAAGGTAAGGGTATTTGATTACACAAAATATGGAAGCGCAACTTCCAATCCTTTTAGTAGTCCAATATCATGGTCTCAATAGCAGGTTTGGAGGGTTGAAAATGGTAGCACTTTGTTACGTGGAAGGTAGAAGTCTATGTATTAAATTCGGTAGCACTTCATTACACAAATTCAAAGATTTAGGGTCTTAAAAATTGAGGGGCGAGTACCAATACTAAATAAATTGAACTCAAAGAACACAAAATTGCACAATGAATGATCTTATATTAATGGGGGAGAGCCTAAAAACTCCATTGTTACAATGAGGATCCTTGAATCCTTTTGATACAAATTTTACAATGGCTAGGGTTCTCTAAAACCCTAGCAAACAAGGCTGGTGGTGTCTTCAAATGCATCCTTGCTCCCAATAGAAGTGAGTGGGCTTCTAGTTATCCGATGTTGGGCCACTCCAGCTTAAGAAATTATCCAATGCTGATGTCACACTTTCAGATCTGCACACAAGACAATGACAAATAAGGTTAGTAGCAACTATGAGGGCTCCACAGTGTGAGGCCCTCAGAAAGTTGATAAAAATTCTATCTATGCAATGTAAATAAATGAACAGAACCTAAAAGTGCATATAATTTAATAATAAACAATATATTTACCTTACATAATTGTTGTCTTCTAATCTGATGAAGTTTGTTGTAGTGAATCAGTGCGGTGATACCCTAGCATCACTCGAGGGCTAGTAGGACCTCAGAACTCTTACGTAAAACACCTGCAGGTACTCAACAGTTGTAGGAAACATGTGTGGGTGCTTGGGAATGGTAGGAGGACATCCAAAGATGCTTTGCAGATGAGGGGAAGTTCTCGGAGGCACTCAGCAATGATATAAAATGCCCAAAGGAGTTCGAAGGTTGAGGAGAGAGTCTACACAAAAAATCTGGCAAGGCGAGGTGAACGGTGATAGATGAGGGGGTTATGACGAGCAAATATGGAGGCGAAAGTACTCATATACTCCAAAGAACTTAGGCTTTAGGCAAGATATTAGGGTGAACACTTGAGGAATCCAAGGACTGAGATTGCTTTCGAATTCAAGGGACAAAATTGCTTAGGGGTTGAGCCATCAAAATGGCTCCTATTAATAATCCAACCTAGGGCATACTTAGGGTTTCAATGACACTAATCGTGTGGCTGAGATAAAAGCACATCGGAGGGTGGATATTAAATTTAGGGTATGGCATGGATTGATGTGGATGGACGGATAGGATTAAATGAAATTGGATGGTTGGGATTAATTCACTTATATAAATATATATTTATTAAATATATATAAAATATAATATATAAAATATTAATATTAAATATATATAAATATATATGAATAATGGGTGGAAATGGTGGGAAAGCATGGATGGAGGACAAGTGGCTAGGTTTTGGTGTCTATAGATGCCCCTTTTTGTATTGCATTGCATGAAACATAATGCAGTGCAAAAACATGAGACACCTATTTTGGCTAGGTGCAGAAGCAACTTCTCTTGGGATGTGGAACATGAGCTTGGAGATAAAAGAATGAAAGAATTTGAATTTTGCGTAGCTTACCCCCTCAATTGGTGAATGAGTTTGTGGATGAATCTCATGAGCCAATTGAAAAATCTGTGCAAATGAATGATGGATGATGTGATATGCGATACCATTTTTGCCCCAACGGTGGGAAGGGGATTGGTGAAAAATGTGATATGATGCATCTATTTTTGCCCCAATAGATGAAGGATTTTGTGAAAATGTGTGATGGAAAATGTGTCTGTTTTTGCCCCAACAGATGAAGGGATTTGTGATATATGTGATGCAAAATATGTTATTTTTGCCCCAATAGATGAAGGGATTTTGCCAAGTGCGGATGCCATGATCATGTAAGATGTATCCCATTATGGGAAAGTCAAAACCAAATGTGGTTACCCCAAATTTGGGGTGATTCGATGCTTTTGAAGAATATGCCTTCCAACATCATTGATATGCAAAGATGAAAATGCAAAGAGTAAAAATAGTCAACTTTGGAGGGTCAACTAGTGACTGTCAGATAATTCCTATGATCGAAACCAATCACCCTAGCTACCACCCGCCACGATGACTATCAATGTAATGATGAAATTTGATTTTGTCCATGTTTTAAGCCCCATGAACTAGGCCATCAATGACAACTTTTGTGCAAATTGTTCTTGGCAAGGTTTCACGCAAAATGTGAAGTACCAAATATGATTATGATTTCGAACAAGGAGATATGTGATGATGAAAATGACCAAGTGTTCTTATGGTAGGCTTTTCATCTTACCAAATTGCATGGATGCAAATCGCTGCAATCACCAAGTATATAGAAAAACCCACTAGATACAAGATTCACTTGAATATTGTTTGCACTTGGAAAATATGCAAATGATGATGTGGAATGATATTGATGATGATGTATGAATGATGAGATTGAAAATTGTGGTTGTTTTGTGAATATTTGGACCATTTTGGAGTGCTTTTGTAACTTGTTATGTAAATTTGCAATTTGTGGTCGCAAATAAAAATTATGCATCCAAATCAGTTGGAATCTTCACAAAACTTGTTAATATGATGGAATAGATGCATGGATGAAATTTGGAGTGATTTGGTGGGGAGAAGCCACTATTTTGTGAAAATTTATCTTTTGTCCAATTTGACACCAAATGCCCATTGGCGCTTTTGGCCTATAGAAATGCCCATTGATGTTTGGGTGCTCTACAAATGTCCTAGTGTGCTTCAGTGCACTAGGAAATACCCATGGGTATCTCAAGGTGCCTGAAGTAGCTATAAATAGCTACCAAGATGAGAAACCAAGCTCATTTGTGTATTTGAGAGTTTGAGAAGCTACGTCTAGGAGAGTGGAGTGAAGTGAGTTGAAGTGATTTGAGTGTGGAAGCTATGGTGGTAGAGGGAGCGGGTGTGGAGGTCAAGGCTAATGTTGGAGTGTGAGCTGTTGAGGTAATACCCTTGTTTGTGTATTGTGCAAAATTTTGTTTTTGTGATTTTTTTATTTGAAAAATGATAAGTGTTTTGTGTTGTGTTGCAACTTAGGATTTTGGAGGCTCGACACCGGTTCTCACCTTACATTCTTGGGATGAGGAAGGTAGTGTTGGATGAGGAGTGGGAGTTTTTGGAGGATGTGGGGCTAGCAGAGGTAGCCCAGGTTGATGTGGTGAGGGCTGATGAGGGGTACCTCTCTGCCTTGGTGAAGAGATGGGATGTAGATAGGGGGACTTTTTAGCTCCCCATAGGAGAGGTGATCATGACCTTGGAGGATGTATATCACATCCTCAAGGTTCCGATGGAGGGGATCCAAGTTGAGGTTGGGCATGGGTGGAAGATGGAGATGATGAAGATGTTTGGTGATGCATGGTAGGGTGTGAAGGTGGAGAGTGGAGGTATACCTTACTTGTCCATGTATGTGGACAAGGAGTTGGATGCCCTTCATGCCTTGGTAATGTTCGTGTTGGCCAACATCGTGGCCCCGAACAACACTAGGTGCAGGTTCCCTTGGAACCTGATAGGAGTAGTGAGTGATATGCTCACTAGGTGGTAGGTGTATGCATGGGCTCCTACCTTGTTGGTGTAGGTGTACCGGGAGCTATATGAGGTGATGAGGTAGGGGAGGAAGGGATTGGGGTGCAACTTGTTGCTACAGTGTTGGGGATGGGAGCACTTTAGTGTGGCTCAATCGGAGGGCTTACCTAGTAGGAGGCTTGGGTAGGGAGAAGCCCTATGCTAGGAGATGGGTAGTGGTTGAGGAGGTATAATTGAGTCAGCCAGTGTGGATGAGCCAATGGTACCGAGAGCTGTGGGTTGGATTGACATCCACCCAAGTGATATGGAGGTCATGGTGGGCTTGCAGGTGGACTAGAGATGGAGAGCACTTGTGACAAGTGTGGTAGGCTAGGTGGGTGGTTGGGAGACATCAGAGTGAGGCTGAGTACTTTCAGTTCTCATGAGTACTCTGATAGTTTGGCTTGAGGTAGGATGTCCCAGATGAGTCGGTGTGCTATAGGAGACATCGGGAGGAGATAGGGCTACCATGTGTGGAGCCATGGAGGGTGGCCTATGAGGATGATGAGGAGATGGATAGGGATGACTGCAGAGTATGAGGTATGGTTTGCTACACAACCACCATGGGTACCACCTCGAGTAGTGGTTGATGGGGATGGTGAGGAGGCTAGGGATGAGGGGACCCAGGAGGCCCCCAAGTGGTAGTAATGCCTTCGATCAGATAGTCAAAGGAGGAGGGCTAAGGGTGCGGTGAGGTAGGCTCTCAAGATTGGGGGAGATGGTGGAGATGGAGATGATGTGAAGGAGGTTCTAGATGGACCTCCAATTCAAAGTGAGGAGGATTGGGTAAGGCTAGAGTAGTAGGTGGTAGAGTGGGACATGAGGATCACGAGGCTCCAGGCAGAGCTAGTAGAGAGGGAGCACCGACATAATGTCGATATAGCACATCTTTGCTCTCGGCATAGATATATCGAGGCATTGGAGGATAGGTTGATGGAACATCATATTCCACTTCTAGATCCTCCAACCTCATCTGTCTCTGAGGGTGCTAGGCATAGCGAGTCTAGGCATAGCTCTAGGTCTAGGGCTCCTCCTAGGTCACAGGGGTCCTCTTGGAGGACATAGCTAGTGCTTAGATGCACTTTTTGTATATGAGCCTTGGTGCTCCATTGTATGTAGCCTTTTGGCACTCATTGTACATGTGATATTTATACATATATATACATGGCTTTTACCTTTTGTGTTATATGTGTTTGTGTGAATGCTTTTTATGGAATGCTTTTGTGGAATGCATGTTTATATGGATGATGAATGCATATGATATGTTATGGATGATTAATGCAAGGTGGAATGTATGGATGATTAATGCAAGGTATGGAATGCAAATGTGCTAATGATCATTTATAGTTTAGATCTTGCTTGGCCATTTTCTAGCATTGTTGTTTAATCAGGGGCACCAAACTTGGTGGCATATGGGATGAAAGACTCATGAAGTGACATGGATGTTGACATGGAAGAAGATATGGATGTTGATATGGAAGAATATATGGATGTTGATATGGAAAACTGATTATTTTGTAGAGACTCAGACATACTAGTGGTATCAAACAAACTCACTAAAACTGCCTAATACTTCTAGGACCAAATGTGTGTGCAGTGAATTCATTTACCGAATCAAGAGCATGGTAATGACTCAAGGTAATCAAGAACTAATGTGTGTGCAAGTGAGTTCATTAACTCATCTTGAGTAAATTGGGTAAACTTGTTATGGATGAAACCAAGAAGCTAGCTTGTCCTTATGAGCAGTCAGAGGTCTCTTTGAAAGAGATATGTCGCCACGCATGAGCATACTCCACTACCAATCAAGCATCTATAGCTCTGGTGGAGGCTAACTCCATAGTCCATGATTTTTGTTTTTTATCTCTTAAGTTTTGGGGATGACTACCTAACCGTCTGACTAGAAATGTAGTACGATCCTTACAACCCAATGATCAGTGGTGTGTGATGTAAAAGATTTAGAGTTTTTGTTAGGGATTTTTCCCTACTCTTTCTTTTATTTTTGGAATTGTGATAGTGGTGAAAACCACTATTTTTATGGACTATGTTGCATGATGGGACTAGCAAGGATGACCCTTTTCACTTCGAGGTTCATACCAAGTATGGTGTTATCCCTCTTTGACACAAGATGTTTTTAAGATGTGAAATTGTGTTTGGTTCAAGAATGTTTTGGAGTCAATTCCCAAAACTCAAGATTTTCTTAGTGAAGATGTGTAATGGTCCTAAAAAGAACTCGACATGTATTTTGGAGTTTTCTTAAAACACTAGGAGTGGTTGAGTGACCGAAAACACCTAGGACTTTTATGAAAATGTGGTTTGTGTGAATGGCAATTTGACTTAGTGGAATTGTGTGGATGATTTTGTGAAGGTGCCCTTGATTAAGGCAACATGAATTTTATTGGACCAATTAAGACCTTGAACTTAATAAATGATCCCTAATATGAAATGTGAAATATGGATGTGAATGCAATGTATGACATGCAATTTTGTGAAATTTGAAATGCAATATGAAATGTGTGTGAATGCATTGTTTTTTGAATGAAGTGTATATGCAAAGGAAATGCAATGTTGTGAATGAAATGTATGCAAATATTTTTGTGTATTAGCCATGTATATATACATATATAGAAATAAAATCATGCATAGAAGAGGACCCCCATACAAGGAAGAGCTAAGATCGATCTCAAAAATCAATACAAATGCGTATCATCCCATTAAGCTTATGAATGGGTACCAAGCTTGAGAGCCAATCGGGATAGTCTATGATATCATCTAATTCTTCTGGCTTATCCTCATCTATTTCTTCTTGGAAAACCTCAGGATCCGAAGGTGAAGGTGAAGGTGAAGGTAGAGGGGATGGAGGAATGTAGTTGGTGGAAGCCCTTAACAATTCCTTGGATAAGACAAATTTAGAAAAGGATGGAGGCGAGGAAATCCGATCCATATCAATGAGACTTATGTCAATTGGAATTGGCTTAGTCGGATCGTATGGATTATGAAGCGGGGTAAATAAATCAATAGGATTCATGTTGACTTATGGGCAAGGTGGATAAGGTTGGATGGAATGGATGGGACCTAAGAATCGATGCTAGGAGCTTGGTTAACTTGAATAGCAACAAGCAACACAAATAAATGCATTTATCTAAATGATATATACATGCAATGCTAAGAAAGAAAAATGTTTTTGTTGATTTTTTATTTTTTTTATTTTTTGGTAGTGGTGAAAACCACTATTTTTGTGTTATGTACATATGTTACAAGTTGGCTTATGAAATGGCTTAATGGAATGGAGGTGGTGGCTCACTAGTAGGGGCGGCTCGCTCTTGTGGAAGAAGCAAGTGAAATATGGGCTCATGGATGGGGAACATGTTGAGATAAAACTCATCTTGTTCGGTATGGGGAATGATGGGTTTCGATTCTTCTTCAGATTCATCCAAAATTATCGATATAAGTTTGAATTCTTCATAGATTTCATCATCAAAATTATCGGGATGGAGGGCTTCTTCTCCTAAATTTAGATTAAGCCTTTGGAAGGCTTGTTCAAGAGAAGAGGTGGTGGAAAGTGGGTGGTAACCTAGACCTAAATGGTCATGCACCTCTTGATATGGAACATCGATAGGTTGATGCACTCCCTGTTCATGCAATCCTAGGCCATGACCTTGCCAATTGACTATGTGAAAATATCGATATGGAAATATTGACATGTTTGGAATGTTGGCAAGTGTTGGTTCTTTGGGTTCTTCTATGGGAGCTAGACTTGATGAAGAATCAATCCCCCCATATACAAAATTTATGCTATTTGGAGCTGAACCCATGTTATATACTGCTCCTATGGCCAAAGGTGGGTCACGTGGGTGACCAAAATCCTTAGCATTAGGAATGGTGAGGGGTGTGATGGTGATGTCTTGGACCACATATTCACCAATACTAGGATTAGTGAGGTGGACCTCGACTTGGGATGATATGGAAGGACTATGGTTGGATGATGGCTCAAGGAAGTGGTGAAGATGGAGATGTCTCACAATCCATCAACTCGACTTGTGAAATATTAGGTGATGGTGATGGATTGGCTTGGGAAGGTTGTTGAATGGATGATGATGATGAAGTGGATGGCAATGATGTTGATGATGTGGACTGATTGTGACCACATGTGCATGTAGTCAATGATGAAGATGATGGGGGTGTGGAAGCTTGATGGGGATTGGTGATAGGGAGCTCCTCAAGAATGGGAGCCTTTGATGTAGGAATTGGTGAAGTGGTAGATGGATTGGCTGATGGTGAAAGAAAAAGGTGAGTGGAAGGAAGCATGGACTCATAGGGATTTGAAATGAAATTGCAATACTTAAACGGCTCGACGTCCATCGGTATGCAATGTACTTGTCCCTCATGAACATATTTCAAACATTGATGTAGAATGGAAGGGACACATCTCATTTCCCTCATCCAAGGTCTTCCAAGGAGTACATTGTATGCCATGGATCCTTCCAAGATGTGAAACATGGTGTGCAATATTTTGACCCTTACTTCAATGGGTAAAACAATAGTGCCAACTATGGAACACAAAGCATCATTGAATGCTTTGAAGGTGAATGATGACTTGGTGATATGAGATGGAGGAAGGTTCAAATGATGAAGGGTAGATGTGGTGATGATATTGATAGAGGAACCGATGTCAATTAGCACTCTTTTAAAGGGCTTCTTGTCAATTAGAGCCATGATATGCAATGGAGGGTCTATTGAGTTCGATGAGATTGGCTTAATCTCAAAGTCATAGAATGTGATGGAAGGCTCCATGCATGTTTGGATGCTCCCTACAAAGTTATTGAAGGCATTAGGATCTTGAGATTGTAGTTCAATGGATTTGAGAATATCCATTAATGCCTCATGATGTGGGGGAGATTGTTGAATTAACTCATAAATTGACAATTTGGTGGAAGCCATCTTTAGACTTGTAGTTAATCGGCTACTCAATGAGATGATTGGTCGTGGTGGATGATTGATGGGTGGATTTGGAGGATTTGATTGGCTAGGGATATGGATGGGTGATGAAGGATTGGGGGAAATTTGAATGGGTGGTGATGTAGGAGGTTGTGACACACTTGCTTGAGGTGGTTGCCTTACATTTTGTTGATTGTTTCTTTGACCTCTAGTGACCACATGGATGGCCCCTACAAACCCTTGGTATTGTTGGACATGATTGACTTGATTAGGAGGAGTTTTGGTGTTAGCCCCTCCTACATTTGGTTGCACCTCCTCATGATGAGGAAGTGGTGTTTGAAATATACCAAGGTTTTGATTTTGTTGAGCAAGGGGATTATCAAGCTTGATCGCCCCCAAGTCAATAAGGTCTTGCACTATGTCTTTAAATGCATGGCAATTGTTAATGTCATGCCCATTTTGCCTATGATAAGGACAAAATAGATGTTCTCGATAGTGTTTACTACGTTTGGCGGGATCATCTGGTCTAATTTCGAGCAAAGCAAGTTTGTTTGTGTCATACAACCTTCAAAAAATGGAAGCATATGACTCGGCTAAGGGGGTGTATTGGTGATTTTTTTGGATAGACTATCATCGGGGATGGTTTTCCATAGTTGGCACTATGTTCTGCATGGCTTGAGTTGTTGAGGGTATCGCATGATAAGCAATTTGTTGTGGTGTTTGTTGCACTGATTGTTGTTGAGCCATTACCGACTGGCTCATGACCACTTGATTAACTTGATTGGGTTGATTGGCTAGGGTAGCCTATGTTGATTTTGGTTGGCCAGAATAGTTGCTTTTATATTGGCCCTTATTTTGCCATTCTTTCTTTTTAGGCTTAAGTATGCCTTCTTGGATTTTGATCTCCTCAATGACACTAGCCTGAGCTAAAGCTTCTTCAAATGATTGATAAGTTCGTAGTTGAAGCATCCAAGAGATAGGTTTTAAACAACTCTTGGTGAATAGATTAATTAGCTCATCCATTGGTAGGGTGAATGGCAATTTAGTGATGACAACCCTCCAATGGTTTCCAAAATCATAGATAGACTCATCATCATGTTGTCTTAAAGCATAGACATCAGATAATGAGATCTTCTTTTTAACATTTAAGATGAAACACTCAAATAATTGATCAATCAATTGCTCAAAAGTATAAATACTATGGTTGGGTAATTGATTATACCATTCTATGGCATCTCCTCCTAATGTTTGAGGAAAAGTTTGAAGCATGAGAGCATTGTCATTTTGAATTCTAAAACATGCATGTACAAACGTGCTCACATGTTCTTTGGGATCCTCAGTTCCCTTGAATTTTTCAAACTTAGGCACCATGAAATCTATCGGATATGGCGGTGATGGTACCGAAGGATGAATGGGTTGATTGATCAATTGGCGTAAGGTTGGTTTCTGGTTTGTCAAACCAGGAGTATATTGTATCAATTGATCTATCTATTTTTGCATGGCCTTAATTTGAGGGTCTTCCTCAGGAATGTGGAAGCCCTGAATTACCTGATGATTTTGTGGTGGAGTGGAGAAATGTTGTGGAGTGACTAAGTGATGATGAGATTGGTAATGATGGCTAGGTGAATTTGATGGAAATTGATGAATGGGAGATTGATGATGAAAATATGGGGAATTATGGAATGAGGTTGATGTATGAGGGTTATGGCTAGGTTGGCCAATGGGAATAGGATGGGTGGTGGTATGGCTTGGTGGAGGAACAGGGATAGAAACCACATAAGACTATGGTGCCCATGATGGACCCTGGTTAACAAGGATAGTCTGAGTAGAGTTTGGTAAAGGCTTAGGGTTCACCTGTACTTGCTGTTGAGCATTTTGATGTTGTCTAAGAAATTTGTTCAAGTGTTCCCATGCCTCATTAATATCTCTATCATAAGTTGAGGGTATGGAAGTAGATGGTATGGAAGATGTGGCTTGGGGACAAGTTACACTAGGTATGGCAACTTGTGAGGCTGAAACTTGTGAAGCAACATTTACATGTGCTTCATACAAGGGGTTGGTGTATGTGGATGTGTATGAAGTGCTAGGAGCACATGAGGGTTGGGGAATGGACATATGGGAGGAAGGTGCAATTGATGCCTCAAAAAGAGGGTTGGTGTACACCTAGGTAAAGGTAGATGGTGGTTGGGAATAAACAGGCTCCTACTGTAAAGTAGGATCCTATCTAGGTGAGTTGGGGACTGACTCTAAGACATAGTTAGAAGACTTCATGAGAGCTTCTACTCTTGCCATGTCTATATGGGTAATGTGGTGGTCAATGGTTGGTGAGGTTGACTCTTCTTGGGGCATAGCCATATGAAAGGTTATGGATGGCAAGGAATGTGAGGGACCTACAGATAAATCTGCCTATGTCACATTCAGGGAATCTACCATAGAAGTGGTGGGGCAAGTGGATGAAGGTTCCATTTGATTATCTTGATTTAATGCTTTCTTTTATTTTCTTGTTAAGACCATAAAGAAAATAAATCAAAATACATATTATGCAGTAAAATGAAACACCAAATTTAAATTTCACAATAAAAATAAACAACCAATGCTAAGTTTGTTTAACACGTGTGTCTTACCTCATTCATTGGTTATCTCCTTTTAATGTGAGTTCATTTTCTTAGGTTTCAATCTTGTGTGTTTCAAATGTGCTAATCTGAATTAATCCAAATAAAGGTAAAAACTATGGCTAAGTTAGGGCCACAGAGATTCTTGCTGGTGATGAAATCCAACAAGTTTGCTCAAGGGTGACCTAGGGTTTCTAAGGGCAGAGATTGGTGGATGGAGATGAAAGCCACCATCACCAAATCTCAAGCAATGGTTGGTGATGAAATCCAACCACTACTATTAAATGTGAATCATGCAGTGTGTGGTTCTTTTTAAAATTTATGATTTTCTATTGTGTTCATACAATGTTAGAAAGATAACCACTTTCGATGGTCTAAATCAGAAGCCACTATTCACAATACCAATTTCTCCAAAGGATGTAGAGTACACCGCTTAAGACCCACTCTAAACAACTAGGGGGTTCGTCTATTCCTCCGTATGGAATCACCCAAGTACGGGGATACTCTTGGTATATGAACAATGTTCCTACTTAGACCTACAAAAATAGGAATCCCTAACCCTATAATGCAAACTAATTATGCAATTTTAATTTACATGAAATCAGAATGCAATATATTTTTTTTTTTTTTCACATAGCAGAAAATAAAAAAACTTCAAATAGAAGATGTGGATGGATGCAAATGATTAATCTAAATCCTAATATGCAAGCTAATATGAATGTTCTTTTCTAGATTAATTAATGAAGTTCTTTTTATCTCAAAAACCTGAAAAAAAATACATAAAATTGCCAAAATACGTAAACATAAAAAGCTAGGGTTTGGATAGTAGACTTACAGGCCTATGTATCTTCTCTATCTCTCAGTAAAATGCCTCTGGATGTTTTTAAAATACACCTAGGCATTTCAGGATGGTCACTGGGCATTTGCACACCTTCTGCAACTTCCTACAACTCTTCAAAAATCCTACTTTGCAAAAAACGCTTGATTCGTGCCTCTAAAATGTTAGAATTTCCCAAGAATAGACAATGCAAAGCATTACAAGATTTATGAAGAAAATAGTAGAACTGATTGATTTATTCCATGGATCAACTTTGTATAAATAGCAAAGTTGATCATTGAGAGCCGTTGGATTACAACTCAACAAATTTGAACTAGTCTAAACTGAGAGTTCACCTGACTCATGGAAGAGTGGTAATTCAAGTAAGTCTATCCTAGTAGAACTTAAGAGAATAAATATTTATTCTAACACCCCTTCTTAAGCGATACTAGGGGTGAATGTAACAAATGAGTCTCGACAACAGGGCCTGATGAGGTACTCATGTACAATGAATCTGAAGAGATGGTAAAAAAAAATACATGGAAAAAACTCATATTTCAAAAAAGAGAAAGTAGAGGTATGTCTTCAGATGGTGAAGATTATCCTCATTGAACAAAAAAGAAATGAGTCTTGATAATTAGGCCTGATGAGGTACTCATGTACAATGTTATTACATATAGGAGAGATGGTGAAAAACCACATGGGAAAAACCATCTTCAAAAAAAGCAATAAGAAGAAAGGAGAGATGAAAACCTTTGTGCACCCTTCTAATGCATCTGCCTTACTCCAAGTTTCTCTCGCAACTGAATGTAATGCAGAGAAGGAAAGGATTTGGTGAAAATGTCTGCAATTTGGTTTTTTGTAGGAATGTACTCCAAGTTTAGATCCCCTTGTTGAATATGCTACCGAATGAAGTGCATGTGAATCTCAATGTGCTTGGTACGCTAATGTTCTACTGGATTACGAGAAATATGAATTGTGCTCTGATTTTCACACCAAAGGGTTATAGGTTGGTTATGGAAAAAACCAAATTCACATAGTATCTAACGAAGCTAAAGAGCTTCTTGACTAGCTAAAACTGATGCCCTGTATTCAGCCTCTGTGGATGATAAAGCTATTACCTATTGTTTTTTGCATGACCAAGAATAGGTGAAGAACCAATATAAAAAACATAGCCAGAGGTAGAACATTTGTCTTTAACTGAACCTGCCCAATCAGAATATGTGTAACCATTGATATCCATGGATTCACCCTCATATAAGAGCCCAAAGTGAGTAGTTCCTTGCAAGTAGTGGAGGATTCTCTTTGTTGCTTTCCAATGGCTGAAATGAGGTTGATGTGAGAATCTAGATAGCAAGCCAACAACATATGAAATATTTGGGCGAGTATGAGTGAGGTATAATAGACTTCCTACAAGTTGTCTATAGAGAGTAGCATCACATAAAGGGGATTTGCAGGAAGTACTTAGAGTCACTCTGGAATGAAAAGGTGTAGAAGAAGGCTTACAATCAGTCATCTTAAACTGTTGAAGAAGGTCTAGAGGGTATTTTTGTTGACACAATGAAATTCTTGCATCTGTTTGATTTTTTTGAATCCCAAGGAAGTAATGATCTAAACCTAGATCATCTATTTCAAATTTTTCCAAAAATAGAGTCTTTGATAGTTTGAATGTGAGAAATGTCATTACCAGTGAGTAGTAGATCATCAACATAGAGGACATTATTGATATACCCACCATCAATGGATATGTCACATTATCCTTTGATAGGGATAAAGGATGAGTCACCGACTTCTATGCTACAAGTTGAGCTTGAGAAGATTGAAGAGAACGACTCATGTGAAGAAGTCATACGATGAGTTGCCCCTGAATCAAGAACCCAATATTTTGATGGAGTTTTTATATTTTTACCTTGAACATTTAAGGATTTCCCTATTTTCTTGTTGATGTCTGTTTTGTGTTCCTTCATTGCTGCCTATAGTTGTTGTAGTCTTTTCCAACATTTGTTCATAGAATGTCCATTTTTTTTGCAATGTGTACAAGTTATAGTACCTCTTTCTCTCTTTTTGAATTTTTCTTTAGTGGAGGTGGATGCTACTAATGCTTTTGAGGAAGAGGGAGAGATTTCATATTTTGCAAGTTTAGTTTCCTCTCTTGTTAGCCTGTCACAAAACTCCTCTAAAGAGGACATTTTAAAACTTGTACCAAGTGCATCTTTTGTGGGCAAAAAAGTTGTAGCAAAAATTTGAAACACTCCATTTAATTTAGAAATAATAAGATAAATGCATTCTTCTTCTATTTTATCCTTACCACTGCCTTTTAGTTGAGTGAGGACTTCTTTAAATTTGGTGAGAAAGTCAACAATATTGCTGAAGTCTTTAGGAGATAATGTTGTTAACTCTGCCTCTAACTGCATTGACCTTATTTTATCTACTTTACCAAACAAGTTCTTTAGTTTTTCCCAACTTTCAAATGGGGTTTTACATTCTGAAATGTGAAACCATAAGCTTTCATTTAAATTTGTGCTTATAATACCCAGTGTTTCATACATCTTCCTTTTACAAACAAATTTTTCATATTCCTTTTCAAATTCAGGTTGCTTCTCTTCTAGCAAGTGTGTGAGCCATTTTTGAGAAATGAAATTTAATATTTTTGGCTTCCATGTATGATAGTTATGAGGGGTGAGAGGATCAATTGTATTCATTTTGCCAAAGAAAATTGAAGTGAACCAATAATCCCCCCCTTTAACTTCAAGGTCTTCTTAGAGAATACAATGAAGCTTTAGCAAAAACACTTGTTTTAAGGAGGAAGTAGAAGCCGAACCTTTATACCAATATCTTCAATTTAACTACCCTCACATGAGGGAAACTATAAGTATTTGAGGAGAATTGATACGTGGAACATGGGCTTATGAAGCAAGAGTAATGAGCCAGACCTATATACCAAATATTCTCAGTTACCTGCCCTTACATGAGGGAAACTATAAGTGAATGAGAAGAACGATACGTGGAACATAGGCTATTACAAGGATATGTGCTTTGAAAAAAATTCAAGTTTTGCTTGCCTTAGTGGTTAAATGTTCATTTGTTTTTAAAAAACTGTTGTGCTTGAGAACATTTAGAAGTTGTTGAAATGGAAATACAGAACTAAGTGGCTTCTAAATGTGCCACCAATTGATTCCACCACAAATATGTCATCTAAATCTACCTATTTAAAGGAATGGAGCAAAAGTAACTTTTGTGAAGAGAGCCAATGACCAAGGAATATGCAAGGACCATAAATAACAACCCCCCCTAAAGTGTCGATTTGGTGCAAGAATTGACACCTCCAAGAAAACCTTCCCAAAAAATACTTTTATTATGAGGTTATAAATTGACTTATCATATCGTTAGTGGCCAAAATAGGCACAACAAAAAATGACAATGTTCTTTTTAGAGGAGGTTACACATTCGAATCACCAACTCTCTCAGAGTTATATGAACAAATTTGAATATCTTCCACAAAATGAACTTAAGAAAATGATAGTGGTATTTTAATAAGGGCACCACAAAGTCCTTAAAAGAACACAAGTTCTTGCAACATAAGTCCTCTTTGAAGAAAGATTCCAGCTTTGAAAAATAGCGCTTTGAACATCACACTGTTCTTGATCGAGAACGACATTTTCCTGATATCATTGTATTTCAGTGTTAAGCCTAAAACAAACCTTAAAATATATATATATACCTCTATATTTTTCTTTATATTTGGCTTCAAGGAAGAACTTTTCCTCTGTGTCATGCTGCGAAGATATGCATCAATGGAAAAATTGAGTCGAACCCAGTTGGACCCTCCAAAAATACCTTCAATCTCTCTTGTCTTCGGCTTCATTCTGTAAAGTCATCTGTGTTGGTGGTAGAATGATTTGCATGAGAAAAACATGGTCTTTCTTTGGATCTGTAGAGGTAGTGCTTGAATGCTCCCTTCTCAAGATTCGTAGAATGTGAACGTCCTCTCTCAAGCGACGTATTTTGATATTGAGCACAAGGAAGAATGCTTTTAGGTTGTTGTTTCCCTCAGGTGACGTAGACGTGCTGCTATGAAATGAGGGAACCAACGAACTATGATGCATTGTAGGAAGATAGACCAATAGCACTCTAGGAAGAACAAACGACTTCAAAGAACGGGTCAATCTTGGAGGGCACTCAAAGATAGAATAAAAGAAATATTTCTTCTCCTTATAAAGACTTGGAAGGTAAATGAGGAACGAAGGTGTCAGTAGATGATAGACGTTCGACGAGAGGGAATAGAGAACCATTAGTCAAAAAATATTATTGATCATTGAAGGTTTACATTGGCTAACTTGAGTGGGCAGTTTGTCCACTGAAGCGCTCCAGTTGAAAGACGAAGCATTAATTGCTTCCCTCAGTTACTTGCCATCAAATGAAGCCAAACATTTTGCAATATCTCGCTTTAGACAACAGTGCAAGTGTAGTTTAGATATAGAATGTGGCACGTGTCATCTCTTGCATTGGAAGAAGATGTTCGAGCAACAAAGGATGGTTTGTGTTAATGAACCACAAAGGGCTACGATGGACATCTAAGAGGAAGTTGTCTCCTTTGAAAAATGTAGATGGCAGTGCTGCAGGTATGGCTTTGAGGCTGCAAAGTTCTCAAAAAAAAAGATATTAAAGCTCTCTTGTGTAGTGTAGCAAGTAAGAAAAATAAGAAGCCAATTTGCAATGCAAAATGGCCAAAAAATATACTTCTCTAATATCATTGTGAATACATATAGAGGACAAATCAAACTCTTCAATAGTGAAAAAAAGAGGCACCCTTTCTTATATTTTGCAATCTTGGAAGATGAATAATTCTATCATCCAGAGGAAGATTTCTACACAATATTGCAAAAAATATATAATTCTATTAAAAAATAACTATAAGCAAAATCCAAAAAAAAAATTGCTAGACTTGTAGCTAAAGCATGGAGTGGTCTACAAGATATATGTCAAAAAAGACAATGAACTAGTTCTAGAAGAGCCTTCAAGAGAGAATGTTGAACAAAGATCTATCCTGCTCTGGTACCATGTTAGAATTTCCCAAGAATATACATGCAAAGCATTACAAGAATTATGAAGAAAAGAGGGAACTGATTGATTTATTCCATGGATCAACTTTGTATAAATAGCAAAGTTGATCATTGAGAGTCGTTGGATTACAACAACTCAAAGAACTAGTCTAAACTGAGAGTTCACCTGACTCATCGAAGAGTGGTAACTCAAGTAAGTCTATACTAGTAGAACTTAAGAGAATAAATATTTATTCTAACATGAAAATCCTGCAAAATAAGACAAAAAATAGCAAATAAATTAGTAAGGCAAATCATAAACAGAAACCCTTAGAGGGTCCCATCGTGATCACCATTTGAAGAGACAAAAATGCAATACCAAATAATACTAAATAAATTGAACTTAAAGAACATAGAATTGAATAATGAATGATTTTATATTAATGGGAGAGCCTAAAAACTCCATTATTTCAATGAGGATCCTTGAATCCTTTGATACAAATTTTACAATGACTAAGGTTCTCTGAAACTCTAAAAAACAACGCTACTGGTGTCTTCAAATGCATCCTTGCTCCCAACAGAAGTGAGTGGGCTTCTAGTTATCTGATGTTGGGCCACTCTAGCTTAAGCAATTGTCCAATGTTGATGTCACACTTTTAGTTCTACACACAAGACAATAGCAAACAAGGTTAGTAGAGGGCTCCATAGTGTGAGGCCTTCAAAAAGCAGATAAAAATCCTATCTATGTAATGTAAATAAATGAACAGTACCTGAAAGTGCATATAATGAAATAATAAACAATAAATTTACCTTACATACTTGTCTTCTGATCTGATGAATTTTGTTGCAGTGAGTTGGTGCGAAGATGCCCTAGCATCACCCAAAGGTTAATAGGACCTCAGAACTCTTACGTAAAATGCCTATGTGTGCTCGACGGCTATAGGAAATGCTCATGGGTGCCTGGGAATGGTGGGAAGGCACCTAGAGGTGCTTGGCAACTAAGGGGAAGCACCTAAAGATACTTGATGATGATAAAAAGTGCCCAAAGGCATTCAATGGCTAAGGGGAGAGTCTGTAAAAGTAGATCTAGTGAGACGAGGTGAATGACAATAGATGCGAGGGTTATGGCAGGTGAAGATGGAGGTAGAAGTACTCAGATACTCCAGAGAACTCAGGCTTCAGGTAAGAGATTAGGGTGAACACTTGAGGAATTCATGGACTAAGATTGCTTTTGAATTCAAGGCACAAAATTGCTTAGGGGTTGAGCCATCAAAATGGCTCCTATTAATAATTCAACCTAGGGCATACTTAGGGTTTCAACGACACTAATCGTGTGGCTAAGATAAAAGCATATCGAAGGGTGGATATTAAATTTAGGGTGTGGCATGGATTTATGTGGATGAACGGATAGGATTAAGTGAAATCGGATGGCTAGGATTAGTTCACTTATATGAATATATATTTATTAAATATATAAAAATATAATATATAAATATTAATAATTAAATATATATGAAATAAATATATATAAATATATATGAATAGTGGGTAGAAATGGAGGGAAAGTCGGGATGGACGACAAGTGGCTAGATTTTGGTGTCTACACTAAGATATGCTAAAATAAAATAGTAAAAACCAAGTCTCTACTAGAGGCTGTCTCAGGGTTAGATGACCTTTTTGACGAGTTGTCTTGGGTCGAGATGATCGCTATCTCGAGACTATATTTCTTCGTGGTTGAGTTGAGGTGACATTTGGGATCAAGCTGGGGTTTTATCTATGGATTGTTGCGTTGTGAGAGCAACTTGATGGGTCAGATCAATCACCGAGGTAATAGTATTTGATTGCATAAAATATGGGAGTGCAACTTCCAATCCTTTCAACAGTTCGATAGTATGGTCTCAATAGCGGGTTTGTAGGGTTGAAAATGGTAGCACTTTGTTATGTGGAAGCTAGAACTCTATGCATTGAATTCGGTATGACTTCGTTGCACAAATTCAAAGATTCAAGATTTTTAAAATTAAGGGGTGTGTGCCAATTTATATATTTCTTGGGTGGAAGCTAAAAATGGCAAAAGCACCCTGCATAAAAAAGCAAAGTGGTAGTTTGCATTAAAAAACGAATGCTTATCTCTAGAACTTCATGCAATTGATAATTGCATGCACTTTTCTATTTTAGCCCATGCAAGGTGCTTAATGTTTTTCTTGGGATCATGTGTCGGGTTAACTGGTAGTTTCAACTACTAATTACATGCATTTTTATTTTTAAGCTTGCTTTTGGCAGTCATCTCGGGTTGATATGGCCATGGTCTCGCGACTGTCTCAAGATGATACAACCATGGTTTAGTGATCATCTCAAGGTGAGATGACCATAGTTATGGGGAATTATGCCCGTTTAAGTGGTGAAAACCACTATTTTAGTCCAAAAGCTGCCTAAGGTGGGTTAGGTGGTCTAAAAGAAGTCCATTCAGGTAGTCTCCTCAAAATGACATATTTTAGGTGTCTACAGATGCCCCTTTTTGGGATGCTTTGTGTGACAACACAATGTAGAGAAAAAATAAAGAACCTAAAATGGTCGATTAAGTACAATGATATTAATTAAACTTATCAACGCAAGATGCCCCAATCATGGAAAGAGCATGCATTTTTTAATCATTGCTTTTGACAAGTTGAAGAACTTGGTTTTAGTAAACCTTTCAACCATGGGTAGACTAGCTCAAGTGACAAGCTGGGAGTCTACGAGCGCATGCTTTAGGCATACCAAAGTTTTGTTTGAATTTGTTTTTGCTTGTTATCTACCCCAAGCAATAAGGGTGCATGATAGTCTTTGGCAATGATTCTTGAACGAACACAATTTGCATTGTTGAGTGTTTGATTATTGATTTCATTTTGAATTTTGTAATTATATGACTACCCCTCAAGCGACTAGTAAATAGAGGAGATGCAAAAGTATTATAGTGATGAGTCGCTTGACCAAGATAACCTAATTTAAGTTGTTATGGATTAATGCAATGTGAAAGGGCTTTTGGACCCATGATAAACTTGATTTTTACCCATTTTGACTTTTTGTAATTTTTGTGAATTTTATGATTATTTTGTTGTTTTTGCCTATGTTGATTGATTGTGAATTTTGTAATTCATTTTTCAACTTCTTAGAGCACGTCACAGGTTTATGCATGTCTTTAAGAGGGCACATGAGGCTCTCTTTAATTATGATTTGGAGTGGTTGAAAACCTTTGGCCTTATGTATGTTATGCGTTTGGAGTCAGTATATGCAAACCAGACCTATGTAATGGCCTTGGCTGACCGATGGGATAGCTAGACAAATACCTTCCACCTTCCTACTAGTGAGATGACCATCACACCAAAGGATTTCTATAGGATTCTCCACATTCCTATAGAGGTAAATCTTATTGTATCGTCGCCTACTAGTCGGCAAGCAAGAGTACTGCAGAGAGTATATCAACAACATTGGAAGACGATGTTTATAGATCTAGAATGCATGCGTGTATGTTATGTACTAGTGAGATGAGGATGCAAAATTTAATATCTATGTTTATATGTTAAAACATAATGAATGTATCTAATATGTAAAAATAACCTAAGTGTGAGCACCATAAAATGTATAAAAGTCATGAATCAAAATGTTAACCTTCTCATGAAAGGTATGCATTTGACTATGAACTACATGGGATAAAATATAACATGATAACATGTAAATGATGTATGTGAAATAGTGAGAGGTCATAAGTGAACAACGAGGTTTTTCATGAGACTCAAACACCCTAGTTGACTAGTCAAAAATTGTATACTGACTATACATGACTCTAAAAGATAAAAATATGCTAGGAAGACCTAGATATTCAATATCCCTGTGTGCATAGTGAATTCATTAATGTAATGCATAAGATTATCCCATTGTTAGGTCGGCTCTTAGATCCCATTGTTGTAATGGAGATCACCCTATGGTCAACATTACCTTGATTTTATACTTGGTTGGACTCAACTACTCTGTAATGCAAGACCTCAAAATCTAGTGAGTCCTTATGTGCCATGTATGAGCATAGTCCAATGCTAGGGTCTTCAATATTTGGGGAGTTAGATTCTCAACCACTCGAATCGAGTCTTGATGAGAATGAAACCCTATCCTTACTACTTGAAGCCTCATTATTATTATGTGTTTATAAAGAAAGTTAGAGCTTTGGATAATCAGATTCTCAACCACTCGAATCGAATCCTGATGAGAATTTAGCCCTTATCCTTACTACTCATTTCATGATTGTTTTGTTTTTGTGACAAGAATTAGAGCTTTGGGGAATTAGATTCTCAACCACTCAAACCGAGTCCTAATGAGAATGTTACCTTCATCCTTACTACTCTTTCTTATTTTTGTAATATTTTGCAAAGATGTATATTTTAAGTGGTGAAAACCACTATTTTTATTGTGATTTTGGACTATGTGCATAATAGGACAACAAGGGAAACCTTTCACTTAAGAGGCCATGACTACTTCATAGTTTCATCTTTCCTTGTGCTAAATAATTTTTAATATGTGAAGATGTGTTTGGGATTTTGAGATATGCAAGGTACTATCAAAGCAAGACCCTACCTTCAAAAATAGGGATAACTTTGTATAAAATTTGAAAATAAGACTAGGAATGGTTGAATGATTGAAAGACCTTATTGAACACCCTATAAAAACTTGGTGAGGGGAAATACACAATCACCTAGTATGGGGAATGTGGATGTGTGTGCTTTCCTTATGAACTTGTGAAAACTAAAAGGTGTGCATAAAATAGTCAGTGGTCATCTAAACATCATTGTTGATGGTCATACGATATCTACCATATCCTATGAGGACTCCTTAATAATTAAAATATCACAAGAAAAAATACAAATGATATCAATGGAAAAGGTTTGATTAAGACTCATGATAGTCATACAAGCATGGTGCTCTATGAAATGTAAATAGTGAGAATGAATGTGTAGTGTGTGTAAGTTATTTATGAACTTTTGAACATTAAGAGGTGTGCATAAAATAGTCAGTGGCCATATGAACATCATTGCTAATGGCCATTCGATATCTATCCTATCTTACAAAGACCCCCTAATGGTCAAAATACCACAAAGACAAGTGTAAGTAGCGACAAGATGCAAGATGAGTGATGTTAATGCAACGACTGATATGCCTAATGCAGTTAATCAATGAAATGCAATAATGTGTACTACATGAAGATATAAGTTATGCAATATTTTTGTGATTTTTTTGTATTATTTTTGTTGTTTTTAATTTTTTTGTGCATTGTGTGTTATGCATGAAATTCCCATAGGTGGAGAATGTTAAGAGGTTCAGGTTCCTCAACACCCTCAAGGGAAGCTAGTTTATATGTTCCTAGCCTTACTTTTTGGATTATGATGAACGTGCCTAACTAGTTAGTCGTAAACCTATCCCGCAAATGGGGTGGCAAGTTGGAATTCTGTTGATTTTATTTAAGCACAAGATTACCAACCTCAAAATCCCTAATATGGAATTTTGTGTTATAGGATCACTTAATGCGATCTTGATAAACACGAAGATGCTCAAGAGCATTGATGCATCGCTTATCAAGAAGTGTGAGTTGATCTAGGTGAGCTTGTCATGCAATGTCATCGTTGATGAACTCTTGTAGTGCAATGCACAACAAGATAATTTCCAATTCCAAGGGCATGATGGCCTCAGTGCCATATACTAAATAAAATGGAGTTGCCCTAGTGGGCATCTAAATGCTAGTTTGATAAGCCCATAGTGCTAGAGGCAGTTACAAATGCCAATATTTATGATTATCGTTTACTATTTTCTTAAGAATGGCAATAACTATTTTGTTTAATGCCTCTACTTGCCCATTAGTTTATTGATAATAAGGCATTGAAAAGTTGTGTTGAATATTATATTTAGTATATAAAGCTCTCATATCCTTGTTTTTAATGATGTCCCATTATCTAAATTATTTTAGATGGAATACCAAAATGACAAATAATGTTATGTAATATGAATTCCGTGATACACGAACCTATTTAGTGGTAAGAGGAACCACTTCCACCCACTTTGTGAAATACTCTATGGTTGTTAGGATGAACGTATGATGACTAGATGAAGGGGGAGAAATTTTATCTATTAAATCAAACCCCCATTACGAGAAAGCCCACAACGAGTGAATTAGTTGTAAGGCCTACGAAGGTACGTGCAAAATATTAGCATGATGCTGACATTTAACACACCTTTTAACATATGCACAACAATCTCACTCTATAGTGTGCCAGTAATAACCCATTCGAAGGATGTGCTTAGTGATAGCCATGCAGCTAAAATGGCCACTGCAAGTCCCATCATGATCTTGGGATATCATCCAAATAGATTTTTGGGGCATTAAGCAAAGAAGAAGAAGACCATCGTAGCTTTGACGGTAGAGTATGTCTCCTACTAAGATATACTTTCTCATATTTTGCTTGAATTTTCATTTGGTGGTATGCGATAATCCTAGAGGGATGGTACCTAACTTTAGGAAATCTTTGAGTTGATTAAACCAATCTTGATACGAGTTGACTTGGACCAAATGAATTGTTTGTTATTCTCTAGATACACCTCGCACAAATGCAAAGTGGGAGAGAACCTTAAGGTATATGGTCATGTTATTATCACAAAGAGTTTGTGAGACCAAATATCCATAGGAAGCATTATTCAAAAAGTCTTGAATTGGGAAGAACCTATGTTGGTAGGGGTCAACTTGTATCATGTGAATATTTTGCTCTTCTTTGGAAATGTCTTGCAAGACTGCAACTTGAGAGTGCATCTTGACCTGAATAGTTATGACATCATTCAATGGGTTCTATGGAATTAGAGACCCCAAAGAAGCCATCATATTTGCAAAACAGTTGGATGAACGAGGTACCACCTCAATGTTGTACCATTCAAATTTACTTAGTAATTTGTCCATAAGTTCTTTGTAGGAATCCAAGATTGGACACTTGCATTGATAAATTCCCTTGACCTGGTTGACTATTAATAAAGAGTCACAAAAGATGTTTAATTTTTTAAATCATCGTGAGGGTCGTTTGAAGACCCAAAAGGAGAGCTTCGTATTTGACATTATTGTTGGTGCAAGGGAAATCAAGTTTAAATGAAAGGGGAATAGGAGCCCCTTGTGGCATGAAAAATATGATGCTTACACCAATCCCTTGTTCAAATTTTGAACCATCAAAAAATAGTATTATGTCTGTAGTGGTTTCGGTTTCTTCGGGTTCTCCTGAGTTTGATAGTGCAAAGATTGCACCATCAGAAAGTTCTATGCTTAGAGACTTATCCTTGGGGAGAGGAGCTTCTACTAGCTTATCAACAATGACTTGACCTTTAATAGAATTTTGAATTATAAATTTAAGATCAAACTCCGCCAAAAGCATGATCCACTTTACGGTACGACTATTGTGACAAGTGTGACTCATCATATACCGTAAAAGGTTTAAATTTGAAATGACACATAGTTTGATTTAACATGTAATATCGAAGTTTCTTGGTGGAAAAAACCATTGTTAAACAGAGCTTCTCGACATAAGCATATTTGAGCCTATAACTGACCATGGTGCAGCTAAGATAATAGATGACCTGTTCTTTGTTTACTTTGTTCTTTTGGGCTAGCCTGGTCCCTAAAGCAAATTTAGTGGTCGTAATGTACAATAAGAATGGTACACCTAGTCTTGGAGGAGCTAATACTGGAAAAGATTCAAAGTATTGTTTAATGTCCTTGATTACCTTTTGGTATTCTTCGTTCTAATCAAATTCGACCCCCTTGTGTAGAAGATGGTTCATCGATTGACATTTGTCTAAAAGCTATGCTATGAAACACTTAATAGACTGAATCTTCCCTTGTAGACTGCAGAGCTACTTAGGGTTGGTTGGAGGAGGCATTTCTAAGATGGCCTTCACTTTGTTGGGATCCACTTTAATGCCTTATTTAGACACCATGTAACCTAAAAGTTTTCTGAAAGTGACCCCAAAAACGTACTTTTTAGGATTTAATCGTATGTTATGCTCTAAGAGGTGATCAAAGACTTTTTCTAACACATCAAGGTGGTCAAGATGTAGTAAATATTTTTCTAAAATATCATCCATATAGTCTTCCAAAATCTTATGTATGTAATCATGAAAAATGTAAGTCATAGCCTGCTGATAAGTGGCACCATCGTTTTTAAGTCCAAAGGGTATGACTTTGTAACATAAAGTCTCCCATGGCGTGGTAAAAGTTGTTTTGAATTGATCTTTACTATTGACCCAAATTTTATTGTAACCCAAAAAACCATCCATGAGGGAAAGCATTTTATGACCCGTTGTTGCGTCAACAAGCACATCAATGTTTGGGAGTAGGAACTCATCCTTGGGACTTGCTTTGTTTAGATCTTGAAAGTCTATGCATATGCAAATCCTCCCATTCGATTTTCCTACGGGAACCATATTGGAAACCCAGTTGGGGTAATCAATAGGTTGGATGAATCCTACATCCAACAATTTTTGTAACTTATCTTTTACCATTAAAGTGATTATTGGATGCATCTTATGAAGTTTTTGGTTGACCGGTTTGATCTTTGTATCAAGTGTTAAGTTGTGAACAACCAATTTTGGATCAAGATCCAACATATATTTATAAGACCAAGCAAATGTTTTCTTATACTTTGTTAAGAAAGCTATGAAATTGGCCCTTTCTGTAGTTGATAAACTTTATCCTAATTTGACAACCTGCGGGTTTTCAGGATTGGTACTGATATCAATATCAATCATTTATTCCATTGAAATGTGGGATCCCTCCTCTAATTTATGAAGCATAGAGATCAGATGAATATCATCAGTTGGATTTAGAGAATCAAATGCATCATTAAGATTGACCTCAACTTGACAAACATCTTCAAAAGAACCTAAGGAAAAGTGAAATGGTTGCAATATTTTCACTTAAGGTAAATACTCTTCTGGTGATGGTGGGGAAGCAACGTGATCAAAATCAATAGCCTTAAGATTGAGGTGTAAAGTTTTTGAAGGATCGCTTGGATAGTTAAGTGGCATGGTGAGGTCAATGGATATAATATTGATGGCTAGCGGATAATCTTCATTCTTTGGTGGAAAAGGTCAATCGAAGATGGGTGGACATAGATGCATCGAAGGTGGTTGTAGTGGTGGTAAAATAATAGGGTGCGGTCTGTGCAAAATAGCGGTGATCAGATATTTGGGTGGAAGAAGCTATCACCAAATGGGCATTTACGTAAGAAATAAATGAAGATATAATTTGTCCAGATTGTTGAGAGGCGTGATAGTAGTTGATTCGTCCTCCAAGCTATCTGAAGCAATAAATATTGCATCATACTCTTGGTAAGATAAATCGATAGACATGGTATAACCATCTGGGTCTGATTCATCATCTTCTTCAATCCAATCATCTTTAGGATCATCACCTAGTTCAGACTCATCGTCAGATATCCACCTACTTGTATGCTCCCAATTAGAGGAAGAAGAATGGTAGGTGATAATCATAGTGATTTGGACATGGTCGTTGAGCAAATGAGTATAACCCAGATTAAACATATTCATTAGGATAGATATCCATTCCACAACCTAGAGTTAGGTGCTAGAGAGATTCAACAAGGAGTTTGTTGGGCATACGTATGGAGTAGCCTAGCCTGAACTTATCTATAAGTAGTTGATATCGGGTTCTATATGGGTCCAAAGACCTTGCTCATACCAACCTAAGTCATTTCCTTGTCAATGGTAGCAACTAAGATACTACAATGCAAAGTATGGACTAGACATGTATTCAATGTTGGATTGAAAGGGTTCTTCCTCCTCTTCCATTCGACAGAATGCATTTAAGGGAACATTAAATCCTCCATAAACAAAATTTGTTTGATTCATTGGGTAACTTAAGGGTACGATCGTACCAATGGGTAATGGCATGATAGGAGGTCTGCCTATGTCTTGATTTGTCTATCTAAGGGGATTGAATGTGATATTTTGTACTATGTATTCTCTAAATCCTGGATTAGACATATTGATTATAACTTGCAAAGGCTCAAATGAAGATGATGGGGATGTGGATTGTGATGGATTAGATGGTGGAGGTAGAGGCTCTTCTTGGATGGGGCGTGTGAATGGGCTTTGTGGAAATGGTTGAGATCACGGGTGTGGGAGGTGGATTTGGTGATTGGGATGTGGATGCATGGGTTGGCGATGATGGGGGCAATGATATGGGTTCCTTCATAGGGTTCTTGGTATAAATATTTGATGCATAAGAAGGGATTTCTATATTTTTTTATGATGATTTTTGCTTTGATCTAGACATAGAAGATATATGTTGAAGGATTAGATGAGTGTTGGGTGGATTAGGTCAAACCTCTAGATGCATTTACGGTAAAAAGGACTCATCAAGATGCGATACTATGTTACAAAATTTGAACGGCTATGAGTTTGCATGGAGACAATGCACTTGACCTTCATGTATGTATTTAATACATTAATGTAAGATTGAAGGTGCACACCTCATGTCTCGGATCCATGGTCTACCAAGTAGTAAATTATATTGCATAATACCTTTTAGAACATGGAAGAGTGTATAAATAGTTTTCAGTCCAACCTGAATATGAAGAACTATTGTCTCGATGGTAGAACACAATGCATCATTGAATGCCTAGAGGGTGAATGTAGATGTGATATGGGATGGTGGAAGCTTGAGGTATAATGGTTGATGTGGTGATGATATTGTTCGAGGAGCCTATGTCGATCAAGACACACTTGTAAGGGATACAGTCTATACTATCAATGATATGAAGTGGAGGATATGATATGTCAACGGATATAGTCTTGATCTCCTGATCATAAAAAGTTATTGCAAGCTCATTGCAATGTTGTATTTACCTCATAAAATTAGCAAAAGCATTGGGATCTTATGGTTGTAACTCAATCGATTGCAAGATCTCCATTAGAGTGTCTTGATGTGGCTTTGATTGTTGTATCAGCTCGTAAATGGAGAGCCTAACCAATGTCATCCTTAGACTTTGGGTAAGTCTACTTATTATTTGCATCGATCAAGGTGAGCTAGTCACAATCATATTAGGTTGAGGAGGTGTATGTGATGTGGAAGGAATGTTATTAGGATCCACATTAGGTGTGGATTGATTTGCATATCGTTGGTTCCTTGTGATAATACTAATCATCCCCACAAACTCTTGGTGGGATGGATTGACATGCACATTATCCACCTACTTCGATTGTTCTATTTGGTTAGCAGTGTTGAGCAAAGTGCATCAAATAGTATTGTCATTGTTGTCAACACAGTCAGACATTTATTGATGCAATGGACAAGAGTTTATTGAACAGCAAGGTGCAGCCAAAGTACAATGGATAGGAGTTCAGTGTTGAGCAAGGTGTTGCAGGAGGATTGTCATTGTTGTCAATACGATTAGTTAGATCTAATGATGCAATGGACAGGCAGTTCAGAAGTCACTCAGATGCAGAGGATAAAGTTCAGAAGTTAGTCAGATCATGAGTCCTTAAATGATAGATGCACAAAAATAGAAAACATAATTCAGAATGAGAAGAAGAAGTCTTCAGAACCTGAGATGTCAAGAAGCGAAAAGGTTTTTTGTGAAAACCAAGGTAGTCAAAATAAAAAGTTTTATTTAAAACCATGGATAACATATTTGAAATGGGTTTTTCTTAAAACCCAAGTTGGCTCTTCGTTTCGTTGAAAAAGATGCCCCAGTGATAAAGATATTTAATTTTAAATATTTAGTTTAAATTTTAAAGGTTTTTTGTGAAAACCAAGGTAGTCAAAATAAAAAGTTTTATTTAAAACCATGGATAATAGATTTGAAATGGGTTTTTCTTAAAACCCAAGTTGGCTCTTCGTTTCGTTGAAAAAGATGCCCCGTGATGAAGATATTTAATTTTAAATATTTAGTTTAAATTTTATTTTATTTAAAATTTAAATTAAAATATTAAATTAAATTAAAAGGGCCGACATGTTACTATTTCGCGGCAATAAGCTACAGGAAAGTGACGAAGGTGGAAGAAGTGTTTGAGGCCGACAAAGTTAAATCTGGGCCGACGGATTTTAGGGTTTCTCAACCAACGTTCTTTTAGGGTTTGTTCCTAAAACTTCTTCTATAAAAGCAAGGGTACTTCGAGTTTGAAAAGTGGGGTGTTAAGATAAAGTGCGAATGCGAGCATAGTGTTTGTGAAAGTGAAGTTTGTGTTGAGCAGAGAGCAGAATGTGAAACGACATAGAGTGTGTGAAGCATGTGTGTAGAGAAAGTAGAGTGTGCAGAGAAGCGTGAAGGGCAAAGTTGATTGCAAAGTCTGGCTGTAGCAGTGCAGCAGACTGTGTGAAGTGATTGCACAAGAGAGAGCAGAGTGCACAGAGATTGCAAAGGTGATGTAGACCAGTTAGAGTCTTGCAATAACAAAGGTATATGTCAAACATTTTTTATTCAATATTGAAGTCCAGTTGGGTCGGCAAATTAAGGGGTTGGTGCCTCTTTCCAGTTGGTGGTGGTAAACAAATTGTCCAGTTGGTGCTGGCAAATTAAGGGGTTGGTGCCTCTTTCCAATAGGTGCTGGTAAAATAGGAGTTGGTGCTCCATTCTGTTGAAGCAGATAAAGTTAAGGGGTTGGTGCTCCTTCCAGTTGGTGCTGGTAAAGGATTATGTAAAGTTGTAGCTTTACATTGACTGGATTTGGATGGTAGTCCAAGCAATATTTTTGAGGAGTAGCCACATTGGTGAACCTCGTTAAAATGTTGTGTTATGTGTGATGCTTTCTTGGTATTTCATTTATCAGTTTTAATCTGCTACTGGATTTAAGACTAATTGTTTTAGAAGTATTTTAAAAGGAACACACTGATTCACCCCCCCTCTCAGTGTCATTGTGATTACAACAATTGGTATCAGAGCCAAGTTCCCAATTTTGGCTAAATCAGTCAGGGTTGATCTTGGATTAGTACACAATGGCTAAGAAGAATAGATCCTCATCCAAAAAGGCATCCCAATCAGTTTCGGTTCCTATAGAAGAGAAATTTGAACCGAAAAAGGTAGAAGAAGTGAATCCTGAAGTTTGTGATGAAAATCTTGAGGCTGAAGTAGATTTTGAAGGAGAGTTGATATCCGCTCTTGAAGAGTGGAGAATAGAAAAGAAAAAGAACAAAATACTCGTCCAAGAAATTAGAAGAATATGAGGATGAGATTGAAGATCTCTTCCTACAAGTTCAAAAGGCCAAGAAATCAGAAGAAGCCTTGAAGACACAAATGGATAATAAGAATGATGTATACAGCACAATTGAAGAGGAATATAAATAGGTTATTGTTGATCTAAAGTCGCAAGTAGAATAGAACAAAAGGATTGAAGATATTCTTAGGTCTCAAATCAATGAGAAAGAGACTCGTATGCCGCCAACAAGAAGAAGAGATTGTTTCATTGAAGAAACAACTAAAAGAGGCCAATATAAATCTCAAATTTGAGAAGAGCACAGAGTTGCTAGATACAATGATAAATCAACAAAGAAGCTCCAAAGCTAAGTTTGGTCTTGGATATGAAGCTGAACAACCTTCATCCTCCAAATATGCAGAGAAGAAGAAGTCCTCGGTTGAAGGATTGAAACAAGAAAAGTCCGAAGTCGAATCCTCAAAAGGAAGAAAATATCAAAGAAGATCTACAAAGAAAGCAACCACAAGAAAAGAGGTTCTCTCACTCTCACTCTTTTAATAATAATGCTTTTTATGGCTATTGTTCTAAATGCAACCACTTTGGTCACAAGGCAATTTATTGTGGACCGAACAATAGATCAAAGAGTTATGCTGATAAAAATACTTCTATTTTTTTGAGTGAACACCCTGTGCAATGTTTTAAATGTAATGGCCATGGGCACATAGCAAAGTTTTGTTCAAGCACTTCTGTATCCAATCTAAGGCAATACCATAGATTTCATCATACACATAGAATGCAATATAGACAGGGAATAAAACATGTGCAATGTTTTAAATGCAACGGTCAAGGGCACATAGCAAGGTTCTAGTCCAAGAACTTCTATATCTAATCTAAGGCAAAACCCTAGATTTCATCAGACACAAAGAGGACAACACCGACAAGGAACATATCATGTGCATAAAAGAAAAGAAAATAATCATCCATCAAGAATGCACAAGAGACAACCCCACAAGAGAAATGTTCAAGTTCACGAACAGGAGCAAAATAGGGATGTTGTTGAAAAACCCAAGCCCAAGTTCAGGAAAGCCTGGAGAAAGACAAAAGAAAGGAAATTGTGTCTCCTTGGACTGAAGGAGGCTACTCTACCATTGCCCTAAGCAACTCCAGGTGGCACATCCTCAGGAGGAGCAATATTAAAATTTTATTTTAATGCTCCTATGTATTTGTCTAGGTATCTGAGGATGAAAGGTAAGCAGTCGGGTTAATGTTGTATAGTGTTAAAGTGTGTTTTTTAGTTTATATAGTGGTTTGTGGAAATGCCGTGAAGTGTGGTGTTTAATTTGAGAGTCGTCACCATTGGTAGTTTTGAGATATGTCACCGTTGTACTCGTTGATGATTCTTAATACCACCGCTCAAAATTATGAATCATAATAGTCCAGATAATTTGCTCAACGAAAGAATGCTTGCCCTAGCCATGTATGTGTGTTTCGAGCAACATGTATTTGTTTTTACTCTTTGATGTGAAGATTGCCAGATCTTTCATGACACCTTGGTGAATATATTTAATTCACGCATACGCTTTGTTTTAACTATTGATTTAATGCCAGTCCAAGGATAAGAAGCTTGAGGCCGAGTAAGGTGCACTACGGTTGGCCATAAAGTGTTTGACAAAATGTCTTCTTCCGACATGCATAGTTGAAAGTAAGATTTGGCAATAAAATTGCAAGTGTCGGACAAAAATTGGTACAGATGTGAGTCACTTGTCAATTCTGTTGACAAAAGTGAAATCAGCATGTTGAATGGGAAGATTGAAGAAAAAGTTTTTTTGAGCAGCCAGATGATTTCCAGCCTGGTGATGAATAGTTGAGTTGCTTTCATAGTGGTTGTTTTGATCAAGTTAATGCTTTTCTTGATACATGATTTGGACTTACTCCATTGAGTTTGATTTGAGCAAGTTATTCTTTGCCTTGGTGATTTATGTTGGTGGCTATCTTGTTCAAATACCTTTGGAAGGAAAAGGATGTCTACTAGTTTCCTTTTCATGTAGTGATTGGTTGAATGCTTCAAGGTTAATCTTGAGTTGAATGACGTTGGTTAAACCTTGTCTATAAGCATTGTTGCCAAAGCCCTAATTGGTTGAGAAAAGATGTTGGTTGTGCTGTGGTACAGTGTTTGGTACTTGCACAGAGTTGAAAGTGGCTGTCATTGGGTTCAAGCTTGTTGAGAATATATCCAAGATGCATGGTGAAGTTGTATGCAGATGTTGTTGGCATTGCAGAACAAAAAGTTGGCTATATAAGATTATTGTATGCCTTCACTAACAATGGACAAGTTTGAGTTTGCAAAGCAACAGAGGGTAGTTGCACAGAAGACAGTGGTTCAGCCATGTTCTTACACATGTTATATTGGTGAAGTTGACGGTGATGGTGTCATTCACTAGTTATTGCTGCTATTCACATTGTTGATTTTATTGATGCCTATTATGCTTATCATGATGTTGTCAATCACTGAAATGAAGTGGTCTTGGACTCGTGGGGAGCATTTGTGTACTTGTTTTTCTTCTTGTTCATGCTTGGAATATTTGCTAATTGTAATAATTTGTGTCTAAGAATATTGTGCATAGACTCGTGGGGAGTCTACAGCAGCTCCTTTGGTATTATTGTCAAAGGGGGAGAAGATTTACAGGAAAATTGCACATGTGTTGCCAACAATTCCAAAGGGGGAGATTGTTGAGCAAAGTGCAAGCAAATAGTATTGTCATTGTTGTCAACACAGTCAGACAGATTTATTGATGCAATGGACAAGAGTTTATTGAAAAACAAGGTGCAGCCAAAGTACAATGGATAGGAGTTCAGTGTTGAGCAAGGTGTTGCAGGAGGATTGTCATTGTTGTCAATACAGTCAGTTAGATCTAATGATGCAATGGACAAGTAGTTCAGAAGTCACTCAGATGCAGAGGATAAAGTTCAGAAGTTAGTCATATCATGAGTCCTTAAATGATAGATGCACAGAAACAGAAAACATAATTCATAATGAGAAGAAGAAGTCTTCAGAACCTGAGATGTCAAGAAGCGAAAAGGTTTTTTGTGAAAACCAAGGCAGTCAAAATAAAAAGTTTTATTTAAAACCATGGATAACAGATTTGAAATGGGTTTTTCTTAAAACCCAAGTTGGCTCTTCGTTTCGTTGAAAAAGATGCCCCGATGATGAAGATATTTAATTTTAAATATTTAGTTTAAATTTTAAAGGTTTTTTGTGAAAACCAAGGCAGTCAAAATAAAAAGTTTTATTTAAAACCATGGATAACAGATTTGAAATGGGTTTTTCTTAAAACCCAAGTTGGCTCTTCGTTTCGTTGAAAAAGATGCCCCGGTGATGAAGATATTTAATTTTAAATATTTAGTTTAAATTTTATTTTATTTAAAATTTAAATTAAAATATTAAATTAAATTAAAAGGGCCGACATGTTACTATTTCGCGGCAATAAGCTACAGGAAAGTGACGAAGGTGGAAGAAGAGTTTGAGGCCGACAAAGTTAAATCTGGGCCGATGGATTTTAGGGTTTGGCAGCTGACAAATTCTAGGGTTTCTCAACCGACGTTCTTTTAGGGTTTGTTCCTAAAACTTCTTCTATAAAAGCAAGGGTACTTCGAGTTTGAAGAGTGGGGTGTTAAGATAAAGTGCGAATGCGAGCATAGTGTTTGTGAAAGTGAAGTTTGTGTTGAGCAGAGAGCAGAATGTGAAATGACACAGAGTGTGCGAAGCATGTGTGCAGAGAAAGCAGAGTGTGCAGAGAAGCGCGAAGGGCAAAGTTGATTGCAAAGTCTGGCTGTAGCAGTGCAGCAGACTGTGTGAAGTGATTGCACAAGAGAGAGCAGAGTGCACAGAGATTGCAAAGGTGATGTAGACCAGTTAGAGTCTTGCAATAACAAAGGTATATGTCAAACATTTTTTATTCAATATTGAAGTCCAGCTTGAGTGCTGGCAAATTAAGGGGTTGGTGCCTCTTTCCAGTTGGTGCTGGTAAACAAATTGTCCAGTTGGTGCTGGAAAATTAAGGGGTTGGTGCCTCTTTCCAGTAGGTGCTGGTAAAATAGGAGTTGGTGCTCCATTCTGTTGAAGCAGATAAAGTTAAGGGGTTGGTGCTCCTTCCAGTTGGTGTCGGTAAAGGATTATGTAAAGTTGTAGCTTTACATTGACTGGATTTGGATGGTAGTCCAAGCAGTCTTTTTGAGGAGTAGCCACATTGGTGAACCTCGTTAAAATGTTGTGTTATGTGTGATGCTTTCTTGGTATTTCATTTATCAGTTTTAATCTGCTGCTGGATTTAAGACTAATTGTTTTAGAAGTATTTTAAAAGGAACACACTGATTCACCCCCCCTCTCAGTGTCATTCTGATTACAAGCAGGTATTGTATTTAGGTCATATGTCAGTAAAGGATCTTTGAAGACTCCTATTTGTTGGTTATTTGGGGTAAGAGGATTATCAATTTGAATCTCTTACCTCTCGATCATATTTTGTACTATATTTGAAAAGGAGTAACATGTCTCGACCCCTTTTTCGATGGTAAGCACAGTATAGATCCTCCCTATGAGTCTTTGGTTTAGGTCAATTAGGATCGAGTTGATGGATCTCCAAGAGATCAATTGCATGCACCTCACATAATCAATTAAAAATTGATGTCAAAATTTTTGGCAAAGGAGTAAATTGCCTTGGTGGCTAGTTTTGTTGACCTTGTCTCCAATTTTTTTACGGATGATATTGGGTCGATGGAAACTGAGCTAGTGGTTGCAATTGCATAGCTTGAGTTAAGGATCTAGGGATACAAAAAACAACTTTATTTATCTTTTGTTGTGTGTTGCCACCTTTAGTATTATTGTTTGGCGATTATTTTTACGAAGCTTAATATCGCCTTCTTAAACCTTAATGTCCTCAATGACCTTAGCCTATGCTAGGGCCTTCTCGAAGGTGTGATATTGTTGGAGTTGTAGTAAAAGTGAGATTTGCTTTGAACAACTCCTCATTAATAGTCTAATAAGCTTCATTATAGGCATGATAAAAGGTAGCTTTGTTAGTATCGTTCTCCACCGGTTATCGTAGTCCATGACTCAATCATCTTTGAATTGACTAAGATTGCACAATTTAGTCAATGTCACATTTTTCCTGACGCTAAACACGAAGCATTCTAAGAATTCATTTTACAGTTATTCAAAGGAATAAATGTTGTCGTGGTAGATGATTATACCATTCTAAAGTAGGTCCTACAAGAGTTATTAGGAATGTTCTCAACATGAGGGCATCTTCATCCTAAAGATGAAAGCATATATTCATGAGATGGGTAACATGCTCTTGAGCATCTTCATCTTCCTTGAACTTGTCCAATTATGACATTTTAAAATGTTCAGTATTGGGGGTAATGACACATATGGGTGCAATGGTTTATTGTGGGGCTGATGTAAGGTAGGTTTTTTGGTATTCTATGCTTGAAGTTTGCTTTTCTAGGGAATTAATGTGGTTTATCAATAGCTTCTATGCATCTGGTGAAATTATTTAAATTGCATACCTCTATCCTCGAGGAGGCAACGGAGGAGGGTGGGTGTTGTCCACACATGCATCCCTATGAGGTACTTTAGGGTATGTGTCAATTGGCTCTTGATACTCTGACTACGACTCCTCATAAGGGTCACACTTCTCTGGATAAGTGTATGGCTTATGTTGTTTAGGCAATAGGTGTCTTTGAGGAGGTATGGGTGATTAATTAGGTCATGCACAAGGTGAATTATTTTGGTTTTGTTACGATGGAAGATTTTGTTATTAAGTGGGGTGTCTTGTGCGATGTTGCAACCTATGGGTACTAGGTGTTGATGTTGTTTCTTTCAATCGCCATTGCAATTGCTCTTGTTGTATCCTTTGTTGATACAACCTTTATAGGTGCAACTGTTGTTGGTCCACCCTTTGTTGATTCAATTACTCATGGTCTAATTCTAGTTGGTCCACCTATTGTTGTCTTTTAAGGTTTGGCCTAAGCACTTGATAAGTATGATTTATTCACTTAAATTTATGAGGTATATTTACTCTTGTATGCAAGATATGGATGGGCTTGTCTTATCTCTCACCCTAGGTAAGATCTGTAATCTGTTTTCCATGATCCCTAAAGGTTGCATTGAATTGATATTCAAGTTTTAAGGTGATCTCTATATAATCTAGCGATGTAGAAACACAATGCTCTTGAATGAACGACCTCTCTTGGAACATATTGGGGTGATTTTGATTACCCTCATTTATAACAAATGTGAGGGCCAACATGGGTTGCTTGTGAGGTTGGTAGTTAACATGTACATCCTCTTGATCATGTTCTTGGTGTATAGAGAGATGGATTTCCTGGTAGCAGTCATCTTGGTATGGGATGTACTCTTGTGTTGCTTCTAATGGTTCTTTAGGACGAGTCGAGCTATGAATACGCAACACTACCCTACTAGGCCCCTCAATGGGTGGATGATTATTTTGGTAGAAATTAATTAAGGTATCCAGATCAGGACTTTCCTTTTTTATTGTACTTGGGACCTATCGGTGCTTCTTGAACAGGGATTTCTTGCAGGTAATATTCCTTAAATGAGATATCCTACGTATGACATGTACTAGGGTGCCATTTAGGAATGATAATGTCCTCTAGACTATATCGAAGATGTTCCATGTCTCCTTGTGAATGTTTAGCAATACTGGCTCTTGATTGAGCCTGATTGTGTGTCATTACCATTGTCTAATCTATGCAAAAAGTAAATAAACAAACAAGCAAGAAAATAATGTTTGTGATTTTTTTTGTTAATGATTTTTATTTTTTAATTTTTTTTTTTATTTTTTGTGTGTTTTGATTATAAAACCTATTCCTATGACATCTAAAAGGTAAAATTAAATTAAAACTATGAAAGTGGTTTACATACACCCCTTATCAAGGAATGCAATGCAAATGGCAAAAAGTGGTTTCCTAGGATGTTGGATATGGCTGATGGGTATCCTAAGAAAATAAAATACCTTTGGAAGAGGTCGTGATATCTATTTCCTTACTACGAACCCATTTAGGCTTTTTCTTCACCCTCCTGTGAGATTGGACATGAACAACAACTATGATTTCATAAATTATTAAGCCCCAAGAATTGGAGGGTGTCTAACCTTCCTACTTTAGGATGCACCCAAAAGTAGAGGACTTTTTGATGATGAAGTTTGAAAAGCCACTCACGAGGGCAACCAGGGTTGCTACGATGTGAGCCAATGAGTGGAGATGAATCCCACCATTGTTGGTCTCGATCAATGGTTGGTGATGAAATTCAACTCGTCGATGTTCATAATATATTGTGAAGTGTGCGAGGTTATTTTTAAATTATTGCAAAAGGAAAATCAAAGAGCAATCAAATGATATTTCACTAATGCAATATACACTAACTTTTATGATGTAGAACCTTATATAAATAATTAGCCTTTAATTAGACAACAAGCAAGCATATCAACAAAGCAACAAACAGAGGTTGTCTGGACCTGAGATGGTCGTAGATAGAGGTAGTCTAAACCTGAGACAGTTCCAAACAGAGGCCATCTAGACTTGAGACGGTTGTAGATAGAGGTCATCTAGACTTGAGACGATCATAGATAGGGGCCTGAAACTAAAAAACTTATTGTATATTTCCTATAATTTAATTTGTTTCTGTCTTTCTTTATAAAAAAATAGAAATAAAAGGATGAAAGAACTTACTGTGATAGCCTAAGTCTATTTTAGATTTCCAACTTTGTCATCGTTCTCCTTCTGCTTTAACCCAAGATAATTGTTCCTGAGTACCTATAAGATGCAAAAACTAGTCAGAAAGCCAAAAAGTTAGGGACTAGGTCCCACCGTGATCACCATCTGAGAGCAAGAAAATTGTGCACCATATAATAAAACAAAGATAGCAATATATGTAATTGTGAACACAATGATACGGCAATAGAAAGAAGGGGCCCTTTTGTATTATTTTTTTTTTCAATGTGTTACAATCAAGACTCCTTCTAAGGGGATGCTACCTATTATATAATAAATACAAATGAAATATTTAGGTGCACTGTAAATGATCTTCTTGCAATCACAAATCGTTTAAGGGTGGATTTTCCATGACCATGCGAAGAGGGTTTGATGTGGATCTTGCGCTCCTTTATCGTATGTTAGATCCTGTAATATGCACATAAAGAAACTAGAAATAAATCAAAAGCATATGCATGATAAATGAAATAGAATGCGATAAAAGAAGATAAACCAGACCAAAGCATGTGAAATCTAAAATCTATCTAAATGCAGGAATGATAAAAATGCTAATCTAAGCTATGCTAAAAGAAAGCAGTAAAAATTAGGTCTCTACTAGAGGCCATATCAAGGTTAGATGGCCTTGTCAGTGGGCTATCTTGGGTTAATATGGTCGTTATCCCAAGATTGTATTTCTTCATGGTCGAGTCGAGATGACATTTGGTATTAAGCTAGGGTTTTGTCAATGAATTATTGTGTTGTGAGAACGACTTGATGGATTATATCAATCATCAAGGTAAGGGTATTTGATTGCATGAAAGATGAGAGTACAAATTCTAATACTTTCAGCAATCTTGTAGCATCACACCCTTGATTGCATTTTTCTTGGATGTTTAGACTCTATAGAATCATAAATAGTTGTCCAAGAAACCCATGATGGATTATTCAGTGATCACTTTACTTATGTCACCATCACCAAGAAACTCCTTAGGATGGATTATTATTGGCCCTCCATGGAAAAAGACTTATGAATATGTCAAGAAGTATACTAAGTGTTAAAAGCATGACAACCTTATCCATGCTCCTTCCAAAGCCCTTCTATCCTTAACCCCACCTTGGTCATTCTCCATTTCGGGATTAGACATCATTGGGAATCTAAATCCATATCATTTGATGGACACAAATTTATCATCACAACTACCGAGTACTTAACCAAATGGGTCAAATCCATGCTATTAGCCTTGACCACTAGAACACATTCTCCAAGTTTATTCTTAACCAAATCCTTAGCCATTATAGCATCCCTTATGTTCTCATCTAGGATAATGATTTTTTTTTTATGAACAGATGTATAAAAGACTTGTGGTAAGTATAAGATACAATACAAATGATCCACCCCTTACTATCCCTAAGGCAACGGTTAAGTCAAAGCCTCTAATAAGACCCTTATCAAAATCCTCAAGAAGTTTATCAATAATATTGGTAGAGATTGACATCTATAATTGTATCCATCCCTTTGAGTGTATCACACTAGTTTTAGGACTCTTACTACTACAAAATCCTATGCTTTGGTTTGTGGAATTAAAGCAATCCTTCCTTTTGAGCTTGAGATTACTTCCTCGTGCATTTTGATGTAGGATACCTATGTTGAAGATGAATATCATCTTGCCCATCTCAGCTAACCAGAACTACTTGATGAAAGGGCATATATGACCTAGAACACCTACAAGTCTATTAGCAAAGGCTTGGATGCACCTATGGTAAGAAGGTACTCTCTTTATCCTTTAAAATTAGTGATTTAGTTCTCAAAGAGAACAAAAAAATTACCAACACCAAAATTGAGCTCAAAGGTAATTTTGAGCCCATTTGGATAGGTTCCTACATCATAACCACCAAGTATGGTTTAGGTGTGCCTTGCCTTGTGTAATAACCCCAAATTTCCCAACCAAAACTAACCATCATCATCATCTTTTTTTTTACAAACTTACATACGTATGAGAGTCTTTTATATATTTTTCCATTGAATAAGTAGTCACCTGAGTTTCCAAGGCTATGCACCACACATGAATCAACTTGATCAAAGTTTATCCATGTGTATGGGAGTGGCCAGTGTCCCATAATGATCAACAAGAATTTTCCAGTCTGTTTCAACCAGAACGCTCATTTCCCTTTTTAAGTTTAACTCTAAGTTAAACTAGTTCCAACCATAGGTATCTTTCAACCTAGCTTTAAGTGTATGCCTTGATGACTATTCATTGTTTTCCAATGATATAATATTTTTAGGTGCAGTGCTTAACCAACCAACCATACCCCATATGGTTTGTTAAGGGAATCATCCAACCGATTCTCGTAGACATATGTTGTCTACCACTTTATCTCATTGACTATTAACTATTTAGATCTCTCATTTGTATAATATTTGATATGTTTATGTTCATCCTGTGTTTCCACATTTATACTTACATAATTATAAAGATCCAATTTAACCATTCATACTCAAAGCAACCACTTGAGAATTCAAGTAATATATATTAGATCAGGTAAAAAATTTGTTTTTAGAACATAATACTTCAAAGAGGTTTACACTGATTATAGCCTATATAATCAGATATTCAGAAATTACATTATGAAACCCTTTTCAATGAATCATAAATTCCTACAAGCTATTACATCATTTCTTTTGCAAAAATCTCTTAATGTTACAACAATAGCCTCATTGAGTTGAATACAATAACAACTTCTTTCGGTCTTCAACTCTCTTTCAGGTTCATCAAGTTCTTCAGGAATAGTTGTCGCAGTCCAACCAGTACTAGGTGATAGGTTACTCGGGATCAGGACAATCCAAATTATGAACATGCATATCTAACTACAAAATGCCATGCAATAGTAATCCATAGAATGCATACAGTTTTTCAACAACCAAGCATCCAACACAATTCAAGAGTAGGAAATCCCATACTTTCCTAAGAATGAACTTTTCCCATTCCTTTCATCCCATATTTCCTCACACAGAAAATATGCTCTTAAATCTATACTAATTGCATTCATTGACATGGCTACGGAGAACCCCCATATGTTCCCGAGAAATGCAACCCAGTTACCCTTTCTCCCATATTAGACTATGCCATCACAATATTTTGTTTCTTAATTTAGCATGCATGATTGTGTAAACATGATTCTATTTGTACAATGCATTGGAATCACAATATGGTAAAATGTGCCATTATACAATTTTGTTACCAAGACTCAAGAGACATAAGCACCCAGAAATAACATTTAAACAATCTTGTTCATAACATAAAATCACAATGTCAAAAGAATCCACTACTAGCATCTTTTCTAGATTTGGCCAAAAACATCCATCATAATCAATCAAACTCTCTAAGAGTAGACCAAACTATGTTTACCACATATTTTCAAAAAGGATTATTCCCTTTAATGTAAGTCACTCTAAGTTTCAACCTAGAAATAACTTCTTATATTGTGACATATACATATATATGTAGCATTGGATTTCATCAAACAGTTTTGTGTCATATTAATATTGTTCATGACTAGAGATATTCATAGACTCACGAACATTTCAAAACTTTATACCATAAATGGACAAGCTACCCATATAAATTTTCCTTGGGTAAACTTAAACTTTTTTTTTTATTTAATAACAAATCCAAGTTTATTAAACTTCTAGTAATAGTTGTACATGTTTATTAAACATTAAAGTTATACATTAAATTAAAGTTGTACATGTTTATTAAACATAAAAGTTGTACATGTTTATTAAACATTAAAGCTGTCCATTAAATTAAAGTTGTAATTTACCAAAAATCAATGTCGTTTCAGGCTTTTATAGGATAATGACTGTGTACGATCTGCATCGCGTAAACTCTCTCTCTAAAACCCAACCCAAGTTGAATTGGAAGTCCCTTGCACTCGTCGAACAGGACCAGGGTTTCAACGTTTGTCCAGAGGATGCATTGTGTCCCATCCGAAAGACGTCGTTCGAGAAATTTCTAATGAAGGCGCCGACCAAAGCGTCTACGTTTTTTTATTTATGACACACCCCCTCTAGACGGCAAACAAATCTAAACATCACCAATGACCTTCATATCTACAAATAGAGTGATTCTTGTCCCTCATCCCGTAACCAGATCGCTCGGTTTATGACATGGCTATCCAAAATGTACTACACAGGGCATGAGAGTCCTATAATGGGGCTTGAGCGTTCTTACCGAAGGTAAACCTGCGCTCAAGATCGTGGAACAAGGCTTCTTATATATAAAACTTGAGACCACTCTGTTTCTAACACATTCAAGAGTCACTCTTCTTTGTTTTTTTTTTAAGAATAAAACCTAGACTTAGCCCATGTGCCTACTATACGTAAGCTTCCACCTTACCCATACAAGCTCACATCAAGTCATATTCAATTTCGTAAGTTTCTTTATAAAATGGTCCATTAAACTTGAAACCCCTAAATTTATTTAGAAGAACATTTTTACATAAAGCTAATGCAAACCATGTTTTCAGACAAGAATCCTCATAAATTGTAGAACAACAACAATCTTATACTCAAAGCTTTTTTGTATACTCCATTAAACCCTTTATCCCTTACAACAGTAAGGCTACTTCTATATTATCTCTTCATTCCTTAATCAAGCATACTTATTATCTATAGGGTATCTGGAATTCATAATCCTGACCTGGATCTTTCGTTGACTTCCTTTGTCCCAAGCTCTGGCAAGACCCCCAGTTCTTTGTCCCACACGACTTTTTTTTCTTCAAAAAAAGTAACGAGGTGAGGAAAGCTAAGGTAAATCATGAGGCCCTTCTAGTTTCTGATCCGAGTAAAACCCGGAGAGCATACTCCCTAGGAACCTCTAGATTTCCAAAACCAATTTGCAAAAAATGCGAGACTTTTGGTTTCTGATCCAATTTCTATTGGAGAGCATACTCCCTGATCTCACTCCACAAAAATTGTTATGTCCATGCCTTCCCAAATGCCTCTATTTATAATGGAACTCACCCTCCCCCCATAACCATTATTTTCTTATTAAAAATTTTTGAAGATGAGGAGCCCATCATAAATGTTGTCTAGAAATTGGAGTTAGTTTGACTTTGAAAACGAGGTGGTCCAATCACAACCCAACACATACCAATTCTTCAACTAATATTTTCTTCATTGCTAAGTAACTAATTAATTAACTTAATTAATCACAATTAACTTGTAACTAATCTAGGGATAAAATAGCACTAGATTTAATGCTTCTTTAATGTTGTCCACTAATCAAGCTTAACACAAATTAAAGATCTTAATTAACCAAGTAAACCAATCTTAGCAATTAATTTCTCAACTAACTAAGGAGACAAAGAAACATTCAAGTAAATGCCTTAAATGCCACTAACAATTTATATTTAGCAACAAATTCTCCTAGTTTAGCCAAGCATACTTTATCTATTTTTATTTCATAATTACCTCTATGAAATCAAAACCTTAAACTATATAATGCAAACACAAAGTAGGGTAAAAATTGGGATGTTACACCTTGCCACTCTTGATGGAAAAGAACTTAAAGAACCAATGAACATAATGCATCGTAAAATATATTATGTCTAAAATTGTAATTTGTTGTTTTTTGCTTTTGATACATGTTATTGTCCACTCGATTTTGCTTGTTTACTTCATGTCTTCTTGTCTAGATGCACTTGCTTGTATTTGCTTGGAATACTTATAGCATAGAGAGTCAGGGATACATGATGACATGCAAATGATGATCCTAAATAGGTATATTATTTACCTTTTATCGTATGACTAATACTAATGGATCCTTTCTTGTTCCATCTATACATTGCTCTCATGTCTTTTTATATGCATGCTAAAGTCTATAGTTGGTGCATAATCAAATGTCATTTTTCTTCATGAATAATTCCAAATAATATTCTCCACACTTGTTTATCTCTATATTTTAAAGATCGTTGCTCTTGCATTTTTGTACACAAGTTTAGGAATTATTTCTCATTGTCATCTCCCACTTGTGAACAAAAGGATGAGAACAATACATCTAGTTCATTGTACATCTGATCTCGTTCAATCTAATGTAACTACCAATCTTCCACCTTGTCCCTTTTAGTATATGATGATTCTATCCAGCTTAGTTATTTTAATCTACTATTATCTAGGACTCTAATGACAATAGGACTATATCATTGTCACCTTTATGATCTTGTCATTCTAGATATGTTGTAGACCATATAGGAATTATTCTTACCATATTTATTTCCTCACTTTTTTACAATACGACAAGAAAGATATGTTAGCCTACTTTAATATCCAACTCAAATTTTGAACTCTTCAAACTTATCTCCATATTGTCACATGATTAATAGTGTGATTTTTGTAGGTGGTGATGAGAAACTCATTCATTTCATCTTCTATCTCATGATTGCTATGTGATGAAAACTATGATTTTTCTAGGTGATGATAGCAATATCTTCACCAACCATTTCCTAATCACTATCATATTGCTCTTACACCCATGTAAAATATTAAATTCCCTCAATAGAGTGTTTAAATCCTTTATGTAGGATCATCAAAACTACCTCACTTACATATAGGTAAGGGGCAATATTCATCATATCCATAAAAAATTCATCCCCCTAACAATCCCAAACTTGGGGGTAAATTCATTGTCACATCAACATCATATCCCGCATCTAAAAGTCCTCTGCCACATTTACCTAGAGTAAAGTCCATAGTTGTTTGGCACATCTAATAAGCCCTCTCTAACATTTGTTTCAAAGGCAAGTCTAAAATCCGAAGTCTTACGAAATTCATCTAAAGGTAATGAATAAATCCATTTACAATGTTTATCTAAAGGAAAGCAAAAGTATTTTATGACGTTGGTCTAAAGGCAAAATAAAAGTACCTTATAATTTTCTTTAAATACAAATCCATTAGCATAAGTTCCTTATGACATTTGTCTAGAGGTAAGTCTATTGCCATTTGGCACATCTATAAAGTCCTCAAAAACATTTGTTTTGAGCCAAATCCATTTACAACTTTTAATAAAAAAAAACAAAACATGCCTCTAACATTTATCTAGGGGTACCAAAAACAATATTTTTATATTGTATCATAGCAATTCCTTCTGACATTATCTAGATTCCCCCTGGGAACATCTTTTCTATATTCGTCTTGTATCATAACAATGTTTTATGACATAATCTAAATTCCCCCTAGGTATTTTTTTGTATCATAGTAATGCCTTAGGGCATTATCTAAAGTCCCCTTGGGCACTTTTTTGGTATCATATCTTGTATCATAACAAGGCCTTATGGATTTATCTAAAGCCCCCTTGGACATATTTTTTTTTATCATATCTTATATCCTAGCAACACCTTATGTCAATATCTAAAGTCTTCGTGGGCACATCTTCGTCTATATTCTAACTTGTATCATAACAATGCTTTATGGCATTATCTAAAGTCCCCTTTAGCACATACTTTTGTATATACTTGTATCATATTTATATCATACAATCCAAATCACACATTAATTTAAATATGATCATCTATGCATCTTCGATAAAAAATTACATTATTCCTCACATTACATCATGAAGTCACATCATAAAATCAAACTTAAGATACATCATTAATCATAATAATATCATCACTTATCACCTTAAATTAAATAATCTCATCATTATCATTAACAACATTCACATCCAAATAAACATATCAATAAGTAAACATACATCCGTAGATATATATATATATATATATATATATATATATATATACCTCTGGTATCTATGTATATATTATACAATCAAAATCATGGTACAACACTAATTATAATTAGCCCTTGTAGTTAGCTTTTTGAGTCGATATCAAGGGCTCCTCTTTCTCCTCCTAGTGGTGGCAACATCCTCGTGGAATGTTATAACTATAAGATCACAGACCATGAGTGGGTCTATGTTGTCTTTGTCTTACTTGGTGATGGTAGTTGACAATTTGTTGACATTGTTGCATGGTAGGTTGTTTGATAGTAGGTCGATTGTTTGATCTCTACGGTCAACTATGCATGCACCCATGTTAGGTCTATTGTGTGTTGTTATTATGCATTGTCTATTTAACCTAGTAATGTTTGAAATAGTTGGCTATCATATACTCCATTTATCATTGCAACCTTTGATATAACTACATTCTTCTTTGTAGTCAAGCTCTAAATAATGGATTGTATCATCAAGGCTTGCTATACTAGAGGATCATGCTCTTGTGTCCATGGTTCCACCACAACCTATGTCATGTCTCACTCTATTAGCGCTACTATTAATGTGGCCTCAAGGCTAGCCACCTATTGAGTTAACATGTCTTATCTACCTCCATGTTCGAATGGGATGAATTGCTAGGCCTTGTCTCCCTTGTTGTGATAATTGATATGGTCATAGCTCCTCGTACTATCATTGATGTTGTCCTTTAGCTCCTCTACTAGCATTCTCACCACTATATGACTAGTTACAAGACTACCTATTGAGATCCTCTTAATTGCCTCCCTGACCACGTCCTCTCGCTCATCCTTAGAGCTACCACTATAAACCTATTAGGAAAATTATCTAATACCATCCCCAATAGTGGTTTTTGATGTTGGGGTCATCAACACTAGGATTTAAAATAATTGATTTGTCCACATTAGGCCTAGGAAATGAGTCTAGATATGGCAAGGTGCCAAACTCTTACTCTTGTGTGGATCATCGATACTATAATACATATGGTGGCATGTTCTATCATAAGCAAAAGTGCTTGACCATGCACTCAAAATGGAAGAGCTTATGCTCTCCCTATGGTCCAAATAGCTACCTAATCCTCTCTAGCTAAAAGGCATCCTCTACCTAGCTAGGATGATTCCTATAAGACCACCATGTCACCTACTCCCTCTATAGGTTGTCAATCACCCTCCTAAATTAAGACAGTGCTCCCTTGTGAGGCATTACCTACCCACCCTCCAACTAGTGTGTCCTTTTGTAAGACAATGACACCTCTACATCTACCACTTGTATTTAAAACCTTAATGGACAAATGATTGTTATATGCTCCTAGACCCACACCTGGAGTAGTGTGTTGTAGGACAGGTTCTTCCCTCCTTTGTATACCACTCTATGGATCAATTGGTGTAGTCAACTCAAAATCATGCACCTCTATTTAAAAAAGTCTATTGCTCCAACATGTTTGTGATGACCTCCCTCTACCCTAGTGTATGATATGTTGGCTGGTATCTCCAATAAATCCTCATAAAACTAACACTAATAGCAGGGTTGCTTGTCTATCAAGTTTGCCCCTAGTGTATGTGACATTAATGTCAATGCACAATTATATGACTAGAAACTGAGCAACCCTTATGAGTTGCTCGAGATTCCAAAAATGACTCTAGCTTATGTGAATTGGTGCCCCTTTGATGAGCACCCTCAACATGCGTCAGACATCCTCCAACATCATTGTCATTTTTTTGCATGACAACCAAAAGGTATTCACCTCCAACCCTCATGACATGCCAAACATTCTCCAACATAATTTTCAACTCTCTATGTTGAGGATAACTTAGGCTTATTCACTTAAGCCTAAGTTAATATATTATTTATTATTATTCCTATTTCTTGCACTTTGTATTCACGTGAGGCATAGTATGCCCATGTTAGAAATAGGTTGTTAGCATGTTGTTAGATGTTAGTTAACTGTTAGAGATCTTGTTTGTCTTCTAGCAGTTACTGGACATCCATAGTTAGCATTTTGTTAACTAGTAGTTAAGTGGTTGACCATGTTTGGTAGATTGTTGCAACCACTTAACCTACGTGAGATTCCTATGTAATCCTATATTACTTGCATTTCATGAATAAAGTAGCTTCATTATTGATATTCCTACATCATTGGTATCAGTTAGCCTAAGGTTAAGTGCAGGAAGGAGGATTCAGTGCCACTTCATTGCAGATCCTAGGAGGTGTTGTGTGGAGTTGACTTAGAGTCACTCACAACACCAAGTGAAGTTGAGGGCAGAGGGAGGATATTACCCCTATGCCAATTATCTATTTGAAAAGTAGAAATTGAGATATTATCTCATCAGTCCAAGTTAATTTCAAGTTGAGCCTCAAATTGCATTCATATTTTGATCCAGGATTTGAGTTCATTATCAGTTGACAAAAGTCCTTTTCTTTTGCATGAAAAGAGTTCCCTTATAAAATATTAATTTTTATTAATATTTTATTAAAAAAAGGCTGCATAGGCCTTGAGCTTGGCCTAGCTGCCACTTGACTACAGCAGCCAAGCTTGGAGGCCTCACCGGCCACCCAAGCAGCTGGCGATTGACTATCGGCCAACCAGCCACACTGGTAGTCGATCGGCAACCAACCCCGATAAGCACCGACAACCAGCCCGAGCATCATCATTTGCCATGACAATGACGTCGAATGACCACCAACAGTGGCATCCAATCAGCACCGGTAGCCGATGGGCTAGCAAACAATAGTAGCCTTGACCACCAACGCTCGATAGCAACCGACGACCATCATCGTGGCTGATCATCCGGTAGCTAAGCAGTATTGGCCACCAATGATGATAGCCAATAATATTTCAACTACCGACCAGTGGCCATGACGAACCATCTCTCATTCGGCCACCACCAAGTAGGGCAAGAGCGCCCTACTCCTCCATTACAGCCAACCACACAACGAATGCAGGTGTTTTGCAACGTTTTCAACGAAACCCCAACGAGGCAACAGAAAATCGATGTCGATTTTCGACGCGGTGTGTCGCTATTTTAGGCGATAGAAGATCTCGTTGTAGATTCTCAAAACAACGATTGACAATCCCTAACTGTGTTTCTCGATGAATTTCAATTTTCTCGATGGCGGAATTCGGGTTACAAAAGAGCATAGAGGATTCTGGTGAGGAGCAGGCTTTCCCGAAAAAAAATTTAATAACCGATGGAGAAAACCTTAAAGTTTACTAAGGTTTTATTTTAATTATTTTTTCTTGACGACCGAAAAACTTCCCACCAGTGACCGGTCACGACAAGTGGTCCGTGGGATTTATCCCACATTTGTCCCGCGGGGGACCAAGAGGGATTTATTAGCCCAAGCACCACAATTGGAGGGTGTCTAGCTTGCTAGACACTCTACCCTACGTAGAGGCGGTTGGTAGCCTTTATTGCCCGGTTGTTAGCCTCAAAACTAGCTGCTCTTGCGCCACGTGGTGGATGTTCTATGCTAGAACCAGTTCATTTGTTCCTCTAGGCGGTTGCGGGCCAGTTTGACAGTCACCCGTGGTTGACCGAAGAGTTGACCGTCTAATAAAACATTTTTTTTATTGGCGCAAATTCAAAAATTGGCGAGAAATTTGAACTGGAGGGAAAATTTAAATTTGAAAATTCAAATTCGAATTTTGGCGCCAAATCAGCAAAAAGGAGAGCAACTTCAAGAGGTGATATCTTCCTCGTTATTGGTCCGTTTTTGACCAATTTTTTTACGTTATTTTGCAAATTTTCTGAATATTTCTAGTTTTTCCTCCTAACCCAATTTGTAGCATTGTAAAAGGGCTAAATTCTATCATTTTTAAGTGCTTAAATTTTTGCAAATTTGAGTTAATTTTTGTAAAAGCACTTTAAAATAGCCCTATTTTTTAGAGCAATTTTTTTGTAAAATCTAGGCAATTGCTGCATTAGGAACATTGTCAAATTCCTAAGCCTAGATAAGTTTTTGCAAGACCATTTTGTAATCCTCCTAGTCTGGCATATACTAGGAAAAATATGGCTCATGACCTCAGAACAAACATGGAAAACCTCACCGAAGTAGTAGACATTTTGGCTAAAAAAGTAAGAGATATTGTTGTGCAATTTAACCCTGGTGAACTCAAAATCCACCATAATCATGCAAACAAAGCCAAATGTGAGGTTAAAATGTATGATGGATCTAGGGATCCCGATGTCTTATCTGCATGGATTTTGGATATGCAAACTTGGTTTGCTTATGCTAAAATTCTGGAGGATGAAAAAGCCACATTTTCTACACTAAAACTCACAGGTTTAGCAAAAGTTATCATTGTAGAAAGACAGAGCCATAATGCCACCATGACTTGGAAAGAATTAACTCAAATTATGAAAAACACCTTCTTTCCACCAAACTACCAAAGTGACCTCACTACCAAGTGGTATAGATTGAGGCAAACTTATGGAATGTCAGTTTCTGATTTCATTTTCCAATTTAATAGGTTGAGGGTATTGCTTGGTGTGAAATATTCAGAATATGATTTGATTAATAAATTCACTCGTGGCTTGCAAGATCAGATTTTTAGGGAGATCAAATTCAATGTCTTCCTCACCTTGGATGTGGCATTCAATCATGCCATTCTTGCAGAGGAGAAAGTTGGTGCATATCAAAAGTCTCGTTCATCACAGGAGGGCTCTTCCAAAGGCGAGAATCAGCATCAATAGAAGGTGAAGAACAATTCTCAATATTCCCCTCATTCTTCTTCTCCTCCCACTTCTCCTAAAGCACATTCTTCTTCCTTTCATGCTAAAGATTCTTCTTCTTCATTATATTGTGACTTTTGTAAAAAGCATGGACATGTAAAATATGAATGCTATACTTTTGAGAAGTTTAAGAAGAAGAAATCCCTAATTGTATAGCCTGCACATGAGGAACCACAAGATGGTCTCATTTTGGCTATAGGGACAAAAGAATAATATCTTGCTTTAAAGGGTAAACTGAACAAAGTTACCCTAATGTCCAATGTATTTGCTCAAGGGGGGTGTGACCATTTGTTTATCACTAGAGCCCACTTGACGCATGATTTCTATGTTGATTGTATCATTGATAATAGATCGCAAAAGAACCTCATTGCGAAGTCCGTTGTGGAGAAGTTGAAACTTCCCATAAAACCACATCACCAACCTTATGTACTTGGGTGGAAAGATGTAGACTCCACATCCAACATCACCCATACTTGCACCTTGAATTTTGCTTTTGGTGACAAGTTTGTGGACAAAGTTAGGTGTGATGTCACATATATGGATTTTTGTGGACTCTTGCTAGGTAAACCCTATAAATTTGATAGGAATACTATTTATCATGCTAAAAAGAACACCTACACATTGGATTTGCATGGTAAAACCTACTTGATACAAAGGTACCATAGGAATTGTAGGAGACTCTGCAGGGAGTGGTGCGAAAGCATCACAATCCTCACTCACCACAGGTTTGAGGCAGAGTTTGGGTTCCTTTGGATGAGCGCCGCTTTTCAGAGACACCATTTTAGGACCCTCTTTTGGTACCTGATCCTGTTTTCAGTCCTACAACAATAGTGGCACCTGATCGTCAACTTCCGCTCATTTCAGATAGAGTTTTTGAGATGAAGACTCATCACATTGGACAAGGTTCTTCGACTACCTACCTTGTCGCTCGTCGCGATCACTTTCCACACATGGCTCGCTGGAATTCTCACCATGAGATGGCCCATGACTTTCCACATTTGTTGAGAGCATTGGGGTCCAATGCTTATATGGTTGGGAGGAGTGTTGAGGATAACATAGGCTTATTCACTTAAGCCTACGTTAATATATTATTTATTATTATTCCTATTTCTTGCACTTTGTATTCACGTGAGGCATAGTATGCCCATGTTAGAAATAGGTTGTTAGCATATTGTTAGATGTTAGTTAATTTTTAAAGATCTTGTTTGTCTTCTAGCAGTTAGTGGACATCCATAGTTAGCATTTTGTTAACTAGTAGTTAAGTGGTTGGCCATGTTTGGCAGATTGTTGCAACCACTTAACCTACGTGAGATTCCTATGTAATCCTATATATTACTTGCATTTCATGAATAAAGTAGCTTCATTATTGATATTCCTACATCACTCTACATGACAACCAAAAGGTATTCATCTCCAAATATTGTTATTCAACCAATATAGTCAATAAGGCCCTATCAAACTCCACCTTTGACATCACTACATGGTACAACCCTATTATCACCAAGAGTGCATGTTCTCCATAGTTTAAGAGTGCTAACATTATCTCTAAGGTATGTATTTGGCGCTTCCAACAATCTAGTACTTGAAGCCTCTTTTGCAACCATAATCAAGCCAACTAATCAATTCAAACCAAATCTCTAGCCCAAACCTAACCTTAACCTCAAAAAAAACTCAAAAATTGGACTTACAAAAGTGCCACCAAAAAGTAAAAGCACCATCATGAGGTAAAAGCATTGTCAAAGCAACAAAAGTGCCACTTAATGGCAAAAGCACCATTGTGGTGCAATAGGGCTACTTCTTGGTAAAAGTTCCAAAGCATTAGCATGACCGCTATGTAATAATGATGTCCTTTGCTTTGGGTGAAATTTTTAAGACAGTTAAAAAATGTCAAGTTTTGAGGTCCATTCCTAAGGTTGATCCCCTTCTTCTATCATCGATGGTCTCACCTACTCTGCACAATGTGTATGTCATAGTCTCTAAGCTATTGAAACCAATGCTTAGATTGCACGTTCAAAACTCTAATTTATGATCATCAATGGTAAAATTAATTTTGTTTTCACCCCCTAACCATTTTACCTCACCCCATTCGACCATTTTTTTGTTATTTTATTTCTATTTTCCATTGTTGCACATGTGTATTATGGTCAAGTAGAGTTTCCTTGATCAAACTTGATTTTTCCTTCAAAACTCAAGGGGGCACAACCAAGCATAACAACAGTTAATATTGTTTAAAAGATAAAATTTAACAACATTGATGAGCAAAAAATCAAAAGTATCAATTATCTTAAATCATGAATCTTAAGTAACATCTATTTCACTTGTCTTAAAATTGAGGCATGCAAGTCAGTTTTTGACACATTCATCAATTGAAAAATGCATAAAAAGGGAAAATACAAACACCCAAATTTGAGCACATAATCAAATCTTCATAAGCCACCAACACATCCTTTACCTAGGAAATTGAGAATCTTAATCAGATCAAGCATCCAAAGACCAAACTTAGGGGTATTTATTGCTCTAAAGCAAAATTATCATATCTGAGGCAATAACATCAATGGCGCTACTAACTGCATGACACAATTTTGTCAAATTATAAAATTTCAACATTTTCTACCCAATCAACATAACAATGGTCATTTTGGTATTGACATTGAGATCCTTAGTTCTACCAATGCTATTGATGTTGAGTTCCTTAGTGCTACTAATGCTATTGACTGTAAATAAAAAGGAAATGCATGCAACAGATAGTGCCAATTGTCTACCAAATGTAGATTTAAATTTAATTGTTTTTGCCATCTCATAGTACCTTGATTGGTAATAAAATCCTTGAAATTTCCTTCTTGTCTCCCATTTAATCTACCATTCTCCCTTACATGTCAACTTTTTCTTAATCAGCCTGATCCTCTCCATGCAACCTTGACACCTCTCCAACTTGTTGATCCTAGCAGATCTTCTAGAAGATCCTTCAAGGGAGTCATGGGTTTCTATAAAGCTTACCCTTGGGGAGCTCAATCCATCACTTTTTAGAAATAATGAACCTATCGAATTGATATATTCTCTTGGAGTAACTAAACTCTATCAAATTAAGCTGCAAGCTTACTACAATGGTAAGGACTTTGACCTCTCAAAGAGAGGTCCAAGGTTTAAACCCCACTTAGTATGAGGGGATCGAGACCCCTCATAAAAACGTGTATAAACTCATGAATAGCTGCAAGCTTACTACAATGGTAAAAACTTTGGCCTCTCTTTGAGAGATCCAAGGTTCAAACCCCACTTAGTATGAGTGGACCAAGAACCCTCATAAAAACTTGTGTAAACTCTTTGAAGTTGTAAGCTTACTGCAGTGGTAAGGGCTTTGGCCTCTCTTTGAGAGGTCCAAGGTTCAAATCCCACTTAGTATGAGGGGACTAGGACCCCTTATAAAAACCTGCTTAAACTCATTGAAAAACTAAACTCTACTTAATATATACTCATATTTTTACACAACAAGGTGTCACTCCTTTGGCTTCCCACATTCGCATGTGCATCTCGTCAAATTTCTATTAACATCCATATGAAAGGTGAAGGATGTGAGTCATGAGACTTTGGAGTCAAGACAAGCTTCCTGCCCACGATTATTGGGTTGGGCTTCTCACCTCCTTTTGTTTTTCTCTAATTGTTTTTTTTTGTTGGAGAACAAGGGGTTGTACTTGGGTCCCCCACCCTTGATAAATCACAACTCTCTTCTTTAGAGAATGAGAGTTTACAAACAAATTCAATTATCATCTCACTTTATTTGTTATATCAATTTACATAAAATGTCTAAATTCTTGTTTTTTATTTTTTGGAACTTTTTCAATTTTTTGCGTGAATACAAATATCTTAGAATTCGACATCCTTCTTGACATTTTTCTATAACATCCTTCACAATATCAAAACTTCACCTCTACTATCTATGCATTGCATCTTAGTAGAGTAATATTTATAAAACATTGCACTATCATAGCCTGCTTTACCAGATTTGGATTGCTAGTTTCCTTCCTTAAGCACAAGTGCAACCACAAAAATTGTAATATATAGTTTATATGAAAGCGCATTCATGTTATAAAATAAAGCATATATTACCATTGGAAAACATTAAAGTAAATCTTAATCATTATTTAATTCAGGCAGTCAACATTTATTGTCAGCTTCAACTAAACTTACTACTTCCTCTAACCAAGGAAAATATAATTTAACTTCACAATCCTCAATTAAAACCCCCTATTGGCTAGTCTATTTGCATATGTATTTCCTTCCCTTAATGTATGTGTAAACTTGATTTTTTAAACCCCATAGCAAGATCTTGAAATTTTACAATTATCTGTTGTATGCTCCATGGAGCCTTTGCTTTCCTCAAAATAGCATTTATTACTATGAGTGAATCATCTTCCATCCATACTTTGTTTCATTTCATTTGTTTGCATATTTTTAACCCTTCCAAAGCCACCCAAGCTTCAACTTCATTATTTGTCTTAAAACCACTATTTAAAGCATAATGAGACAAAATCTCTCCTCTATTATTTCTAATTATTCCTCCTACTCTTGTTGGTCTTGGATTTCCTTTAGATGTTGTGTCTCTAATTGTTAATTTTTAAATATTGATTTGTTATAATCTTGTCTTTGCCTATCTAATCATTTAACATTTGCACTTAAAATTGTATCTTTTTATAATAAAATTAAACAATAGTTTTTCTATGTAAAGTCCTTGTACATTGTTGGCTAGGGCTTTTTATTTTCATTAGATTATCATAGGTTTTTAAGTATTTAAACCTATTCTACTATATCTTCAAGCATAAGCGTCACACAACTATAATCTCAATGATGCTCCTACACTCGAGTTCTACTATAACAAAGATTGTAAATCTATTGTTAGCATTTTATCCATAAACAAAAAAAGCACTATCCCTTGTTGAAAGCATCACCAACGCTATCGCTCTATTGTGGCGCTTCTATTTTTTATGGAAGTAACCAATATTTATAACTTGTAGCTTATATATTAATTTATCTTTGTGAACAAGGGTTTGATGTCATCCAATGAAGTAACATCTCTCCACTGACTTGGGAAGACCCCTCTACATTTAACATTGCCTTTTTCAGCCTATTTTGTAAGTTTTCAATGGAAGTAGAGAGGTACAAACAAAATCACCATCACCCATTGAAAGCGTTGATAATGCTTCTACAATAGGTATTGCTTTTGCCTCTTAGTCAAACTAGGTTAGAATATCATTTTTTTGTGAATCTTATTAGTCTTAGGCTTAATTTGATTGGTATTTGTTATCGAGTTATTCTATTTTCAATTTTTCATTCGTTAAAGAAAATAAAAGGATTGAAAGGCTTAATCATATCATCTTAGAGGACCAATCATTTTACATTCTATCATCATCATAAGCTAGTTTATAGAGTATTCACTACATTATCATTCAATAACCAAAGTGCATTTAAGAAATTAAACTTGTTTGCTTGCATTATTTCTTATACCCTTGCTCATAAAGGAAAATATCTTCATATTATCACTTGAAAATAAAGAAGCATAAAGTCATAGGCCTGTTTGTTGCATTTTATTTGACTGCATTCGTAGTTAGCTAGTGTTAGATTAAAGTAAGACAACCACAAGAATCTCTTAGGGAAAACATAGGCGTTTTCAAATGAAACCACAAAATAGTAGACTAGGCTCGTAACTTCCTCTATCCTCGAAGTGAGACACTGCAAACATGATACCCATAGGGATAAGAGAGCAAACACACTTGGTCCCACTGGTTGATTAAAGATCCTTCACAATTTCCTCATCTCATACTTGGTCTCTCTTAGATGAATTCCCTTAAATTATTACCATTATTCCTCAAATCCTCCTTATTGATAAATTGATATGGAAGTCCAAAAATCCTAACCCAAACTAGAAGTTTGTTAAGAGTTTTTGTCTAGATAAAAATATTCTCACTCTATGGTTTTAACTAAAAGTTATCTTTCCCTAAACCATAGGTCACCACTTATTATTTTATCCCTAATGTTTGAATTAGAGAAGATGATGGGAAAATATCATTTTAAAAGGAAATAATGTGAACTTAATTCCTACTTCCATTTAATCCACCTTTAGATCTCCAAGTAAGTTGGCTAGTATCCCTGAAACTTATATGTCATCCTTTTGCTTTTAAGAACCATTCTAATTGTCTCATCCTTGATAACAACTTTAAGTGAAATACTTATCACTTAACAAAATTCCACTAGAATCATTTTTTTTTCCAACTAAAACATTCTTAATTTCAATTAGGGCTTCCATAAAAGGTATTTTTCCTTGCCACAATTTTCCTCCTTGTAATCCTTCTCCATCCTTTTAAGATATTACTTGCCCTTGTTCAATGTTCTCCCTTTAAACAATGTCAAGACAACAATATAATAAAATGAAGTGGTGTTTGCCCTTGTTCTGTATTCTCTCTTCAACTTAAGTGGATCTAACATTAAGACTTTGAAACTCCAAACAAAAGGTTCAAGGTAAATCTAATGGAGAATATAACTGCTTACCATACTTCAATAACCAAAGTTTGGTTAGATAGTTAGAGAAACATATATTTAGTAAAGAACATCTTCTATAAAGATTGTCTCATATAACCTATAATCACATAAAAATAAAAAAATATTTTACTTAATCAAACTTTCTTATCCAAGTATTTTAGCTTGTTTGTTGTTTTGCAAATTTATAAAAATAAAAATTTTAAATTACAAAACCCCATGGAGTTTGTGTTAGTGGGTTTAAAAAAAATAAAAAAATCATAAGCGTTACACTTAGAGAAAAAAAATTTGGACGACCTCATCAACGGTCTTGTTTGTTGTTTTACAAATTTATAAAAAAAAAAAACAAAAAAAAACATAACCTTCCCATTTAGAAAAAAAAAAAAATTGGACGACCTCATCAACGGTCTTGATTTTCTCAATCTACCAAATCTTATCCTCTCTATATATACAATAAAAATTTAAATATAGAGTCAATAAAATGCGCTCTTTTATTAACACTTGAGTCCGCCATCACCCCTAAGATAGTTGAGCATTAGGTGGGTACCTTCTCTAACATATACACAGCTATACCCCTGCGAAAACCTAAAAACCCTCTGCGTTCGCATCGTATCGACTCTTCGCCAACTGTAATCGAAGAATTATTTCTCAAAAGTCAGCCATGGATTTCCCGAAGGATCATTACACAGAAGAGGAGGAGATGCCTTCTTCCAACGGTGACGCTCGCGAGGAGGAGCAGGAAGCCGCCGACGTTGAAGAAGAAAATAATAACGGGAGCGGTCATGATGATGAAGATGAGGATGATAATAATAATAACAATAATGATATTAGCGCTGCATCCAGAGACGGTTCCAGTCCCGGGTGAGTACCTTGGTTTCGATTTTGTATTATACAGACTTGATGCATTTGATTCAGTAGATCTGGATAATAAACTTTCTTTATGTTGACCATGGCAGGAAAATCTTTGTTGGGGGTCTCTCTAGGGATACAACCCCTGGTATGTTCGTTCCTGAAACAGTTTTTTCTTCATTTTGTTATTCTTTTTTATGTCGCGTCCTTATGGTTTTTAGGGGTATTGATTAGGATATATTTAGAATCTTGATTTTTTAGGGGATAAATTTGAATGTGGTTGTGGATAGTGTGCAGCGACATCCTTAGGGTTTTTAGGAATATCTATTAGAGTATATGTAAGAACTTGATTTTTTAGGGTTTGAATATGAATGTGGTTGTGGATATCGTACAGCAACATTTACAAAGCATTTCGGCAAGTATGGGGAGATAACAGACTCGGTTATCATGAAGGATCGAGTCACGGGACAGCCTCGAGGTTTTGGGTTTGTCACGTATGCCGACCCCTCTGTTGTAGACAAGGTTATTCAGGACAAGCACGTACTGGATGGCAGAACAGTAAGTTTTTTCTCTTTTTCGTTTTGAGCTTTTAAATTTAATCCCTAGTAGTTCAAATATTATTAGTTCTAATTGGAAGATATGAATATGTGCAATCCCCTTTATTTGCATTATCATTCTCAAGTAGACAATGGTTTCACAGAGGGTTTAAACCTAGGGCGACCTAATAAATTATTCCGAAAATTTTCTTTTATTTTTATTATCAAAAGTGTGTTTAATTGCAAATTATAAATACCTTATCCCCTTTTTACATTAACATTAAATCATCACTGGTGCTTTACTCCACATTGTTGGCACAAAGTATTTGAACCCATGGCATTGTGGTGGTAATCTCTTCCGCTTACCACACTAAGCTATGGCAGCGCTTAAACGCTCCTGTGTGATGCATATTGGGCTTTTATATTTATATGCCTATTTTGTCTATTAGATTTCGTATATGTTGTTGTATATATATTTCTATAACTGTTTCATTCATTAACATTGCATGTGTTGTCTGTCTATAGGTGGAAATTAAACGAACCATTCCAAGAGGTAGTGCTGCCTCGAAGGGCCCCAAGACAAAGAAAATTTTTGTGGGTGGTATACCGACATCAATTACTGAGGGTTGGTTTTCCATCTCTATGTGTCTTTTGTTTGCATATTATATTTGTAATAATCACATATAATGGCATGAATAATTGCATGTCTGGTAAAGGAGGCGGTGATTGTGACTGTGGCTTGCTTGCATCACTGAGAGTGGAACTAACTCATGCTTGGTTTTGAGCATGGGCTATTGCTTGTCTGGGTTTAGTTTCTCTGTTTCATATTATGGAGTAGGCTAGTTAGGGTGCTAGGCTAAGCAATTTTTTTTATATTTTACAGATGAATTCAAGGAATACTTTGCCAAGTTTGGCAAGGTTGTAGAGCATCAAATTATGCAAGATCGAAGCACTGGTCGTTCCAGAGGGTTTGGTTTTGTAACTTTTGACAGTGAGCAGGCTGTAGAAGATATATTATCTCAGGGCAGAATGTTTGAACTAGGTGGAAAGCAGGTATTTGTCCAAGTTTGTGCCAGCATTAGTAGTGATTACTTATTTTTATCTTATTAGCGAATGCTGGTGGGTTTACTATAATGGTTTTCTATCAGGTTCTGCCTATAGATGGTTCACATTCCCTGGGAATAAGATTCCCTGTTTTGGCCTCCTTAGTAAAAGGATTTCCTTCACTTCTTCAATTCATTCCATAATTAGGCTTGTAATTTTACTTTTGTAGGTGGAGATCAAGAAGGCTGAACCCAAGAAACCTTTGCCTGACGCTGGGCCCGCATTTGGGGTTGATAGTAGGGCTCCCTATTTTCCTGGTGCAGTTGGGGGCTTCAGGGATAGTTATAGTGGGTTTGGAGGACATGCCTATGGAAGCAACCCCTATAGGTCTGGAGGAGGTTATGGTGGGTACGGGGGTCCCGAGTATGGGAGGGGTTATGGAGCTTATGGTGGCAGCGGTTTAGGAAGCTATGGAGAAGACACGAGTCGTGGGTATGGAGGTCGTGTTGGTGCCTATGGTGAGGGCTATGGTGCCTATGGCAGTGGAATGATGGGTGGCTATGGTGCCTCTGGTGATGCTTATGGTCCATATGCTGATGGGGGCTATGACTCACGGGTGGGTGGTCCATATGGTAGTGGTGGTGCCTATGGGGGTGGTAGGGGTGCTTATGGGGGTAGTGGCAATGGTCGGTACCACCCATATGCAAGGTAGAAAACCTTTTGGTATTATTAAAATATGTGATCATTTGTCCATCTTGCAATGTCAAGCTTTCAAGTCATGTTCTGGATTCTCTGATAACAAGATTTATTGTATGTTACTCTGGGAAGGTTATTCTCTCCAGAATTTGGAGGAATTCTTGGTTCACTAATTAGTAATTACATTCTGGAGTTCTGTTTCACTCATAGAAGATCTGTTTATCCAACAATTGGAGGAATTTTACCAGTTAATTTAGAACTGTTTAGTAGGATAACTCTTTATATTTTTTTATAAATATTTAATGATCTTAGCAGGGCTCAAAATAAGTGTGATACATTGTATGGAAATAGTTCTGGCATGTTGTGGATGTTGTTTAGTCCTGTATGTTGTTTTGTTTTTCTGTCTACTGTTTCATATATATGTATCTAGATATGTCACGAGAATGCTTAAATTTATAGAAAGTGATGTATATGGGAGTATATTTCTGGTTGTCAATTCCACTTGAGTTTTAATTTTTTTATATTTATTTTGAGGAAAATGTTGTCTATCTGAGGATATATTGTATTAAAACTTATGTGTTATTAAAATTATGATTACTTTTCTCTGTTTGATAAAACCATTTCCAGTATAGCCAGTTATAGCCAGTTATAGCCAGTCTGGGCCCAGGTTTGTCCGAACTGGGCCCAGGTTTGGTCTTGTACTTATCTTTTGGGCCAACCGAATTGGTCTGGTTTGGTTTGGCAATTATGCATGTATCACTTGGCAAGATTTGAACCTGTCTCTCCTTGAAACTCGAGGAATTTAACTAGTTGAGTTCATGCCATTTGATCACATTTATATATATTTTATAATATTTATATTATTTTATTTATTTGTTTTCCTGAAATCTCAAACTTTTGATCTTTTTAGCTTTTTGTTTGGACTGAACTTTCTGAACACGTTAATTGTGATCAATATCAAGGGACTTATACATTTTAAACTATAATGGAGTGCTCTTACAATATATCTGAAGCCAGTACAATTTTAAATTGCTTCTACAGTCTATTAGTATGAGAACAAATAACTTAATTGCATAACATATGATGTTTAGATACATAGGATGTTGACTTTGACATTACTCATTTAACCCTTTCAAATAACAGTATGTTTGATTTTATAACTGATGTTTTGGCTATAAAACACACAAGATTTTTGATATGAACTACGCAAGCCATTATTCAGTTAAAGGAATCATTAGGTTTTTTTGGAAACTATTTGAAGGACATTTAAATGTTCTGTCCATTTGGGGTTTAGTTGAATGTATCTTTTCACTTTAAAATATTGTATCTTATCAGAATTTTCCTAAGATGGTTATTTAGCTTATTGACAGGAGCTACAAATGCTATTATCTGTGATGTTCCCATCAAGATCAAGTGTTGGGAATATTAAGTTATTCTATAATTGGATTTTAGCTTCTTAAACAACTTTGCTTATGGATATTGTTTTTACTTTGTTGTAGCTATATCTGCACAGGTTAGATATCAGGTCTTTAGATACTTAAATTTATTGGCATGTAGTGCACAACAATGTGGCCTACCTGATTTGGGTTTCCACTAAAATATAATTAAGGAAGGATCAGTAGTTCACATACTTCTTGCTTTCAAAAAGTGTTCTGCTCTTGTAGTTATATTTGCAGGTTAGATGGCAAGTTATGGATAGTACACACAGCACCTACGAAGTAGTGAAGGCTTCAAATGTACTTGATATATATTCTTGTTGGAAGGTTACCTCAGAAATTGGGAAAATTTGTGGTAGATGCCACAGAGGAACGGTGAACAGTCTTGGGACATGATTCTAGATCAGGGTTAGTTGCTATTTCAAGTCTAGATTTTAGTTCATAATTTTCAGTGGTTTTTGTTTGTACTAGTGAGCTTGTATCGTTGTTACCATTCTATGCATATTGTGATTGAATATTCATTGGTTGTAATTTATAGATTTGTGGTGGTTGTATTACAAAGAAAACATGTGCAGCTTGTATGCCAATTATCATTCAGATGCAGTTTTTTGTATTTTTCTATTGTGCATATTGCTTCTTTACTTGCATCTTGATAGCTGTTTGTATTGTTGTTATAAATTGATGGATATACTAGTAATTTGTCATATTTATCTATTTCTCATCCGGAAATACAATCTGTTACTTATGTCAATTTGTGTTTGTAAGCAGTGCAGTAACTGTCTAAAGACTGTTGAATCAGTATAACATCAAGCCACTGAAGTGTTGATATTGTGGTGTGGAACACGAAGTCCTGAGAGACAAAGGAACAGATTGGTAAGTTAAAACAACAGGTGGGTAATTGAATTATAAGCTTTAGCGATTATGTTCTGACCAAGTTCTTGTTAAATGTTTTTATTTCTGTCTTGGAAATCTAATCCATAACTCTTAAGTAACCAAAATTCTGTGTTGACAAATACCTTCAACCAAACATCACTGTTAAAAAAGAAAAGATAAGAAAGAGATGCATCTCTAAAATTAGGCCACAAGTACAGCTAAACAACATCCTTCAAAAAACATAAGCATCTTAAAATTGATATCATTGAAACCAGATTGTATTGCTATTTGATTTTTGCAAGTACATAGCAACTGAATGGATAAAATTATAATGGGTATACTATTTTTAAGATGAGCATTTGACTATTATTCCAATTTTACTGATGGATACGAATGAAGTTTAATTGAAATCTGATAGCACTGAGAAAAATGTAGATGTGAATGCATTACTTCGGTAAATTCAAAAATAATATATTATGAGAAACATAGAACAACATAAATATAGAAGAGAACAGGATGCTATACTTGAAGGTCGTTGATAAAACAAGTTGGAGGATATGTTGTGGATGTGAAATTGTTTTAAATAACTTATAAATGCTTCTTGTTTTAATAAGAATTGTGAAATTTCTATTGGTGTGATAGTATTGTAATCCTTATTTTTCATGTTTTTAGTGGTCAACCTAAATTTTTTTGACATCTGAAGAATTTTTATTTTGGGAATGGACTCAATAGTTGAAGCCTATTGGCTGATTAAGAAGTAGGTAAGTATGACTAGTATTTGGAATATTTCTAATGGATTGATTGGTTGGCACTGTTAATATCTTGAAACTTAGTAGAGGTAGATAACCACATTAGGTTTCTAGGCTTTGTACAAACAGGAACTTCTTATTAATTTTGCTGCTTTGATTTGGATGTAGTATTGTCTAATTTCTATTGTTATTGAAGGAATGCATTTTCAGTTAGGCCTGTTGCATGTCATGTTTAGAGGTCATGAAACAAAAAAATAAATAGAGGGAGTGTTCTGGAGATGATGATCAGAAGCAAAAATGTATTGTACATGAACATGTAATATACCGATCCTATAGGAAATTGTTGTCATATTTCAGTATAATTTTTAAGATGGTGGATGTACAATTGATGGTGGATCATATTTGGGATTCCTTCTACCCTTTTGAGGGGCAGTTTTGAAGATGCGAAATTGCTACACAATTTCTATTTGAGGATGAGTGACTTTCAGTGCTGTCATTTTGCTGTTTTGTAAGTGAGATAATTACTATGTTGCTTCATGTTGTAAAATGTTTTTTTAGAATGCTTTACCATAAAGCTAGATGTTGTCATTATACATACTGATGTTTGTAGCATGTTCCATTCGTATAAAATGGCATATGAAAGTAAGGGTTGGACCTGCCTAATTTATACGTGCTTTTCAAAGAGTTGATTTTGGTGCATGTTGCATTCCTATAAAATGGCATATGAAATCAAGGGTTGGACCTGCCTAATTTATACGTGTCTTTCAAAGAGTTGATTCTGCGGCATTTAGCTGGTTCACATTTTTGCATTAGTCCAAAAGAGGGTTCTTGTATTAAATTATTGAAAAAATTGCTCACTTTTGATTGGAAACCAACAGGGTAAAAGTGGCAATGATATCCCTATCTTTTATTCCAACATCTTCTACTTTTGAAGGAAAATTGCAGGGAATCTGTCAAGAATAGATGACTTGTCAAGATGGTAAGATATATATTTTTAATTGGTAGTTTGTGATCGAAACAAGCTCACCCGTATTACATCATGACCACACAGTGGTATTAAGACAGTTTGGCAATTATGCATGTATCACTTGGGTCTTATCCTTTGAAAGTTGACGAATATAACTGGTTGAGCTAATGCCATTTGATAGATGGAAAGATATATTTTTTAAATTGGTTATATAGGATTGAAACCGGCGTCACTTGTATTACATCTCTACATAGTGGATATTATCCACGTACCGTTTGGCAAGATTCAAACCTGGGTCTCCTCCTTGAATGTTGAGGAATCTAACCAAATGCCATCTTATAGATGGAAAAAGAAAATTGCCTTCTATAGTTCTTTCATTAAAATCTTCTTCATTTTTTCCTTTGCCCAAGAATTGATGGAATGTTTTGCAAAAAAGAGACTTGAGACCCCATATCTTGACCATCTTTTGATAGAAGATATTAAGAAGAAATTGGGGTCTTCAAGCCACCTAGACTAAAACAAAATGGCTTTTGGATGGCCATTATTGAGGTAAGTCACATATCAAGAGAATTGGTTCATTCTTTTTGATTAGTGCTTGCAATAAAATATTTAAAGACATTATTCTACTTTGTTGCTTTGATTTGGAATATACCTCTTTCATCTTTCATTGTAAAATTGTGAGATAATGTGATGTTTTCCATGTTTCTTGAAGGTAATGCAAGAAATTGTTGTAGAACTCCTATACTAAGGTTTTTTTCTTTTAAAATATTACCATGGAAACCCTAAAAGTTCAATGTTTGTTTTATTTATATATGCAAAACCAAAATACAATGTTTTCATAGTCTACCTATTAAACCCAATTGTCTTGATTTAATTTAGATCTAATCGTGATGGATTTTGATAAAAGTTTTGAAAAATCATTGGCAACATATCTTGGATTATGTGGAAGCCTTCTCACACTTGCATGAACACTAACTCCTCATATTTGCATGAACTCTCTATCGATACAACCAAACCTACATTGAAACCTTTCCAAGAGTTGTGTACATGGAAATTGATTTTACTTTGTTGTCTCAAGTAAAGACCATCACTCTAGAAAACATGGGCCATAGCTTAGGATGTTGTTTCCAGCGTTAGAATTGGAGAAAACCATGATTTGCGCAGACGTTTGACTGGTCCTTGAAGCTTTTGACTATCATTATTGATTTGTTATAGTATAGAAAGTGTTTACAACATTAAATTTTATGTTTTTATTTAGAGAATAAAAGACAAATCATGCATTATTTATTATATGATTTTTAAAATTATACATAAAGTCGAAGCAACACCTTGTTAGATAAGGGAATATGTGTCATTTTTATATATTTATATAATACCAATGTTAAAGATGCTTTTGGTTTATGGATTTCTTCATTTCAATGTGAAAACTTGGACCATCTAATTAAAAAGTAGCTTTTTTTTCTCTGTACCTTTATGTTGGTATAATAGATGGAGTTTGCTTTTATGAATGCCTAATCTCAAGTAAATGTTGAATCCATACAACCTCCTACATTGATTGTTGGTGCTACTTGATAAGTGGCATTGATTGTTGGTGGTTATGTTGTTCAAATACTATTCAAAGCATCACCACACTTAGATGATCTACTTGCAAAATAAAGAACAACTTGAACACAATCCATATTGGCAGGTGAGTTCTTATGTAATCATGCTTTCAAATACTATCTATATTTGCATTGTGATATTTAGTAGAGAATGATGTATGCTTTCAAAGGCCCATTAAAATTCTAAGGGTCATTATGTTTCAAGAATTTCATTTGTCACCTTGTTTTTTTCCCTCTTTTCCCTCTATTTTTCAAAGGTCTCGTTTTGAAACATATGCTATATCCTTCAAACTATGATAAAGAGTAGTCATCACTATTGTACATTTTCAATAATTATTTTTGTAGATCTTTCCATGTACATCATGAATTTTATGCACCAATGTAGTGTATAATTTTGAAACATATACCATATCGTTCAAACTATGATAAAGAGTAGTCATCACTATTGTACATTTTCAATAATTATTTTTGTAGATCTTTTCATGTACATCATGAATTTTATGCACCAATGTAGTGTATAAAAAATGAGTAATTGCATATGGTAAAGATATAATCTCTAAGAAATGAGACCTCAAAAACTCGTTCTGTAGTTTAGAAATTTAATGAGAAAGTACCTCAACTTGTTCTACTAAGTCTATTGTTAGAATTCTTCTCTTTCTATTGCAGTATGCCATGGTATATGAGGAGGATGTGAGCGAACAATGTGGGGTCCATGGGGAAGGTGAGGTTGTGGGAAAAGTGGAGAAGATATGACCCAAACGAAGGAAGATGCGTGCACACGTGCATGTGATAAAAAGTAATGTATAGATCAGATGCATGTACAAAATGTGGGGTCCATGGTGAGGGTGTGGTTGTGGGAAAGGTGGAGAAGATATGATCCAAACAAAGGAAGATGCATGCACACGGGCATGTGATAAAGGGTAATGTATAGGTCAGATGCATGCACACAGGCATGTGCTAAAGGGTAATGTATAGACCATATGAGGCTTTTATCCATTAGAAAATTCTTACCTAAGAGTTACAAGGATTAAGGAGAACACCTAAGGTATAAGACAATTACCTTTGATTTATGTTGTGATAAAGACCTATGAAGAATCTTATTATTGATATAATGGTGTAATGATTTATACTTTAAGGAGAACACCTAAGATCTAACAAAAGGTATGGATTTCTCTTACCATACTTGGACTATATAATGAGTTATGAATGAATGAAATTGTAATCCCTACTTGATTAATTAAATGAGGTGTCTTGATGTTGTAGTTTCACATGCTATTTAACTATTATGCTTTATTTAGATTTTGACATCTTGAATAGATGGATCTAATAATTATCCTCTTAGAATTTGAAGGATCTTGAATGGTTAAAATAGTAAAATAAGTTAGATAGATTATACTATAGTAGTTGTACTAAAAGCAGAGTAAAAGAACTTAGGAGATTATGGGATCTCTTAGGATTGTGGATAGATAATTTATTTGAGATAATGTCTTCCAAGAAACAAAACTAAATAAATTATAATAGAGTAGTCTAAATGAAAATGACTAACTATGAAAGGATCAAGTTACTTCGTTACAAAGATGAGACAAGTAGCTTATTTACTGTACACATAGTATACCTACATAGATTTGTGTATGGTATATAGATGGACATACCCCTTCAATCGACATAAGGAGATAAGTTTGCTCTCACAAAAATGTTGCTAGTAGCGCATAGCATACCTACATAAATGGACTTGTGTATGGTATGAAGATGGGTGTATCCTAAATAGATTTTAGAAAGAATTTTAGTTGTTGAAAGAGAAGATCAACAACTTTAGACGTAGGTTAGCTTAGTTATCATCATAATTGTGCACATACGGATTGAGATAAAGATCTCTTTCAATTATGTGTTAGTAGTTAATGTTTAAAAAAAAAAAAAAGAACACAACCCTTTAGTTATATTTTCGGGTTGTTACATTGTAGGAGTTGTCTGCAAGGTGATATGTTTACTTTGCATCTTGTTAGGAATTGACATATCACAAAAAAACCAATAATCTTAAGTTATGACAATCAATGAGTTCTAATGTTTGTTTGTAACCTTTTTTTTTTTTCACGAGTGCATAAAACACATTGAGGTTTAGTGCCATTTCATACATGAACAAGATACAAAACATAACATATAGCTCCAATTTTATCCCACAGAGGTGAAATGTATAGGCATTTTGACAAATTTAGAAATATTCGTGTAAGTACTTTCATTAAGAATTGATATAATAAGGGGGAATGTTGTGAACATTATGTATTTACCTTATGGTTATAGAGGTTATGGGGAGTTGGAAAGTAGTTGTAACTCCCAACCTTGTACCTTCTTGATTTCACATGTATATATACTTCTATCACATCAATGAAAATGTTGATCACAATGTGCAAATATATTCTACGTTTTTAATAGACTAATATACCAAAGACCATTTAAATTGACAAATGAAGAAAAATTATGCATTGATTCAGACCATCATGGAGTAACTTCCTTCTTTTCGAAAGGAGATAGAATTGTGTTGAAATCACGTCAAAGAATCTATAGATCACAATTATGAGTCATCATTGTGTTTGACAAAAATATGTTAAGGTCCTTCCAACATCTTTTTCGAGGAGTAACTATAGTTGGAGTATATACATTTATAATGCTAACTTTGATGTTTTCCTCTTTCCTACAAAATAATCTAGCAATCCAATTAATTTTTGCATGTGTCCATCCTATATGTGTTTGTCCCATACTTTTGCAATACTGCATGAAGCTCTTATAGAAGAAACTCCTAAACATTTAGTTACTCATCTTCCAAATCACTTAGTTTTGTTACTTGTATTAGTAGGGGTCTTATGCATACCCCTCATATTCCATGAAATCATTTTCATTATCATCACTTTTTATTTTTATTAATGGGCTTAGCCCCACTTGTTAACACCTAGAGTTCATGAATGATCCTTTATATATTACATTCTAATGCTGCCCTAAAAACCCTAAATTTCATTGGATATCTTCCATTTGTTTTTCTTTATTGTGTTGCTCTTGAAACCCTAAATTGCAATGGTTACACTATACTAGTTTTGTTTTTATTGTCGGGAGAAGATTTTTTACTACTTGAGGAGATAAAGATGTTTTATATTATGAAATTTTATTCTCATTACTAGAAATCATTCACTATTATGTAGAAATATAAAATCATTCGTCCACAATAACAATCACTTTATGAAATAAAGATAAATGACATCCTTAGGGTAGGGCAACACCAATAATCTCTTTAAGGAAGGAATAACTCCACAAGATCTCCCAAGATGAGAGTGCCACTTAGAGAGGGTAAAGTCTTATAAGCCATTTCATGGGAAAAAACGATTAGAAGAGAATGCTCAATATGAATCATGATTATTATAATGTCATTATCCCTTCTTTATATATCAATAGCAAGACTTATCATCTATATGTTTGTATTGCCAATGTTTTGTTCACCTCAAAATGTCTAACTAGACCTCAATCTTCTCACACTACTCATAGCAAGACTTATCATCTATATGTTTGTATTGCTCTGAAGGATCTAAAGTGCAAGTAATAACATCAAAATCACATTCTTATTTATGTTGCCTTGGAAATCTTATAGTACAAGGACACTCTTCCATAATAATTACCTTCTTATTTTGCCCTAAAAACCCTAAATTGTTATGGATTTCCTCTATCCTCATTTATTTATTATGTTGCTCTTAAAACCCTAAAGTGCAAGGGATAACCTCTACACCACTTTCACTTTTATTACCAGGAGAGGATTCTATACTACTTGAGGAAAATGAAGATTTATCTAGAATAAAGTTGATCTCTTCTATTGTTTTTGTTTTAGGGTTTTTCTCCACATCTTCCTTTACAACTTTAATTCCTTCCAAATTTGACTTACACATTGTACTTTCTTATCCTTTATATCTTTCTTTGTTTCTTCAAATAATTGATCGAAGTGAGCTATGGTGGCCTTTTTTATATGATGACGTAGATAGGATTTCGTTGCCTCTTCTTTTGGAGTGGAATATCCTTGATCTGATTTAGCTTTTGTTATGGAAGTCCAAAAAGCCTAACCCAAACAAGAAGCTTCTTAATAGTTTTTGTCTCAACATAATTTTTTTCTCTCCATCGTATTAAATTAAGGCAATCTCTCTCTTTAAACCATAGGCCACCACCCATTATTTTATCCTTGATTTTTGAATTGGAAAATATTATGAGGAAAAAACCTTTAGGAAGAAAAGTCACAAAGTAATTTGAATTCAATCCTCACTTCCACTTAATCCAATTTTGAATCTCCAAAAACCCTAGCCAAGATCTATGGAACTTACATATTAACTCTTTAGTTTTCAAAACCATTATATCATGCTCAATCATCTTATCCTTGATAGTTACTTTTGGTGCAACATCTCCTACCTAGATCAAACTTGCTATATATTCACAATTTTGATTATCTCCAACTTGGGCATCCATACTTCCATCTAGGGCATACTGATTTCTAGCTAGGGCATTGTGACTTTCCATTAGACCTTTTAAATATGACTTTCCTTCCATACTAGCAAGTAGGGCTCCCTATTGGCTCACACTCGCTCCCAACTCCCACTTGCCCTTGTCTCTTCTCTCTCTTGGAATTCCTCCACTTCAACAATTTTTCGGAAACAATATTTGGTGCATTCGTGATAAGGGTTTGAACCATAGATGCACTTAGAATGAACTTGTTGCTCTTCCACCATGATTGAAGATACGAAAACCCGTTGAAACCTTTGGTCTGCTTGTGATAACTCTCTTCTCTTGCCTTTGCCTTTGTCATCACATGTGGTCAAGCATTCCCTAGGGTTTTCCAACACATCTCTTAGGAACTCTTAGGAACTAATCAATGTGCTCAACAACCTCATCGAAACTCTTGTTAACTAGAACCACCTCGACCCAAAGTAGTAATAATTATTTATATCTTATGTGGATTACTTTCTAATAGAAACATGTCTTGGAGAAATTTTAATACTATGAGGTTTTGCCTAGAAAGACTATAGTTCAATACATTTGTAGGCAAGGTTCACTTTGCCATGAACTTGGTCAAAGGGTCAAGACATTGAGAAGGATAAAATTCCAACAATACAATATAATCAATGGAGAAAACTTACAAAGCTGCAAGCTTACTACAGTGGTAAGGGCTTTGGCTTCTCTATTAGAGGTCCAAGTTTCAAACCCCACGTAGTATAAGAGGACCATGACCCCTCATAAAACATGTGTAAACTCATTGGATCAAGTGGCATTAGCTCAACTGGTTAGATTCCTCAACATTTCAAGGAGGAGATCGAGGTTTAAATCTTGCCAAACAATACATGGGTAATATCCAAACTTTGTTGTAATACCACTATTTGGTGATGATACTTTGCGGGCGGGGCCCGTTTCAATTCCATATAACCCATTAAAAAATGGTGAAAACTTACAACTAACAAACAAACTTCATATATACCAAAAGGCATGTTGGTTAAAATTAGTCCTAAAAATTTAATCTCTACATTATGTTTTTTTATTGTACAAATTGGTATGCATTATTCATGTTTAGATAGAAGCCTAGATGTAGTTTTGTTTTCAAGAGAACAACTATTTTTTCAGAACTTTGTAGGATGCCACTTTCAAAAGGTATTTGTCAAGGTTAATGGTGTTGGCAGTCAATGGCGACACTTTGTTGGTCGTAACATTTCAACTCTCAACAACCACAAAAAGTTAAAACATTTATTACTTGTATCTCCCTCCTATAGCACATTGAGCATATGAATATATTGGATTCCAATGCCCATTAGATATCTAAACAAGGTTAGCTTTCACATCAGGCCCATTAGATATCTCACCATCAGATGTATGGATTTTCCTTCCTTTTGCGAGCATTGGATTCCAATGGGAAAACCATCGAGACCTGGGGTTTTTCATTTTTGCATTTTAAAAACCACCTATTGAAGCTCATTGATAGTAACAAGAGCAATCAAAACATATTTTTCCTCAAAAGTGATAAGAGTAGGGATCCCTTGAAGAATATTCTATGGAGAAGCTAAGTCGAGAGGTGCAACAACAAATAGATTGGAAAAGTAATTGACAACAATAGAGTTAATGCCATCCCAAGTGTAGACAACATCTCGAGAATCAGATTTGAGGGAAGAAATAAAGTTGTGAGATCTTTGAGCTAGAAGAGACTCGTGGAAGAAATCTGTGTTTCGATCTCCTTATTTGAGCCATTGGATCCTAGGTTTTTGCTTCCATAATAGTTCTTCTATTTTTTATGAGTTGTGAGTCTAATTTCATTTGTAATTCTACTCTCTATGAGGCCATCTAAACGAATTTTCTTATTCAAATTTTCAAGTTGAGCAATAACTTCATGTTTTTTTTGTCGAACATCTCTAAACTCCTTCCAGTTCCAAATATTGATTTTGGATTTAACGTATTGCAACCTTGTGGTAAAACAAAACATCTTAATCCCATACCTTGGTTTACCTTCCTTCCACCATTGTTGCACTCAGGGTCTGAAAGAACTATCTCTAAGCCATATTAACTGAAATCGAAAAGGTGAGAAACTCATATTGGTTTTCCAAATTTCCACCATGACTAGCCAATGATCCAAACCAACATTGTTAAGAATATTCACCTTAGGAATGTGACCATGGATTAAGAAATTGTTAGAGAAAAAGAACCTATCAAATATCTCCATGATACAAGTTAAGACTTGCATTATGTTAGACCAAGTCATAAGGCCATTATCTGGCTGGATTTCCATAAGATGAAGGTTTGCAATATATTCACTCATGAGGTCAGTGCTTTTGTCCAAATTTCTATTTCCCCCATTTTCTCATCCAAAGAGAGGATGGTATTGAAATCTCCTTTGATCAAGATCCAAGCTTCCAGAAAATGAGAGATAATATAAGTTATATCCTTTGACTGTCTTCTCTCTTACTCCAAAGTAGTCAGAGCATAAATAGTTATACAAAGCGTAATTTGGTTATAATGTCTACTTTGAATAACTATAGCCAAAAGATCCCAACTACCAACCATATGGTGAATAACTACCTCTTTTGGGTCCCAAAGGCAAGCAATGCCACTAGAAGTCCCTTAGGAACTAAAGGAAGCAACTTTTCCAGCTGGCCAAATTTTATTAGCAATTGAATCCATTTCCTCTATTGACATCTGCTTTTAGGGAAGGAAAACAAGATGTGGACGATTTGTCGAAATCATTCTTCTAATTTAGTTTTGTTTTGAAAGACTTCCTTTGAGTCCTCTAATATTCCAATTGATGATTTTCATTATTACCAGGGCTAAAAAAGGTAAGGGCATTAATGTTACCTTCCTCTACAAGCTTTTCATCTTCTTTTACCATATGAGGTTAATTGGTCTTGCGACCTACCTTTTGATTGAAATCCATCTTTAGTTTTTTCTGTTTCTTGACTTACCCTAATTGAATATGGGATGGCTTATAACCTCGAAGAATGCATGTACAAAGCCAAAGTGTTACTGGAAGGTTTAACAAAGCCTATATTGGGACCTGTATTATTTGAAGTCTCAACATTTAAAAGATCTTAAAAGATTGTTTTTCTTGTGTATATTTCCTCATCTTTTTTTCTTGTTGAGAATCTTTAATTTGTTGGTTTGTCTTTGAGTCCTTCCTTGCATCTTTAAATTGTGTTTCTAAGATTTCTATCTCCATTATTTCCTCTTCCTCACTTAAGACATCATTTGTGTAAAGAATTTCAAACATATTAGTTGATAACTTCAATTGATCCTTCATAACTGGTTCTTCTGAGTGTTCTTCTTCTTAGGTATTTGGAAACCTGCTATGTTTGAATCCCCTTTCTTTTGATTTAGAATTTTATTTAAGCAGACACTAGCCAAATGACCATATTCATGGCAAATTCTACAACAAAAAGGAATATTCTCATTGTCCACCACTTGCTCCCAAGTGTCCTCTCCAAATTAGAATGAGATATTTTCAAGTAGGGGTTTGTCAAAATCCATTAAAACACAAATCTAAGCATAAATAATATGTTCAATTTTTTTAGTACAATCAACAATCATCATAAAAGTTCCCAAAGAGTTTTCATTTAAAGAAAATACTGTTGGATTCTAGAATTCAACTGGGAGACCAAAGAGTCTAACCCAAACAGGACTTGTAGAAGGCATCTTCTTCAAATTTGAATTTAGTATGCCAAGGCTGCTTGAAAAGCCCCACCATTCCAAAGAACCATGGACCCCATTGAAATATTTTCCCTCTATCTTCATTATTAGAAAATAAAATATGAAAATAACCATTTGGATAGATAGAGATTTGTAACTCACGTTTTGTTTTCCAGTTTTTTGCAGCCAAAACTTTGAAAGAAGATAGGCTCAGATGAAAACCCAAGAAACGACAAATTAGTCCTTTTTTTTTTTTCAGATCTTCTATGCTATTTTGAATGATGCCCATATTAAGCTTAACAATCAAAGTTCCATCAACTAGCCTAACACATCTTGACTCAGTTTTCCTAAGATCAATCTTAGGCATTCTCAGAGGTTTACAGGAAACCCTAAGATTAATGTTATCATTAGGCTGAGGCTATCCACCACGGAGGGCATCCCTAAAATTCATTTTGGGGCCAAGTATTTGAAATCCTTGCCCTTGAAAGAGGTTTCCACAGTGGATTTATTTTGGGGGTGCTCTTTAGCATCAGATTCACTTGAGATCTGAATCATTTCTTGATCAGTTGCTTGAAACTTGTTTCAATATTTCTTTAATCCATGCCTTGGATGCTGAGAAAAGGTATGATTTTCGCTTTTGTTTTGTGCAACAAATTGGAAGCCATTGTCAATCAAGTTCACATCATGAAGATATGTTGAAAGACATATTTCTAACTCATCTTGGGTCCCCTACAATCTCGCTAAATCTTAAGCATAAACCACAAAAATATTGGTTGCTAGGGCCCGAAGGCCCTAAAAAACCTATGGAGCCGCTCACACTCAACACAAATGAAACTTTTGCATAGTCTCACTTTAAAAAAAATTAAAAGTCATCAATTCGCTACTCAATACTTAAAAAAATATCACCTCTACCAACTCTCTCATTGTTTCCTTTTGAAGCACCATTAAAATTAAGTTTGATAAACCAAACTTTTGGATATTTCTACTTGTCACAAATTAATGTAAATCCTTTGCACTATATCCATTATCACAAGTCAACCCCACATTTATATTCAAGTCATGCAACCTACAAATTAACACATCTTTTTACACATTCAAGACTTCCCATGATAAGCATCATGCTTATAAACACTCCATAAGAGATACAATAATATGTATCCAAACTTGGATATAATTCTAAGATTTTTTCTAATTTATTATTTATTTCAAGCCATATATTCCAACATATAATGGTAGGACCAATACTTCATAGAATATATATACACACAATTATGCATATATCCATGGTAAGATATCAACCAAAGTCACATCCTTAAAAATCAAGGTATTTAACTCATTGAGCTTAAGCCATTTATTCCTCCATAGAATAATCAATGCTTTAGCTTTGAAATAGTTAATCCAACATTTCATCAACTCTTTCAATATCAATGGAACAACCCAATGGATTATTATTTTATTAGAAGGGAAACTCCAAATAATAAAATACAAGGATAACATAGAAGTAAACTATCTAATGTTTTTGGATATTTGATCTACGAAATTCATCTAAAAAATATGTGATATCCCCTTCTTTGCAAACTACCATCTATAAGAATTTTACTTTTAATTGCTAACCAATGGAATGTGAGGCCTTGAGGGCCTCAAGTCACCAAATATTTTTCCACGAGAAAATCCTTCAAAGTAAGGAATTCTAATTAAGGCATGTGATATCCCCTTCTTTGCAGACTACCATCTATAATAATTTTACTTTTAATTGCTAACCAATGGAATGTGAGGCCAGGACCTTAAGTCACCAAATATTTTTCCATGAGAAAATCCTTAGAAGTGAGGAATTCTAATAAATGTAAATGGTTATTTTCAGCTTGATTGAGTACCTACCAAACACCCTATCATGGTAGAAAGATAAAATTGTCCCTTTGTACCTCCTTCATCAAGATCTTCTCATGAAGCTTCCATTTTGACATTGTGTTGTAATCAACAAAGTGCTTTGCAAAAACTTAACTTTAAAATAATGTTATACTTCATTCCTAATATGTTTTTCTTGGACACATCTTGCATTTGGTGTTTAAATGTTTTTAGTAAAAAAAGATAAATTTGATTTAATAATAGTATAAAAATAATATTTTGATTGAAACATCCTAGGGGACAGCGTAACAATTTGGGCTTTGGATCTTCTTCAAAGGTCCAAGGTTCAAACCGTGGTGTGGACAAGTGTGTGTGAGGGGGTAGGTGTGTGTATGGTTGTGTGTTCAACCCCTATTGATAAGCTCAACTCTCACCCTTATCAGAGGTCATGGTTGGGATGGGGATTGGGCAAGTGTGTGAGGGGGTGGGTGTGTGTATGGTTGTGTGTCTGGCCCCTATTGATAATCTCAACTCTCACCCTTATCAGAGGTCATGGTTGGGATGAGGATGCCTAGCCCTAAGCGTTGGTCATAGGGGTTTCTCACACTAACCTCAATAAATAAATATCTATATATATAAATATAAATATAAATACAAATATATATATATATATATATATATATATATATAATGTAACATCCCTCCCAAATCTACCTACTAGTTTGCTTACTTTATTTGCATGAATGAGGTACTGCTAATCAATCGGTGGATGTAGGAACAGGTAAATCTTGTTGAAGGACTAATCGAGCAAATCGGACGCCTTCTCCTGATGGCAAATGAATGGCAAAGGTAAAAATGTAAGGCAGAGAAATATGATGAGAGGTAGGGTATTTGATGTTATAGGGTGAAAGACCCTATTAGCAATACACCTATCTAGCGATCCATATAGGTGCATTCATGTAGATGAATATAGAGATGAGTGTTTTGTAATTTGTATGGGCTATGCAGAAATGATTCTTTAGGTATTTTTTTCTCTAAAAAATATATATAAATAATATATACTAAATGAAAATAAAAATTAAATAAAAAACATATAAAAGAATAAATAAAATATATGTAAAAAAAGAATATGAATGGAAAATAACATAAAAAATATTAAAATCCATACCTACACTTGGAGGATTACTTGGAAAAATGTGAGCCAAGACATTTGCATGAACTCCACTTGTGTTAGGCACAATTTTACCTTTTCCATCTATAAAACCAATTGTGAAATCTAAAAGAGGACATCTTCGCTTGAATGTTTCAAACCAATTGTGAAATCTGAAAGAGGATATATTGTAAGAGGAAGAGTCTCCGCAGTTTCTCACGTTAGATCTTGAAATATTTATTTTTATCGAATTATTGTTGGAGTGTGAATGTTGATATGCTTTGAAATGGGTATTTTGTGATGTTTTACCTATAAAGATAGCTAAATATGTTAATTTGTAATGCCAAGAATATTGTGTATTGGTTGGGAATGGATGTTAAATTTAAGTTGTATGTATAGGAAGAAGGTGTAATGAATATATTTGTGTCTTGCATTAATTGTTTGCATACTAGAGTAGTTGCATACATATGGTAGGCGACCGCTCTGACATATGCAAGCCAAAGGACTGTTTACATTTGTCACCATAGAGAAGATAGTATACTATTGAGGCTACGCTGGAAGGGTTCAAATATCATGGCAAGTGCCTAGCTACGTCGCCCTTTGTCTTCAATGTTGAGTAGTTGCAATTGAAACTATGTTATAGACTGCCTAGAGTTGTACTGTCCTCCTAATTGTGTTCTCACTGACTGGAACAATTGATAGAGCACTTTAGAATAGAGGATTACTAGCACATTTAGTCCAAATTGAAGAGTCGCTCATTCAGTTGTTATGTTTTCTAATTAATCTTTGGAAATATTTGAGACTCCAAACAATTGTGTAATCGAAATTATGTATATATAGCCCTTGACATAAAGTATGGTGGTTTGATAATTAATTTATGTTTTGAATAGTATACCAATTCAAATGATAGACGTTTGTAAAATCTGTATAGAGCTTTATGGTATTTAATAAATCTTAATCTTATAACTTTGGTAATTGTTTAAAACGGATGCTGTAAATCTGAAACCACAAAAAAAAAGGAAAATAGGTTATTCGGATGAGTAAGTTGTTAAGGATGGATTTTTTGATAATTGTGTTTTCGTTCTAAAAGAATCCAAACTATAGAATGCTATCCGTAGCATTAGAACTTTGGGATCTATCCCAATCCCATAGTAGTTTGCTTGGTATGAAAGCTCTTCTTATCGTGCATCGTTGAAAACCAAGTCATCCACTCATTTAGAGCAAACCGTGTTCAACCGTCAGATTAGTAGTTTTGGTTTGTAGAAGTAAATCTCAAAGCATGCTATATTGAACGCACAAACTTAAATTAGAGAGTAGATATGCCAATGTTAAAGGAGAATGTGAATTCATAGTGTGGTTCAGAAATTACTTTTAAGGTGATTGAATTAAACTTTAACAAAAGCAACCAGGGGTTCTCTAAAGAATCATTCGATAAACTCCAATGTGGGGTAGCCTGTGTAGACTAGGGAAAATATTGTCTTCCATACACCAAAGCTAGGTTTCACTCTTAGAATTCTCGCTTTGTAGATGTTGACGACGTCACTACTGTTAGTAAATCCATATGGGAGACTTCTTGAAATACGAGAATTAAAATCAGTTTGAAAAAAACTGGCATGTTATAAAGTTGCAGTAATTTTGTTATGATAGTTCCAATATTTCTAATACACTGCTACTTTAAGATGAGAACAATAGCAAACCAACTTGATTAGGGAAACACTGATGTTATGAGATGGGTGGTTTATTACTTCAGAACTCTGACTAATAGTTGCATTAGTGGTTGGTTATTACTTTTGTACATCGTCCAAATAAAATGAAAACATTAGCAAATCGTGCAAGGTTCTTCATAAAAGGAAAGCACTAATGATTTAACCATGTAAATTGACATCTTACTTTAAGGAGGTAAACAAGCACAATATTCTCTTCATAGTGATGATCTTGAAAACTTAGAAAAGTGTGATATTAGTTTTAGAAATATCTTATGCTAAGGGATTGAATCCAAAGATGGTTGTGTATTAAATACGTACTCAAAACTAGTTTGATATGCGTAGCTGGGTGGAGGCTGCTTGGTTTGCATGACATTTACAACGTAAAAAACAATCACAAAGTTGCTTGATAGGTGTGACATTTACAATTCCAAGGTAAATCAATTATCATAGTAAACCATGTAACGTCCAAACATGTTTCGAAATCTCGGAAGATGTAATTGGCCTTAATACAAGTCCGTTTGTTACTTTTGTATTCATACTTAATGTTGAATAATAGAAATTTGGAGATACTTTTGTTGATTGAAAGTATTTTCTTTTGCAGCAAAGACTTTTTATTATAGCATGTATAAATACTTGATTATTTGTTTCTTAATGAGTGGAAACAAATTAATTTTTAGGTGGTAAATTAGGAAATTTAATTTAAGAACTAAACTCAAAATATTTTAACAAACGTGAAAGAATGTATAAGGATAAACCATGCTTTTTAGAAGCCTTAGTAGGAACCGAACAAATATTTTCAATCTAAGATCACCTCGTTCTAGAAATTGAGTAAATTTTTTATCTCACATGTATGAATTGAATCAACAGTAAGTTCAAGGCATAAATATATTTATATATACAAGGTTTTGCAATATTATTTTAATAGATGGATGAAAATCTTTGGACATCTGATTATTTTATTAATTGAAATTGATGTATAAAGAATAAGTTTGAAAATTCAAATAAGTAGTTTAATCTTGATGACTTTTCAACCATAGATATAATGAGAGAAAAGTCTATGAACTTTGGATTTACTTATTTTTATTTCAAATATTGAAGAAATTTCAATACAAGATGTATACTCCAAACCTTTAGAACCAACGGAAGTATTCTATGTCTTCAAATAATCCTAATATTATGACAATAAATTTTAAAACAAGTTTGAGGACTCCATCAAGCGGGATAAACCCACACATCCAACTCTAGCTTTTGCGAGATAGGCAAATGTTGTGTTTTGACTTCAATCGCTTTCCAGTAACCCTGACAGGGACGAGGAGGTCCCATTACTGTGAACAAGTAACAAGGGGTGGAATCAGACACTCTCCAGATTGAAATGCGAGTGGTACGTGAAGGTATCTCACGATCCAAACTCGAGTGGGGAATCATTAGCAAATATCTAGCAAGTTCAAGAGTAGTTGAACCCCGGAGCTAAAAGGTCCAGTGAATGTTGGAATGGGACAACACTTCATTACTCGTAGTGAGGATTGAGTTACCTGGTCTTGAACCAGAGAATTGGTGGGCCCTAACTGGATCCAGAGAAGGTGGGCATACAGTTAGGCACTAGGCATTCAAACGCTAGACCATAGCATATATAATGGGAAAGGAAAAACCCAAAACATATCATGCTATGGGCGGGGAAGCTATGCATCCACCCTTTCAGGTATTATGGGCCCTGAAAGGACAATCCCATGTCGTGAACATAGAACTCTAGTAAAGGAGATGAACGTGTTCACATAATGACACTATTTGTGGTATTTGGGCAATCTTGAACATTTAAGGGAGCTGTCTACAACAATCAATTACCTTGAAATGAATATCCACATGCCTATGTACCAATTAAATCATTGGGTGTATACTAGATTTATTCAAAAAAATTATTTGCGTTTCTTGAACAACCAGGTGAGCAGATATGGGGTGTTACAGTTGGTATCAAAGCCTAGGTTGTGAAACTTTGGGCCGCATATAATTGACTTAGCTTTTGTTGCAACCAGGTAATGGCAAGCTCTTCCAAAAAGTCTGCAATGGCTCAACAAGAGACAATTGCTGAAGGCCCAAGAAAGGGACTTAGAAGGCTTGTAAGGGAGTCTGAAAGGGTGGCTAGAGTAGAAGCACCTCGAAGACTTATCCGAAAGGATAAGGAACTAGTGGCCAATAAAAACCCTCCAAGTGAGGATAATTTGGCTAAAATGGTACAACTACTGCAAGAACAAATGAATCAACAACGTAAGCATATGGAGCTCCAAAGGGTACAATCACAAGAATAATTAAATCAATAGAGGGAGAACACAAAAACGCAAAGGATTCAATTGACTGACCAAATGGAGCAACAGAGGGCACAAATGGCTCAATAGAAAAAACTCCTTACCCAACAACAGAAGTTTATTGAAAATTTGTCCAAAAAGAAGGAGCCATAAAGGAATATGGAGGAAATGATAGAGGGATCAACTCGAAGACGAGTGGGTAGTGAGTTAAAGAAGGATTTGAGAAAAATCGACATCAACAAATTTGATGGCAAGGGTGATAGAGAAGCAACGAAAAGTTGGTTAAACGAAGCTGAGGGATATTATGCTATTAACCCTCTCTCATTCGATTCCAAGACAACGTGGACGGTGGCTCACTTATCAAGACCAGCTATGGACTAGTGGGCAACTTATAAGAACAAACATGTGGAGACAACACATGTTGCTTGGGACACGTTCCTGAAAGAGTTTAGAGACCGATTCTTGACTTGATAATTCTATGTCGAAAATTTTAGAGAATTCACCAATTTGAATTAGGAGAATATGACAGTCGTTGAATATCATCAGAGATTTGTTCATTTACTAAAGTATATACCTGAATATGATAAAAACGAGGAACTGAAGGTGCAAATTTTTTTGATGGGCCTACATCCAAGAATTGGATCTCTTGTTGGCTTGGTAAAACCAAAATATTTATCTGAAGCATATGATACCGCTCAATTTGAGGAGCTAAGCCAAAAGAACAAAAAAACTTATTATCAAAAAATAGAAAGGGATAAGGATGAGTCAAGGAAGAGAAGAGACTTTGGACCTACAAAAGGGATTAAGGACCAGAGTAAGAAGTTTAAAGGTGGAGACCATTACAAACAAGATGACAAAAATAAGAACAAGTACCAAAACAAGGGTTGTCCTGATAGGAGGAACTACAAAAACGACTATAATGCATAGAGAAAGGAAACTACGCCTCAAGTTAGGAATGAGGAAGGTAGAAAGGATAAGGCTCCACTTAAGGGATGTTATATTTGCACTGGGGCTCACTATGCTAATCAGTGTCCACTTAGGGCAGACAAGCAAAAAGTCGCTGAGGAGACCATGCATAAGATATATGTTGCAATAGGTAATTCTACACTTACTGGTCAAGCTACACCATTTCTTATACAAGGAAGAATATTTAATAAGATTGATAGTGGGGCTACTAATAGTTTTATTTTTTTTAGTCTAATAAAAGACATATTGAAAAGTCTTGGATACATGGCAAATGGGTGGAAGGTTGAATATGGGTCAGGGTAGACCTACACTATCAATCAATGTTTATTTGATCCGCAAATCATTTTACCTCAAGGAAAGACTAGATGGCATTTATATGTAGCTCCCCTACATGCCTTTGATATTGTTTTAGGGGTATATTGGCTTAGGGCACATAAGGCTTTATTAAATTTTGAGGAGAGATGGGTAGATTTTACGGATGATGCTAAGAAACGAGTCCGACTTCACTGCGGTCGAGACTCACTTAAGCTACATTACCTGTCTACTATGCAAATGAAGAGAGCTTTAAGGAAAGGAAGTCAGCTCTATGTTGTCAAATTGAATAAAAAATAAGAAATTGAATCTAGTTCGGGTTTGTTCCAACAATATCTGGTATTGAATGGATTTAGGGATGTATTCCAAGAAGATTTATAGGGTTTACCACCACGAAGAGAATTCGACTTCTCAATAGAATTGCTACCGAGAGCTGCACCAATTGCATGAGCCCCTTATAGAATGACCCCTATAGAACTGCAAGAACTGGAGAATTAATTGCAAGATTTGCTTAAAAAGGACATATTAAACCAAGTGTTTCTCCATGGGGTGCACCACTTCTTTTTGTAAAGAAAAATATGGATCATTAAGGTTGTGCATAGATTATATAATGCTCAACAAAATGACAGTCAAGAACAATACTCGCTACCAAGAATTGATGATCTCTTCGACCAACTGGAAGGAGCTACAATATTTTCCAAAATTGACCTTAGGTCGGGGTATCACCAGTTAAGGATAAAAGAAGAGAATACTCAGAAAATTGCTTTCAGGACTAGCTACAATCACTATGAGTTTATTGTGCTTCCTTTTGGCCTAACAAATGCTCTTGCGACATTTATGAACTTAATGAACAATGTTTTTAGAGAAAAATTAGATAGGTTTGTTCTGATATTTCTTGACGACATACTGATTTATTCTAAGAGTAAGGAGGAACATGATCGACACATGAGGATTGTACTACAGATTTTTAGACTAAATCAGCTACATGGAAAATTGTCCAAGTGTGAATTCTACACTCCTCAAGTTCAGTACTTAGGACATGTAATATCTGCTGAGGAAGTTGCGGTAGATCCTAAGAAAATTGAAGCCATCATAAATTGGCCCACACCAACTAATGTAACTGAAGTAAGGATTTTTATGGGTTTATAGACGATTTGTAAAAGGATTCTAAAAAATTGCCCATCCTATCACCAACCTTCAAAGGAAAGGAATTTTTTTCAAATGGACTACCCAATGTGAGGAAGCGTTTAGGGTACTTAAGGAGAAGTTAACCTCAACACCTATTCTTAAAATACCTAACCCGAATGAACCATTTATAGTTTGTACTAATGCATCTATGGAAGGTTTAGGAGGAGTATTGATGCAAGGAGAAGTAGTTATTGCTTATGAGTCCAAAAAACTTAAAAAACATGAAGTAAATTATGCAACTCATGATTTGGAGTTAGTCACCGTGGTACATGCACTTAAAATCTAGAGGTATTATTTGTTTGGAAAGCCCTTTGAGATTAAAACTAATCATCAGAGTCTTCGATATATTTTTACTCAACCCTTGCTAAATGCTAGGCAACGACGGTGGATGTAATTTCTCCCTGAATATGATTTTGGGATTGAGTATATTAAAGGAAAATAAAATAAGTTAGCAAATGCCTTAAGCAGAAGAAAACATATGACTGCCTTGACTCGATGTCAGTTTGGACTCAAGTAGTCAGATTAAGGATTTACATAAAATAGATGAATTTTGTGTTTAGCATCGAGCATAGGTCGAGCAAGGACCTGATAAAGACAAAGTTTTTAAAGTTAAAGATGATCTATTATATTTTAGAGATCGTGTAGTCATTCCTAATAGTGAGGAGTTGAGAAAAGTGATTCTTAAAGAAGCCCATTGTGCTCCATACTCCGCACACCTGGGAGGGGTGAAAATGCGAGAGAATTTGAGGAAAGAATACTATTAGTCAGGTATGAAGAAAGATATAACAAGTTATATTGCTAAATATCTGGAATGTCAAAAATTTAAGGCCAAACATCTACACCCGGTAGGCCAACTATATCCTTATGAAATCCTTACACAAAAATGGCAAGTTATATCTATGGATTTCATAGTCGGTCTTCCAAAAACTCGATTTAGACATGATGCTATTTTGGTTGTGGTTGATAATTTGACTAAGGTAGCTCATTTTATACCTGGAAATGTGTAAGATGATGCGCCTACTGTTACTCAAAAATTTTCTAGAGACATAGTTCAACTCCATGGTTTTCCTGAAGTAATTATATCTGATTGAGATTCTAGATTCATGTTAGAATTTTGGTAAGCCTTACATCAGGCTTGGGGAACGAAGCTCAATATTAGCACTACCTATCACCCTAAAACTAATGGGTAAACCGAAAGGGTCAATCAGGTTCTCGAGGACATGTTAAGAATGTATTGTATGGATCATCAAAGCAAATGGAAGGACTATCTTTTCTTAATTGAGTTTGATTACAACATCGATCATACCACTCTGAGCATGGCTCTATTTGAGGCTTTATATGGGCGAATATGTCGAATGCATTTATTGTGGGATAATTTGGAGGACTGATGCAGTAGCATCCAATGATGTAAGGGCAATCTTGCATCACAGGAAAAAAAAAAAATTATATATATATGTTTAGATCCATGTGTTTAGACCCATATGTTTAAACCCATATATGTTTAGACCCATGTATTTAGACCCATATGTTTAAACCCATATGTTAAAAAATTCAAGATTCAAGTGAATATTTTCTTGGGCGGGAAAATGAAAATGAAAATTTCAAATGAATATTTTCCTGGTGGGAAAATGAAAGGCAAGAAAAGGAGTTACACTTACCAGAACATTCTTTGGGAAGTTATTAATAGGGGGAATAGAGATTACCGAAGGCAGTCCGGTATCACAGATTGTGGCTCCAATTTGCAGATCTCCAATCTTTGTAATAAAATCGGCCTTATGGTCGTACATTGTAATTTCTAATATTGTTTTATTGAAGAAATATTTTATGTGGGATTTCTATTGAGTTTTGTCTATGATTTGATATTAGATGTGGGGTTTCTGATAAATTTGTCTGTGATTTTGAGTACTATGTGAGTGTTGGGTGGAGTAGTCCTTCATAAAGTGGTATTAGAGCAAGATTTTGTGAGTGTGTAAGCAGATCGCCGAACATGAGGTATTTTACACCAAGATTTATGGGTCGGGTTTGGAGAAGCTGGAGCAAGATGCCCCCACGAAGGAACCGAGGTGTTGCCAATAATGTCGTAGTGCCAGCAAAGGATTTCCGAGCTTTGTAGAGGCAAGTCCAGACATTACAAGAAGAGTTGTGTAGAGGGTTTGATCCAAGAAGAGAGGAAAAGAGCGAAGATGAAGTCGAAGAAGAGGAAAACCAGTTTGAGGAAGAAGAAGAGGTAGTAGATCCTTCCCAAGCGAGGTTGTATAGAGCCATATCCCAGATTAGGAAGAGGTCGAAGATGGAGGTTTCCACATACTCAAGAAATCTTAACCTGGAGGAGTTGATTGACTGGATCAATGACCTGGAAGAATATTTTAAATATGAAGAGGTGGAAGATCATGACCGGGTCAAGTTTGCTAAGACCAAACTGAAGGGTCATGCTCGAATCTGGTGGAAAGGAGTACAACTTGATAGAAATAGAAGGGGAAAAGAGAGGATCACTAGATGGGAACAAATGGTGGAAAAGCTGAAGAGGCAGTTTATTTCGGTAGATTATGAGTTAGATCTATTGAAGAAGATGCAAAGTTTGAGACAATCAGGAAAGTTTGTCAAAGAATACACCAAGGAGTTCTACAAGATCTTGATCCGAACCGGACATTCTGAGGCTAACAAGGAGAAGGTAGCCCGTTACATCCATGGGTTGAGAACTAGTATTCAAGAAGAGCTGAGTCTGGTTAGGATGAGCACAATTGAGCATGCTTATCAGTTTACTCTAAAAGTTGAAGAGAAGTTGAACAAAAGGTTTGAGGGCAAGCGGAAAGGAAGAGGTCGTGGAGAAAGAACTGGTGGAAGAATAGATGAAGGACGAGGTGAGAAGAAAGAAGAAGCTAGCAGTAGTCAGGACTAGAAGGGAGATAATGCTTACAGATCCCATGGTCAGAACAACAACTACCCAAGAGGAAGAGGTAGATCTAGCCGAGGAAATGGAGGAAGAGGGTTTCTTGGAACCTGCTTCAACTGTGGAGAAGAAGGTCATCGAGCATATGAGTGTCCACAACACCAAGAGAAGCCAAATAGGAGGCCAACGGGTAATTCCAGAGCTGCTATTGCAGATGAAGGAGCTAAATCAAAACACTCTGAGGAGGCAGAGAGAGGAGAAGTTATGGTCACAAGGAGAACCTTGTTGAATGAGGAGAAGGAACCAGACTAGAGGAAGAGCCTGTTCCGCACAAGGTGCAAATGTTCAGGTAAGGTCTGTAATGTTATTATAGATAATGACAATACTAATAACTTGGTCTCTAAAGAAATGGTTACTAAGTTACAACTAGAGAGGAGGAGACACCCGCATCCATATCAGATTGCATGGTTGTAGAAGGACCATAGAACTTTGGTCAATGAACAATGTTTAGTGAAGTTCAATATTGGGGGTTACCATGATGAGGTACTATGTGACATCATGCCTATGGATGCTTGTCATATGCTATTGGGGAGGCCATGGCAATTTGATCGACATGTAGTACATGATGGACATGCCAACACTTATTCCCTGACAAAGGATGGAGTTCGCCACAAGTTGAAGCCCCTAAAGGAGGTGGACGAAAAGGTATGTAGTAGTGCCATAATTTTTTTAGTTGATGGTAGAAATTTTTTGAATGGTATGAAGCACGAACATATGTGCTATGCATTGATTCCTAGAGTTAATGAGGAAAAATGTGAAGATATACCAGTAGAAGCCTCAAATATGTTAGGAGAATTTCAAAAATATTGTATTAGATAATGTACCTGAAGGTTTACCACCAGTGAGGGAGATTAGTCACCAGATGGATTTGATGCCAGGATCCAGTTTACCAAATAAAATGATTCCTACAGAGAATGAGGAGCTGAACAGACAAGTTCAAGAGCTATTGAAGTTGAAGATAAATTTGAAGTTCAATTATGCACACCATCCATAGACTGATGGACAAACAAAGGTGGTGAATAGGAGTTTAGGCAACATGTTGAGATGCTTAGTAGGAGATAAGCCCAAAGGATGGGATTTGCTTTTACCACAAGAAAAATTTGCTTACAACAATTTTGTCAATAAGAGTACTGGTAAATCTCCATTCCAGATTGTATATGGGAGCAATCCAAGGAATGCCTATGAATTGAGGAAGTTGGGAAAAGGAGAAAAGAGTATGGATAAAAGTACAAGAAACAAGCAGTATGAAGAATATTTGGTTAAGTGGAAAGGAAGGCCTATTGAAGATTCATCATGGTTGTCTAAGGCAGAGGTTGACCATCTTGGTTTTCCTCCAACACTAGAGAAGTGAAGGTCACTTCTCAATTTACCTTGGGTGTCTAATGCAGGAGCATCCAATGGTGTAAGGGCAATCTTGCATCACCAAAAAATATATATATATATATATATATATCAATGTGTTTAGACCCATATGTTTAAACCCATATATGTTTAGACCCATATGTTTAGACCCATATGTTAAAAATTCAAGATTCAAGTGAATATTTTCTTGGGCGGGAAAATGAAAATGAAAATTTCAAATGAATATTTTCTTGGTGGGAAAATGAAAGGCGGGAAAAGGAGTTACACTTACCAGAACATTCTTTGGGAAGTTATTAATAGGGGGAATAGAGATTACCGAAGGTAGTTTGGTATCACAGATCGTGGCTCCAATTTGTAGATCTCTAGTATTTGTAATAAAATCGGCCTTATGGTCGTACATTGTAATTTCTAATACTGTTTTATTGAAGAAATATTTGATGTGGGATTTCTATTGAGTTTTTTTTATGATTTGATATTAGATGTGGGGTTTTTAATAAATTTATTCGTGATTTTGAGTACTATGTGAGTGTTGGGTGGAGTAGACCTTCATCAAGGATCGAGTAATGATCGGTTTGGATACTACAAATAAAATGGAAGAGCAGTTAAAAGAAATCTGCCAAAGGCTCAAAGAAGCCATGGATAGGATAAAGAGCTATGCAGATCTTAAAAGAACTCCAAGAGAATTCTCTGTGGGAGACAGAGTATTCCTACGAGTTAAACCATCCAAAAGCTCAATTAAGTCCACTAAACTCAACCCTAGATTTGTAGGACCATTTGAAATTGTTGGTAAAATTAGTCTTGTTGCCTATAAACTGGCCCTACCACCCAATTTGTCAAAAATCCATGATACTTTCCATGTGTCTCTCCTTCGCAAATATGTGGCTGACCCTTCACATGTCTGGAATGTGTCTCATTTGCAAATGTCGAACCCACAGCACATTGAAGTCCGCTTTGTCCGAATCCTTGGCTTCAGAACGAAAAAACTAAGAAAAAGAAATATAGAGCAATGCAAGATCCAATGGGACCACTACTCTGACAGGAACTCCACATGGGAAGATGTGGCTACTATGAAAAAACAGTTCCCTTATTTGTTTGAAAATTGTAATCTGGATAAACATTAAGAGACATTTATATGTATGCATTTAATTTTGGGATCCATATACATGTTTGATATTACTTATGACTGTATGCCATGAAAATAGGTTTCAAGATTTTATATGTACATATTTTGGTTTGGTAATGCATACTATGATTTTACTTATGAACAAATGAATAAATGTTTAATTAAATATGTGATTATGTATAATTATTAACTCAAACACATGGACTATGTTTAATTCTAGAGGGGGAGAATATAAAATCCCTCCCAAATCTACCTACTAGTTTGCTCAATTTATTTGCGTGAATGAGGTACTATTGATCGATGGATGGATGTAGGAACAGGTAAATCTTGTTGAAGGACTGATCGAGCAGATGGAACGCCTCCTCCTAATGGAAAATGAAGGACAAAGGTAAAAAGGTAAGATGAGGAAATATGATGAGCAACAAGGTATTTGCAGTTATAGGGCGAAAGACCCTATTAGCAATATGCCTGTCCAGTGGTCCATATAGGTGCATTCATGTAGATGCATATAGGGATGAGTGTTTTGTATTTTGTATGGGCTATGCAGAAATGATTTTTAAGTATTTGTTTTTCTAAAAAAAATAAAAATAAATAAATAAATATATATATATATATACATATAAATAATATATTTTAAATGAAAATAAAAATTAAATAAAAGAATATATATATATATATATATATATATGAATGAAAAATGATATAGAAAATATTAAAATCCATACCTACACTTGGAGGATTACTTGGCAAAATGTGAGACAAGACATTTGCATGAACTCCACAGGTGTTGGGCACACTTTTACCTTTTCCATCTATAAAACCAATTGTCAAATTTGAAAGAGGACATCTTCGCTTGAATGTTTGAAAAGGCTATTGAGGAGATATTGTAAGAGGAGGAGTCTCCATAGTTTCTCAGGTCAAATCTTGAAATATTTATTTTTATCGAATTACTGTAGGAGTGTGGATGTTGATATGCTTTGAAATGGGTATTTCGTGATGTTTTACCTATAAAAATAGCTAAATATTTTATTTTGTAATGCCAAGAATACTGTGTATTGGCTGGGAATGGATGTTGAATTAGGTTGTATGTATAGGAAGAAGGTGTAATGAATATATTTGTGTCTTGCATTAATTGTTTGCATACTAGAGTAGTTGCATACATATGGTAGGCGACCGCTCTGATTTCCCATATGCAAGCTGAAGGACTGTTTACATTTGTCGCCATAGAGAAGATAGTATACTATTGAGGCTATGCTGGAAGGGTTCAAATATCATGGCAAGTGCCTAGCTATGTCGTCCTTTGTATTCAATGTTGAGTAATTGCAATTGAAACTATGTTATAGACTGTTTGGAGTTGTACTGTCCTCCTAATTGTGTTCTCACTGACTGAAACAGTTGATAGAGCACTTTAGAATAGAGGATTACCAGCACATTTAGTCCAAATTGAAGAGTCGCTCGTTCAACTATTATGTTTTCTAATTAATCTTTAGAAATGTTTGAGACTTCGAACAATTGTGTAATCGAAAGTATGTATATACAAGCCTTGACATAAATTATGGTGGTTTGATAATTAAACTATGTTTTGAATAGTATACCAATTCGAATGATAGACGTTTGTAAAATTTGTATAGAGCTTTATGGTATTTAATAAATCTTAATCTTATAACTTTGGTAATTGTTTAAAACTGATGCTATAAATCTGGAACCACAAAAAAAAAGGGAAATAGATTGTTCAAAGGAGTAAGTTGTTAAGGATAGACTTTTTGACAATTGTGTTTTCATTCTAAAAGAATCCAAACTATAGAATGTTATCTGTAGCATCAGAATTCTGGGATCTATCCCAATCCCATAATAGTTTGCTTGGTATGAAAGCTCTTCTTATCATGCGCCATTGAAAACCGAGCCATCCCCTCATTCAGAGCAAACCATGTTCGACCATTGGATTAGTAGTTTTGGTTTGTAGAAGTAAATCTCAAAGCAGGTTATAATGAACGCACAAACTTAAATCAGAGAGTAGATATGCTAATGTTAAAGGAGAATGCAAATTCATAGCGTGGTTCAGAAATTACTTTTAAGGTGATTGAATTAAACATAAACAAAGACAACTAGGGGTTCTCTAAAGAATCATTCGATAAACTCCAATGTAGGGTAGCCTGTGTAGACTAGGGAAAACATTGTCTTCCATACACCAAAGCTAGGTGTCACTCTTGTAATTCTCGCTCTGTAGATGTTGTCGATGTCACTACTATTAGTAAATCCCGATGGGAGAATTTTTGAAATACGAGAATTAAAATCATTTCAAAAACGCCTGGCATGTTATAAAGTTTTGGTAATTTTGTTATGATAGTTCCAATATTTCTAATACACTACTACTTTAAGATGAGAACAATAGCAAACTAGTTTGATTAGGGAAGCGTTGGTGTTATGAGATGGGTGGTTTATTACTTCAAACTTCCAGACATTAATTAACTTTGACTAATACTTGTATTAGGGAAGCGTTGGTGTTATGAGATGGGTGGTTTATTACTTCAAACTTCCAGACATTAATTAACTTTGACTAATACTTGTATTAGTGGCTGGTTATTACTTTTGTACATCGTCCAAATAAAATGAAAACATTAGAAAATCGTGCAAGGTTCTTCATCAAAGGAAAGCACTAATGATTTAACCATGTAAATTGACATCTTACTTTAAGGCGGTAAACAAGCACAGTATTCTCTTCATAGTGATGATCTTGAAAACATAGAAAAGTGTGATATTAGTTTTAGAAATATCTTCTGCCAAGGGATTGAATCCAAAGGTGGTTGTGTATTAAATACGTACTCAAAACTGGTTTGATATGCATAGTTGAGTGGAGGCTGCTTGGTTTGCATGACATTTACAAAGTCAAAAACAATGACAAAGTTGCTTGATAGGTGTGACATTTACAACGTCAAAAACAATTACAATGTTGCTTGATAGGTGTGACATTTACAATTTCAAGGTAAATCAATTATCATAGTAAACCATGTAACATCCAAACATGTTTCGAAATCTCGAAAGATGTAATCGGTCTTAATACAAGTCCTTTTGTTTGAAGACAAGCTTCGAACTTTCGTATTCATACTTAATGTTGAATAATAGAAATTTGGAGATACTTTTGTTGATTGAAAGTATTTTCTTTTGCAACAAAGACTGTTTATCATAGCATGTATAAATACTTGATTATCTGTTTCTTAATAAGTGGAAACAAATTAATTTTTAGGTGGTAAATTAGGAAATTTAATTTAAGAACTAAAATCAAAAGATTTTTACAAACATGAAAGATGCATAAGGATAAACCATGCTTTTTAGAAGCCTTGGTAGGAACCGAACAAATATTTTCAAACTAAAAGCACCTCGTTCTAGAAATTGAGTAAAATTTGTCTCACATGTATGAATTGAATCAAGAGTAAGTTCAAGGTATATATATATAAGGTTTTGCAAGATTATTTTAATAGATGGATGAAAATATTTGGACATCTGATTATTTTATTAAGTGAAATTGAATTGATGTATAAATAATAAGTTTGAAAATTCAAATAAGTAGTTTAATCTTGATGACTTTTCAACCATGGATATAATGAGAGAAAAGTCTATGGACTTTGGATTTACTTATTTTTATTTTAAATATTGAAGAAATTTTAATACAAGTTGTATACTCCAAACCTTTAGAACCAAAGGAAGTATTTCATGTCTTCAAATAAACCTAACATTATGACATAACTTTTAAAACAAGTTTGAGTACCTCATCAAGCGGGATAAACCCACACACCCAACTCTGGCTTTTGCGAGATAGGCAAACGTTGTGTTTCGACTTCAATCACTTTCCAGTAACCCTGCCAGGGATGAGGAGGTCCCGTTACTATGAACAAGTAAAGAGGGGTGGAATGGGACACTCTCTCCAGATTGAAATGCGAGTGGGGGTATCTCACGATCTAAAATCGAGAGGGGAATTGTTAGCAGATATCCGACAAGTTCAAAATTAGTTGAACCCCAGAGCTAAAAGGTCCAACGAGTGTTGGAATAGGACAACACTTCATCACTCGCAGTGAGGACTGAGTTACATGGTCCCGAACCAGAGAATTGGTGGCCCTAACTGGATCAATATCCAGAGAAGGTGGGCATTCAGTTAGGCACCAGGCACTCAAACGCTAGACCATAGCATGTAACGCAAACTAGAAAATAGGAAAGGAAAAACCCAAAACATATCATGCTATGGGCGGGGAAGCTATGCGTCCACCCTTTCGAGTATTATGGATCCAGAAAGAACAACCCCATATCGTGAACATAGAACTCTAGTAAAAGAGATGAACGTGTTTACATAATGGCACTATTTACGAGATTTGGTCAATATCGAACGTTTAAGAGAGTTGTCTGCAACAGTCAATTACCTTGAAACGAATATCCACATACCTATGTATCAAATAAATCATTGGGTGTATACTAGATTTATTCAAAAAAAATATTTATGTTTCTTGGACAATTGGGTGAGCAAATCTAAAACGTTATATATATATATATATATATTGAGTAAATACTTCTTATACATATACATATCCGACGTGGGAATTGAACCCGGGTCACATCACCGATAATGCAAGTGGCGTCCTTGTCGGTAGACCACATCACGCGGATATATATATATATATATATTATTTGTGGAAAACATCCCAAAAGGGATGCCACTTTCGAGTAAGACCCAAGGAGGCAAGGGTATCCGTTCCGCCAAAAATGCCCAGGATTCAGACCTGGCCTACCACCTTTGACATACTCAAGGAGCAAACAAACACACAAAACCAATTTGAAAATAAGTAAATAACAACAAAAATAATAAAATAAAATAAAAAACATGCTCCTTGAGTGTGCCAAAAACAAAAGCATATATATTTATATTTATTGAAACTCTTTCTTATCATTTTTATTTTATTTGACTTATATTTTTTTAATATTAATATTTTAATCTATAAATTAATTCATTACTTCAATATTTATAAAATTAAACATACTAAAAATTATCACATTTATTTAGAAAAACAAATTATTTTTTATTTTTTTATACAAAAAGGGATTGTAATTGGACACTGCCACTATAATAGTTTTTTATTATAATTATTATGTCAATATCTATCAATAGCATTAGCTTAATTGGTTAGATTCTAAAACTTTCAAAGAGGAATAAATATATGCATAATAACCAAAATCTAGTAAGAACACAATTATTTTTTATTTTTTAATACATAGAATATATATATAAAATTGAAACTCTCTGTTGATATTTTTATTTTATTTGACTTATATTTTTTTAATATTAACATTTTAACTTATAAATAAATCCATTACTTATATATTTTTTTAATTTTAACATTTTAATTATTTTTTAGTTTTTAATAATAAGAGGATTGTAATTGGACACTGCCACTATAATAGTTTTTTATTATAATTATTATGTCCATATCTATCAATATCATTAGCTTAATTGGTTAGATTCTAAAACTTTCACAGAGGAATAAATATATGCATAATAACCAAGCTCGCGTAAGAACACAATTATTTTTTATTTTTTAATATATATATATATATATATATATATATATATATATATATAATTGAAACTCTTTGTTGATATTTTTATTTTATTTGACTTATAATTTTTTAATATTAACATTTTAACTTATAAATAAATCCGTTACTTTAACATTTATAAAATTAAAAATTACTAAAAATTATCACAATTATTTAGAAAAACAAATAAATTTTTATTTTTTAATACATGAAGGAACTGACACTATAATAGTTTTTTATTATAATTATTATGTCAATATCTATCAAATAGCGTTAACTTAATTCGTTAGATTTTAAGACTTTCAAGGAGGAATAAATACATGCATAATAACCAGGCTCTTGTAAGAACACTATTATTTTTTATTTTTTAATACATAGAAAATCCATAACATTGTTGGATGTTGTCACTATAATTATTTTTTATTATAATTATTATGTTAATATCTCCCAAATAGCATTAGCTTAATTGGTTAGATTCCTTAACTTTCAAAGAGGAATAGTACATGCATAATAATTAAGTTATTGCGAGACCACAATATATTAATGATATAATAAGAGTGAGAGCCCCCAAGGGCTAGGTGGATTGGTAAGTGTTTGTGTGGCTAGGCACTTACCAAGAAGACATCCAAATTCAAACCTCGGGGCAGCTTGTTTGCAAAGGTAGTAGTTTTATTTGAATCTTTTGAGTGCGTGCCAAATCAACGATGGCAATATGAATCCCAAGCGATCGATAATCCCCTTCATGTTGGGTCAACAATAACGAGGTGAAATAGGTTTGGTGGAAGCAATCCATGTGGTTTAAACCTTGCTCTTCTAAGAACCGACTCTTCTATCTAACAAAAAAAAATATAATAAGAGTGAGACCCATTTTGAATTTTATTTATTTTTGTTGTGTAAGGAACCTTTATAAATCCTAACCCATTGACTAAAGACAAAATCAACAAGATCCATTGCCAAAAAAATTGAACCAGAGCAGCCGGGGCAGCTTGTTTGCAAAGGTAGTAGTTTTATTTGAATCATTTGAGTGTGTTCCAGATCAACGATGAAACCCAAACGATTGGTAATCCCCTTCACATTGGGTCAACAATAACGAGGTGAAATAGGTTTGATGGAAGCAATCCATGTGGTTTAAACCTTGCGCTTCAAAGTTATTAAAAATAATATGTGAGACCCATTTTTAATTTTATTTATTTTTATTGTGTAAGGCACCTTTATAAATCCTAATTCGTTGACTAAAGACAAAATTAACGAAACCCATTGCCAGAAAATTGAACTAGAGCAGCCCATTGACGACCACTACCAACCGGCCTATCCTTTCGGGTTAGTAGGATCTATTTCAATCCCATACAATTAATTGAAAAAAAAAAAAAATCAACGAGATCCATTGCCAGAAAATTGAACCAGAGCAGATCATTGACACCACTACCAACTGGCCTATCCTTTCGGGTTAGTAGGATCTATTTCAATCCCATACAATTAATTGAAAAAAATAAAAAAAATTAATGAGTTTATCAAAGTTTACACAAGTTTTTATGAGAGGTCTTGGTCCCTTCATATTGAGTGAGGTTTAAACCTTAAACCTTTGACAAAGAGATCAAAACCCTTACCACTACAACAAACTTATAACTTAATTAAAAAATATATATCATATTAATATATTAAAACATAAATTATAAAATATTTATAAAATAATAAATAAATTATTTATTTAATACTTAAAAATACCCCTTCTAATCCCTTATTATGTCGGGTATCAAAATACATTGGATAGCTGTGTGGAGTGCAGAGTGAAGCTTTCTTCCTTTTTAAACCATCAAAAGTATCATCAACCTAGATCCCAAAGTACATCATTCCTATGTTTGTCCTTTATGTGGTTCATCATGTGAATGTGGTGGACGAGGTTTTTTCTTGATGTTAATCATGCATCCTGAGAAAAATGAAAGTATAATATTGAAAAGTTAGCGTGTGGATCAAGATTGAGATTTGTATTCTAGGATTAAAAAATTCAGGGGATGTGCATTTGATGGAGCTATAGTTTAATTTTAATTTTAATTTTAATTTTTATATTAAATAACTTTTTAAAGTTACTATTCAAATTCAAATTCAAATTTTTATTGACAATCATGGATTTAAAACTTTAATTTTTTTATAATAAATATTTTATTTATTTGTCTTAGGAGACAACTTAAAGGTTCGGGTTTTGGCTTTTCTTCGAGAGGTCTAAGGTTCAAACTGTGGCATGGACGAGTGTGTGAAGGGGTGGTTGTGTGTTAAATTTCCTATTGATAAGCATAGCTCTCGATTTTACTAGGGATCATGGTTGGGAGGAGATTGAGGGATTGTGGTTGGGAGGAGACTGCTCAGTCTTAGCCCATATCACTCTTACCATACATTCCATCTTCCATTTATCTCCTCTTTTGTTTATCTCCAACTTGGGCATTTATACTTCTAGCTAGGGCATCCTAACTTTTCATTAGGGCTTTCAAATATGTTTTTCCTTCTATACTAGCTAGTGGGACTTGGGGCTCGCACTCCCTCTTGGCTAGCACTCCCCTCAACTTAAATAAAACTTAACTTTACAAACATATCACTTATCACTTTACCAAGGTTGTAGTCATTCCTTATTTATTGTAATAAGGAAATCAAAATTTATGCACATAATATTTTTACTTGTTTTTGATAATTGCAACCTTACTATAGTGGTAAGGGCTTTGGCCTCTCTTTGGAAGATCTAAGGTTCAAACCCCACTCAGTATGAGGGGACTAGGATCCCTCATAAAAACCTATGTAAACTCATTGATATCAAGTGGCATTAGCTCAACTAGTTAGATTCCTCAATATTTAAGGAGGAGACTAAGGTTCAAATCTTGCCAAGCAATACATGGATAATATCCAAGTTTTGTTGTAATACCATGATGTGGTGATGATGTAATACGGGTGGGACTCATTTCAATCCCATATAACCAATTGAAAAAACATTTACTTATTTTTTAAGCAAGATTTGTTTGATTTTTTTGCTCTTCAATAGAGATCAAAATTTATCAATGCACTACACATAATATTTAACTTATTTCTAAATGGAGTTTTGTTTGGTTTTTCGTGCTCTTCTATAAATGAAAAAGAAAACTTTTCGGCAAAGTCAACAACAAAAGAAGCAAAAATTGTTTGGTTTTTTTCTCTTCGATAGAGATCAAAATTTCTCAATGTGCTACACATAATATTTTACTTATTTTTAAAGGGAGTTTTATTTGTTTTTTCGTGCTCTTCTATAAAAAGAAAAGATATATATTTTTTTTTTTGGCAAAATCAACAACAAAAAAAACACAATCCAAAAGATGATAAGATGATGTTAATGTTTTTGTTTTGTTGAACAATATTTTTTTGGATGTTGTTAAACTTTGGATCTCTGAATAGAAGGTCCAAGGTTTGAATTCAAAAGGGAGTAAGGTTGTACACCATACCCCATCTTGTATTAAAGCTCTTAATATTATAGAGTGTTGTGCTTTCGTCGAAATAATTAAAATCATTTCATTTTATTTTAATAGAATTTTTTTAGAATAACTACCTCCTATATGATTAGGTTATAAATTTAGTCCAACAATAACTATTTAAGACTGCCTTAACATCTTTAATTGAGTTTAGTTCAACACCTTAAAATATCTAAGATTAAAATAAATAATCAAACTTAATGTTCAATCAAAATTAACCGTCTTACCATTTTAATTTTAATACTTAAAAATTATTTTTATTTATTATAAAATTAAAAAAATTAAATTACAAAGTTTATGATTTAAAAAAAAAATAAGAATTATATCTTATAGAAATATATACAATGTAGACTTATTTAAAAAAAGAACTATCTATCTAATAATAAATATTTTTGGCTAAAGGATTGGGTAGACTCACCTTGAGGAGAAGACAACAAGGTTTGCTAAAGTTTTGACTCATTTGCAGTTTGTGGATGACATAGGATTGGTGGGAGTGGCCAACTTCAGGGAAGCAAGAATGATTAGAGATTTTTTTTTGTTACATAGGAGATTTGGTTACAACCATTGTTTTTAGTAACTGGCCAACGTAAGGTTCAAACCACAAGGTCTGCTCCCAAAAAACCTATCCGTCTCGTTCTTGTTGACTTTATGAAATTCTCAAACCAAACACAAGAATGATTAGAGATACTCTTAATGTTTACCTTAGGGCCACAAACCAAGTCATCAATGATAAAAAATCCAAAGTGGTCTTTTTTAATCTTGATCGAAGGCTTCAGGACAAAATTTTAGAGATCTTGGGATTTATGAGGATTTGTCTCCCAGTGGTATATTTGGAGGTCCCTTTGCATTATAAAAAATTGAAAATAGATATCTAGAGGAATATTTTAGATTGTATCAAATAAATAATTAATCATTCTTCTCATGGAGAATAAGTTAAAACTATTTTTATTTATTATAAAATTAAAAAAATTAAATTACGAAGTTTATGATATTTTAAAGAAAAATTTAGATTTAAATCTTATAAAGATATATACGTAAAGTCCATTTCAAGGCCATATACAATATAGACTTATTTAAAAAAAAAAAAACTATATATCTACTAGTAAAAATTTTTGGTTGAAGGATTGGGTAGACTCATCTTAAGGAGAAGACAACAAGGTTTGCTAACAGGTATTAAGATGGGTGAGAAAGTTTTGACTCATTTGCAGTTAAAGGATGACACATGATTGGTGGGAGTGACCAACTTCTGGGAAGCAAGAATGATTAGAGATACTCGTAATGTTTACCTTAGGGCCACAAACCAAGTCATCAATTATAAAAATTCGAAGTGATCTTTTTTAATCTTGATCAAAGGCTTCAAGACAAGATTTTAGAGATCTTGGGATTTACGAGGAATTGTCTCCTAGTGGTATATTTGGAGGTCCCTTTGCATTATAAAAAACTGAAAAATAGATATTTGGAGGAATATTTTGGATTGTATCAAAGAAAGAATTGGTCTCACAAATGGTTAAGTTATGGGGGTGTTGGAGCCAAAATTGACTTAGACATCTGAAACCCCTAATTTTAAATTTTTGGTTTCAATAAATTAGCAAATGTTGTTGGCCTCTGTTGCATTTTCATCTGAGAAGTTGACTTTCAATGTTTGGTTTATAAACCTAACCTTAGCCATTATTGGATTGCTTTTATAACCGTTGTTTTATCCTAAAGGTCTATTAAAGTCAAGTTAAATAAACATCCACTACAAAGGTCAAACCATTAAAATACTCGACTCTTTAAAGCAAGGTTTAGAATCCACAAAATAATGACCACTTTTGGGCCTAAGTAAAATAAATAAACCCCTAAGTCCTAAGGTATCAAAAGGAGATAAATCAAGGTCTAATAAGAGAGCACCATGGTCTAAAGTTTGAAAAATCAAGGTCTTGAGTGGAACGTTAATCACATCGTTGAGGGTATGTGCCCCCTTCGATTAACTATCGAGCACCTTGAGCAAATCTAGAGGTAGCGCCCAAATCCTCCTTAATCAAACGGATGCACTCACTTTGATAAATCAATCTTTAATGCATCGTGGTCAAAAGAAATGAAAACCAAAGGTTGTGAACGAAAAATTTAATTAAATCCTTGAGGTTATGTGCCCCCTTCGATTAACATCGAGCTATTTCAAAAGATCCAAGGGCAATGCTCGATTATGATTTAATCGGACGAACACGCTCTAAAAAGGTTAAATACCAAAATATTAATTAAAACAGCTAAGTAAATTATGCAAGGGTCTAACACGTTGCTAATCCTTCCCCCTTTTTTTTGCTAATACAAGGTTTATTTTCGGTTATGAAGATAACAGGTCATGGAAGATCCATGACTGCGCTTGATCGAGAGGTGATCCAACGGATGCGCATTTACCACAAACCACCAAGGTTAGCCTAAAAGCATTATTCACACTCAGGTTTTAAAGTACGTGTGGGTCTGGAGAACATCAATGAACGCGCCCTCATTATAGACAATCCAACGATGACGCACATCTAAATACAATTGCCCGTTAAGAGCTTCCATCCAAGTCAAAGTCAAAGGCCTCCGCATTTAAGCAGATCTAACGGTTGCGCTTGAGTCTATTTGATCTAACGGTCATGCTCCGAATAAGTTGATCAAAGGTTTAAAAGGGCCTTCTTTAGAAAAGGGTCGATGGAGATCAATGGTAGTGCTTGATCACAAGTTAATCCAACGCCAGTGCCTATAGCCACCCATCCAACCAATAGGAAGATCATGATCCCCCACATTCCTTAAAATCTAATGGTGGCACCGATCTTACCTGATCCGACGGTAGCACTTCATCGTGTTAAGATCTAATGGTCATGCCCAAATGCAACCCGATCCTACGGCTATGATCCCACGAAGCCATCAAAGGTTGATAAGTCAAAAAGCTAAAGGAAATCAACGACAATGCTCATCTGTATCTAAATCCAACGGTCACGATTCGTCGTGCTAATCAAAGGTAATATACAAATGATCAATCCTATGGCAACGCTTGAACTAGCCCAGATCCGACGGTGGCGCTTCGTTTAAGGGCAATTACAAGCCAAAGGGAAATCAATGGTGACGTTTCAATCTGCCAAGATCTAACGGTTGCAGATGATCAATATTGTTAAAATGAAATCAACGACTATGTTTAGACCTACCAAGATCTAACAGTCGTGATCTAATCAAGGTCCCATAAAAGACATGAGTGCACATCGCGGCTCAATCCAACGATCATGCTCATTCAAGTAAAAATCCAATGGTGGTGCTTTATCGAAGCAATCACCCATTAAGAAGGGTACAATTATGATTTAATCGGATGGTCGCGCTCTATCCAACCGGATTCGACGATGGCGCTTGGATTAAAGAAGATGAACAATGTCAAAATGGTCATTGACTAAGTAATATTTGACCCAGATCAAGCGGTCGTGCTTATCCCCGATTTGATCCAACGACTACGCTTATTCATGACTATCAAAGAAAAATAAAGTCCAATAAAATGCGTACAACTCTATCAGATCTAACGATAGTGATGAATCCTAACCAGATCCGATGGTCGCGCATGACCAATTTACCTAGAGGTTAAGAGACATGGTTTATTTTGCCAATAGAAAATCAATTAAGGTTAAGAGAGGGTCTAACCACGTTGATAATGACCCCCTCTCCTCAGTAAACATCGATATAGGTCTGGATAATTGAACGAACATGCAAGATCATGTGTTTGATCGGACGGTGAGCCACTAGTAAGGTAAGCAAGTCATTAAGGGTTACACATTAACCAAAGGTTAGTAATTTTTCTAATCACTTTGATTAACCTTTAATAAATCAATATTCAATGAAGGATAAATCTCTAATTTAATGATTATTATTTTTAGTAAAATAAAAGTATGAAATTGACTAACCGATAAAATCTTGGGGTATCTTCTATAGTATACGGGACCACCGCTGACATATATCTACTATATTTTAGGGCTAACATTTTTAGGTGTGAAAGTATCAAACAAAGGTATGTGATGTGTGTTCCATCCAACTATAATCATGAATTGGTAGATCCAATAGGCATGATCCTCCATGTGCAAATCTGGTGGACTACAACTAGAGGAAAGGAGTAACTTCATAACAATGCAAGCTAGACTAAGGTGGTGGATCATTAACAGGTACAACCATTAAACAAAAGTAAGTTGCAACAAATAACAACCACTGCAAGGTGAATTGAAAATACAAGCAAAGGACCAAAAGAAATGACTAATTCAAGCAACAATCAAGAGATAAAATAAGCAGACTATCAAATAAAATCACACAGACTGTACTTGAGCAAGGATGATACAGATTGTTCGGGTGATGAGCTTTGTACAAAGGAATAAAATTAGATCTTTTAAGTGTGATCGCGTACTACGTAGGCAACAAGATAAGCCGGTCTAAAATGGGACCATGCATGAGTCTGCTCAATTTATAAATAGGGACGATAAAAGGTGATCCATCCAAAGGGGCAATGGAGTGCAAGATACATAAACGTGATCGTTTCTTGCTCTGCATATTCAAAAGATGTAAGAAGTGCAAGAAGAACGAGATATTATTTTCAGCTCATCAAAGGTTGCACACTTAGCGCTTCGACGGAATATAGTTACAAAGGGTTCACTCCGATGGAATATAGTTATGGAAGTACCATATAGGTGCTTCCAGATCTTGTTTTCCATTTCATCCTTCCTCCTACATATCACTGTCCTCCTCCTTCTAGGCATTCTCCCTTGGCCATCGTCACTGTCCACTCCACATAGCACCATCTCTCCACCATCCACTGAGCAAATCAACTCCCATTGCTCCCTCCTCCCTCATATCCACCTTGTTATCAATGCCATTCCATTCGTTTACCACCCACACTCCATCTCTTCTCTTCACCGTCATGTTGAGGCACCCTTTGTCTCACATCAGAATTTCACTATAGCAGCCTAGTCGATCCCAAACGTTATAACCCAACGACTAGGATAAGCAGGAAATAAAAAATTATATATATGTATAAGATCACCGTTTAACTGTGCAGAAGAAGAAAAACAAATATCGCCTAATCCATTCAGTATAAGAGTTCCCTTCAAACCAAAAGCAAATCCCGATAGGAAATCCAGGGTCACAATAGCTGGACAACATACAGAGGAGGTCAAACCAGATGATGACAAGTGTAAGGCCAAGATCAGGCCAAAAATAACAGATTCAAGAATCAGAAGCTATAAAAGGAACCAATCTAGGTCAGAATCTACATCAAGCATTTAGAGATAGCAATTTTTGCTAAGAGGTATACTTGAGTGCCCATTTGAGTTGTGTTGTTGTATTCCCATTGTGTCTATTTTCTCTGTCATCCCTCATTCTTCCCTTTGTTGTGCAGGTTTTGGTAATACTGTGTTTGGAGAGCTAAGAATATTTCCAGTCTTTCTGAGCCTGAAGTCCAAAGATTCTCCTTGCTAATATTTTAGAAGGAGAATTGACGAAGTCTTGTTACATCATTTGAACAAGGCTTTCTCATTGTATTAAAACTTTGAAAATAGAGTTTAATGGCATTCTGCCAACTCTGCATGTAATTATTATTGAAGAAATTAATACAATTTTGGGTTTCAGTTTTATCATTTCTCTTGTCTTCAGTTATGTGTGTTTCCTCATAATAGGTTACGATATTCGAACATATTGTGAGTGTTTCTTTCATCGGTTAACCCTTAGACTGATTACGATATTCGAATGAGTTTAATGGCGTCGATTCTTCTTTTTCCCATTCTTTTTGTTCATATTTTGAATGTTGTTAAATTGCTATAACAACCCAATTGGATAGGCATCGGTCTACATAAGGCATAATAATTAAGTTGTCTTTGCTTGGTCAATTTTATATAGATAATGTATAACTAAAATCTGGAGTGTGTAATACTTGTAAAATCATAAGTTTACCGTTGGGGTTTCCTTACCCGTTCTGTTAAGCTTTTCTTTAGCAATTCTTCTTTTATCAAAATAAAGAGGTAGGTTGACCAGAGCCTATAATAGCTCGTTGGTTTCAAATAATTTCTTGTAGCGTGACAATCGTATCCTATGGATGCAAGAAATGGTTCCAACAGGGGGTAGGTTAATTTTTTTGCAGTTAGCCATTCAGGCCATGCCAATTTATAAATTTTTCTATCCTTATTGCCCCTCATACCATATGGAAAGAGTTAGACAAGATGACAAGGAAATTTTTATGGGGAGGAGTAAAATGAGAGAGGAAATGGGCCTTAGTAGGTTGGGAGAAAGTAAGCCAACCTAAGGTAAAGGAAGGTTTGCGACTGAGGAGATCAAAGTTAAATAATAAAGCTTTACTAGAGGTGGATTTCCCAATCAACTTCTTTATTCAGTAGAGTTAAATAATAAAGCTTTATTGGAGGTGAACCCGAACAAGGTGATTTTTTTATTTTTGGATGGTAATAGGTCCTTGGTGTGGCAGGCTCTAAAGTTAAGATTTCAGGTAGTGAAAGATGGATTATTTTGGAAAGTGGGGAGAGGGGAGAAGGCACGATTTTGGACAGATTCATGGGATCAATACCCACCTATCATTGTTGAATTTCCAAAACTGCAACAAGTAAAAACAACCATGGAAAGTAGGGGTTGGATCCATATTGAAAGTTATTTCAACACTAGTCAGCTTGGGGATTATAAGTTTAAGAAGTTGGATGAGTGGCCAATTCCAATCCCTCCAGAATTGACACCCATTATGACTCAAATCTTGGCAAAAAAATTTCTCACAAGTAGAGATGAGGAGGATGAGTTAGCTTGGGGCTATAGGAACCTTGGAGTCTACATAGTGAAGGATGGATATGAAAAGATCCTTTGAGAACCTCCTCCTCATGCATATCAAGTTGAGGATTGGAGAAAGATTTGGTAGTCCAAGGGTTGGCCGACAGTAAACTCCTTTGCCTAGTAGTTTATGCACAATGGAATTCTTACTTTTGATAATCTGAGACGTAGGGGAATCGTTAGTCTATATCAACGTGTTTTATGCTACAATAGTGAGGAAACATCTGACCACTTGATGTTTGAGTGCCCATTTACACGCTAGATTTGGGAGCGATGGTTTTTATATTTTGAAATTCGAGCCAATGGTGATTTGAATCAGATTATTTGGGAAATATGGAAGATGGTTAGATTTAAATATGAAGCTCTTTGTACTGGTTGGAAGCTTGGATTAAACTTCATTTGGTGGCAAGTGTGGTTGGATAGAAATGACAAAATATTTAAAGAAACCTTTTCATCCTTAGATGACATTTGACAAGTCATTTGGAGCAAAGTCACAAAAATTGTGGTAGTGTATGCTAAAGAGGAAACTCAAGCTGATATAGGGACAATGGAGAAGGAAGTTTAAGTGTAAGAGGTGTAGGATAGAGCTAGTTCGAAACCACCCCCAAAAGATTACATTAAAATTAATACTGATGGAGCTGCAAAAGGCAATTAGAGTAGAGCTGAAATTGGAGTGGTTTGTAGGAATCATGTTGGTACAATGCTCTATTGGGAACTAAAAGGCCTAAGAAGGACCACGAAAAATGAAGCAAAAACCTTAGCTATCAAATCTGCTTCTATCTAGGCAGTAAGACAAGGTTACATGACGATAATACTAGAATTAGATCCTCAACTATTGGTAGGATCTCTGGATGCATGAGGAAATTTACTTTGAAGACATGGAGGTTGAGGATTCTTGTCACCCAAATTAAGGAATTGTGGAGGGAATTAGATAATGTGATTCTAGTTTATGTGAGTAGAGATCTAAATAAAGTGGTAGACTTCCTGGCTAAGATGGGTACTGAGCAATAAGACAAGGTTACATGAGGATATTCTTAGAATTAGATTCTCAAATATTGGTAGGATCTTTGGATTGCATGATGAGGAACTTTGCTTTGAAGACATGGAGGTTAAGGATTCTTGTCACCCAAATTAAGGAATTGTGGAGGAAATTAGATAATGTGATTCTAGTTTATGTGAGTAAGAAATAAATAAAGTGGCAGATTTCCTGGCTAAGATGGGTACTGAGAAGGAGGTAGGAGTTCAGTGATACAGTGACATGGTTTTTGAGGATGAGAGGATTAGGCAGGTTGGTGAGCAAATCAAGTGTTTAACTAGTTTAAACAACCATTATAGAAATATAGTTTAGGAGATTTGGCTCCAATGCAAATCCTTGTTACTATTGTAAACATGTGAACAACCATTGTAAAAATATAGTTTAAAGATTTAGTTCCAATGCAGATCTTCTTTTACTATTGTAAATATGTATTATTGTTGGTTAAAGTTGGGAGAGTCTCATTCCAACTTGTAAATGATTTTATTTTAATATAAAATTTTCAAATTCTTAATTTACAAAAAAAAATTAGATACTCTTTATCAAGACGCCTTAATCTCATATCCTTGTGTTCTAAATATTCTAAATAAAAAGTACAAGAAAGATATTCTAAACAAGATATCCAAACCAGGACTGAAAGAATAAGATATGTATAAGAATGCCTCTTATATAAAGGATACTATGATACAGACTTTAAAACTTACTTTACCATACTCAGTTCACTAAATTAATATATTATATGTTTTAATACGTATTAGCCTGGGAGACTCGAAATCGAACGTGGATGAAACACTGTAACCCCTTGAACTAGGCCGAATTCTCCCATAGATTCGAAATAGCTGTTAGCGTCTGCCAATGCCACCGTCCAGAAACCCTTTGAGTGTGCTAAGGATCGGTAATGGGTGGGCCATGGCTTCCCCGAATTCTAATTATCATATCAAGTTCTGAATCTCATATGAAAACGGAAGAAATGCCACTGAAAAAACAAATTAGCGGCTTAGAAATCATCCGAAGGATACAAGTCTTCGTGGGAGAGTACGATGGGCCTTGGATTAATCAGCTGGCTTCCAAAAATTGAGGAAAGGTAAAGAGAAGAAAAGCGTCATCCTCATAAAATTTTGCACACGGACAGATAGGAAGGTCCGTCAAAAACAAATCTCTTGTCATCCTACACAACACAGGACTACTATTGTGTGTTGCAGTCAAACAATAAATGTTTGGTTGTAAGGCATGCCATATCCATGTTTGGAAAATCGCACGAATCCGCAAACTTTTTCAGCTTAAGTCATTGATCTATGGAGTGCCATAAGTTTGTCAAAGGGCACCATACTGTGTAATTGTATTTTCAGACGGTGTGGAAGAGGAGTTATTCTAATTTATGTTGATATACAGATCATAGTCACCAGGTAAGTGTCTTTGCATGTCTCAATTAAGGAAATTTTCTTTTGTTTGATTGAAATTATACAATGCTTTGAGTCGTAGACGGGAGTGGACTGTATTCTTTTAGATGAGTTCCCACCTTCATGGTGAATGGTGAATGGTGAATGGTTTCAGAATTGGAAGTGGCAACGACCCAGTTGAAATTTTGGTGTCCTATTTTGTCTAATACTCTGGGTAGATCTCTGGTTTTAGTTATGCTTAAACGGGTTTTGCATTGGATTGAATTCTGCGTAGTGGGTATCGCTGGCGATTGAGTTTGGGGTAGTGGGTCTTTCAGCATATGGGAATTAATCGGGGCCACGGGGATTGCACATAATTGACTTTTGGCCTTGGAAGTTTGAAATTTGAGCAAGAGGGTTAGTCACAGAAGCTGCTCTTGTATAATGGGTTGTTGAGGAATAAGAATTTTGAATCGTGGGTTATGTCAAAGAGCGGTTTGTCTGAGGGTTATTTGTGAGTAATTGGATTTTGAGCTTCTCCAATATGACCTTGAGCACGGCATCTTGTCTGCAACGTCGGTTCTTGGAGGAGCCTTCCAAAGGGGCCTTGAACCGGATTGAGAATTCTTCTATCGGCCCAAGGTCTAGGCTTGTCAGGGTATCCAGTAATATATCCAATGTTTGCTATTTTGGACTGATTGGATCTGTTGATCATATACCACTTTATTCCAAGCATTTGCGTGGTCTAGCAAGCATTGGAAGTTTTGCAAGCCTGTACCAGCAAATTCGGAGACATAACAGGGTACAAAAGAGAAACACCTTATTTGGAGGGTATAAACCGGGTATTGTCAGAAATTTTCGTTACGGGAGAAAACAGGTGATTTCAGCTTCATTGTCATCATTTGCAGAAGCTGATGGAGAAGACATTGAGAAAAATTACTTCGGCAATGAAGAGAAGAAGGATAATCATATGGGAAGTAGTAGTTCTAGACTTGAAAAGAGTAAGGGTCAAAATAACAATATGCAAGGAATGGCAGAAGCTTTAAACATTTCTCCCCGAACAGCATTTGGCATTGCAGGAGGCATTACTTTAGCAGCTCTACTTCTTCCACTTTTCATGGAATCGCTGGGACATGGATTGTCTCCAAAAACAAAGAGTCTTTCTTACCTAACATTACTTTGCGGGTTCTATATGGCATGGAATATAGGTGCCAATGATGTTGCTAATGCCATGGGAACTTCAGTTGGATCAGGTGCACTAACACTAAAACAGGCAGTGTTGGCTGCAGCCTTCCTGGAATTCTCAGGAGCTTTTTTAATGGGTTCACATGTCAGCAGCACTATGCAGAAGGGAATTTTGGTCGCAAATGTTTTCAATGGCAAGGATTCTCTGTTTTTTGCAGGCATGCTATCATCATTAGCAGCTTCAGGCACATGGTTACAGGCATGTTTTTAAACCATAGATTATAGATTTCAAAAGTCAGAAATGCATTGTCAGAAGAACATATTTTTGTTGTTTTTTCATGCACGGGTTAGCTCTCAAACTTTCATTCCTCTGCGTAATCAGTCTGCCAAATCCACTCTAGTTATCCATGACTTATGGGAGGCCAGTCTTTGATCTTAGGTTACAATAGGCAGTTAATTTTGAATGATGTTGAACAGTTAGTTCCCATGGCTTCAGAGTGCAATGATTGGGTCCTTATCTCCATCCACAATATATGCTTCAATTTTTTATTTTTTATTTTTATTGGAATATCATTCTTATATTTCTTAGATAGATAATGAAAGGTAATGTCAAGCCTTGTTGAACATTGGGCTTGGTCACTTGTATGAATCCTGTGGAATAGGAAGGAGTGTGTCCCTTTAGGGGTTCTCATATTCCAAATGAGGAGTGCTGGACTAGGTTTGTGACCTAAAAATTACCTTAACCATTTACATAGAGAGCTAGAATCTTAAATATTGGCAAACTATCCTGAATGGTTAGATTTAGGATGTAAGCAACAAAAAGGCCAGTTCATATTGGAATATATTTACCGTGGTTACTTGATTTTAAAATATTGAATGGCCAAATTACAAATGTGGTTAGCATATGGATACTGGGAAACTATCATGGGGAAGCTTAGAATTTTTAGAATACTTTCCAGTTGGTATGATCATATTTTTACTGTGGAAATTCGTTTGACTGGTTGATGTGGAGGAAATGGCACTGCCAAGGATGTTGAAATAACTGAAAGAAGAATACAGAACTTTTAAAAAATATAATTTAAATTTTAAAAACTATGACAATTAAATTCTTAATTAATGAATATATCCTATTTGAAACTTATATATGTGTAAACATTTTTGTGTTATGTGTTTTTTCTTTAATGTATAGAATATACATGTTTTTTTAATGTTGTATCCAGTGATATCCATATTAAGGGATCTTGAAATTTTGGCGTCTCTGTATTCGATACAGCATTTGTATCGGATATAGTATCCGTTTCCATGCAACATTGGGCACTGTCTTCTTAAGAGAAGAGATTGATAACCTATGAAAGTAAGAAAATGTCAGATGGAAAACAAAGATACCTTATTTTGATCAAAAGTTATTCATAGTAATCCACACAATCAAAACTTAGAATTTTAATGGACAGAAAGACCAAAAAACAGTTAGACACTCTTAAGAAAACACTGATTGAAGTTCCCATGTTTCGACTTCCAAATCCAACCAAACCATTCACACCTCATACAGACACTCCTAGGTATTTAAAACTAGTAATATGCTTCAGATGACAAAGCTATGGCCTTTTCAAGTAAGACAATGGATGATGCTGAACAAATATATCTTATAATTGACAAAGAGTTAGTAGTGGTAACCATATAACCAAAACTTGGAATTGTCAAAGCAAAAACTTAATTCCTACTCAATCTCAATAATGAAACAAAACTTTAAAGTAATAGTCAATAGAAGAACAAGCAAATGACCAATAATGGCAAAATATCATCAAGCTTCTTATAGACAATGCCTTAGAAAGGTTAAATATAACATAAACTCAGAAGTAGCATCCTTTATTGACTCTCTGAGATACAAAATCTTTTATGAATTCTATAATCACCCACTAGCATCGAACTAAAACTAATGCAACCTTTAAAAAATGCATCTGTTTGAAGAACACAAATTGCGTGGATAAGTATGTGACAGCATGGATTTAGCGTGAAGCATACAAAGTAAACAAAGCTGAAAGAGTACCTTTTATAGGAAATGTAATACCCTTGTCAATACCAAACAGTAAATCAGAAAGTATATACATTGAATTTATCAAAAAGGCCCAATTAAAATGACCAAATCATGGTAGGACTGGATAACCTTCTAGAACAATGCATAAGACTAAGCCTTTGTATTAGGAGCTGGCATTGACACTATTACAGTTGATGAATTTATGAGGACAGTTGAGATTTTTCACACATGCCTAATTGGAATTTAATGTACTGACATGATACAGTTGGCCCAAGCTTTAAATCTTATCTAACGTTAGCATTAAATTCTAGGTCAAATAGGGAAGAAAAAATGGGTGCTTATAATAAAATATTTGGAATTTCCTGAAAATTAGGATGATGCTATTATAAATAGTATTTGAAGATATCATCCTCCTTTTTGGAACCTGTATCTCTTGTAATATTTCCTATCCGAGACTCTTCTTTGATAGTTGCAGACTTGCAATACATGTTTAATTGCCTCCATGCCTATTGCTGGTCATAGTGGAAAAGGAGGTTGTGAGCTGGCTATATGGTTCTCTAATTTCTTACATGATTTCTATTGGCTGTATCAAATCCATAATGTTATCAACCTCAGGCACAGAAGTTGGAGGCTTAACGGTCATGGTAGTTATAACGTTACCAGAAATAAACTGAATAAATATGGATCAAGGCTTCTTTGTAAGGAGTTAGTGGCACTGACTTTATGCTTTATTGTATTTAGGAAGTAGACCCCTCAATAAACCCCCTTGCTATTTCAGCCCCTCAGCTGGGAGTTTCTCCAATTCATTTTGTCAGTGTGTTCCATTGTCCACTGTACAATCTCACTACCTTGCTCTTTTCTTGTTTCAAGTTGTGGAACTCATCCACTTCCTCACTGTCATCCTTTAACCAGTAAAGCCTAAATTTCTTCTCAAATTCTTTTTCTCAACATTTGCCATTGCATGGAATGTCTTGGATCAGATTCCATACCACCAATCAATTGCTATATCCCAAAGAGCAGCTGGAAAAAAGTTTAACCATTACATTTCATATATTTGTTTGTTTTCTCTACAATTGTCTCATAAGTATTAGAGAGTTCCATTATATTCTCTTATACGGTGATTAACCAGGTAGCTAGGGATGGTATATATCAGAAATATATATGGGTCACTTGAATCGCTCTGCCTCAGTCTCTTAGTCCTAAGTATGCTTTCTACATGGAGCATTTCATGAGGATTGAGGATGACATTATTGCTCATCTTGATTATATCTAGCCACATTAGACTCATAGCCTCAGGATCCTGTTCAGCTCAGAGTTCACTCACATCAGTTGCAGGTGGAGACAGACCGCCATATTCCTCGAGATGATATGATGTGTTGCTTGTGCTCTCTTTGAAAGGTTGAGTGCTAAGAACATTTCATCTTCAGGTGCCTTGTTTGTTATGAGATTAAGTGAAGGTACTATTGCTTGTACAAAGACTTAGGCAGATCATTTGCCACTTTTTTTCTGACTAGATATGATTGGCCTGTGTCTTTGGGAAGCTATCACTCCTCAGTGTTAGGTTTGATTGGAAATATCGACTACCTCTCTATTAATCAGCTCACTCTTCCACCCTATCTTTGCGTTTAGGAGCAATAAGCATTCATTTCAGGCTACAACACTAAAATGATAATGATAGACACGTGTATCCTTGTCCACATACAAGAGTAGTCACCAGGCTTTGGTGCGTCCTTGTATGCAGCAAGATGAGACTATTGCTCATCGGCGCTGGGTATTGGCCACCCCTCACCTTCCAAGGAGATGCAACAAATGCATCTTACCAGTTCCTTATCATCTTTTGTTGGTTGCTTGGCCATATATGCTAGGAGTGTTTCGAGGGGTTGGATTTTATACCCTTCGAGGATTATCCAACCAGGCCCCCTTCATCCTAGCCATTTTCCTGGGAGCATCATAGAGTTAGCACTTAGAACAACTTGAGCTCTTTTCTATTTCCCTCTTCTTCCTTGATTGTTGGTTCTCTTATCACTTCTTCACTTCTTAAAACGTGTTCAGGCTTTTCCTATTTGTGGGTCCACTCCCTGAGGCTGTAATCCAATGCTGTAAGGTTTCACTCTAGTGCAATTCTAGTTTAGTTTATATTGTTATTTCTTCTTTGCTACAATGCATTGTAACGGTTTATTTCCAAAAGTCCCATTGGCCTATTTTGGCCCATCATGGACATTTTATCTGTGAGATCTGGGAACCTTCTGCCTATTCAAAGGTGTATTTAGGTTTGTTATTGCATTTATTGCTAGAGAAGGGGCATTGTCCCTGTTTCCAAAATCAGTCCTGGCTCTCCTCAACTGTTTCAATTGTGCTTCCGCTTGTCTGGCAGCTTCAGTGCTTACCTTTAATAGAGTATTCTAGCATGTGCCTTTGCTTGAACCTTCACATAAGCACCAATCACTGCAACCCCTAACTCCTGCCAGGCTCTGAGCTTCCCTTATAATTCCTCCTTTCAGTCATCACTTTCCACTGTATCTGCAGTCTCTGATTGTGATGGATAGTCATGCAAGTCTCTTTCTTCTAAAGAAGCACCAGAGGCAGTTCTTTCAGAAAAACTTTACCTTGCACAGTACCTTTCAATTTTTTCTCTTTTCTTTCTCCAACAGCCTTGTCCGGCAATTAAATGCATCCTTCTTGTGCTCTTCTTTCTTTTGTCTGTACTTATCAGTGGCAGATGGTGGTTTTCTATTTAGGCCTGGATGATAAAAATCATTTAGGTCCCTCTGCTTAGGTGTTCTTCCATTCTTTGTCTCTCTACCTGAGTCTCAGCTTCTTATTGTCCATGTGCTTTTTCATCTTCTATCTGGACACACTGTCATGGAAGTAACCATGAAAAATGAGTCCTAAATCATGACTGCCTTGGTCCAGTTGAATCTTCCTTCAACTTTTCTACATTGTCTGATGTGTATCCTAGGTTTCTTTCTCCAACAGCCTTGTCAAGCAATTAAATACATCCTTCTTGTGCTCTTCTTCCTTTGCCTTGATTCTTAATGGTAGATGGCATTTTTCTATTTAGGCCTGAATGCTAAAAATCATTTTGGTCCTCCTACTTAGGTGTTCTTCCATTCTTTGTCTCTCTACCTGAGTCTCAGCTTATTATGGTCCTTGTGCTTTTTCTTCTTTTATATGGACATCTCATCATGGAAGTGACCATGGCAGACAAGTCCTGAGTCACACCTGCCTCAGTCCACTCAAATCTTCCTTCAACTTTCTACATTGTCTGATGTGTATCCTAGGTTTCTTGTCTGACAGAGTAAGTGAAAACATGTTTTCTGACAAATATTTAAATTAGTTGCAAATTGATCTTCCCTAGATTTAAATTTGTTTACTTATAAACCATGAACCAATCTGCATTGTTGGCTGGGGGGTTGGGAAGGTACTGATTGCTGTAAAATGGCATATAAAATCTTAAGTCAGATAATTCCATTATTAACATAGGCAAAGGCAACTTTTGAGACTGCCAATTGTTATAATGGACATGTTTAGTTAATTTGCATTACAGAATACTGGTTAGGTACTGATCAATATCTTTCATGTGAAATTTATAAAGGGAATTCCATGGCCAGTGCGTAATTCAGGTATTTTTAATAATATGATCTCCATCATTGCAAATACAACAATCCAACATTCTTTTGTAGACTACACTTGATTTCTTGTTTGATGTAAGAAAAATAACTAACAAATGGTTGGTTGTGTTAGTTGATATGGAAATATGTTTGTTAGAAAATCAACTTATAGAGAAAAGGTGACGACTTTGTCTTTGATATGAAGCCTTCAGAAATTTATTTATTTTCTTAAGGTTTACCAGCACGCTTTTAGCTATACATAGTTTCCTCTCTTTGCCCTTCAACACTGCAATGTGATTGTGCATTTATCTTGCTTTGATGAAGTGTACACAATGGTTGAATGATTCAAAATTAATACGCAATCTGGAGCAAAATAACATGCTTAGTTATTCATAGTAACCTGGATGATATTTTACAAGATGATTATTATTTAATTGCATTTACTTTGAGGAGTTGCAGGATTGACATGTTTCCTACTGTAGGTTGCATCATATTTTGGATGGCCAGTCTCCACGACACATTGTATTGTTGGAGCATTGGTGGGTTTTGGGCTGGTGTACGGAGGGGTTGGAGCTGTCCATTGGAAATCACTAGCTAGAGTCATTTCATCCTGGGTTATATCCCCAGTTATGGGTGCTGCAGTGTCATTCCTTGTTTACAAGTGTATTCGTACGGTGCGACCCTAAACATTATATTTTCATTACCCATCCTGTTGCAATCAAACAAAGCTATCTGTTTCTCTTCACACTGATGCTTTGTATTCATTCACCTCACAAGTTATTGAAGATATTATGAAGTGATATTTTTCCTTTCTTTGAGCTCTGTAAAAAGAATTTGCTGACTTGACTTCCTAACAGTTTGTCTACAGTGCTTCAAATCCAGGGCAAGCTGCAGCAGCAACTGCACCTATTGCAGTATTTTTAGGAGTCACAGGTATTTCATTTGCAGCATTTCCCTTGAGCACAGTTCCATTGATTGCAGCAGCACAAGCTCTTGGATGTGGTACTTTGGGAGCCATTCTTATAACCAGAGTCATTCAACAACAGCTTGGCAATCTCCTTGACTCATCAAAGGAGCCACAGTCAAATGAAAGACAAATTCCTAGACAGGTTAATTTACTATCAGAGATAGCTGGTCCAAAAGGAGATCAACTTAGAATAGTTTATAGCATCTTTGGATATCTGCAAGTACTCTCAGCTTGTTTCATGTCGTTTGCACATGGAGCAAATGATGTTGCTAATGCCATTGGCCCTATAGCTAATGCCTTATCTATTCTTAAAGGAACACATCTAGTTGGAGACATAGTTGTGCCTGTTGATGTGCTTGCATGGGGTGGGTTTGGAATTGTTGCTGGCTTGATGGTATGGGGCTACAAGGTGATTGGAACTATAGGCAGGAAAATTACAGAACTGACTCCAACAAGAGGTTTTGCAGCTGAGTTTGCTGCTGCTAGCGTCGTGGTTATTGCATCAAAACTCGGGCTTCCTGTTTCTGCTACACATACTTTAGTGGGTGCAGTGATGGGAGTTGGATTTGCTAGAGGCCTTAAAAATGTTCAACTTGAAACAGTAAGGGAGATAGTTGCTTCATGGGTTGTGACAATTCCAATTGGAGCTGCCCTTTCTGTTGTGTATTCATGGATTCTGATCAAGCTTATTCCGTCAGTGGGTTAATGTAGGCCTCTTCCAAAGATATATAAATATGAGATTTTCATTTATGGAGAGAGGGATTTACAGTTGAGCTTGAACAGTCAATGGTATTGAAGAAAGGCAAGAGCAAAGTTTCATGTAATCAAATATAGGTTTTTGGTCATTTGAAGGAAATATTATCGCAAGGGAAGACATCACTCATCTTCTTCATGTTGTTTCTCTACATGGGAAAATAGTCTTCTACAGTGAAGAGACAAGCCTTGACTATACTTCTTTGGATACCCACCTTCATCATGGCCTTTTACGAGGTACTATTGTGGAATCCAGCAATCCAAACTTGGGATTTGCAGACGGACTGCAGGAACTCATGCAACTGCATAAATTATATTTGCAATAATAGAATTTTTGCTTTTCAGTGGGATGTTGGAGCCACATTCATGGTCTTTCTTGAAGATCTGAGAGACCGCATTAACATCTGAAAGTTTTCTGATTGTTTAGTGTTCTTCTTACTCAAGATATATGAGTTTTAAGGCATGGATTTCATTCTTATGAAGTAGTAAAGTATTTTAATCAACATAAGGTTGCTTTAACACTCTAGTGTTTTGATTTGTGATTCAACAGTTTCTTAATTGATCTGGTTGCTTGAAACTGGGGGAGACTGTCCAGTTTCCTAAAGATTTTGCCAGTAGTATGTGATGATTTACTCTTGTGATGTTTAAAGTTCTGGTCTGTTGATGGCAATTTTTTTATTTTATTCACGGACAGATTGTCAGGTTTCAATACCCTTTCCTATCAGAGATAGAGATGTTATATTAATTTTATGTATAAACAAAATGTCTGGTTTTGTAACAGTAGAAATATGATCTTGGTTGCTTTCGTAATGGGAGTATTTTTCATACATGTTATATTCTGTTTAAAAATTCAATGTAAAGATTGCTATGGAAGAAAAGTTGTATCTGTAATGCCTTGCAAGCTGATATCATCTTTGAACAAGTAATCATATGAAAAGTAGTGGATTGTTTTTCATGCTGTGATTGTTATTTTGCTACCATATTAATCAAGTTTAGCTGGACGACAGACACAAATATGCATTGAAAGTGTCCCATATGTGTAGTATAGTGGATTGTTTTTCATGCTGTGATTGTTATTTTGCTACCATATTAATCAAGTTTAGCTGGACGACAGACACAAATATGCATTGAAAGTGTCCCATATGTGTAGTATTGTATAGGATTCCAGTGCAAATTATGCCACAGAAATGTCTAATCTTCTATGCTCTCATATAAATTGAAGTAATTCTAGGTTCCATTATATGTATGTTTAATAAAATCAAGTATCAAATGACATTAGCTCAACCGGTTAAATTCCTTGACTTTCAAGGAGGAGAGCCAAGTTTAAATATTACCAGGCAATACATGCATAATAGCCAAACTAACTGTTTGGCAATGTATGGTGATGATGTAATATGGGTAGGGCCCGTTTCATTCCCATCTAACTGTTTGAAAAAAAGAAATTTGTTTGATAAGTCAAATTTCCATTCCTTGCATAGATTATCATTTGATCACATGTTTGCTATTTGCTTTTCTTATGCAATCTGGCTGTTAAGTTTGCATGAGTAAGATGGAAAAGGTGTTGATTGAACCCCTATCAATTTCTGTGATATTACAATAAATATGTACTATCATGAGCCACCTTGTATTGGGAGTGTCCATCACAATAAGAAGATTTAAACTCAGGTTGCACTCATATGATTGCATCCCATGTATAGGTACTTTATAATGCCTTGTACAGATGTTAAGGTTCACCCATGGGATTGAAAACTTGGTTTACAATGTGACACTCTTGGCTTCTCACTACATGTCGCACCACTTGACTCCAAACCCGTTGTTAAAAATTGATAAAAGATGTTTTCAGTTGTTTAATAATAATCTTTGTCAATAGTAACTGGTAAAGGGCAAATAATGTACTTTTAGGTCACATATCTGTAAGTATTTATAATGTGTTGTACCTATCATTTAATTGTCCTTTCTTTCTGGCATTGTACGTATAAACAATTGAATTAAAAACTGAATGGCACGAGAGATTTCTGATAGGTAAAAGTCAACCTCCTTTTAGCCAGAAAATTTGGAAGTATTAATTGAATATTTATGTTTTCTTTAGAAGGATTATTTAATAAATATATTACATTATAATAATTCAATATTTTTTATTTGTGTTATCCATTAAATTAATTTGAATTACCACAATTAAAGTGAACTAAATTCATAGGGTGTTGCTTTACAATTTGTGTCAAATGGTGTTGTTATTGGTATGGAAAAACATGTTAATATAAAATATAATTTAAGTTTGACTTTCAATTTCCCATGTCTTATAGGGGATAGGATAATTTAAATTTTTGATGTTGATATAATTGGTTTGGACTTCTAATATTGGTTGTTGATTGTCATTCATATTTATTGAAAAATAGGTAAATTTTTGCGTTGATTAAATTTGTCAAAAATAATAACTCATAGCAACTTTACATGTACTTTTTTCCTTTCAAATTTGGATTATTTGTAAGTAATCAGTTTTGAATTGTGAATATAAGGTAATTGAAGTTTACAAATAACTAATAAGATATATTGGTGGGCTTTAGAACGGATCTGGCCTTTATTAGAATGAATAAGCGATGTAAATATATTGATAATAATGCTTTTTAAATACAAATACTAAGGCTAAATATAGCCTTAGATAAGTAGGAATAATATCCTAACAAATCATGCTAACAAATCACACTAACAACTAACAAAAGATGCGAACAATAACATATTCGATAAATAGAGAAATTTATCGAATATCTAACCTAGGTAGAAAGTAAATGTAGAGTTAAGCGGCTGGACATAAAGTGAATTTTGATAAGAGCAAACTTTATTTCATCAATACCCAATTCCTAGGCAAAACAACATAGCAAGGATCATGGAATGTCAGATTGCATCCCTTCCCACCTCCTATTTAGGTCTTCCCCTGTTTACGGGGAAACTCGAAGGATCAATGTGGAACATAGTTCGGAGAGGATCCAAAAAAGCTAGCGAGGTTGGAAAGGACATCTGTTATCTCAAGCGAGCAAAGCAGTTTTAACTATGGCTTCACTTCAAAGTATACCCGTTTTCTTCCTATCGGTGTTCAAAGCTCCCGAGCAAGGTGTATCACAAAATTGAGCGACTTCAAAATTTTTTTCTCCTGGTCGGGGACTTGAGGATAAGAAAAGGATCCATTTAGTAGGTTGGAACAAGGTTTGCAAACCTAAAGCTGATGGGGGTTAGGATTGAGGAGAGTTGCTTATCTCAATACAACTCTGTTAGCCAAACAAGCGTGGCGGTTATTGACTAAGGTTGATAATGAATGGACTGCCATAGTTAGGAGGAAATACCTCCAAGGTGTGAACTTCCTTAATGACAACTTAGAAAGCAGGGGGTCTGCTTTTTGGAAGGCAATCCTCACGAGCAGGGATCTTGTCAAGAAAGGTCTTAGATGGATTCTAGGAAATGGGCAAACAATAGACTTTTGGAAGGATCGATGGTGGAGAGCTGAGAAGTTATCCCAGAATCCTCGTTTGGCTAGGATTCAAGAGCATATGGAGCAACATATTGGGAAGAAGGTTGCAAATTATATGTGGCAGGATATAAATATCAACAGGTGGAAACACATCGAGTACGGGGTTTTGAAGCGGAGTCCGAAGAGCTTTATAACATTTTAACTCAACAAATTATTCCCTCCGGAGAGGATGAAGATCACATTGTTTGGGCTGAGACCGAAAGTGGTGACTTCACAGTTAAGTCTGCCTATAATTTGCTTCTCAATGTGGAAGGTCAACAATTTCAACGGAGTTTGGTTTGGATCAAAGGCTTAATTCCTAAAATATCTTTTTTTCATGGTTGGTGATTCAAGGAAAAATCCTCACTATGGACAATATGTTATCCAAAGGTATGGTTATTGCTAACCGTTTCTACATGTGTAGGGCATGATGGGAGACAACCCAACACTTGTTTCTGGAGTGTCCGGTAGTGGAGTCCATCCTGGATGAACTTTTCCAAGCCTTTAGGATCTCGTGGGTTAAGCCTGCTCTTATATCCGAAGTGTTCCATCAATGGCCTCAACCCTTTGTTAGCCTAAAACTTAAGTACCTATGGAAAATATGTTGGCATCATTTTCTCTGGCAGATTTGGCTAGAAAGGAACCATAGAGCCTTTAAGGATACCATTCACAACCCAAAAACCATCCTCAATAGGATTATTGTCTTTGTGAAAGAAAACCTTAGCACCTTAGTGGATGAGAACCACTCAATTCCTCCCCAAGAAAAACAATTAGCTCGGGCCTTAGGTATTGAGGACAAACCTTCCATTCCTTTGCCCAATCCCAGAAATGGGATTTCTTGGGAGCCACCCCCCAGGGTTGGTTTAAACTAAATTTTGATGGTGCAACCAAGGAGAACCCGGGAAGAGCTGGAGCTGGAGGAATAATCGGGGATTATCAAGGAAATATGGTCAAGGCCTTCGTTGAACCATTGAGAATCAGAACTAATAACGAAGCAGAAGCTAGAGCCCTTTGGAGAGGGTTGCAAGTAGCCCAAGCAACTCAAGGTAACTTGATGATTGAAGGTGATTCGATGAACATCATCAACTCTGTTAACCAATGGCAAAAAACCTCCATGGAGAATCGAGGGAGTCATCCATGAAGTGAGTATCCTTTTTGCGGCAAGACAGAACAGGAGGGCTCGTCACGTGTACCGTGAGGCCAACAGGTCAGCTGAAAATTAGCCAACATAGGTGTTGATGTTGGTAGTTTGGTGACATGGACACAAGGTATGCCACATGGAGTGGAAACATTATTAGTCATGAAAAGAAACCTACCCGTTAAGGAGAAATATGAATGGGTGTTCTTTCCCCATGGAGATGGTAATAACTATGGGGTTTCCCTCTAAATCATACCAAATTGGAAATGAAGGTAACAGGGTGTAAGCCTTGGAGGATTCTGACAGAGAATAGGAAATGGGCAAGCAACAGGTTTCACAAGTGAAAATTTCCAAACTTCAATTTCCTGTCAATGTAAGTAATGTTTACAATTATGTTTAGGTATGGGTGTGCCTTGTTAGTAAGGTGTTGTAGGGGATTCAACACAAGTTCTGGTAAGAAAGTTTCAAGGATGACTAGGATCTACAATCTCAGCAGAAGGTTGGATATTGTAATAGGTTTTGGGTTAACCTGCAAAACCCGATAATTAATGAAGACTTTTATTTACAAAAAAAAAAGAAAGTAAATGTAGAAAAACTAATCTACCATAACATAGGAATATAGGTAATATCCTAAGTAATGGAATACTTACTCTAGCACATCCCCTTATTACATTATTTGGGTAATATATATAACTGTCCCAATACAGTGAAGAAAAGAAAATGAAAGATGCTATATTGGGCTCTGGCTCATGGCGTTGGCTCTAGCTCTAGCTCTAAGGTTACCGCTGGAAGAGTACCTCTGGGTCTATATCTAGATTTGCCTTTGAATATGCCTTTGGATCATTGCCTCTGGATTTGCCTGTAGATCTGCCTCTGGATCTGCTTGTAGATTTGCCTCTGGAACTTTGTCTCTAGGTCTGTCTCTGGGTCATTGCCTCTAGGACTGCCACTGGATTTGCCTTTGGGTCTATCATAGGTTTTACCTTTTCTGTAGAAGCCATACAACATTGCTTTCATCTTGGTCCATTGTGTGAGATCTGTCCATCCACAATCTATATGAACCTTGTTGGCCATTTTCACTTTGTACCAAAAATTTGAAGAGGAGTGATTTGTACATCCACATGAATCACAAGGATGTAGTTTCCAACACCTAGCTGCTACATGTCTTGTTCTTCCATAATGACTGCAACAATGCTTTGTAGGAGTTGTAGGAGATTTAGGTTTTACAAACATGGTCTTATTGGTACTTGCTTGTCCATCATAGCCAAGGCCTTCATTCTTTGGCCTGACATTTAGCATTATTGAAGTTTTAATGTCTTGTTTATGTTTACCTAATCTCTCACCATTGAATCCCATTTTCTTCATCATTTTGGATCCAAATCCTTTGGTGTATTTTTCAAAACACCCAAGTTCTTCATCTTCATAAATACTTTTAACAATATGGCATTTGTCATTATTGATGAGATTATGGAGCTCATTTTTAGGAGGGTAAATTTTTAAGTCACTGGTGTCACAAGCAAAATATGCTACTGTGATGAGATCACCTGTGCTACAATTGATATCTACCATTGAAGGTATGAGGTCGCCTGTATCACAAGCATTGGCCACAGTGGGCTCAAGGTCATGTGTGTCATAACAAGCATCCACCATCATGGGCTGAAGGTCACTTGTGTCACAACAAGCATCGACCATTAGAAGTTTGACCTTTGTTTCCTCACTAATGTCCCTTTTTGTTTTACTTTGGGCAATGTCAATTGAAACCAATGACACAAATACTGCTCTTATAACGCCAATAGGCATTAGAACACCATTTGTCTGTTGAGTATGGCATCTACACCATTGCGTAGTGTGAGAAATGTGCTATCCTCATAAAAATATGACCCTTCCATCTTTGCTGGAAAGTAGGCTGGAAAGTAAGGAGTTTTAACTGATTTTGCACATGCATCAGTTTGTTTTGGGGCATTCTTTTTCTTTGATTTGCCCATTTTTTAAAGGTGTCGATCTCTACCAAAAATGTACCTTTTACAATGAAATTTTGCAAAATAAATGACTAGGGTGGCTAAGGTGTCGGTCGCTGCCGAAAATGCACCCTTACAAGGTTATCCCCTTTTGTTTGCAAAATTATAATGTATCCCCCCTGTGTGCAAAATAGGAGATGGTGAAGAAATTTTTTTATCCCCCTTAGTGCAAAAAAATAAAATGCAACTATGAAGCCTCTTGGGATTTTGTTTTACAAATCTTGCCTCCTAGGTAAATTGTGAAGTTTTCCCCTCTTTTGCAAAATATTCTTGAATATAGGAAAGAAATGTTTTATCCCCCACTTAGTGCAAAAAAAATGATGACTATGAAGCCTCAAAGGCTTGTACAATGCTTTGCAGCAATTTTCAGCAAAAAATTGACAGCAAATTTTTAGTAAAAAAATATTGTCAGCAATTTAAAAAAAAAATGTTGTTAGCAACTTGTGAAACTGCTTTTGCAAATATTATCAAGCAACTTTGAGCAAGAAAATAATGGGAAGCAAAATTTCACCATCAAGCAGTATTGGCACTAGGAATGGAACCTGTGACCTCACGCGTAGGGTTTTATCGTCGAGCACCGAACCGTCTCAGCTACTAGGCCGAATGAGAATAAAACTGCGCTTACTAGCCTTTATCTCCAACTTCGGTTGAGAAGCCAAAAAATTAAAAAATGTGCCTAGCTTCCATGTGGATGTCTAAGTTGGTGCAATATTATTGGCCAAAAAAACAAAACCTTAGAAAAATGTTAATTTTTTCATCAAGTCTTCAATTCTTTACCTCTGCAATAGTATTGGAGATTCCTGGGTTTATTTGCGTTCGTGGCTTAATTTACAAAGACTACAAATAACACATCCAATAGTGTCTGCGTTCACACCTACAACTTATATCAGCGGCAACATAAACCACCATTTCCAACGCCACTGTTTGTCGACCTGTAAGATGTCATCCTCTCTGCCTGCATCAGAATCAGGCTGCCCTATCTCAAGGCTGAGAGAGTCGTGGCATATTTATGAGATTACTAGAATGGGACATACACTCTACTTGAAAATAACATTTCCAGCAGTGGATCTTGGGCGCTTCTTCTCTGCAAAGAGTAAATTATGCAACAACAGGTAACTCGACAGAGCACGATCACGAAAATCATGTCACGAGGCCATTGGTCTTTTCTGTTCTCGTTTTAGCAAGCAACATCCATTGGTTTCGATCTACAAATGCACTTTGATTTGTTCAGAAGAGATTTACTCAGATATTTTTTGCCTCTACATTGGAGATCTAAACAATTTTGTTCGAGATCATCTACGGGACTTTTATTTGTCGAACACCTCTACTAGGAATTCTTCGGCTCGATGCTTGTGTATTTACGCAATCTCGATCAGTGCAATCAAATTTGCAATAGCAAAAATAGTCCTTCCTCCATTGTACGCCAAGGGTTGTCTGCAGATCTCCTTCGATGGTCTTCCTACAACCAAATTTCTTCGAGCAACCAGAATTCGATGTCTTCACGAACACGCAAAAATATGTCGACTAGGGAATGAAGAAAAATAATTCTTCGAGACTTTAATTCACCAGCTACACCTATGAAATTTAGGTCACAAATTCTTCTGCGTCGGGCTTCAATTGACGACTGACAAATGACTTCCTCCTGCGTTTGGAAATCCGGCATCACGATAATCATTCGCCAATCCTTCTAGCCAACATCGCTGTGCTTGTATCCATCGTGGCTAGATAAATCAGGCTGTCACAATGGCACCTACAATTGAATCTACGTGAAAAAAATAGGTAAATGTTGTAATTTATACTGGCTTGCTGGATCTGCAGGGAGATCTGCAGCTATCACGTGACTTCGCCAAAAACAATTGCATTCTACCGTATGTTATTGAGATCTGCAAATACTAAAGCGTAAAACAATGATTTGCTTTTGGGACATTAGTCCCAAATGTAGCATGCGGGGCCTATGAAGGTGATTTAAAAGGAGGAACCCACAATGTATTAAACGACACCTATGGGTGGTCTCTCCTCGCTTACCACATTTTATCGCCCATCGCACTTGCTTGAGCAATCCGCAAACTGGCACGCTTAACGATATTGCCATGTAATCTCCATCATGCACATGTGTACGCTTGTAAACCCATCTTAGTCACCATAGTGTGTCCACATTGGAGTCTCGTCCATCACCACGTGTCAGGTCATCCACTACCGTAGACTCCATCCATCGCCACCTAGGATGCTTGTCCTTAGTTCCACGTAGGTCTAGGATCCATGTGTCCATATTTGTTGTGTTCAGTCAGCTTGGCTTAGGGATCTAGGAGGTCCATGTAGCTGGAGTAGCCGTGTCCTAGGTGGCCACCGTAGGCTCCGGTGTCTTAGTCACCACCTATGTTGCCTAGGATTCTGGTCCCAACTTGCAGCTGGCTATCTCATCAATGTCCCAAATCAGCCAAGTCTATCCTGTCAGGTCTAGGTCTCCGCTTAGGGATGTCCAACCTACAGGTCTTGCTAGATCTAGTCCTCCACGAGCCGACTAGGGCTGCTCCGTTAGCAGATCACCATGTCGTCTGGGTAGATGTCAAATCTACGTTAAAGTGGTTAAGGATCCCTGGATTTCCTCAAGCGATGAAGGTCAGGTTACCTACCAATATTGTCAACCACGTAGGCTATTCGCAACTTGTCATGATCTATAAATCTGAACTCAACTACATTGAAAATTTGATCGCCACACTCGAAGTGATTGAAGGTAATATATCGATAATAATGCCCTTTCAATACAAATACTAAGGCTAATGGTCTTTTCTGTTCTCGTTTTAGCAAGCCACATCTGTTGGTTTCAATCTACAAATGCACTTTGATTTGTTCAGAAGAGATTTACTCAGATATTTTTTGCCTCTACGTTGGAGATCTGAACAATTTTGTTCGAGATCATCTACGGGACTTTTATTTGTCGAACACCTCTACTAGGAATCCTTCGGCTCGGTGCTTGTGTATTTACACGATCTCGATCAGTGCAATCGAATCTGCAATAGCAAAAATAGTCCTTCCTCCATTGTACGCCAAGGGTTGTCTGTAGATCTCCTTCGGTGGTCTTCCTACAACCAAATTTTCATCGAGCAACCAGAATTCGACGTCTTCACGAACATGCAGAAATATGTCGACCAAGGAATGAAGAAAAATAATTCTTCGGGACTTTAATTCACCAGCTACACCTATGACATTTAGGTCACAGATTCTTCTGCGTCGGGCTTCAACTGACGACTGACAAATGACTTCCTCCTGCGTTTGGAAATCTGGCATCACGATAATCATTCACCAATCCTTCTAGCCAACATCGCTGTGCTTGTATCCATCGTGGCTAGATAAATCAGGCTGTCACAATGGCACCTACAATTGAATCTACGTGAAAAAAATAGGTAAATATTGTAATTTCTACTGGCTGTGTACTGGCTTGCTGGATCTGCAGGGAGATCTGCAGCTATCACGCGACTTCGCCAAAAAAAATTGCATTCTACCATATGTTATTAAGATCTGCAAATACTAAAGTGTAAAACAATGATTTGCTTTTGGGACATTAGTCCCAAATGTAGCATGCGGGGCCTATGAAGGTGATTTAAAAGGAGAAACCCACAATGTATTAAACGACACCTACACATGGTCTCTCCTCGCTTGCCACATTTTATCGCCCATCGCACTTGCTTGAGCAATCCGCCAACTGGCACGCTTAACGATATCGCCATGTAATCTCCATCATGCACATGTGTACGCTTGTAAACCCATCTTAGTCACCATAGTGTGTCCACGTTGGAGTCCCATCCATCACCACGTGTCAGGTCATCCACTACCGTAGACTTCATCCATCGCCACCTAGGATGCTTGTTGTCCTTAGTTCCACGTAGGTCTAGGATCCATGTGTCCATCTTTGTTGTGTTCAGTCAGCTTGGCCTAGGGATCCAGGAGGTCCACGTAGCTAGAGTAGCCGTGTCATAGGTGGCCACCATAGGCTCCGATGTCTTAGTCACCACCTATGTTGCCTAGGAGTCTGGTCCCAACTTGTAGCTAGCTATCTCATCAATGTCCCAAATCATCCAAGTCTATCCTATCAGGTCCAAGTCTCCACTTAGGGATGTCCAACCTACAATTCTTGCTAGATCTAGTCCTCCACGAGCCGACTAGGGCTGCTGCGTTAGTAGATCACCATGTCATCCGGGTAGATGTCAAATCTATGTTAAAGTGGTTCAGGATCCCTGAATTTCCTCAAGCGATGAAGGTTAGGTTACCTACCAATATTGTCAACCACGTAGGCTATTCACAACTTGTCATGATCTACAAATCTGAACTCAACTACATTGAAAATTCGATCGCCACACTCGAAGTGATTGAAGGTAATATATCGATAATAATGCCCTTTCAATACAAATACTAAGTAATACTAGGTAATATCCCAAGTAATGGAATATTTACTCTAACAACCCTCTTGAAGAAAATGGATTTTATTACTGACACAAATTGGAATCTAGATATTACCATTCTCTTCGCTAGTTTTAGATGTATTATGCTCGAGAACATAGATTTAAGGTTAAGGGGTCTTGTTAGGTTCTCATAGGCGGTGCTTTTAGAGGAATATTTTTTGAATAAGAGCAAGATCCAAATGTTAAAAGTGATCATTGGATTGGGGTTTTTGGGAAAGACTTGAAAATTTCTACCGAAATTTGGTGATCTAGGATGCAAGAGTTCTAGTGACTTTCCTGCAAGTTTGTAGGTTTTATCTTTCAGAGTTCCTGATGTTTCAATGAGTTTGATGTTTCAAGTTCAGATCCAATTTGGGATAGGTGTTTGTGGTTCCTTGCTCAGGGCCTCTTATTTAGGATGTTGGTGGTTTCTCTTTTGGCACTTTTTGACAATCTTGATTCAGTCCCAGGAATGCAATTTTTTGATTCTTGTTGTCTTCCTGTTGTAGCGATGATTCAACTTCAGTTTTAAGTTTAGATTCAGGAATGTAGATTTGCAGGTTTTTCCTTTCATATTTCCTGGTGTAAATTCGATGAGTTTTGTTTCAAGTTCAGATCAAATTTGGGAGAGGTCTTTATGGTTTATCGATCAGGGCGTCTTCTCTTAGATGAGGGTGGTTTTCTTTTGGCTTCTTTTGATTGTCCTGATTCAGTCCCTGTTTCAAACTTGAATTTTGAATTTACCCTACGGGAAACAGATCCTGGTTTGCTCCTTTTTGTTTTAGTTTGGGCAAGAACAGTTACTTAGGTTTTGGTTTCCCCCACTCCAGCCCCTAATTTGATTTTTTGTTCATATTTTTGTTAGCAGTTTGGATGAGAACCGTGTTTCCTAGTTCTATGGGTTCTTTGAGATCTCTTGGATCTCTAACTTCTCTTGGATCCTAATGTGGTTTTGGGTTGGGTTTCTTGGTCCCTTTGGAGGGCCATCTCTTTTTATGTTTTAGTTTGGTATCTTCTTAGAAGTTGGGGCTTCTAGTTTGTAAAATATTTAAGGACCCTTTCAAAACCCCTTTACCTAATTAAAAAAAAACTAATAAGATATATTGATTATTGTTAGATAGTCATGCATATCAATGTAGTGATTTCTATTTGTTTTCATATTATCATATACATGAAGTTCTAATATTAATGATTATCATTCACAACCTAATGGGGCCTTGGTGTCAAGTAGTATGCGAGGTTTTGACTTCCCTCTAGGTGCATTTGTGCGCCTTTTTACGAAACCCTAGCACTTGTGGATAAGCAAAAGGAATGAAGTGGAAAAGTCAATTTGAAGCTATGCGTTGCTTTCTATACAAAGACCACATTGATGGCCTACACTACTACATCATTGTGAGTGCTGGAATATTGGGATAATAACATTAGAGTATTTCACACATGGATGCAGGACTTAGAGGTCTTGTTTGAATCTGTATTTATGTGAACCAACATTCTTGAAGTTATGGGTTTTGTTTACCATGGACTTGAGAGGGTCAATGTTATCTGCGTCCTTCCACTAGTGTTTATTGAAATAAAAGTGTGAGTGATGGAACCTCTTATTATGCTGTGACCTTGGTGAGCATAAGGATTCCCTGGTCATTGTTAAAGAAAAGTCCTAGGCAATTATGGCATCTAGTTCTAGAGTTGGAGAAATTTTAGTAACATGAAGGAAATATGGTAATAAGGCAACATTTTAAGACAATAGTCTCTAGAGCTTGAAATCCTAAGTGGGATAGGCCTCTAGAAAATTTAAGGGCTTTTCAAATTATCAACAAATTAGCATGCTTTGACTCACTTTTGGTTGCATTAGGGTAACAAATAATGAGTCGACAATGGAGTTTTCTACAAAAAATATAGAGTTAGGGTTGAAAACTTCTAGGTCAGCTTTGATTTGCAAATTTGTTTGCCAATGCCCAAAAGGAAGTGAAGTCTTGGGCCTTTACTACGTGGAAGGTGTATGACCACTTTTACATATGTATGGGTATTGTAGAAGAGGTTGCATGTGGGTAGTTCCTACACGAGATGTCTACATCAATATGTTTATGTTAAAATCCTATGCTACGTTTGTTGTGTTGATTATTCCAACACCTAGGGGTTCAAGTTACATACCTAAGCCTATTTTTGGAGGATCTAAAACATAAACTTAAAATGATTCAATGATACAAGTTATGCAAGCAAACAAGATCTAGACTACACACTTTTACGATTCAAATGATTACAAGAAAGAAATGAGTGTTGCTCTTATAAGGTATAAGGGATTATGCAAGCATACAAGATTATCCTAAATGCAACTAAATTTTATTTCGATTTCCTTGCCTAAATCAATTTGAGATAGTAAATCTAACTAAACTTAGTATTATAATAATCATAATCAAAATTATGAAACGACAGAGCTTAGGGAATTTTTTTCGAAAAATGAATAATATTTCAGGAGCCATATCTTTGCATAATGTTGTCTGATTCAAAGGATTCTTGTGCCATTTTGTGCATATTTTGAAAAGCTTTGAAATGAGTGGTCATTCGAAAGAATCCAAGCAACATTGAGGGAGATATAACCCTATGAAGACAACCGTTCAAAACTAGGGTAGTGTTAGGGATTTTTTTTTTAAAATGTCTCATCTTTAGGAGCCTTATCTTTGTGAAGGGTTGTCTAATTTAGATAATTCTTGAACCAATTTGTGTAGAATTTGAAGATATTTGAAATATGTGTTCATATGAAGGAATCTAAACAATATTGAGGGGGATACGATCCTGTGAAGTCAACCATATGAAACAAGGGTGGTGACGATTTTTCAAGTCACAAAAAATAAAATTGCAGATATCTGTCATCCAGGGTTTGGATGTTGAGAGGAGCAATGAAGGGCTAGGGAATTAGTGAGGTAAGACATTTTGTCTGGGCATAGAATTTTTTTATCTATGTTTCCTTTTCCCCTTCTTTATCTTAGAAATATTGCATGTAGATTATTAAAGATTTTTTATCAAATACTATAATCACTATAGGATATTCTAGTAAATTTCAATAAATTTTGAGTTATAGTTTCCTTCCCATGGACCAGTTTATAAATAAATCCTTATAATAATCCCTAGTAGTAGAGGCTAGTGAGTACCTCATAGATAACCAATCCTTGTTGCTCAAAGATACAATTATTTTTGATAAATGTAATAAGTCTTGGCTAGGGGCTTTGGCCTTGAAAATAATGTTTTGATAGGAGTTGGAAGTCTCTAGGAGTGAGTCTATCCTTTATTTCCAAAGGTTTCTTCCTATCCACTTTTTCCATGGAGGAAAGAGATAGAATCCTAAAAGGGGGTCCTTGGTTTATGGAAAGAGTAGGGCTCTTCTTTACCAGTTGGTATGAAGACTTTGCACCTAAAAATATATATCTCTAGTACCGGTTTGGGTTAGGATGTATGGGTTGTCCATTGAATTTTGGAAAATAGATACCTTCAAGGCAATAGGCAAAACTCTTGGAGAATTCCTTGAGATTTTAGAAACTACAAAAGATGGATTCTTGGCTATTTATGCTCGGATATTGGTCATAATTGATATAAGTAAACCTTTACCAAAATCAATCATTCTTAAGTATGGGGGTAAAATCCAAACCATAGATTATGAAAACATATCTTTTAGATGCAGAAGATGTCATGAGGTGGGGCATATTAAGAGATCATGCCCAAAGACTCCAATAGAAACATATGTAGAAAACCGCAACAGAAAATTACAAATGGACATGGATGAGGATGGTTTTCAACTTCTAAAATATAGGTCTAGACAAATGAAAGTAAATAAACTGTGAAGACCATTAAGGAAGGATATTGGAAGAAATACCAATTCTTTTGAGGCTTTAGCCTATGAAGAAAAAAATAAGAGCTTAGAGGACACAATACAACAGGTTCAAAATATTAATAAGGAACCATCTATTCAATATGTACCTAAATTAGGGAAATATTCTAACTTAAGGAATGTGTCTCATCAGATTTTAAACTCTCTTGAAGTACCATGCACCATTAAGGAGAAGAAAATTGGTAGATAAAACATAGTATTAGATGCTAATACCTCTAACATTATTTAGGAAATACCAAAAAATGAGTGGGATAAGTCAAAAGCTTTTGTAGTAGATCCAGGAGAGGATAAATCTAATGAAAAAAAAATTGTGAAAGAATATTGAGGATTAGAATAATAAGAAATACTCTTAATATATGCAAGGCAAAAAGATAAAACCTTCAAATTATCAAGTGAGGTCCAGAGAAGCAAGAGAAAACACAGAGAAAGGAATACAAACAAAGTTTAACTTCTCTTTTCCAAAAAATAAATTAAATTTATAACTTCCAGGTGGGGCCAGTAGCCCCTAATGAGACATGATTACCATATCATGAAATATAAGGGGTGCTAATTCCCCCTCAACGCAGAGGTGTATCAGAGACCTAGATATGTATCAAGGACCTTTGTTTAAGTAATAAGCTTGATATTCTTTGTATCCAAGAATCTAAAATGACAAAGGAATAATTATTTAAGATATGAAAGCTATATGGGAAAGATGTGAATGGGATGCCGTGGATTTTGAAGTAGAGACAAGGGGAATTCTAACATTTTGAAATCCTATTAAAACCTCCTATGTAACCATTCATGAAAATAGGCATTGGATAACCTCTTTAGTCACATGCTACTTTGCATATATTTGTTTCATCCTTATCAATGTATATGGACCTACAACTTAGTCAAGAAAATCAAAAGTATGGAATGTGATTGAAGACTTTATGAGAACTATAGACCAAGAAACACGATTCCTTATTATAAGAGATTTTAATACCATAACCAAGTTCAATGTACAATTTAGGTGAATTAGGAAATTAACCCAGAGTATGAGAGGTTTCTTAGATTTTATTCAAAACAATAATCTATGGGAGGTTGAATTTGAAGAAGACAACTATACATGGACCATCAATAGGAGAGGCCATAACCTAATAGAAAAACAATTAGATAGATGCATTCTCTCAGATCATTGGCTATATGAAGGGACTTGTGCTAAAATTAATACCTTAACAATGATTGATTCAAATCACAGGTCAGTAAGAGTTAAAATGGTGGTAAGTGAATTAAAAAATATTATATTTTAAATATGAGTAAATTTAGGAAGACCATCCTCAATTTATTGATATGATAGCATAAACATGGAATTATTTAGGAAACAATGGGTTGTATACACTTCGAAAACAAATTAAATCAATGAAATATAGATTAAAATAATGGAACAAGAACACTTTTGGAAACATTTTGGAGTAAAAAGAACTAAAAGATAAACTTTTAAAATTCCAAAAAGGTAGGTCCGAGGTGTAGACCAATTGGTTCATCCAAACCCCATAGGGGGCGGAGGTCCAAGGTTCAAATCTCGGGCCTCGTTGGACTAAATGCTTGTCCCTTTCCTGGTACTTTCAGCGGCGTAAAAGGTTTAAAATGATTGTGGCATGGTGGTTATAGGGGCGGATTGCGTGAAGATATGTGTGGCGGCTTCTGAGGTGGACAATGCAGAATACTGTGGCGGCCATAAAAGTTGGACAGCCTGTCCGGATTCGTGGCGGCTACCGATTCCACCATGTAAATTAACAAAAAAAAAAAGAAAAAAAAAAGAAATAAAATTCAAAAAGGTGATCATAATAATCCAAGCTCGGAGGAAAGGGCGTTGCTTAGTGAATTTCATAATATTTTGAGTAAGGAAGAGAAATTTTGGAGATTAAAATCGAGACATTATGGTTAAAAGAAGATAAAAATATAAATTTTTTCATAGGATGGCAATAGTACAAAGATCAACATCCATAATTTGTAGAATTAAATTAGTAAAAGGGGTTTGATTGAAGACCAAAGTGAAATAAAAAAGGAGGAAAGGTTATTTTACCAAAATATTCTAGGATTAAAAGAGTTTGAAGTTCTTAATGATAAACTAATACAAGAAGTACCTTGAATTATAACAAATGAAGACAATAGGAAATTGATGGAGCCTATTACTCTAAAATAAATTCATTTAGCTCTTTTCTCTTTTGATAAGGATAAACACCTAGGTCTAGATGGGCTCTTGGCAACATTCAATCAACATAATTGGGGAATAGTGAACGATAATTTGTTGGTGGAAGTGGAACAGTATAGGGTAAAACAATACATTACTTATAAAATAAATGCAACATATCTTACATTTATTCCAAAAAATAAGGATGCCGAATTGTTAATTCATTAGGCCCATAAACCTATGTAATATGACATAATATTATCTTCAGAGTGATGCCGAATCAAGACCATTGTTAGGCAAATTTGTTTTAGAAGAACAATGAAGATTTATGAAAGGGAGATAGATTTTGGATGGGATCATAGTAGCTCATGAAGTTATGCATTCAATAACTTCAAGAAAAGAGAGAGCAATGATATTAAAAATTGATATGAGTAAAGCCTATGATAGGGTTAAATGGGATTTTCTCTTTGTAGTATTAGAAAAGTTTGGATTTGGGAAGAAATGTATCAGATGGATAAAATCTTGTGTCTCTACAATTTCATATTAAATGTTGGTCAATGGGTTAGTAACAAAATATTTTAAAGCCAAGAGAGATCTTAGACAGAGAGATCCTCTATCACCATATCTATTCATTATTATGGAAGAGGTATTGGTAGCAACTTGAATAAGCCTAACCAACATGGGATAATAAGTGGACTTAAGGCTAGTAATAACATTGACAACATCACCCATCAACAATTTGTAGATGATACAAAACTTTTTGGGAGGGCAAGGATAAAAGAGGCTAGAGCTTGGAATAACTTATTAAAGGAATACAAAAGAGCATCAAAAAGTTAATAGGAAAATATCTAAAATTTACTTCCTAAACACCTCAACTAGAATAAAAGTAGGGATATGCAAGTTACTTCAAATGGAGGAGGCAAATTTACCAACAACTTATCTAAGGATTCCCTTATTTGAGGAAATAATGAGAATAGAATTATGGAATCCAATTATAAGTAAAGTTTAGAATAAACTACTAGCATGGAAAGGTAGATGGTTATCATTAGCAGGAAGAGTGCAACTGATTAAATAAATATTATCAACCATTCCAACATATATATGTCGTTGTATACTATGCCAAAATTGATAGAAAAAAGTTTAATCTATATTATGCAATTATTTTTGTAGTTAGGATTACATGATAAAAGGATATTTCCTTTGGTGAAATGGAGTGAGGTGTGTGATGATAAAACTAAGGGAGGTCTTGGTTTAAGAGTTCTTACTGATGCAAACTTAGCTCTTAGGGGAAAAGTAATTTGGAGATTGTACAAAGAGAGTCATAGATAAGAAAAAAGTTTAATCTATATTATGCAGTCATTTTTGTGGTCAGGAGTATATGATAAAAGGAAAATTCCTTTGGTGGAATGGAGCAAGGTGTGTGATGATAAAACTAGGGGAGGTCTTGGTTTAAGAGTTCTTACTAATGGAAAATTAGCTCTTTGGAAAAGAGTAATTTGGATATTGTACAAAGAGAGTCAAAGACAATGGGAAATAATTCTTCTAGGTAAATATGTTAAGCCCAATGACCCAAGTTTAATATTTATTGCATTCTCACTACCAAATGGTTCTACACTATGGAATGATTTAAACATTTTGTTGATTTAGTGATTAAAGGTCTAAGATGGGTGATGGGAACTAGAGAAAATATTTCTATTTGGATGGATACTTTGTATGATAAAAAACTACTCAATCTAGATCCAATTTTGGAACCATGGATGCGATTACTTCAAGATAATTACGGTGATAGGATTTCAAACATTATGTACAAGGGTCATGAAGGAATATACAAATGGAAATACAATTTTTTTACAAGTATACAAGACATTGATGCTGGGAGGCCATTGAAAAGAAATATAACAACAATGATTATTTTGAGGGGAGCCGAGGATAAGTTGATTTGGGATTTGAATAGCTTAGGAAAATACACAACAAGAAGTGGATTAAATATAAAGCACCAACAAAATAAAATTTTTGTAAGAATATTGAGAGATATTTGGAATAGCCTGAGCATTCCTAAAGTTAAAATGTTTGTTTGGCTAGTAGTTTATAGAAGATTTTTATCCTGGGATAGCATGGGGTTCTTTGTAAAAAGGAGGAGAGTATAGACCATCTATTGGGATATTGCTCAATAGTTTGGAAACTATGGAAATGGATTCTTAATATGTTTAGTAAATGCATGGTGATGAATGTAAAAATTGAAGAATGGTTAAAGCAATGGTAGAGCGCTTTAAAAGTGAGGCTTTACAAATAATATGGTATATATAAAAAGATATAATACTTTGGACTATTTGGCTAGAAAGGATTAGAAGAATATTTAAAGGAAAGGATATTAGTTTAGAGGTATTGAAAAAATATATTTTTAACCGTATAGGAGTCTAAACCAACCCTATCAACTCATCTAATCCCTAATATGGAAGCAAAGAGCCTTGATAGATGGAGTCAAGTCATCAAATAGAATTATGATGTTGAGTACAAGAGAAACAAAAAGAAGGTAAAGAATATAAATTAGAAACCACCAGATGTGGAGTTGGTCAAATGGAATTTTGATGGAGCATCTAAAAGAAATATAGGACTAGTAGGAGGAAGAGGAATAATTAAAAATAATAGAGGAGAGAATTTATCTCATTACACTTTCAATAGTGGATTTAAGAAAAAAAATGAAGCTGAAGCTTGAGTGGCTTTGGAAGGGTTAAAAATATGCACAAATGAAATAGAACAAAGTATGGATGGAAGGTGATCCACTCATAACAATAAATACAATTTTGAGGACAGCAAAGGCTCCATGGAACATACAAGAGATAATTGTGGAAATACAAGACCTTGCTATGAAGAAATAAGGTTTACTCATACATTAAGGGAAGGAAACAAATGTGTAGATATGATAATCAATAGAGGGATTTTAATTGAGGATCGTGAAGTTAATTTTTCTTTTATATGGTTAGAGAAAGTAGTAAGTTTAGTTGAAGCTAACAAGGAAATGTTGACTGTCTGAATAAAAAATGACTAAGATTTACTTTAGTGTTCTATTGGTAATATTTACTTTATTTTATAACATTAATATGTTTTCATATAAACTATTTATTACAATTTTTGTGGTTGCACTTATGCTTTAGGAAGGAAACTAGCAATCCAGATATGGTAAAGTGGACTATGATAGTGCGATGTTTTGAAAATATTACTCTATTAAAATGCAATGCATAGAAAATAGAGGTGGATTTTTGGTATTGTAAAGATTATTTTAGGAAAATATTGAGAAGAAGGATGCTAAATTTTGGAATATATATTCACATAGAAAATTGAAGAAGATCCAAAAAATGAAAATCAAGAATTCGGACATTTTATAAAATATGATGTAGATGTAGCTCTAAAATTCTTGCACTCCTTTCCTCTAGGCTAATGGATCCGCGCCTCGAAGGGGAATGGGAGAATAGTAGGTCTACACCTCAGAGGAGAGGCACTTGAGATCGTGCCCTCTTTGGTGATTTTTTGATGAATTGGGTGGGTTCACCAGGAAACATTTTATGGCAGTTTCCATGCCTAGGTTTTGGAGTTTGTTTGATGTATTCTTTTAGATAGTCTCACATACACCTAGTTTGGCCAATATGCAACTATGCTAACCTATATGCGATTTTGATTCACATGCAACCAAAAAACAACAAAAAATAGGAAATAAAGAATAATGCAATACTTATAAAGTGATTTGAAATTCTAACTCGGATCCGGATGACTAATTTCTACAACTTTTATGCTTGCTGTAGACAAGATCGGTCAAAACAGGAAGAGATCGGGTGGTACGATCTTGTGATCGGTCGGCCCGATCAATGATCGATCGAGCCGATCAGAGCAAAAACCTGTAGTTCAACAATTTGACATAGAAGATAGTAGATTTACAGGATAATATGCATTTGTTAAGGTGGATTAGATTAAGTGATAAACCTAAAATGATAATGATTGAATGAATGAATATAGATCTAAGCTAGACACATGGATATTCATGAAAAAGTGATAAAATATGAATGAAAGATCTAATGTATCAATGGCAATGGATTTAAAATGATCTAACAGATAATGAATATGATCTAAGACATGAGAAATAGGGAGAGAAAATGCAAACAATGAGGTCTGGATGCCCCCAAGTAGCTTAGCAACAAAAATTATTGATGCAGACAAGATCGAGCAGTTTTCTCTAAGATCGGGTGATCCTATCCAGAGATCGGGTGATCCTATCCAGAGATCGGGTGGTCCTATCCTGTACGTATCCAGCCGATGCACAAATCCAACCTGCAAAAACATAGCAAAGATATGAAGTAATAGAGCAAAGGTATGCAAAATTTCTAGGGGGAATCCAGGGAGAGGAGCCTGGATTAAATAGATTAGAATAGGTTGAGAGGTTGGGCTAAAAATGAAGAAGGTTACAACTTCCCCTATTCTGGATGAGATCGTTTGAGCCGATCCCGTAATCGCCATGCAGTTGGCCAGGTAAGGACAAAGAAGTTGCAACCATTTTTGTCACCTTGCTAAATAGGGCAATTTTTAGTTTTGGACGAGATCGGGCGATCCGATCTCGCACATTTAGGTCCGATCTCGAATTGGGCAATTTGAGATCGGATCCGGACGATCCGATCTCGCATAGGAGGTTAGACATGTACATAGTTTTTTTGCAATTTGAGGGGTCAAATGGTGTCAAAATTGGACATATAATATACCGTTGGAAAGCTCTTTTCGAGCCCAATCCAATGGTATAGGTTTTGAGAAATTTTGAGGGATTTGTTTAGGTAAAATTAATCTCAAATATGACCTTAGTTTTCTAGGAGGAAAACTAAGGAAAATGAGTCAATTTTTCATGTCTACATTTTGCCCCCTCTTTGGCGTATTTATGAACAATAAATGCATCAAAGAAAAGTGTAGACACTTGAGTAGAAGTGATTATGATTGACATGGGCAAAAAGGAGTAGATGGTTTAGAATGAATAGTTCATGGGAAATTGATGTTTTAGAAAAATAATTACTAATTTATTGACTAGGATGCCCCCTCGAGTTTTTGCACCAAATTCTATGTTTGGTGGAAAACTTAAAATTTTTGAAATTTAGGGTAAAAGAAGAATTAGGGTAAAAGCTAACTTATTTGTATTTTACTTTTTTAGGTAATACCCCCTAGTGATTGAGTATACCAATTTTGGAGATTGTGGCATACCAATTGACTTCATTTTGTACTTATATTTTGAGATATATATATATATATATATATTGATCCTTTTTGTTTATGCGACTTTGAATGATTTGATTTGTATGATTTATTGCATTTGCTTATGATGGTTTGTTATATAATTTCTTGTAATCATGCTTTGATTTTTAAATATTTTGATCATGCTTAACATAAAAGAAAATGATTTTATTTTTGTAAAGTATTTTTTGAAAGAAAAATATGTTTTTGTGTGATGATAAAATAGATGGATTAGCAATGAACCTCAAAGGATGTTGTGTTGTTATATGACCGTTGGTGGAGATCAATGCTCACTAGGTCATGAAGCGGATCTTGTTGTGAGGAAGTTTTGTATTGCTAATAATAAAAATATTGTGGGGCTCAAGAGTGACCTTGAGGCTTATGATGATGAAAGAAGATGTTGATTTTAAAAGAAATTGATTTTGAGAAAATAGGTTGATAAATATTGTTTTTGTGAGAGATATAAAGTGATTTAAGCATGAAAAATTGGGAAGGATGACTTGCGCTAGGCATAGAATTCCTAGTGTGAAATTTGAGAGAAAATAATTACTAGGAATTATACCATCATCGTGAAGTCAAAATGCAATGCATGATAATATGAAATTGTTTGTTTTAAAATGCAAATTGATTTTAAAAAAATCATTGTGTCACATGTTTAAGAAGATTGAGAAATATGAAATAATTTGAATCTAAAAATTGAGAAAGATGACTTGTAGGCTAAATTCTATTGAATTTGGAAAAATAATTACTAGGATTATATATCATTATGAAATAAAATGAATGATGATATATGATTTTGGGAAATGCAAGTTTTGGAATAATTTTTTGTATATTTTGAAAATTAAAATATTATGTAATGGATTAATGTGAATAATTATTAAAACTAATGTTTTCTAACAAAATTTCAAAGAAATATTTTAAATTATTTCTAGGACAAAGTCAAATTTATCAAGAACCAGTGTGTGATGTGTGAGTTCATTATCCATCTTGATTTGTCATAATGATACAAAATCTCTCAAGGATCAAATATGTGTGCTTTGTGAAATTAATTTACCGATTTTGAGTGAGGTAATGATACAAGCCAACTTTTATGAACCAATGTGTGTGCAAGTGAAATGATTCATTAACCATGATTTTGTGCATGCAATTGTACCAAACTACTATGTAAGTCAAGTTACCAAAAGCTAGCTAATCCACAAGCGGACATTGGTCTATACAAAATAAGGTCGCTAATGTGACAGACATATCACCACGTGAAAGGCTTACCCAAGGCCATGTGGGTTGGGCACAAACCACGTGTTATGGGGCTCACCTCATGGCTTTCGAATAACTGAGGAATTCCAGGGATTCAAGCTCATTACCCCCTTCTTTTCTTTTTATTTCTTGGAGTAGGGATTCTTGTCCATTTTTGAACAAGGGGATTTTATTACTTTTTGTAGTAAAACTACTTTTTCTTTTCTTTTTTCTTCTTTTATTTTTTTTTTTTTTTTTGGGATACTTGCTCAGATTAGACAAGGAGCAAGGGATTTTATTCGGGTAGGGGGAGCTTGTCCTTTTGCCAATTCTCAGTATTCTAGACCATGCACATAATAGGATAGCAAGGGAAAATTTTTGCTTAAGGAACTAAGACTACTATGTAGTATCCTTTTTGAATTTGCAACAAATCATTTTAAGATATGAAAATGTGTTCTTGGTTCAAGAAGTAGCAAGATCAGTTCCCAAAACTCAAAATTTTATTTAGTGAAGTAATAGTGCTTTTTGATACAAGAGAGATTTATAATCAAAGTGATAAAATCAAAATTTAGTAAAGATGTAAATTAAGTGAGTGGTTCAAGATAAATTTTGAGTTTATCTAAAAGAAAATAAAATATAACTTGAATTTTTGGAAGATAACAAATAATAATGCAAAATGATAACTTAATAACAATTTGAAATATTTTTGGAAATTTTTCATGTTTTTTGATTTTTTTTTTTGGTTTGTTTTGTGATTTGATTGATGTTGATGGAATTGGTGATATACACAAGATGATCTATATACATTATACAAGGTGATTTGTGTATAGCATTTCTAAGGTGGCTTCAAAATCAAAGGAGGTTTTGAAGGACAATTTGGTTGTGGTGTAGGTGATTGAAGTTGATTGGTTGATAGTTGAGATTGTTGTGATGAAGAATGATAAGTAGATGTAGATGAAGAAAAGTGATGGACAGAAGATGATGATGATAATAAAGAGGAAAATAATAGAGAACTTGATGTGATAATGATAATGAAAGAGAGAATGAAGGATAAAATGTGATGGATAAAATGTGGCAATGATGATAAAGAGGAAAATAATAGAGAACTTGTTGTAGTGATGATAAAGAAAGAGAGAATAAAGAACAAAGATTCCCTATGAATAGGAGAGGTTCGTAAAAGTTCCAAAAGAGATATCTTATGTGGATGATTGTCCCATTGTTGTTGAATGTTGAGGGAGACTTTAGGTTGAGACTTCAACACTAAAGATGGGTTTTCTATGCTTGTATCTTCTTTTGGATTATTCTTCAAAACTAAGAGAGGTCTTGAAGGTTGGTTGGATGAAGAATTTATCTCTTGCTTGTCAAGATGATTTAGTTGGGCAAGAACTTGCTTTGTTGTAGTCTCTACTACTAAACTAATAATATTGTTGTGATGAGGCACATTATGATATGACAATTGATTATTTTCCTGTTGTTGATGATTGGGTAAGGGATTTTGTAAGATCCCTATGTCTTGATCAGTTGTTTGAGTTTGTGATTGAGAATTTTGATTTTGATCTTGTTGTCTAGTGATGGCTCCAATAGTGCCCACAATGTTATTGTTTTGTAAGTGACCAAAGTGAGGTCTAGCATTTACTGTTTGTTCAATTGAAAGTGTTTGTTGAGATGAAGGTCGAGTGGTCATTCTTCTAGGGAATGGTTCTTCTGGAACTAATAAATCTGTGATGGGAAGAATTTGATCTGACTCATCTTCAGAACTATTTGAATTATTTGAGGTGATGTCTATTTCACTTTCTATTTCACTTTTTGTGTCACTTTTTGTGTCTTCTGAAGATGAAGATTGAAAATATTGTATGGGTCTAATTGTGACTACAGATTGAGTAGGCACATATGAAGTTTGCAAATTTTGATGTGGTAAGAAATTGCTAATGGTTCCTACATATCGAGTTGGAGGAGGAACATTATGATGTTCTAATTGATTTACAACCTCTTTACCATGTTTGGGTAAAGGATGTTGGAAAATATCTAAAGTTTGATTTGCATTTTGAGTTGGTTGTTTTTGGGTATTATTTTGAGGATTATTGTTTGAGGGAAATTGTTCTACTTCCATTTTACCTTTATCAATCAAATCTTGTATCATATGTTTCAATCGCTTACAAGAATTAGTTGAATGTCCATCCACTTGATGAAAATTACAATGTAGATCAGCCCTATATCCAGCTACAGTGGTATCTGGTTGTCTTATCTCTAGCAACCGTATTAAACCTTGTTCTAATAATTGAGGTAAAATCATGGTTAAGGGTTGATTTAATTTTGTGAATTCTCTTGGAGGTTTATCAGGAATATTTAACAAAAACTTCTTTACAGCTTCTGTAGTATTGATGTTTGAGGTATTTCTACTATCAGTGACTCCATCACCTACTACTTGTTTATTCTTATATTGGTTTTTGGAAGTTTTATCTTCATCCTTTTTCTTGAATTGTCCTCTTCTGATAAGGGCATCTTCTACCCTTCTTGCTAAGTCTATAGCTTGATCAAAAGAGGTTACTGTAGCTGTAGCAAGTTCATAAGATAATTGTTCTTGTAAATTGCCAATGAATATTTCCAACATCTCTCGATGAGGTAAAGCAAAATGCAATTTTCCTAGAAGTTGCCTCCATTTGGCTAGGAATTCTACAAAGCTCTCATCTTTCCCTTGTTTCAAATTGTATAAATCCTTAATAGTGACATGTCTTTCTATGTATGCACTAAATTGGTGAACAAACATTTTCATTGTCTCTTCAAAGTTTCTCAAAGAATTTATTGGTAGTTGATAATACCATTCTAAGGCCATGCCTCCGAGACTTTTAGGGAACATTTTTAGTAACAACAAATCATCATAGGAAATATCATGACATGCTATCCTAAACATGCGAAGATGCTCAATAGGATCTTCGGTTCCTTTATATATCGGGAGGACCAGCATAGGGAAATGTTTGGGGTATGGTTGAGCAACCACAATAGGATCCAAGGGTTGACTACACATCTCTCTATAACTGTATGAGGGATGGTAGGGATCCATCTGATCTAGACGTGAAGCTAATTGTTTAACCATGGCTTCAAGTCCTTGTGGTTGTCCACCAAATTGATTTTGTTGTACCATGTTGTTGTGTCTTTGATAATAAGGTTGTGTTGTCACATAAGGATTTCCAATTGAAATACTATTGTGTAAAGTGTTTGTGGGAACAATGTTATGGAGCTTATATGGAATTGTATTTTGTTGAATTTTTTATTGATGATGATTGGAATTTTGAATTTTCTTAGCTCTTTGTGATGTAGCTATTTGTTGATTAGGAGCTTGAGAAGAAGAAGAATGTTGTTTTTGTTTGGAATTTGATTGTGTTGCTGGTTTTTGATTGTTCAAATCTATATTTTGATTGGTGTTTTGAGATGGACCAACTTGATCTTGATTTGTTCTATTTATATATGTTAACGGATTTGCATGTAATTGGAAAGCAGCTTCTATAGCGGCCTCCATTGAATAATCTCCCATTGGGAGTAAATCTTCTATCTTTATCACATGATTAATTTCATCTATATGACCTTTTAAAAACTCAGTAAAATGTTGAACATTTTTAAAGCTAACATTACCTTCAGAGTCTACTAAAGGCTTGGTAGGATCTTCTATTTCCTCTTCTTCATTATCATCCTCACCTTGTTCTATGAGTTTATCATCTTCAATAATTACCCTATCATCAAGGTTTTCTTGATCTTGTTCATCATATTCTATTTGTTTTCCATTTCTCAAAATCCTAGGCATTTTGTTTTAGGATGTTTTTATCTTACAGTGATATATATATATATATATATATATATGTTTAAATTCTTGGGTATATATGTTATATATATACCTATATAAATATGTAAATATATAAATATATATTATATTTTATTTTTTGTTTTTTTTTTGTTTTATATGTTTTTATGAATCAGAAAGATGCCTATGTTATTCACGTCGGGTTCACCAAAGAATGTAGCTCTAAAATTCTTGCACTCCTTTCCTCCAGGCTAATGGATCCGTGCCTCGAAGGGGAATGGGAGAATAGTAGGTCTTGTTGAGTGGTATTTTCACACACTTGTGAAATTACACTCTTCCTTAGGATTTGGGTTCCAAATCCCCTCTTGCAAAGAAGTTAAACAACCAACTTCTCCAAGGTCTCCTGCTGTATTAGCATTTGCAATTGTGTATTAGTAATCTCAAATAAAGATATTCAATTAAAATGCTTGGAACACCTTAGTGATTGCAAGTAACTGTAAACAAGGGGCAATGTTGGTTTATTTCACCATGAAACTTTAGTGATTGTTCATTATTTTACTTTTTTTTAGATTTTGTAATTTTTATGTATTTATTTTAACTAAGTTGAACCTTCGGAAAAATAAAATAAAATGAAAAGAAATGCAGAAAATTAAAAAATTGAACACGTTCAGTCTGATGCTATCCTATTCCGACAAAACCGAATATGTGAGAGTTTCGTACATGCAACCTAGCCTATTTGACCTGCAAAACAAACACAATCAAAGTAAACTAGGTGCTAGCTCCAAGGGTTTAAAATAATTTTTAGATTGCAGACATTCACATGAAATAACCCAAAACAATGGCATGTATTTCATTTATAAATCTGAAATCTGAAAGGAGAAAAATAGAACAGTTAAAATGAAGCATGCAGAAAATTTCTCATCCTTTCTTGCCCATAAAATGCAAATTTTTGAACAATTTTGCATTAAAAAATATGTCCTGTTACAATAGCAAAATCTCTGGTTTTTCTCAAAACCAGCAAAAGGTGGAAGAAAAGCACTCCACAGCAGGCCCAGAACGGCTAATCACCATCAACTCTGCAACACTGCTCGTAGCGGTTTTCGACCCCGTATCAATCTGTGCCTCTGCGTTTTATACTTGCTGGCAAACTGCTTCTCCTTCCACGATGGTTCGTTTCGTCTTCCAGATTGCTTCGTTTCACCTTCCCCGCCTTTCCATTGCTTTTGATTTTTGTGCTCGAGATCTTCTCTGTGAACTGTAACGCCTCTGCAGCCCTTACACATGTACGCCACGTGTTCCGCACTTTTTTGCATGTTCGTAATGGCCCCATGTAAATCGTGACAAAAAATAGCATGTAGCTTTGCTCCTTTACTTTCATCGTGAAAACGCGACATGTCGCGATATCGCGACATTTTCCTGCCAATAGCCTTGTCCGCCTTCATGCACAGTGAAAATGAGACATGTCGCGATATCGCGACGTTTTTCTGTCAGCAACTTTGTTTCTCATCATGCATCGTGAAAATGATACATGTCGCGATATCGCGACATTTTTTTGCTTCGGGCCGTGTGGATGCAACCTGTCGTGAAATCGCGACGCTTTTCTCTTTTGGACTGTCTCACTGCTTTCTATCGCGAAATCATGACGCTTTTCTCTATCGCTGGGTTTTGTTGCACTTGGCCGCGAAAACATGATATGTCACGAAATCGTGACATATTTTCCTTCCGTACACTTTGCCGACTTTCCATCATGAAATCGCTACGCTTTTTCTTCGGGCCCCTTTGCTATTTCCTGTCGCGAAATCGTGACGCTTTTCCGCTTCGTGCCCCTTTGTTGTTTCTTGTCGCGAAATCGCGACGCTTTTTCGCTTTGCCCTTTTGACTTGTTTGACCATGATTTTGTGACATGTCACGATTTCGCGACCAGTTTCCATTCTGTCTTTCTCTCTCCTATTTGGACTGCGATTTCACAACACGTCGCGATATCGCGACACTTTTCATTTCTGCCGCGATGGAGCAACATGTCGCGATATCGCGACACTTTTTCATTTTTGCCAGCGACGGAGCGACATGTCGCGATATCGCGACACTTTTTCATTTTTAGCGACGGAGCGACATGTCGTGATATCGCGACATGATTATTTTCGGCCGCGACAGAGCGACATGTCGCGATATCGCGACACTTTTTCTCCTTAGTGAAATTTTTGCTTTTTTCTTGATTTTTTAGCATCTGGGCTACTGCAGTTTTCTTTGAAAGCATGCAAAAAAGGTGGGTCCCCAATTTTGGGGTGTGTTGTGGATCAGCCACAACAAATGGCGACTCTGCTGTCAAATGCTCTTGAGCATTTTGGTGAGAACCCAACCTGAAACATACAAGCTTAGATACAGGCGTCAACACATAGAAGATAAACAAATACCGACAGATCGGAAATACATGAAACATCGAATCATTAAGTATCAGCTCGGTGTGTGCAATGTGTTTCATTCCCTATCATTTGAACTTGTTCAACATTCCATTGTCGGTTTCACTTATGATTTGTATGCAAGGCTATGAATGATTTGTGCAGGATTTGATGTATGATGAAGATGCTAGAGATGTAACAACCCGCTTTATAAATGCTCAAACCTTCTAATATCATGGACAAACATATTAAAAATGTCAAACCCTCTTAGGACCAAAAATATGTATCCTGAATTAATTTACTAGATCCCAAAGTTGGTTATGTGTCACTACCATCTTGAACCCATGTGCAAGTGTGAGTGAAATCAGAACTTTGGGGAATAGGATTCCCAACCTAAGCGAGATGGGAATTTAACCCTATCCTTACTATTCTGATTTGGAGTTCATTACCTCATCTTGAACAAAATAATTTAACCCGTTATGGATGAAATGGTCAGGCTAGTCTATCCATATGAGCAATCAGTGGTCTTGCTTTTAGGCAAGACATGTTGCCACGCATGAGCATACTTAACCCCATAATCCATGACTTGGCTTTCATTCATTCTTTTCTCTCTCTTTTTTTTCTTTGGACCTTTGGGATGACTACCCATCCTTGCTAGGGACATGTAGTACGATCCCTCCAATCCAATATTAAGATGAAATGGAAAATATTATCTTTTATCTCTTGGACCTTGGGGATGACTACCCATCCTTTGCAGAGGACACGTAGTACAATCCTTCCAATCCAAGATTGAGATGAAATGGAAAAAATTAGTTTTACTTTTATTGCTTGGACCTTTGGGATGACTACCCATCCTTTGCAGAGGACATGTAGTACGATCCTTCCAATCCAAGCCTTATGATGAAATGGGAAAAAAATGGAAGCTTTGGGGAATCGGATTCTCAACCTAAGCGAGATGAGAATTAAGTCCTATCCTTACTACTCCATGTAGGTCAAATCAGAGCTTTGGGGAGTTGGATCCTCAACCTAAGTTCGATGAGGATTTAACCCTATCCTTACTACTCTGGTTTTAGGCTTTAAGCTTGATGGAAATGGTAAAAACCACTGTTTTAAGGATTATGTTGCATGATAGGACAGACATGAAATATTCTTTTCACCTCACCTTTTCATCCAAGTATGGTTTTGACCATTTTGCTCAAGATTCTTTTTAATGTGCATGGAATGTGCTTGGTTCAAGATAGCTTGGGCAGCAGTTCCCAACCTTAGGATCCTTTTAATATATGTTATGTAATAATCCTAAGAGGATTCAACACCTTCTCAATAATTGCCCATGGAATGAAAATGTAACCGAGATGACATGTATATGCAATGTGGAATATGACATGAGATATGAATGCATTGCTTCTTTTGGAATATATCATCTAATTTACCATAATGTGCAAAACTGACAACTTCATGCATCACAAGATCCAAACGATAATATTTAAATGTTTGTGTTACTTGTGGAGCTTTCTACAACACAATTCCAATGTTTCATATTTCCCTGATCTTAGGCATAAGTTGACATCTCAAAATTTTCTTCATTTTTTTTTTATATAAAAAACCAAACATGTCCATAGGACCAACACATAACTTTAAATTAAAACTTATTCAATCCAAAACCAAACTGCCATCCAAAAATGAAAATTTGAAAACACACACCAAAACCCAAAACCAAAATCTATATACAATATAGTACAAGATGATGCCAAGCTTGGACTATTACTTTCCTGGATCCCAAACATGATTAGAACATTTCAACAAAAATATAACATGATATGCCTGCCAAATGTTGTGGGCATCCAACAAAAACAAGACTAGACCAAACAATGCAACAAATTTCAACTTGCCTTGCTCACCCCACCAATTAGATTTAGTTCCATTAGTACTCTCATAGGTGAGATTCAAATTTTCAAATTGATTAGACAATGATTGATTTTCAATTTTATCATGTCTATTCTTTAAAATGCAAACTTCATCATTCCATTCATGATTTAGAAGTAGGCTTTCCTTTTCAAATGTGAGATATTGCAAACAAGAGCCTATTTCTAAAAGTCTTGAATTCAAATTATTTTTCAAGATTTTAAAGCAATCAAAATCAATCAAAACTTGACAAACATCACCAAGATTTGACATTTCATCATTAATGACATTAGCATCCAAAGGGACATCATGTAACCCATCACTTAAAATTTTTGTGGCTACTACCAAAGGTAAAGATTTCACCTTGTCACCCATACTCAACCCATCATGATTAGAATTTATCACAACTTGATGAGTGTTAGTAGCTTTTTCTTTTTCTTCATTGTCTTCTTCATCATCCAACACTTGTTCAAAAACACCAAAGTTAGGCACCCAATCAAACATGCATCCATCTTTTTCAAAACAAGAGCCTAATTTTTCAAGATATGTGTCACGTGACACCTTTCCATGATCAATGGCTTGAGTTGCCTCAAAATCCATATTTTCATTAGGATCATCAATAGTATCAAACCCACACCACTTAGGCTTTGTAATTTCATCATTTTGAGATGGCATAGACATTGTAGAAACAATAGGTGGATCAAGATTTTCGATTTCTTGCCCCCCAAGGGGAACAAAAACAATTGATTCTCCTTCTTCATCCATGGTAGTAAAATCAATATCCTTCTCCAACCTTTGATGAGATTCCAACCCTTCTTCCAAAACATTCTCAGATTGTACAGGACTTGTAATATCCTCATGTGAAAGGGCAATTGTATCATCCTCGCATATCAATAGGCACACAAATTTCATTAGCAGCTTTGGAGTGAGCATACTCTTCCCAAGAATCATAATGATCATCTTTCAAAATCAAATTGTGATGCTCAACTATTTCTTCTTCATCTTTTAATTCATCAACATGTTTCTCATCAAATTTATCTTCACCTTCCTTAGATGGTTCAATTACTTCCAAAATTGGGTTATTGCTTGTATTCAAATTGATAAGGCTATCATAATCCACATGTGTAACCCATGATTCACGTTTAACATGATTTGGAAGGTGTGAATTTTCTTGGCCATCATTTTCAACAATGTCATCCGAAACAGATTCATCCTCATAGAATTCATCTTTTGGTGAGTCAAGGGTTTCCAATTTGTCACATGTTTCAATACTAGTTGGATCTAGTACTCCTCCCTTGCCTAAAATCATATTCTTATGAAAATCATTAAAATTGATTTTAGAAACATCCTTTGAATCAAGATGAGTATTTTGAAGTTGATTCATACTTAAGAAAGATGGTGGATCTTGCATAGTAGGTTGAGGATTTTGAAATTGATTGAAGCTTGGGAATGATTGTTGATTCTGAAATTGATTTACACTTGAATTTGGTTGAGGTGGATAAATCATTGGATGGGTAAAGGAGGTATTAAATGATTGAAGATTATACGATCCAAAACCCACACCATAATTTTGACAACTCAATTGTTGCTCAATTGCCATTGCTTGAGTATAGGCTTGTGACAAAGATGTGATTTGAGGCATCCCTCGCAAATATGTGGAAATGAGTGGGTCAAGAGCATTTACATATATTTGGAGAGCCATTTCTTCTTGAAGAGCATAAAATGTCACTAATTGAGCATATAATCCAAAGAACCTTTCAGAAAATGACTTCACATTTTCACTTGGTCCTTTTTTAATAGTGAAAAACTGCTCATACATGCGGATTGGGTCAACTTGCTTTTTGTTGAATTGATTAAGAAATGCTGCCTCTAGCTGAGCCCAAGAAGTGATAGACCCTAAGGGCAGACTTGTAAACCAATCAAATGCCACTTTGTCCAAGGTGTAAGGGAACATTTTACAAACAACATCATCATGCCAAATTGTTAAGTGATTCACAACAAATTTGAATGCTTGAATGTGTTCTCCTGCAGTATTTGTCCCGTTAGACAAAAATCGAGGAAGACATCTCTCAAAACCAACGGGCAAATAATGTTGAACTCCTGGTATGTTCAATGGGCTACCTGTCATCCACGGTGAAAACATAGCCATTAGTGAATCTTAAAGAATATAACTTTAATATCCAAAATTATTATTATTTTATTATTTTATTATTATTATTTTTATTTTTTAAATTAAATTAAATCACATTATTCCTGTATGAACAATCAAAGCGTTAGACCAGTGCATAGCAATTCATGTCCTCCTTTTAACAGTACAAAGTTGTATTGTTAAAAGAGGGCTAAAGATAATAATCAATAGGGCATGAAATATTCAAAATTTAAATCCCTATAGCATTTAAATCAATCTGAAATAAACCGGTTCGGGCCCTCCTTCTAGCGCCAAAATGTTGAGTGGTGTTAGAGGAGGCCGAAGATGCTAATCAAATGGACTTGAAATATTTAGCAATGTAAAGCTCTTAAACAATTATAAACCTATAGCATCTAAAATCACGATAAAATAAACCCTTTCATGCCCTCCTTCTAGCGCCAAAATGTTGAGTGGTATTTTCACACACTTGTGAAATTACACTCTTCCTTAGGATTTGGGTTCCAAATCCCCTCTTGCAAAGAAGTTAAACAACCAACTTCTCCAAGGTCTCCGCTGTATTAGCATTTGCAATTGTGTATTAGTAATCTCAAATAAAGATATTCAATTAAAATGCTTGGAACACCTTAGTGATTGCAAGTAACTGTAAACAAGGGGCAATGTTGGTTTATTTCACCATGAAACTTTAGTGATTGTTCATTATTTTACTTTTTTTTAGATTTTGTAATTTTTATGTATTTATTTTAACTAAGTTGAACCTTCTGGAAAAATAAAATAAAATGAAAAGAAATGCAGAAAATTAAAAAATTGAACACGTTCAGTCTGATGCTATCCTATTCCGACAAAACCGAATATGTGAGAGTTTAGTACATGCAACCTAGCCTATTTGACCTGCAAAACAAACACAATCAAAGTAAACTAGGTGCTAGCTCCTAGGGTTTAAAATAATTTTTAGATTGCAGACATTCACATGAAATAACCCAAAACAATGGCATGAATTTCATTTATAAATCTGAAATCTGAAAGGAGAAAAATAGAACAGTTAAAATGAAGCATGCAAAAAATTTCTCATCCTTTCTTGCCCATAAAATGCAAATTTTTGAACAATTCTACATTAAAAAATGTGTCCTGTTACAATAGCAGAATCTCTGGGTTTTTCTCAAAACCAGCAAAAGGTGGAAGAAAAGCACTCCACAGCAGGTCCAGAACGGCTAATCACCATCAACTCTGCAACCCCGCTCGCAGTGGTTTTCAACCCCGTATCAATCTGTGCCTCTGCGTTTTATACTTGTTGGCAAACTGCTTCTCCTTCCACGATGGTTCGTTTCGTCTTCCAGATTGCTTCGTTTCACCTTCCCCGCCTTTCCATTGCTTTTGATTTTTGTGCTCGAGATCTTCTCTATGAACTGTAATGCCTCTGCAGCCCTTACACATGTACGCCACGTGTTCCACACTTTTTTGCATGTTCTGTAATGGCCCCATGTAAATCGTGACCAAAAATAGCATGTAGCTTTGCTCCTTTACTTTCATCGCGAAAACGTGACATGTCACGATATCGCGACATTTTCCTGCCAACAGCCTTGTCCGCCTTCATGCACAGTGAAAATGAGACATGTCGCGATATCGCGACGTTTTTCTGCCAACAACTTTGTTTCTCCTCATGCATCGCGAAAATGATACATGTCACGATATCGCGACATTTTTCTGCTTCGGGCCGTGTGGATGCAACCTGTCGCGAAATCGCGACGCTTTTCTCTTTCGGGCTGTCTCACTACTTTCTGTCGTGAAATCGCGACGTTTTTCTCTATCGCTGGGTTTTGCTGCATTTGGCCGCGAAAACGCGACATGTCGCGAAATCGTGACATATTTTCCTTTCGTACACTTTGCCGGCTTTTCGTCGCGAAATCGCGACGCTTTTCCGCTTTGGGCCCCTTTGCTATTTCCTGTCACGAAATCGTGATGCTTTTTCGCTTCGTGCCCCTTTGCTGTTTCCTGTCGTGAAATCGCGACGCTTTTCCGCTTTCGGCCCCTTTGACTTGTTTGACCACGATTTTGTGACATGTCACGATTTCGCGACCATTTTCCATTCTGTCTTTCTCTCTCCTCTTTGGACCGCGATTTCACAACACGTCGCGATATCGCGACACTTTTTCATTTCTGCCAGCGACGGAGCAACATGTCGCGATATCGCGACACTTTTTCATTTTTGCCAGCGACAGAGCGACATGTCGCGATATCGCGACAACTTTTGGCTGCGACAGAGCGACATGTCGCGATATCGCGACACTTTTTCTCCTTAGTGAAATTTTTGCTTTTTTCTTGATTTTTTAGCATCTGGGCTACTGCAGTTTTCTTTGAAAGCATGCAAAAAAGGTGGGTCCCCAATTTTGGGGTGTGTTGTGGATCAGCCACAACAGGTCTACACCTCAGAGGAGAGGCACTTGAGATTGTGCCCTCTTTGGTTATTTTTCAATGAATTGGGTGTGTTCACCAGGAAATATTTGTATGGCAGTTTCCACGCCTAGGTTCAGAGTTTGTTTGATGTAATATTTTAGATAGTCTCGCATACACCTAGTTTGGACAATATGCAACTATTCTAACCTATATACGATTTTGATTCACATGCAACCAAAAAACAATGGAAAACAAAAAATAAAGATTAATGCAATACTTGAATTTTTATTTAAAAATATGACCCGGATTCGGATGACTGATTTCTGCAAATTTTACACTTGTTGTAGATAGGATCGGTCAAAACAAGGCCAAATCAGGTGGTATGATCTTATGATCGATCGAGCTGATCAGAGCAAAAACCTATAGTTCAACAATTTGACATAGAAGACAACAGATTTACCAGATAATGTGCATTTGTTTAAGGTGGATTAGATTAAGTGATAAACCTAAAATGATAATGATTGAATGAATGAATACAAATCTAAGCTAGACATGTGGATGTTCATAAAAAGCAATAAAATATGAAGGAAAGATCTAATATACTGATGGCAATAGATTTTAAATTATCTAATAGATAATGAATTTGATCTAAGACATGAGAAACATGGAGATAAAATGCAAATAGCGAGGTCTGGATGCCCCCAAGCAGCTTAGCAGCAAATGTTTTTGATGCAGACAAGATCAAGCAATTTTATTTGAGATCGGGTGGTCCTATCTAGATATCGGGCAATCTTATCTAGAGATCAAGCGGTCCTATCTTGTACGTATCCAGTCGATGCACAAATCCAACCTGCAAAAACATAGTAAAGATACAAAGTAACAGAGCAAAGGTATGCAAAATTTCCAAGGGGAATCTAGGGAGAGGAGCCTGGATTAAATAGATTAGAATAGGTTGGGAGGTTGGGCTAAAAATGAAGAAGGTTACAACTTCCCCTATTATGGATGAGATCGTTCAAGCCGATCCCGTAACCGCTGTGCAGTTTTCCAGGTAAGGACAAAGAAGTTGCAACCATTTTTGTCGCCTTGCTAAACAGGGTAATTTTTAGTTTTGGACGATATTGGGCAACCCGATCTCACACATTTAGGTTCGATCTTGAATCGGGTGATCCGATATCGCACATTTAGGTCTGATCTCGGATCGGGTGATCCGATCTCGCATAGGAGGTTAGGCATGTACATAGGTTTTTTTGCAATTTGAGGGATCAAACAATGTCAGAATTGTTGAGCAAGGTGCAACAACAGTATTGTCATTGTTGTCAACACAGTCAGACAGATCGGTTGATGCAATGGATAGGAGTTAAGAGGTTCTTCAGAGTATGTACAGTGATTCTATGCTAAAAATCAAAAGAAAATCATAAGGAAGAAAACTGTCATGATATCATGACATGTTGATCAAGAAAGAAAAACTATCGCGATATCATGACATGTTGAGAAGAAAGAAAAACTGTCGCGATATCGTGACATGTTGAGCAAGAAAGAAAAACTGTTGTGATATCGCGACATGTTGAGAAGAAAGAAAAACTATCACGATTTCGCGACATGTTCGGAGAGAAAGCGCAAGCAAGCAAAATTGTCGTGATTTTGTGACATGTTCGGAGAGAAAGCGCAAGCAAGCAAAACTGTCACAATTTCATGACATGTTCGGAGAGAAAGCGCAAGCAAGCAAAACTGTCATGATTTCGTGACATGTTGGAAGAGAGAAAGGCAAGTAGAAAAAGTGTCGCGATTTTGCGACATGTTGGAAGAGAGAAAGGCAAGTAGAAAAAGTGTCACGATTTCGTGACATATTGCAGGAGAGAGAGTCCGAAAGAAAAAGTGTCATGATTTCATGACATATTGTAAGAGAGATTGTACGAAAGAAAAAGTGTCGTTATTTTGCGAAATATTGCAGGAGAGAGAGTCCAAAAGAAAAAGTGTCACGATTTTGCGACATATTGCAAGAGAGATTGTACGGAAGAAAAAGTGTCACGATTTTGCGACATATTGTAGGAGAGAGAGTCCGAAAGAAAAAGTGTCGTGATATCGCGACATGTCGGGTTTTTGCGACCTGAAGGCAAGAGAGAGAGCAAAGGAGAAAAAGTGTCACGATTTCACGACATGTCGGGTTTTCATGACCCGAAGGCAAGAGAAAGAGCAAAGGAGGAAAAGTGTCACGATATCGTGACATGTTGTGTTTTTGCAGGTACAAGCCAAGAAAAGAAGCAAGGAGGCGAAAGTGTCGCGATATCATGACATGTTGTGTTTTCGCGAGCTAAGAAGAGAACCCAACCGAAATAAGATATGTGACAGTTAACTGAAGTTATACGACAGTTACAGGTGTAGTTACAGAAGAAAATCACGTAGCTAAAATAAGAAGAGTTAACTGAAGTCGGTACGATAGTTACAGATGCAGTTACAGAAGAAAGTCATGCATCTAAAATAAGAAGAGTTAACTGAAGTCGGTATGACGATTACGAGTGCGATTCTTAGAAGAAAATCATGTAGCTAAAATAAGAAGAGTTAATTGAAGTCGATACGACAGTTACAGGTGCAGTTACAAAGAAAAGTCAAAACTTTGTTATAAAAGGAGGTCTGCGTGGAGAATTAGTGATCCAAAAAAAAGAGAAAAAGTGCTACAAAAAGAGGGTTGGAAGAGTGTCGTAAGAGAGCATTAAGCAGAGCCATGAGAGCCGTAAGAGTGCAGTAAGAAGCGTAGCAAGAGGGTTGTAAGAGAGCCATAAGAGTGCAGTAAGAAGCGCAACAAGAGGGCTGTAAGAGAGCTATAATAGTGTAGTAAGAAGTGCAGCAAGAGGGCTGTAAGAGAGCCGTAAGAGTGTAGTAAGAAGCGCAACAAGAGGGCTATAAGAGAGTTGTAAGAGTGCAGTAAGAAGTGCAACAAGAGGGCTGTAAGAGAGTTGTAAGAGTGCAGTAAGAAGCATAGAAAGAGGGCTATAAGAGGGCCGTAAAAGTGTAGTAAGTAGAGCCTTAAGTGTGTGTGGTGTTTTGGTGAATAACGAGAGAGGTTGGGTTAGCAATAGACCAGTCAGGGTCTTGTATAAGCGAAGGTTATTTTTATGTCAATCTTATAGTTTCAAAATTGCAGTCCAATTTGGTGCTTGGAATTAGGGGTTGTTGCTCCTTTCTATTTGTGCAGATAAATTAGGGGTTGGTGCTCCTTTCTATTGGTGCAGATAAATCAGGGGTTGGTGCTCCTTTCTATTGGTGCAGGTAAATCAGGGGTTGGTGCTCCTTCCAGTGGGTGCTGGTAAATTGATTGTAAAATTGGTATTTTGCAAAGGCTAGATTTGGATGGGAGTCCAAATAGTCAATTTTTGAGGAGTAGCCAAAACTGGTGAACCTCGATACATCTTGTGTTGTGTGATGCTCTCTTGTTATATTTTCTTTATGTGGTTTTAAGTTTTCATTGTTTTGGCTTTAAGAGTTGAAGTCTTAAGATTTAAAGAGCTACACTGATTCACCCCCCCCTCTCAGTGTCATTGTGAGACTAACAAGAATTAGACATATAATATACCATTGGAAATATCTTTTTGAGCCCAATCCAATGGTGTAGGTTTTAGGAAATTTGGAGGGGATTTGTTTAGGTAAAATTAAGCTCAAATATGACCTTACTTTTCTAGGAGGAAAATTAAGGAAAATGGGTCAATTTTTCATGTCTAAAGTAGGTATCTAGCTATAAAAACTTAGTTGAGATGCTACAACAAATTTTCATGTCTAAAGTAGGTATCTAGCAATTTTCTACTCTCTAATCTAAAATTCACATCAATACTACGTATTAAGAAACCACTTGGAACAATTGATGATGGTGTTGTGTTCATTGGTGTTTGGGATGATTTTTAGGGATACCAACAAGTGAGTGTTGCATTGGGGTTGGGTAGAGGTGGTAGTAATAATTAAATACAAGCATGCAATGTTTTCTAGGGGACAATTCATTTTGAGGTGGCTCCATCAGACCCTTCATAGAGTTATGTATTGAGAGAGGAAGGGTTTGGTTTGTTGCATATTTCTATAGGTGTGGGCATGGGAGCATTTAGCTATTAGGAGGCCACTAGAATACCAAGGTAGGTTGATGATCTAGAGGTACCTGAAACATACTGGTGGATGACATATTTTAAGGGAGAAGGTGGGATACGAGCCAAAGGAGATCTTGGTATGACACGATTATGGATGAGGTGAGGGTAGAGCATGTGATATGATAACCATGGAAAGGCCATCTAGGGTGGAGGAAGAACTAGTATCAACTAGCTTAAGTAAGGATCCAATGTTTGGTAGGTCTAAGGGATGAACAATAGCTCCATTGATTCGATCACATGGTTTACCATTTTGGAGAAGTGTAGGGAATTATAGGTCATATATGGTATGGAAAATCCATAAGATAAATTTTTGTAGGCCCCTTGATATTGACAACCATACTAAGGTTGATGTTGATGATGCCATATTTTTAGATATTGGTAGGGATGATCCTAGGTTGTCGATAGGCTATAAAATTTGGTATGTATGGTTTCAATTAAGGAGGGTGACTAGACTAGAAGCACAATCCCAGATGCTAGGATAATAGAGTGTGTTTCATAGATCCTAAAAGATATGAGGTATCTTAAAAGAGAAGTGGAAACAAGAATGGGAGATGGGTCTAGTGTAGAGGTGCCTTTGGTTGTGGTACCATTATTGTTCAGGTTAACAATAGGGTTAGACCTAAGACAAATTATAGAGGAGGCTGTGATAGTAGAGAGGGTATCACTTTTGTCAATGTGTAGGTTTTGAAGGATCAGTTAGTAGTTGCAAAGTCACATATTGCCAACCTAGAGACAATGTAGAGGGTAGAGGGAGAGGATAAATAACCCGAGGCATCTAGATTATAGTAGCAATTAGTTGTACTAAGATAAGAAAGGGACATGATCATGGCTTAAGTGGTATAATTATAGGGAGAGAGGGATCAGGCAATGGTTTGGATCCAATAGTTAATTGTTAAGCATGATGTAATTTTGGTATGAGTTTTAATAGGAGGAGATAACTTGAATCACATGTAATTTAATCAACTATCATAGGTATAGGGAGTTGGAGGGTCAACTAGATAGGATATAGGATGATTTATAGGATGCCTAGTAGGATGTGTAGGTTAAGGGAGAGTTGGTTTCCCATTTTTAGGTCTAGTACTATGTTGTTCCATCATATCAGAGAGTACCTTCTCCCACATGATTGAGGGGTTGGTCAAGGTCATGATCTATGATAAGGTAATATTAGCAATATATAGGGATGAGACCATCGATACCACTACCACCACCAATACCAATAAGAGGAGATACAAGGTGATCATGCTGAGATATTGCTATTTTGAGGGTTCTAGTTTTTTAGCTTATTATTTGAGGAAGAGTGCACTAGTTTTAAGCCATGTGGTGCACCGCTCGGTGGATGAGATCGAGTGTACCAATATTGTCATTGTAGCACACCAATATTTATTTTTATGTATATTTTTTTGGTAAGGTAATAGAAGGGGTTTTGAAAGGTGCCCCAAACCTTTTACAAAAATGAGAGCCTACAAACCCAATGCAAAGACCATTAGGGGTAGGGAGAGAAACAATGACCATAGGACATACCACCACCTAAAGGTAAACAAATTCTTCAAAAAGGAAAAGGAAGCAAAAACAAGAAGCCTAAACAACCTTAAACCCATGACCCACGTAAGAGAAGGGTATAACAATATGATGTTCAACAAAGAAAAAACTAAAACAGACCTAGATACCTAGAGATCCTAATTATTTGCCTCACTATATCCAACTTCTCACTTCTTTGGATCTGCAACTAGCTCCCACTAATCCCAACTCATCATGACTTTGATTTCCTTTGCCCAAGATATAGTCGAGTGGAGGGAATCAATGAGGAAGTCTTGGAAGTTGAGCATCATCTTCTTGTAATACTTAGGATTCTTAGGAGATTCTTGAGAGCTTTGGGCTTTTACTTTGTACCTACCTATGAGATACCATGAGCTCTTAGATTTCTTGGTAGGAGTAGGGGTATTTGAATCAGAGTCCTCGATTGTGAATGGATTATTATATGCATGAACCAAGGAAGACCTTAGGTTCTTGGAGCACCTAGAGCACGTAGTACACACAAAACTTCCCCCAAAGCCAATAGTAAGAAAAACTCCCACTTTCATAAGCAATCCAGACCTTTACTGGTCAAAGCCAAAGTATTGATGATCGGGGTGTCTTCTTGAGACTAAGAATCACTATGATCATATTGAGAGGAATCTAAGGTTCCAACTATTATTGATATTGAAGGTAGAGAATTCAAAATTTCTTTCCCCATAATTCCTCTTGTTTTGACCACATGATTGAATATGAGCTTTTCCAACCCCTAGTGAATTGGGTCTAATGGTCTACCTCTTTTAACCCAACTTTAAACTCTTTCCATATACTGAAAGATAAATGAGGAGATTTTCATGAGTCTATTTCTATGAATCATATTAAGGAACATGAAGTGGTAACTCTAAATAATCTCTTGGTTATCATCAAGAATAAAATATTGCATAATAACCAATGCCACCCTATCCCAAGGAGATTTTAGGGAGGTTCTTTTGAAGCCATTTTGAAATCTAACCAATTCCTCCCTTTCTCTAAGGAAATCATGGGTTTTGTAGGCTAGGGAGTGCTTCTCCCTTTTGTGGCAAGCCTCATCCATAGGTAAATCAATAGCTTCAACAATTAGAGGTATATAAATTTTGAACTCGATACTGCAAACTCTAACCATCCTATCATGCTAGGTGTATAGTATATGCTTAGCAAACAACTTATTATAGCCATTGAACCTTTTTAGACATTGGAAAATTCCTTCTTTCTTCAAAATTTTCTTGACATATACATTAGTGTTCAGGGAACTGGGTTCAATGATGACCTCCATTATTCCCAAAGCCCTTATGAACAAAAGATTCCAAAGCAAGGTTGATAACATTGAAATGTTAGTCAAGACCCCACAAATGTACCAAAGCCTTGCATACATGAGAGTAGGATAAAAGGTAATCGACACACTGTATTTTAGATTTCAGAAAGAGCTACACATCCAAATATAGGTCTAAGTGCGATGACCAATATCAAACCTAGGGACTAAGCAACACAACTCAAAAAGGGTTGATGGAAGAACAATCCACTTTCCAAGAGCAAGGTGTAAGAACTCGTGCCAACCCAAACCTAACCCAAACTAGCCACATGACTATCACATATTAGAAATTCAACATCTTAGGTTCATATCTAGAGAAGAGCAGGTGGCAAGAAAATAAATACTTTGAAATAGACACCTCCAAGCCCGATAAAATCTCAATACAATCCTAGAACTCCACCTAAGGCCGATTAAGCTTGATAACAAGGAAAAACTCAGAATTAGATAAAAGCTTTCACACGTGCCTCTAAGGATTCATAAGAGCAAAATGTGAGTAAAAAATCCACCTCACTTCATGTGAGGCCATCATGTGGCAACACCTAACCTTGAAGCCCCATGAATTCCAATGATCACCCCATTTCCATAGACAAAGTTGCCAACTTGAAAGACTTATCCTGTCCAATGTGCTAAAATTTCTAGATCCATCGAGGCACATCCTCTTCGACCAATGATGATGAACTTGCCATATTCACTTCCAAGTTTTTTGTATGGGCATATTACCTATAAACATCCTCTCCACCCATTTAAAAATATCTTGCCTGCTCTACTTTCAACCTGACCATGAGGATAACCCACCCGAAGATCCATAAATATCCACCTCACTACGAGTTATCAGATAGAAAGTACCAATCATTGATATATTTTTTGGAAATTCCAAGGGATGGATAACCAAACATAAAAAAGTGTGCAAAAACACCTAAGAAATAAATTTGAAAAATAAGAACATCTCAAAGAGTTGACCCAATGACGAGGGTGGCCAACCCCAACCTCAATAGTACCAAGGCTTTACTAATTTTAATTAATTTAATTTAACATCAGGTTGATGGGTATACAAGGCCTTATCAAATTGTTGGAATTGAAATTTATTAAGGTTTAAAAATTAACTAGATGATCTTGTGAATTAATTGAGTGATGTTATGGGCTAATTAAGTGATTTTGTAAATTAATTATATGGTTGATTGGGTGAATTTGTAAGCATTGTACAAGATCAATACCTAGATTATTCCTAAATTAATATTTTAATTCCTCACCAACCACCCTTAATATGCTCTTCAAAAATAAAAATGACACATGAAAGATGGTTTATTTGGAATAAAAAAGGGACACTAAAGGTTGATAAGAGGAGGACAGATAAAAAGGGAGGGACAAGGGATGAGGAATAAATGTTAAACTCTATAGATAAACACAAAAATATAGAAGCATCCTTATATGATATTTTTAATTCAATACCAACCATATATAGTATTCTCTTAGAATTTGAAGATGAGAGAGAAAATACAGATGATATTTGAATTAAAAGAGGTGATGTTTGATACAAAAGAATGCATATATGACTAATGGTGAATAGGTGAGAGACAAAAGAGGTTTTTATCAAAAGGTTGGGAAAGCTAGTATGAGAAGCAATTATGTTGATTGAAAGGAATATGTATGAGCTATTGATATGTCTAAGAAGATAAGAATATGTACAATAAAGGATAAGCACATAAAGACTATGCTTATAAATATGTACAAATTACTTTTTCATGCCTAAGCGATGGTCTAAGAGCCTAATTAATAGATAAGCACCTAGGGGATGAAAGAATATGTCTAAGAGTATGTACAAATATTGATATAATATAAAAAAATAATTTTTTTTGGTTAGTAAATGCCCAATGAAAACTTTAGTTAGTAAATGACCAAGCGGGACTTCCAAATGTCTATGCCCAAGAGGGACTTAAATTTTTGTGCCAAAGTTAGACTTCAAGATGTCTATGCCACAAGGGGACTTCCAAATGTCTATGCCTAAGATGTAATTTAAAATATCTATGCCACAAGGAGAGTTACATATGTCTATGGCCAAAAGGAACTTTAAAATGTTTGTGCCCAAGGGAAAATTCCAAATGTCTAGGACCAAGAGGGACTTTAAAATATTTATGCCACAAGGGGACTTTCAAATGTCTATGCCCAAGAATGACTTTAAAATATCTATGCCATAGGGGGACTTCCAAATGTCTATACCCAAAAGGAATTTAAAATATCTATCACAAAGGAAATTCCAAATGTCTATGCCCAAGAGGGAATTTAATATATTTGTGTCCAAGGGGACATTCATTAATGATATGCAAGAAAGTGAATGCAAAGTGTACACACTATAAGAAAATATGATGCAAAAGAGTGCATGAATAAATGAACTATTTATAGGTAAATAAATTATGTGTTTGATTTTGAAATATTCAGATGCCCTAGTGGGGAAGTAACACGATAGTTTGGGTAAATTTGACCCCAAGCATGTTTCCAAGGATGAAGTCAGAGACATGATTTTCAACGAAAGTGAATATTTACCAAAGAAGTCTATCTTTACTACCTTGTAGGATGCTAAGAAGAGAAGATATTTCTAACCATTGCCTAGCATATGTATAAAACATTATATATCCACAAAACATCAGTTAGAAGTATCCATTCTTCTCGAGGGTTTGTGTAGGTTTTTTTATTAGGTAGGAAAACATAGGATTTTGAAAGGATTCCTAACCTTTTACAATGAGAGATATAATAGAAATAAGAACAATAATCGGATCAAGAGAAAAACCCAAAGGGACAAGAGGATACAAAAAATAGCCATATATAGGTAGAATGAAGAAAATACCTCCAACAAAAAGCAAGAGGGAGCACCTTATCAACCAGGGATAAAAAGAGACCAAAATTCGAAACCAGAACACACTGAGTCAAAAAGACAACAAAATCCTTCATCTAGAGTTGAAGAGCATTCTAATTGATCACCTGGTTGGATAATAGGCCAACTTCCTTATTTACTTCTCTAAAGGTGTGCCTAAATTCATCACCTTCCAAATTATTAGTGTGATGGTAAACATCTTCTATTAAATCTACAATAACCTCTTTGTCATCCCTAATGATTCCTCTAGCCCTTGCAATGTCTGGGTTACCCTTAGCCACCCCATCAAAGTTTAGTTTTATCCAAACCTGAGGTGTAGGCTATCATTTGATAAGATCTCTAGGATTGAGGTGGGAAGAATGTAAATACCTCCTAGATTCAGGATACCTAGCTGGTTGGCAAGCTTACCTTTGCTATGGGACCATGAAAAAATTAGTGGGATTATGAATTTTTTTTGTTTTAGGGAATTACATTTTTTAGATTCCACCTGTAGGGGATCCTTTTTAATATTACTAAAAGATTTTTTGTTTCTTTTTTTCCAAATACCCCAAAGAAAATGAGGCAAACAAAAAGACCAATAAATTTTAAGCAAAATATTCTGGAAGGGGGCAACCCATTACAAACACAAGTTCAAAATTTAATTAGGCATGACCCAGGTAAAATTAAATTTGAGGAGAAGAAGGTGGATAAATTCTAAGGAGAAGGGAAACTTGAGAAATAAATTATTAGCATTCTCTCAAGCAACTTCACACAAATAACACCTATTCAAAATGGGTAAAATTATTTTGTGAAGGTTTTCAATAGTAAGGAATTTATTCTGGATGACCAGCTAAAAGAAGAAATTAAATTTAGGTATGAGGTGTTTGAACCATATCTTACTGGTTGAAAACTATTCCTCTTCCTCGTCAAACTAAAGAAAGTAAGCAAATTTAACCATGAAAATGCCCTTATTATCCACTTTCCAAACAAGGGAATCAATTGACAAGTTAGAATTTAGGAGATGAATTATGAGAATATTGGATAAAGAACTTAGAGCATGAATTTTCCTAGGGGAGGGGTTAACAAGAGATAAAGTCTTCCAATCCCTTTTTCCATCCCTTACCTCAAGAAATTCGATGACTCTAGATCCATAATATTGTATAGTAAAGGACTCTAAGTAGTTTAGAAGCTAGTCTCTAATCAAAGGCTCATTATGAGTCCAACTATTTTCTTGAAATTTTAACTTTCCTCACCAATATTACATCTCAAGAATTTTTGAATAATAAACCTAGAATCAAGAAGGTGTTAAAAAATAAGAGCTCTTTATATTGGCTTGAATATCAAGGAAATTACCATATCTACCAAGATATTTAACTGTTAAAATCTCTACCCATCCAACTTCATCCATTTTGAAAAAATTCCAACCCTATTTTACATAAGGGCCAAATTCATTTGTTTTAGTTTCCTAAGGCCTAATCCATCCTTGCTCTTCCTAAAAAAAAATTCTTCAAATACACCAAGGGAATTTTACATTTTTCTCCTAAGCCTGTCCAAAGAAAGGCCTTTTGAATACTATCAATATTTTGGCAGATTTTCTATGGCATCTTGAACAACAAAAAAAAGAAGATCAAGATACTTTGGAGGGTGGATTTAACAAGTTGTTCCTTACCAGCTTGGCTAAGGATGGAACCTTTTCAACTTGCTAACTTTCTCCTAACCCTCTCAACCACACAAACCCAAGAAGAATCTTGTAATCTGCCATTGAAAAGTAGTAAACCCAAATAAATGGAAGGGGGATACCCAATGGAACATTCAAATATTTTCATGATTTTTACCTGCCTTTGAAGGGGGGTGTTAAAAAAATACCTTGCTCTTGTTGAAATTTATCTTCTACCTAGAGGCAACCTCATAAGAAGATAAAATAAATTTAATCTTTTTCACTTCTAAAATAGAGGATCTTGAAGCAAGAAGAGTATCATCCACAAACTACTGGCAGGTTTATGGGATTGCAGGAGGAGGTAAGATTTATCCCTAAAATTAACCCCTTAGACCAAGTTATCTGAATAGATCTGCCCAAGGATTTAGCCATAATAAGAAACATATAAGGAGACAGTGGCTCCCCTTGTATTAGGCCTCAAATCCTTCTAAAATAACCTATTGGAGAACCATTAATTAGGATAAAATTCATAACTAAGCACAAACATCATTTGATGAGGTCTATGAAAGCAAGGTGAAAGCCAAATTTACCCATCTATTTAAATAAAAAATTTCAAGATACTCTATCATATGCTTTGTTCATGTCTAATTTCAATAAAAATCCATCTCTACCATTTTTATCTATGGAGTGAAAAAATTCATGAATAATAATCATGCCATCCAATATTTACCTCCCTTTAACAAAAGCACCTTGGTAGGGATCAATAATCTAAGGAAGAATGACCTTCATTCTATTGGTAATGACTTTAGCCAATATTTTATAAAGATTATTGCATAGACTTATGTGCCTAAAATTATTGAAGGAATTAGCTCTTGCCAATTTAGAAATTAGAACCAAAAAGGTGGAATTGATATCTATGGGAATATCAAGGGTATTTTGAATTTAACCCATAGCATTATATATATCCTTACCCATAATTCCCCAATTTTTTTGGTAAAAAATACAGGAAAACCATTAGGTCTAGGGGCCTTCTCAATGACCATGGAAAACAATATCTCTTTGATTTTAGACTCTTTGAATGGAGTGATAATATTGGAGTTCATTTGTTCAAAAAATTAGATAAGGAATAAAATTCAAAAAATAATTTGAGGCCTACTCATCTATAGGTGCCACCACTTCTAAGATATTTTTAAAAAACTGTACAACATCCTCACGAATTTCCAAAATATTTCTAGTTTTAGTACCATCCTCCTTAACAATTTTAGTAATCTTACTGGAAATCATGTATGTCAAGGTTGTGGCATGAAAAAGCTTGATATATCTATCTCCATATTTCAAACAGAGAGCCTTGGAATTCTATCTCCATGAGGATTCCTCATAGACCAAAACATTATGAAAATCTGCCAAAAAACTCCTTTCAAGATCTCTATTAGCCTATGATGGGGGAAAATATTTTGTAGCAGATTAAATGGATGAAAGTTGTAGTTTCAGGGATTTCTTCTTTTGGAAAATGTTACCAAAGATATTTTTATTCCATTATTTTAATTTTTCTCTTTACAAATATTAACTTATTGGAAACTTGAGATATTAGGGGACTTGGACAATATTTCTTCCACCAATCAACTATCAAGGCCTCAAGGGTATTATTTTTTAGCCATATAACCTAAAACAACTAGTACCAAAGGATTGTGATATGATCCTATTCTTGGAAGATAAGAGAGAATAGAGTCACCAAAATGATGAAGCCCTTCTTTAGAAATACAAATTCTATCCAACTCTGATTGGATAAGTTGTTCCTCCATCCTTTTATTGCTCCAAGTGAATTTACTTCCTTTTATCTCAAAGTCCATCAGACCATTAGTATTGACAAAAAATTTTAAGTCCTCTATACCATTAGAGAGGGAATGATTTCCTTCTTTTTTTTTGAGAGAAATAGGGAGGAATTAAAATCCCCAACCAACATCCAAGCAAGGTTAGGGAAAGCATTTCTATTTATGCTCAAATCCTCCCATAGTATTCCTCTTCTTGCAATTGAGTTTGGAGCATACACATTGGTTAAAACCCAGGATATTTTAGAAACTCTGTAGTAGAAAAACATGTTAACGAACCTATTATAAGAAGAGAGCACTTTGCCTTCAATTTTTAAATTATCCCAAAGAGACCCCCAAAAGCTCTCAAAGCACAACTTGCATAATAGGCCTCCTTCCATATTAAATTCTTAACCTTATCAACATTTTTCTCCTTAGTTTTAGTTTCTTGAATAAAAAATATATGAGGATTTAGATCTTTCCTCATAAAAGCAGCCAATTGTTGCTTCAAGAGGGCATTCAAATCCCTTATGCTCCAAGATAATATTTTTATTTACGAGATTTTATGGGGTGCTTCTTCTCCCCCTCCTATAGATAGTGTCATATAGGTTCCATTAGTTAAGTCTTTTAGGGTCTCCCTATTGGATACTTAAAATACAACTTGAAAAGTACCCATAATTTCAAAATTTTGAAGTAACTCAAGCCAAGTGGTCTCCAAATTTTTGATCCAAAAGAGTGACACAGTCCAAAAGTTCCAAGTCTGCTATACATTTGAAGCTTGGTTGATCTTTCCAAACACTGATCAATCTACTCTTGGCATCATTACAAATTTGTAGTCCTTGAATACCAAGTTTTCAACTCAAAGGATAATTGTCATGGGATCTCAATATAATCATAAACCCCTGAGTCTAAGACCTATAAAAATTTGATGCAAAATTAATTCCAAGGTTTTCAAGTAAATTACCTAATTTATAATGTCACCCTCTCACTGTATTCCCCACTTCACAATATGATAATAACCTCTCATTCAGTTTCAATTTTACCTTAAAAATTGGTCCATGGAAAATAAAGGTTCAAATTATTCTCTAGGTCCAAAGAAATTTTCCCCCATGAAAAGAAAATGTAAATCAAATCAAAAAATCAAATTAACCCCTAAGGTTGAATAGAAAAATTCCTATTAGTCATCACATTTGGATACTCAACGGTGATTTGTCCACCCAAAATTGATCCAACCTGGCTATTGGATGTAAATGGAAGGCCCAAATCTACCCACTGCTAAGAAACAAATGGCTATGATTCATCTGCCAACACTTGGATGCCCAAAAAAATTGATTGATAAAAAATACAGTAAAAACATTTGTACCATGGGGAAGAAAAGAAAGATAGTAAAAATTAAGATCCATTTACTAAGTTTGCTCACAAATTAAAACAAGAATTCTTATTGGTCTACCAGCATATGAAAACCCAACGACGATTGGTCCACCCAAAGTTGGCACAACCTGGTGATTGGATAAAAATGGAGGGTCTATATTTGTTCGCCAATGCTATGACACCAAGTGGCTATTGGCTGCCAGAAGAAGACAAAAGACAACACCCCATGGAGGATAAAGCATTGAGTTGTACAACAAGCAGAGTAATATTAAGATAATCACACCATAATTGAAACAATATAAGAGAACCTTCACGAGGGTGACATGATCAAATTTTTTTACCTAAAGTTCTAGGTCCTTTAATTTCTCATGGTCAAAAATTTTCCCTAAAGATCTAAGTTTACTCCCCATTGTCTTCCTATGTATTCCCTAGAAAATGAATAAATTTTGTAATATTCGTGTATTTTTGGTACTACTAAGATATACATATATAAAATAAAAAAATAACTTGAGATCACCTTTTCTTCTCTACCATGACCAAGTCTAAGCACTACCACGACCTTAGGAAATTTTATATTATAAGGTCTTAGGACCTCTCCACCAAAGAATCCAAGTCTACCCGAGTCCACAAAAGCATTACCTCCTTCTTTTTATGAAAAATTAAAATCACTCAATCAAGGTTAGAAATAAAAATAAGAGCTATGATTGGTCCGCCAAGAAATGGTGCAAGTTGATGATTGATCACCAAGAATGAACATCGCTTGGCGATTGGTCAGGAGAAAACAACAAACAAGAGCGCACCATGGAGAGCAAAGCGATAAAATATTTGTACCATGAGTTAAAAAGGGGAAATAAAAAGACATACCATAAAAAGAGGCACAACTCTCATTGGTCCGTCGAGAAGGTGACGTCGAATGGCAATTGGCCAAGGTAAAATGACATAAAAGATATACCATGGGAATGGGAAGTGTTGGAAATATGAGAAATTTTTGTTGTCATTGATGTCAAGATAATGATGACCAAGTTTCATTGTCATCCATGCATTCATGTCAAAAGGTTGATGTCCAAGTTTCAGTGTTATTAATGTCTTCCAATGGTTTTTCCAAAAGGCAAAGAAGTAGGTTTAATGGAAATAATAATATTATAATATATAATATTATAATATTTTGGGTTACAAGTTGGTTTGAAGAAAAATGAAGGCCAAGGAGTTATAAAATTATAATTCCTCCACAAGACCCATGTGGCAGATTTTAAAGTCTAAGGTTTAAATTATTTAAATTTAAATATTTTAACCATAAGGTTAAAATTTAAATTTAAATCAATTAAGGTGCCAAAGTTTAATTTAAATTTGAATTAAATTCGAATTTCAAGGATCGCCGACATTTTGAATATATGGCACATGGTATATAAAAGGGGGCAAGTTTTAATTTAAAAAATCATCCATGCGAATATCATTTACCCAAAGGAAATCATGTGCTATGTAGAAGAGGAAAGGATTCACATGTGCTTAAAGGTTAAAGAGGGCAAACAAAGGAATAAAGGCTAGTGGGAGTGCCAATGTATGTCCAAAGCGCTAGGTAGCAGTCTAAGACGTTCGTAGGTACAAGGTTGTGGGTTCGATCCACGCGATCATTGTTTTGCAAAGGGAGGAAAGTTTTTCAGTGTCGAAGTCAAGGAGCCATAAGGGTTAAGAGGAAGTACGTGCACCTTGTTATCTCATGAGGGCACATAGCCCAAGCGATGGATGTGCTTTGCGCTAAGGCACTTGGTGAGGCAAGGTTGGGTGTTCTAATCTCGTCGAAGGTTTTTGTTGGGAAGAATAAAAGGTATGCGCTCACATTATTATTTGCCAAGGTTTTGATAATATAAAATTTGCATGGTGTGGAAATTAAAAATATTTTAATTTGCCCAAGGTTTTGATATTTTGGAAATTGCATAGTGAAAAATTAAAAAGGTGTTTTTGAGTGATTGAGGGAGATAAAAGGGAAAATAAAGTTAAAATATTTTATTTTAATTTTTGTGGTTAGAATTTATAAAGGAGGAGAAATAAGGTGTAATTGAGATTTAATACATTTGTATGGCAAAGTAATTTTGAGTGAAATAATTGAGTGTAGATTTTTGATATCTAACCTTTGATATTGGCAAAGAGGTTGATTGTGATTGAGATAGGTTTTGAGGTCAAAAATCCATCAAAAAAAATGTATGGGCACATATTCCTTGTGAGTGAAATTTTGTTAGGTTGGATGTTGTGAAATGCAAAGTTGGAGTGAAGAGGATTTTTTTATAAGCATTGTTGGAAATATTAGAGTCAGCCATCATGTGCATGATTAGAGTTTGTGGAAGATTGTATCGCTCCAAATTTTTCACACCCTTACCTTCAGGCTATAGGATCCGTGCTCAGAAGGGGGATGTGAAAAGGATGGCATGGTACCTCGACTGAGAGGCCTTGCGAAGGTCCCGCCTCTCAAGGGAGGTGTATATTGGTGCTTTTTTGACAGATGGTGGGTTCACCAGGAAAAATTTAATGGCAGTTTCCACGCCTAGGTTGGGAATGTGTTTTATGTGTTCGTTTTAGCCTTAAGCATTCAAAATCCTAGGTTTGGCCAAAATGCGTCTAAACTATTCTATATGAAGATGCAGATTAAATGAATACAAAAAATAGGATTAAGACAAAAACAGAGAAATTAATGAATGTTAAAGGAAAATACCTGATCCAGATGTCTGATGAAGATTTTGATTCTTGAAGCAGTCAGGATCGTTTGGAATTCGACAGAATCGTCTGAGATCTGACAGGATCGTCTGAGATCTAATGAATTCGTCAGAGACCTACAAACAGAAAAATAGGTGCAAAATATAGAAAATGCAACTATCCTAACAGAGGGAAACAGTGTAAAATGACAGCAACAATATCAAACTGAAACTTGAAAACAGAAACATGCATGCATCATATTGATTTCATAATAATTATGAATTAATTATACATTTAATCTAGATGGGTGAACTCCAAAATGCAGAATAACATAAAATACTGAATAAACATGCTAATTACAAAATAAAACAGCAGAAAAAGGGAAGAAGAAATGCAAACTTTAGGCACTGATTGCCTCAATGTTGACTGCAGTCGAAATCATCTCGCATTGGTACGAAATCGTCTCTGATTCGACAGGATCGCCTCCTATATGAACAGGATTGTTGGTGACGATGTAAGCTTGCTCCGGCTGAAAAATAGTAAGATACCTACAACAAAATTGTATAGAACTAATGCAAAATAGAAACTTAAGATGTTTTGACGTGTATGAAGTCGGGTTACAGGAATTATTAGCTAGGGGGTGCTAAGGGAAGGGCTTAGGATTAAATAGGCTTAGGAGGGAGGTTAGGAGGTTGGAGATCATCCCTATTTGGGAGATCTCCAATGGGGGAGGGTCTCTAACGACGCAGACACGCTTCTGCTCAGATTAAAGACCCGTTGGAACAGAAGCTAATTGTGCAAAATTAGTTTTGAGACAAGATCGTCTGGACGTCCTAGTCCAGATGAAATCGTCAAATCTGGGGTGATATCATTTGATCGGCGATGATATCGTCAAACGATCAAAACAACCTCTAAAAATGGCACGAAAAAGGGGGAAACGGATTACCCGGCGGTTAACGGGCGGTTTGGGAGGTTAAAATTTGAATTTAAATTATTTACTAAAGTGAATGTAATTATTAAGGTTTTACTGCGCCAATTTTAGGGTGCTACATTTTGCCCCCTCTTTAGCGAATTTTTCGAAGAAAATGCGTTAAATATGAGTTATTCTCGATCTACGAGAAAGAAAAAATTATTCCCATTTTTAGGCGACGATTCTTGGTCGAATCATACGACAGCTTACTATGGTGCCCCCTCCGTGTTTTTACCCAAATCAAAATTTTGAGGTAAAAACGCGAAAAAGCAAAATTTTAAAATGTTGTTAATTATGTTTTGAATAAAATTAAGAAAAATAGGGTAAAACCCTAATTCATTTTTACTATTTATTTTTTTTGGTTTTAGAGCTCTAAAAGCAAAAATGGTGGAGACGACGCACAGATCAACAGAGGTCCGGCGCGGGCTACGGGTAAGAGTCTAGACTTAACTTAGAATGATTTTAAGTTGAATTTTCATGCTTTTTAGGTAAATTTTAAATGAATTTTGAGCATCGCGGCCATTTTTGGGCCGTCGACGTCATCGGGACGAAATCGTCCCGATTTCGATGAAATCGTCTCAAGTTCGCCAATTTCATCTGAAGGCGAAATCGACGAAAGGGGGACGATTTCATCAAATTAGGGACGATTTTGGCTTGCGAAATCGGAGATGATTATGCTCAAATTTGGGACGATATCGTCCAATTGTGGACGATATCATCAGTTGATGAAATTGTACTTATTTTAACTTGCATTTTTAATTAATGAGTTGTTATTAATGATTTATTTTTTATTGTTGTTTATGTTGCAGAGAGGATTGCTAAAGAGCAGGGAATAGAAATATGGAGGTTTGAGAGATGACTTGGCCACTCTAACACAGGAAGAGTGGGATTAGCTGAGACAGACCGACTTACTACATGTGGCAAAAATGCCACAAGTGTCTACAGACATGGGGCTACTGACAGCCCTAGCAGAGAGGTGATATCCAGGTTCTTCCTATTTTCGGCTATCGACAGGGGAGATGACTCCCACTTTGGAGGATGTATGGAGGATTCTAACAATCCCCATACAAGGACGGTTGATCACTCCTACGGACAATCAGGGCCATGCTATGGGACGGTTGTGTGGTGACCCGAGCTTCACCCTGGAGAAGGGCGAAGTGAACATCGAGGCACTGCATCAGATGCTTGGGGCATCTAGACTCACATAGGTTTTGGTCGGAGTGGTTGGTGGACTTCTGCTGTGCCACCAGAGTGGGTGTAGGGTACCATGGATGCTAGCAGATGTGATCTGTGATATGCAGGACCATGGCTACAGGTTTGCTTAGGGTAGCTTTGTGCTATGTCGGTTGTACAGGATCCTACATGGGGTCATGTACAAGGGCGATCGATGTCTGGTTATGACATCACTATTATAGGTTTGGTACTGGGAGCACATTGCAGTGCGGAGGCCGGTAGGGCTTCCTTTGACAAGGATTGATAGGGAGAGGCCCCGAGTTTTCTACTGGTGGCTCCGAAGAGGGTCACATCGATGGATAGATCTATCGATGTCCCGAAGACTATTGGATGACCTTGTCTCAAATCAGATCACCTGAAGGCCATGGCAAGAGCATCTAGGGTGGGCCGAGGATGGATAGGAGCTAGCTCACATCAGGCAAGTTTTTTGGTTATGGATGGAGAGGGGAGAGGTGGAGCTCCACCGCTACGACCGAGTTTTGAGGTAGTTCGGTCTACAGTAGGGGATCCCATCTCTCAGGGATTACGAGTTTTCTCAGACTATCCGGGATAACACCACAGTGAGCGGGGCTCCAGACATGCAACGCTTTTGGAGTCAGGACTCGGATGATGCCCCCATTCAGCCAGTGGATGGGGACGACGTAGGGGTAGCCGATGGCTACGATGCCTGGTACGTAGGCATCCGCCCTCCTTGGATGACGAGGGCTCAGGGTCTGATACACGCAGTTGTGCATCGGATAGGGAGGCGATGCCAGGCGGATATGGAGGCAGCCCAGGGTCATAGCGGGAGAGAGCAGAGGAGGCCACAGGCACAGGAGAGGCCATGGCAGTGGGAGAGGATGGCGGAGAGACCCCCTTCTCCATAGAGAGAGAGGCCACCATCGCCCGATAAGGGCAAGGGTGTGGACACAGGGGAGAGCAGCGAGACAGTGACTCTCTGAGCAGAGATGATCCGTCTCCAGGCACAGGTGCAGACATTGCAGGATGAGGCTGCACACCACCGAGCTGAGGTGACACAACTCTGAGATGAGATTGCATGCCTCAGGGCACAGGGCGAAGGAGCGAGCACACAGGAGCTGGCATGGTTGATTGCTTAGACCGCGTTCTACCAGGGCATCTAATTCCAGATGGTGCCAGAGGGTCAAAGGGTATAGCTGCCAGCTGGCAATGCTGACCCTATTAGGATTGGGTCCTCGAGGACTTCGTCCCGATCGAGGACTAGGACTCACAGTACTACTCATACTGCAATGGGGAAACCTCGTACACCTCAGGGCGGGGGAGGAGATGAGGCTGAGAGCTTGAGGGGTTCTCGAGACACTGCTCAGAGGACATTTGATCGAGGGGATTGAGTAGGCCAAGATATATATTGTGGCATACCAATCCATTTTTGAGATGATGTATATATTGTTGATATATATATGAGATGAGATATTTTTTTGATCATATGACTTGTGGATTTTTATGATGCTTTTATGTTTGATTGATTAATTTTGATGATTGGATTGAGGATTTATGAAATTATGTTATTTTGAAAATTTATAATTTTGATGTCATGCTGTAATATTTTAAATGAAATAATTTGATGTAACAAATTGGTTGTTTGTGATGTAATGTGACAAAAAATAAAAAGAGACTTCTAACAATAATTTCAAAGGACATTGTCACTATTATAGACCCTTTCATGGAGTCACCGCTCACTCGGTCGTCAAGCTAGTCCCAGTATAAAAATATTGTTAAAAAGTAAAAGAGTGCTTAAGAGACTGTCTTAAGACTTTGGTGCAATGGTGCAAATGATGATGATGATGGTTTGTTTTCAGATTTTCATAAAAATAGTATGCATGAAATAATGTTAAAATGATTTTTAGTAGGCATAAATTCATAAGTGTGATAAATTTTTTAGATAATTCCCTAGGAATTATACCATCATTGCAAATTTGAAGGTTGACATAATGACATGAAATAATGAAAATGTGTTTGTTTTTTTGTTGAAAAACATAATTGTATCACAGAATGATTTAAGTCATATGGTTTTCATGATTTTTAAATAAATGGGGAATAAAAATTGTTACAATGGTTTGCGCTAGGCATAGAATATGTAGGTATAGACTTATACCATCATCGCGAAAATCCCAAAAAAAGAGAGAGTTTTATTGCATGGTTGATTTTTAATAAACAGAAAATATGAAGATGAGGACTTGCGCTAGGCATAAAATTCCAATTTTGGTTTTGGAACTATACCATCGTTGCGAAAGTCGAATATATATTTTTGATTGCATGTTTTTAAAAATGATTTTGATTTTTGATAATGCATGTAGTTGTCGTTATACTAAACAACTGTACTTGAAAGAAGAAAATGAATTTATCCAAACAATTTTGCAAGAAATATTTCAAAGTATCTTAAAGACAAAAGTTAGATTTATAAGGAATCCCATGTGCATATGTGAATTCATTTCCAATCTTGATTTATCATAATGATACACAAAATCTCTCAAATACAAATGTGTGTGCAATTGCTATATTCATTTACCAGTTTTGAGCAAGATACTATGATACAAGTGATTTGAAGAAACCAAATAAGTGTTCATTAACCATGATGTAGATGCATATAACCATACTAGACTACTATGTAGGTCAGATTATCAAGAGCTAGCTAATCCATAAGCGAGACATAGGTATGTACAAAAGAAGGTCGCTAATGTGACGGACATATCGCCATGCTAGGAGTTACCCAAGGCCAAGCGGGTTGGGCACAAACCACCTATTATGGGGCTTACCTCACAGTTTTTGAATAATTGAGAATTCCAGGGATTCAAGCTCATCAACCCTTCTTTTCTTTTCAAAGGGTAGGGAAAGGGATTTTATTGCTTTTGCTTTTGCTTTCTTTTGTTTTTTTTTTTTTTTTCTTCTTTTTGTATTTGTGCTTGATAATTGAGATAATGCTTGAAATATTGCTGTAATAAAATAACATTTTGTTTCTTGTTCTCTTTTTCTTTTGAACTTTGCTTTTTCTTTTTGTGCTAGGGATACTTGCTTGGATTAGCTGTAGAGCAAGGGATTTTTATTCTGGGTAGGGGTGAGCTTGTCCTTTTGCCAATTCTCAAAGATTCTAGACCATGTGCATGATAGGATAGCAGGGGAAACTTTTCGCTCAAGAAACCACTTCTACTATGTAGCAAAGCATGGAAATTACAAATATAATCATTTTATTGTGAAAATATGTGCTTGGTTTAAGAAAATAACAAGATCAATTCTCTATGCTCAAACTTTATTTAATTGAATTTTGTGGACTTTGATATAAGAGAGATTAGTAATCATGCCAGATAAAATCAAGATATTTATTTTTGTGTTTGCAAAAGTGAGAGATTCCAAATAAATGCTAATTTATCCAAAATAATTTGAAACATATAACTGCAATAATTGTAAGAAAATATATATAAATGATTTTTGAGAAGTTTTGAGAATGTTGGTTCTCTCTTTCTTCTTTATGTTATTTTGGTTTCGAAAGAGTCAAGAATATTGTTGTTTTGAGTTTTATATATATATATATATATATATATATATATATATATATATATATATATATATATATATATATATATATTGAAAGAATTAACAAGTGCCATAAATAAATACAACAAATAGTTTTGAAAATTTTGATGATTATGAATGTTTTTGGTGTTTTTAAATTTATAAATTGAAAGAAATACAAGATAATGATTTTGAAATATTATATACAAAGATGAAATGACCAAATTTATACATAGTAACATTTAAGATGCAAAATATTCATGGGTTCTTTAAGTTCTTTACCATCTAAGGTAGATAATTTGTATGCTCCCGATTCAAATTTAGCAGTAATAATGTATGGTCCAAGCCAGTTGGGCTCAAATTTACCTTTAAGGTATTTAGTTGCATTAGTATTTTTTTGATTTTCTTTTAAAACAAGGTCGTCGATCTCAAAATATCGATGACGAACTTTTTTAGCATATGATCTTTTAAGCTTGTTTTGGTAGGCACGAAGATGCTCCAAAGCATTGATGCATTTTTCATCTAGGAGTTCCAGCTGACTGAGTCTGCCAGCTTGATATTCATCTCCTACTTCGGTATCTTGAAGTAGCAGAGCCAAAGAAGGAACTTCTAATTCAAATGGAAAAATGGCTTCAACACCATAAACCAAAACAAATGGTGAAGTTCCCGTGGGGGTTCGAACACTAGTTCAATAGGCCCACAAGGCTGGATATAACTGAATGTGCCAGTCACGACCAGTTTTATTGACCAATATTTTGAGAATTTTGATTAAAGTTTTGTTAGATGCTTCCGCTTGACCATTACCCCGAGGATAATAGGGAGTGGACCAGCGATGTTGAATCTTATATTTTTGGCATAATTTTTTAACATCTTTATTTTTGAAACAAGTTCCATTGTCTGAGATGAGATTTGCAGGAATTTTGAACCTACAAATGATTTGATTAAAAATAAATTTAGAGACTTGTGTGCCAGTGCAGGAAGCTAAAGGCATAGCTTCAACCCACTTCGTGAAATACTCGGTGGTGGTTATGATGAATTTGTGTCCATCAAATGACACATGATTGATTTTGCCAATAATATCTAAACCCCATTTTGAAAAGGGCCAAGGAGATGAAATAGCTGCAGTTCTTGTGCGAGCGCATGGACAAGGTCAGCATGTTTTTGGCACTTGTCGCAATGGCGCACATACTCATGTGCATCATTCTCCATGGTAGGCCAAAAGTATCCTATATGAAGGAGCTTTTTAGCAATGACACTACCACTGAAGTGTCCTCCACAAGATCCATCGTGGGCTTCACTCAAGGCTGATTTGGATTCTTCCGAATTCAAACATCTTAATAGGATACCTTCAAAAGATCTCCTATATAAAGTATTGCCAATTATTACAAATCGACTTGCTCGTCTACGTAATAACCGACGCTGGTTTCTATTAGAATTGGCAGGGAAAGTCCCATTTTGGAGAAAATCAAATATATTCGTATACCAAGGTTCAGGAGTAGTTTCATTGATTAGAAACACATCCAAAGGTTCTAAGCATGACTTATTTGAAGCGGGTTCCTGGAGTCGATGAATAATGATAGTGGCATATTCGTCATCTAACTCCAAGGGCAGGAGAGATGCAATGCTGCCATAGCATCACTGCACGGTTGCTAGTTCGAGGAATAGCTTCCAAGGTAACTTGATCAAATAGAGACATTAGTTGTAAAACATAGGCTTTATATGGGCACGATTTATCATCTCCGGTCCGATAAACTTCATTAATTTGGTTTATAACCAGTTGAGAATCACCAAAAACTAACAGATGTTTAATTTTTAGCGCCAAGGTAGCTCGTAATCCAAGGATTAGAGCTTCATATTCAGCAGTATTGTTGGTGCAAGCAAAAGTTAATTTGAAGGACAGAGGAATAAGATGTTTTTATGGGGATATTAAAATAATACCTGCACCAGCCCCACTCATGCATCGGGCTCCATCAAAGTATAAGGACCATTGTTCAATGTGGTCTGCCTCTAATTGAAGGCATTCATTAGGAAACTCAATGATGAGGGGATGGGTAGACTCTAAGGGTGCAGTAGCTAATTGATCTGCTATGATTTGACCCTTAATAAACTTTTGTCCTATGAATATGAGATCAAATTCACTTAGAGCAAGAACCCACTTGGCTGTGCGACCCGATAAATAAGGTCGACTCATGAGATACCTCAAGGGATCATATTTAGCAATGACATAAGTTTTTTGACTAAGCATATAGTGTCATAATTTTTGCGTAGCAAACACGACTGTGAGGCATAGTTTTTCCAACGCTGTGTAGCGGGTTTCATAACTGACGAAGGTTCGGCTAATATAATAATTAGCACGTTCTCTCTTTTTATCATCAAGCTGAGCTAACATAGCTCCTAAGGTAGAATTTGAAGCTGAAATATATAGGAGAAATGGGCGATCAGGTTTAGGTGGTGAAAGCATAGGTGGATTAAGGAGGTATTGTTTGAGAAGTTCAAAAGCTTCTCTACAGTCGTCATCCCAATTAAAGGGGACATCCTTCTTAAGGAGTTTAATAAAGGGACCGGTTTTGTCCACCAGCTTATTGATGAAGCGACAGATGGCTTGAAGCTTACCTTGTAAACTTCGTAACTCAGATATATTAGTAGGTGCGGGCATATCAGTGATAGCTACAATCTTGAGAGGGTCGGTTTTGATACCACGTAAAGAAACTAAAACCCCTAAGAGTTTATCGGACTTAACTTCGAATATGCATTTTGTTGGATTTAATCGAATAAGATATTCTCGTAATCGATTAAAAACTTTTCTCAAATCATCTAAATTATTATCTTCATTAATAGAGCGAGCTATAATATCATCTACATAATCATGTAGGATATCATGCATCATATCATGAAAAATATAAGTCATAGCTCATTGATAGGTTGCACCTACGTTCTTTAAGCCAAATGGCATCACTTTCTAACAAAAAGTACCCCAGGGGGTAATAAAGGCTGTTTTAGCCTGATCTTCAGGAGCTATCCTGATCTTATTATAACAGGAGAATCTATCCATTAAGGACATCATCCCACTCCTGGTAGTAAAATCAATGATTTGATCCATGTTTGGAAGAAGAAAATCATCTTTAGGGCATGCAGCACTAATATCTCTAAAATCTGTGCAAACCCTAACTTTGGTGGCTTCTTTTTTGGTAAGTAGAACTACATTTGAGATCCATTCAACATAATAAATAGCTTGTATAAAGACAACATTCAGGAGTTTTTCTAACTCCCCTTTGACTAGCAGAGCCACTTTGGGATGCATTTTTCTAAGTTTTTGTTTAACAGGTTTAGCATCCGGATGGACCACTAGATGATGCATGACTACAGAAGGGTCTAGACCTGGCATATCTTCGTATGTCCAAGCGAAGACATATTCATAATCTTTAAGGAATGCAATATATTGCTCTTGTTTTTATTGACTTAATTCTGATCCAATATTGATTATGTGAGGATTATCCTCAGTTCCAATGTTAATTTTAATGAAGTTTTCTACCTCCATATGTAGATCTCTTTCAAAATTAGGTGGGGCAGGTGAAATGCCCAATTCTTGTAATTCTTGTAAGGTTAATTTGGATAATTCATCTTGAGGATTAGTGGTCTCAAGTTGGGCTATAGTTGGTATAGAACCATCAAAATAAAATCCATTGTGTAAAATCTCTTCAACAGAGACATCATGGAAGATATCTCCTTCCAACTCTTCATCGGGGTCAACAATCATTTCAGGGTAAGCTATGGATAGCATGTTACATGTAAATGGCTGATTTTTTAGAGGCAAATCAACATGCCTATCCAAATAATCTTGATAACATATGAGGTGATCATCATCTTCAAAAGGAAAGGGTTGACCCTTACTAGGAAATAGGCCCACACCACAGTGAGCAGGCCACGGTTCTACTTCGAAAGGTTCTTTCATGCCATTTTGGAAAGGTCCCAAGCCTTTCCATTTATATCCCATTTTAAGCATCATGGGTTTAGCTTTAATATATTCATTGGTAAAATAACACCGAGCGTATCCCTCATGATGAGTTTTGATATTCCAAGGGATTCTTCCCCAGTCATATCCTTTATAAATGAAGGCACAACTCTTGAATTGGTAAGTACTTCCCATAGGTTGTGGGAGGCCCAAAGTACGAGGAGATGGCGACAAGTTATTTAAAAGAATTGAATCTTGCATGAAAGCATTTTTTTTTTCTGATATTAAGATTGTGGATAAATCTGGTAAAAGTTCATTCGAAAGAGCATAAGATGTAGAAGGATTATTCCCTATATCTTTAGATGTGGAAGGGATGATAGATGTGTCTATAGGTTTTGAATTTATAGGGATTGAACATGAAGGATTGGTTGTAGATTTAAGATCTTTTTGAAGTTCTAGAGTGGTTTGTTTAGAAGATTGTTGATCTATATATGAGGATGAAATTAATGGAGGGGAAATAGGTGAAGTTATGGGTGTGTGCTTCACAGTTTTGGATGAAAAATAAGAACTAGGATGTGTGGATGACAGAACGGGGCAAAATTGCACTCCAACAGGTTCTGCCAAAGCACACATATCAAAAGGTCTAGGGTCACCATGGATAGTGACCAACTGATTTTTAAATTCGAATTTAACACATTGGTGTAAAGTTGATGGGACAGCCCGCATTGCATTGATCCAAGGACGACCCAAAAGTATATTGTACGATGCTGGGCAATGTACAATAAACACGGTTGTTTCTAGGGTTCTAGGACCAACTTGCAAGGGGATAGTAATAACTCCACATGTTTCTTGTGTTTCATCATTGAAAGCTTTGATAATCATGTTAGTTTTCTTCATTTCATCACTTCTAAAGCCAAACCGTTGGTAGAAGTCAAAAGTGCAAATGTTTAGAGATGAGCCATTATCAATAAGGACTCGTTTGACAGCTACATCTCCAATTAGAGCAGTAATATATAAGGGATTATCCTTATGTAAACTGTGTTGTGGGATATTTTTATCCCGAAAGTCAATACAATCAACTTCTCGAGTGATGATAGTATTGGCCATAGCTTCAGGTTGAATGTTTTGAGGTACCATCATTTGGATTAATGTAAGCATCAACTCATCCCTATGGATAGGAGAGGATCTTAATAAATCCAAAAGGGAAATTCTGGCTGTAGTATTGGATAATTGCTCATTAATATTGTAAGGGGGTTTAGGTTGAACATGGGAAGCATGATTCCCTTTATTGGGATTTTTCAAAACGAATGGAGCTGATCCATCATTCTGGTTTGGTTCTTGTTGAGAATTTTGAGCCTGTTGTTGGGTAACGACTCCAATGGTACCTACAATGTTATAATGAGGATGTTGAACTGGTATCGATCGAGCATTTATGGCTTGTTCATTAGAGAGGAATTGATTAGAAGAGGGTCGAGTAGTAACTCTCCTAGGAAATGGTTCTTCTAGAACCATAGCATCTGTGACGGGTTGAATAGGATCTGATTCATTTTCAGAACTATTCAATTGGTTTGAAGTAATGTCTAGTTCACTTTCAGTATCTGATTCTACATCACTAGAATTAGGAGTTTGAAAATTATGTAAGGGCCTGGTCATCACCAAGGATAAGGTTGTGTCAAATATTTGAGGATCCTGAACAGGTAATTGTCCGCTAATGGTTCCTACATATCGGGTAGGAGGAGGAACATTATGATGTTCAATTTGATTGGCCACCTCTTTACCATGTCTTGGTAAAGGGTGTTGAAATATGTCTAATGTTTGATTAGCATTTTGATTTTGATTTTGGGGAATGGTATTTTGAGTATTATTAGGAGCATTTTGTTTAGGTTGGAAGGCTTGCACTTCCATTTCATTATTATCAATCAAATCTTGTATTTTATGTTTCAACCTTTTACAAGCATTGGTAGAGTGTCCAGGTCCTCTATGGAAATCACAATGTAAGTCAGCTCTATATCCGGGTATAGTTGGATCAGGTTCTCGGATAGCTGGTAATTGGATCAAACCTCTTTCGAGTAATTGAGGTAAGATAGTTGATAAGGGTTGATTTAATCTAGTAAATTCTCGAGGAGGTTTATCAGGCGGTTTCAATATAAATTTTTCTGTTGTCTTCATTGCATTGACATTAGCAACATTTCTGCTATCAGTGACTCCGTCACCAACAACTTGTTTGTTTTTATATTGATTTCTAGAGGTTTTCTCATCATCCTTATTCCTAAGTTGGCCTCTCCTAATGAGGGCATCTTCTACTCTTCGAGCTAGATCTATAGCTTGATCGAAGGTAGTTAAAGTAGCAGTTGATAGCTCATAAGATATTTGTTCTTGTAAATTATTGATAAAAATGTCCAAAATTTCCCTATAAGGTAGCACAAAGTGTAGTTTTCCTATCAATTGCCTCCATCTAGCTAAGAAATCAGAAAAACATTCATCCTTGTCTTGTTTTAAGTTGTATAAATCTTTAATGGTTACATGCCTCTCGATGTAGGCACTAAATTGATGGACAAAAGATTCATCTGTTTCTTCAAAGTTTCTCAAAGAATGAGTGGGCAATTGATAGTACCACTCTAATGCCATTCCACCTAAACTTTTTGGGAACATTTTTAGTAATAGCAAGTCATCATGTGATATATCATGACATGCTATCCTAAACATGCGAAGATGCTCTATGGGATCTTCGATTCCTTTATATATAGGCAGGATGGGCATGGGAAAATGCTTAGGGTATGGTTGAGCTACAACCATGGGATCCAAAGGTTGACTACATATCTCTCGATAATTGTACGAGGGACGATAAGGATCTATCTGGTCCATACGTGAAGCTAATTGTTTCACCATGGCTTCTAGATTACTAGTTTGCCCACCATATTGGTTCGGTAGGGCATTGATATGGGTTTTGTGAGCATATGATGGAGGGACATGAAGATTAGATGCTATGTTGCTATTGTGCAAATTGTTGGTAGGAAAGGTGTTATGAAGGAATTTTGAAGTTGTATTATGTTGTATTCCAGATTGTTGAAAATTTGTGTTTGGCTTCGTTTTAAGTTTTTGTTTACTTGAAGCATATTGCTCAATAGTTTGGCGAAATAAAGTAGTGAAGGAAGTTTTCTTTTGTGTGGGAATGATTTTAGGTGGAATAACAGGTTCCTTAGGAGGTTGGGTAACCTGTTGTTTTGACATGTTTTGAATCATAGTGACCATATCTGTATTGGATGGCCTAGCCTTATCACTTTCTTGATCAATGAAAGACAAGGGATTAGTGTGCACATCAAACGCATGTTCGATGGCTGCTTGAGTGTCACTAATTTTCCCTTTATCAATACGAACTACCACATTAAGGGCATCAATGTTATCATTAAGAAACTTTCAAAAATGATCTACGTTGTCAAAAGCAATAGTTCCATCTGGAGCTACTCTAGGGGATGAAGATCCATCCTCTTTAACACTTTCTTCTTGTTCATTATCTTCACCTAGGTCATCTTCTCGGTTGATCTAGAGTTTCTCCTTCCAGAATTGGATCTTCAGGAAGTACATTTGGGTCTCTAGTTTTATCTTGTAACCAATCTTCTTCTTCTCCTTTAGTTTGTTTACCATTCCTAAGTTTAGGCATTATGCTTTAATTTTAGATTTCAGCAAATATATATATATATATATGCAACAAGTTTAAGAGGTATATATCAATTATATACCTACTACAATATTTAAAATAAAATGTTTTTTGATTTTGCTATGTTTTTCTTTGTTTTTGAAATAATATTGTAAAGACAAACAACAATATATGCAAGAAATAATACTGAAAGTAATAATCTAGTTTTCTATAAACAATTTATAAATGTCATTAATGGGTTCGAGTTCTTCAGGAGTCATGAAGTGTTCTTCTTCAAATTGAAAGTTTTCTTTTAAGAATTTAATGAAAAGAGCTATAGTGATATTATCTATCTCGGATGCTGGTTGATAGAAGTAAAGCTTGTGGCAATACTCTCGATATAACACGACTCGAGGAACTCTATTCCATATTTCCCTATCTGTAAGAACAACCTCTTGGTCTTCTACAAGACCTAGGAACTGGTGTACAATGGCTACGTTCTCGAGGTATTCATCGAAGGTGAACAGTTCTGAAGATACAAGGGCTCTCCTATAAGCTAACCATCTATGGCAGGCTCTCTAAAGTTCATGGTAAAATACAAGTTGATGAGGATCCAGGATTCTATCTAGGACTAGCCTCTTGATTTGTTTAAGTTCTATTGACCTAGATGAAATGACACTAAGTCTCCTATCAAGTTCGTCCCACAAGAGTTGATTTCTATCTGTTTCAGGCACACTAAGTACGGAATTGATTTCTATGGCTGCCAAATGGTTTTCTACATTTATAGTAACTGCTAATATTTTCTTAGGAGCTACCATCTAAACATGATATAAAATTTAAATGATCTAAAATGCATCTATGTTTTAGTTGTTTTATTTTTTATTTTCTTTTCAAAAGGTTTACAATGCATTCACGTCGGGTTCACCAAAATGTATCGCTCCAAATTTTTCACACCCTTACCTTCAGGCTATAGGATCCGTGCCCGAAAGGGGGATGTGAAAAGGATGGCGCGGTATCTCAGACTGAGAGGCCTTGCGAAGGTCCCGCATCTCAAGGGAGGTGTATATTGGTGATTTTTTGACGGATGGTGGGTTCACCAGGAAATATTTAATGGCAGTTTCCACGCCTAGGTTGGGAATGTGTTTTATGTGTTCATTTTAGCCTTAAGCATTCAAAATCCTAGGTTTGGCCAAAATGCGTCTAAACTATTCTATATGAAGATGCAGATTAAATGAATACATAAAACAAGATTAAGACAAAAAAATAGAGAAATTAATGAATGTTAAAGGAAAATACCTGATCCGAATGTCTGATGAAGATTCTGATTCTTGAAGCAGTCAGGATCGTCTGGAATTCGACAGAATCGTCTGAGATCTGACAAATTCATTAGAGACCTGCAAACAGAGAAATAGGTGCAAAATACAGAAAATGCAACTATCCTAACAGAGGGAAACAGTGTAAAATGACAACAACAATATCAAACTAAAACTTGAAAATAGAAACATGCATGCATCATACTGATTTCATAATAATTATGACTTAATTATGCATTTAATCTAGATGGGTGAACTCCAAAATACAGAATAACATAAAATACTGAATAAACTTGCTAATTACATAATAAAACAACAAAAAAAGGGAAGAAGAAATGCAAACTTCAGGCACTGATTGCCTCAATGTTGACTGCAATCGAAATCGTCTCGCATTGGTACGAAATCGTCTCTGATTCGACAGGATCACCTCCTATATGAACAAGATTGTCGGCGATGATGTAAGCTTGCTCCGACTAAAAAATAGTAAGATACCTGCAACAAAATTGTATAGAACTAATGCAAAATAGAAACTTAAGATGTTTTGATGTGTATGAAGTTAGGTTATAGGAATTATCAACCAGGGGGGTGCTAAGGGAAGGGCTTAGGATTAAATAGGCTTAGGAGGGAGGTTAGGAGGTTGGAGATCATCCCTATTTGGGATATCTCCAATGGGGGAGGGTCTCTAACGACGTAGACACACTTCTACCTGGATTAAAGACTCGTTGGAACAAAAGCTAATTGTGTAAAATCAGTTTTGGGACAAGATCGTCTGGACGTCCTAGTCCAGACGAAATCGTCAGATCTGGGGCGATATCGTCTGATCGGCGACGATATCGTCAAACGGTCAAAACAACCTCTAAAAATGGCACGAAAAAGGGGGAAACGGATTACCCGAAGGTTAACGGGCAGTTTGGGAGGTTAGAATTTGAATTTAAATTATTTACTAAAGTGAATGTAATTATTAAGGTTTTACTGCGCCAATTTTAGGTTGCTACAAAGATCATGAGTATCATTGTTATGTGAGATTGTTTGATAAGCATTATTGGAAATATTGGAGTAAGCTTTCATATGCATGATTAGGGTTTGTGAAAGATCATGAGTATCATTGTTATGTGAAGTTGAGAACTATCTTGAACTAGGGTTTTGTGAAAGATCATGAGTATCATTGTTATGTGAATTTGGAATCATCTTGAGTCAAGGTTGAGTTCCATAGTGTGAGTTGTTGGAAGTATAGTGAAACACTTGGTTAGGATTTGTAAGCAAGTTGTGTTTCATTGAGTGAATGGTTGAGTGAAGTTGGATGAGCATTATTGATTGAATGCATTGGAGTGATAGTTCAAGTTCTGTGAAACAAATTGTTCTTTATTCTAAATTGATTTGAAGGAGAGTTTGAAAGTGATTGAGTGTTTTGTGAGTGTGAAACATATTGGGTCTCTAACCATTCTCTATATGTTTCTATAAGATTAAACAATATTCTGTGTGAAACTTGTTTGTGTGATTGAAGAGGTTTTTTGTGATAGATTGAGTTGAGTTGAATAAGCTTTTGTGAAAGCTAGTGGACAGATTTGAGTAAGTCCTAGAGTGGACTTTAGGACAGAGTTAAGCAAGCTTTTGTGAAAGCTTGTGAGCAGATTTGAAGTAAGTCCTAGAGTGGACTTAAGGACTGAGTTGAGTAAGCTTTTATGGAAGCTTACAATGCAGATTTGAGGTAAGTCTTGGTGAAGACTTATTGAGCATATTGGACAAGTTCTAGTGAGGACTTGTTGAGCAAATTTGAGGTAAGTCTTGGTGAAGACTTTTTGAGCAGATTGAGCAAGTTCTAGTGAGAACTTGTTGAGTATATTTGAGGTAAGTCTTGGTGAAGACTTGTGGATAGATTAGTGTGATATTTTATGGAAGCTTACAATGCAGATTTGAGGTAAGTCTTGGTGAAGACTTGAGAGTAGTTTGAGCAAGTTCTAGAGAGGACTTGTGGACAGATTTGAGGTAAGTCTTTGAGAAGACTTGAGAGTAGAGTTGATTGATTGATTTGTTCAAACCTTGAGTTAAGATTTGGGGCAGATCTAGCAGAGGTGATTTATGATTGGATCAAGCTTTGTGTTAAGGCTTGAGGAAAAATTTGAGGATAGATTTTGGTGCAGATTTGTGCTAGAACAAAAACAAATATTGATCATATTTGTGCTAGACCGAAGGACTATGTTTAGTGCATATTTGAGATAGAGATTGAGCAGATTTGTGCTAGACTGAAGGACTATGTTTAGTGTAGATTTGAGATAGAGATTGAGAATATTTGTGCTAGACCGAAGGACTGTGTTTAGTGCAGATTTGAGATAGATATTGAGAATATTTGTGCTAGACCGAAGGACTGTGTTTAGTGCAGATTTGAGATAAAGCTGAGAGTAAGCTTTGGAGGTGACAGAGTAGAGGATAGTAGTCTCCAGTGGATAGAGATCCATTAGCCAGGGTAGTGAGGATAGAGGTCTTCTGAGTGAGGACAGGAGTCTTTAGTGGAGAGAGATCCACAAGCCAGTGTAGTGGAGGTAGTAGTCTTCTAGAGGATCACCAGCCAAAGCATAGGAGAAGGAGTTCTCCTATGGATAGAGTTCCATGAATCAGCTTAGGGGATTGGTGTCTCCTATGGATAGGCATCCATGAACTTGATTAGGGGATTGGTGTCTCCTTTGGACAGAGGTCCATAAACATTGTAATAGGGAAGGATTCCCAAGATATTTATTGAGAAAATTATAGTGAAATATTTTCTCCATGGACGTAGCCCACATTGGGTGAACCATGTTAAATTGGTGTCTCTATTGTGTGTGGTGATTTGTGCATTGCTTTGATTACTACTATTGATATTGCCATTGATATATTGGATAATATTGTTTGAGAAAAGAAAAGTAAAAAGTGGTCTTATACTGTTCACCCCCCTCTCAGTATAAGCTTGTGTTCTTCAATTGGTATTAGAGTGGGTTCCTTTAGAAGAGTTTAACAGCTTGAAGGAAAAGCTCACAAGAACATAGATGGATTCTCAGAATGGATCTTCAGGGAATTCGACACCATTGTTTGATGGGAACAATTATGCACTTTGGAGTATGAGAATGAAGATTCACCTAATGGCACTAGGGAATGAAATATGGCAAGCAGTTGAGGATGGATACATACCGCCAACTACTCCACCTATAGATAAATATGGTAAGCTCCTACAACTGAATAATTCAAAGGCAATAAATGGAATTTTAAAGGGTTTATGTGAAATAGAGTTTATAAAGGTTATGCATTGCACATCAGCAAAGGAAATTTGGGATAAGTTGAAAGGTATATATGAGGGAGACAAAAAGGTCAAAAGGGTAAAGTTGCAAAATTACAAGAGAACATTTGAAGACCTAAATATGAAGGATGAGGAAAACATTGTTGCATACCTACTTCATGTGGATGAGGTTGTTAACTCCATGCAAGGACTTGGGCTTAAGGTTGAAGAAATAGATGTTTGTGATAAGATTTTAAGGTCACTCCCAAAAAGGTATAGTGAAAATATTTCAGCTATAGAAGAGTCAAAAGATATTGAACTTTTGACAAGGGATGAATTACATGGAATTCTCACAACTTTTGAGATGAGAATAAAAGAGGAACCTATTCCCCAGAAAGAAGCAGCCTTCAAAGTTACTAAGAAGACAAAGGGTAAGAAGTCAGATTCAAGCAATGAGTTATCCAGTGATGAAGAAGCAAATTATGGCAGAAGGAATAAGGACTCAAGAAAGTATAAAGGTACGAAATCAGTTAAATGTTTTAATTGTGGTAAATATGGTCACTATGCAACTGATTGTCCAGAAGCTAGAAATAGTAGTGAAGATGAGAAAAAGGATCATAAGAATAGGGAAACAAGAAAACACAGGTATCAAAAGAAAAATAGGGATGGACAAAGCAAGCAAGGAAATAAGTTTTTCCAAAGGCATAAGAAGTTTTTTTATGCAGAAAAGCAGGTAAGAGTTCAAGTGATAGTGATGGAAGATCCTCAAATAATGATGAAGAAGAAATTCTATTTCTGGTGGAAGACAAAGAATATGTTAGAAAAAGGGCACCAATAATTCTCAAGTGTTTTAGATGTGGTAACTTTGGTCATCTTGAAGATAGTTGTACAAGGAATGGATTCAGTTTCAGTGATGATGAATATGAAGATGCTCTTGGAGGTCCAAAAAAGAAAGTCTTCTTATGGCAATAGAAGAAGAAGGAAGTGCTTCTATTGAAGATAAATCAAAAAGGAATGAAGATGATCTTGATGATAAAAAGGTAGAGGAAGAATCAAAATCAGAGGAAGGAGAAGTTGATCTTGAGGGTGAGCTTATTTATGCTCTTAAGGAATTAAGAAAGGTAAGAAAGTAGAACTCAAAACTCAAGCTTCAATTTCAAGAATGTGATGAAGAGAAAGGAAAGCTTATAGAAGATCTAACCAACTCAATAGCTAAGACAAGGAGATTTAAAGAGAAGTTAGAGGTAAAGATTCTAGAATGTGAAAGGTTAGAGCATGAAGTAGCTTCATTAAGGAAGGAAGTAAAAGAGTCTAAAGACAAGCTACATAGGTTTGGGAGAAGCTCAAAGAAATTGGATAAGATTATCAAGGTACAAAGATCTTCATCAAACAAGACAAGACTTGGTTTTGAAGAAGAATATAAAGGACAAGGAGAGGAGTCAATCTCAAGCTCCAAAGAAGAAGAAGCTTCAGAAGAGGAGAGTGTAAGAGAAAGTGAGACTTCTAAGGATGAGTTGGACAATAGAAAGTTCAATAAGAGAAGGAACAATGCACAAATGAGGAACATATGGAACATGAAATAACACAAGGTAGAAGAGACTAAGAGACCAATGGGGTCAAGGCAAGGTTTCTTCAATGGACGTTGCTTCTCATATCACAGGTTTGGGCACAAGGCTACACAATGCAGGACACATGAAAGACAAGAATATGGAAATTTTAGAAATAGGCATCTCTTCCAAGGGTATTGCTACTCTTGTAATCAGTTTGGTCATAAGGTAGTTAATTGTAGGGTTCATGACATGAATGGATATGGCTTCACCAGGAGAAAATTCAAGATAGTTGCACCTTCAAGGAATAACAACATTAAGTGTTATAAGTGCAATAATGTTGGGCATATAGCCAAGTGGTGTAGAGCAAAACTTCTAGAGACAAGTAGGAATAGGAATAGTCAAAGGAATCAGAAGGATCAATTGAGGAAGAAGGTGGACAAAGGTAAATATCAGTGTATGCTGGGAGTAGAGATACTCCCACCCCAAAATTAACCACCTCAAGAGGAGGTGGGGGAGGGGCTAAGCTAAGAGTCTCATTCTTAGCCCCAAGCCCCAAAGGTGACCCTTTGCCATTGATGTCAAAGGGGGAGAGATTTGAGTTAGGGGGAGAGCATTCAGTCAGGGGGAGTAGTTTCTCAAGGGGAGCAAGAACTGAAAAAGGTAAAAGAAATGGTAAAAGGAAAATGGGTTGCCATCAATGACAAAGGGGGAGATTGTTGGAAATATGAGCAAGTTTTGTTGTCATTGATGTCAAGAGAATGATGACCAAGTTTCATTGTCATCCATGCATTCATGTCAAAAGGTTGATGTCCAAGTTTCAGTGTCATTAATGTCTTCCAATGGTTTTCCAAAAAGGCAAAGAAGTAGGTTTAATGGAAATAATAATATTATAATATTTTGGGTTACAAGTTGGTTTGAAGAAAAATGAAGGCCAAGGAGTTATAAAATTATAATTCCTCCACAAGACCCATGTGGCAGATTTTAAAGTCTAAGGTTTAAATTATTTAAATTTAAATATTTTAACCATAAGGTTAAAATTTAAATTTAAATCAATTAAGGTGCCAAAGTTTAATTTAAATTTGAATTAAATTCGAATTTCAAGGATCATCGATGTTTTGAATATATGGCACATGGTATATAAAAGGGGGTAAATTTTTGTTGGGAAGAATAAAAGGTATGCACTCACATTATTATTTGCCAAGGTTTTGATAATCTAAAAATTGCATGGTGTGGAAATTAAAAATATTTTAATTTGCCCAAGGTTTTGATATTTTGGAAATTGCATAGTGAAAAATTAAAAGGTGTTTATGAGTGATTGAGGGAGATAAAAGGGAAAATAAAGTTAAAATATTTTATTTTAATTTTTGTGGTTAGAATTTATAAAGGAGGAGAAATAAGGTGTAATTGAGATTTAATACTTTTGTATGGTGAAGTAATTTTGAGTGAAATAATTGAGTGTAGATTTTTGATATCTAACCATTGAGATTGGCAAAGAGGTTGATTGTGATTGAGATAGGTTTTGAGGTCAAATATCCTTCAAACAAAAGGTATGGGCACATCTTCCTTGTGAGTGAAATATTGTTAGGTTGGATGTTGTGAAATGCAAAGTTGGAGTGAAAAGGATTGTTTGATAAGCATTGTTGGAAATATTTGAGTGAGCCTTCATGTGCATGATTAGGGTTTGTGAAAGATCATGAGTATCATTGTTATGTGAAGTTGAGAACTATCTTGAACTAGGGTTTTGTGAAAGATCATGAGTATCATTGTTATGTGAATTTGGAATCATCTTGAGTCAAGGTTGAGTTCCATAGTGTGAGTTGTTGGAAGTATAGTGAAACACTTGGTTAGGGTTTGTAAGCAAGTTGTGTTTCATTGAGTGAATGGTTGAGTGAAGTTGGATGAGCATTATTGATTGAAAGCATTGGAGTGATAGTTCAAGTTCTATGAAACAAATTGTTCTTTATTCTAAATTGATTTGAAGGAGAGTTTGAAAGTGATTGAGTGTTTTGTGAGTGTGAAACATATTGGGTCTCTAACCATTCTCTATATGTTTCTATAAGATTAAACAAGATTCTGTGTGAAACTTGTTTGTGTGATTGAAGAGGTTTTCTGTGATAGATTGAGTTGAGTTGAATAAGCTTTTGTGAAAGCTAGTGGATAGATTTGAGTAAGTCCTAGAGTGGACTTCAGGATAGAGTTAAGCAAGCTTTTGTGAAATCTTGTGAGTAGATTTGAAGTAAGTCCTAGAGTGGACTTAAGGACTGAGTTGAGTAAGATTTTGTGGAAGCTTACAATGCAGATTTGAGGTAAGTCTTGGTGAAGACTTATTGAGAATATTGGACAAGTTCTAGTGAGGACTTGTTGAGCAGATTTGAGGTAAGTCTTGGTGAAGACTTGTTGAGCAGATTGAGCAAGTTCTAGTGAGAACTTGTTGAGTAGATTTGAGGTAAGTCTTGGTGAAGACTTGTGGACAGATTAGTGTGAGCTTTTGTGGAAGCTTACAATGCATATTTGAGGTAAGTCTTGGTGAAGACTTGAGAGTAGTTTGAGCAAGTTCTAGAGAGGACTTGTGGATAGATTTGAGACAAGTCTTTGAGAAGACTTGAGAGCAGAGTTGATTGATTTGTTCAAACCTTGAGTTAAGGTTTGGGGCAGATCTAGTATAGGTGATTTGTGATTGGATCAAGCTTTGTGTTAAGGCTTGAGGATAGATTTGAGGATAGATTTTGGTGTAGGTTTGAGGGTAGATTTGTACCAAACTAGAAACAGATATTGAGCAGATTTGTGCTAGACCGAAGGACTATGTTTAGTGCAGATTTGAGATAAATATTGAGAAAATTTGTGCTAGATCGAAGGACTATGTTTAGTGCAGATTTGAGACAGATATTGAGAAGATTTGTGCTATACCAAAGGACTGTGTTTAGTATATATTTGAGATAGATATTGAGAAGATTTGTGCTAGACCGAAGGACTGTGTTTAGTGTAGATTTGAGACAAAGTTGAGAGCAAGATTTGGAGGTGACAGAGCAGAGGATAGTAGTCTCCAGTGGATAGAGATCCATTAGCTAGGGTAGTGAGGACAGAGGTCTTCTAAGTGAGGATAAGAGTCTTCAGTGGAGAGAGATCCACAAGCCAGTGCAGTGGAGGTAGTAGTCTTCTAGAGGATCACCAGCCAGAGCAGAGGAGAAGGAGTTCTCCTGTGGATAGAGTTCCATGAATCAGATTAGGGGATTGGTGTCTCCTGTGGATAGGCATCCACGAACTTGATTAGGGGATTGGTGTCTCCTTTGGATAGAGGTCCATAAACATTGTAATAGGGAAGGATTCCCAAGATATTTATTGAGAAAATTATAGTGAAATATTTTCTCCGTGGAGTAGATCCACATTGGGTGAACCACATTAAATTGGTGTCTCTATTGTGTATGGTGATTTGTGCATTGCTTTGATTACTACTATTGATATTTCCATTGATATATTGGATAATATTGTTTGAGAAAAAAAAAGTAAAAAGTGGTCTTATATTGTTCACCCCCCTCTTAGTATAAGATTGTGTTCTTCAGGATGGCATTAGAAATGTACCTCAAGAGGCAAAGATTATAATTATAGACCATCCACATAAGTTTAATTAAATATTTTATGAACACAAGATTATACTGAGAGGGAGGTGAATAGTATAAGATCACTTTTAATTTTTCTTTCCCAATCAATATTATGCAATGTAAATATAGCAATATCAATAGTAGTAATCAAAGCAATGTAAAAATTGCCACACACAATAGAGGCACCAAAATTTACAAGGTTCACCCAATGTGGGCTACTCCACGGAGAAAATATTTCACTAAAATTTTCTCAATCAATCTCTTCGAAATCCTTTCCCTATTATAATATTTATGGACCTCTGTCCAAAGGAGATACTAATATTCTAAATCAAGTTCATGAATCTCTATCCATAGGAGACACCAATATCCTAGTCTTTGCTTTGGCTGGTGATCCTCTAGAAGACCTCTGCCTCCACTACCCTTAGTAAATGAAATTGTATCTAGAGAAGACACCTGTCTTCCCTGATCTAGCTAGAGATATCTGTCTTCAACTCTGTCACCTCCAAATATTTGTCTAAAATCTATACTAAAAATAGTCCATCGGTCTAGCACAAATATATCCTCAGTATCTATCTCTGGTCTAGAAAAAATCTATCCTCAAATCTGCACCAAACTCTATCCTTGAATATGTACTAAACACAATCCTTCGGTCTTGCACAAATCTGTCCTCAATCTCTATATTTGGTATGTCATAAACCTATCCTCAAATTTGCACCAAACTCTATCCTTGAATATGTACTAAACATAGTACTTCAGTCTAGCATAGATCAATCCTCAATATTTGTTCTCAAGCCTTAACTCAAAGCTTGACTCAATCTCAAATCAACTCTGCTGGATCTTTCCCAAACCTTAACTCAAGGTTTGAACAAATCAATCAATCAAATATGCTCTCAAGCATTCTCAAATACTTGTCTCAAATTTTCCTTGTAAGATTTCACAAAAGCTTGCACCAATCTATCCTCAAGTCCTCTCTAGAACTTTTTCCAATTTGGCTCAATAAGTCCTCTCAAGAACTTAACCAAATATGCTCAATAAGTCCTCTCAAGAACTTAACCAAATCTTGCTCAATAATTCCTCTCAAGAACTTTTCACATTCTAAGATATTTTCTTCTAACTTATCGTTGATCTTCTTTGTCTTAGCCTTTGATTTTTCTAGATCATCTATAAGCATCCTTCTCTCTTCATAACATTATTGAAACTGAATTTCAAGTTTAGAGTTTTTCTTTCTTACCTTCTTCACTGTGTCAAGGGCATATATAAGTTCTCCCTTGAGATCATATCCATATTTATCTAAATATTCCTCTATTTGTTTGTATTTGTCCACATATTCATTTTATTTTGACTTGTCTTCTATAGGATCACCTTCTTCTTCTTCTAGTGCCATTAGAATATTATCTTCTAGTACTTCAAGTGTATCTTCATATTCATCATCACTAAAACTGAAACCACTTCTTGTACAACTATATTCAAGATGTTCAAAGTTACCACATCTAAAACATTTGAGAATTTATGGAGTCCTTTTCTTATCTTGTTCTTTTTCTTCAATCATAAATATGAATTCATCTCTATCATTGTCTGAAAAACCAGCATCACTATCACTTGAGTACTTACTTGCCTTATCCGCATAGTAGCTCCTATTTTGTCTTTGAAATAACTTCTTTCCTTGTCTGCTTTGTCCATACTTGATTTTATTTTGGAACCTGTATCTTTCTGATTCCCTATTTTTGTGATCCTATTTTTCTTCACCATTGTTATTCTTAGCTTTTTGAAAATCTGTTGCATAATGACCATACTTTCCACAATTGAAATATTTAACAAATTTTAGATCTCTAGATCTTCTAGAATCCTTATCCATTCTACCATAATTAACTTCTTCATCACTGGTTGACTCATTGCTTGATTCTGACTTCTTACCCTTTGTATTCTTGATTGTTTTGAAGGCTGGTTCCTTCTAGGGAATAGGTTATTTTGTTCTTAACTCAAAAGCTATAAGAATACCAAGCAATATATCTCTTGTCAAAGAATCACCATCATTTGACTCTTCTATAGCAAAAATAGTTTTGGAAGATATCTTAATACCTTATCACAAACATCTGATTCATCAACCTTCATTCCAAGTCCTTGCATAGCATTAACAACCTCATCGATTCGAAGTAGATAAGTACTAATGTTTTCCTCATCCTTCATTCTTAACTCTTAAAATTGTCCTTTGAGATTTTGTATCTTTGCTTTCTTGAAACCTTTATCTCCTTCATATATATTTTGCAACTTATCCCACATTCCTTTTACATCTTGACAATGCATAATTTTTATGGACTCTGTTCTATGCAAACATCTCAAAAGTGCATTCATTGCTTTTGAATTGTAATGTTGTAGAAGCTTACTTTCCTTATCTATAGGTGGATCAACTGAGGGATCGTATCCATTTTCAACTGCTTCCCAAACTTCATTTCCAAGTGCCTTCAGGTAGATCTTCATTCTCAAACTCTAATATATATAATCACTTCCATCAAATACTGGTACTAAATTATCTAAAGGTCCATTATTAGAATCCATTGTGTTCTTGTTAGCTTTTAATTCAAACTGTTAAACTCTCCCAAAGGAACCTACTCTGATACCAATTGAAGAACACAAGCTTATACTGAGAGGGGGGGTGAACAGTATAAGATCACTTTTTACTTTTCTTTCCCAATCAATATTATGCAATGTAAAGATAGCAATATCAATAGCAATAATCAAAGCAATGCATAAATCACCACACACAATAGAGACACCACAATTTATGTGGTTCACCCAATGTGGGCTACTCCACAGAGAAAATATTTCACTAAAATTTTCTCAATCAATCTCTTGGGAATCCTTTCCCTATTACAATGTTTATGGACCTCTTTCCAAAGGAGATACCAATCCCCTAAATCAAGTTCATGGATATCTATCCATAGGAGACACCAATATCCTAGTCTCTGATCTAGTTGGTGATCCTCTAGAAGACCTCTACCTCCACTACCCTTAGAAAATGGAACTCTATCCATAAAAGACACCTGTCTTCCTTGCTCTATCTAGAGATCTCTATCTTCAACTCTGTCACCTCCAAAGCTCTATCTAAAATTTGTACTAAACACAATACATCGTTCTAGCACAAATTTATCCTTAATATCTGCCTCTGGTATGGCACAAATCTATCCTCAAATCTTCACCAAAATCTATCCTTGAATCTATACTAAACATAGTCCTTTGGTCTAGCACAAATTTATCCTCAATCTCTATCTCTGGTTTGGCACAAACCTGTCCTCAAATTTACACCAAACTCTATCCTTGAATTTTTACTAAACACAATCCTTCGGTCTAGCATAAATAAGTCCTTAATATCTGTCCTCAAGCCTTAACTCAAAGCTTGACTCAATCTCAAATCAACTCTGTTGGATCTACCCCAAACCTTAACTCAAGGTTTGAACAAATCAATCAATCAACTCTGCTCTCAAGCCTTCTTAAAGACTTATCTCAAATTTGCCTTGTAAGCTTTCACAAAAGCTCACACCAATTTGTCCTCAAGTCCTCTCTAGAACTTTATCCAATTCAGCTCAATAAGTCCTCTCAAGAACTTAACCAAATCTGCTCAATAAGTCCTCTCAAGAACTTAACCAAATATGCTCAATAAGTCCTCTCAAGAAATTAACAAAATTTGATCTCAATAAGTCCTCTCAAGAACTTAACCAAATCTTGCTCAATAAGTCCTCTCAAGAACTTAACCAAATCTGCTCAATAAGTCCTCTCAAGAACTTATCTAAATCTGCTCAATAAGTCCTCTCAAGAACTTATCCAAATCTACTCTCAATCTGTATTGTAAGCTTCCACAAAAGCTTACTCAAATCTATCCACAAGTCTTCTCAAAGACTTACCTCAAATCTGCTCAACAAGTCCACTCTAGAACTTGTCCAATCTCATAGAAACATAAAGAGAATTGTTAGAGACTCAATATGCTCTATACTCATCACAATGCTCAATCACTTTCAATCACTCTTTCAGAAACATACAAAGAATTGTTAGAGACTCAATATGCTTCAACTCAATCACTTTCTCAATTCAATTCAGAATATAGAATAGTTTATTTTTGGAACTTGAACAATCACTTCACACATCCACTTGACTAGGCTCAACCAACTCTACTCAACCACTCACTCAATGAAATAATCCTTGCTCACAAACCCTAGTCCAAGCATATGATCACTCACTCAAAATGTTTCCAACAATGCTCAACAACAAATCTCACATAACAATGATACTCATGTTCTTTTCAAACCCTAGTTCAAGTTCTTCGCTCAACAACTCACTTCAACAACAATGCTTATAAAACAACTCTCACATAACAATGATACTCATGTTCTTTTCATACCCTAGTTCAAGTTCTTCACACAACCAATGGCTTCAACACCAATGCCTATAAAATAAGGCTTTAATAACAACTCTTTATTCCAGAAAACCTTGAAGCATTAACTCAAACACACTCAATAAGGAAGCCCTAATCAAATTCCTTTTCACTCCAAACTTATTTTCAGAAAACCAATCAATCAACTCAACTATGGAAGAATGTGCTCATACCTTTTCTTGATGATGAAGGAACCTCAAATATCTGCCACAACCACAAACACTTCTATGCCAAACTCAAAGAGGTTAGAAGATAAATCTCTCTCACAATGTAATGCAAAAAACTCAATTACACCTTATCACTCCATCTTTAAAAACAACCATCAACATACATAAAATATTTGTCCAATAACACCTTATAATCTCCCAATTAAAATAAATTTAACATCCACCAAAATTAACTCAAAAACCTCCTTAATTAAATTTAATGGCAAAAAGAACTTTGGCAAAAATCAAATCCACTTTCCTTATAACTCCAATAACATAAATTAATTACCAAGCAAGTAACCTTTCATTTACCCTTATAACTCCCTTTTTCACCTTAGGAAAAACATTAGGCAAATAAAAAATATTTAATTAAAAGTACCTTTGCCACTTGTGGGATTCGAACCCACAACCACCACCTCCTCGTGCGCCCTAGTTGCGGGCTTGACCACCGCATGCACTAGGCACATGCTTGGGAGGCTAAGAGCACCACATGCTCTTTCTTCCCAAGCTTGGTGCTTAAAAAGTGCATGCCAAATAGATTTCCACCTCGATGCTCAAGACAAACATGCCAACAACCTCCACGCGAGTCGATCGTGGTCACTCCCGCTCCAAAATGCTCTCACAAAATGTGCGCTACCAATGGACCACACTATCCAATGGGAGTGAGGCCTTAAGCCCTCCCCACTAGTCTTCTTCCTGGCGCTAAAAGACAAAATGATTTTTTGTCTTCTTCCTCAATGATTTGCACAAAATAAACTTTTCTCGGTCGCTAAAAATCAATCGATGAAGGTAAGGTTTGAATGCCCCTTGGCATGGCATTTATACATGAAATCCATCATTTGACTTAGACGTCGGTGCTCCACAAAATTTTATGACGTCGACGGGGAAAAGACAATTGCAATTAAATTTAAACTTTGCCAACCTTACCATAAGGTAATTTAATTAAATTATAAATTAATTAATAATAATACTAATTAATATAATTAAGTTATAATTAATTTAATAACCAAAAGGATTATTAAATTAAATTACAAATTAATATATAATTAAATTATTATAATTAATTATAATTAATTTAATTCCTTAGGCCTCTCCATAGGTTTTAAGAAAAACCTTTTATTTTTCCATCAATGGTTTTGAGAAAAACCATTTAAATCATGCTTCACATAAAGCTCTTTTGGAACCAATCAAAATGCAATTCTTCTTAGAACCTTTTGACATCAATGACAACTAATATTCCTCAAAATGTCCAACAATATTATCATTAAAATGTTACCCCTCGAATTCTAGTTAAGATAGCATTGATTAATTTTAATTGACCACCAAAAATGAAAATCTAAGTAGTGATTGGTCCTCCATAATCTGACACTACCCGATTATTGGCTAAATAATAAGGACAAAAGAGAATGCACCACGAGGAAGAATAAAATGAGTCTTGTTGCCATGAAGAAGGAAGTCTAAACTATTTTGCTAAAATAAAAAGGGTAAAATGACATTGATTTTTCTAAAGCCCTAAGTCCTAAGTTTCATATATCCTCTATGTTATCTCCAAGAGCCTTAATGTTGAGCTACGCATTCCCTAATAAATAAATTCTCTCTTCCAATGTGGTATTATACCATAACTTCAAAAATTATGCATATGTGAAGGTCGCATGACCCCTCCTATATTTAATTAAAGTTGTAATAAATAGGGCTTGATTAAATAAAAATTCCCATTGGTCCACCATCAAGTGGATCTACCGAACAATTGGTCAAAAGAAAGAGACAAATGAATTGTACCTTGTAGGAATAATAAAATTAGAAGGCGTGACCTTATAAAATAATGATTTTCCCCAAAATAAAAAGGTCCTCTATGGAAACATAAATTCTTTCCTAAAGGTTTGACTCAAATAAAGCAAAAATTCTCATTGGTTCACCAAGAAATGACGTTGCCTGGCGATTGGTCATGGGAAAATGATAAACGACAGTGCATGATAAAGAATAAGGTACCAAAATTTATATCATAGGAGGAAGATGACATTGAAATTGTACCCCAATGAAAGAAAACTTAACAAGGAAAATATCGTCATGAGGAAAAACAAAAGTATTCCCTAAGGTTCAATTTAAATAAAGAAAAACTTTCTCATTGGTTTACCGTGGATTAATCACATGGCGATTGGTTGAAGAATATGGATAAAGGATTTGTGCCATGAGCATGAGACAACAAAGGATTTGTACCATGATGAGAGAAGAAAATAAGAAATACCATAAAAAGGGGAGGATATTTTTGATTGGTCCACAATCAAGTGGAGCTAAAAAATGATTGGCTTGTGAATGAATGGTTGAGAAGAGTCTTCCATGTTAGTAACAAATGACCTAGATTTATCTAATAGATCTAGAATACTCGATGACAATTAGTCGAAGGAAAATGATAAAACTAATATACCTCGAAGAGATGTTGAACGAAGACTTACTCCATAGTAAAAATAAAATTAAAATTTCAAAGGTATTCAACCCAAATAAACAAAAATTCCCATTGGTCCACTATATAGTGGTGCTCAATGGTGATTGGTTGGAGGATATAGACAAAATAAATGGACCACGGGTAAGAAAGAGAAATACAATGTAAACAAATTGTACTCTATGGATTTGTTTTTTTGTGTAAGCTTAAGTCAAAGTGAACTTATCAATGGTAAAGGAAATCAAAATATTCTCTTAAATAATAAATTCATGGTGTAACCTTAGGAAAGGATAAAATTTCCCAAACCTTAGTAATGGTATCGATATTCCTAAGTACATCATACCAAAATCTCTCATTTGTTTTTATTTTTCTCCCCCTTCATTGTCTATGACCTTGTCGTAGGAAATATTGCCTAAAGTTTCACCTCAAAAGAAAGTGTTAATTTTTATAAGGTCCACAACCCCCTATATTCATCCACTTCTCAAGCTTTAATTTACCCCTTCGATTAAAAGCCCCAAGCTAAAAATCTAAAGTTTTCAAAGCACAGTTTGGCTACGTGGCAACATTATATTTGATCGCCAAGGTCATGGTACTTCATGATGATTGGCTAAGATATGAATGGCCCATATTGACTCCCCAAGAACATGATGGATGACTCAGATTTTATAGCCAAAAACCTGACACTAAATGGTGATTGGCTTAAAATAAATGATTTGCAATGACCCACCATAAAAAGGTGGATGACCCTAATTGAACCACCAAATATTAAGGGCTAAATGATGATTGGTTAAAGGATAAAAATAAAACACTTGGAACATGAGCAAAGCATTGTAAGTTTAAAATTTGAATTTATTTTGACTAACATATCCATATCATACATAGAAAATAGGTCACATCATGGTGCCATAAAGGTCTTTATGAACAACGATTGTCGAAGTCACAATCTAACAATAACAACTAGCGAAAGAGTTAAGGAAAGCCTCTAGATCAATCCTGAATTGAAATGACCAACATTTTTCTAAGACAAATGGATATGATCTGGCCTAGGGTGTTAAATCAAAACTAAAGAAAAATAGACCAAAGAAAATTGATAAGCACGTGTATTCTTTAGACTCTCAAAGAGCACACACACCAAGGTGAATAAAATCCTTTAGAAGGTTCATATTTCAATAAGGGCACGAATCAATGATCCATTATAAAGGTAAGCATAAGAATATACTTTTTATAGGTAAAGCTATTATGAGAGATGATATGGCAATTGATGAGTGACAACAAAGGAAATGAGTAGATGAGGTTTTAATTGCAAAATATGTAGAACTCCACTATAAAGCTACACAATGAAATGGTATTCTATGGTTATTTCACCATTATGCAGAGCCAAGAGATTTGAATTGGGCATATTATAGCCTACAAGAAATTATACCAAATAATATATAGAAATGGATTCCACCAACTCTTCTCTAAGAGTTTCAGTTGTCGAGTTAGAGCTCAAAATTTTTATTGAAGCTACCCCATACCAGAAAATACCAGGATAAGATTTCAATTGAGAAACTCATAGATTTTTAGGTCTATCAAATCTAGACAAAAGATTCACACCTAAAAAATATTGGAAAATAGAAAATATAGCCATTTTTAGCCATTACATGATGGAAGAAATCTATTAGTGTCATGCAACCCTACAAAAGGTGCTTTACAGAACGACATATGCAACTCGAGTAGCACATAGTCCATACAATAATAGGTGGGCATGCAATTTGGATAGAATCATATACCATAGAATATACTAATCCTTAGACCTACTGTCTTGGTTAACATTGGCTTATGATCTAGAAACAAGAGAAATTAAATATCATGCGAATCAATCCCTATTCAAAATCACCCCAATTTTTTTTATCAAGATCTTCAGTATCAAACATGCTACCAAGATTCTAGATAGAAAGGTACTAGATGTCCAAGCACAACATATGGTAGGTACCACTTTCTATGCAAAATTATTTGATTATAATGAAAGAGTAGTTACTCATTTTTTAGTTTATATATCTGCTATTCATCCATGGGTAAGATATTATGTCGATATGATTAACATATTAATGGAAGAGCTAGACCTAAATTGTGTAGAAAATGAGACCATGTATGTAATAGCGTAGTGTAATAGGATAGACCAACCAACCATGTACAAGTGGGAAAAACTATTTTGTGAGACTCTAGATAAAAAGCTTTAGGAATTACAGGGTGTGATTTTGAGACGATACCAAGTAATTTCGTTCTTTACACATTACTCTTTTCTTATACATTTGATAGTCAACCAAATGGATGAGGGTACAATTACTGGCTAGGGGAGAGTATATCAAGAAATTATACAAGACAAGCTCCCATGGATACAGGAGGGTGAAACCAACTACACAAAATATTTTGATAATTTTATCCTAGAAATCTATTCTAAACTTTGTGGTGAGCTTCCCTACAGGATTGGGGTGGGGATAGCCATATTCCTTCATGAAAGTAAAGTAGGGAATTATTTTTACCTTGAAAATATTTCCTATATAAGAATATATGGCTCCAAAATTCCACTAAAGGCCTTGCCCACATTTTATCTGAGGTCAATCACATCATTAGAGATCATTAAGTAGGTTGCAAATGAAACTAAATATAGGGTAGCAAAGAAGGAGGCTAAAATTCCATGGGTGAATATTCCTTGCAGAATGGAGCATCATTTGTATAAAGGTTATCATGATCTATTGGAATCAATAGAGTAAATGGATTCATATGGATTCACTGAAATCACTTGGAGACCCTATGACCCCATGAATTCTATAAAAATACTCATAGAAAAACATCATATTGGGCAGTAGGGCACAAAGATGACATATTTAAAAATTAAATCCAGTTTACCCTTCACATGGGAGAATACATAGATCAAGTATGGAAGTCTCTTGAAAGGCCACATTCTAACATTTAAATGGTAGGTAATTATCCTACAGAACTAATAAGACTTAGAAGCTCCACAATCGATCTAGTTTCACCTATAATTATGACTACTCATCCAGAGGAATACAAGGATCCCATTTTGGAAATCGTTAGTAAAGAACTTGAACAGGTGGAGATAATGGTGGAAGTCATAGACTCTATGGAGACTGGAATAGGGTAATCCTATGGAGATTAGTCATCCCAAAGCACCAATCTAACAACCACCAAGGGCTCTACATAGATGCAAGTTACTCTTATAGACCTAGCCAAGGCAGTGATGATTCCTAAGCCTAAACAAGAAGCCACAACATGCCATCCTAAAGTGATCCCTACCAACATAGTAATCAAAAAATAAAAGCAATATATTTATACAAATGTGATCAAGAAGATCCAAATAGCAAGTGGATTAAACACTTTATCAAGAGGAGTTCAACTCAAGCCTCAATCTACCCTAATCTACCTACCAAGCAAAAGGTCCAGGCTAGAAGCTCAACCTTCCTCAACCACTCTACAAAGATTTAATTTGATAAGAAAAGGGAAAGAAACTATACAATTAAATCCATAAGAGGCAAGGTAGATATAGAATATAGAAGAAAGGAGAGATCCAAAGACAACTCAATATACAGTAGAAGAGATAGACAACCAAAACAACTGAGATACTTATCACTATAGAGGAAAATATCCCTATAACCCAAATTACAACTCTCTAATGAGAACCATCTCTAGGAGAAGCAACAATGCAATACATAAAGGATCCTTTAGAATACATGAAGGCACAAGCTTAATCTCAAATGGCTACTGTAGAGAGCATGTACAAAAGCAATCAAGCATTGTCAGCAAAAAATGCTCAATTGCAAACTGAGAATCAAAAGTTGGAAGCAAATGTGGGTAGTCTTAGACAACAAATGAATCAACTACAAGTAATAGCCTCTGCACCTTAGCCTTAGGCCATGTCCATTGACTGCTCCTATGTTATTAAAAACTCAAAAGGGAGATGAAAAATAGAATTGAAAGTCAATTAGGAGATAAAAATGAGGTATTTTATAACATTGGATTAATTAGGCTCACAACAAAAAATTTAAAGATTCATTTGCAGGAAGTTGATCAAAGGGTTGGAAAAATATTCCCCATTTTTGAAATATTTGAGGAATATTATGAAGAAATAATTGAAGGGTACCTAGTACATGATGATAGCTCTATCACCTTATATGCAGAGGAGTTTACAAAGGTATCCATAATCATGATAAAACGGTCAAAATGGTAAACCTAGGATAACAAATTGATAGAATTAGAATCTAAAGTGAACGAAGAGTTACAGAGAGCTGCATTCACTCTGTAAGAATACCTTCAGGTAGCAGACATTGAATATTTACTTTTGAACATAATATATGACTTCAAATTTGATCTTGATGACGATGAAGAGTTGGCTAGACAGACCAAATTCCTAGCATAAACTATAAATTATTTCTACATATTTACCTAGAATAACAAAGAATGGATAAAAGCTACGAAGAACAGGATTATGCAAAACCTGAACATGTTAAGTTTAGCCCTAATATTTAATGATGAGGTTTGGACATATATTGATGAAGAAATAAAGGGACTCCAAAAAGAAATTAACAAAGGTAAAAGCGTCAAAAAAAATATTCTCAAAACCTATTTTAGTTGCATAGGGACCCAAAATAAAAATTGTAAAAATAGGAAAAAGTTCACAAAAGGATAAAATTGAAGAATTTAACCTTGGTCCAACCACGGAGGGAAATAAAGAACCAATAGAAAGGGACCAAGGGGAAAATTAGTCTTGAATTCAAATGCTAAACATTTGTATCCAAATATTCTTGGTAAAATGATAGCTGTAGCACACCCAAAAAATCAAAGACTAAAGTTGACGATAATAATAGCTAGAGAAAGAGTTAAGGAAAGCCTCCAAATTGATCCCAAATTGAAATGATTAGATTTTTGGTACGTGTTATAAGACAAATGGATATGATCTGGACTAGGGTGATAAATTAAAACCAAAGACACATAGACCAAAGCAAATTGATAAGCACGTGTATTTTTTAGACTCTCAAAGAGCACATGCACCAAGGTGAATAAAATCCTTCAGAAGGGTCAAATTTTAATAGGTGCACAAGTCAATGATCCGTTACAAAGAAAATTATAAGAATACACTTTTTATAGGTAAAGCTATTATGAGAGATGATATGGTAGTTGATGAGTAACAAAAAAAGAAAGCAGTAGATGAGGTTTTAATTGCAAAACGTATAGAAATTCGTCCTTCCAAAGACTATAAAGATACACAATGCAGTCATTTCACCATTACTTGGAGCTAAGAGATTTGAACTGTAGATATTATAGCCTATAGGAAATTATACCTAATAATAGATAGAAATGGCTACCTCCAACTCTTCTCTCAGAGTTTTAGTTCTTAGGTTAGATCTCAAAAAATTTATTGAAGCTATCCCATACCAAAAAATACCAGGCCAAGCTTCCATTTGGGAAACTCATAGATTTTTAGGTCTTTCAAATCTAGAAAAAAAGTTCACACCTAAAAAATATTGGAAAATAGAACAAATAGCCATTTTTAGCTTTTACAAGATGGAAGAAATCTATAGCCCTATAAAATGTGCTTTATAAAATGGCGTATGCAGCTCGAGTAGCATGTAGTCCATATAATAATAGGTGGGCATACAATTTGTCTAGACTCATCCACCCTAGAATATACTACTCTTTAGACCTATTGTCTTCGTTGGTATTGGCTTACGATCAAAAATCAAGAGCAATTAAAGACCATGTGAATCAGTCCCTATTTAGAATCACCCCAAAAAATGATTATCAAGATATTTGGTCTCAGACATGCCACCAATATTTTGGATAGAAAGGTACTGATCACCAAGCACAACATATGGCAGGTATCACTTTCTATGTAAACTTATTTGATTATAATGAAAGAGTAGCTACTTATTTTCTAGTTCATATATCTGCTTTGCATCCATGGGCAATAGGTTATGCCGATATGATTAACATATTAATGGCGGAGCTAGACCTAAATTGGATAGAAAATAAGATCATGTATCTAATAGCCCAGTGCAATAGGATAGACCAACCAACCATGTACAAGTGGAAAAACCTATTTTGTGAGACTCTAGACAAAGAGTTTTAGGAATTGCAGGGTGTGATTTTGAGACAAGACCAAGTAATTCCGCTCTTTACACATTAATATTTTCTTATACATTTGATAGTCGACCAAATGGATGAGGGTACAATTACTGGCTAGGGGTAAGTATATCAAGAAATTATACAAGAGAAGCTACCATAGATACAAGAGGGTGAAACCAACTACACAAAATATTTTGATCATTTTGTCCTAGAAATCTATTATAAACTTTGTGGTGAGCTTCCCTATAGGATTGGAGTGGGAATAGCCACATTCCTTCATGAAAGTAAAGCAGGGAATTATTTTTTCCTTGAAAATATTTCCTATATAAGAATATATGGCTCCAAAATTACCCTAAAGGCCTTGTCCACCTTCTTACTGAGGTCAGTTGTAGCATTAGAGATCATTAGGTAGGTTGCAAAGGAAACTAAATCTAGGGCAACAAAGAAGGAAGCTAAAATTCTATGGGTGAATATTCCTTGTAAAATGTAGCATCATTTGTATAAATGTTATCATGCTCTATTGGAATCACTAGAGCAAATGGATTCATATGGCTTTAATAAAATCACTTGGAGACCCTATGATCCCCATGACTTCTATAACAACACTCTCACAAAAAAATATCATATTGGGTAGTAGACCACATAGAAGACATATTTTAAAAATTAAATCTAGTTTACCCTTTGCATGGGAGAATCCTTAGAGCAAGTATGAAAGTCTCTTGAAAGACCACATTCCAACATTGAAATGGTAGGTAATTACCTTATAGAACTAAGGAGAATCTAAAGTTCCATAATTGATCTAGTTGCACCTCTAATCATGACCACTCATCTAGAGGAATACAAGAATCCTATTTTGGAAATTGTTAACAAAGAACTTGAGTAGGTGGAGATAATGGTGGAAGTCACAGAATCTATGGATATTGGAATAGGGCAATCCTTTGGATATCAATCATACCAAAGCACCACTTTGATAACCACAAAGGGAAAATAAATAGTTACTACCTCTTCTATGTAGATATAAGTTACTCCTATAGACTTGGCCAAGGAAGTGATGATTCCTAAGCCTAAACAAGAAACCACAACAGACCATCCTAAAGTGATCCCTACAAACATAGTAATCAACAAAGAGATGCAAAATTTTTTTGTAAAGGTGCTCAAGAAGATCCATATAGCAAGTGGGTTAAACATTTTATTAAGAGGACTTCAACTCAAGCCTCAATCTCCCCCAATATCCCTACCAAGCAAAAGGTCCACGCTGGAATTTCAACCTTCCTTAGCCACTCAACATAACTTTACTTTAGCAATAAAAGGGGAAGAAGCTATACAATTCAATCAAAAATAGGAAAGGTAGATACTAGCTATAGAATAAGGGAGAGATCCAAAGACAACTTAGTATATAGTAGAAGATCCAAACTACCAAAACATAGGTTTCAATTAAGACACTTGTCACTATAGAGGTAAATATCTTTATAACCTAAATTACAACTCTCCAATTAGATCCATCTATAGGAGAAGCAACAATGCAATACATAAAGGATCCTCTAGAATACATGAAGGCATAAGCTCAATCTGAGATGGCTAATGTAGAGAGCATGTATAAAAGCAATAAAGCATTGTTAACCAAAATGCTTAATTGTAAATTGAGAACCAAAATTTGAAAGCAGATATGGATAGTATTTGTAGACACCTAAAATGCATCATGTCAAGGTGACTACTCATATGGGACATGCTAGAAGACCATATGGAAGACCTTGGACAAATACCAAGGTATAGCAGTGGTTTTAACCACTCAATTAGGCAGTTTGGCCTAATCAGGGTTAGTCGTGGTTGACACCCATGGTTAGCAATGCTGACCGCACCTCAGAGCCATGGCTAGCAGCCAAAATCAGTTGGACCTTGGCCGATCCAAAATTGGTTGCAACGGCCAATTGGTTGCAGATCCGAGTGGTTTAGGGGTAGAAAGATCTAGAAGTTTCCCTCCAACTACTCCAGCTATCCATTCTTGATCTTGGCTTCCTCAAGAAGCTAGGACATAGCCCTCCTAGGTGCTATAAGAACCCCATCCAAAATGGGAGAAAAGAGAGATGCATAGGTGAATTTGAGTAGTGAAGCCCTATCGAATTCAACACTCACCTAATTGCATTATGATATTGCTTTCTTACCCCCAATTGAGAGATCAAAATGGCAATTCAAGCCATGGAGGTCCTAGGAGGCTAGGAGAGCCAAGAAACTCAATTACGCCAATTTCACGTGCAATCTGAGCAATCCAACCACCAAACTAGTTAGAGGACACAAAGGTGACCCTTGACCATCAATTTGGTAGAGAGATTTAGAGATTCAACCCTTGAATTGGAGGGTAAACTTATCTCAGGCTTAGCCATGGCTGTCAGCCATGGCTAATAGTGCTCATCGTGCCACAGAGCCATGGTCAGGGTATTATCATTGATTTCCCTATTTTCTCATCATAGATCTTTTCAATGTTATTAGATTAGGTTTAATTCATGTTTATTTGCTTTGATAGAGACTTCTGACTGATAGAATTAGTTTGTTTAGTAGTCTTGCTTTCAATATTGCAATCAAGATACTAATGATCTTTTCCATGCTTCCATGCTTTCAAATTCATAATTGATGCATTAGATAGATTGATTGATGTTTCCTTTACATTCTTAATGGTAGAATTATCATGTTTAATGTAGTTTAACATGTTTCTTGCACTTTCTTGATTTCATGTTGCTATGATATACTTTGTACAATCTTCCTCCAAAAGCCTCATCAAGAGAGGTCTCCTTTATTACTGATATGCCTCTTGTTGTTTATTGCACGTAGGACTAACAAGGTTTTGACATGCAAGGCAAAAAATGCCTCTAATCATGGAGAAGAAGGTCATCTACACCTTGGAGTAGTTCATGTCATTGTAGAAGGTATTGAAAGACACCTACCCTTGTGAGGGATCTTTCATACTGTAATTGTTGTATCGAATGGGTATCCCTAAGAGGGATGGATTTGTAACATTGGATTGATTCAAATTAATGGAAGATACATTTCTTGTTATGTGTTATTTCTTGTCAATTTGTGTATGAATGCTCATTTTTGCATGCTTTACAACCATTACAACATTAGGTGTTAGCATTTTACAATGTTATAGAAGGTGATCATGATGGGAAATCTGCATTAAATGCCATAGATCACTAATTTTTATGTTTTGTGATGTCAGGTGCTAGCCACTATTGACAACCATGGTCAAAAGTTGTAGTCATGGCTGACACCCATGGGTGACAGTTGCAGCCACACCACAGAGCCATGGTCAGTAGTAGATATGTCGTACAATAGAGAACTAAATTTTAATCGGATGTGGATTTGAGGTAGGACCCATATCCCACTGGTTTTCCTGTGTTATCTATCTATGTTTTTCTAGAATGTGTAAAATGCTAGCATAATTAGGGAATGCAACAAAAAAGATAAAATGCATTGAGTCCCTAGGTCCTTTTTCTTAGGTTCTACTAGTCACTGCTAGGAACAATGGACCTCTGAGTGCAGTCCACCCTAGTCTCCAGTGGTCTAGGCCCTTTTTGTGTGTTGGTTTGCTTGTGTGAGGCCCAATCTAGTGGCCATCTCGTCATCATCGTTAGTGTGCATTTTCTTTGAAAATCATATAGTTTAATCATGCATACTTTCTAAAATTAAACATTCCTTTTTGCATAGCATATAGAAGAATCATTTGAGTGTTGTTTTATGCATTTAATTTTCATGCAAAATAAAAGGAACCCCACACACCACGACACACTTAAATGCTAGTGAGTTGGAAGTCACATCCAACCACTAGTAGGGTTCAATGATGGTGGTAGTGATTTCCATCCATTGGCCCAACTCCCTCGAACCTTTTGTTACTAGACCAATACCGAACTCCAAGATCCATCCTAACCATGAAAATTTGCATGTATTCCTCTTTGAAGGGGTGTATCACTGCATTGGGTGAGATTGGGTGAGGGTCTGGTAGGACCTATGCTCCTTGCTCGAGTGTGGGTTTCATCTCCACATTTTGGGGGGATTACGTGACCTAGAGTTCATAGCCAGGTTGTCGAGCTATGAGTATACAGGTGAAAGCCCTTTAACAATTGAGTATATCATCAACATATTGAAAACACGATGAGAGTTACTTATTGATACAACAAATTACAAAACACATCAAATAGTTTAGGGTTCACATTAAAGCTTTAAAATAGATAATCACCATTGTATTCTTTGTGTGCTAATAAAATTTGAATCTAGACATAGGATACTCACTATGGTGGTTACACGGAGAGGCCAACCCGGGCATAGATCCGAGGTCAAGGCCGAAGCTCCACCCAATGCACAATAAGATGCGCAATGCCCTCAATCATAGAATCCTCTCAAATGTCATTCGACGAGTATTAGAGGGGACAATTCTATGCGTGGGGATCTTGTTGAGAATACCCTGATACGAGGAGCTACTAGACACTCCTCGAGACATAGATCAGAGCATGGAGCTTCCCATCATGGGGGTTCCAAACATGTTAGTATTTATCATGACCGCATTCCATGTGCATCCATGGGATCTACTGAAGAGTTTGTCATTGAGGGATCCAGATTGGTACCCCTTCATCCTATAGCTAAGGGAGGCTTGAGGCCCCCAACATCTGAGTATAGATGAGTTTAGGATCCACCCATCCAGGGGCAAATGGATAGGGCCACTTCCGAGCATAGGCCCACTCAAACTCCCAACAAGGGTGAGCCTTGTAGGATCACCATAGACGTATCCAAAGTGGGAGCCAATGGTATGCCACCTCATGAGCCATGGCATAGTAGATAGTTGGATGGTTTGGGTAAGGTTCTAGGGCAACTAGGTTATAAGCCTACTCCTACGCCTTCTCACTCCATGAGTGTGCATAGTGGTAGTACTATTAGGACTATCAGAGAACCTAGAGAGTGCTCCAAGCATTCTCGAGATATGCGTACCCTTGCATCTCATGCAGGCATAAAGTTTAGGCAACAACTGGATGTGAATGCCATCTTCATAGACAAGGGCAAGAGCATAGCAGATCAGTCCATTGGGGGACACACCCACAAAGCCTCTCGAATAGAGCACACACACTAGAGGCCTCATATGGCTGATCACATAGATAGATCTCACAAGTTGGTGTCAGAGCAGAGATGTCAGATCCTCCAAGACCAATTGGAGGATGTTCATGTAGAGCAAGAATACCTCAAAAATGAGAACACTCAGAGGCAAAGGTTCATAAGATAATGTTTATATGAACAATGCATGCACGAACAATGCATCCTTGATCAAAAGGAGCGTGTTGAGAGGGAGGATCGATTGGCCAGTGTCGGTTTACATCCCCGTAGTGAGCATAGGGAGCACATTGATAGATGAGTTGCTTCACAACCCGATTTGCACCCTAAGTATATAGATACCCATACTCGCTACATGACCCAACATAGAGATGGGTGCCTTTCACCGAGCATCATGGGCATAGGCAGTATGAAGAAGAAGTGGGAGATGAATTAGATCAAGAATATCCTAAAATATCCCAAGTCAAGGAGGAGGATGAGCCTATTCCTTCACCTCGACCAAAGAGGAACGTGCCTCCAAAGGTGCCTCCAAGGCAATCCATAGAAGAGGAGTTCTTATCTTCGCAGGCTTATAAAGTCTTGGCAGAAAAGGTCAAAGCTATAGAAAAGCAAGGAACAACTTATCAAAAGCCAACCTTGAATAAAATTCATAATGAACCTTTATGCCCATCAGTGCCTATTCCGGCTTATCCCGAGCATTTTGAAATGCCTAAGCTGGAAAATTTTAGAGGAGAGGAGGATGCTCAGGAGCATGTCATGAGATTTTTAGACATGTGCTTTCAGATTGGAAGCAATGATGCCCTGCTCCTATGGACTTTCATCATGACCCTCTCAGGCCCAGCCCGAGAGTGGTTTAATCAACTCAAGAGGTACAATATCACCAGTTTTGAGCAACTGGCTGATGCATTTCTTGAATGCTTCTCCTTTGGCATCAAGAAGAAGGTGAACTTATCCGAGATGGCTGCTTTAATGCAACATGATGATGAGCCAGTTATGGATTATGAGAAATGATGGAGAAATATGATGGTAAAGCTACCATTTTCCATCCCTACTGCTGAACTAACTCGAATGTTTACAAAAAGTTGTGCAAAGCACATTTCATTATTGTTATAGTTGCAACAGTATCAAACATTCGAAGAGGCTTTGGCGCAAGCCAAAGTGATTGAGGATATCAAGTTATAGGAGGGTAACTTGAAACTCAAAAATAGGAAGGAATGGAACAAGAAAAGCATCAAGAAACAATAGGCCAAGCTAGCTCACATCAATCAGGTGGTTCTAAACCTTTAGAAAGGAGATAAGGGGTAACAACAATAAAATTATCAAGCCCAACCTCCCCCTACGCAATATGAGCAACACAACAACCATAGGGGTAAGGACAAAGAAAGATGCCCTCCTCACATATTCACACAATTATCAAAATCATTGACAATGATTTTCCATCAACTATGTGAGGCAAAGGCAATAAACTTACCAGAAGTCAAAATGATAGACCCTAATCAACCCAAGCCTAAGGGGTATAAGGATGATCAATATTGCATATTTCATCGAATGAAAGGTCATGACATAGAGGTATGTTGGTATTTCAAACATTTAGTGTAGAACATGATTGAAAGAGGTACACTTCTTGTGGACAATCCACAAGCACCAGATAATCAAAATATGGGGATTTACAAGAATCCTCTGCCCAACCATGAGGTACCAAGGAACAATGTTGGCCAAGTCAATCAAGTACAAATCAAACCACCAACCCATGGGTTCATCAAAATGGTCAATGTCATCACAAGACATGCGAGGTATGAGAGACCAAATCAACCTCCAACTCCTATTAGAGTCCATGTTGTGCCTCCTCCAAGGCCAACCCAACATGTACCAGGCCCACCAACTAGACCGGTGGTGACAATCAAGAGTAGGTTAGTCCAAAACCTATAGATAACTCCAACAAAGTTGATGATTTATGAGCTGATTCAGCAGTCTCCCAAGCATAGGGAGATGCTTATGGACATTCTAAGGTCCATAGAAGTGTAGTCCCAGGATCTTGAAGCATTCACACACTTCGTGGGACACGTGCAGCAGTGTCAGGAGCCGGTCATACAGTTTTATGATCATGAAATCAAGATAGTTTCCACTGTCATGGCGGACCCGCCGCTCCACATCATTGTGTGTGTGAATCACATACCCTTCAAATGGGTTTTGATTGATACATGATCATCAATAAATATTATCATGACCAAGGCATTAACATACCTGAAGTTACCAAAGATACATATCATACCTTCCGCCTTCACGTTGAGAGCTTTTAATGATGCATTATGCTCAACTATCGGCATGATAGTCTTACCTATTCAGGTGGGGCTGAAGACCATCCCCATGATGTGTCATGTGATTGAAGGTGCTATGCAATATAATATACTTCTAGGATGGCCTTGGATAAGAGAAATGCATTGTGTCCCCTCTATTCTCCATCAGTGTATCAAATACGTGCATGAGGGATAGGTTCATGTGGTACCTTCAGATGAGGAACCATTCAAATACGTGAATCTAGCTGATTTATCAGGGGATTTCATGCTCCCCTCAATGCACCTAGACATATGGCCAGTGATGACCGATCAAAGAGCTAGGAGGTAAAATGAAGGAAGTGTGTGCCAAACCTACAATGTTCGCATCTCAATGATCGGAGCACACAATAGCTACTTCTACCAGACCATCTGCATCTATAATGCATCGAGATGATGAGAAGCTAAAAGCCAAAATGGGTAAAAAAGAGATAAAGCGAGCACCTAAACTAGTGGTTATCGAGGTCCCTATTCCCATGGAAGTAGAGGATGCTCAAGGAGAAGTCGAAGAGGCACCTCAGTCTGCTTCACCTGCATCTTCAATAGGGTCATCTAAACCGCAAGATACAATTCATTTGGTTAATCCTAGATTGGGGGAGTATATCATGCAGAATGTGATGTTTACATCGATCATCAAGACTGCATAGGATATGGGCTGACCACGAGCCCATCACCTTCCCATAGGGATGGTGGTACCATTGGGGGTGCCCCTAACCAAACCAATTTCATCTATGGAGGGCTCGACCAGATTGCATCTCGCACCCCCATGGATGAAGATGATGATGAGCCATTCACTATGAATGTTCATTATCTCTCTAACCTAGAGTATGCCTTATGATATTTCAAATGCTACCATTGGCATGGTTACGGTCTCAGATTATCTGAGCAGGGGTGTAGGAGGCCTTATGAACCACAATATCAGTTGCCTACAGATAGGTTCGGGTTAGGATATCATATTAGAGGATAGGATGAACTCCTCATGGTATATTTGGACCACCTGTACCTCAGTCTAGGGGAGGAAGTCGATATTAATCCTTATCACCCCAATCCTTCCATCTTTCATTGGGACAACTAGATAGTGTCTTATGTCACTATAGAACCACCTGAGACATATCACAAAGATATCTTGGTGGAGACTAGTCCAAAGCATATCCCAAGAGATAACTTGGATGAACAAATCCATGCAATAGCTAATGACATAGGCCTACGAGTTCACAACGTTGGCATAGTGGTAGACTTCGAGTCAGAATATCATTCTGATGAGGACATAGTAGAGTCCATCTCTGAGAGAGGGGGACCTAGCTACGTGTATGGCATGGATGATGATGGTGAGTCCTCAAATAATGAGCGATCTGAGGATGACACTGGGCTGGCTTATTTAGGCCCTCTTAACTTACGTCATCTGATTCCTTTGGAGACAGTCATCGAGGATGAGCAATCCTCTATCGATGATGATGAGTACCAAGTGTGGGCTTACATACGGCCCCATATCCCTAATTCCCCAGTGCTAGTAGGTAGTGGTGAAGGCTTTTATTATGATAGTGATGATGAAGATGAAATAGAGAGAGCCTATTTGGGACCTCCTTACTTGCATCATCGTAATGCATCGTACACTATAGAGGATATGTACAGAGATATCAATCTTCATCCTCACCTCAGAGGAAGACCACCTAATTTGGATAGGATTTATCATATGGTCTTCCTTGATCCACCGACATTCAGAGAGCTCCTTGAGCCTAGCGATCCTGTGTTTGAGTCTATCCATAGACCGGATCTAGAGATCCCCATACCCCCAGAACCACATCTCGAGGATGGAAGTTATACAAATGTAGAGTCACATGCACGTGGTCCTGGAGATATGATCCATTCCATCAATATGATCTCCATTGATTTGACCACTCCACTTCACAACCCAGCCGATCCTTCCAAGCCATTGTGTCTGGATGTAGATGCTATTGATTGGGATCACGTTGACTCACCACTAGAGCCTAAGGATTTCTTCCCTAATGAAGAAATGTTGCAACCTTTTCACTTTGCGCTAGGCTATGCACATGATGTTTATCATGTTGAGGATGCTTCCAATGTGGAACCCATAAACCCAGTAGATGACATCCACTTGATCCCTATGCCTCATCAACTTGAGGAGGGATCCCACATGTCGATAGAGGAAACCTTTGAAGTGGATATCAGTAATGATCCCACCAATCCAAGGAAGGTTAAATTTGGAGAAATTTTATCTCCTGATGAGTGTGCCAACCTCATCCCTCTATTGAAAGAGAGACCTGATCTCTTTGCTTGGACTTATAAGGACATGCTAGGTCTAGATCCAAAATTGGTTACTCATAACCTTTTGCTAGATCTATCAAAGAAGCCAGTCAAGCAAAAACTTAGGAAGATGCATCCGATAGTAGCCTTAATGGTTAAATATGAATTGCAGAAGCTATTGGATGTAGAGTTTGTCATTTCCATCGACTATCTAGAATGGGTATCAAACATGGTGCCTATAGGAAAACCTGATGGAAGGATCCGTATTTGTATGGATTTCAGAGACCTCAATAAGGCAACACCAAAGGATTCATTCCCATTGCCGAACATAGATGCTCTCATAGATGCAACTACGGGTCATGAAATGCTCTCCCTAATGGATGGTTTTTTTGGTTACAACCAAATTTGGATTAAGCCCGAAGACCAACATAAAACCACGTTCATAATGCCATGGGGGACATTTTGTTATAAGGTTATGCCATTCGGTCTTAAAAATGTTGGTGCCACATATCAGTGGGCTATGACATATATCTTTCATGACTATATGCATAAGATCTTGGAAGATTACATCGATGACTTATTGGCGAAGTCATTGCTGCATTTAGAGCATGTTGAGGTCCTGAGAAAGGTCTTTGATCACTTGATAGAGCATAATGTCAGGTTGAATCCTAAGAAGTGTGTATTTGGTGTAACTTCAGGAAAACTCTTGGGATTCATCATTTCAAAGTGAGGCATCGAAGTTGATCCAATGAAGGTCAAGGTAATTTTAGAAATGCGTCCTCCCATGAATATCAAGGAATTAAGAAGCCTACAGGGTAAAGTAGCATCCATAAAGTGATTTATCACATAGTTATCGGATAAATGTCGACCCATGAATCGATTGCTACACAAGGGGGTCCCATTCAATTGGGATGAGGACTGTCAAGCAGCCTTTGCTGAGATTAAGCAATATCTAGCAATACCACCAGTGCTAGCTCCACCAAGACTAGATGAGCCTTTTCTGCTATATATATCGACAACTGACTTTGCATTAGGGACCATGTTAGCCCAAAAGAATGTGCAAGACAAAGAGTAGGCCATATATTACATTAGCCAAACCTTGGTGAGTTATGAGATAGGATATGCATATGTGGAAAAACTATGTTTAGCAGTAGTGTTCACTACAAAGAAATTATGATATTATATGTTAAGTCATACGATGTATGTCATATCAAAATAAAATCCTTTGTAGTATATGATGAGCAAGATGTATCATAATACACGTACTACAAAGTGGATCATGCTATTGATAGAATTTAATTTGGAATTCATTAGCCAAAATTCCATTAAGGGATAGGTCATAGCTGATCAATTGGCTGAGGCACCTCTTGAAAATAGTAGGCCCCTCACCATTGAGCTTCTTGATGATGTAATTTTTGCCTTATCAGAAGCACCCAAACCTAAAGAACTAGATAACAAAGCTGATATGACCTTGTTCTTTGATGGTTCAAAGTGTGAGCAAGGGGGTGGTGTAGGAATAGTGTTGTTCACACCGCAAGGTGCTCCTATGCCCTTGTCATTCAAGTTGGACTTTCCTTGCACTAACAATAATGCTGAATATGAAGCCCTAATTTTGGGCCTCCAAATAGCTATCGCCATGAAGATTAAAAGGTTAAATATCTTTGGTGATTCCCTTCTCATTGTTAACCAAGTGAAGGGACTTTTTCAATGTCGATGTCCTATCCTGAAGTCTTACAAAGATCTTGTTGATACATATTTAGCTCAGTTGGAATGGTACAACATCGAGGTAATCCCTCATTCATCAAATAAATTTGTAGATACTATGGCATATTTGGGATCCTTAATCCCTTAGAATCCATCTACCGATTTTACTACCATCCACGTAAAAATGTTATCACACTCTATTGTGCAATGTGAAGCTTTGGATAACAAAGAGTCAATCAACATGATTCAGGTAGAACCAAACCATGAGTGGTTCTACAAAGCTAGATATTTTCTCAAGGGAGCATCTTGGGGGTCTTTGATCTCATAGGATCCTACGGGGAGTGGTACTACCATCCACCATAAGGTTGTTTCCCAGTCTACATTTGTGAATGTTAAACCATAGGGGGAACATGTTGTCTTGTCAGTTGAGGCTGAGAGCTATCAGAACTGGATGTCATAGATATACGACTTCCTTAAGCTTGGTGTAATCCCTCAAGGATTGTTGCATGCCACGAAGCGCACATTTAAATAGAAAGCGACAAAGTATGTCTTGTTAGGAGACATTTTGTATCGTCGAAGCTACGATGGAGTTCTCCTTCATTGTCTTGAGCCCCAAGAATCATCTTGGGAAATTTTGCAAGCTCACGATGGTACGTGCGGTGGCCATTTCAGTGGCATGGCTATCATCAAGCGCATCCTTCGCATGGGTTATTATTGGCCCACTATGGAGAAGGATTGCAATGTGTATGTCAAGAAATGCATTAAATGCCAGCATCATGCTAATCTTGCGCACCTGCCATCACAGGCCTTACAACCCATTCAAGCGGCTTGGCCATTTGCTCAGTGGGGTTTGGATCTCATCGATAAGATCTCTCCTCCATCATCGGGCCGACATACATTCATTATTATGGCTACTGAGTATTTTACTAAGTGGGTGGAAGCAATCCCATTAACAATGACAACTAGAGCACGTATTGTTGAGTTCATACTCACCAATATCATAAGTCATTTTGGGATACCATCCAAGATAATTTTGGATAATGGAACATCATTCAAAAATAAAACTGTGAGAGCTTTGACGTTTAAGTACAAGATCAAACACAGTTTTGCGACTCCATATTATCCGTAGGCAAACAGGTAGGCTGAAGCTTCAAACAAGATAGTGGTATCCATATTGAAAAATATGGTACAAGAACACCACAAATATTGGCACATCCAGCTGCCCCTTGCATTATGGGCTTACAGGACTAGTATTCGGACACCCACTGGGGCAACTCCGTTTTCACTAGTATATGGCGTTGAGGCCATTATGCCCTTAGAGTTGGAAATTCCAATGTTGCGCATCGCATTGAAAGAGTTCATCGATGATGACACCGCACGACAAGCTCACCTAGATCAATTGATGCTACTTGATGAACGTCACGTGAATGCCCTTGAGCATCTCTGCATTTATCAAGAGCGCTTAAAATGAGCTTACAATGACAAAGTCCATCTGAGAGACTTTGAGGTTGGTGATCTTGTGCTGAAAGAGAACCAAAAAACTCAAATCTACCACCAAAAATGCGAGATAAATTTATGGCTAATTGGTTAGGTCCGTATATCATCTCTGAGAAGATTGGACCTGGGACATATCGCTTAACATCGTTGGAAGGGGTTGAAGAGCCTGAACCTCTCAACATCCTTCACCTTAAAGAATTTTATGCCTAAAACCATCAAAATGCCCCAAAGGCATCTGTAAGCCCTTTGGTCATCCAATAAAAGGCTCCAAAGGCATCTATAAGCCCTTTGGTCAAATTAAAAAGCAATAAAATCTAAAAAAATTGGAAAATATCAAAATTCAAAAACATTGCATTGCATTTCATTTGCATCATCGCATTCCAGTTATCGCATGCATTTCATATTGCATTGCATTAGGCATATCCATCCATCGCACTTGCATTAGGATAGTTTGTGTTTGCAATCTTACAAATGACACCACGTTTGTGTTTCAATCATGCATCTTTGCACTATCATTATCATTCATCACCCTTGTGAGTAATTGTGTTTTTCAACACAACCCTTCTTGTTGCTATGAAGAATATACTAAGGTTTTTTGGTCACTCAACCATACCTAGTGGTCTTCTCAGGAGTTTGGTAGAAATCTTGCTTTGCTTTTGTAGATGAGGTCTAGTTTTGATAGCCCTTAGCATATCAAAATCCTATCACTAATATCCAAACTAAACAATCCTAATTAGGACTAGGGATAAATGAATGCTACGAAGTGGGACCAGGTATCCTGAAGTGAAAATTTTATCTTGCTTATCCCCCTATGCGGACGGTGTAGGAAATATTGGTAATTGGCAAAAGGACAAGCTTGCCCCCTACCCGAATAAATCCCTTGCTTACAAATGAAGGAGCAAAATCCCAGAATGAAATCCTCGAGTGAAATTCCAAAGTTAAATCCTCAGAAATCAAATCAAATCAAGATCAAATTCAAAGTGAAATCCCATCAGTATCAAATCCCTTGCTCAAAGAAAAAAAAAAGATATAAAAAAGAAAAGTACAAAATAAATAGTGGTTTTTATCACTAAAAGAAAAGTACAAAATAAATAGTGATTCTTATCACTTTACATGAGCAAGTATCCCGATAAATTAAAGAAAATAAGGGGGCGAGCTTGAATCCCTGGAATTGTCAGCACTATCGTACCTTACGCATGATGATATATCTGATACATTAGCATTTCGCTTTTGTGCAGACCAATGTTTGAATGTGGAAGAGCTAGCTTCAGGTGTCCTGTATCACCTAGTAGTCTAGTCCAACTGAAATCTAAACCTAGGATTGGATAGACATTTGAGGATCCCCAATCTTAGCAATGGGCTAAAAGAATCCCACTTGACATCGGGGTATGCTTATGCCTTATCTAAATATACTCATTTGCACACACAGGGATAATGAACAGTTAGGGTCTATCCTAGCGAAAGCCTTATATTTCAGAAGTCTAGTATGGTCAGTATACAACTTTTGATAAGTCAACTAGGGTGTTTGAGTCTCATGGTAAACCTCAAAAATTCCCAAATAGCAACAAACAATTTTCAATGCAATCATCAAAAATCAATTTCTTTTATGAGAGTTTGTTTATTAGAATTATTATAATATAGGCTAGATACCGTATGGATGTCAGAAATGATATTTACATGACCACTGACTATGTTATACATATTATTTTAATTTACAAAAACTTATGAATAGAAACCATATATAATTGCATCTCACATATGGGTGCACAATTTATCAATTTTCATAAAAATATATAGCAATTACATCTCATGATTGTTATACATTCTGTGGTGTCATCCATTAGATTGTTAAACTCATATTACATTCATACATGATGTTTTAAGTGATTAAAGCATACATGTCCACTTACATAAAATCATCAACAAAAATAAAGTATATATGCAATACATACATGGCATAGATTATGTCATAACAACATAAATTAAATGCATACAAGTACAATAAATCAAACATGCATTTAACAACAAACATTGCATTCATATACATTCATCATAGGTAGTCTATCTACACATATATATCATTGCATCTAAAATCATACATTCATCATCTATCTAGTGCATGTCATCCATACATCACATCATATAGCGTAAAATAAACATCACATCTAAGCATTGCATCCATATGCATCTCATAAAATCTAAAAACAATAAAAATAATAAACTGCACATATAATGAGTCTCAATGTTAGATCATATATATATGTGTATATATATATATATATATATATGTGTGTGTGTGTGTGTGTAATATAATATATAAGTAGTACATCGGAATGTGTCAAAAATACTTGTAGGCTACATCTGTGTAGGTCCTCGACCTTACACACAAAAATGGTACAAGAGCATCTATCTAGATCTATACTAAGCAGTACTTGCACTCCCAACATGAGAGGCTCCACCCTCGCCTCCACCATCCCTGCATCTGGAGCTGGCACCCGAAGTCCTCTCTGATCTGTGACTCCTATGGTTGGAGTGAGATGAAGACTGGCCTGTCTCCCAAGTGTGAGTCCTATGAGAGCCTGAAGTCATGGGCATATCTGGAACCTCACCCCCTAGTAGCTGAATCGATCCTCTCAAGGTAGTGATGTAGGTAGAATTTCATGCTCCCTCATCAATGTGCTACTGCACTATAGCCCGAAGTCTCCTGATCTCTTACCTCTGATCCAGCCCTGCTAATCCCTGTACTACCTAAGCTATTGGAGTATCTAGGGGTGCTAGAGAAACCTATGAAGTAGAGGGATCTCCCCTCTCAACCATGAGTGCATCATGCTATGCCCTAAGAGCATCTAGCTGATACTATAGGAGGATGCGCTGGTCTGTAACCCATTGTATCTCTATATCTGCCATGGCAATCCTGGCCTATAGAGCGGTCTTCTCCTCCTTGTAGCCTCACCACTAATACTGCCCTACTATGAGTCTAGACTATAGATCCCCCACCTTTTCCTATAAGGTGGCAATGGTGGTGTCCCGATGCAAAAGTTGTGTCTACAGAGAGCCTACCTAAGTCTATAGGCTGGCAACCTAGGCCCTGAGCTATCCAACCTCGCTGTCCGATGGGGCCTCACCCTCCTCGAGAGCATCATCCTCCTCCTTAGTTGGAGGTGCATCCTCTATAGCTCCTCCCTCACCCCATATTCCCTCAATCCTCTAATGGAATCGATGATCATGAGGGTCTACCTCTCTCCCTCCATGCCCTTAGACGCATCATCTAGAGTCCTACCTAAGGGGCCCTCAAAACCTTGCCATACCCTGAGTGTCCACCAGGTGTCATAATCAAGAGTAGTCCCTACATCTATTAGCCCCAACTCCTAAAAGTCATCATCCTCATCACCTAGTGGAGTCACCCTAGGCCATGCCAAGTCCCTCTCTAGAGTGAGGCGATGGTAGATGGTAGGTAACTCTGGAATGTCCTACCTAATCCTGAACTATCTGGTGACATGAGAGAAGTAAAAAACTCTTGTACCTCAGACTTACATCCGAGGAGCCATCTATATCTACATGCCCGATGAAGTCGATCATCAGACTCCATCCATGGAGGGTAATATAGGTATGGGTGCGAATCCACCTCGCCCACCTGCAGTTGCGATAACTGTCTAATGTAGTGCGCCAGGTTCCCTATGTGAGACCTACTTTGGAAACCCTCCTGCTCATGAGGCCAAAATGCTGCATAGCACTAGTGCACCTCTAGAATGGTGCCGATATTGAGTGGTAAATCAGTGGGGTGCTCGATCTTAATGTTCTACCACCCCTAGATCTAAAGTAGTAGGCTACAATCGATGCCTACTCTATTCCTTTGCATGATTTGATACACCTCATTATAGAGCTATGCTAGTAGAGAACTACCCTAGGATAAAATCAAAGGCTGATCAATAGGGCTTGCTAAGACATCCTACATCCTAGCTAGGAGGTTCCAAGGGAACCTTGCTCCAGAAGAGTCGAGCAGGACAATATGCATGATCAGGTGCATTAAGATAGCTACTCGTTGGGAGAAGATCTGTTGGGTGTACCAATGCTCAATGTGGACCCCTCCATGGTTTAAATGTTGCTATGCTGCCTCACTGCAATCACTGAAGATCATTGTAAACACTATATTATTTGCATCTGTTGATGAATATGTGATGGCCTCACCATCCAGAGAGAGTTGGAAGATGCGGTAGACATCCTCTAGTGTAATAGTCATCTCACCTATCGATAGGTGAAAGGTATTGGTTCGTGCATCTTAGCATCGGGTCAATACAGTCATGTAGGCCTGATTGGCCCTAATGCTGGGGAGGCACAAGACATAGCCAAATCCTACAACTGCAAATCAATACTACTCTGCCTGGATCAGGGCACCATGCAGATTATGAAGGATATCTGATTCCCTCACCCTCGCGGTCAAAGTTTGGTCGATGGCAGATAATAAGGCAAAAGTAAATAAAAAATCAACCAAAAATACATAAAAAATGACTTAAAAATGACAAAAAAAATCATAAAATCATAAAAGCACATAAAAATAAAAAAATGCACTCAAACATTTCAAAACAAATCTTCAATGCCTATTAAAAATGTAAAAAATTTGAAAAAATAAAAAAAATATTCCTAAGGTTTTGAGCCACGGCTCAGACCCACGGTCGGGATGGCAGTCAATTTTTTGACCATTGGAATTTAAATCCCGTCGCGGTTGACAATTACAGCCCCCAATTTTCCAATTGGGGACCATGCCTGCTAGCTGCGGTCAGGAGGGAAGGCCTTTTCAAGGTCCTTCCTCAACCTGAGACCCCTAAAAAAAAAATTAAAAAAAATAATGAAAAAATAATAAAAAAAACAATAAAAAACCAACAAAAAAAATTAATTTTAACCCTCCCCTTAAGCTAACCTAAGCTAAACCTAACTAGGGTGAGGTTCAATACCGACGATTTAATGAAGTTCATTTGACCCATTACTTAATGAGGTTAATTTTAAACCGATAAAAATAAAAAATGATCAAGGGTTTTGTGTGCTTCTACCTTAGTAGCACCGGCTCCTCCAGGTTGGGATGCCATCGATGCGATTGGTGGTGAGGTCGAGTTCCAACAGTACTTCGCATCATAAATATCTACTCAACTCTCAGAGCACTCAGGATTTGCAAGCTGTCAAGTTGAAAATGACATCAAAAATGATAGGAAATTTTTTAAATATTTCTTATTTTTTGCCTGACCACGGTTGACACCCACGGGTGTAGAACTAGGGTTTGCCAACCGCGGATGTTAGCCACGGATAGCAAAATTTAAAAACCTAGCTGCTATTTCCAGATGCGGCTAGCAAACCATAATAAATGCTAAAAAATACCATTGTGAGGAGCTGAAAAATACCAAATTAAAAATACCCATTTGATCAGAATTGCCAAAGAGAGGCAATTCTAACTGCTTCAAGAATCAAAATCTTCATCAGACATCCGGATCAGGTATGACTTTTTAATCTTCCTTATTTTCTCTGTTTTCTTTCCTAATTTGTTCTTCTGTATTCATTTAATCTGCATCTTCATATAAAGCAATTTAGATTCATTTGGCCAAACCTAGGACTTGAATGTTTAAGGATAAAACTGAACACATAAAACACATTCCCAACCTAGGCATGGAAACTGCCATTCAAATGTTTCCTGGTGAACCCACCATCCGTTGAAAAATCACCATAATACACCTCCCCCGAGAGGCGGGACCTTCGCAAGGCCTCTTAGTTCGAGGTACCGTGCCATCCTTTTCCCATCCTCCTTTCGAGCATGGATCCTATAGCCTAAAGGTAAGGATGCAAAAAAATTGGAGCGATACATTTTGGTGAACCCGACGTGAATGCATTTGAAACCTTTTGAAAATAATAAAAAAAAACAAAAAAACAAAAAAATAAAACAACCAAAACATAGATGCATTTCAAATCATTTAAAACTAATAAGTTGCATATCATGTTTAGATGGTAGCTCCTAAGAAAAGATTAGCAGTTACTATAAATGTTGAAAACCAATTAGCAGCCATAGAAATCAATTCTGTGCTTAGTGTGCCTGGAACAGATAGAAATCAACTTTTGTGGGATGAACTTGATAGAAGACTTAGTGTCATTTCATCTAGGTCAACAAAACTTAAACAAATCAAGAGGCTTGTCCTAAATAGAATCCTGGATCCTCATCAACTCGTCTTTTATCATGAACTTCAGAGAGCCTGCCATAGATGGTTAGCTTATAGGAGAGCTCTTATGTCTTCAAAATTGTTCACCTTCGAGGAATACCTCGAGAACGCAACCATTATACACCAGTTCCTAGGTCGTGTAGAAGACCAAGAGGTTGTTCTTATGGATAGGGAAATATGGAATAGAGTTCCTCGAGCTGTGTTATATCGAGAGTATTGCCATGAGCTTTACTTCTATCAACCGGAATCCGGGACAGGATAATATCACTATAGCTATTTTCATTAAATTTTTGAAAGAAAATTTTCAATTTGAAGAACACTTCATGACTCCTGAAGAACTCAAGCCCATTAATGATATTTATAAATTGTTTATAGAAAACTAGATCATTACTTTCAGTATTAATTATTGCATTTATTGTGTTGTTTGTTATCTTTACAATATTATTACAAAAACAAGAAAAAATAAAAAACATAACAAAAAATCAAAACCTTTCATTTCAAATATTGTAGTAGGTATATAATTAATATATACCTCTTAATCTTGTTGCATATATGTATATATATATATATATATATAAATATATATATATTTGCTGAAATCTAAATTAAGCACAATGCCTAAACTTAGGAATGGTAAACAAACTGAAGGAGAAGAAGAAGATTGGTTAGAAGACAAAACTAGAAACCCAAATGTCCTTCCTGAAGATCCAATTCCGGAAGGAGAAACTCTAGATCAACCAGAAGATGACCTAGGTGAAGACAATGAACAAGAAGAAAATGTTAAAGAGGATGGATCCTCATCCCCTAGAGTAGCTCCAGATGGAACTATTGCTTTTGACAACTTAGATCATTTTTGGAAATTTTTCAATAATAACATTAGCGCTCTTAATATGGCAGTTCGTATTGATAAAGGGCAAATTAGTGACACTCAAGCAGCCATGGAACATATGTTTGATGTGCGCACTAATCCCTTGTATTTCATTGATCAAGAAAGTGATAAGGCTGGACCATCCAATAGAGATATGGTGACTATGATTCAGAACATGCCAAAACAACAGGTTACCCAACCTCCTAAGGAACCTGTTATTGAGCCTAAAATCATTCCCACACAAAAGAAAACTTCCTTCACTGCTTTACTTCGCCAAACTATTGATCAATATGCTTCAAGTAAACAAAAACCTAAAATGAAGCCAAACACCAATTTTCAACAATCCGGAATACAACATAATACAACTTCAAAATTCCTTCATAACACCTTTCCTACCAGCAATTTACACAATAGCAACATAGCATCTAATCTTCATGTCCCTCCATAATATGCTCAAAAATCCCATTTCAATGCCCTACCAAACCAATATGGTGGGCAAACTAGTAATATGGAAGCCATGGTGAAACAGTTAGCTTCGTGTATGGACCAGATAGATCCTTACCGTCCCTCGTACAATTATCGAGAGATATGTAGTCAACCTTTGGATCCCATAGTTGTAGCACAACCGTACCCTAAGCATTTTCCCATGCCCATCTTGCCTATATATAAAGGAACCGAAGATCCCATAGAGCATCTTCGCATGTTTAGGATAGCATGTCATGATATATCACATGATGACTTGCTATTACTAAAAATGTTCTCGAAAAGTTTAGGTGGAATGGCATTAGAGTGGTACTATCAATTGCCCACTCATTCTTTGAGAAACTTTGAAGAAACAGCTGAATCTTTTGTCCATCAATTTAGTGCCTACATCGAGAGGCATGTAACCATTAAAGATTTATACAATTTAAAACAAGACAAGGATGAATGTTTTGTCGATTTCTTAGCTAGATGGAGGCAGTTGACAGGAAAACTACACTTTGTTCTACCTTATAGGGAAATGTTGGACATTTTTATTAATAATTTACAAGAACAAATATCTTATGAGCTATCAACTGCTACTTTAACTACCTTCGATCAGGCTATAGATTTAGCTCGAAGAGTAGAAGATGCCCTCATTAGGAGAGGCCAACTTAAAAATAAAGATGATGAGAAAACATCTAGAAATCAATATAAAAACAAACAAGTTGTAGGTGACGGAGTCACTGACAGTAGAAATGTTGCTAATATCAATGTAACGAAAACAACAAAAAAATTTATATTGAAACCGCCTGATAAGCCTCCTCGAGAATTTACTAGATTGAATCAACCATTATCAACTATTTTACCTCAATTACTCGAAAGAGGTTTGATCCAATTACCGACTATCCAGGAACCTGATCCAACTATACCCGGATACAGAGCTGACTTACACTGTGATTTCCATAGAGGACCTGGACACTCTACAAACACTTGTAAAAGGTTGAAACATAAAATACAGGATCTGATTGCTAATAATGAAATGGAGGTGCAAGCATTCCAACCTAAACAAAATGCTCCTAATAATCCTCAAAAGATTATTCCCCAAAATCAAAATCAAAATGCTAATCAATCATTAGACATATTTCAACACCGTTTACTAAGACATGGTAAATAGGTGGCCAATCAAATCGAACATCATAATGTTCCTCCTCCTACCCAATATGTAGGAACTATTAGCGGACATTTACTTAATCATGATCCTCAAATATTTGACACAAATTTATCCATGGTCACAACCAGGCCCCTACATAATATTCAAACTCTAGATCCTAGTGATATAGAATCAGATATTGAAAGTGAATTAGACATCACTTCAAACCAATCGAATAGTTCTGAAAATGAATCAGATCCTATTCAACCCATCACAGATGCTATGGTTCTAGAAGAACCATTTCCTAGAAGAGTTACTACTCGACCCTCTTCTAATCAATTCCTCCCAAATGAACAAGCCATAAATGCTCGATCGAGGCCAGTTCAACGTCCTCAATATAACATTGTAGGTACCATTGGAGTCGTTACCTGAAAACAGGCTCAAAATTCTCAACGAGAACCAAACCAGAATGATGGATCAGTTCCATTTATTTTGAAAAATCCCAATAAAGGGAATCATGCTTCCAATGTTCAACCTAAACCCCCTTACAATATTAATGAGCAATTATCCAATACTACAACCAAAATTTCCCTTTTGGATTTATTAAGATCTTCTCCTACCCATAGGGATGAGTTGATGCTTACATTAAGCCAAATGATGGTACCTCAAAATATTCAACCTGAAGCCATGGCCAATACTATCATCACTCAAGAAGTTGATTGTATTGACTTCCGGGATAAAGATATCCCACAACACAATTTACATAAAGATAATCCCTTATATATTACTGCTCTAATTGGAGATGTAGCTGTTAAAAGAGTCCTGATTGATAATGGTTCACCTCTAAACATTTGCACTTTTGACTTCTACCAATGATTTGGCTTTAGGAGTGATGAAATGAAGAAAACTGACATGATTATCAAGGCTTTCAATGACAAAACACAAGAAACGTGTGGAGTTATCACCATCCCATTGTAAGTTGGTCCTCGAGCTCTAGATATGACCGTGTTTATTGTACACTGCCCTGCATCGTACAATATACTCTTGGGTCGTCCTTGGATCAATACAATGCGGGTTGTCCCATCAACTTTACACCAATGTGTTAAATTCAAATTTAAAAATCAGTTGGTCACTATCCAGGGTGACCCTAGACCCTTTGATATGTGTGTTTTGGCAAAACCTGTTGGAGTGCAATTTTGCCCTGCTCTGTCATCCACTCATCTTAATTCTTATTTTTCATCTAAAACTCATGAAACACACACCCATAACTTCATCTATTTCTCCTCCATTAATTTCATCCTCATGTATAGATCAACAATCTTCTAAACAACCCACTCTAGAACCTCAAAAAGATCTTCAATCTACAACCAATACTTCATGTTCTATCCCTATAATTTCAAAACCTATAGACCCATCTATTAACACTTCCACATTATCAACATCTATCATACCTTCCACATATAAAGATATAGGGAATGATCCTTCTACATCTTATGCTCTTTCTGATGAACTTTTACCAGATTTATCCACAACCTTAATATAAAAAAAAACAAATACTTTCATGCAAGATTCAATTCTTTTAAATAACTTGCCACCATCTCCTCATACTTTGGGCCTCCCACAACCTATGGGAAGTATTTAACAAGTCGGGAGTTGTGCCTTCATTTATAAAGGATATGACTAGGGAAGAATCCCTCGGAATATCAAAACTCATCATGAGGGATATGCTTGGTGTAATTTTACCAATGAATATACTAAAACTAAACCCATAATGATTAAAATGGGATATAAAGGGAAAGGCTTGGGACCTTTCCAAAATGGCATGAAAGAACCTTTTGAGGTAGAACCGTGGCCTGCCTACTGTGGTGTGGGCCTATTTCCTAGTAAGGGTCAACCCTTTCCTTTTGAAGATGATGATCAACTCATATGTTATCAAGATTATTTGGATAGGCGTGATGATTTGCCTTTAAAAAATCAGCCATTTACATGTAACATGCTATCCATAGCTTACCCTGAAATTATTGCTGACTCCGATGAGGAGTTGGAAGGAGATATCTTCCACGATGTCTCTATTGAAGAGATGTTACACAATGGATTTTATTTTGATGGTTCTATACCAACTATAGCCCAAATTGAGACCGCTAATCCTCAAGATGAATTATCCAACTTAACCTTACAAGAATTACAAGAATTGGGCGTTTCACCCGCCCCACCTAATTTTGAAAGAGATCTACACATGGAAGTAGAAAATGTCATTAAAATTAATATTGGAACTAAGGATAGTCCTCACATAATCAATATTGGATCAGAATTAAGTCAAGAAAAACAAGAGCAATATATTGCATTCCTTAAAGAATATGAAGATGTCTTTGCTTGGACATATGAAGATATGCCGAGTCTAGACCCTTCTGTAGTCATGCATCACCTAGTGGTCCATCCGGATGCTAAACCTGTTAAAAAAAACTTAGAAAAATGCATCCCAAAGTGGCTTTGCTAGTCAAAGGGGAGTTAGAAAAACTACTAAATGTTGTTTTTATACAAGCTATTGATTATGCTGAATGGATCTCAAATGTAGTTCCAGTCACCAAGAAAGAAGCTACCAAAGTTAGGGTTTGCACAGATTTTAGAGATATTAACGTTGCATGCCCTAAAGATGATTTTCCTCTTCCAAACATGGATCAAATCATTGACTTTACTGCTGGGAGTGGGATGATGTCCTTAATGGATGGATTCTCCGGTTATAATCAGATCAGGATATCTCTTGAAGATCAGGCTAAAACAACCTTTATTACCCCCGGGGTACCTTTTGTTGGAAAGTGATGCCATTTGGCTTAAAGAACGTAGGTGCAACCTATCAACGAGCTATGACTTATATTTTTCATGATATGATGCATGATATCCTACATGATTATGTAGATGATATTATAGCTTTCTCTATTAATGAAGATAATCATTTAGATGATTTGAGAAAAGTTTTTAATCGATTACAAGAATATCTTATTCGATTAAATCCAGCCAAATGCATATTCGGAGTTAAGTCCGATAAACTATTAGGGGTTTTAGTTTCTTTACGTGGTATCGAAATCGACCCTCTCAAGATTGCATCTATCACTGATATGCTCGCACCTACTAATATATCTGAGTTACGAAGTTTACAAGGTAAGCTTCAAGCCATCCGTCGCTTCATCGATAAGCTGGCGGATAAAATCGGTCCCTTTCTTAAACTTCTTAGGAAGGATGTCCCTTTTAATTGGGATGACGAATGTAAAGAAGCTTTTGAACTTCTTAAACAATACCTCCTTAATCCACCTATGCTTTCACCGCCTAGACCTGATCGCCCATTTCTCCTGTATATTTTAGCTTCAGATTCTTCCTTAGGAGCTATGTTAGCTTAGCTTGATGATGAAAAGAGAGAACGTGCTAATTATTATATTAGCCAAACCTTCATCAGTTATGAAACCCGCTACACAACATTAGAAAAACTATGTCTAGCTATCGTGTTTGCCACGCAAAAATTATGCCATTATATGCTTAGTCAGAAAACTTATGTCATTGCTAAATATGATCCCTTGAGGTATCTCATGAGTCGACGTTATTTATCGGGTCGCACAGCCAAGTGGGTTCTTGCTCTGAGCGAGTTTAACCTCACGTTCATAGGACAAAAGTCGCATTAAGGGTCAAATCATAGCAGATCAATTAGTCTGCTGCACCCTTAGCGTCTACCCATCCCCTCATCATCGAGTTTCTGGATGAATGCCTTCAATTAGAGGCGGACCATATTGAACAATGGTCCTTATAATTTGATGGAGCCCGATGCATGAGTGGGGCTAGTGTGGGTATTATTTTAATATCCCCGCAAAAACATCTTATTCCTCTGTCCTTCAAATTAACATTTGCTTGCACCAACAATACTATTGAATATGAAGCTCTAATCCTTGGATTACGAGCTACCTTGGCGCTAAAAATTAAACATCTGTTAGTTTTTGGTGATTCTCAACTTGTTATAAACCAAATTAATGAAGTTTATCAAACCAGAGATGATAAACTATGCCCATATAAAGCCTATGTTTTATAATTAATGTCTCTATTTGATCAAGTTACCTTGGAAGCTATTCCTTGAACTTGCAACCACGCAGCTGATGCTATGGCCGCAACTGCATCTCTCCTACCCTTGGAGTTAGATGATGAATATGACACTATCATTATTTGTCGACTCTAGGAACCCGCTTCAAATAAGTCATGCTTAGAACCTTTGGATGTGTTTCTAATCAACGAAACTACTCCTGAACCTTGGTATATGAATATATTTTATTTTCTCCAAAATGGGACTTTCCCTGCCAATTCTAATAGAAACCAACGTCGGTTATTACGTAGACAAGCAAGTCGATTTGTAATAATTGGCAATACTTTATATAGGAGATATTTTGAAGGTATCCTATTAATATGTTTGAATTTAGAAGAATCCAAATCAACCTTGAGTGAAGCCCATGATGGATCTTGTGGAGGACACTTCAGTGGTAGTGTCATTGCTAAAAAGCTCCTTAGGATAGGATACTTTTGGCCTACCATGGAGAATGACGCACATGATTATGTGCACCATTGTGACAAGTGCTAGAAACATGCTGACCTTGTCCATGCGCCTGCACAAGAACTACAGGCTATTTCATCTCCTTGGCCCTTTTCAAAATGGGGTTTAGATATTATTGGCAAAATCAATCCTGTGTCATCTGATGGACACAAATTCATCATAAGCTGCCATCGAGTATTTCACGAAGTGGGTTGAAGCTATGCCTTTAGCTTCTCGCACTGGCACACAAGTCTCTAAATTTATTTTTAATCAAATCATTTGTAGGTTCATAATTCTTGCAAATCTCATCTCTGATAATGGAACCTGTTTCAAAAATAAATATGTTAAAAAATTATGCCAAAAATATAAGATTCAACATCACTGGTCCACTCCCTATTATCCTCGGGGGTAATGGTCAAGCGTAAGCATCTAACAAAACCTTAATCAAAATTCTCAAAATATTGGTCAATAATTCTGGCCACGACTGGCACATTCAGTTATATCCAGCCTTGTGGGCCTATCAAACTAGTGTTCGAACCGCCACTGAAACTTCACCTTTTGTTTTGGTTTATGGTGCTGAAGCCATTTTTCCATTTGAATTAGAAGTTCCTTCTTTGGCTCTACTACTTCAATATACCGAAGTAGGAGATGAATATCGAGCTGGTAGACTCAGTCAGTTGGAACTCCTAGATGAAAAATGCATTAATGCTTTGGAGCATCTCCGTGCCTACCAAAACAAGCTTAAAAGATCATATGCTAAAAAAGTTCGTCATCGATCCTTTGAGATCGGTGACCTTGTTTTAAAAGAAAATAAAAAAAATACTAATGCAACTATGGACCTTTAAGGTAAATTTGAGCCCAACTGGCTTGGACCATACATTATCACTGCTAAATTTGAATCGGGAGCATACAAATTATCTACCTTAGATGGTAAAGAACTTAAAGAACCCATGAACATTTTGCATCTTAAATGTTACTATGTATAAATTTGGTCATTTCATCCTTGTATATATTTGTTTAAAATATTTCAAAATCACTATCTTGTATTTTTTTCAATTTATAAATTCAAAAACACCAAAAACATTCATAATCATCAAAATCTTCAAAACTACTTGTATTTATTTATGGCACTTGTTAATTCTTTCAAAACAAAAAAATAATAATAAAAATAAAAAAACAGCAATATTCTTGACTCTTTCGAAACCAAAACAACATAAAGAAGAAAGCGAGAGTCAACATTCTCAAAACTTCTCAAAAAGTATTTATATATATCTTCTTACAAATGTTGCAGTTATATGTTTCAAATTATTTTGGATAAATTAGCATTTATTTGGAATCCCTCACTTTCACAAACACAAAATAAATATCTTGATTTTATCTGGCATGATTACTAATCTCTCTTATATCAAAGTCCACAAAATTCAATTAAATAAAGTTTGAGCATAGAGAATTGATCTTGTTATTTACTTAAACCAAGCATATCATTTCACAATAAAATGATTATATTTGTAATTTCCATGCTTTGCTACATAGTAGAAGTGGTTTCTTGAGCGAAAAGCTTCCCCTGCTATCCTATCATGCACATGGTCTAGAATCTTTGAGAATTGGCAAAAGGACAAGCTCAACCCTACCCAGAATAAAAATCCCTTGCTCTACAGCTAATCCGAGCAAGTATCCCTAACATAGGAAGAAAAATAAAAGTTCAAGAAAAAGAGAAAAAGAAAAATGTTATTTTATATCATTACATCAATGTTTCAAGCATTATCTCAAAAATCAAGCAAAAATACAAAAAGAAATACAAAAGCAAAGAAAAAGAAAAAAAGCAAAAGCAAAAGCAAAAGCAATAAAATCCCTTTCCCTACCCTTTGAAAAGAAAAGAAGGGTTGATGAGCTTGAATCCCTGGAATTCTCAATTATTCGAAAACTGTGAGGTAAGCCCCATAACGGGTGGTTTGTGCCCAACCTGCTTGGCCTTGGGTAACTCCTAGCGTGGTGATATGTCTGTCACATTAGTGACCTTCTTTTGTACAAACCTATGTCTGTTTATGGATTAACTAGCTCTTGATAATCCGACTTACATAGTAGTCTGGTATGGTTATATGCATCTAAATCATGGTTAATGAACACTTATTTGGTTCATTCAAATCATTTGTATCATAGTACCTTGCTCAAAACTGGTAAATGAAAAAAGCAATTGCACACACATTTGTATTTGAGAGATTTTGTGTATCATTATGATAAATCAAGATTGGAAATGAATTCACATATGCACATGGGATTCCTTATAAATCTAACTTTTGTCTTTAAGATACTTTGAAATATTTTTTGCAAATTGTCTGGAATAAATTCATTTTCTTCTTTAAAGTACAGTTGTTTAGTATAAAGACAATTACATAACACAAAAAAAATCAAAATTTCTTTCAAAACCATACAATCAAAACACATATTGTCGACTTTCGCGACGATGGTATAGTTCTAAAACCAAAATTGGAATTTTATGCCTAGCGCAAGTCCTCATCTTCATATTTTCTGTTTATTAAAAATCAACCATGCAATAAAACTATCTCTTTTTGGATTTCGCGATGATGGTATAAGTCTATACCTACATATTCTATGCCTAGCGCAAACCATTGTACCAATTTTTTCCCCATTTATTGGAAAATCATGAAAACCATATGACTTAAATCATTCTATTATACAATTATGTTTTTTGACAAAAGGCATGCACATTATCACTATTTCATGTCATTATGTCAAACTTCAATTTTGCAATGATGGTATAATTCCTAGGGAATTATTCAACAATTTTATCACACTTAGGAATTTATACCTAGCAACATCATATTTTCATGCATACTATTTTTATGAAACTCTGAAAACAAACCATCATCATCATCATTTGCACCATTGCACCAAAGTCTTAAGACAGTCTCTTAAGCACTCTTTTACTTTTAACAATATTTCTATACTTTGGGATTAGCTTGACGACCGAGTGAGCGGCGACTCCATGAAATGGTCTATAACAGCGACAATGTCCTTTGAAATTATTGTTAAAAGTCCCTTTTATTTTTTATTTTTTTATCAAATCATCACATCATCAACAACCAATTTGTTCTATCAGATTATTTCATTTAAATTTTTTTAAGCATGACATTTCAACCATAATATTTCCAACAACGTATTTACATGAATCATCAAAGCAATCAATCAAAACATTAAAAGCATCATAAAAATACATAAGACAAGTCATATGATAAAAAATATCTCATCTATATATATCACCAATATATGTACATCATATCAAAACTGGATTGGTATGCCACAATCTGTACCTCGGCATACTCAATCCTCTCAAAATAATAATGGCAATATAGTGCAGTCTGTAGTCAGTCAGCAGCTAGCCTCGACTGCAGAGCTCTAAAATCAAAAAAATAATAAAAATGAACAGTAAAAATGAATTAGGGTTTTACCCTATTTTTCTTAATTTTATTCAAAACACAATTAAAAACATTTTAAAATTTTTCTTTTCCACGTTTTTACCTCAAACGTTCGATTTGGGTAAAAACACGGAGGGGGCACCATAGTAAGCTGTCGTACGATTCGACCAAGAATCGTCACCTAAAAATGGGAATAATTTTTGCTTTCTCGTAAATCAAGAAAAACTCATGTTTAACGCATTTTCTTCAGAAAATTCACTAAAGAGGGGGAAAAATGTAGCACCCTAAAATTGGCGCAGTAAAACCTTAATAATTACAATTACTCTAGTATAAAAATTTCAAATTCAAAATTCAACCTCCAAAACTACTCCCAAACCGCCGCTTAATCCGTTTCCTCCTTTCTCGCACCATTTTTAGAGTTTGTTTTGACCATTTGACGATATCATCACCGATCAGAGGATATCGCCTCAGATCGGACGATTTTGTCTGGGCTAGGATGTCCAGACGATCTTGTCCCAAAACTGATTTTTCATAATTAGTCTCTGTTCCAACGACATCTCTAATCTGGGCAGAAGCGTGTCTGCGCTATTAGAGACCCTCCCCATTGGAGATCTCCCAAATAGGGATGATCTCCAACCTCCTAACCTCCCTCATAAGCCTATTTAATCCTAGGCCCTCCCCTTAACATCCCCCTGGCTGAAATTCCCTGTAACTCAAATTCTACACACACTAGACATCCTAAATTACTATTTGCACTTGTTCTATCCAAATTTTGTTGCAGGTACCTTAGTATTTTTTAGCCGGAGCAAGCTTACATCGTTGCAGACGATCCTGTTCAGATCGGAGGCGATCCTATCGAATCAGAGATGATTTTGACTGCAGTCCACATTGGGGGCAATTAGTGCCCAGAGTTTGCATTTCTTCATCCTTTTACTACTGTATTATTCTGCATTTAGTTAATATTATGATTATTTCTTATTATTTTGCATCTTGGAGTTCACCCATCTAGATCAAATGCATAATTAAGTTATAATTGTCATTAAATCAGTATAATGCATTCATGTTTCTGTTTATAATTCTCAGTTTGATATTGTTATTGGCATTTTACACTGTTTCCCTCTGTTAGAATAGTTGCATTTTTTGCATTTTGTGTCTACTTCTCTAATTGCAGGTCTCTGACGAATTCGTTTGATGAATTCTTCGAATCTCAGATGATCTTGTCTGATAGCATACGATCTTTTCAAATCAGAGGCAATCCTAACTGCTTCAAGAATCAGAATCTTCATCAGACATCTGGATCAGGTATGACTTTTTAATATTGCTTATTTTCTCTATTTTCTGTCCTAATTTGTTTTTCTGTATTCATTTAATCTACATCTTCATATAAAGCAATTTAGATTCATTTGGCCAAACCTAGGACTTGAATGTTTAAGGATAAAACTGAACACATAAAACACATTCCCAACCTAGGCGTGGAAACTGCCATTCAAACATTTCCTAGTGAACCCACCATCCGTCGAAAAATCACCATAATACACCTCCCCTGAGAGGCGGGACCTTCGCAAGGCCTCTCAGTTCGAGGTACCGCACCATCCTTTTCCCATACTCATTTCGGGCACAAATCCTATAGCCTGAAGGTAAGGATGCAAAAAATTTGGTGCAATACAGCTTGATCAAAGATTCAAATTATTTTTCTACCTAGCTTAGTGTACTATTGACCTTGGAAAGGTAGGCCAGAGTGGGTCTAACTTTGAGGACCAACTTGCTAACTATCACAATATTTTCTTTTCGAACTGCTATCACCTTTTCCTTGGAGAACCCTTGGGTATTTTTCAAAATTGCCAACAACTGCTTATTTAGATCTTCTATTTGCTATTGCAGTGTTTGGACCTGTTCCTTTACCTTTTCTACCTTTTCTTGGAAGGAAGCGGCTTGATTGAAATTTTGTTCCCATTTCTTGGCATCATTCTTGATATCCTTTTTAGTGATTTTCTATTGATTGAAAACCTCCTCTATCTGCTTTAGAACCTGTTCTTCTCTGGGGAGTTTTTCTTTGTAATGCTTCGCATTCAGATAAATCATTCCCATATGATTCTGAGCCTTGCTCCACTCTTCCTCCATCGAAATTTGGGTAATGTCTTCTATGATTATTTCAGCTTGATAATCATCCAAAGTCATTTATATTTTAGGCTTCTGTACTAGGGGAGTCATCTTCATAGTAGACCACTGCATGCTATTGGGTCTAGTACTGTTCCTTACCGAACATGGGCCATATCAGTGGCACTTGGAAAACTTCATGACTTCAGCCACGTGGCGGTATTCATTGTGGATTTCTTCATTTTTCGAAATTTGGTGACATTAGGATTATTGGAAGAAGAGGTGCTTTATAGGGATTGGAGACTCAACAGGTTTGTGGAAAGGAGGAATGAAGTGGGTGGTAGGGAATATTCCATGCTTATTTTTTGAGAGGGAGACCCGGTTGGGGTATGATGAGGCAAAACTTGTGGTGATGACGGTTTCAAAACACCTTTATCTTTTGAACGAGAAGGGGAAATTATATGGGAATAAGAGGAAGAAGAGGGAGTATCAAGATCAATCAAATATTTTCCTTGTTACTTTTTCATATTGGAGCTTCCAGTCTCTTGTGACTTTTCTATGTAGACTTTCACTATATGTTTCAGACATGAAATATCTACACCATCAGTTACCAACGGTGGGGTCTGCTCCTGGCTTGGAGGCTCTTTTTGGGGAGCCTCTTTTGCTTCTTTAGCCACTTGTTCTTCTTCTTGTGCATTTTTGAATATTCCTTCAGAGTTTTTCCCTCTTTCCTCCTTATCCTCTATCTTTTCTTGTTTTTTTTCTTCTTCTTCTTCTTCAGAAGAGGATTCCTGTATTTTTCTCTTCTTTCGACCTTCTCCCTTTTTTGGTTTCTCTTTTCTTTTCTTCAACCCAGGTGCTGGTTTCTTACGTTCGAGTGGAGCATCATATTCAGATTCTATGTCTGATCCTAAACATGAAAGATACAATTGACATCTCATTTTGGGGGCTTCTGTCTGTTCAACCACAACTTCTTTCCCCTTTCCCTTCTCAACATATTTCTCAGATTATTTGGGGGAAACACCACCTATTCTAAGTAGGACCTTGTCAACTAGAGTTTCGAACCAATTTTGATGGTGTTCATCATATTTGGTACAAAACTTTGTATCTATTTTGAGTTTGTACCTTATGAAAGTATCAATGTGGTACCGCATTTGCCACCAGGCCAAGATTTTGGCATTATCCTAGTCATCTCCATTTTTATTCATTTTATTGAAATTCGTAGTGCCGATTCTGTGGGTTGGAAAATAATCTGGGCTATAATCCACAAGATGTTCATAGAAATCATGCAACAGAGTTAGTGGCTACATTATTTCGACATGCCATTCAAGAGGCTAATAATCACTATTATTTTAGCCTTGCTCAATGTCCCTATCGGAGGTATGGAATTTTGTAAGGGAGCCTTATTTAGAGTGGCTTGCATTTTTGTGAATATGTCCTCAGGATCATATTTCCACCTTCGTGGAAGGTCCACAAGCTTCATGTTTCTTAATACTTGAGAAATTTTTGATGATATCCTTTCTTTGACATGATTACCCCTTCAAACTGGAAGCGCATGAGACAAGTGTGGGTTTTTTGGGTACCTGTACCAAAAGTATAGTTAATGAATTCTTGTTGCCTTACATACTCTAAGGCAAAGAGCCACTTGGTGATGTAGTAAGGCAACAATAAAGGCTTCTCTATGAAGCCGTAAAGCCTTATGACCACTCCTTGGGTCAAGATGAAAAATTCTCCTTCTTTTGCATGAGGACATCTCAGGGTCTCTTCCATTTGCTTAGGAATCCTCGTCATAGGTCCTAGCACAATTTGTAAAGCAAGGCTCAGGAATTCCATATTGAATTGATAATACAAACCTGCATTTGAGAGGAGCAGAGTCCACTCACATACATGAAGACTTTCTCCTCTTGCATCTTTTTGAGTTACAAATATAGACTTCAAATTTTTTTATTGAAATAATAAGAAGAGCCAAACCAGATAGGAGGAGTACTTGAAAGCATCCGGGGCTTCTGTGTGCAATTTTGAAAGTCCTGCATGTAGCTGTTGAGCTAAGTAGGATGGCCAATCGAAGAAAGTGGAACTTTTTTTGGGTCCAGGTGCATTTTATCATAAAAATTATAAATTGAAATGCACTACACCACTGCAAATTTCCACCCATGAACCTGAGAGTCATCATCCAACCTTGCTACCATGGCCAACATAGAGAAGAGTTGTTTGTTTTTAAACTTGGACAAAGAAATGGGATATTGGGGGATCGAATTTTTAGGGAGATAATTTTTAAGATTATGCTAGAGGAAAGCCCTTATGTTTGGAGTATTTAGATAATACTTCACAGAGTTGTTTGGATCAAACAAAATAGGGGGAACAAAAGGTTTATATCCTTGGGAAAAAATGACTCTGATTGTGTCGGGATATATAAAAAACAGGGTCTCTCCTTTGTAATTTTTTACAACTCTGTCTTTCACATCATATAGTTTTGCCATTGCTCTGATTAACTTAGGGTAGGGGTGGACCTGGGGGCATACATACCAGTAGAGAATAGAGTAGTAGGGGAAATTTATTGGGTTCGAAGGAGAGGCATTTGCGATTATCCTAGCCGCCATATCCTTGTGGATTTGTCCTGGATCCCTCCATGTCAGCTTCATGTCTGTAATGTGGCCATCTAGATCTATAGAGCTACTTACTTTGATGCTCGAACTTATTTTCTTCTTTGAATATGCATACATAGAAATTAGAGCTAGGGGGTAGCCATCGAATGCTGCTTCCTATAACTCGGGTACTCAGAACATAGGGATGTCGTCCAAAAATTTACAATTTTTTTTGGGAGACTATTAGAACATAGAGAGCAGGAAGATTGAGAAAGCAGAAGATGAAAAGAGATCTCAAAATATTGGAAATATAAATAGCCATGCATGCTCATGCCAAAAATATATGCAATTAAACCGCCTGGATTATGTGGAGTAATTGTGATTGGTAGTACGCATCTCAATGCTGATTTTGAACATTGGCGGGAGTCTTGGTTTGTGTGCCAACTTTTAAAGATACCAACTACCTTGAGTTATTGTTTATGATATAGGCCAATGAAAATTTTTTGCTACGGTATCAGGCCAATAAGGTAATGCTATCTTTGGATCGAATCAGCAAGTATGATTTCATTTTTAAGAGTGTGCTTTTTGTATTCCCGAGACACCTGGTTTTATTACCAAAAATTCTAACTACTCTAACATGGTTCACAACTATACAAAATGTCAGGTCTGTCATGGCGTTCCACTGTCCAAGGTCTCAGGTCCGATGTGGCATTCTGATATTTTTAGAATATGCACTGTACTTCTGTTCAAAGGAGGCCATGAATGCCCAAAAGTCACGCTATCGCGACATTTTACCTTAAAGGAGGACATGAATGCCCAAAATTCATGCTATTGCGACATTTTTCCTGAAAGGAGGCCATGAATGCCCAAAAGTTGTGCTATCATGATTTTTACCTGAAAGGAGGCCATGAATACCCAAAAGTTGTGCTATCATGACATTTTTCCTGAAAGGAGGCCATGAATGCCCAAAATTTGTGCTATCATGATATTTTACCTGAAAGGAGGCCATGAATGCCCAAAATTCATGCTATCACGATATTTTGAGTTGGCAAGATATTATTTTGCCAAAAATTTATGCCATTGTGACAAACAAAACGAAGCAGATTATAAAAGTAACACATATACAAGGTCATTTATATACATGAAACAAAATATATACAACGATAGGTCAGAATCCGTTACTTGTAATATAGCTTTAGGTGAAAACCATTAATGGGAATGGCTAGGATCTAGCCCTATTCATATTTTAGCTAGAAGGAATTATGCTACTTTTATTCAATGATTTCAAAAGGTCCATCCCAAAATGTATCAAACTTCTCCTGACTTCCTTGTGTTGACTTCTTTTCATTCCACTTCAGGACTAGGTCTCCTACTTTAAAGTTCCTTAGAGTTGTCTTCTTGTCAAACCATCCCTTCATTATGACTGCATATTTTTGATAGTGATCATAGGCTTGATCCTTCTATCCTTCCAACTTTAGGAGTTGGATAAGGCTATTTTCCATCGGTTCTGCTTCTTCGGTACCAGCTAAATCCAATAATTTTAGAGCTGGTATCTCTATGTGTATTGGGAGTACAACCTCTTTACCATAGACCAGAGAATAAGGGGATGTGTTGATAAATTTTTTGATTGTGATCCTATCAGCCCAAAGCGCATGATTTATCAAAGAATGCCATCTCCTTTTATTATCTTTGAGTGTTCTCTTCAAAATCTTGAGTAGATTTTTATTTGTGGATTTAACTAATCTATTACCCTGAGGATAATAGTTTGACGACATCTTTAAGTATATCCCATATTTGCTTGCGAAGTTGACCATATTGGATCCCACAAAATGTGAGCCATTATCTGTGACCAAGGCATTTGGGATGTCGAACCTCGTGATCAGGCTTTCCACAAATTCTATCACTACTTCTTGGTCATTCATTTTGGTGGGTATTGCTTCTGACCATTTTGTGAAATAATCAATGGCCGTAAGAATGTACTTATGTCCTACAGATGAATTTGGCTCTATGGTACCAATGAAATATAAACCCCATTTCTGGAATGGTTCTTCAACCTAAATGGTTTTTAGGGGTAATGGGGCATTCTTATTTCTTCCCATGTATTTTTGGCATTCTTCACAGTTCCTTGTGATTTTGAAAGCATCTGCAAAAATCGTCGATTAGTATCATCCACTCCTGATGATTTTTAGTGTGGTAGTTCTCCCGGAGTAATGTCCTGATAGACCTCCATGAAATTATTTTAAAATCTTATGCTTCTGTTCTTCTGACACACATCTAAGAAGTACTCCATCCAAGTTTTTCCTATATAATCCTTCAGGCAATAAAGTGTATTTCAGAGCTTGAATCTTGTATCTTCTTCTCTGGGAAGCATTCAAGCCTGCCAAACATCTTCTAGTATAAAAATACCTAATTAACTCATCCGTCCATTCCAGTTGCTCTAAATATTGATCTTCATATGATATTTATTCATGAGCCTAACAAGCTACATAATCTGTCGATGCTTGTATAGACTATGATTTTTCTCTATGATAAGAAGTGCCTAAAATTTTTAGTGAATTCATGATAGCATAAATCTATTTTTTCAATGAAATTATACTTTTCCTCATGTTCTTGCATATTTTGACTAAAAAAAGCAATAGGTCTTTCTTCATTGTTAGCTCCTTTCTGAGTGAGTACTACGACGTAGCTTCTCTATTCACTTATGGAATACAAGATAAAATCCTTGGAGTAGTTTGGGTTTATCAGGATAGGAGCTTGAGCTATTTACTCCTTGATCTATTGAAAAGCTTATTTTCTTGCATATGTCCATTTAAAAATGATATCATTTTTCAACAATTCAGTCATAGGTTTAACAATTTGTGCAAAATATGCTATGAATTTGTGCACAAAATTGATTTGACCAAAAAATGATTGCAAGCCCTTTTTATTTAGGGGAAGGGAAGTTCCAATAAGGCTTTTACTCTATTGGGATCTATGGCTAGACAAGATTTTGAAACTACATGACCAAATAAGATTCCATCCTCCACGATGAAAATAGATTTTTTGGGGTTTATGGATATCCCAAATTCTCGGTATTTTTAAAGTACTCTCTTGAGGTGAGTTATATGATATTCTTTACTATGAGAGAAAATGGTCATATCATCTAGGTATATCACTATTATTTTGTTTACCAGTTCTCCAAAGGTTATGTCCATGGTTTTTTGAAAAGTCACTCTAGCGTTTTATAAACCAAAAGGTATCCTTTGGTAAGAAAATATTCCCCATTTGGTTTTGAACACTATTTTAAATTGTTCTTCATATTTGATCCATACCTGATTGTACCTGGAGAAACCATATAATAGAGAAAACCTTTCAGCTCTTACAAATATGTGTAAGATCTGATCGATCTATAGGAGGGGTTAATGATCCTTGAGTGAAGCTTTGTTCAGATTGCAAAAGTCAACACATAGTCGAATATCTCCATTTTTCTTCCTTACTGGTACTAGATTAGTGACCCTTGTTGAGTGCTTGATTGGATATACAATCTTAGCTTCTAGCAATTCTAACAACTCTTGTTTCATCAAAGATTCTATTTTTGGATTTACTAGCCATTGATTTTGACAGAAAGGCTTAGCACTTTCTTGAAGCTCGATTGTATGTTGGATTGTTTCCTTTGAGTACACCCTTAGATCACCATAGGTCTAGGCAATCATATCTAGAAATTCCTTACACAATTATCTGATTTCATCCAGTTCTTCGTCTCTCTTTTTCACCCCTACTTTGATGGCTTTGTCGGGTCCCATTTTAGCTTCCTTATATATGTGTTTGTGAAATTTCATCTTATGGCCTATTGACCTATCATTGTTATCAAATAGAGACTCAAGTGTGACCAACCCCTTAGGGATGTGATTATTTTTCAACTGGATGACATTTTCCTCTTCTTCATCTTCATTTACTCTATTGTTGGAGCAATTCATCTCATGGATTAGGAAGTCTACAATATGTTGATCATTCTTGAAAACCTACCAGAAGGTATATATATCAGGTACAAAAGGCCTGTATATCAATCTGACTATTTTTTATTTCTAAATAATGCTGCTTATAGGGCATAAGTTTACCCCTACTGAAGCCAACAAATTTGTATGCATGTTTTTCTCTCTGGGCATTGCTTTCATGTTCAGGGATTCAAAATATTCTAGCAAATTCCAGAATTGATTTTTGTAAGCCTTAAGATAATTTTGTTTGCTTACACATTTCCCTATCACTTGATTTACTATTACCTCAGAATCATCAAAAATTTGCAGTTGTTTAATTATTTTTAACCTTTTTTAAACCCAAAAAAAGTGCCTCATATTCTGCTATGTTATTGGTGTAGCTCCAGGTTAGCTTGTAAGAGAAGAATTTCTCTTCACCAGTTGGAGCAATTAGGACAATGCCTAATCCAACTCCATTTTTGCATTTGGAACCATCAAAGAAAATCTTCCACAATCGATTAGTGGATATATCAGGTAGCGGGGAAGAAGTAGATTTGCTTTTCTCAGGTTTATGAATGGTGTAACTCCCCAGATTTATCTTGATCATGGAATTGAAATCTAGGAGGGAAAACTGATCTTCTTCTTGTAACTCATTAAGGTCTTCTTCCATCAAACCTAAATCTATCAGTTCTTCAGTCATCATGTTTACTGTAGTAGAGGTTTTATCCTCTTCTCCATGCTTCGCGACATGGAAGGTGAAAGGTTTCTCATTGAATATCTTCACCCTTTTTCCTTGGAATGGGATTTCGAGGTGTGAAAAATCAACAGAGAGATATCCTCCTATTTTGGTAGTAAATTCTCTAGACAGGCAGATGCCAAAATAAGGCTCTAAATCTACTACTACTACTTCTTGTATAGCTGTAAGCTGAGGGAGCCTATGAAGAACTATAGGAATATCTTTGATCATGCCCACTATGTTTACAAGGGTTCCATCCAATTTTAAAACTCCTAGAGTGATCCTTGTGTATTACATCCCCATAATATTGTATACTACTTTAGGCATAACAATAGTTACAGCTCCAGAGTCAATAGGACTCTTTGCAGGCATAGGCACCTTTAAAGGATTAAGGTCCTTAGTATCAAATTGAAAAGGTTTCTTTCTTGATATAGTCATAATTGAGACTTGATCTAGGGAGGGCATCATAAAATTCTGATCATCTTCTCTAATCATATTTACATGACCTTTGAGAGACCTTTCTGCATTTTCTGTAGCCACCTTCTGGATATGATGTTGATGAATCATGAAAGCAGTTTCTTCATGAGGATAATTGCATGTGGAACACTAGAAGGATGATTCTGGTGAACCTGTATCGCTCCAAATTTTTTGCATCCTTACCTTCAGGCTATAGGATCCGTGCCCGAAAGGAGGATGGGAAAAGGATGGCGTGGTACCTCGGACTGAGAGGCCTTGCGAAGGTCCCGCCTCTCGGGGGAGGTGTATTATGGTGATTTTTTGATGGATGGTGGGTTCACCAGGAAACGTTTGAATGGCAGTTTCCACGCCTAGGTTGGGAATGTGTTTAATGTGTTCAGTTTTATCTTTAAACATTCGAGTCCTAGGTTTGGCCAAATGAATCTAAGTTGTTCTATTATGAAAATGCAGACTAAATGAAATACAAAAAACAGATTTTAAACAGAAAATAGAGAGAAAAAGCTAAATTACAGAGCCATACCTGATCCGGATGTCTGATGGAGATTCTAATTCTTGAAGCAGACAAGATCGTCTGGAATTTGACGGGATCGTCTCCGACCTGCAGGATCGTCTGAGATCTGACGAATTCGTCAGAGACCTGCAAATAGAGAAATAGACACAAAATACAAAAAATGCAGCAATGCTAATAGAGGATAATGATGTAAAATGACAATAAGGATGTTAATGATGATAATCTTAAATAGAAATGCAAGTAAATTACAATGTTTTAATAGTTAATCATGATTTTATTATGCAATTAAACTACATGGGTGAACTCCAAGATGCAGAATAGCAAAAAATAATAAATAAACTGACTAGATGCAGAATAAAATAGCAGATGAGAAGAGAAAAATGCAAACTCTAGGCACTGATTGCCCCCAATGCTGATTGCAGTCGAGATCATCTCGGATTGGTACGAAATCATCTCGAATTGAACAGGATCATCCACGATGAACTGAGCTTGCTCCAGCTGAAAAATACTAAGGTTCCTGCAACAAAATTTGGATAGGACTAGTGCAGATAGTAATTTGGGATGTTTCAATGCGTGTAAAGTCAAGTTACAGGAAATATCAGCCAGGGGGATGCCAAGGGGGAGTCCTAAGTTTAAATAGGCTTAGGAGGGAGGTTAGGAGGTTGGAGATCATCCCAATTTGGGAGATCTCCAATGGGGAGGGTCTCTAACGGTGCAGACACGCTTCTGCCCGGATTAGAGACGTCGTTGGAACAGAGGCTAATTGAGAAAAATCAGTTTTGGGACAAGATCGTCTGGACGTCCTAGTCCAGACGAAATCGTCCGATCTGAGGCGATATCGTCTGATCGGCGATGATATCATCAAACGGTCAAAACAAACTCTAAAAATGGCACGAGAAAGGAGGAAACGGGTTAAACGACGGTTTGGGAGCGGTTTTGGGGGTTAAAATTTGAATTTGAATATTTACTAGAGTAATTGTAATTATTTAAGGTTTTACTGCGCCAATTTTAGGGTGCTACATTTTGCCCCCTCTTTAGCGAATTTTCCAAAGAAAATGCGTTAAAGATGAGTTCTTCTCGATCTACGAGAAAGCAAAAATTATTCCCATTTTTAGGCGATGATTCTAGGTCGAATCGTACGACAACTTACTATGGTGCCCCCTCCGTGTTTTTACCCAAATCGAACGTTTGAGGTAAAAACGCGGAAAAGCAAAATTTTAAAAATGTTTTTAATTGTTTTTGAATAAAATTAAGAAAAATAGGGTAAAACCCTAATTCATTGTTACTGTTCATTTTCCTAGTTTTTAGAGCTCTAGAGACAAGATGGTCGAGACAGCGCACAGATCAACAGAGGTCCGGCACGGGCTACGGGTAAGGGTCTAAACTGAATTTAGAATGCTTTAATTTAGAATTTCATGCTTTTTAGATTAGATTTGATTGATTTTTGAGCATCGCGGCCATTTTTGGGCCGTCGACGTCATCGAGACGAAATCGTCTCGATTTCGTCGAAATCGTCTCGATATCGTCGATTTCGTCCAGAGGCGAAATCGACGAAATGGGGACGATTTCATCAAAAAGGGGATGATTTCCTCATGCAAAATCGGAGACGAATTTGCTCAAATTTGGGACGATATCATCCAATTGTGGACGATATCATCATTTATAAAATTGAACTTATTTTGACTTGCATTTTTAATTAATGATTTATTAATGATTTTTATTGTTGATTTTGTTTATGTTGTAGAGAGGATTACTAAAGAGCAGAGAATGGAAATATGGTGGGTTGAGGGATGACTTGGCCGCCCTATCTCAGGTAGAGCGAGATCAGCTGGCTCAGGTCGGCTTGCAGCATGTGGCAGAGATGCCACAAGTTTCTATAGATATGGGGCTATTGACAGCCCTAGCAGAGAGGTGGTATCCGGGTTCTTCCTATTTTTGGTTATCGACAAGGGAGATGACTCCCACACTGGAGGATGTATGGAGGATTTTGAGGATCCCCATACAAGGATGGCTGATCACTCCCATGGCCAATCAGGGCCACGCGATGATGCGACTGTGTGGCGATCCGAGCTTCGCCCTGGAGAAGGGCGAAGTGAATATCGAGTCACTACGCCAGATGCCTGGGGCATCTAGACTCACATGGGTTTTGGCTGGGGTGGTAGGTGGACTTCTGCTGTGCCACCAGAGCGGATGCAGGGTACCATGGGTACTGACAGATGTGGTCTGCGACATGAGAGACCACGGATACAGGTTTGCTTGGGGGAGCTTTGTACTCTATCGGTTGTATAGGATCCTTCATGGGGTCGTATACAAGGGCGGTCGATGTCTGGTTATGACATCACTACTACAGGTTTGGTGCTGGGAGCACATTGCGGTGCGGAGGCCGGTAGGGCTCCCACTGATAGGGATTGATGGGGAGAGGCCCCGAGTTTTCTACTGGTGGCTCCAAAGAGGGGCACAATGGCGGATAGATCTACCAGTGTCCCGGAGACTACTAGATGACCTTGTCTCCGACCAGATCACCTGGAGGCCTTGGAGAGATCATCCAGGGTGGGCCGAGGATGGACAGGAGCTGGCTCACATCAGGCGAGTCTGCTGGCTGAGGATGGAGAGGGGAGAGGTGGAGCTCCATCGGTATGACCGAGTTTTGAGGCAGTTCGGTCTACAGTAGGGGATCCCATCTCTGAGAGACTACGAGTTTTCTCGGACTATCCAGGATAACACTACAGTTAGCGGGGCTCTAGATATGCAACGATTCTAGAGTCAGGACGTAGATGATGCCCCCATTCAGCCAGTGGATGGGGATGACGCTGGGGTAGCCGACGGCTATGATGCCTGGTACACAGGCATCCGCCCTCCTCGGATGACGAGGGCTCAGGGTCCGATTCATGTAGTTGTGCATCGGATGGGGAGGCGACGCCAGGCAGCCATTGAGGCAGCACAGGGTCACGATGAGAGAGAGCAGAGGAGGCCACAGGCTCAGCAGAGGCCATGACAGTGGGAGAGGAGGGAGGAGAGACCCCCTTCTCCATAGAGAGAGAGACCACCATCGCCTGATAAGGGCAAGGGTGTTGACACTGGAGAGAGCAGCGAGATGGCTACTCTTCGAGTGGAGGTTGCTCACCTACGGGCTCAGGTGCAGACATTGCAGGATGAGGCTGCATGCCTCAGAGCATGGGGCGGAGGAGCGAGCACTCAGGAGCTAGCATGTGCTGATTGCTCAGATCACATTCTACCAGGGGTATCTACTTCTAGATGGTGCCGAGAGGCAGAGGGTGCCATTACTAGCTCAGCATTGCAGACCCGATCGTGGATTGGGTCATCGAGGACTTCATCTCGATCGACGACTAGAACTCATGGCACCACACAGACTACGATGGGGCCACCTCCTCCACCTCAGGGCAGGGGAGGAGATGAGGCTGAGAGCTTAAGAGGTTCTCGAGGCTAGACTGCACTACAGACAGATTATATGATTTGAGAGGATTGAGTATGCCAAGATGTAGATTGTGGCATACCAATCTATTTTTGAGATGATGTACATATATTTGATATATATATAGATGAGATATTTTTTGATCATATGACTTGTCTTATGCATTTGTATGATGCTTTTAATGTTTGAAGTGTGATTGATTTGATGATTCATGTAATTATGTCATTGGAAAATATTATGGTTTAAATGTCATGCTTTAAAAATTTAAATGAAATAATCTGATGTAACAAATTGGTTGTTTGTGATGTGATAATTTGATAAAAAATAAAAGGGACTTTTAACAATAATTTCAAAGGACATTGTCGCTATTATAGACCATTTCATGGAGTCGCCGCTCACTCGGTCGTCAAGCTAATCCCAGTATAGAAATATTGCTAAAAGTAAAAGGGTGCTTAAGAGACTGTCTTAAGACTTTGGTGTGATGATGCAAATGATGATGATGATGATGATTTGTTTTCAGACTTTTCATGAAAATATTATGCATGAAATATTTTAAAATGATTTTTGCTAGGCATAAATTCCTAAGTGTGATAAAATTTTTGGATAATTCCCTAGGAATTATACCATCATTGCAAATTTGCAGATTGACATAATGACATGAAATAGTGATAATGTGCTTGCTTGTTTTAAAGCATAATTGTATAACATAATGATTTAAGTCATATGGTTTTTATGATTTTTAAATAAATGGGGAATAAAATTGGTACAATGGTTTGCGCTAGGCATAGAATATGTAGGTATAGACTTATACCATCATCGCGAAATCCAAAGAAGAAAATAGATTGTTTTATTGCATGGTTGATTTTTAATTTTTGAAAATAAACAGAAAATATGAAGATGAGGACTTGCGCTAGGCATAAAATTCCAATTTTAGTTTTGGAACTATACCATCGTCACGAAAGTCAAAAGTTATATATAGATGTAACTTGATTGTATGGTTTGAAAGAAATTTTGATTTTTGATTATGCATGTAGTTGTCTTTATACTAAACAACTGTTCTTTAAAGAAGAAAATGAATTTATTCCAAACAATTTGCAAAAAATATTTCAAAGTATCTTAAAGACAAAAGTTAGATTTATAAGGAATCCCATGTGCATATGTGAGTTCATTTCCAATCTTGATTTATCATAATGATACACAAAATCTCTCAAATACAAATGTGTGTGCAATTGCATTGTTCATTTACCAGTTTTGAGCAAGATAATATGATACAAGTGATTTGAATGAACCAAATAAGTGTTCATTAACCATGATTTAGATGCATATAACCATACCGGACTACTATGTAAGTCGGATTATCAAGAGCTAGCTAATCCATAAGCAGACATAGGTCTGTACAAAAGAAGGTCGCTAATGTGACAGACATATCGCCACGCTAGGAGTTACCCAAGGCCAAGCGGGTTGGGCACAAACCACCTGTTATGGGGCTTACCTCACAGTTTTTGAATAATTGAGAATTCCAGGGATTCAAGCTCATCAACCCTTCTTTTCTTTTCAAAGGGTAGGGAGAGGGATTTTATTGCTTTTGCTTTTGCTTTCTTTTGCTTTTTTTTGCTTTTCTTTTGTATTTTTGCTTGATTTTTGAGATAATGCTTGAAACATTGTTGTAATGATATAAAATAACATTTTTCTTTTTCTCTTTTTCTTGAACTTTGCTTTTCTTCCTATGCTAGGGATACTTGCTCGGATTAGTCTGTAGAGCAAGGGATTTTTATTCTGGGTAGGGGTGAGCTTGTCCTTTTGCCAATTCTCAAAGATTCTAGACCATGTGCATGATAGGATAGCAGGGGAAACTTTTCGCTCAAGAAACCACTTCTACTATGTAGCATAGCATGGACATTACAAATATAATCATTTTATTGTGAAAGGATGTGCTTGGTTTAAGTAAATAACAAGATCAATTCTCTGTGCTCAAACTTTATTTAATTGAATTTTGTGGACTTTGATATAAGAGAGATTAGTAATCATGCCAGATAAAAATCAAGATATTTATTTTGTGTTTGTGAAAGTGAGGGATTCCAAATAAATGCTAATTTATCCAAAATAATTTGAAATATATAACTGCAACATTTGTAAGAAGAAATATATACAAATACTTTTTGGGAAGTTTGAGAATGTTGACTCTCTCTTTCTTCTTTATTTTGTTTTGGTTTCGAAAGAGTCAAGAATATTGCTGTTTTTATTTTTATTATTTTTGTTTGTTTTTGTTTTTGTGTAAACAGTTTGATATATTTTTAAAATAAGACAACATGCAAAATATGTACAAATGATGAAATGACTAAATTTTATGCATAGTAACGTTTAAGATGCAAAATGTTCATGGGTTCTTTTAAATCTTTACCATCTAAGGTAGCTAATTTGTATGCTCCCGATTCAAATTTAGCAGTGATAATGTATGGTCCAAGCCAGTTGGGCTCAAATTTACCTTTAAGGTCTTTAGTTGCATTAGTATTTTTTTGATTTTCTTTTAAAACAAGGTCGCCGATCTCAAAGGATCGATGACGAACTTTTTTAGCATATGATCTTTTAAGCTTGTTTTGGTAGGCATGGAGATGCTCCAAAGCATTGATGCATTTTTCATCTAGGAGTTCCAGTTGACTGAGTCTGCCAGCTCGATATTCATCTCCTACTTCGGTATCTTGAAGTAGTAGAGCCAAAGAAGGAACTTCTAATTCAAAGGGAAAAATGGCTTCAACACCATAAACCAAAACAAAAGGTGAAGTTCCAGTGGGGGTTCGAACACTAGTTCGATAGGCCCACAAGGCTGGATATAATTGAATGTGCCAGTCACGGCCAATTTATTGACCAATATTTTGAGAATTTTGATTAAGGTTTTGTTAGATGCTTCTGCTTGACCATTACCCTGAGGATAATAGGGAGTGGACCAGCGATGTTGAATCTTATATTTTTGGCATAATTTCTTGACATCTTTATTTTTGAAACAAGTTCCATTATCAGAGATGAGATTTGCAGGAATTCTGAACCTACAAATGATTTGATTAAAAATAAATTTAGAGACTTGTGTGCCAGTGCAGGAAGCTAAAGGCATAGCTTCAACCCACTTCGTGAAATACTCGATGGCGGTTATGATGAATTTGTGTCCATCAGATGACACAGGATTGATTTTGCCAATAATGTCTAAGCCCCATTTTGAAAAGGGCCAAGGAGATGAAATAGCCTGCAGTTCTTGTGCGGGGCATGGACAAGGTCAGCATGTTTCGGCACTTGTCGCAATGGCGCACATACTCATGTGCATCATTCTCCATGGTAGGCCAAAAGTATCCTATCCTAAGGAGCTTTTTAGCAATGACACTACCATCGAAGTGTCCTCCACAAGATCCATCGTGGGCTTCACTCAAGGCTGATTTGGATTCTTCTAAATTCAAACATCTTAATAGGATACCTTCAAAAGATCTCCTATACAAAGTATTGCCAATTATTACAAATCGACTTGCTCGTCTACGTAATAACCGACGTTGGTTTCTATTAGAATTGGTAGGGAAAGTCCCATTTTGAAGAAAATCAAATATATCCGTATACCAAGGTTAGGAGTAGTTTCATTGATTAGAAACACATCCAAAGGTTCTAATGCATGACTTATTTGAAATGGGTTGTCCTCGAATTATCGATGATAGTGGCATACTTGTAGTCATCCTTTTAACTCCAATAGATATATGGTAGGTGGGCATATTATATCTAATCTTAGAGGGTAATTTGATTAAGAATAAATAATAGTAGGATTAATTAAAAATTGGATTAATGAATAAGATATTTTAATGATTAAAAACTTAAATCATCTAAATGGTTACTTCATTAATAGAGGACATAATATCATCTACATAATCATGTAGGATATCATGCATCATATCATGAAAAATATAAGTCATAGTCGTTGATAGGTTTTTTAGCCGAATGGAATCACTTTCAAAAAAGGTACCAAGGGGTAATAAAGGCTATTTTAGCTTGATCTTAGGAGCTATCTGATCTGATTATAACGAGAGAATCCATCCATTAAGGACATCATTCCACTCGATAGTAAAGTCAATGATTTGATCCATGTTTGGAAGAGGAAAATCATCTTTAGGGCATGCAGCGTTAATATCTCTAAAATCTGTGCAAACCCTAACTTTGGTGGCTTCTTTCTTGGTGACTGGAACTACATTTGAGATCCATTCAGCATAATCAATAGCTTGTATAAAAACAACATTCAGGAGTTTTTCTAACTCCCCTTTGACTAGCAAGGCCACTTTGGGATGCATTTTTCTAAGTTTTTGTTTAACAGGTTTAGCATCCGGATGGACTACTAGATGATGCATGACTACGGAAGGGTCCAGACCTGCATATCTTCGTATGTCCAAGCGAAGACATCTTCATATTCTTTAAGGAATGCAATGTATTGCTCTTGTTTTTCTTGACTTAATTCTGACCCAATATTGATTATGTGAGGATTATCCTCAGTTCCAATGTTAACTTTAATGACGTTTTCGACTTCCATGTGTAGATCTCTTTCAAAATTAGGTGGGGCGGGTGAGACGCCCAATTCTTGTAATTATTTTAAGGTTAAGTTGGATAATTCATCTTGAGGATTAGTGGCCTCAAGCTGGGCTATAGTTGGTATAGAACCATCAAAATAAAATCCATTGTGTAACATCTCTTCAATGGAGACATCGTGGAAGATATCTCCTTCCAACTCCTCATCGGATTCAGCAATCATTTCAGGGTAAGCTATGGATAGCATGTTACATGTAAATGGCTGATTTTTTAGAGGCAAATCATCATGCCTATCCAAATAATCTTGATAACATATGAGTTGATCATCATCTTCAAAAGGAAAGGGTTGACCCTTACTAGGAAATAGGCCCACACCACAGCAGGTAGGCCACGGTTCTACCTCGAAAGGTTCTTTCATGCCATTTTGGAAAGGTCCCAAGCCTTTCCCTTTATATCCCATTTTAAGCATTATGGGTTTAGCTTTAATATACTCATTAGTAAAATAACATCGAGCATATCCATCATGATGAGTTTTGATATTTCGAGGTATTCTTCCCCGGTCATATCCTTTATAAATGAAGGCACAACTCCCGACTTGGTAAGTACTTCCCATAGGTTGTGGGAGGCCCAAAGTACGAGGAGATGGCGGCAAGTTATTTAAAAGAATTGAATCTTGCATGAAAGCATTTGTTTTTTTTGATATTAAGATTGTGGATAAATCTGGTAAAAGTTCATCAGAAAGAGCATAAGATGTAGAAGGATCATTCCCTATATCTTTAGATGTGGAAGGTATGATAGATGTTGATAATGTGGAAGTGTTAATGAATGGGTCTATAGGTTTTGAAATTATAGGGATAGAACATGAAGGATTGGTTGTGGATTGAAGATCTTTTTGAGGTTCTAGAGTGGTTTGTTTAGAAGATTGTTGATCTATATATGAGGGTGAAATTAATGGAGGAGAAATAGGTGAAGCTATGGGTGTGTGTTTCACAGTTTTAGATGAAAAATAAGAATTAGGATGTGTGGATGACAGAGCAGGGCAAAATTGAACTCCAACAGGTTCTGCCAAAGCACACATATCAAAGGGTCTAGGATCACCATGGATAGTGACCAACTGATTTTTAAATTCGAATTTAACACATTGGTGTAAAGTGGATGGGACAGCCCGCATTGCATTGATCCAAGGATGACCCAAGAGTATATTGTACGATGCGGGGCAATGTACAATAAACACATTCGTATCTAAGGTTCTAGGACCAACTTGCAATGGGATGGTAATAACTCCACACGTTTCTTGTGTTTCGTCATTGAAAGCTTTTATGATCATGTCAATTTTCTTCATTTCATCACTTCTAAAGCCAAATCGTTGGTAGAAGTCAAAAGTGCAAATGTTTAGAGATGAACCATTATCAATCAGGACTCTTTTAACAGCTACATCTCCAATTAGAGCAGTAATATATAAGGGATTATCCTTATGTAAACTGTGTTGTGGGATATCTTTATCCCGAAAGTCAATACAATCGACTTCTCTAGTGATGATAGTATTGGCCATGGCTTCAGAGTTGAATATTTTGAGGTACCATCATTTGGCTTAATGTAAGCATCAACTCATCCCTATGGGTAGGAGAAGATCTTAATAAATCCAAAAGGGAAATTCTAGTCGTAGTATTGGATAATTGCTCATTAATATTGTAAGGGGGTTTAGGTTGAACATTAGGAGCATGATTCCCTTTATTGGGATTTTTCAAAACAAATGGAGCTGATCCATCATTCTGGTTTGGTTCTTGTTGAGAATTTTGAGCTTGTTGTCGGGTAACGACTCCAATGGTACCTACAATGTTATATTGAAGACGCTGAACTGGTCTCGGTTGAGCGTTTATGGCTTGTTCATTAGGGAGGAATTGATTAGAAGAGGGTCGAGTAGTAACTCTTCTAGGAAATGGTTCTTCTGGAACCATAGCATCTGTGATGGGTTGAATAGGATCTGATTCATTTTCAGAACTATTCGATTGGTTTGAGGTGATGTCTATTTCACTTTCAGTATCTGATTCTACATCACTAGGATCTGGAGTTTGAGAATTATGTAGGGGCCTGGTCGTGACCAGGGATAAGGTTGTGTCAAATGTTTGAGGATCCTGAATAGGTAATTGTCCGCTAATAGTTCCTACATATCGGGTAGGAGGAGGAACATTATGATGCTCAATTTGATTGGCCACCTCTTTACCATGTCTTGGTAAAGGATGTTGAAATATGTCTAATGATTGATTAGCATTTTGATTTTGATTTTGGGGAATGTTCTTTTGAGCATTATTAGGAGCATTTTGTTTAGGTTGGAAGGCTTGCACCTCCATTTCATTATTATCAATCAGATCTTGTATTTTATGTTTCAACCTTTTACAAGCGTTGGTAGAGTGTCCAGGTCCTCTATGGAAATCACAGTGTAAGTCAGCTCTGTATCCGGGTATGGTTGGATCAGGTTCCTCGGATAGCTGGTAATTGAATCAAACCTCTTTCGAGTAATTGAGGTAAAATAGTTGATAATGGTTGATTCAATCTAGTAAATTCTCGAGGAGGTTTATCGGGAGGTTTCAATATAAATTTTTTTGTTGTCTTCGTTGCATTGATATTAGCAACATTTCTGTTGTCAGTGACTCCGTCACCTACGACTTGTTTGTTTTTATATTGATTTCTGGATGTTTTCTCATCATCCTTCTTCCTAAGTTGGCCTCTCCTAATGAGGGCATCTTCTACTCTTCGAGCTAAATCTATAGCTTGATCGAAGGTAGTTAAAGTAGCAGTTGATAACTCATAAGATATTTGTTCTTGCAAATTATTGATAAAAATGTCCAACATTTCCCTATAAGGTAGCACAAAGTGCAGTTTTCCTGTCAACTGCCTCCATCTAGCTAAGAAATCAGCAAAACATTCATCTTTGTCTTGTTTTAAGTTGTATAAATCTTTAATGGTGACATGCCTCTCGATGTAGGCACTAAATTGATGGACAAAAGATTCAGTTGTTTCTTCAAAATTTCTCAAAGAATGAGTGGGCAATTGATAGTACCACTCTAATGCCATTCCACCTAAACTTTTTGGGAACATTTTTAGTAATAGCAAGTCATCATGTGATATATCATGACATGCTATCCTAAACATGCGAAGATGCTCTATGGGATCTTCGGTTCCTTTATATATAGGCAGGATGGGCATGGGAAAATGCTTAGGGTACGGTTGTGCTACAACTATGGGATCCAAAGGTTGACTACATATCTCTCGATAATTGTACGAGGGACGGTAGGGATCTATCTGGTCCATGCGGGAAGCTAACTGCTTCACCATGGCTTCCAGATTACTAGTTTGCCCACCATATTGGTTCGGTAGGGCATTAATATGGGATTTGTGAGCATATGATGGAGGGACATGAAGATTAGATGCTATGTTGCTATTGTGTAAATTGTTGGTAGGAAAGGTGTTATGAAGAAATTTTGAAGTTGTATTATGTTGTATCCCAGATTGTTGAAAATTGGTGTTTGGCTTCATTTTAGGTTTTTGTTTACTTGAAGCATATTGATCAATAGTTTGGCGAAGTAAAGCAGTGAAGGAAGTTTTCTTTTGTGTGGGAATGATTTTAGGCTCAATAACAGGTTCCTTAGGAGGTTGGGTAACCTGTTGTTTTGGCATGTTTTGAATCATAGTGACCATATCTCTATTGGATGGTCCAGCCTTATCACTTTCTTGATCAATAAAAGACAAGGGATTAGTGTGCACATCAAACATATGTTCCATGGCTGCTTGAGTGTCACTAATTTGCCCTTTATCAATACGAACTGCCATATTAAGAGCGCCAATGTTATTATTGAAAAATTTCCAGAAATGATCTAAGTTATCAAAAGCAATAGTTCCATCTGGAGCTACTCTAGGGGATGAGGATCCATCCTCTTTAACATTTTCTTCTTGTTCATTGTCTACACCTAGGTCATCTTCTTGTTGATCTAGAGTTTCTCCTTCCGGAATTGGATCCTCAGGAAGGACATTTGGGTTTCTAGTTTTGTCTCCTAACCAATCTTCTTCTTCTCCTTCAGTTTGTTTACCATTCCTAAGTTTAGGCATTGTGCTTAACTTAGATTTCAGCAAATATATATATATATATATATATATATATATATATATATATATATTTTGCAACAAGCTTAAGAGGTATATATTAATTATATACCTACTACAATATTTAAAATGAAATGTTTTGGTTTTTGTTATGTTTTTTAGTTTTTCTTGTTTTTGTAATAATATTGTAAAGATAACAAACAACACAATAAATGCAAGAAATAATAATGAAAGCAATGATCTAGTTTTCTATAAATAATTTATAAATGTCATTAATGGGCTCAAGTTCTTCAGGAGTCATGAAGTGTTCTTCTTCAAATTGAAAATTTTCTTTCAAGAATTTAATGAAAAGGGCTATAGTGATATTATCTGTCTCAGATTCTGGTTGATAGAAGTAAAGCTCGTGGCAATACTCTCGATATAACATAGCTCGAGGAACTCTATTCCATATTTCCCTATTCATAAGAACGACCTCTTGGTCTTCTACATGACCTAGGAACTGGTGTATAGTGGTTGCGTTCTCGAGGTATTCCTCGAAGGTGAACAATTCTGAAGACACAAGAGCTCTCCTATAAGCTAACCATCTATGGCAGGCTCTCTGAAGTTCATGATAAAAGACGAGTTGATGAGGATCCAGGATTCTATCTAGGACAAGCCTTTTGATTTGTTTAAGTTTTGTTGACCTAGATGAAATGACACCTAGTCTTCTATCAAGTTCGTCCCACAAAAGTTGATTTCTATCTGTTTCAGGCACACTAAGCACATAATTGATTTCTATGGCTGCTAATTGGTTTTCAACATTTATAGTAACTGCTAATATTTTCTTAGGAGCTACCATCTAAACATGATATGCAACTTATTAGTTTTAAATGATTTGAAATGCATCTATGTTTTTTTTTTTTTTTTTTTTTTTTGTTTTCAAAAGGTTTTAAATGCATTCACGTCGGGTTCACCAAAATGTATCGCTCCAAATTTTTTGCATCCTTACCTTCAGGCTATAGGATCCATGCCCGAAAGGAGGATGGGAAAAGGATGGCATGGTACCTCGGATTGAGAGGCCTTGCGAAGGTCCCGCCTCTCGGGGGAGGTGTATTATGGTGATTTTTTGACGGATGGTGGGTTCACCAGGAAATGTTTGAATGGCAGTTTCCACGCCTAGGTTGGGAATGTGTTTAATGTGTTCAGTTTTATCTTTAAACATTCGAGTCCTAGGTTTGGCCAAATGAATCTAAGTTGTTCTATTATGAAAATGCAGACTAAATGAAATACAAAAAATAGATTTGAACAGAAAATAGAGAGAAAAAGCTAAATTACAGAGCCATACCTGATCCGGATGTCTGATGGAGATTCTAATTTTTGAAGCAGTCCAGATCATCTAGAATTTGATGGGATCATCTCCGACCTGCAGGATCATCTGAGATCTGATGAATTCATCAGATGAATTCATCAGAGACCTACAAACAGAGAAATAGACACAAAATACAAAAAATGCAGCAATGCTAATAGAGGATAAAGATGTAAAATGACAATAAAGATGTTAACAGATAATCCTGAATAGAAATGCAAGTAAATTACAATGTTTTAATAGTTAATCATGATTTCATTATGCAATTAAACTACATGGGTGAACTCCAAGATGCAAAATAGTAAAAAATAATAAATAAATTAACTAGATGCAGAATAAAATAGGAGATGAGAAGAGAAAAATGCAAACTCTGGGCACTGATTGCCCCCAATGCAGATTGTAGTCGAGATCGTCTCGGATTGGTACGAAATCATCTCGAATTGAATAGGATCGTCCATGACGAACTGAGCTTGCTCCGGCTGAAAAATACTAAGGTTCCTGCAACAAAATTTGGATAGGACAAGTGCAGATGGTAATTCAGGATGTTTTAATGCGTGTAAAGTCAAGTTACAGGAAATATCAGCCAGGGGGAGGCTAAGGGGGGGGCCTAAGTTTAAATAGGCTTAGGAGGGAGGTTAGGAGGTTGGAGATCATCCCAATTTGGGAGATCTCCAACGGGGAGGGTCTCTAACGGCGCAGACACGCTTCTGCCCGGATTAGAGACGCCGTTGGAACAGAGGCTAATTGAGAAAAATTAGTTTTGGGACAAGATCGTCTGGACGTCCTAGTCCAGACGAAATCGTCCGATCTGAGGCGATATCGTCTGATCGGCGACGATATCGTCAAACGGTCAAAACAAACTCTAAAAATGGCATGGGAAAGGAGGAAACGGGTTAAACGGTGGTTTGGGAGCGGTTTTGGGGGTTAAAATTTGAATTTGAATATTTACTAGAGTAATTGTAATTATTTAAGGTTTTACTGCGCCAATTTTAGGGTGCTACAGAACCATTATTGGGCCTACCTTCTTCATTAGTGTAAAATGTATTCATTTTTTCATAATTTCATCCACTGGCAAAGGCTTGATATTTGGTCACTTGTGGATAACATATCGGCTAAGAGTTTCTTTCCGCTTCTCCACGATATATAGATATGAATTTATTCAAAAAAGTATTATAAGAGGCTTGTAAATATTGCAAGATCACCAGCTGGGTGTCTTGAGTAGATGTGTTTGCTACTGGGGAGGGTGCAGGGATAGTAGGGAGCCTCAGAAGGGTAGGGGGTTCTAGTAGAAGTAGGATGTTAGGCTGTCCAGTCCATTTGGGAAGACCAAAATTAGGATATACAAGGAGAACTGGGAAAGTAACACTTGAAATTTGAGGGAAATATAGAAAAATAGGTGGAATCATCTTTGAAGGGAATCTTCCTATGGCGATCAAATCATTTTTTGCTTTCTACACTTCTTGATATATTTTAGGGAAGGTATTCACCCAAGATTGTCTTATAGCTATACTTATTTCTGAATTGAAAGCTCTTAAATAGTAGTATATAACTCCTTCTTATGCTGGTCTTAGACCATCAAGGACTCTCTACCAGGTTTGACTGAACCTGATATTAAAATCCATGATCTCCTCTTGAAAAATGCTTTTGAATGGCATTAAAATGATTTAACAAGGAAAAGGGATCGACATGCTCATTAATTTCTTCCAATAATTTACCAATAAGTTGAACCCAGGTAGATATAGACTGGTTTTAAAGGGCTTTGTACCAATAGAGCATTTTTCCTTTTAATAAAATAACTAGCAGTCTACTCATCACGTCTTCCTTTGCGATGTCGTATATTGGCGCTAATGCAGCCACATCCAAGCAATATTTATTTGTTGTCTTTCTGGTACCATCATACTGGGGTAGAGCTTTCAGAGCTACTGTTGGTATTGTGTGCTGAACTGCAAGATTCAAAGGGCTTGTATGATTCCATAGAGGGTAAGGCAGAATAGGAAGATTTCTAGCCATTGTAATTGTGTTGGTAACTAGATCCAAGGTTCCAATAGCAACAGTGCTAAGGAAGGCTGTACGAGGAGTATTTCCTTGCCTTGAATTGCTATTGTGAATAGAAATTATTCTAGCAACCAAAACTAGGTTAGATTGAAGGCTACCAAGATGTAGTTCAAATAACTCTATAGGTTATTTTTAATTTTAGCTTTGGATGTGGTTATCATAAATATGATTCATAACCAGAAGCTGGGTAAGGATTTTTTTTTCAAGGTTACTTTCTGGTGCAGAGTCACCAGGTGATAATAAAAAGGTTAACAGGGCAAAGGCTTCATCAAGACATTGATCTGTATGTAATGCGTGGGATTTGTGTCCCACCGGGTGTGCCAAAAACTATTGGAACAAAATCTACCTTAGGTTATGATTTGCGTTCAAGACTTCATCAACATTGAATGACTAGGCTCAAATGGAGCTTTCTTAGTTCAGTCTCTAGAGAAGGCTGGTTCCTTATTTTTTATGGGAAAAGGGGAGAGAGAAATTAATTCTTAAAGAGGGGGAAATATAGCCAATGCTATGAGAATAATATGGTACATATTAAGCAACAACACAAAATACTACTTCAACCTTATGCAAAAAAGTATAATAAGACCCAAAACATAGAAACCAAGATCGTTTAGTGTATATCTATCTCTACAGTAAATTATCTATGAAGCAAATTGCAGATCCAATAGAACATTTAATACAAAAATTTAGATTAAGAATTAATGTATGATACATTCAGCATAGATTTAAACTTAGCAATAGATAATCACATACATACTTGCACACCAAATGAACTTAGAACCAGGATGATTGATCTTTATTAATATTTCAGAAGTTTGAATACATAGCCTTGTAAAAACTTAAGAGTCGATGATGAAATTAGGTCACTCATCCTATATATAGAGTTTTACATAATAGAAAACTAAAAGTTGTTACAACAAACTACCCATGGGATTATTCTTGAAAAGCAATGGTTAGAGATCAAATATTTCTTGTTACAGAGATCTTCTTTAAGTCATGGACCTTCTAACCGAAATGGTTAAGATATTCTTATTACAGATATCTTCCCCACTTCCTTTTAAAAATCATGGTTCGCTTGATCTTCAAAATATCGTGCCATCATATATTTTTTCCTTGGATCGCTCTTGGCTCTTCAAAATATCGTTCCATCATGACTTTTCTCCTTGGCTCACTCCTGGCTCTTCAAAATGTCATGCTATCATGAATTTTCTCTTTGGCTCGCTCTTGGCTCTTCAAAATTTTGTGCTATCATGACTTTTCTCCTTTGCTCACTCCTGGATCTTCAAAATATCATGCTATCATGACGTTTCTCCTTGGCTCACTCTTGTTTCTTCAAAATATCATGCTATCATGACTTTTCTCTTTGGATTACTCAAAAATTGAGGAGAGTACCTTTGTTTCCCTAGGTGTTGTCATTTTTACCAACACGACTATCATAAGCTTACCCTTTTTTAGGGTCAAAAGAAAATATGACAGTTAAGTTAGTAGCTCACCTCCTTTTGGATATATATGGTGTGGAAGCCTATAGTAGCCTTGAGCTGCCCGATCACCGCTAGAGCTTGCCAAATCTTTGCAAATTTAAGCCTTCCATCCAATTGGAAGAAATTATTCTAGGATGCACATCCTTTTGCTGGACCCTGAGCATCAAATGTTGATCAGACTAATGATCATCATCCAACATATAACATCATTTAGGAGGTCTATTTTTTCTTAAAATTGTTTGATCTCACAATGCATCTCAAAAGGGGTATCGTAGACACCTAAAACCCATCATATCAAGGTGACTACTCATATGGGATATGCTAGAAGACCATATGAAAGACCTTGGAAAAATACCAAGGTATAGAAGTGGTTTTAACCACTCAATTATGTAGTTTGATCTAATAAAGGTTATCTGTAGTTGACACCTGTGGTTAGTAGTGCTGACTACGCCTTAGAGCCATGACTAGTATCCAGAATTAGTTGGACCTTGGCCAATCCAAAATTGGTTGCAGATCCGAGTGGTTTAGGGTAAAAAATATCTAGAAGTTTCCCTCCAACTACTCCAACTGTACATTCTTGATCTTGGCTTCCTCAGGAAGCTAGGACATAGCCCTCCTAGGTGCTATAAGAAACCCATCCAAAATGGGAGAAGAGAGAGATGCATAGGTGATTTTGAGAAGTGAAGCCCTGTCGAATTCAACACTCACCTAATTGTATTATGATATTTCTTTATTACCCCCAATTGAGGGATCAAAATGGTAATTGAAGCCATGGAGGTCCTAGGAGGCTAGGAGATCCAAGAAACTTAATTATGCCAATTTCATGTGTAATCTAAGCAATCTAACCACGAAACTAGTTAGAGGACACAGAGGCGACCCTTGACCATCAATTTGGTAGAGAGATTCATATATTCACCTTTGAATTGGAGGGTAAACTTATCTCAGGCTTAGCCGTGGCTGTTATCCATGGCTAATAGTGCTCATCACACCACAGAGCTACGGTTAGGGTATTATCATTGATTTCCCTATTTTCTCATTGTAGATCTTTTCAATGTTATTAGATTAGGTTTAATTCATGTTTATTTGCTTTGATAGAGACTTCTATCTGGTAGAATTAGTTTGTTTAGTAGTCTTGCTTTCAATATTACAATCAAGATATTAATGATATTTTCCATGCTTTCATGTTTTTAATTTGATAATTGATGCATTAGATAGATTGATTAATGTTTCCTTCACATTTGATTTGATAATTGATGCATTATATCATAGAGCTAACCAAAGATGATGGATCCAAAACCCAGGATCTGATGGAGATCAGAGAGGAAGATGTTGCTTATTTTAGCTCCCTTATCGGAGATGAATCCCAGTGTTTAGAGGAAGCCAAGGACTCTCTCCTCCAGTTCATTCCTAGCGTGGTTGATGAGTCAATGAATGGTAAGCTTCTTGCTCCATTCACCAATGAAGAAATAAAAAATGCTTTGTTTAGTATGGAACCTGAGAAGGCCCCTGGCCCTGATGGGTTCCCTCCTTGGTTCTTCCAAGTTTTTTGGGATATTGTGAGAGAGGATGTCATTTTTGCTATCCAAGAGTTTTAGGCTTCAAAACATATCTCAAGAGGGTTCAAGTACACCTTTATTACCCTGATTTCGAAGCACCCATCTTCGAAGACAATGGCAGATTTTAGACCGGTTAGTTTATGTAACGTATCCTACAAAATACTAACCAAAGCCATGGCTAACAAAATGAAAGAAATATTGCCCGTCATTATTGACCCTGGTCAGGGAAGCTCTGTTCAGGGGAGATCAATTCTGGATGGTGCAATCACTGTCCATGAAGCTTTGCACTCTACAAGGCAAACCAACAAGGAGGTCTTTGCTCTAAAGCTTGATATGAACAAAGCTTTTGACCGCATTAACTAGGAGTTCTTGACGGCTGTTATTCTAAAGTTTGGCTTTCATCCTCAGTGGGTCAGGCTGATAAAAGAATGTATTTTCAAACCTTGGTTCTCAGTTTTGGTCAATGGCACGATAGCTAGGTATTTCCAGAGTCATAGGGGGCTTAGAAAAGGAGATCTGATCAGCCCAATGCTGTTCATTTTAGTAGCAGAGGCATTAAGTAGAACCATAAAAGCTGCTTGTAATGCTGGGTTAATATCGAGGATTAAAGCCACTTCACTCACCAGCCTAGTTTCTCACCAACAATTTGTTGATGACACTTTGTTGTTGACTCACTCATCAGTGGTTGAAGCCAGAAGGATTAAGAACATACTCCAAATCTACAAGGATGTGGCGGGACAAAAGGTGAATTTCAACAAGAGTAAGCTTTACTTCCTCAACACCCCAATCCAGAGACAAGCCAGAATAGCTATGATTTTGGGATGTTCGATAGTGTCTTTTCCTACATCTTATTTAGGCCTTCCCCTTTTCTATGGTTCTTCGAGAGAGTCGATGTGGAATAGAGTGGTTGAAAGAATTCAAAAGTAACTGGCTGGTTGGAAAGGTCATCTATTATCTCAGGCTGGGAAGCTTACTCTCACTAAGGCATCCTTACAGAGCATCCCGGTTTATTTTCTATCTGTGTTTAAGGCCCCTACCGTAGTTTACCAAAAAAATGAATAGCTCCAAAAGAATTTTCTATGGTCCGGGTCGAGAGGAAAAAAGAGGTTCCACCTTGTGGGTCAGGGCAAGGTTTGCAAGCCGAAAGAAAATGGGGGGCTAGGACTAAGAAGAGTTGCTCACCTAAACACTGCCTTGCTTGCCAAACAAGCTTGGCGTCTTATCAACAATGAGGAAAATGAGTGGACTACCATAATTAAAAGAAAATATCTTCAAGATACCGATTTCCTAAATGATTCGGTGCACGGTGGAGGGTTGATATTCTAGAAAGCAGTCTTAACAAGTAGAGAGGTCATAAAGAAAGGCCTAAGATGGGTTCATGGTAACGGGCATAAGATCAAGTTATAGGATGACAGGTGGGCCAAGGATGAAGCTTTATCTCAGTTTCCTTCCCTTGCAAGGATCAAAAGAATCACAGAGGATCTCATAGGAAGGAAAGTGGCTGACTTCATAAGACAGGACAAAGGTAGGCTTATCTAGAAACAGAGATAAGGATTCAAGGCTTTGAAGTTGAATCAGAAGAACTCCAAAGCATCCTACATCAACAATTCATTTCCATGAGACCTTAGCAGGATCATGTAATATGGGCAGCCATTGAAAATGGGTAGTTCTCAGTAAAATATGCATATATGCTAATGTTAGATATCGGGGACCCCACACTCCAGACTCAGTTGGTGTGGGTCAAAAACATTATTCCTAAAGTTGCTATGTTTTCGTGGCTAGTGATCCAAGGCAGGATTCTAATGATTGACAACTTGTTAAGGAAAGGTATGATAATTGCTAACCGATGTTCTTTGTGCAGGGGTAATTGGGAGTCCACCCACCATATTTTCCTTGAATGCCCGGTCTCTCTGAGTGTTCTCAATGGGTTGTTTCAAGCCTTTAGAATTTGCTGGGTCAGACCAGCTACCATCCTTGACCTCTTCCCAAGGCCCAGTACATTTTTAGGGAAGCAAATAAAACTTTTGATATCTTGGCTAATTTAGGGGTGGAAGCCACTGGGTTGGTCATTTGGGAACATGGGGTCCCAAGTGAAGTGGCTAAAATTATTCAAAATGATCGCCAATGATGGTGAAGTCGTGGGGATCAAAAAAAGGGAGAGCAGTTTCAATGTGGTTTTTTTCTTCGGTCCTTATTGTGATGGATTTAGTTTTATATGCAATAGGGGAAGGTTCCAGATGGATTGGTGGCTTCATGTTATGGAGTTAGGGGCAATGGATGAGGCCAAAGACCGAGGTCATGTTTTTGTGACTTGTTCAAGTTTCAGGAAAAGCAAATTTTAGCAAGTAAGGAAAAGTGTAGCGATTTCATGATAGGTTGAGCAAGAAAGAAAGAGTGTCATGATATCGTGACATGTTGGAAAAAGGGTCACGATATCGAGACAGGTTGAGCAAAAAATGAAGAGTGTCACGATTTCAGGACATACAGAGCTAGAAAGGAAAAGTGTCATGATGTCGCGACATGCTAGAATGAGTGTCCTGATATCATGACATGGAAAAAGAGTCATGATATCATGACATGTCGCATTGTCACGATCAAAAGAGAAGAGAAAAAGCATAAGGGAAAAAGTATCGTGATATCGCGACATGATGAGCAAGAATGAAAGAGTGTCATAATTTCGCGACATGTTGAGCAAGAAGGAAAAAGTGTCGCTTTTTGGCGATAAGTTAAGCTTGAAGGAAGAAGGGTCACTTTTTGGCAATAAGTTAAGCTTGAAGGACGAAGTGTCATGATATTGTGACATGTCGTATTATCACGACCAAAAAAGAAGAGAAAGATCAAGTGGAAAAAAATGTCGCGATATCACGACATGTTGGTTTTTCGCGGCTAAAAGAGAAGAAAAAGAGCAAGAAAGAAAAAGTGTCGCGATTTTGCGACATGTCATCTTTTCGCAGCCAAAAGAGAAGACCAAGAGCAAGAAGGAAAAGTGGTGCGATATTGTGACACGTCGCATTCTTGTGACCAAAAAAGAAGTGAAAGAGGAGGAAGGAAAAAGTGTCACGATATCGTGACATGTTAAGAGTGTCACGATATCGCGACATGGAAAAAGTGTCACGATATCGCGACATGTCACGTTGTCATGATCAAAAGAGAAGAGAAAAAGAATGAGGGAAAAAGTGTCGCGATTTCATGACATGATGAGCAAGAATGAAAGAGTGTCGCAATTTTGCGACATGTTGAGCAAGAAGGAAAAAGGGTCGCTTTTTGGCGATGAGTTAAGATTGAAGGAATAAGGGTCACTTTTGGGTGATAAGTTAAGCTTGAAGGACGAAGTGTCGCGATATCACAACCAAAAAAGAAGAGAAAGAGCAAGTGGGAAAAAGTGTCACGATATCGCGACATGTTTTTTCGCGACTAAAAGAGAAGAGAAAGAGCAAGAAAGAAAAAGTGTTGCGATATCGCGACATGTCATATTTTCATGGCCAAAAGAGAAGACCAAGAGCAAGAAGGAAAAGTGGCAAGATATCATGACATGTCACATTCTCGCGACTAAAAAAGAAGTGAAAGAGGAGGAAAGAAAGTGTCGCGATATTGCGACATGTTGTGCATGAAAGAAAAAGTGTCGCGATATCACGACATGGAAAAAGTGTCATGATATCGCGACGTGGAAGAAGTGTCGTGATATTGCGACATGATGCATTTTCATGACCAAAAGAAAAAATAGGGAGCAAGAAAGAAAAAGTGTAGCGATATCGCGACATGCAAGAAGGAGTGTTGCGATATCGTGACATGGTGAGCAAGAAGGAAATAGTGTCGCTTTTTGGCAATGTGTTGAACATGAATGAAAAAGTGTCACGATTTTGTGACATGTCAGATTTTCACGTCCAAAAGAGAAGAGAAAGAGCAAGAAGGAAAAAGTGTCATGATTTCGTGACATGTCGAGTTATCGCAACCAAAAGAGAAGAGCAAGAGCAAGATGGAAAAAGAGTCACAATTTCACGACATGTCATCCTATCGCGACCAAAAGAGAAGAGAAAGAGCAAGAAGGATAAGTGTCATGATTTTGTTACATGTCGCATTATCGCGACCAAAAAGAGTAGAGAAAGACGAGGAAAGAAAAATGGTCACGATTTCATGACATGTTCAGAATGAAAGAAAGGGGTGTAGCGATATCGCGACATGTCACTTTTTCACGACTGTGTCGCGATATCGCAACATGTCGTATTTTTGTGACCAAAAGAGAAGAGAAAGAGTGGGAAGGAAAAGTGTCACGATTTCATGACATGTCACTTTTTTGTGACCAAAAGAAAGAGGAGGAAGGAAAAGTGTCGCGATATCATGACATGTCGCAGTTTCATGACCAAAAGAAAAGAGAAAGTGTTAGGAGGTGATAGTGTCGACTGCCTGTGTTCTAATGTGTGTGTAATATTTTGTAAGGGTGTTGCTCTTTGTTGGTTGTGTGACCTCAGTAGGGGGCTAAGGAAAGACTGTCCCTATTGAGATCATGTCCTGTTTCAGCATTGTGCTATTTTTGTAATAGGTTTTGGGTCAACCTGTAAAACCCGATTGTAATGAATATGTACCTTAATTACCAATTTTTTTTTTTTTTGAAATATTTGAGGAATATTATGAAGAAATAAGTGAAGGGTACCTAGTACATGATGATAGCTCTATCATATTATATGCATAGGAGTTTACAAAGGTCTTCATAATCATGATAAACTGGTCAAAATGGTAAACTTGGGACAACAAACTGATAGAATTAGAATCTGAGGTGAGTGAAGAGTTGCAGAGAGCTGAATTCACTCTATAAGAATACCTTTAGGTAGCAAGCATTGAAGATTTATTTTTAAATAAAATAGATGAATTGAACTCTAATCTTGATGATGATGAAGAGTTGGCTAGACATACCAACTTTCTAGCAAAAAATATAAATTATTTCTACATATTTTCCTAGAATAACAAAGAATGGATAAAAGCTATGAAGAAAAGGATTATGCAGAACCTGAATATGTTAAAGTTAGCCCTGACATTTAATGATGAGGTTTAGACCTATACTAATGAAGAAATAAAGGGACTTCAAAAATAAATTAACAAAGGTAAAAGTGTTAGAAAAAGTAGTCTCAAAACCTCTTCAACTGCACAAGGGCCTGATATAAAAACTACAAAAATAGGACAAAGTTCACAAAAGGATAAAATTGAAGAAATAAACCTTGGGACCACCACAGATGGAAACAGAGAACCAATAGAAAGGGACAAAGGGGAAAATCAGTCTTGACTTCAAATGCTAAAATTTTTTATCCAAATATTCTTGATAAAATGATAGCTGCAACACACCCAACAAATCAGAGACTAGAGATGATGACAAGTGGAGGTTAAAATGGAGGAAATTGATAGTTACAAGACTACCAATATTATAAGAAGGGTAACCATGATCAAGATTAACATCAAGCATTGCATAATAAAATTCTGTAAGAGGTATACTCGAGTGACCTATCTTTGGTCAATTGTAGTTCCTTAGTATATCTTTTCTCTATCCCATTCTTATTCTTCCCCTTCATTTGTGCAAGAATTAGAGAGGATCCATTTAGTTGACTGAGATTATTTCTAGCAACTAAGGAATTGGAGACTCTTTATCACTACTCTTAGGATGAAGAGTTAGAATTCCTTTGTTACATCATTTGAATAGAGTGAATTATTGTATTAAATTTTACAAATCTGAGTATTCTACCAGACTCAAATTGTAATATCAAACAAATATTTAATATAAAATATTCAAAATTTTTCTTCTTGCAATTCATTATCTCATGTGTGTATGTTGCCCATTTATGTGTTACATTATTTGAATATATGAATGGTGCTTTATTTTAATGGTATAATCATTTATTCTTATTACATGATTTGAATGAATATAAATGAATTAGTTCTTATTTCTTATTTCAATCTATTTCATAACAATCTAAAATATTTGATATAATTACCCAATAGATAGAGCACAAATCCACTTTCTTGAAGCTTAAGTTGGGAGTTGTCTAGAAGCTTGATCAAAACAACTAAAACTTTTATTGCTTTATATTATCAATCTGGATGAGCATGGACTTTAAATGTTAAAATATTAAGTCTACCTCAAGGGTATCCTAACCATACATAGTATGTTTAGGAATCATAAAATACTTTATTCCTAGGCTAAAGAAGCTGATCGACTAGATTCAATAGCACTGATTGTGAATCAATGATTTTCTATGGCATGACAACCCCAAATTCCTAAGGACACTAATAATCACCACAACAGTAAAATGACATCATTGTTGAGGATCAAACTTGTAATATTTATTACAGTTTAATATCCTATAGTAAGTTAAATATTTTTAGCAATAGTTGGTTTACTATCAATAGGGAACACCTAGTTTAAATCTTAGGATCTTTCTAAGTCAGTATTCCTTGTGCATCCACTAGTTTCCAATAATTCAAGAATTCACAAGTCACAATATTGTTTTGAAATCCTTTCTACCATTTCTTGACATAAAATACATCTCAATAAGTATACTCTATGAGGTTGAGAGTGAAATAGGTCAAGCAATCTTGGCCATAACATCTTTTCTTTCTACACTAGCCATGCTAGTGACTCTAATGGGTTGATACCTAGGAAAATTAAGAAATCAAAAGGAGTAGATTGTGTTGGCAAAAACAAGAAGAATCGCTCAGGAACTATATCAATTTTTTTCTAATCCAGAGGTATGCTTCAGAACTTGTCCTTCTATCTCTTCACTAGGAAGTATTATTTCTAGAGAAATTTTTGATAATAATCGTATAGATAATAATCTTTTTGAAACTCTTCCCACTGTTAGTAATAATTTTGCTGCTATTCCACCTATTGTGATTATACAAAAAACTGTTAAAATTACCTTGCAAATATTCCTCCAAATCAAAATAACCAGAATGTCCAATTATGACAAACTAATAGATATAGACCTTTTTGATTACATGTAACCCTGCATGATATCCCTAGTAAAGCACATAAATATTTATCAAAATTTTAAAGAAATAATGTAGTAACAAGGGAAGACCACATCAAGAGTTTCTTTTACATTATGGATAGCCTGGAAGTCAATGAGGATGTAGTTTTAAGAATATCTCTTCAAACCTTAGAAAAGAATACCAAGGAGTGGTTTAATAGTCTACCAGATAATGAAATTGTTGATTTTTCTACAATGGAAACTACATTTATAAGGAAGTATGGAGAGAGAAAAAATGAACAATCTTTATTAAAAAAATTAGCTACTATAAAAAATAAATAGAATGAGACTCTGAATGACTTTAGTAGAATATTCACTAAAATAAGAAATAAAATCCCTACTACCTTAAGGCCAAACAACATCCAATCTATCTGTTTTTGTAAAAATAAGTTTCTAGGAGAATTCAACTATGAATTAAGGTATGAAAAAGTAGCTACTATTAACTTATGCATGGATAATACAATAGAAACTGAAAGAAATATGTTACATAGTGGGAAAATAAAACCTATATTCTCTAAAGCTAAGCCAACCTGATAAGAAGCCTAAGAAGTAGGATACAATTTGCAAAGAAGAACATAGCAAGATCCAATGGAGAGGTTGGCCAACCAAAAGACAAAAATGTTCAACACGATGAATAAGTTAGCCATAATAGAGAGGAATAAAGACAATAGTGTTGAATATTCACACTATCAAGCTGATAAATAGTAGAATGATAGTAGGCCACCATTTAGGAGAAATTTCAATAGGAATCGGGGAAATAAAAACTCTGATGAAGAAAATAGAAACAATAATAACAAGAATAATTGGAGAAAGAAAAAAATTAAAAATATTAAGACTCCATCCCAAATCCTATGCCCTCTGTTAATATTGCAAATTTGTTTCCTTATTATTGTTCATCCTGTGATGCTCCCCGTAATCCATATGGATGTGGATTATACTTAAGCATGCACAATAATGTAGACCTAGATGATGAGTCTAAAGAAGACATTAGAATTAATGTTTGTTGGACCCAAGAAGATGAATCTAGAGAGAAACTATTCGAAGAAAACATGGACTTATATAGCTCTAATCATCATCCTAAAATCTTAGTAGTTGAGAATACCAAATTTTTGCAAAGACCACATGATTCTATGTATGAAAGGATGGAACGAGGAAAATTAGTCCCAACAACACAAGAGGTAGAAAAGATCGAGGTAATCCATACCTTGAATTTAAGGAACAAAACTATGCCAAAAAGGATTGAGAAGGCTTCAACAAGTGAATTTAGAGGTCAAACCATTACAAATAAAAACTCATATAGAGAAAAAATGAAAAGAATAAAAAAGATAAAAAGGTAGTTCTTGATGTAATAGAAGTAGAAGAACAATTACAACAAAATGAGGAATGTACAAAAACCTTGGATGTTAAGAAAATAGAATTTGATGTTGGTTCAAAATTGAGTAGACAAAAGGTTAACATAACCTTTGGTGAATTAATGAAAGTTTAGAAATATAGAGAACAAGTCTGCAAAGCCTTTGGTTTGATAGAACAAAAAGAAAACCAGACATGTAATGCTACTAGACCTACAAATCATGAGACTAGAACACCCTCATCAGTTAGACCATTTTATGTATCTCTTAGATACAATTCAGATGTAGGATAAAGATATGTTATTCACAATTGTATGCTTGATAGTGGCACATCTCATAATATTATGTATAAATAGATAGATGATCAATTAGGACTCATTTGCACAAGGTATTCTCCTCCTATTTTAGTAATGGATAGTAGGCAAATACCATGTGTAGGGATAATTATTGGCTTACTTGTTTATTTGGATCAATATCCCAAAAAAGGCATAGTGATGGACATTGCAGTTGTAGATGTAGACCCTTTATTTTCTTTACTTCTAAGCAAACATTGGGTAGAATAGTTGGGTGGTTCTATTCAATTAGATTGGTCTTACACCACTATCCCCATATCAAGAAAATAAAACGTTACTCTTAGGAGAGAGCCATTTAACAAGTATTTTATAGAGTTGATAAAATCAGATGATACTATGATTAATTTGGTGAACTCTATAGAAGAGAAGGAAATGGAAGTATATTCAGTTTGACATACTTCATTTCTAATGGAATTTCTTGATGCTAAAGACATGGATTCCAAAACTAGACAACTAGTAGATGTAGAATTCACTAGAATACTAACTCAAGAAATGTGGGCCATGACATTTGATGGGGCAAACTAGGACAGGTGCAGGAATCAACTTGACTGATATCAAAGGTAATTACCTAGATATCCCATATATATTAGAATTTACTTGCACAAATAATGTAGCTGAGTATAAATATTTACTATTGGGACTCAGGAAATAAAAATAGCTAGGCATCAACTGCCTGATAGTCAGTGGTGATGCAATTATTCGATAGGTAAAAGGCAAATATCAGGACAAATATCCTAGGTTAAAACAATATAAAATTGAGTAGTATTAGAATAGATAATTTTTTTTTGGCATTCAATATATCGTACATTCCCAGAGAGCATAATCATATTACTGATTTGTTAGCAATAAATGCTTTAGGTGCAAATTGTCCTAAAATCGACACAAAATACATGGAAATATTCTCTACTATTTTTGTTTACAAACCCTCTATGTCTGATAACATTGTTTATCTCCAAGTGTTCCAAGATGATATTGATATCAAAGACTTCATGACCCTATAAAGTTAGTATGCATATGTGATATGCGAAGAGGAGGATGAATAAAAATTAAAACACATTATTGTAGAACCAGTAGAGGTAATATATTTAAAAACAAATAGAATTCCAAAAGGTTTAGTTTTATTAGAGAGCCTACTTTATGACTTTGAAAATGCATATAAACCACTCATCAAAGAAATAGAGGCTGATGATGTAAACATTGGAACAAAAGAAGAGCCCAAAGTGGTCAATATTGATAAAGCTTTGCCAAGAAAAGAGAAATAACAATATATTAGATTTTTGAAGAAAATAAAGAAGCTTTTTCTTGGAGTTATGAAGATTTAAAGACGTTTAATACTAATGTCATGACTCATATCATTCCTCTTAAAGAAGATGCAAATCCCAAGAAAAAGTAAAGAAAATTCAACCCCACTTTATATCCAATCATGCAAAAATAATTTTAGAAGCTACTTAATGCATAAATAGTTAGAAAAATAAGATTCTCTTCCTGGATAGCAAATCTAGTACCTATGAGGAAGAAAAATAGAGAAATCAGGCTTTGGATTGACTTCAAAAACCTAAATAAAAGCTCACTCAAATATAACTATCCTCTTCCTAATATGGAATAGTTATTTTAGGTAGAGGTTGGTTCAGTAAAAATGTCATTATTAGATGGATTTTTAGGATATAGTCAAATTCAGGTCAATCTAGAAAATAGACATAATACTGCATTCACTACTCCTTGGGGAATCTTTGAATATATAAGAATACCATTTGGGTCAATGTATGCAGGAGTGACATTTGAAAGGGCCATGGAGTTTACCTTTAAAGGTTTAATGTTCAATATAGTTGTCTACTTAGATGACATAAAAATATTTTAAAAAATCTAGAAGATCATCTTGAGCACTTAGCTATAGTATTCACCAGATGCAAAGAGCATGGGATATCTTTGAATCCAAAAAAATGTATTTTTAGAGAAATAGAAGGAAAATTATTGGGCCATATAGTATTTAAAAAAGGGATAAGTATTGATCCTCAAAGGGCGGAAGATAGGTCCAAGGTTTAGACCAATTGGTTCAACCAAACCTTATAAGGGGGAAGAGGTCCAAGGTTCAAATCTTGCGCCTCATCAGACTGAATGTTTGTCCCTTTTTTGGTGCTTTTAGTAGTGTAAAAGGTTTAAAATGATTGTGGCATGGTGGTTATAGGGGTAAACTGCATAAAGAACTGTGTGGTGGCTTCCAGGATGGACAAAATAGAATACTATGGTGGCCATAAAAAATTGAACAACCTACCTAGATTCATGGCGACTATCGATTCCACCATGTAAATTTTTTAAAAAAGGATGGAAGCTATTGCCAAAATTCATCCTTCAAAGAACCTCAAAGGAGTCAGATCATTCTTTGGAAAAATCAACTTTAGAAGAATATTTATGCCAAATTTTACTGAGATAGCCAAGCCAATAAATGATATGATAAAGAAATATGCTAACATAAAATGGACAAAGGAGAACATCAAAGTTTTTCAAAAAATTAAGGATTCCATTACCACTACCCTAGTGCTAAATTGTCTTGAGTACTCCAAATATTTTTATGTATTCTCATTTGCTTCAGAACATACTATTGTTGCAGTCCTTTCCTAGAAGGATGATGAGAAGAATGAAAGACCCATAGAATTTATGAGTATAGGACTAAAAGGAGCCCAACTAAAATTCAAAATAATAGAAAAATATGCTTATGTTGTAATACAAGCATTGGAATATTTCAAGGGTATTTTTGGGTCAAACAAAATTATATGTTGCATTTCTTTCATAACTGTAAATGATATGTTCACCTAGTTAGAACCTATAGGCAGTCTATCTAGGTGGATGGTCAAGTTACTGCAATATGATATATAATTCAAAGTAGTTTAGATCATTAGAGGATAGCTTTTAGCCAAATATATAACAAATAAATAAAGGGAAAACAGGAATAACAATGTCACAATTGATGAAATGCATAAAATTAGAAGAATTGGTAATGTTGAATGCAAGTGGTATGATGAAATTTTGATGTATATTCATACTTTATCATTCCCAAAAGGTATATTTGCAAATAAAATGAGATCAATGAAACAACAAGCACAAAAATACTATGTCCAAGAAGGTAAACTTTACTAGAGGCATCCGAATGGAGTATTATTACTCTGCCTATTTAAAAAATAAGTCTTGGATGCGATAAAATAATACCATGATGGATTCTGTGGAGGTCACTTTGCACCAAAATCCATTGTGAATAAGATCATGAGAGTAGGTTATTATTGGCCTACTAGTATGTAAGGGGTTGTCATAACTTCTAGGCTTTTGTAGGAAAGAAATATCTAGCAGCAATGCCCCTTAAGCTAGTAATTGTAGAAGCACCTTTCACACAATAGGAAATTGATGTCATTGGTGAAATAAATCCCAACTCCTCAAGTGGGCATAAATGGATTATTACAACAACAAGTTACCTTACAAAGTGGGTAGAAGCAACCCATCTAAAAAAGTCAACAACTAAGGTAGTCATAAAATTCTTAGAAGAAAACATTCTAATGAGATTAGAGTCCCAAATAAGTTGGTAACAAATAATGAAAAGTACTTCACCTCCTTAGAAATGATAGAATTCTATGCTAAATATAGTATAGAGCTTTCCCATGTTGAAAGTTATTATACCTAGGGCAATGGCCTAGCTTAATCATCAAACAAAAATCTGATAACAAGGATCAAAAGGTCACTAGGAAAAACTAAAAAGGGATGGGATAGTGAGTTGAAATTTTCTCTATGGGAAGATAGGTTGTCTATCAAGAGAAATACAAGAAAAACCCCATATTAGATGGTATTTTGAGAAAAATCCCTTTTACCCCCTCAGACAAAAAGAATAGCCTTGTCCTTGCTACTCCAAGATCATGAAAACCTAAATGTCCTGTAAAGGATATTATATCAAATTGCACTATTGTAGGAAGAAATAAGGGAAGACTTGAACAGGATGACAAAATAGACTCAAAATATAGTGTAAATTTTCAATAAGAAAGCTAAAGGTATACCATTTTTCAAAGGAAATATAGTCATTTACTAGGATCCTAAAAATTAGAAACTTGGAGAGAAGGGTAAGCTTGAACCTAAGTGGTTAGGCTCTTATCAAATAGTTCATATTGTTGGATAGTACACTTAAAAATTGTAGGTCTTGGAAGGGGAACAATAAATATTCCAATAAATGGCCAACATATGAAACTATACAGGAATTAAATGAACAAGTCATCACCCTTGAAACATTCCAGTTAGGTAAATTTTGATGTGTATTATTTTCATTTCATGTCCTTAGTCACTATAGGGTGTTAGCCTTACATTGTAAGTTTTGTGGTTAATGTTTTGTTTTGTCTATTCTGTTATAATTTATTCTTAATCATTTGAAAAAGAAGAATTTGGATTAAAGACAGATTATATTGACAACTTATAGGTCAGATTATTTAGCAATTATCCCATAGTATTGGAGCTAAACCAAATTAAGTTGGGAATACTACAACATTATGCCAAAGCCTCACATCTATCATAAATGTTAAATTTATTCTAGGATCACTAGAATGGAGTCATCATTGGTGGGATGTTTAGGTCAAAACATCTACACTCTTTTCTTTAACCTATAGATCCTTGATCCAGAATGCACACTTAAATTTGCAATTCATATTAATTCTTCTTAATCAAGAAGAAAAATATAAATAATGCAAAATGGACAAGTGCTTGGGCTATCTGGATAACCTCTACTAGGGCTATAAATGCTTGAATGGCAATAGAGTAGGTCCAAAGGGAATGGAGGTCATCTCCAGTAAAACTATATATGCTTGTCTAGCAATGGAGAAATGCAAAGGTGAATATATTTCAGAGTGAAATATTTAATAGGCCTAACTCTTGCTTAAGTGATAAAATTTTGATTGATCAAAGAATAAAAATGAATACAAACACCCACTTCAAGCCAAGGCATAATGAAACAATAAATTTTAACCAATTCTTATCAAATTCACCTTAAGATATTGCTAGACAATCTATATTTCATAAGAAAAAGTTCATTTGATTTTAAACTAAGTCCTTTGATTTTATTTATTAAAAGCAATGTTAGTCCCTTTTGTTGCTTTTTCAGTTTGTAGATGATATTTTTACAAAGTTGGTTCCTAGAATTGTTCTTAGCATAAGCCTTTGCAAATCATGTTTTTGGTAACCAGAGAGTCTGAGGTTATCATGTGCATCATATTTTCTCCACTTGTCTCAGTTAGAGCCTGTGTTGGATCCTTAAAACCCAACTTGAAAAGTACCGATAATTTCAAAATTTTTAAGTAACTCAAGCCAAGTGGCCTCTAAATTTTTGAGCCAAAAGAGTAACACTGTCCAAAAGTACCAAGTTTGCTAGACATTTGAAGCTAGGTTGATCTCTCCAAACTCTGATCAGTACACTCTTGGCATCATTACAAATTTGCAGTCCTTGAATACCAAGTTTTCAACTCAAAGGGTAATTGTCATGGGGTCTCAATCTAATCATAAACCCTTGAGTTTAAGACCTATAAAAAATTGATGTAAAATTAATTCTAAGTTTTTCAAGTAAATACCTATTTCATAAGGTCACCCAATAACTATATTCATGTTGGTCAAATATCTACCTAATCAACAAAAACTGCATTTGTGCGCCCTAGATACGACCAACATTGAAAGGTCGGAGGAAAGGAATGTCCTCCGTGCCAATCTCTAGAGGGGGTTGGTTCCCTTACTAATCCTAAAACTGGTTGAAGACTAGAGATGCAGGAAAGAAATCAGAAAATAACAGAAAGAAAGGGAAATATGGCCACAGGCCGAAATGTAGGATTTGGGGTAGACTAATAGCAAGAATTCTACCAAGTTTTATGACAACATGTAACAGAGGGAAAGCAACAGAATTTCACTCACACCTTAGCAGAGACAACCTCCAGATTGCATTCCAAAACAAACTCACTTACCAACAATGTTTTAAATCCAGAAATAGAATTTTAAACTTAACAACAGGAACATGAGCATAAACAGAAATGCTTAAAAATAGAAGGAAATCCCACACATAAGAATGCTTGCAAATTTTAGAAGCCAAGTCTCTTCTATTGATGCAGAGAACTTAGAAAGTTTTCTTGCAGAATGTCCAACCTCCTTACAATAGAAATTTGATTAGTATTTATAGAGGTTTTCACCTCTTTCATTAAATGCTCATGGAAACAAAATGATCGCAGATCAAAAACAAGAGTGAGGAAATTCCTCCTTGGAATCACTAAAAATCCAACCATTTGGGGCAGCGATCCATATTTCAGGGGAATATTCCTAGGAAATCAACAACTTAGGCATCGATGCATAGAGAATTAGGAGATATTCAATATCTTGGAAATGCACTCCTACCTTGAAAATCATGAAAATACTCCCTGCGCTTCTATGAAACTTCTTTCTTCACTCGGGATTCACAATTCAAATTACTTATCGCCACCATTATTTAATGCTTGCAAATCTAGCATTCTTGAAGTTTTGACCATAATCCTTTTCACCCAAAAATTACATCCACCCTTTGACCAAAAATTAGCTTCGCTCGATCATCTCTTTATCTAGCATGCACACGTAATTTCCCTTTAAAAATGCGTTCACCCATGGGAGGGGCGAACAGGATGTTCACCCCTCAACCGGGGTGAACGCAATCATGTTTTTCTCCCAAGGTACGTTCGCCCATGGGAGGGGCGAACGGGATGTTCACCCCTCAACCGGGGTGAACGTAATTGCACTTTGTCTTCGGGCGAACGCAATCGCATTCGGGTATTGGAGCGCGTTCGCCCATGGGAGGGGCGAACGGGATGTTCACCCCTCAATCGAGGTGAACGTGAATGCATTTTTCCATACCCATTCTTTGAATTTTTGAACTTCCTTTTGTCTTCCCTTGATATTTCATTCACCCCAACATGGGGCGAATGGGGTGTTCACCCTATCTTTGGGGCGAACGCACTGGCACTTCAAAAAATTTTAAGCCCTTCAAAATTTTCAACTTGATCTTTCATTGTTTTTTTGTTTTTACAAGCTTACAGACGCCTTCATTTTTAATGTATTCAAGGTATGGCGAACCCGAATCTTGAATGAAGTTTACAAAACACTTATAACGCCAATGCAAAAAGAATACATATGTAAACAAATCAGGAACATATGAAATTATCTTCGAAATAAAATCTGCCATATACAATCAAAATATTGCATCAAAATATTGCATCAAAATACTCCAACAAAATTGTCCCAATGTGGCAAGGTGCAAAATTGCCAATATTTCTGGTGACTCATGGGGTATCCAGCTCGCATGGATGCAAGCGATCCCAAGCCTTTATTCATTGGGCTATAGAGTCTTTTCTCCCAGCCACCTTGGTTGGCATCTTCGCTGATGTCGTAGATGCCTTCTGGCGCGCCTCCTCTTTAGCATGCTCCTGTTCTTCTACTGCATCTGCTACCTTTAGCACCTTGGCTCATTCTGCCTCCTCTGTTGCCTTCGCTACCACCACGTGCTCTTCACCACTTGCTCCTCTTATTCCTTGAGGCTCTCAGTCATAACTTCATAAACTGTCACAGCCTCCTTCCAGGCATGAGTTGTAAATAAGCATGGGACACTGAGAGATTCATAAATGAAGCGAAGATTCTGAACATCTGTTAAACTGAGACGTTTCGCTCGTTGAGCCAACTCATACAAGGATAGCTCCAGGCACGTGTATTTTTGCATTAGGGGCAACACCTATGCTTCTATGAGAGGCTCTTCCCATGCATCAATCTCGGAGGTATCTTCAACAAACTTCTTCCAGAGCACCTCCAGTTGTTCCATTGGCAAGGGCTCACCCCACTCATCTATGAAGGTCAAAAATCCCAACTCATCAATAGTCTCAAAATGAGACATGGAAATAGTATGCTCATGTTCGATCGTGTTGAGAATTTCCCATCCTTCCCTTACTAGGTCCATTCGCTAAAAATAACTATGCAGAGTGACTTTGGCTTTGGACCAGGCGTGATCCATTTCATTGAGTGGGTGAATGTTCAAATTGGTATTAGCTAGGGCTTGGATCTTTACTACCATTTCCATGTGTGGTGATAGCATCTCTTCTGTGGTGTCGATCAGCTACTACCCTAGTTGTATCTGTATCTGCACCTCCCACAAATAGTGCAACACCTTAACGGCTTGCGCAACCAACTTCTCATAGTTTTGTGCGAAACGAAGATGTGTTCCCTTGACATTATCCAATGAAAAACCAGTAGCCTATACTACTTTCTCAGCTAACTACTTCTTCATATCCTCAAGCTACTGCTGGAGCTTGTGCATTTCGATCCTAGTGATATCACACTCCTTCAAGTGCACTTTGACCTATTGGTACAAATACTCATTTTTAGTGGTAGTCTTCTCCTCTTGTGCTCTGCTTTTTGCCAGGGCAGTCTCGAGCTCAATAATTTTGTTTTCATTTTCAAAATACTTTTCTTTATAATGCTCATCATGCAAATATACTGAGCTCATATCCACCTGTATGTTGCCCATATTTTCTATTGGATTTATCCTGGTGAGGTCCTCTATGATAGTCTCGCTGACATAGTCACTTGGCAACATTTCTCCCTACGACTTCTGAACCAAGGGTGTGAGCTTAGTGTGGTGGGCTTCCATGGCAATAGGATCAAAGGTGACCTTCTTGATTGGTCGAGCTGGAGCTAGGGCCTCCTTATGCCTCATGCTCTTCAACCACTATGAAGAGCTCATGTGTGCCCAGTTAATCTTCTCCACATCGGGCTACTTACGGGCCACCTGTACATCAAGCACTATCTACAATTCCAAAAATGGGGTGAATGGGACCAAAACATCTGAGCGACTAGGCTCAGTAGAAGCGGATGATACAACCAAAAGGGGTGGAATGGAAATGGTGGACTTGATGGAGGAAGTAGGTTCGGCTATAGTTACGCTTACTCTAGGAGGAGCTTGCATGCTCACAACTTCAATGGTAGTGGTGGCGGCAATGTAAGGGGAAGGATGCAAAAAGGGGTTGGGTTTTGATGCATATGAACTAAAAGAAATGGAGGATGAAGAAATGGGAATAGAAGAAGGAGCAGCAGTGACCTCAGGAGCAGAAAAATATGGAAGTGAAATGGATGTGGATGGCATACCAAATGGCGGAGAAATAGAGACTGATGACGATGGAAGTGAAATAGAGGAAAGTGGAACAGAAATCGTTGCGTGCTCCGAAGAAGAAGAAGAGGGAAGAGAGAGCGTACCTTCGGGCGTGGGCACCATGTGATGTGGAGATGTAGGTGGCTATGAAATTATTTCCTCTTGTTGTGCTTCCACCCTCTCTTCAATGTTTACATTCTCTTCACCATCCATGACCTCCATGTGAGAGCTTTTTGACTGATGCTCTTCCTCCTGTTCTTGAATCATTGGAAACACCTGCGCAACTTTGGTTGGGAGCTCTATCATGGGTGAAGGATCAATAACTACCATTGACACATTAGTAACCATAGGAACTACTACAACTAGAATGGTAGAAACTATGGCAACCGAAACCATAGGAGCTACAACAACTGAGACCTCGATGGTAGAAGTAACAACTGCACTAGTCCTCAATTGGAAATGGAGGCACCTTCGACATATTTTGCTTTTCTAGCATAGGCGCTTCTTCTACCTATCACTTTGTTCATTGAGATCTCCATTTAAACACATATTGTTGTTCTTCTTCCTCTGGAGTCTCATCTTCGACCGTTGGATGATCTTGTTCGGTTTCGCCTTCGTCGTTGTCGGAGTGCTGGAAGCTTTGCGGTAAAATATTGGTGAAGGCAATGGGCTGGTATGAGTCTACATACCAAAAAAAAAAAAAAAAAAATACCCCATCCAACTCACCCCAAAAAAAAAATTCCCCTCCCCATAATAAAATTATCTAATCCTCAAATACATTATCTTCTCTTTGGCTGGTGGGTTCACTTTGGTGGGGGGGGTTTTAATGGGGGGGATGTTCTTCTCAATGTGCCAGTTCATGTCCGACCCATCAAAATTATTTCTATTCCTCTGAATATCTGGTCGAGGACAACAATGAAAAGATTTAGCTTTTACAATAGCTAAAAATTTACCTAGAGGATCATATCTCCAATGTTGCGATAGTTCTATCAAGCCCAAATCTTGCAGCGCCACTATCAGGAGCTGATTCTATCCTACTTGGCTCACCTCTAGACTATCGAATTTGAATGACATATTGCATGTGGTCTTCTTTTCGTGCCCAACTCCATATACATCATTTACGTAATTTGTCTGCACACAACTTCCATGGTGAACACATGCTCTATGGCAAAGTACGACAACAAAAATGGCTTACCCGTGAAACCAAAAATTCTCACAACTACGCCCTAGGTAAGCAGAAAAATATCGCCCTTTTCCTGCACCACAACTGCATCTCTTAAATTTCGTGGCACTCTCTCACAGGTACCACAAAGCAATTCTATCATCGGTCCCAAAAACCAACTATTAAAGCTGTAAAATGACTCCCTTCTTGACAAAATGGGAGTCCACATATAAACTGGCAGAGGTTCATTTTTCTTGCCCACCTACGTTACTGCAATGAAAGAGAAGCACCACTGCAGTTGAAAGAAGAAAAACCATACCAAAAATGACATGTGCTTAAATGACCCTGACTCCCCGGTCTGCATTTTCTCCAGCTGAAAGTTCAACCTCCGGGAAATAAAGTCGGCCCAATCAAAGAAAATGGGGTTGTTGCCTTGCCTCATTGCTATGGGAGAATAAAATTCAACCTTACAAATACATTGTGCCAGGGCCGCCTGCCATTTATGCATTGTTCCATCCGAAGGCAACCCAGCGACCCATGCCAACATTGAATATATATCCAAACTCTTAAAATATGATAGCGGCTTCGATAAATTGGGAAGCTGCCCCATCGATGGCTCTTTAATTAACTGGGTCTCCATAAACTGGTGCATTGTCACCGTGGAGACATATCTATCTTCTTGTTCATCTGTATGCAACTTCTTATTAACTACGTATGAAGGGGGCTTCAGTCCACAAGCAAAAGCTTCCCAAACCTCATCCGGAGTGATGGTGAACAAAATTTCCCTTCTTGCATTTCTGACAGCCTTGGTAAATGGATCATAAAACTGGGCAATAAGCTGCACCAGCTCAGGGTATGGATGAACCGATGGACACAAATACCAGAACAACTATGAATTATAAGGCACTATCAGCCAGCTGTTCGAGGATACTCCTTGGCTCACCGTCACCTCTACATCTTGCCTTAATCTCTCCACTCCTTTATGAGTGATAAGGCAGTCTCCAATTTCTGCCATAGAGTCCTCATATGGGTCCAAATCGACATAGTCATTTTTTTGAGCCCTTTTCGCTCTAGAGCCTCCTTCCTTTTTCTTTGACTTCTTGGGCTCTGTAGCCTCTATGACGTCTTTGGGCTCCTTGCTCCATTTTCCCATTTTTATTTTTCTCTAAATCTGACAAAAATTCTGAGCACTCTCTGAACTCCTCTACAGCTACAATGCGAAATACAACAATAATTTTTTTAAAAAGAACATAAACTGTGGGCTTTTACCTCATCATTTATATAGAGCCATCCTACAACTACCACAATAAATGTTGCATTAATAGTTTGCACCTTCGAGAGCAAGAGAGTATTGATTCGCTAGTCCGACACCATTCCCTATGCTTCAATGGTTTCTCCTTTGGTTCACTGCCAGATCTTCCTAGAAAAGCGTGCCTTCTTCGCTGTGTAATTTCATTGTAGATCGTGCCCTAGCACCTGAAGCTTGTTGGGAAAGCTAAATCGGCCACTCAACAACCAATAATAAATACTTGCCGTTCCTTGGGAAAATAAACCTTCGACACAATGCACGTTTTAAATTTAATGCCCTTTTACCTGTATCCCAGCTCTCCGATTATCGCCACGTAACCAAGAGCGCAATCTGTTTTACAACGTGCTTCCGAAACTGATGTGACTATTCCTTTTTTTGGAAAAATTACTTTTAAGCACTAAGCAATTTTATCCCTTTTCCTGATGACTTCGAAACTCAGAGCTACATGTCATACTTCCTCATTTTAGGGCACCTTCGAATTGCTTGGAAATTCCATGGCGAATAACCTTCTTAAAAAAATGTTGTCTGCTTTGCTTTTTTGCCCATATTTAGAAAATCAGATTTTCTAAAAATAACTTAAGGCTTTTTTTTTTTTTTTGTGATTTTTTCTTTGTTTTCTCTCATAAGTTTATGAAATCATAAGGTTCAAAGAACTTGAGCTTTTTTTTTTTTTTTTTAAATATACAAAAATAAAATCTTCTTCACCTAGTTCGACGCATTTGCCAAAACCAAAGGCGAACGGCCTGTTCGCCCATCATCCAGGGTGAATGCGATGTTAATATCATGCTTGTTTTCGTCAAACGTGACATTCAATCTTGTTAATGAGTTTACCCTAATCAAAAGGTGAACAACCGTATTGTACCTTATCGAGGCGAATACAATTCTGAATATATTCCTTTAATATCTGCATTGTCCTTTATTCTTGAAATGCGACATTAATGTTGCTAATGAATTTAACTCTTCCTTTTGTCACATTGCTCAGTCACCTCATCCTTAGGGTGAATGGCCCTCTCACCCCTACTTGGGGTGAACGCATTTTGTACACGATGTATTGTTTGTTCTTTCTCCCGAAACATAGACATTGCCTTTCTTTTTTTTTATTTTTATTTTTTATATATATATGTATATGCTAAAAAAGCATCAACAATTTTAAAACAACATATCGAAAAGAATATTTACATATGTACAAAGTGGTACCTTACCAGAATATCATCATTGAATATAGGCCTTCAAATGAAGACCATTTACTGGAATGGGGAGATCACAACCCTCCAGATCATGAAGGTGGTAAGCATTTGCCGAATTCATCATAGAAATTTGAAAAGGGCCTTCCCAGATAGCATCAAACTTATGGTGTTTCCCTGGCTTGGCCTTCTTTTCATTCCATTTTAAAACTAAATCTCCCACCTGGAAACTGCGTTCAGTTGTTTTCTTTCCAAACCACTTCTTCATCTCTTTAGTGTGCTCAACAAATGCTTGATAAGACTGCTCCCTATCCTCCTCTAACTGCAACAATTGTGCCAACCTTGCACTCATAGGATCATATTCTTCATCTTCATCCTGGAACAACTGCAATGTTTGGAGTACTAGCAGCTCAATATGAGTGGGAAGAATAGCCTCTTTCCCATAAACCAAGGCATACGGGGAGGTTTTGATAGATTTCTTCACTGAAATACGATCCGCCCAAAGCGCTTGATTCAACAACAAATGCCAGCTTCTCTTGTTACTGCCCATCATCCTTTTTAGGATTCGTAGCAAATTTTTATTGGTAGATTCGGCCAACCCATTCCCTTGCGGATAATAGTTGGATGATGTCTTCAAATAAATGCCATATTTTCTAGCAAACTCTATGATTTTGGCCCCAATGAAAGGAGTGCCATTATCAGTTACGATCGAATCTAGGATGCCAAAATGAGTAATAAGCCCTTCTAGGAAAGAGATAATAGTAGCTTGATCGACCTTCTTGGTGGGAATAGCCTCCGCCCATCTAGTGAAATAATCAGTCACCATCAAGATGTACTTGTGCTCCATGGAAGAATGTGGATCAATAACTCCAATGAAGTCAAGACCCCACTGTTGAAAAGGTGCTTCCACTTGGATTGGGCGTAGGGGCAAAGCTCCTTTCCTAGTTCTGCCAACATATCACTGACAACTGTCGCACTATTGACTTACTCTATGAGCATCGACGAATAGAGTGGGCCAGAAATAACCCGCTCGAATAATCTTTAAAGCCATGGGCCTGCCTGCATAATGACCTCCAGAGAGTCCAGAATGACATTCCTCTAATATTTTCTCCTTCTCGAAAGTTTTCACACACCTGAGAAGAACTCCATCAATATTCTTGTGATACAATCCATTTGGCAATAGAACGTACTTGAGCACTTGCAGCCTGAACCTCCGACACTGTGAAGCATCAAGACGAGTTGGACATCTCCCAAAAGTAAAATAGTCTACCAACTCTTCTGTCTAGTCCCGGTCATCCATAGTATGATTTGCGCAAATTCTTTCACCAATGTCCTCCTCATGCGCTGCATCCAACATCTCCAGTGTAGCACTTTTGGCTAACTCCTAACATAGAGCTCACCCATGAACTAGCTTTGTTGGTCGGATCTCCACATCATATTCTTGAATTTTTGAGACCCAACCTGCCCTTTTATCGCCTAGTTCTCCTTGGAGTATAAAATTTCGAACATCAGGATGAATAATGTAAACAATAATTTTTCTCTGAGAAACAAAGTGTTAGAATTTCTTCAACGATTTCATCATCGCGTACACTTGCTTCTCGATAAAATTGTACTTCTCCTGATGTGGTGCAATAACTTGGCTCAAGAAGGCAATTGGCTTCTCTTCTCCATCTTCTTGTTTCTATGTCAAGACCACAACATAGCTCTCTTGCTCACCCACTGAATAGAGAATAAAATCTTTTGAATAATCAGGATTAATTAAAACTAGAGCCTATGTAATTCTTTCTTTGATTTGCTGAAAAGCTCACCTCCTGGCTTCTATCCACTTAAATTCAGTATTCTTTTTTAAAAGCTCAGTCATGGGCTTCACAACCTGAGCGAAGTTGGCAATAAATTTGTGGATGAAATTGATTTGATCGAAGAAATATTGTAGGTCCTTCTTATTGGTAGGCAGCGATAGTTTCATGAGCGCTTCAGCTCTTGCAGGATCAATTGCCAATCCTTCCTATGAGATCACATGACCCAACAACTTTCCTTCTTTAACAACAAAGATCGACTTCTTGGGATTGATGGAGATCCCGAACTCGTGGCACTTTTCAAACACCTGCCTCAAATGCGCAATATGGTCTTCTCTTCGATGCGAAAACACAGTCATGTCATCAAGATATATCACAATAATTCTATTTAGTAACTCATCGAAGGTGACATCCATGGCTCTCTAGAAGGTAGCATCGACATTTGAGAGTCCAAAGGGCATCCGTTGGTAGGCAAATGTGCCCCACTTGGTGGTGAATGCTATTTTATATTGGTCTTCATCCTTCACCTAGATTTGATTATATCCGGAGAAGTCATCTAATAGTGAGAACCTCTATGCACCAACAACCACATGAAGAATTTGATCAATTTGCGATAGGGGATAATGATATTTTAATGATGCCTGATTCAGGTTGCAAAAATTGACACACAACCAAATATCTCCATTCTTCTTCCAAACTGGGACTAGATTCACCACCCATGTTGAGTGCTTGATCGGGTAAATTATCTTCACTTCCAACATTTTTAGTAATTTCGCCTTCATGAGCACTTCGATTTTGGGATTAATAGGGTGCTATTTTTATCGAAAAGGCTTTACCCCCTCCTGTAGTTCTATGGTATGCTGGATCACGTTCTTATCATATCCCTTTAAATCTTGATAGCTCCATGCCACGATGTTAGGGTATTCATAGCACAAATCCTTAATGCCTTCCAATTCATCTAACATACAATCAGTTCCAATTTTGATAACTTTCTCAGGTTCCAACTGTAATTCTTTGTATTCCTTGGCATCTACCTTAATCCTGTGCTTGTCAGCTCTATCATTTTGATCAAATAAACTTTCCAATGAGATTAAACCTCTGGGAATGTGATTATTCTTCAATTGAATCATCCCCTCTTTCTCTTCTTCAACAAGCACTCTATCATCTGCGCTAGCAGCTTCTCTAAGTAAGAAATTAACTATTTGTTCATCATTGTCAAATACTTGCCAATGAAGATTCTTATCCAGAACCGAAGGTCTATAGATCACTCTAACAGTCTTGGGCTTCCAAACCACTTGCTCCATGGGAGAATAATTTGCACCAAGAGAGGCTAAAATATCTGCATGTTTATTCTGCTCCCTAGAAATTGCTTGAATGTTCAAAGTGGTGAAGGCTTCAAATAAATCCTAGACTCTGTTGCGATAGGCTTTCAGGTAGTGCTGCTTGGACACACACCTATTAGTGGTCTGATTGACAATAAGCTCAAAATCACCAAAAATCTGCAGTTGTTTAATGCCCAACTTTTCAGCTTTCTTCAACCCAAGGCATAATGCCTCATATTCAGCTGCATTATTTGTGCAACTCCAAGTCAACCTATAAGAATAAGTTTTTTGTAACCCTTTGGGAGAGATCAACACGACACCAGCCCCTATGCCATTCTTACATCTGGCACCATCAAAATACAATTTCTATAACTGATCCGTGTCGGACTCCTGAGAATCGGGGACTTCTTCTTTGGTTTGCTCAGGCTTAGTTATTGTATAACAACCAATATCTATCCCGATCATTGCATTAAAATTGGTGAGCAAAAACTCATCTTCGAGGTGAAGCTCACCCAACGCTTCTTCCATCAAATCGACCTCTTCTAGCTCCTCAGTCATCATATTAACCACACCTGGAGCTTCTTCTTCTTCCAACTTTTCAATGTGAAAAGGTGAAGGCTTTTCATTATGGATACAAATCCTTTTTCCTTTGAATGGTATCTCCAAATGCGAGTAATCTAATGAGAGGTATCCTCCCAGCTTAGTCATGAACTCCCTCGAGAGGCACATGCTAAAGTATGGCTCCAGGTCCACCACTACCACTTCTTGGATGACTATGATTTATGGCATACTATGAAGGACAATGGGAATGTCTTTGATCACTCCCACTATCTTGACCGGAGTCCCATCCAGCTACAACACTCTTGGGCTACTCCTTGTATATTCCATCCCCATCACTTCACATACTGCCTTTGGCATAATAGTAGTTGCAGCTCTAGAGTCGATCATACAGTTGTGTACAATCCACCCTTCCATTCTAAGTGACAAATAAAATGGGGGCGGTCTATTCTTTCCTGTCACTGAAGTTGGTAGCACTTGTGCTAAGACTATTTGAGAAGGATCCTCCTTCTGATATTTTGTAGTTTTCAAAGATTCTTGCAACAAGTCAATTTGCCCTGGCAGCTGTAGTGCATCATACAAGCTCACTTTTGCAGGTATCTTCTTCATCTCTTCCACAATGTTGTAACTTGAGATGCCCAAAACCTTCTCTTCTGTAGCCCATTCATACTTTTCTCGATACTATTGAGTAGCTTCTACTCTTTGTCTCTTTGTTAATGATGGGTACTTGAGCCACTCTTTGGCCTGCTCTTTTGTCTCATTCGGTGCTTGAGCAGCTACTACGGGTTGCGAAGTTGATGCCTTAGCTTGCACCCTTTCTTGAGCTTGCTTAGGCAATAAATCTCTTAACTTGATAGAATCCTCCCCCTTAGTCCTTACATCGGGTGCTTTCACTGGAGCTTGTCATTTTTCCTCCTACACCTTTGGCTCTGTAGGCACCTTCAAAGGTTCGAGCTCAGCTGGATCTACCATTACTGGCTTCTTCTCGGATCTCGTAAGAACCAAAACTTACTCCAAAGAAGGCATCATAAGATTGTGATCAGCTTCCCTGATCATATTGACTTGTCCGCCAACTGAACTCTCTGCTAGCATTTGTACATAATTCATATGCACCATGCAGGTCTCTTCCCCATGAGGATCATTGCATGTTGAGCACCAATACACCTTTTCTGTTGCGCTAGTTTCCTCATTTTCTAGCACTGTCATGCTTTTCTCAGGGCCTCTACTAGCAGAAGCTTGTTCCCTCATAATTGGTGGAGTTTGAAATCTTCATGACCAAAAATCAGCCTCGACTTGCTTCTTCCTCACCATCGTAAGCTCATTTGATATCATCCTTAGGGCCGAGTTATTAGATTTTACTTCTTGCAATAAAGTCATAAGGGGATCAGGATTAGAAGATGTGGTCGATGCTGGCAAGGGTAAAGGTGCTTGCGATGTAGGTAGTAACAATGGGGTCGAAGGCATTGGCAATGTTGGGAAAGGAATAGGTGTCGACAATTGGGGTACTGATTGATTGGGCAACTATAAAAAACTTGGAGCTGGGCATTGTGGGGTAGGGATCAGAGCCATGTGAGGTGGGCTAGAACTCCATGAGGGAACTAGGTACATGGAAGGCATGGGTTGCAAAAATGCACTTGAATACAAATACTATGGGAGATCAAGAAGAATGGGCATAGTCATTTTTGGAGGAAGCCTACCGACTGTGATCATATCAGATTCGGCCTTCTGGGCTTGTGTGTACAAATATGGGAATGTAGTTACATTGGCTTGTCGTACGACCATACCAATTTTAGTGCTAAATACCCTGAGATAGTAGAACACAGCTTGCTCATGTGTGGGCCACAAACCATCAAGAATTCTCTGCCAGCTTCGTGCGAACCTGATGTTGAAGTCAACTATCTCCTCTTGTGGATGCCTTTGAATTGTTGTAAACTGATGCAACAAGGAGTATGGGTCGGCTTGTTCATGAAAATTTTTAATCAACAACTCCGCCAACTGATCCCATGAGGTAATAGTGCCCAGTTGTAGCGATCGGTACCAATACAACAATTTTCCTCTTAGTGATAATACCAACAATTTTATCATTACATCTTCATCTATTATGTCATGGATGGTCGCAAGAGATGCCACATCTTGAATATGTTCATAGGTTGTTTTACCAGTACCATCATAAGTCGACAATGCCTTCAAAGTTGCTTGAGGCACTAGATTCTGTGCTTGCAGGTTCAAAGCCCCTGAGCTATTCCATGCTGGGAACTACCTGGGTGGAGGATTCTGAGCCATATGGACTGGTATATGAGGTGTAGTGTGAGGAATACTTGTGGTCGTGTGAGGTGGAGGTTGAGGAAAACTCGTGGTAGTACTCACTGGACTTACAAGAGTAGAGAATACGCCAGCTAATCTTGAGGATGTGATAGATGGTATATGAGATATGTGGGGTAATGAGGATGTACGTTGAAAAGTAGCTAATTGAGGATGTTCCCCTAGCCTTTGAATATCAAGCTCGTAGAACTCAATTTGATGATCTAGATTTTTGGCCTTCGATCTTGTATTCATGAGACACAACTTTCGTTGTACTCACGTTTGGAGATTTTTGGGTAAATTCGAGTCACCAGATGTTCTAATTTCACAACACAAAGGTGAACATCAAACCTTAATACTATTGAAAATGAAACTTTTCAGTCCCACCGGGTGTGCCAAAAATTGTTGGTCAAATATCTTCCTAATCAACAAAAACTACGTTTGTGCACCCTAGATACGACCAACATTGAAAGGCCGAAGGAAAGGAATGTCCTCCATGCCAATCTCCAGAGAGGGTTGGTTCCCTTACTAATCCTAAAACTGGTTGAAGACTAGAGATGCAGGAAAGAAATTAGAAAATAATAGAAAGAAAGGGAAATATGGCCACAGGCCGAAATGTAGGATTTGGGGTAGACTAATAGCAAGAATTCTACCAAGTTTTATGATAGCATGTAATAGAGGGAAAGCAGCAGAATTTCACTCACACCTTAGCAGAGACAACCTCCAGATTGCATTCCAAAAATAACTCACTAACCAACAATGTTTTAAATCTAGAAATAGAATTTTAAACTTAACAACAGGAACATGAGCATAAACAGAAATGCTTAAAAATAGAAGGAAATCCCACACATAAGAATGCTTGCAAATTTTAGAAGCCAAGTCTCTTCTATTGATGCAGAGAACTTAAGAAGTTTTCTTGCAGAATGTCCAACCTCCTTACAATAGAAATTTGATTAGTATTTATAGAGGTTTTCGCCTCTTTCATTAAATGCTTATGAGAACAAAATGATCGTAGATCAGGAACAAGAGTGAGGAAATTCCTCCTTGGAATCACTAAAAATCCAACCATTTGGGGCAGCGATCCATATTTTAGGGAAATATTCCTAGGAAATCAACAACTTAGGCATCGATGCACAGAGAATTAGGAGATATTCAATATCTTGGAAATGCACTCCTGCCTTGAAAATCATGAAAATACTCCCTACGCTTCTATGAAACTTCTTTCTTCACTCAGGATTCACAATTCAAATTACTTATTGCCACCATTATTTAATGCTTGTAAATCTAGCATTCTTTAAATTTTGACCATAATCCTTTTCACCCAAAAATTACATTCACCCTTTGACCAAAAATCAGCTTCGCTCGATCGTCTCTTTATCTAGCATGCACGTGTAATTTCCCTTTAAGAATATGTTCGCCCATGGGAGGGGTAAATAGGATGTTCACCCCTCAACTAAGGTGAATGCAATCATGTTTTTCTCCCAAGGTACGTTCACCCATGGGAGGGGCGAACGGGATGTTCACCCCTCAACCGAGGTGAACGCGAATGCATTTTGCCACACCCATTCTTTGAAATTTTGAACTTCCTTTTGTCTCCCCTTGATATTTCGTTCACCCCAACATGGGGCGAATGGGGTGTTCGCCCTATCTTTGGGGCGAACGCGCCGACACTTCAAAAAATTTTAAGCCCTTCAAATTTTTCAACTTGATCTTTCATTGTTTTTTTTTGTTTTTACAAGCTTACAGACGCCTTCATTTTTAATGTATTCAAGGTATGGCGAACCCGAATCTTGAATGAAGTTTACAAAACACTTATAACACCAATGCAAAAAGAATACATATGTAAACAAATCAGGAACATATGAAATTATCTTCGAAATAAAAGCCGCCATATACAATCAAAATACTCATCAAAATATTGCATCAAAATACTCCAACAAAATTGTCCCAATGTGGCAAGGTGCAAAATTGCCAACAATTTCCCACTTCACAATATGATAATAAAATCTCCTTCAGTTTCATTTTGGCCTTAAAAATTGGTTCACTAAAAATAAAGGTTCAAATTGTTGTTTAGATCCAAAGGTTTTTTCCCTCGTAAAAAGAAAATGTGAATCAAACCAGAAAATAAAATTAACCCCCTAAGGTTGAATAGAAAAATTCCTATTGGTCACCACATTCGGATACTCAATGACAATTCGTCTACCCAAAATTAGCTTGACCTAGCTATTGGTCAGAAATAAAAGGCCCAGATCTACCTATCATTAAGAAACGAATGGCTATGATTTTTTTGCCAACACTTCGATGCCCAATAATGATTGGTCAATAGAAAAGGAAAAAAAAAAAGACACCACAAGAGGTCAAAGTTCCCAAAATTTGTACCATGGAGAAGAAAAGAAAGAAAATAAAAATTAAGACCCTTTAATAAGTTTCCTCACCAATTAAAACAATAATTCTTATTGGTCCGCTAGCATTTGAAAACCCGACGATGATTGGTCCACCTAAAGTTGGTGCAACCTAGTGATTGAATAAAAATAGAGGGTCTATATTTGTTCTCCAGTGCTACGATGTTGAGTGGCTATTGGCTACCAAAACAAGACAAAAGACAACACCCCATGAAGGATAAAGTGTTGAGTTCTACCATAGGCAGAGCAATATTAAGATGATCGTGCCATGATTGGAACAATAAAAGAGAACCTTCACGAGGGTGATGTGATTAATTTTTTTTACCTAAATTCCTAGGTCATCTTATTCCTTGTGGTAAAATTCTTTTACTAAAGGTCTAGGTTTACTCCCCATTGTCTTCCAGCATCTTCCCTAGCAAATGAATAAATTTTGTAATCTCTATGTATTTTTGGTACTACTAAGGTATACATATATAAAACTGAAAGTAACATGAGATCATATTTTTTTCTCTACCATGACCAAGCCTAAGCACTACCATGATCTTAGGAAATTTTATATTATAAGGTCTTAGGATCTCTTCACCAAAGAATCCAAGTCTACATGAGTCTACAAAAGCATTCCCCCCTTCTTTTTATGAAAACTTAAAATCACTCAATCAAGGTTATCGAGAAATAAAAGAAGAGCTTTGATTGGTCCACAAAGAAATGATGCAATCTAGTGATTGGTCACCAAGAATAGACATCGCCTGGTGATTGGTTAGGAGAAAATGACAAACAAAATCACACCATGGAGAGCAAAGTGATAAAATATTTGTACCACGAGTCAAAAAGGGGAAATAAAAAGATATACCACAAAAAGAGACACAACTCTCATTGGTACGCTAAGAAGGTGACACCAAATAGTGATTGGTCAGGGTAAAATGACATAAAATATATACCACATGTATGGGAAGGCATTAGAAATGTACCTTGAGAGGCAAAAAATTAAAATTTAGACCATCCATCTAATTTAATTAAACCTCCATGAATTAGGTGTATTATCTAATCATTAAAATGCCCCCCCTCCCAGATTCTAAGGTAGCACTTATTAATTTCAATTAACCACCAAAAAGGAAAATCTAAGTAGTGATTGGTCCGCCATAATTCGACGCTTCCTGACTATTGGTCGAAGAATAAGGATAAAAGATAATGCATCACAGGGAAGAATAAAATGAGTCTTGTCACCATGATGTAGGAAGAAAGTGTAAAGTATTTGACTGAAATAAAAAGGGTAAAATGATATTGATTTTTCTAAAGCCCTAAGTCCTAAGTTTCGTACATCCTCTATGTTATCTCCAAGATCCTTAAGGTTGAGTTATGCATTCCCTAATAAATAAATTCTCTCTTCCAACATGGTATTATACCATGACTTCAAAATTTATGCATATGTGAAGGTCGCATGACCCCTCCTATACCAAAATATAATTTAAGTTGTATTAAATAGGGCTTGATTAAATAAAATTCCTATTGGTCTATAATTAAGTGGAGATAATTGGTCTAAAGAAAGTGATAAATAAATTGTACCTCGTAGGAATAATAAAATTAGAAGGCGTGATATAAAGAAATAATGATTTTTCCCAAAATAAAAAGGGCCCCTCTAGAAACCTAAATTCTTTCCTAAAGGTTTGAATAAAATAAAGAAAAAATTCTCATTGGTCCAACAAGAAATGATGCTTCCTAATGATTGGTTGGGGAAAAACAACAAACAAAAATGCACCACGAAGAATAAGACACCAAAATTTATATCATAGGAGGAAGATGACATTGAAGTTGTACCCCAACGAAAGAAAAATTAACAAGGAAAATATCCCTATGAGGAAAAGCAAAAGTATTCCCTAAGGTTTGATTTAAATAAAGAAAAACTTTCTCCTTGGTCCACCTCACATTAAATTCCTAGCGATTTTCTGAAGAATACAAATAAATAACTTGTTCCACGAGCTCAAGATAACAAAGGGTTTGTACCACGATGAGAGAAGAAAATAAGGAATACCATAAAAGGGGTAGGATATTTTTGATTGGTCCTCCATCAAGTAAGCCAAATGATGATTGGATTGTGAATGAATGGTTGATAATAGTTCACCAATTTAGTAACGGATGACCCAGATTTATCCACTGAAGCTAGAAAACTCGATGGTGATTGGTCGAAGGAAAATGATAAAACTAATGTACCCTGAAGAGATGTTGAACAAAGACTTACTCCATGGCAAAAGAAAAATAAAATTTCAAGGCATTTGGCTTGAATAAACAAAAATTACCATAGGTCCACCATTGAGTGGTGCTCTACGATGATTGGTTGGAGGATACAGACAAAAGAAATGGACCACGGGTGAGAAAGAGAAATACAATGTAAACAAATTGTACCCTATAGAAATAATTTTTTGGTGTAAGCTTAAGTCAAAGGGAACTTATCAATGGTAAAGGAAATCAAAATACTCTCTTAAATAATAAATTCATAGCGTAACATTAGGAAAGGATAAAATTCCCTAAACTTTAGTAATGCTATTGATATTCCTAAGTCCATCATACCAAAAGCTCTCTTTTATTTATTTATTTTTCTCCTGCTTCATTATCTATGACCTTGTCATAGGAAATATTGCCTAAATTTTCAGCTCGAAAGAAATTGTTAATTTTTCTAAGGTCTATGACCCCCTATATTCATCCACTTCTCAATATTTAATTTACCCCTTTGGTCAAAAGTCCCCAGCCTAAAATCTAAAGTTTTCAAAGCATAGTTTGTCTACATAGAAACATTAGATTTGATCACCAAGATCATGGTTCTTTGTAGCAATTGGCTAAGATATGAATGACCCATATTGGCTCTACCAAGAACATGATAGATGGCTTAGATATGACCACCACAAACATGACACTAAATGACGATTGGATTAAAATCAATGGTCTACCATGACCTACCATAAAAATGTGGATGACCTAGAATGAATAACTAAATAATAAGGGCTAAATGATGATTGGTCAAAGGATAAAGATAAAATGCTTGGACCATGAGCAAAGCATTGTAAGTTTAAAATTTGATTTTTTTAAATTTTTTATTTTGATTTGGTTAGTGTAAGAAACCCCTATGACCAAGGAACAAGGATGAGCAGTCTCCTCCCAACCATAACCCCTCATAAATATGAGATATATGCGTATAAATAGGGAATTTAACACACAACCACCATAAACCCACCCCCTCACACACTCACCCACACTGTGGTTTGAACCTTGGACCTCTCAAAGAAGAGCCAAAGTTTGAACCATTGCGCTGCCCCTTAGGACAAAATTTGAATTTATTCTGACTAATGTATCCAGATCATACATAGAAAATAGGTCACATCATGGTGCCGTAAAGGTCTTTATGAAAAAAAATCATTGAAGTCATAATCTAACAATAACAAGTAGCGAAAGATTTAAGGAAAGCCTCCAAATAGATCCTGAATCGAAATGACTAGATTTTTGGTACGTGTTCTAAGACAAATGGATATGATCTAGACTAGGGTGATAAATCAAAACCAAAGACACATATACCAAATTAAATTGATAAGCACATGTATTTTTAGACTCTCAAAGAGCACACTCACCAAGGTGAATAAAATTCTTTATTCAGATTTCAATAGGTGCACGAATCAACGATCCGCTACAAAGGCAATCATAAGAATACATATTTTTAGGTAAAGTTGTTATGAGAGATGATATTGTAGTTAATGAGTGACAACAAAGGAAAGTAGTAGATGAATTTTTCATTGCAAAACATACATAACTCCATATTACCAAATATTATCAAAGTACACAATGCAATGGTGTTCTGCAGTCATTTCACCATTACAAAAAGCCAAAATATTTGTACTGGAGAAATTGTAGCCTATAGGAAATTATACCAAATAATAGATAGAAATGGCTTCCACCAGCTCTTATATTAAAGTTCTAGTTTTCAGGTCAGAGCTTAAAATGCTCATTGAAGCTACCCCATACCAGAAATTACCAGCCCAATATTCCAATAAAGAAACTCATAGATTTCAGGTCTATCAAATATAGAAAAAAGGTTCATGCCTGAAAAATATTGGAAAATAGAACAAATAGCCATTTTTAGCTATTAAAAGATGGAAGAAAGCTATCAGCACCATCCATATTACATAGTCTATACAATAACATGTGGGTATGCAATTTGGCTAGACTCATCTTCCTTAGAATATACTACTTCTCAGACTGGTTGTCTTGGTTGGCATTGAATTTCGATCTAAAAGCAAGAGCAATTAAAGATCACAAGAATAGGTCCCTATTTATAATCACCCAAAAAAATATTATCAAGTTATTTTATATTAGACATGCCACCGAGATTTTGGATAGAAAGGTATTGGCCATTCAAACACAATATATGGTAGGTACCACTTTCTATGCAAAATTATTTGATTATAATGAAAGAGTAGCTACTCATTTTCTAGTTCATATATCTGCTTTGCATCCATGGGTAAGATATTATGCCAATATGATTAACATATTAATAGGGAAGGTAGACCTAAATTGGGTAGAAAAGGAGTTCATGTATCTAATAGCCTAGTGCAATAGGATAGATCAACCAACCATGTACAAGCAGGAAAACCTGATTTGTGAGACTCTAGATAAAGAGCTTTAGGAATTGCAGGGGGTGATTTTGAGATGAGATCAGGTAATGCTGCTCTTTACACATTACTCTTTTCTTATACATTTGATAGTCATCCAAATGGTTGAGAGTACAATTACTAGCTGGGGAGAGTATATCAATAAATTATACAAGAGAAGATCCCATGGATATAGGAGTGTGACAGTAGCTACGCAAAATTTTTAGTCAATTCCTCCTAGAAATCTATTCTAAACTTTGTGGTGAGCTTCCCCATAATATTGGGGTAAGAATAGCTACATTCCTTCATGAAAGTAAAACAGGGGATTTTTTTCTACCTTGAAAATATTTCCCATATAAGAATATATGGCTCCAAAATTTCCCCAAAGGACTTGCCCGTATTCTGCCTGAGGTTAGTTGTAGCATTAGAGATCATTAGGTAGGTTACATAGGAAACTAAAGCCAGGTGAGGAAAGAGGGAAGCTAAAATTCTATGGGTGAATATTTCTTACATAATGGGGCATCATTTGTATAAAGGTTATCATGCTCTATTGGCATCACTAGAGCAAATGGATTCATATGGCTTCATAAAAATCACTTGGAGATCCTATGACCCCCACGACTTCTATAACAATACTCTCATAGAAAATACATCATATTGGGTAGTAGAGCACAGAGAAGACACATTTGAAAATTGAATCTAGTTTATCCTATGCATGGGAGGATCCTTAGAGAAAGTATGGAAGTCTCTTGAACTACCACATTCCAACATTGAAATAGTAGATAATTATCCTATAGAACTAATGATACTTAGAAGCTCCACAATCGACCTAGTTTTTCTTCTAATCACAACCACTCATCAAGAGAAATATAAGGATCCCATTCTAGAAGTCATCAATAAAGAATATGAGTAGGTGGAGATAATGGTGGAAGTCATAGACTCTATGGAGAATGTAATAGGGTAATCCTCTAGAAATTATTCATTTCAAAGCACCAATATAACAACCATAAAGGGCAAAGAAATAGTTATTACCTCTTATACATAGATGCAAGTTACTCCTATAGACTTGGCTAAGGTAGTGATGATTCCTAATCCTAATTAAGAAGCCATAATAGGTCATCCTAAAGTGTTCCCTACCAGCATAGTAATAAATAAAGAGAAGTGAAACTATAGACACCTAAAACACGTCATGTCGAGGGTGACTACTCATATGGACATGCTACAAGACCATATGGAGGATATTGGACAGTCTCCAAGATAGAGTAGTGGTTCTAACCACTCAATTTGGGCTCCTTGGCCTAATCAATATGAACCGTAGTCCAGATCTATGGTTTATAGGCTGAACCACGACTGAGACCTACGGTTTACAGTCTAGACTGCAATTGTAACTTGCGGTCTTAACTAAAGTTCAATTGGCATTCATCTGAGCTAAATCGGTTTGAACGACCATTTTTTCTATAAGAATATGGTTAGAGGACGAAGCTTCCAATCCAATTGTCCTAACCACCCCTTCTTGATCTTGGCTTCTCCATGAAACCACCCCTAGCCCTTGGGTAGTCCTATAAGTACCCCTCAAAATTAGGGAAAATTATAAGAGAGAGAATTGGATATTTGAGCAGCGAAGCCTTGTCAAATTGTACACTCAACTAAGTATACTAAGAGAGAGAGATATTCCACTTATCCCCTACTTAATTGCCAATATTCATGATGAATTGTATTATGGATGCCCTAGGAACCTAGGAGAGCCAAGAAGCGCATAATAGGGCAAAAGAAGGCCCTTCATAGTGAATCAATAACAAAATCAGTCTGAGGACGTCGAAGGTGACCATTGAACATCAACTTGGACAAGGAGTTCAAGCCGACTGCCCTTGATATTGAGGATAAACCTATCAGATTGCTAACCGTGGCTTTTAGCCACAGTTTATAGTGTAGACCACTCACTAGAGCCGTGGTTTGCAACAGAGGTATCACTGCATTATATTTTCCATTTCTATCCAGTTAATTAGCTTAGTTTAGCTATTTCTAGGGTTCAATTGTAGTTTAGCAGATTTCTGACCGATAGAATTAGGTTAGAATAGTTTCTTTGTGTTAAGCATAAAATAGGACAATAATGGATTCTTTATGCACTTTTATGCTTTATTTTACATAATTGATCCATTCATAGTGTAACTATTGTCTTCCTTCATGCAATTCTATAAATCTTGATCCAATTAACATAGTTTAGAAGTGCTTTTTACACTTTCTTTATTATACATGCTTAATGGTGTCTTTATGCATTTTTCCTAAAAGAGCCTCATCATGAGAGGCTGCCTACATTTTTGACACTTTTATGTTGTTTCTTGACCGTAGAGAATAGATTCAAAGGAGATGCAACCATCAAGTTCCTTCCTCTATGCGAAGAAGAGGGCAACTCCACCCTAGAGCAGTTTGTGACTAGTTGAAAAACAACATTAATGCACCTACCCTATTGAGGGCTTTGGCATTGTATTAATCGTATCATCATTTGGGTGACCCTAAGAGGGGAATGATTTTAATTGATATTCCTTCTAATTATTAATACAAGAAACATTTATTTTGTTGAATATATGCAATCTTGTCATTTTTATGCTTTGAATGATTGAATAGGACTAGTACAATAGATGGGTGCACACTTTTTGGTTATATCAGAAGGTGATAATGATAGAACTCTACAATTCTAGCATCTGACTGTGTATTTTTGGTTTTTGTGACTTACAGGTACAAACCACAGCTACCAGCTATGGGCCAACAATTGAACCACAAGTTCAACCCGCGGGCCACAGTCATAACCGTAGCCTAGACCTATGGTTTTCAACAAATAATCAAATTTGGAATGAAATTAAGAAAATAAGAAATAAAAAGAAATGAATTAGGTCTTAGTTTGAATTTATATTTTGTGTCGTTAGAAAGGTGTTGCTAGGAACAATGAATCTCTAAGGTGTTGCTAGGAACAATGAATCTCTAATTTTAATGGCGATCTAAACAACTAGGGGGTCTAGGTAGTGTTTTAGAGAATCTAGGCTGCAAGTCTTCTGCTCCACCCACTTGTGCCTTGAATGATCATAGTGTGAGTGTTGTCAGGTTTACTAGAGAACATGGAGAGGCTTCTAAGTGTCCTCATGTCACACACCTACTATCTGTGCATGGTGGTTCACAATATAGGACATAACAGAAGGCCAATGCCATCTTCACAAATAGAGGCAAAGGCACAACACATCATTCCAATGGGTATAGAACCCACAAGGTCGCTCGTACAGGGTAGGGATACCAGAGGTCTCCCACGGTTGATCAGATCGATAGGTCACATCGACTGGTATCAGAGCAAAAATACCAACTGCTCCAAGATCAATTGGAGGATGCTCGCCTAGAGAGGTAGCACATTGAAGATGAGAATATTCAAGTGTAGAGGCTCATTAGACAGAGACTATATGAGTAATGCATGCACAAATAACGTATCCTAGCCCAGAAGGAGTGCATGGAGCAGGAGGATAGGTTGGCTAGGGCTGGCCTATATCCTCATGATGAGCATAGAGAGCATGTATATAGAAAGGATTTATTACAAGTTGATATGCATCAAGAGAAAAGAGACGCTCATACTCATGCTAGTGTCGAATAGAGGGTGAAGAACACAAGCTTATACTGAGAGGGGGGGTGAACAGTATAAGACCTCTTTTTACTTTTTCCTTTATATTACAACACAGTAAAGCAATATTCCCACAACAATATCAAAGCAATGCATAAAAATCATCCACAAAGTGACAACAATTTTAACGTGGTTCACCCAGAATGGCTGGGCTACGTCCACGGATAAAATATTTCACTAAATTTTATCAATCAAAATTTTGGGAATACCTTTCCCGATTACAATGTTTATGGGCACCAACCCAAAGGAGACACCAATCCCCTAATCTCTGAGTTCGTGGGCCCCAAGACCCCGGAGACCAATCCCCTCGCTCTGGTCGGTGATCCTCTAGAAGACCTCTCGCCTCCGCCGCCCTTAGCAAATGGAACTCTATCCACAGAAGACACCTGTCCTCCCCGCTCTCGGTCGGAGACCTCTGTCCTCAACTCTATCACCTCCAAAGCTGGTCCTCGAATTTGCACTAAACACAGTCCTTCGGTCTAGCACAAATGTCCTCGTTCTCTTCTCTCGATCTCGCACCAAACACAGTCCTTCGATCTGGCACAAATGTCCTCGAAACCGCACCTATCTTGTCCTCAACTGGTCCTCAAATATGGTTCACAGAAGTTGTTTCACAAGCTTCCACTAAAGCTTGCTTGATCTTCACCCAAGTCTTCACCAAGACTTGTCTCAGATCTGCTTTGCAAGTTCTCACTAGAACCTACCCAAACTGCTCCACAAGCTCAACAAAAGCTTGCTCAAATCTGTCCAACAATCCCTCTCAATGATTTGTCCAAAACCATCAAGGCTTGCGCACTATCTCCGAACGTCGCAGAAATGATGCACCCAACAACTTTGCACTTTTTTGCTCCCTATGCATTCTTGCTTCGCACTTAGCTCGATTCTGCATGACTCGCTCTTTGCGCACCGTAGACTTAACTTGCACACTTCAACAATGCATTCGATCACCTCACAACTCTCCAAACAGCCCTCCTTTTATACTAACACTTTCAAGATCAAAACCTTGATCTTAGTCGGCTGCACAACCCTAAACTACGTCGGCTACAAACCCTAATCTTCGTCGGCCCAAATTTAACTTTGTCGGCCTCACTGCCTCTACAACTCTTCTGTAGCTTCTACCGTGAAACTACAACATGTCACGATATCGCGACACCTTTGCAACCGTATACCTTCTTTTGGCTTTTGTCGTGATATCGCGACACTTCAGCCTTTGTCGACTTCAACTACGTTCTTGTCACGATATCATGACACTTCTGTCTTTGTCAGCATCAACTTTGCTTTTGTCATGATATCGCGACACTTCTCCCTTCGTCGACCTCCTTTCTGCTTTTGTCATGAAATCGTGACACTTCTGCCTCTGCAGACTTCGTCTTCACTTCTGTCGCGAAATCGTGACACTTTTGTCTTCATAGCCTTCCTCTCTGCTTTTGTCACGAAATCGTGACACTTCACCTATGGAAGACATGCTTTCAGTTTCTGTCATGAAATCGTGACACTTTCTCCATCCGTACGCTGCCATCTCAAACTGTCACGAAATCGTGACACTTTCTCTTCCTTGCACTCTTGTCTGCTTGCACTAGCAAAAATGAAACATGTCACGAAATCGTGACACTTTCGCTGCCTTGTGTTTTTCTCTGCCTTACGCCCGCAAAAATAGAACATGTCATGAAATCACGACGCTTTCGCCTTTGAGCTCTTCCTCCTTGAATTTGTCGCGAAATCATGACACTTCTAGCTTTCGTACGTTTTCTTTGCAGCCTGTCACGAAATCGTGACGCTTCTCATTTCAGACTCTTCCCTTTGCTGCATGTCGCGAAATCGTGACAGTTCTTACTTGGAACATTTTCATCTGCAGCATGTCGTGAAATCGTGACACTTTATCTTGCTTCCACTTTGTCTTCTGACTTGTCGCGAAATCGTGACACTTTTTCTCCTTAGCGCTTTTCTTTTCTTCGGGTCGCGAAAACCCGACATGTCGCGATATCGCGACACTTTTTCTCCCGGACTCTCTCTCCTACATTATGTCACGAAATCGCGACATTTTTTCTTTCGGACTCTCTCTCCTGCAACATGTCACGAAATCGCGACACTTTTTCGTCCGTTCAACCTTCCTTGCAATATGTCACGAAATCGTGACATTTCTGACTCCGAACATTCTCTCTCCTCTTTGAGTCACGAAACTACGACATGTCGCGATATCGTGACACTTTTCTAAAAAGCTTTCTCTCACCTGCTTAAGTCGCGAAAATGCGACATGTCGCGATATCGCGACATTTTTCCAACTTACTTTCTTTCGAACCTGTCATGCCGAAACCTTCATCAAAACAAATTATTTTACATCAAATCAAATTCCTTCAACAGCTTCTTGACATCAATGACAACTTATTCACTTGAGCAAATGCAATGTACCCAAGGTACCCAAAATTGCCAACAATCTCCCCCTTTGTCATTGATGGCAAACCTTTACTGAAAACACTTCTCAAGAGCCAAAACTGAAACCAACTCGTGCTAACAACTGAGAATCTTCCTTTGAAGTTTTGCTCCCCCTGACTTGAAGCTTTCCTCTTCACTTGAAGCTCTCCCCCTTACTCATATCTCTCCCCCTTTGTCATCAATGGCAAAGGGTCACCTTTGGGGCTCGGGACTAAGAATGAGCCTCTTAGCTTAGTCCCTCCCCCACCTCCCGATGAGGTGATTAATTCCGGGGTGGGAGTAAAACTCCCATTAGGCACCGATCATCATCGGCGTCTATAACTTCCTTGCCGGGCCTTCTCTTGAACTCTTTGTCCATATTCTTGTTCCTGTTCTCATCCTCGTTCTTGTCCATGCCTTGATCCTTGGACCTGTTCATACCACTGTTCCTATTCCTCGTACCTTGGAAGTTCAGCTCTACATTGTCTAGCTGTGTGACCTTCATTGTTGCACTTATAACAAGTAACAATGTTATTTCTTTTAGGCATACCTGTTCTTTGAATCCACCTATTCTGCCCAAACCTGTTTTGACCAAACCTGTTCTGGTTGAGCCTATTTTGATCAAACCTGTTCCTGTTATTTACCTTGCAATAGACTTCCTTGTGCCCAAACTGTTGACAAGAGTAGCAATACCCTTGAAAGAAACTAGCACTTCTAAAATTGTCGTTTACCTTCTTCACTTGAGCCATGCAATGTGCAGCCATGTGACCAAACCTGTGACACGCAAAACATCTACCTTGAAATTTTCTTCTATTTGACCTCTTGGGTCCCGAAAACTTCTTCTTCTCATTCTGAATTCTATTTTCTATTTCTACACATCTATCACTCAAGGACTCATTCTCTGAAATACTCTCCTCATCAGAACTCTCTTCTTTTTGGAATCTCTTACTAGATTCCCCAACCTGTTCCTTGTGCGGCTTAACAAAACCAAGGCCTGTTTTATCTGTTGTCTTTCTTTGACCTTTGATGAGTGACTTAACCTTTTTGGAGCTATCTTGAAACCTCGTAAAGCTTATCCTTGTACTCTTTAGTTTCCTCTTTCAAAGAAGCCATTTTCTGTTCTAACTCACTATACTCAAGAACCTTAGACTCTAACTCATCCTTGAGTTCTTGTGTCTTAGCCATAGAGACGTCGAGACTTTCTATAAGATCATCTCTCTCCATACAACATTCATCTAACTTATCCTTGAGTCTAGCATTCTTCTTTCTTTCCTTTTTCAAAGCACTAAGAGCGTTAGTAAGTTCACTTTCTAGATCCTTTATTTGTTTGCTTTCTGAATCATCAAACCCTTTTTCAGATTTCCTATCACTAGAGGTGCTACCTTTTTCAAAAACCATACATGCATCTTCCTTATAGTTTTCTGAAGCATCCTCATACATACTAGAAACCAAATCATTATTTGTGCAATCATCCTCAAGGTGACCAAAATTTCCACATCTAAGACATTTCATGATAATGAATCTATGTTTCGGTTCTTCCTCTTTTTCTGATATGAACAACATCTCATTTTCAGTATCACTTGAAGAACTTTCACTATCACTACTAGAACACTTACTTGCTTTGTCTAGGTAGAAACTCTTCTTGTGCTTGTGAGAATACCTCTTTCCTTGATTGTTGCGCTCATCTTTGTTTTTCCCGTGATGCTTGTGCTTTTCAGAATCCTTGCTCTTAGAATCCTGTATATCTTCATCACTTTCATTCTTGGGAACAGTACAGTCAGTAGCATAATGACCAAACTTTCCACAATTGAAACATCTTATATTTTTCATGCTTTTGTGCTTTCTAGAGAACTTGCCTTTCTGTCTGTAATATGCCTCTTCATCACTGGAAGACTCATCACTCTCTTGAGTCTATTTACCCTTGGATTTCTTGGTAGCCTTGAAAGTTGCCTCTTTCTTGACATCAACCTTCACTTGAGTTCTCAACTCAAATGCTGCAAGTATACTATGGAGCTCATCCTTTTTCAACTTATCCAAATCTTTAGCTTCCTCAATAGCAAAAATCTTTTCACTAAATCTATTAGGAAGAGATCTTAAAATCTTATCACAAACATCATTTTCAGCAAGCTCAAGACCTAAGTCTTTCATGGAGTTAACAACCTCATCCATACGAAGCATGTAGTCACTAATATTTTCATCATCATTCATCTTGAGTTGTTCAAACATACCTTTGAAGTGTCTCAACTTAGCCTTTCGGACATTTACATCACCTCGTGTGAACCACCTCGCAATCTGTTTCCACATTTCCCTAGCTGTCTTGCAGTGAATCACCTTGGTAAGATCTGCCTTCTGTAAACCTTTCAGGATTGCATTCATTGCTTTTGAATTGCTGTGATGTAGGAGCCTTGTCTTCTTTAGTATAAGGACCATGTTCAGGAATAGTGTACCCATCTTCAATCACTTCCCAAACCTCATTCCCAAGTGCCATTAGATGAACCTTCATCCTTGCACTCCAAAGACCAAAATCTGACCCATCGAGAATAGGTGCTGCATTGCCACTTGAATAATCCATTGTGTTCTTTACTAGCTTTTCCTTCAAGCTGTTAAACTTTTCGAAGGCACCCGCTCTGATACCAATTGAAGAACACAAGCTTATACTGAGAGGGGGGGTGAATAGTATAAGACCTCTTTTTACTTTTTCCTTTATATTACAAAATAGTAAAGCAATATACCCACAGCAATATCAAAGCAATGCATAAAAATCATCCACAAAGTGACAACAATTTTAACGTGGTTCACCCAGAATGGCTGGGCTACGTCCACGGATAAAATCTTTCACTAAATTTTATCAATCAAAATTTTGGGAATACCTTTCCCGATTACAATGTTTATGGGCACCAACCCAAAGGAGACACCAATCCCCTAATCTCTGCTCCGGCTGGTGATCCTCTAGAAGACCTCTGCCTCCGCTGCCCTTAGCAAATGGAACTCTATCCATAGAAGACACCTGTCCTCCCTGCTCTGGTTGGAGACCTCTGTCCTCAACTCTATCACCTCCAAAGCTGGTCCTCGAATTTGCACTAAACATAGTCCTTCGGTCTAGCACAAATGTCCTCGTTCTCTTTCTCTGATCTGCACCAAACACAGTCCTTCGGTCTGGCACAAATGTCCTCGAAACTGCACCAATCTCTGTCCTCAAATCTGGTTCACAGAAGTTGGTTCACAAGCTTCCACTAAAGCTTGCTTGATCTTCACCCAAGTCTTCACCAAGACTTGTCTCGGATCTGCTTTGCAAGTTCTCACTAGAACCTGCCCAAACTGCTCCACAAGCTCAACAAAAGCTTGCTCAAATCTGTCCAACAATCCCTCTCAATGATTTGTCCAAAACCATCAAGGCTTGCACACTATCTCCGAACATCGTAGAAATGATGCACCCAACAGCTTTGCACTTTTTTGCTCCCTGTGCGTTCTTGCTTCGCACTTAGCTCGATTCTGCATGACTCGCTCTTTGCGCACCGTAGACTTAACTTGCACACTTCAACAATGCATTCGATCACCTCACAACTCTCCAAACAACCCTCCTTTTATACTAACACTTTCAAGATCAAAACCTTGATCTTAGTCGGCTGCACAACCCTAAACTACGTCGACTGCAAACCCTAATCTTCGTCGGCCCAAATTTAACTTTGTCGGCCTCACTGCCTCTGCAACTCTTCTATAGCTTCTACCGTGAAACTACAACATGTCACGATATCGTGACACCTTTGCAACCGTATACCTTCTTTTGGCTTTTGTCGCGATATCGTGACACTTCAGCCTTTGTCGACTTCAACTACGTTCTTGTCGCGATATCGCGACACTTCTGTCTTTGTCAGCATCAACTTTGCTTTTGTCGTGATATCATGACACTTCTCCCTTCGTCGACCTCCTTTCTGCTTTTGTCATGAAATCACGACACTTCTGCCTCTGCAGACTTCGTCTTCACTTCTGTCGTGAAATCGTGACACTTTTGTCTTCATAGCCTTCCTCTCTGCTTTTGTCACGAAATCATGACACTTCACCTATGGAAGACATGCTTTCAGTTTCTGTCACGAAATCGTGACACTTTCTCCATCCGTACGCTGCCATCTCAAATTGTCGCGAAATCGTGACACTTTCTCTTCCTTGCACTCTTGTCTGCTTGCACTAGCGAAAACGAAACATGTCACGAAATCATGACACTTTCGTTGCCTTGTGTTTTTCTCTGCCTTACGCCCACGAAAATGGAACATGTCACGAAATCGTGACGCTTTCACCTTTGAGCTCTTCCTCCTTGAATTTGTCATGAAATCGTGACACTTCTAGCTTTCGTACGTTTTCTTTGCAGCCTGTCGTGAAATCGCGACGCTTCTCATTTCAGACTCTTCCCTTTGCTGCATGTCACGAAATCGCGACAGTTCTTACTTGGAACATTTTCATCTGCAGCATGTCGCGAAATCGTGACACTTTATCTTGCTTCCACTTTGTCTTTTGACTTGTCGCGAAATCGTGACACTTTTTCTCCTTAGCGCTTTTCTTTTCTTCGGGTCGCGAAAACCCGACATGTCGCGATATCGCGACACTTTTTCTCCCGGACTCTCTCTCCTGCATTATGTCACGAAATCACGACATTTTTTCTTTCGGACTCTCTCTCCTGCAACATGTCACGAAATCGTGACACTTTTTCGTCCGTTCAACCTTCCTTGCAATATGTCACGAAATCGCGACATTTCTGACTCCGAACATTCTCTCTCCTCTTTGAGTCACGAAACTATGACATGTCGCGATATCGCGACACTTTTCTAAAAATATTTCTCTTGCCTGCTTATCGCGACACTTTTCTAAAAAGCTTTCTCTCGCTTAAGTCGCGAAAATGCGACATGTCGCGATATCGCGACATTTTTCCAACTTACTTTCTTTCGAACCTGTCATGCCGAACCTTCATCAAAACAAATTATTTTACATCAAATCAAATTCCTTCAAAAGCTTCTTGACATCAATGACAACTTATTCACTTGAGCAAATGCAATGTACCCAAGGTACCCAAAATTGCCAACAGAGGGAGCAGCCACCGCCGCTCGATAATCAAAGGTAGAGGTAGCATGAATAAGTAGAAGGAGACAAATACGAGAAATAATATCCTAAGAGCTCTTGAGCTAAGGAGGAGGAAGAGCAATGCCCTCCATCTCGTACAAGGAAGAAAATACCTCCTAAGACACCTCCATGTCAACTTAGGGAGAAGGAATTTATATCTTCAAAGACCTATAAGGCCTTAGCTGAGAAGAATAAATCCATCGAGAGACAAGGCGCGGCTATTCAAAAGCCAAAATTAAGGAAAATCCATAATGAGCCTTTGGATCCTTCGATGCCTACTCTGGCTTACCCTGAGCATTTTGATATGCCTAGGTTAGAAAAGTTTAAGGGTGATGAAGATGCATAGGAACATGTCACAAGTTTTCTAGATGCCTGTTTTTAGATAGCAAGCAATGATGCATTGTTGTTGTGTATGTTCATCATGAAACTTTTTGGTCCAGCCTGAGAGTGGTTCAATCAGCTAAAAAAACATAGCATAACTAGTTTTGAGCAATTATTTGATGCCTTTATTGAACGATATTCCTTTGGCATCAAGAAATAGGCCAATATTTTTGATCTGGCTGTGCTAGCTCAACATGATGATGAGCCAATAGAGCAATATAGAAAGATATGGAGGAGACTAATGGTGAAGTTGCCATTCCCTATTCCTACCATAGATTTCACCTGAATCTTTACAAAGAGTTGTGCCAAGCACATCCCGTTACTGCTATAGCTGTAGCAGTATCCTACATTCAAAGAGGCTTTGGTGCAAGCCAAATTGATCGAGGACATCAAGTTGTAGGAGGGAAAATTGAAGCTCAAGAATAGGAGAGAGTGAAGAACACAAGATTATACTGAGAGGGGGGGTGAACAGTATAAGACCACTTTTTAATTTTTCTTCCAATTCAATATTATGATGTGTATAGATAGCAGTATCAATAGAAATAATTAAATCAATGTACAAAATACCATACACAATAGAGACACCATAATTTATGTGGTTCACCCAATGTGGGATACTCCACGGAGAAAATATTTTACTAAAACTTTATCAATCAATCTCTTTGGGAATCACTCCCAATTACAATGTTTATGGATCTCTGTCCAAAGGAGATGCTGATCCTCTAATCTCAATTTCATGGATCTCTTCCATAGGAGAACTCTTTCCCCTTATACTCTGGCTATGTGATCTTCTAGAAGACTCTGTTTCTCTGTTGCACTGATTGGTGGACTTCTCTCCACTTGAAGACTCCTCACTTAGATCTATATTTAATTATGCTGGCTATTGGATCTCTATCCACTAAGACTCTATCCTCTGTACTCTGTCATCTCCAAAGCTCTATCAATAAGGTCACTAAGAACCTGCTCAATAGGCTCACATAGAACCTTCTTAACAAGCTCACATAGAACTTGTCAAATGCTGAATAACAAGCTCACATAGAACTTATCCAAATATGCTCTAGCAAGCTCACCAATAACTTGCCCAAATATGCTCTAGCAAGCTCACCAAGAACTTGCCCAAATTTTCTCTAGCAAGCTCACCAAGAACTTGCCCAAAACTGCTCTAGCAAGCTCACCAAGAACTTGCCCAAAATTATCCACAAATCTGTCCCAACACTGTCCTCAAATCTATCTCAACACTGTCCTCAAATATATCCCAAAGGCCTTCTCAAAGGCTCAATCAATCATGCTCAAGTAGTACTCAAAATGAACTCAAAAATGAGTGGTAATATCAACTCAAATTAACTTCATAGAAGCATAAAGAGAATTGTTAGAGACTCAATATGTTATAATCTCACTCTCAACCCAAATCAATATCAACTCAACTCAACTCAAATCAACCTCAACTCAATTCAAGTCTTATAGAACCATAAAGAGAATTTTTATAGACTCAATATGTTCTCAACTTAATCTCAACTCAACATAGAATGATGGAATAGTTTGTTTCATATAACTTAAAAAATTACTTCACACATCACTTGACTAGGCTCAATCAACTCAACTCAACCAATCATCACAAGGGACAACTCTTTCTCACACAACCCTAGTCCAAGTATGTATCAACCAACTCAAATGTTTCCAATAATTCTCAACCACAAATATCACATAAAAATGATACTCATGTTCTTTTCTAACTCAAGTTATTTCACAACCAATGGGCTTCAATAATGTTGAGTGTATATTTTGTCCAATTGCAAAATACCACCACATGCAGAGTATTGAATAGAAAACTCTCTCTTGAAAAGAAACCAAATGACAAACATTCAACTTCTCCAAGGTTCTGGTAAAATATCTAAAAGATTACAATAATTCCAAAAATAATTCAATGATGCATGTGACCATAAACAAGGGGCCTTTGATGGTTCTAAACAATGCTTAGTGATTGAAAGATCTAACTAAAAGCAAATGTAAAATAAAAGTAGTTCTTTTTAGGGTTTTTAAATTGGTGCTACCCTGAATCCCTGTTAGTAAAGTATTTTATCTTCACTTAAAAGGTTTCAAATGATAAAATGTGGAATGTTCCACCTTATTTTAATGCCTGTACCTTTAAGATGAAGTAAATTTTAGATAGTGGGTTCATTTTATCTTCCTTATGTTGATGCCACTACCCTAATAGTGATTAGTAGAAGTTAGCATGTTAGCAATGTTAGCAAAGTTAGCTTTCACTTCTTATCTTAACTTAATGTGAAATTGTAGGTTAGTATCCCTCCTAAACCATGTGTTTTATCTAAAAATTATATTAATGAAGTTTGGAGGTGCAGAAATTCTGGAAAATGACCATAATGAAAACAACTTGAAAGCTTAACAATTCTGGAAATGGACCAGAATAGAAATGAAACTGAAATGAAATTAGAAATTTTTTTGGAAAAGGACCAGAATGGAAATAAAAAGAAAATTAAATTCTAGATGGACCAGAATGGAATGATTGAGTGCTTGAAATAAAATGAACTTAAAAATAAATAAATAAATAAAAATGCAAATTTGGTTAGCTAAAAACTTCAAATTTTGAATCAGTTTAGCAATATCCTCCCTGCAAAATCCCAAGTTATGAGGTAATCATAAAACAAATTGAATTAATGGACATGCAACATAAGCACAATACCATTAAATCAAGTGCGAGACTCAAAGGAAACATAGAGAAACTAGATCATCTTGACCTTCACCTATTGCAACCCATTTCATGGCATAAGACAATGGCTAGAAGTCACTAAAATGCAGAAATGATAAGACACTAAAAACGTTAGTTTTATGATAAAAACCCTCCTTTGATTTTGCTCACAAAAGTTTGCTACTCCTTCAAAATTTGAAAATGCCCTTTCTTATTGCTTTTCGGAATGTTACATCATTTCTAGCCCCCCCTCCAAAAAGGTAGGATAGAAAGGTATAAATAATGCTTGGAAGTCCTTTCACTTCAACTTCTTTCACAATCAAAATAATGAATGGATATAAGAAGATAATCCATATCATTTTCTGTGATTTAATACAGTAAAAATAACACTTCTAAACATTTTTTTTTAAACAATAATAAAACCAAAAAAAAACATAGCCTTGCATGACTCCTTATGTCTCCCCTTTCTCTTATCACATAAGCATTCTACCCAAGAAAACCCCTTTGCACCCATAAAAACGAATGATAAAAAAAAAACATTTAACCCTACCTTATAACCCCTACGATTTTAAACTTACTTTAAAACATTGAATGTAATCAAACCACATTCACATAAATTAAAATAAGGTAGGCCAATTTTATTCAGCAAAATTTTCACTGTTGCTCTTCGAAACCAAGACCCAGTGGTATCCCTTCGAAGCCATACCCATGTGCCCAAGGAATGGGATGGCATTCCCCATCCTGGGCACTTTGGTGTCCACATAACAAAATTATGCCATCATGTTATTGACACAGCCATGACATTGTCCAATGTGTCACCATGGTGTTGCAATCGACGTAGCCATGGTGTTGTCCAATGCGTTGCCATGGTGATGCGATCGAAACATCCATGGTACTGTCCAATACGTTGCCATGGTTCTGCAAATGATGTAGCCATGGCACTGTTAAACCCATACAACCATGGCACTACCATCGATATATGTAGACATGGTGATGCCATCGATCTATGCAGCCATGGTGCTGCCAACCTCACGTCACCATGGTGTTGTCAATCTCGCACTCACTACGCAAAAAAAAAAAAAAATCTCCATGCACTCAATGCAAGCCTTTAAGTTTGTTGATTAGGGTTACAGGTTGCCCTAATAATGCTTCTTTGTCCTTGTTTGATGACATGCCTCTATTTCACTATAAAATCTGGTGCTTTACGTGCTGTCCTCCTGATACCCTAACGCTATATTTGGATTTCTTCCTTGTCGGCGTTACTCCATGATGTCTCACACTGCCATGGCATCAAACATTTTTGGAATAGCCACCATTGCATTCGAACGTTTTCTAATGGCCACCATCACCTTCCCCTGCAATCACACGTAATATGATTAAACATTACCTTAAATATTATTATCATATCCTTTGTAAAGTATATTATAATAATATTATTACATACAATATAATAATATTATTATAATAATAATATTTTAGAACATTATAATATAATCTTAATAATATTACTATTATGTACATAATATAATTAATGCAATTATATTATGTAGATAATAGCATATTACTTTCTATCTCAATCTCTTTGTCCCTTTTGCATTCTCTTATTGTTTTAGGTAATGTTTTGGTCAAGCCTTTGCTTTATTGAACACATTCCGTCACTTTAGACAATATGAAGAACATTAAACTCTATTTATCAAAATGGATTTTAATTAATCTAAACATTAATGCCTAGATTAATTAATAATTTAAATATCAAATAACTAACTAAAAAAAATCATTAAAATAAAATGGTAAAACATCACTATTCTTATAAGCCCAAAGAAAACCAAAAACCTTTAATATAAAAACATGACAAGTGGGTCCCCAAGAAGTTTGGGGTAGTTGTGAAAATTCCACAACAAAATGGTGACTCTGTTGGGAAATGCTCCTGAGCATTTGGGTGAGAACCGAAAAAGGAAATATGAAAACACACTCCAAACCAGGAAGCAGCAAGCATCAGCAAATGCATGAATAATTTCAACAGACTCATAAGAACAACATAATATTAGAATCATGCAATATTAGCTCCGTGTGTGTGAAGAACTTCACACCTTATTGTTTGTAACTTTTTGGTATTGCATCACCAATTTTACTTGACTAGAATTATTACAAAGAATATGGAGAGCTTTGAGGGTAAAAATATTTATAGCATGGGCAACACATTCTATGGTGGCTTGAGCAAACACCTCAAAATGTCCAACCATATTAGGATCAAATGTGTGTGTGATGAATTCATTAACCAGATTTGGGACTTGGTTATGAGCCGCCATCATCAAGGACTAGTGTGTGCAAGTGAACCTTATAGCTTTGGGGAATTGGATTCTCAACCAAGGTGTGATGAGAATATAACCCTATCCTTTACGGCTCTCATATTTGACCAAAATAATTAAATTGGTTATGGATGAGGTCATAAGACTAATCTATCCTCATGGTGGACATAAATCTCAACCTTACAGGAGTCATGTCACCAGGCATTAGTGTACTCCACTGCCAGTCAAGTGTCTATAGCCCCGATGAAGGTTAACCCCATAGTCCAATCCTCTTTGCTTGGATTTTCTCTCTCTATATATATTTTAAAGAATTTTGGGGATGACTACCCATCCTTCTAAGGGGGCAAGTAGTACGATCCTTACAAATCAGTTTAGAGTTTTGGAGAGTCAGATTCTCAGCCAAGGTGTGATGAGAATTTGACCCTATCCTTACTACTCTAATTTGTAAATGATGCTAGTGGTGATAACCACTATTTTATGAGCATAAATATTGTAGTGATAAAAACCACTATTCATGGACTATGTGCAGGGCGGGATAAACCAGAATTACCTTTTTGCCTCACATCCCCATCCAAGTATGGTTTCATATTATTTTACCCAAGATGTTGAACATGGACAAAAATGTGATATACCCAAGGCAACTTCGGCAACAACTTCTAAACCTAAGATCTTCTTAGTGTTCTTTGTGCCTTTGATCCCAAGATAATTTGACATCACTTTCAATGTTTGGGTTTAGCATATGGAGGTGGATTTTTCATGATGTTTATGTAATAATAATATGCCTTTGAGACATGGGTGGATGATATGCAAAATCAAAGACTTCATGCTTCATGAGCTGCAACCAATATTCACATGTTCAAGCCTTTTTGCCATATGATTCTAATGTTTTACATCCTTTTAGTATTAGTTGAAATTCGTATACACATAGGCTGACCTCTTACTCCTACAATCAAATCCAAAATTGGACAACCTTGGCATACTAAAAACTCCTAAAATCAAAGAAACAAGATCAAATAAACAGGAAATAAAACTGACAAGACAAACAATAAAACAAACTGATTAGTGTACATATAATACAATGAATCTACTCTTAGGCCTAAAAATAATGCTTTAAATGAAGGCCATTGATGGGTAAGGCCAAATATTTTCCATCCAAGGTTTTTAATCTGAAACTATTTTCACCTAGGACTTCGGATACTAGATAGGGTCCCAGCCAGAAGCAATCAAACTTTTCATGTTCTCCTTTTTTCTCATGCCTTTTATCCCACAAAAAAACTAAATCTGAAACTTTAAAGACCTTAAGTTTGGACCATTTATCAAAACACCTTTTGATTATGTCTTGATGTTTTCTTAAATGGAGCATGGCTTCCTCCCTCTTCTCATCAAGATGCATTAATTGGGTTAATCTGGTTTCAAGTTTATTATCAGTCCCAATATAGTATTTTATAAAATGTAAAGTTTGCAACTTCAGATGAGTGGGAAAAATAGGGTCTTTCCCATAGACTAAGTGATAAGGAGATGTCCCAATTGACTCCTTGATTCTTGTCCTATCTGCCCAAAGGGCAAATTTTAACTTACTATGCCAATCTCTAGGGTTCTTTTCAAGTAATTTTTTGATTATGCATAATAAATTTTTATTTGATGATTCTACCAAACCATTGCCTTGGGGGTAATAATTGGAAGAGAATTTTAGACTCACCTTATTGTCGTACACCCAATTTGCAAATTCTAAAGAGGAAAATGCAGAACCGTTGTCACTTACTATGGAGTTAGGCATTCCAAAATGAGTGACTATGTTTTCCTCTAGAAATCTAATCACAACCTCGAAGGTGGCATTCTTAGTAGGTATAGCCTCTGTCCACCTCATGCAGTAATTAGTAGTGGTGAGGATGAACTTATGGTAATTGGACGAGTTAGGATTTATCACCCTAACAAAGTCTAATTCCCATTGTGCAAATGGAATCATCTCTACCACTGCAATGACATTGCTGCATTTCTCTCTCTGTTGGCTGCCACTTGGCATATGTGACATGTTCTTACATGTGCATGTGCATATTTAAACAAGTGGGGCCAATAATACCCAACTTTAAGAATCTGGTGTGCTATTGCATTTGCTGATCCATGTCCAGTTCCATACTTACCATGGAAGTCTTTGAGTACTTGGGCTGCTTCCTCTTGAGTAATGCAACGAAGAAAAATTCCTTTGTGATTCTTCTTTTAAAACACACCAGATTTAATCTAAAATCTAGTTGATTTTAAATGCAGTGCCCTGCACTGAGTGGAATTCAAATGAGAAGGGCACTTACCATGAAATAAAAAATATACAATATCTACGTACCATTCCTCTGTAGTGATATCATTAACCTCATATTTTTGGCATGTTATTGAAGGGTCAATTTATGCGATAGCCTTGAACAAACCTTGTCCATGCAGTATCTTCATGGGCTTTATCTCTAAGTCAAATTCTTGAAGGGTGGAAAGCCATTTTACCCTTCTTTCACCTAGCTCACTCTGTAAGAACATGGACTTTACTGTAGGGTCAGGAACTATAGCAAAAAATCTACTATGCACAATGTAATACCTGAATTTTTTAACAATTTTAAACAAGGCATACATTTGTTTGTCTAGGACATAATACCTCAGTTTCGCATCCTTCAAAGGAGAACTTAGAAATGCTATAGGATTTTCAATATTGTCTTCACTTTTCTGAGTTAACACACTTGCAAAAGAATGATCTGAAGAAAATATGTAAACATAAAATGGTTTAGCATAGTCTAGAATAATGAGAATAGGGGCTTTGGAAATAGCATCCTTGATGCTTGTGAAGGCATCCCTATTATCACTGGTCCACTTTATCTGAACATATTTTTTCAGCATGTCATTTAGGGGCTTGGCGATCTCAACAAAACCTGAAATGAATTTTCTCACAAAGTTAATCTTACCAAAAAAGGACCTAATATTATTTTTGCTATGGGGATGAGGAATATCCTAGATAGTGGCTATCCACTCTAAGTCTATAGCAATCCCATATTTCAAAATGACATCCTAACAGCTTACCCTCCGTTACCCTAAATATGTACTTTTTTGGATTTAGGGAAATTCCATGTTCCTTGCACCTTTGGAGTACTTTCCTCAAGTCTCTAACATGATCTTCCATCTTCTTGGAGAATATAGGAATATCATCCACATAGATAATAATGCACTTACCACTGAGCCCCTTGAATGCAAAATCCATGGCTCTTTGGAAAGTGGCTCCAGCGTTCAACATACCAAACGACATCCTTCGATAGGCAAATGTTCCCTACTTCGTGGTGAAGGCCGTCTTCATCCTATCATTTGGATGTATGAGAATTTTATTATATCCTAAGTATCCATCCAAGAATGACATCATTTCAGACCCATTTTATTTTTGGAGTATCTCATAAATGGTGGGTAATTGGTAATTGTCTTTTTGGCAAGCTTTGTTCAAATTTCTAAAATCTATGCACAACCGAATCTCTCCACTCTTCTTCCTAACAAGAACAAGATTAGCCACCCATGTAGAATGCCTAAAAGGGAAGATGATTTTGGATTCCAATAGCCTCTTCACTTCCTTATTTATCAGGTGCTCTAGGATTGGGTTAACCGTTCTCTATCTCTGTCTAAAAGGCTTGGAATCAGGCTTCAAAGGAATAGTATGCATGATTACATTCGGGTCTTAAGTTTTCAGATCTTCATAACTCCAAGCTATGCAATCAATGTATTCTACTCAAAATTGAGTTATTGACTCCTCTAATTTTGTGCATGCCTTTGCAATGAACACTTCACGTGGATCTATTGCACTCCCCAAATTGACTAAATTACATGATTCTTTAGGGGATGGTATTTTTCTTTCTTTTTTCTTTTGATATCCAATATCAAACAAATTTTCTAGAGAGGCCCTATCACTTGGAATCTCATTCCATACTCCGGTTGTTCCTACTTCTACTTGCCTCCTCTCTTCTTCGTCTATAACTTGATTTTCAAATATACCAAAATTAGTGACAAAACTAAAAATGTGTCTATCACTATAAAAAACCTAAAAAAATTATGACATTGTCTGGTATGGAGGGGCGAGGCACTAGATCTATGGAATTTTTTTACATTTTTTATTGTCAGCAGGTGAAAGCATGCTGGCTGCTATGGCTATCGAATCAGCCATTTTATTATTTTTTCTTGAGATGAGGGAAATATTGAAAGCATCAAACTCATTAATTAATTCCCTCACTCTAGTTTTATAGAGGTTTAGCCTCTTGTATTTATAGGTATACTGCTCCTTGACCTGTTTAACTACTAACTCCGAGTCTCCCTATACCTTAAGGCATTTAACCTTTTCTCTTAGGGTCAACTGAAGTCTAAAAATTAGGGCTTCGTACTCTGACACATTATTGGTGGCTAGGAATTGTAATATGTAGGCAACAAGCAAAGGCTTACTACCAGGACATGTGAGCTCTATCCCAGCTCCTGCACCTTGTTTTTATTTGGACCCATAAAAATTTAAGGTCCACACCCTCTTGTTTTCTTCTAAAGTACAATGGTAAATATTATTGTTTTGGAACCCTTCGACTATGTCCTCTATGTCAAAATTATAAACCCCCAATTATGTTGCAATAAACTGAATCTAATTGGGTTTATTATACTCTATAATCATCTCCCCAAGTCTAGGCTCTCTATCTACCTAGATTTGGTTTGTAACTCCTCTCCATGGAAACCACATATGGGAGGAATTAGTCACCACATAACCATTGAGATTTCTGCTTCAATCCCTGCCCAATACCATGCCATACTTAGCAACAATATTTAACACAAGGATATCCGTGTAATGTTGGACCCTAGGCTCTGAGTTGATATGATTTTACAACACCTACTACATCCACCATAGATATGTCCAATTGTACCACTTTGCTATTCAAATGAACATGCTTAAGTCCTAGATTTTGGCTTATCTCAAGAGGTATGATGTTGGCAGAGGCACCAAAATTAATCAAACAGTTGTGTAAATTCTTTCTTATGATCCTAATAGTTATGAGAAAAGGGGGGACCTCTGGTTTCTCTTTCATCATAGCAAGTTGGGATTCTAAAGATTTAACCTCATGAATTTGACTCGAGGAATTCAATCTCTTCCCCATGATTTTATCCTACCCCAACAATTGACAGACCTCATACATTGAGATATTGGCCTTGGTCCTTTTTATGTCTTCTTCCAATTCATAAGTGGATGTTACAGGATTTGACACTTTTGGCATTGTCCTAGGTGCTTCCAACAATGGAGGTGGTGGATTCACATCACCTTTTGTATCAGGAGGAACTAAAGGGTTGTTTGGGGGAGTAGAGGAGGTTTTGGGCTCCTTAGAACTCCTAGTAAAATACTTGTGATTAGCTTTCCCAAAATGTCTAGTGGCTTGGGCTTCCAAATCTCCATCCTCTTCCTCTCCTAAAACATTCAAATCTTCCTCCATCATATCTTCCTCCATCTCATCATTTTATAAATAATGGATGACTTCAGACACCAAAGCATATGACTTTCTATGGCAACAGTGATGCATTTCCTCATCACATGAATCTGACTCATCACAATCCCCTAATGCATCGACCTAATTTTCTACCATATTGGGTACGCGCCCATTGTTAGGCTACGTATTTTATGGTCATGTTATCCTATGGATGTGGTTTCAATTGGGCATGGGATTTTGGGCAACTTGCTTCTGTAACCGAATGATGTCATTGTTCTATTTGATGGTCATTCTCTTGAGATATTCGAGCTTAGAATTGGATCCTTGTGGCTGGGACATGACATCCCCAGATCCACTGATATTTTTGACATTAGCAACCTCTGGATTAGGCACTAAGGTTTTACTCTGGGTGTTTTGGGTCCACCATGGACCCTTGGACTAAAGAGGCAAAACCATAGGATATGCATTTGAGGTTTGAGTACTACTCACCTCAAATATTGGCAAGGTTATCTTATTAGCAGCCATTGTTTGCAGAGTGGGTGGAGTGGCAGCACTAGGGTAAGTCAAAAAATATGGAAGTGTGGGAGCGAATGGGTATGACTGATGATATGGCAAAGCACTCATCATGGGCATATGATGTGTCACATCTTGATTCATCATGGAAAATTGGTTGTAAGGGCCATATTGCCCTAACATGGGAAATTGAGGCATAGTGCCATCTTTCGATGTCATTTGCTACTCAATAGTCATGGATTCAGCATAGGCTAAGGCCAACATTGTAACTTGAGGATTTATCCGGGTAAACATGGTTGTCATCGGGTCTAAGGCTTCGAGGTATAATTGCAACGCCACAACAACGTCTATTGCAAAATGACCAGTCACGTTTGTGTAAATATTTTGGAATCTGACATTAATTTTTTTATAGGTTCATTAGGATACCTCTTGCATGACATGAATTGGTTATACATGATGGTAGGATCTAGAAATGACCTAAATTGATTAACAAAGGTAGCTTCCAACTGGGCCCAAGATGTAATGGACCCTGTAGGAAGATTCGTGTACCATTCATGAGCTATTTGGTCAAAGATATTAGGGAAGAGTCGACAAGCGATGTCTTCATGACTGAATCATTGCCTAATCATGTGATCCTTGTAAATTTGAATGTGCTCTTCAGCTGAAATGGGACCATCATGGAAAAAATTAGGGATAGACCTCTCAAGGTGCCTAGGTATATCATGGAAATTCCTAGGTATACTTAATGAAGAACTTTGGGTACCAAACTATGGAACTGGTTGTTGCTATTGCTATTGTTGGTCCATATTAACCAAAGGTAATTACCCTACTAAAGTAGTTGACACACTCAAGACGATGAAGACGGGTACACTTGATGTAGATCTTGTGGTGGAACTAATGGGTGCACACCCATTAATGGTATTCATATTCAGAGGTCTGAGAGCTAGCCTTTCCAAATCTTGGCAAAGCATTTCTAAACCTAATGTATCAGAAGGCTCAGACAGGATTTTGATCCCCTAGATTTTGTATCTCAGTTTCCTAGGTTTGGGAGAAATACTTTAAAAAATGGTTTCCTCAGTGGTTTTGGACCTAGTAGCAATGCGTCTAGGAGGGTACAGCTTGGGAAACTTAAATCTATTCTATTAAGGCTTCTCACAAACTAGTCAAGAGGAAAATGTTACACCTGCAAACACAATATTTTTGAATCAAAACTGACCACGTTAGCATTAACAAGGACTAAATCACAAAGAATAAAATAAGGCCCTGCTTATAGCGCCAAAGATGTTGAGTGTATATTTTGCCCAATTGCAAAATACCACCACATGCAGAGTATTGAACAGAAAACTCTCTCTTGAAAAGAAACCAAATGATAAACATTCAAATTCTCCAAGGTTCTGGTAAAATATCTAAAAGATTACAATAATGCCAGAAATAATTCAATGATGCATGTGACCATAAACAAGGGGCCTTTGCTGATTCTAAACAATGCTTAGTGATTGAAATATCTAACTAAAAGCAAATGTAAAATAAAATTAGTTCTTTTTAGGGTTTTTTAAATTGGTGCTACCCTGAATCCCTATTAGTAAAGTATTTTATATTCACTTAAAAGGTTTCAAATGATAAAATGTGGAATGTTCCACCTTATTTTAATGCCTGTGCCTTTAATATGAAGTAAATTTTAGATAGTGTGTTCATTTTATCTTCCTTATATTGATGCCACTACCCTAATACTGATTAGTAGAAGTTAGCATGTTAGCAATGATAACAAAGTTAGCGTTCACTTCTTATCTTAACTTAATGTAAAATTGTAGGTTAGTATCCCTCCTAAACCATGTGTTTTATCTAAAAATTTAGATTAATGAAGTTTGGAGGTGCCGAAATTCTAGAAAATGACCAGAATGAAAACAACTTGAAAGCTTAAGAATTTTGGAAATGAACTAGAATAGAAATGAAACTCAAATGAAATTAGCAAAAATTATGGAAAAGGACCAGAATGGAAATAAAAATAAAATGAAATTTTGGATGGACCAGAATGGAATGATTGAGTGCTTGAAATAAAATGAACTTAAAAAAAAATAATAATAAATAAAAATGCAAATTTGGTTAGCTAAAAAAGTCAAATTCTGAATTAGTTTAGCAAGCTCCTCCTTGTAAAATCCCAAGTTATGAGGTAATCATAAAACAATCTAAATTAATGGACCTGCAACATAAGCACAATGCCATTAAATCAAGTGCGATACTCAAAGGAAACATAGAGAAACTACATCATCTTGACCTTCGCCTATTGCAACCCATTTCATGGCATAAGACAATGGCTAGAAGTCACTAAAATGTAGAAATGATAAGACACTAAAAATGTTAGTTTTATGATAAAAAACCCTCCTTTTGATTTTGCTCACAAAAGTTTGCTACTCCTTCAAAATTTGAAAATGCCCTTTCTTATTGCTTTTCAGAATGTTACATTATTTCCAGCCCCCCCTCCAAAAAGGTAGGATAGCAAGGTATAAATAATGCTTGGAAGTCCTTTCGCTTCAACTTATTTCACAATCAAAATAACGAATGGATATAAGAAGATAATCCATCATCATTTTCTGTGATTTAATACAATCAAAATAACACTTCTAAACATTTTTTTTAAACAATAATAAAACCAACAAAAAATATAGCCTTGCATGACTCCTTATGTCTCCCCTTTCTCTTATCACATAAGAATTCTACCCAAGAACACCCCTTTGCATCCATCAAAACAAATGATAAAAAAAAAAATTTAACTCTACCTTATAACCCCTATGATTTTAAACTTCCTTTAAAACATTGAATGTAATCAAACCACATTCACATAAATTAAAATAAGGTAGGCCAATATTATTCAGCAAATTTTTTTTTGTTGCTCTTCAAAACCAAGACCCGATGATATCCCTTCGAATCCATACCCACGTGCTGAAGGACTGGGATGACATTTCCCATCCTGGGCACTTTGGTGTCCACATAACCAAATGATGCCATCATGTTATTGATGCAACCATGGCACTATCCAATATTTCACCATGGTGCTGCGATTGACATAGCCATGGCATTGTCCAATGCGTTTCCATGGTGATGCAATCAACACAACCATAGAGTTTTCCAATGCATTTCCATGGTGCTGTGAACAATGCAACCATGGTGATGTTAAACCCATGAAGCCATGGAACTGCCATTAATCTATGTAGCCATGGTGCTGCCATCGATCTATGCAGCCATGGAACTGCCAACCTCACATCACCATGGTGCTATCGATCTCACACTCATGCTGTGCAATAAAAAAAATCTCCACACACTCAAGGCAGGCCTTTAACTCCATTGATTAGGGTTACAAGTTGCCCTAATAATGCTTCTCTGTCCTTGTTCGATGACATGCCTCTATTTCACTGTTAAATCTTGTGCCTTACGTGTTGTCCTCCTGATACCCTAACACTATCTTTGGATTTCCTCCTTGCTGGTGTTACTCCATGATGTCTCACACTGCCATGGCATCGAACGTTTTTGGAATAGCCACCCTTGCCTTCGAACATTTTCTAATGGCCACCATCGCCTTCTCCTGCAATCACATGCAATATGATTAAACATTACCTTAAATATTATTATCATATCCTTTGTAAAGTATATTATAATAATATTATTATAATAATAATATTTTAGAACATTATAATATAATCTTAATAATATTACTATTATGTACATAATATAATTAATGCAATTATATTATGTAGATAATAGCATATTACTTTCTGACCTAACCACGGAGCGTGCACCTAGCTACTGCATTGATCTATACCATCATAAAAGCATAAAGATTCACACAAGTACATAAATTGAACAGAAACAAAGTATGTAAGGTTTCTCGTATTAATATTTGAATGAGTTTTGATTACAAAAATGCCCTCTTAGGGTCACTTGAAAGATGATACTGATATTACAATTGCCAATGCCCTCAATAGGGTAGGCGCACTTATGGTGCTCTGTTGATTAGTCACAAACTGCCTTGGGGTGGAGCTAACCCCCTTCTCCGCGATGTGGAAGGATTATGACATAAGCTCCTCTTGCACCTGTCTCTCTGCGAACAAGAAACAACAACACACGATTAAAAATATTGATAGCCTCTCGTGATGAGGCCCTTTAAGGGAATATGCATGTAAGTGCCATTAAACTAGTAAAACAAGAAAGCATAAAGAAAGACTTTAAACTATTCTAATTAAATCAAGAATTATGCTACAACATGAAGGACATGAATAAGCAAATGATGCATGGATCAAATATCAAATTAGGAACAATAAAGGGCATAAAAGATCCAATGTAATCCTACTTAATACAATGCATGAAATGTCTAATTTCTACGGTCAGAGTTTCTCTAAAATGCAATTAAACCTATGAAAAGACTAATATAACTAATCTATGCGGTCAAAAGCAAAGCAAGTAAGGTGATCATTAACCTATTGCAAACCGTAGCTGTGATGGGCGGTCTACACTATGAACCATGGCTGACAACCGTGGTTTGACCTCTGATATGTTTACCCTCAGAATTAGGGGCAGTGGGCTTGATCTCCTTGTCCAAATTGATGTTCAAGGGTCGCCTTTGTTGTCCTCTGATAGATTTGGTGGTCAAATCACTGTGAAGGGCCTTCGTTTGCCCGGATTTGTGTTTCTTGATCCTCCTAGGCACCTAGGGCATCCATGGCTAATTGGTCTTTAGATGGATAGCAAAGGGGCTCTCAAATGCACAAAGTCAGTATGCAATTTGATAGGGCTTCGCTGCTCTCTTGATCAATTAACTCTCTCCTGATAATTCACCGACTTCGCTATACAACATCTCTTCCCATCTCTGGAGGTAGGGTATTTATAGCATGCCCCCTAGGGCTAGGGGTGGCTTCATGGAGAAGCCAAGACCAAGAAGGTTGGTTAGGATAGTTGGGATGGAAGCCTCTAGAATATTTCATCCTTCAACTGCCTCCTTCTAGATCTCTTGGCCATTCCAACCGATTTGGCTCGGATGGAAGGCCTAACTGAACTCCAGTTAAGACCGCAGGTCACAGTTATGGTCCAGACTATAGACCATAGGTGTCAACCATGGTTTAGACTGGAGACCGTAGGTCTAGGCTGCGGTTCAGACTGCTTAGGCCAAAATGCCTAAATTGAGTGGTTAGAACCACTGCTCTATCTTGGAGTCTATCCAAGATCCTTCATATGGTTTTGTAGCATGTCCATATGAGTAGTCACCCTCGGCATGACACATTTTAGGTGTCTACAGATGCCCCTTTTGAGATGCATTGTGAGATCGAACAACGCTGAGCAAAAATAGACCTCCTAAAATGATGTCGAAGGTTCTATGATGATCATTAGTCTGATCAACATTAGATGCCCCAGGTCCAGCAAAAGGATGCGCATCCTGGAATCATTGCTTCCAACTTGGGAAGGCTTACATTTGAAAAGTCTGCACTCACCATCAGACGTTCGGGTAGCTTTGGTGCTACAATAGGAGTTAGGCCTATATAACCGAAGGATGAGAGCTACAAACAAAATTTCATATTTGCTATTTGCCCCAAGCAAAGGGGGAAGCTTATGATAGTTGTTAGCAATGATTCACAAGAACGAACACAATTTTGACAAGATCAAGGGATCTACGATCTCCGGGATCTTCTGTTGATTTTGATTATGACATGAAATTATGACTACCCCCTCAAGCGACGAGTCGATGAGGGTAATGACAATGTATGAAGCGACGAAGTCGCTTGACCATAATGAATGATCCTGAACCACTTTAGATTCGAGCCTTTTAATACCTTGGCTAGGCCTAGTTCAGCTTATGATTGCAACGCTTAGTAGTATTTGCACATCTCTATCCCATGGAGCAGTCAGGCTATGATAGCCATCTTAGGGAGTCAAAATAATACAAATGCAAGAAGACTTGTGTTGAATCATATTGTCGATGATTTGCTGAAAGATGTCATAAAAGAAATGACAATTTTACCCCAAATGTCCTTATGGTGATTTACTCATCTTGCCGGATTGCATGGATCGCAAGTCACTGCAACCACCAATTTTATAGGATAAATCACTGAATACGAGGCGCATTTGGTTTTTCATTATTTTATTTTTTTTTGTTTAATTTTGCATTTATTTGATTGATCCTGGTGCTTTTAACATCACCAAATTTGCAATTTTAATCATTGATTTTGAATTTTTATCCAATGGAAGTCATTAATTTATCTTTTTAGACCTTCCCACGGTGGGTTTTGAGTGCATTTATTGCTAGTTGCAGACCGCGGGTACGATCGATGGTTTACATTTCCAAATTTTGGGGACCATGGGTCAGACCTGCGGGTAGAAAACCCTAGTTCTAGAACCGTAGGTGTCAGCTACGGTCCGTAGAGACTAGGAGGACCTATAAATTGAATTCCCATTTGAAATTTTTCATTATTTTCTTGCAACCACTAGCAATTTGAGAGCTCTGAGAGAGATAGAACATTCTTTGATATGAAATGCTACCAAACTCTACCACATTTACACTCATCTACCCTGATGGTGGATCCTGATCAGCCATCGACTAGCCGAGGGTAGGGTGCGGGCAAGGTAACTCGAAACTGAGACCACACACTCAATACCAATAAAATGAACCACACTAAGAAATGCAAAAAATTAACCTCACTAAACTACTGGTAATGAACCCCACTAGTCTAGGTTAGCTTTAGGATTTAATTTCATGTTTGAGTGGTCTAGGAGGGTACCCAAAATGGGTGCCACTCCTAAACCATAGCTGGTAGCTGCGGTTCCTAGTTGGAAAATTGGGAACCATGGGTTTTAGCTATGGTTCCCAATTTGGAAATTGGGGACCGTAGGTTTTAGTTGTGGTTCCCAATTTGCAAATTGGGGATCACAAGTTTCAACTGTGGTTCCCAATTTGCAAATTGGGGACCGCAAGTTGCAGTTGTGGTTTGCGATTGCTTGTTTTTTTTTTAGGTTGTCTAATTAAGAAATTTTTAATTTTCTTTAGCTCTGCTTAGCTAGATTTAGCTTACATTATGCTTTTTGCTTTTTAAAAGTTAACTTCTAGAGCGCGGGAGCCTGACCTTATGAAGACTCTCTATGAGGCTTTATCGGATGATGACCGAGCATGGTTCCGAGCCATCGGGTTTGGTTACATCATGGATCTACCCACCATTAGGGTAGATCAAGCCTATCTGACTGCATTGGCCCGATGTTGGAATGCGTGGACCAACACATTCCACCTTCCTCTCGGTGAGATGACCATCACCCTGGAGGATGTCTACAGGATCTTTAGGATCCCCATCGATGGTGAGGCTATCATTTCCTCTACCTACATGACAAAGGATGTTGTATTTGATGCCATATTCGATGACTAGAGCATCGATGCATAGGATGATGCGGACCATGGAGGGGTGCACATCGGTGACTGGTATCGTGATGATGTCTTCTCTATATGAGAGGCCCTCTTCATGCATCTCATCATGCAGATTGTCCTTCCAGACTCCTCGGGCATGAGGATTCCCTGGAACATGCTAGCCCCTACTTGGAGGGTGCTTTAGAGCTCGATAGAGGAGCCACTATTATTAGCTTGGGGGAGCACCCTATTATGCTAGCTCTATAGGGAGCTATACTAGATTATAGAGCGTAGCCATAAGGGCATCAGTTGTAGTCTATTGTTATAGATCTAGGGGTGGCAGCACATCTGGATCGAGCATCCTATGGAGCTACCACTATGCATCACCACCATAGATGATGACCATCAGTGTTACACCACATGCTGGCCTCGTGTTGAGGAGGGTATCCATAGTAGAGCTCATGCTAGGAATACTGAGCACTATATTATTTAGTTTGCATCACTTGGGTCGGGGGACATTGTTTGGCGCCCCTACATGGATTGCCCTACATGGCTAGAGGTGGACGAGTGGCTATGATGGGCCCATCAAGATAGATGGCTTATCTAGCATAAGCTAGAGGTCTGAGAGTATCAGTTCTTCTCTCATGTCCTATGATAGTTTGGCATGGTGTAGGACATACCAGAGATGCCACTTAGGTATAGACGCCTGGCTCTAGAGAGGGATCTCCTATTGATAGTTCCTCCACCATTAGGAGATGCACCCAATGACTTCTAAGAGTTAGGGGTAGAGATAGCTGGGACCATGCCTAACTATGATGGGTGGTGGTCTCTATTCAGATGGCATGGGATAGGGCCTCTAGGCTGAGAGCTAGCTAAGGCAGAGGTAGAGGTAGATCTTGATGGGCGTAGGGTGCGCCAATGTACTAAGGGTGGTTGGGGCGTAGAGGCCACCATTGAGGATATTTTAGAGATCGACCTTGAGGAGGATGCTCTAGAGGAGGGTGAGGTCCCTCTTGATAGTGTAGAGGGATGGCTGCTGGCTCAGGTTGCTGACTTGTAGAGTCATATTGGGCGATTTCACACTCAATAGCTCGAGAGAGATACTACCATCACCACTCTGGAGGTGAAGGTGGCTGATAGGGAGTGGTGCTTGACTGAGGTGCAGGACCAGGTATAGGAGCTCATGACTCGAGCTACCGATGTAGAGGCCTAGGTGTAGAGACTATAGACTACCTTAGAGTTGGCACAGGCATAGCGAACTATAGTAGAGGTAGAGCGAGATCTTGCATGATCATCGAGGGGGGCTATGCCACCTCCTCAGGCTACTATGGGGCCTCCTGCAGCACCAGTAGTAGGTACAATATAGGATCCGACTATGGAGGTAGAGTGACTATGTGGTATGGTCATGAGGACCAATGAGATGCATGTAGCTTAACTTGCTCATGTTGATCAGCTAGTCGGTTACATAGAGATGCATGGGCTATAGGTTCTTAAGGATCCTTTTGCATCAGAGTCTCAGTGTACTAGGTCTAGGACCTCAGGGCAGTCCATAATGAGCTCGAGTCATAGGACTCATAGGATTGAGAGGATGCATAGGTCCTCTAGTACACACACAGTGAGGTCATAGGCTAGGACTAGAGATCTAGGGTAGACATCAGGGGCCTCTAGTCAGAGGACTAGCCTATTGTAGTTACTAGTTTCTCATGTGCTGGGTGCTTTAGGCTTTGGAGGTAGGGATCCATAGTAGGATCCACCATAGGTGCTAGGTCATCTAGGAGAGCAGGCTCTAGAGCACAGTGTGGAGGGAGGTGGTGAGAGCTCTAGTATAGGGGGAGCAGCCTAGATCTACGTTATAGCAGCTATCGACTATAGTTTTGATATACTATTTTGTGTGTAAGGTCGAGGACCTACACAGTTGTAGCCTACGGGCATTTTGTACTCCTTATGTACTCTTTTGGATACATATATATATGATATGATCTTTTATGGCTCATTATGTGTACATGTGTATTTATTATTTTGATTTTATGTTTATTTGATGCACATGGATGCAAGGCTTATGTAAATGCTATGTTTATATGATGCGATGTATGGATGACATGCACTAGATAACTATTTTACTTTATGATGATGATATGCAGTGATCTAGATGATTAGATGTGCGATATATGATGTATGTATATGGATGCGATGTTTATTTTTGAACGCATATTTATTTTTGCTTTGTGGGCATGCATTTATTTTATGCAGTTTATGGTATGCTATGCAATGTATGGTAATGCATTATGTACAGAATCATAATCTAATGGAAATGAACCTGTATGCTTTAATCACTTAAAACATAAGGAATGAATGTAAACTATGTATATCAATTTTTAAAATATGACACCACAGAATGTATAACAATCATGCAAACTAATTGATAATTCTCATTACAAGAACTTAATCAATTAATCACCCATATATGAAATGTAGTGAAATGGATTGGTATAATGCTAATGAATGATTATGTCATTTTGTATATTTCTTCTTTGCTGCACTATATAGTCAGTGGCCGTCTAAACATCATTTCTGATATTCATGCGGTATCTATCCTATATGTTTGATTGTGCTTTGTAAAATGCATTCTGATGAATGAATGACTCATATTTCGGAAGTCTAATGATATTTGGTATCTTGTTGCTATTGGAGCACCTTTTGGGGTTTTCCTTGAGACTCAAACACCCTAGTAGATTTCTCCAAAAATCACATACTAACTGTACAAGGCTTATATTGGACAAGGCTTTTGTCATGATAGACCCAACTATTCATTATCCCTGTGTGTGCATGTGAGTATTTTTAGATAGATCGTAAGCATACCCCGTATGTCAGTCGGGACTCTTTCAACCCATATGTGAGATAGGGTTCCTCATACGATCGTACCATCCTTGTTTCAGCTTTGATTAGACTTATACAGCTAGACAATCCTAGGTACCTAGAGCTAGCTCATCTTGCAAATTGATCAGGGCTACCCCTCCAAATGCAGGTGGGACTCTTTCAACCCATTGCTACGTTTGGGGATCACCCAATAGAACTACCCCTCCGATTGCAGGTGGGACTCTTCCAACCCATTGCTGCGATCGGGGATCACTCTATGGCTTTCAAAAGGTGGACAATCCAGGGATTCAAGTTCTCACCCTTCTTACTTGCTCATGTGTAGTGATAAAAATCATTGTTAGTCCACGTGTTACCATTTTCTTTGAGCAAGGGATTTTTATAGTGCTTTTGATTCACTATGTCACTTTACATTTTGAACTTGAAATTTGTACTTTTGCACTTTGTAATCTTGGGATTTAAACTTTGTGACTTTGGGATTTATAGGGGAAATTCTTGTCCTTTTGCCAAAGTACACCTTTCTAGACCGACTATTTGCAAGATAAGCAGGTCGTGAAACCCATCTCTCTAGATACCTAAGACTGCTTTCGCAGCTTTCATCCTCTCTCGTCTTAGCAGGATTTTATATTATTTTGCTTAGTGATGGGATTCTGATATGTTGAAGCACTATCCCAACTAATGACCTTGTCTATAATAGCAAAGCAAGCTTTCTACAATATCTAAAGAACCCACTAGGTATGGCTGAGTGATGGGAAAACTTAATATACATACATATTTCTCTACAACAGGTATCGCGTATGAATGCAATGAATTATGATAAATGCAAGGGTGCATGATTGACATACAAACGTGTGATCGTTTGTAAAATTTTGATAGATGCATTACACTCTACTGTGGAATGCAATGGATGACAAATGCCTAAATGCAATATGATGATGTGAATGTCTGTGTGAATGCAAATGAAAATGCAAAATGCAAATGCAAATGTTTTTGGATTTGAAGCTTTACCAATTTTTTTTTGGACTTTTATATATTTTTCTTGATTTTTATAGATTTTTGAGCTTTCATATTTGACCAAATGATGAGTACATGTCCTTGGAGCTTTTAAGGATGACCAAATGATGAGGAACTACCTTTGGAGCTTTTACTTGACCAAGCTACTCAATAGAGAGCTTGGGGCATTTTGGGATGACCGAGCGGTTGAGACAAAACCCTCAGAGCTTTTGGGTTGACCAAAGGGCTTACATATGCCTTTGGTGCCTTTACTTGACCAAGCTTCTTAATCAGAGAGCTTGGGGCATTTTGGGATGATCGAGTGGTTGAGACAAAACCCTTGAAGCTTTTGGGTTGACCAAAGGGCTTACAGATGCCTTTGGTGCCTTTACTACACTCTCAAGCATAGAATGCCTTAATATGGATGATATTGAGAGGCTCAAGCTCTTCCACACCCTCTAGCGACGTTAGGCGATAGGTACCTGGACCAATATTTTTAGATATGATGTAAGGCCCTAGCCAGTTAGCCATGAATTTGTCTCGCATATCAGGTGGCAAATTCGAGTTCTGTTGGTTCTCTTTCAGCACAAGATCCCCAACTTCAAAATCTCTCTGGTGGACTTTGACATTGTAAGCTCATTTTAATCACTCTTGATAAACATGGAGATGCTCGAGGGCATTCACGTGATGTTCATCGAGCAACGTCAATTGATCGAGGTGAGCTTGCCGTGCGGTGTCATCATCGATGAACTCTTTCAATGCGATGCGCAGCATTGGAATTTCCAACTCTAAGGGCATAATGGCCTCAGTGCCATATACTAGTGAAAATGGCATTGCCCCAATGGGCATCCGAATGCTAGTCCTGTAAGCCCATAATGCAAGGGGTAGCTGTATATGCCAATCCTTGTGGTGTTCTTGCACTGTCTTTTTCAAGATGGCTACCACAGTCTTGTTTGAGGCCTCAGCTTGCCCGTTTTCTTGCGGATAGTATGGAGTTGCAAAACTATGTTTAATGCGGTATTTAGATGTTAAAGCCCACATAGTTTTGTTCTTAAAAGAAGTTCCATTATCCAAAATTATTTTGGATGGTATCCCAAAATGACATATGATATGCTCGAGAATAAATTCTGTGATGCGAGCTCCAGTGGTCATTGTAAGGGGAATGGCTTCCACCCACTTTGTAAAATACTCAGTAGCCATGATAATGAATGTATGTCGGCCTGACGATGGAGGAGAGATCTTGCCAATAAGATCTAGTCCCCACTGAGCAAATGGCCAAGCCGCCTGAATGGGCTGTAAGGCCTGTGATGGCAAGTGCGTAAGATTAGCATGATGCTGACATTTAACGCATTTCTTGACATACACATTGCAATCCTTCTCCATAGTGGGCCAATAGTAACCCATGCGAAGGATGCATTTGATGATAGCCATGCCGCTGAAATGGCCACCGCACGTACCATCGTGAGCTTCTAAAATTGCCCAAGATGACTCCTGGGGCTCAAGACATCGAAGGAGAACTCCTTCGTGGCTACGTCGGTACAAAATATCTCCTATCAAGACATACTTAGTCACTTTCTATTTGAATGTGCATCTTGCGGCATGCGACAATCCCTCTGGGATCATACCAAGTTTTAGGAAGTCTTGGATTTGCAACATCCAGCTTTGACAAGCCTCAGCTTCGACTGCTAAGATGACCTGCTCCCCCTGCGTATTTAACTTTGCAAATGCAGACTGGGAAACAACCTTATGGTGAATGGTAGTACCACTCCCCGTAGGACTCTGAGAAGTCAATGACTCCCAGGGTGCCTGCTTAAGAAAGTCTTCCGCTCTATGGAACCAATCAGCTGTTGGTTCCATGACAATCATGTTGACTGACTCTTTGTTATCAAAGGCTGCACGCTCTGCTGTTGGGTGCGAGAGCGTTCTAACATGGATGGTAGTAAAATCAGCAGATGGATTCTGAGGGATCAAGGACCCCAAATATGCCATGGTGTCTACGAACCTATTTGATGAACGAGGGATTGCCTCGATGTCATACCATTCAAATTTAGCCAGATAAGTGGCAACAAGATCTTTGTAGGCTTTCAATATGGGACATCGACACTGAAAGAGCCCCTTAACCTGGTTAACTATGAGTAGAGAATCACCAAAAATGTTCAATATTTTAATACCCATGGCGATGGCTGCATGGAGGCCCAAAAGTAGGGCTTCATACTCAGCATTATTGTTGGTGCATGAAAAGTCTAACTTGAATGACAAGGGCATTGGAGCTCCTTGTGGCATGAAAAACACTATTCTTGCACCACCCCCTTGCTCACACTTTGAACCATCGAAGAACAATGTCATATCAACATTATTCTCTGGTTCCTCGGGTTTGGGAGCTTCAGATATTATGAAGACCGCATCATCTGGAAGCTCAATGGTTAGAGGCCTACTGTTGGATAGTGGTGCCTCAACTAGTTGATCAGCTATGACTTGTCCCTTGATGGAATTTTGGCTGATGAATTGCAAATCAAATTCTATCAATAGCATGATCCACTTTGCAGTACGTGTGTTATGATATGTCTTGCTCATCATATACTACAAAGGATTCTATTTTGATATAACATATGTCGTATGACTTAGCATGTAATGCCACAATTTCTTGGTAGCGAACACCACTGCTAAACAAAGCTTCTCAACATATGCATATCTTGACTCATAACTCACCAAGGTGCGATTGATGTAATATACGGCTTGCTCTTTGCCTTGCACATTCTTTTGGGCTAACATGGTCCCTAATGCAAATTCGGTTGCCGATATATATAGCAGAAAAGGCTCATCTGGCCTTGGTGGAGCTAGTACTGGCGGCGTTGCTAGGTATTGCTTAATCTCAGCAAAGGCTGCTTGGTAGTCCTCATCCCAATCAAATGGGACCCCCTTGTGTAGCAGTCGATTCATGGGTCGACATTTATCTGATAATTGAGTGATGAATCACTTTATGGATGCTACTTTGCCTTGAAGGCTTCTTAGTTCTTTGATATTAGTGGGAGGATGCATCTCTAGAATAGTCATGACCTTTGTTGGGTCTACTTCGATGCCTCATTTAGAAATGATGAATCCCAAGAGTTTACCTGAAGTTACACCAAATACGCACTTCTTAGGATTCAACCTGACATTATGCTCTATCAGGTGATCGAAGACCTTCCTTAAGACCTCTGCATGCTCTGCTCATAGCAACGACTTAGCTAGTAAGTCATCGATATAATCTTCTAAGATTTTATGCATGTAGTCATGAAAGATATATGTCATAGCCCGTTGATATGTGGCACCAACATTTTTAAGACCGAATGGCATAACTTTGTAGCAAAATGTCCCCCATGGCATTATAAACATGGTTTTATGCTGATCTTCGGGTTTAATCCGAATCTGATTGTATCCAAAAAAACCATCCATAAGGGAGAGCATTTCGTGACCTACAGTAGCATCTACCAGAGCATCGATATTTGGCAATGAAAATGAATCTTTGGGTGTTGCCTTATTGAGATCTCTAAAATCCATACAAATACGGACCCTTCCATCTGGCTTTCCTATGGGCACCATATTGGACACCCATTCTGGATAGTCGATGGAGATGATGAACTCTACGTCCAACAACTTTTGCAACTCATCTTTCACCATTAAGGCTATTGTTGGATGCATTTTTTTGAGTTTTTGCTTGACTGGCTTCTTCGACAGATCTAGCGAAAGGTTATGAGTAACCAATTTTGGATCTAGACCCGACATGTCTTTGTAAGTCCAAGCAAAGAGATCAGGTCTCTCTTTCAGTAGAGGGATGATGCTATCATGCTCATCCAGAGTGAGACTCTCTCCAAATCTAACCTTCTTTGGATCGGTGGGATCTTTACTGATATCCACATCGAAGGTTTTCTCTACTGACATATGTGATCCTTCCTCAAGCTGGTGAGGCATAGGAATCAGATGGATGTCATCAGTCGGGTTCACATGTTCCTCGTGGGAAGCACCCTCAGCATGATAAACATCATGAGCACAGCCTGGCACAAAATGAAATGGTTGCAACATTTCTTCATTAGGGAAGAAATCTTCAGGCTGGATCGGTGAGTCAACATGATCCCAATCGATAGCATCCATGTTCAGATGCAGTGGTTTGGATGGATCTACTAGATTGTGGAGTGGAGTGGTCAAATCCATGGAGACCATGTTGATGGAATGGAATTGATCTCCGAAACCACATGAACAAAACTCTATCTTTGAAGCATAGCTTCTATACCCAAGATCTGGTTTGGATGGTATGGGCACAAATGGATCCTCTCTATGGGATGCCCGTATAACTGGATCCTCCCGATGCACTAGCTACAAAATGGGATCTCTCAACTCAAGGAGCTCTACGTATGTAGGTGGATGGGGAAAGAGTTCCTGATACCTCTCTTCGAGCTCTCTTCTTTCCCTCAGGCTATGATGGAGATTAATCTCCCGATGCAAACCTATAGCTGTAATAGGTGGGGGACCTCGAGGTGGAGGCCTATTACGTAAGTGATGAGGTCCCAAATAGGCCATCTCCACCGAATCCTCATCATCACTATACAAATACAATCCATCATTTCCCCCCTCCTCTAAGGGGTGATCTACCAGATGTGGCCCCATGTATCTGATTCTACGATCACTATCATCACTATCTGGATAAATTTGATAGAATGATCGTATATATGATACTACCACATAAACTAGCATTGCTTCTTCCTCAGAGCACTCAGTGTTGGGAGGTACTTCCTCCATAACATGCTCTGATTCCCTAGGCAATAGATATTATGGATACACGAGCCTAGAATCGGTCCTCTCATCTTCATCACTATGGTCACTACCATGGATGGGCCACTCTATTATGTCTATGCATAGTGGGAGGTTAGCTGGATGAGGCTTTAAGTAAGCCTCCTCTATTTCATCTTTATAATCACTATCGGCTATGAAGCACTCATTCATCTCTTCCACTCGTTCCATAGGCAGCAGATGGCATATAAACGCCGGACCTAGAAAGGTCAACTCGATTTCCTCCTCAGATTGATCATCATTTGAGGACTCATCATCTGCATCATAACTAGGTCCACTCATTTCAGAGGTGGACTCCTCTCCATCATCATCACAAAGATCTCCTAACTTGAGATCACCTACAGTAGTGGGGTTATGCCCCTGCATACCAGTGTCATCGGTAGCACTACAGATTTGGTTACCTAGGTTGCCTCTGGGGTTGTCCTCTAAGGGCCCATCATGATATGAATCAGGTGGCCCTATGGTAACAAATGATACCATCTGGCGAGTCCTCCAATAGCTGGAAGGATTAGGGTGGTATGGATTAAAATCCACATCATCCCCCAGACTCAGGTACATGCGATCTAAGGATGCAGCAAGCAAATCATCATGATCCTATACCTATAACCCTAACCCAAACCTATCAGTAGCTAACTGATAATGAGGTTCGAGCGGAGTCCTACGTCCTTGTTCAAAAAGACCAAGGTCGTGTCCATGCCAATGATATGACTCAAAAATGTGCATGGCATATTCTGGGTTGGATAGATAGCACACATTCATAGTGAATGGCTCATCATCATCCTCATCTATGGACATTCTGGTGGGTGCTTGATCTAGCCCTACGTAGATGAAGTTTGTTTGGTTGGGTGGCTCACCCAATGACACTACAGATCCAATCAAAAATCGATGGGCGTGCGGTCGACCCATCTCTTGTGCAATTTTTAGGATAGGTCCGAAAGTAACATTTTGCACAAGATACTCACCCAACCCTGTGCTAGCCAGATGAACGGTCACCTGCGGTGCAGATGACCCTACTGAAGATGCAGATGAAGTAGGCTGAGGTGCCTCCTCAGCTTTGTCTTGAGGTTCTTCCACATCCATGGGAGTGGGAGTCTCATTGGCGACTGGTCCGGGCATATGATTTTCTACTTTCTCACCCAATTTCACCTTTAGCTTCTCGACTTGCTGATGCATTACCGATGCAGTCAATTTTAGAGAAGTTGCAGTCGTATGCTCAGATCTATGTGACACAGATGTCGATGGTTGAGCATGGGCTACTGGTTTACCTATTGGAATCTTAATCGATGAAACAGGTCGGATATCCAAGTGCATCGATGGGAGTACAAAACCCCCAGGAAAATCTGCTAGGTTCATGAACTTGAATGGTTCTTCATCCGAGGACACTACGTGAACCTGTCCCTCATGAATGTACTTCATGCATTGATGCAAGATAGAGGGGATGCAATGCATTTCATGAATCCAAGGCCTTTCAAGCAGAATGTTGTACTGCATGGCACCCTCTATCATGTGACACATCACAGAGATGGTCTTGAGTCCCACCTGAATAGGTAGAACAATTGTACCAACCGTCGAGCATAGTGCATCGTTAAATGCTCTCAACGTAAAGGTGGTAGGCACAATGTGTGATTTGGGTAACTTGAGATGGCTCAGTGCCTTGGTCATAATTATATTGATCGAGGACCCAGTGTCGATCAAGACCCTTTTGAAAGGCATGTGGTTAACACACGTGATAATATGCAATGGCGGGTCAGCCATAATAGTAGGAACCATCTTCACTTCATGATCATAAAATTGTATCGTGGGTTCTTGACACTGTTGTACATGTCCCACAAAATTTGTAAATGCATGCGCATCTTGGGACTGTACCTCAATGGACCTCAGAATGTCCATAAGAGTCTCCCTGTGTCTAGGGGACTACTGAATAAGCTCATATATTGACAACTTCGTAGGAGTTGTCTGTAGGTTCTGAACTAACCTGCTCCTTATGGTCACCACCGGTCTAGTTGGTGGGCCTAGAATGTTCTGAGCTGGCCATTGATCCGATGTAGCTTGTACTCTAATGGGAGCATGAGGTTGATTCGGTTGATCGTACCTCCCATGTCTAGTAACAACATTGACCATGCCTACGAACCCCTGGGTAGGTGGTTCGATTCTCACTTGATTGACCTGGTCGACGTTGTTACGAGGCACCTCATGATTAGGTAGTGGATTCTTGAAAATCCCCATGTTTCTATTGTCGGGCACCTATGGATTGCCTGGTATGACAAGCTCTCCTTTTTCTATCATGTTCTACACAATGTGTTTGAAGGACCAACATGTCTCGATGTCATGGCCTTTCACTCTATGGAATATGCAGAATAGATCATCTTGATGCCACTTCGACTTTGGCACATTCGGATCTACTAATTTGACCTCGGGCAATCGTATGGCCTTGGCCTCACACAGTTGATGGAAAATCAAAGTCATCGATTCCATCAGAGGTGTGAACTGGCGAGGTGGGCGCTCTTCTCTATTTTTGCCCTTATAGTTGTTCTTGCATGTCTCATAACGCATAGGAGGAGGTTGAGCCTGATAATTAGGCTTTTTTTGTCCCTTGTCCTCTCCTCCAAGATTTAGTACTACTTGATTTACGTGGGCCTTCTTGCCCTGTTGCTTCGTAGTACTCTTTTTAAACCCCTCTTTCCTGGTCTTGAGCTTCAAGTTGCCTTCTTGCAACTTGATGTCCTCGATCACCCTAGCTTGCGCCACAACTTCCTCAAATGTAGGGTACTGCTATAGCTACAATAGTAGTGAGATGTGCTTGGCACAACTCTTTGTGAACATTCAGGTCAGTTCGACTGTAGGAATAGGGAATGGTAGCTTTGCCATTATTCTATGCCATCTCTTTTCATATTGCTCGATGGGCTCATCGTCACGCTGAGCTAACATAGCCAAATCGGAAAGGTTGGCCTGTTTCTTGATGCCAAATGAATAGCATTCAAGAAATGCATCAGCTAACTACTCAAAACTAGTAATACTATGTTTCTTCAGCTAGTTGAACCACTCTCGGGCTGGGCCGAAGAGTGTCGTAATGAAAGTGCACAACAACAAGGCATCCTGACTCTCTATCTAGAAATAGGCATCTAGAAAACTTGTGACATGCTCTTGGGCATCCTCATCACCCTTGAATTTTTCTAATCTGGGCATATCAAAATGCTCAGGATATGGAGGCGTAGGCACCGAGGGGTCTAGAGGTTCATTGTGTATCTTCCTCAGTGTCGGCTTTTGCATAGCCGCGCCTTGCCTCTCCATTGCTTTGACCTTATCGACCAAAACCTTGTACGCCTTAGAAGATAAAAAGTCCTCCTCCCTAAGCTGATGTGAAGGCGGTCTAGGAGGTAATGTCTTCTTTGAGGGAGGTGGAGGACATGGCTCTTCCTCCTCCTCAACTCGATAACTCTCAGGATACCCCTGATCGTATCCATCTACATCTACATGTTCATGCTGCCTCTGTCTAAGATCATTGAGTGATGATAGTCGCTCCCTCTATTGGGCACTGACATGAGTACGAGCGTCTCTGTGCTCCTCATGCATATCAGCTAGGGACACAACCCTCCTATGCACACGCTCTCTATGCTCCTCGAGAGGGTATAGGCCAGCCCTGGCTAGCCGATCCTCCTACTCTATGCGCTCCTTCTGAGCTAAAATACGCTCCTCGTGCATGCACTGCTCATATAATCTCTATCGTAGGAGCCTTTGCACTTGAATATTTTCATCTTCAATATGCTGCCTCTCTAGGCGAGCATCATCCAATTGATCTTGGAGGAGTTGACATCTTTGCTCAGACACCAGTCTATGTGATCTATCGATCTGGTCGACCGTGGGAGGCCTCCGATGTGTGTGCTCTATGTGAGCTACCTTATGGGTTCTGTACCCATCAAAAAAATGTGTGGATGGTGTACGTGTGACATGAGGGTACTTAGAAGCCTCTCCATGCTCTCTAGTGATCTTGATACAACTATCACTATGCTCACTCGGAGCATGAGTGGGCGGAGCTGTAGGCTTGTAGCCTAGCTACTCAAGAACACTACCTAGACCATCTAACTATCTAGACCTCCACCGCTCATGCGGTGGTGTTCCATTAGCTCCCACCTTTGATATATCAATGGTGATCTTGCATGGTGAGCCATGCATGGGAGTATGGGTGGACCTATGCTCGGAAGTGAGCCTATCCTCTTGCCCCTGAATGGGTGGATCTCTGGTCCATCTATACTCTGACTATGGAGGGTTAGAACCTCTTATGGACCTAGTACGTATGGGAACCAACTTGGTCCCCTGCACAACATATTCCTCGGTCGATCCCATGGATGTGCATGTAGTGCGGTCTCGATAATGGCTTTGGAGTAGAGCATCCTCATGCTGAGAAGCTCCATGCTCAGTCCTATGCCTAGAGGAGTGTATTGAAGCTCCTCTATCGGGGGTCCACTCAATGGGATCTCCCCATGTCGAGTTGTCACCTCTAATGCTCATCGAACGTCGTTCGGTTCGCTCATGTGTGTGAGGACTCGACACATGTTGTTGTGAACCAGTTGGGGGTTGATCATGGGCATCGGTCCTAGACCTTTGTCGATCACCCCGTGTGTTCACCATTTGTGTACCTAACGTCTAGATGTGTTTTATTATGCAAACAAAGTATACAAATGATGATTATCTCCTTTTAAATTTTTATTGTGAGCCCTAAACTATTTGATGTTGTTTTCAGATGTGTTGTATCAGTGTTAGAAACTCTCACGTGTTTTGAAAGATTGTTGGATTTTATACTCAGTTAAATTGGCTTTCACCTGTATACCCGTAGCTCGACAACTTGGCGATGAAACCCAAGTCACGTAAACCAACCTATAATGTGTGGAAGTGAAGCCCACACACGGTCAGGGGGCACAGGTCCTCCCAGTTCCTCACCCATTTTCCCCCAATCAGCGTCATACCCTCCGAAGAGGAGTATATGCAAATTTTTTAGGGTACGAAAGGATCTTGGACCCGGTATGGTCTAGTAACACATGGTACGTGGGATTTGGGCCAACGGATGGAAGTTACGCCCACCATCGTTGAACCCTACTAGTGGTTGGATATGAAGCCCAACTCACTAGTGTTTAAGTGCCAGGTGGTGTGTGTAGTTCCTTTTACTTTGCAAAAATGACAAATGCATAAAAGAGCATAATGATCATTCCTACATGATATGCATGAAAAGAAAGGAACGTTTCAAATTTAGAAAGAATGCATGCTAATGTCCTATATGATATTTTGATGATGCAATTACAATGACATGGCCACTAATTGGGCCTCAAGCATGCAAATGACATGCCATCTCTATCAAGGTCATTGTATTTAGGGGTGGACTACACTCAGAGGTCCGCTATTCCCAACAATGCCTTTCTAATGAAAGGAAAATAGAAATAAACTAGGACTTGTTCATTGACCCTTTTTATTTGAGTTCCTAGTTTGCAATGGTTCGATGCTTTCTAGAAAGATACAGAGCAAAATATTTAGAATAGATAGTGAAATTGGGGCCTACCTCAGCTCCTGCTCTGCTGCCCATTGAGTTTCCTACTGTCTACCTTTTCCTCTGTAAACCGTAGGTCCGATCTACGGGCTGTAGTGGTGACCATAGGTTACAACCATGGGCCAAAAAATAACCATAGCTGAAAGCTACGGTTAGCACCTGAGATAAGAAACAACCAAGAAAAGTCAGAATTCAGGGCTAAAATTGTGGGGTTCCATCGTGATCACCATCTGACCTAACCATGGAGCGTGCACCTAGCTACTGTATTGATCTATACCATCATAAAAGCATAAAGATTCACACAAGTACATAAATTGAACAGAAACAAAGTATGTAAGGTTTCTCGTATTAATATTTGAATGAGTTTTGATTACAAAAATGCCCTCTTAGGGTCACTTGAAAGATGATACTGATATTACAATTGCCAATGCCCTCAATAGGGTAGGCGCACTTATGGTGCTCTGTTGATTAGTCACAAACTGCCTTGGGGTGGAGCTAACCCCCTTCTCCACGATGTGGAAGGATTATGACATAAGCTCCTCTTGCACCTATCTCTCTACGAACAAGAAACAACAACACATGATTAAAAATATTGATAGCCTCTCGTGATGAGGCCCTTTAAGGGAATATGCATGTAAGTGCCATTAAACTAGTAAAACAAGAAAGCATAAAGAAAGACTTTAAACTATTCTAATTAAATCAAGAATTATGCTACAACATGAAGGACATGAATAAGCAAATGATGCATGGATCAAATATCAAATTAGGAACAATAAAGGGCATAAAATATCCAATGTAATCCTACTTAATACAATGCATGAAATGTCTAATTTCTACGGTCAGAGTTTCTCTAAAATGCAATTAAACCTATGAAAAGACTAATATAACTAATCTATGCGGTCAAAAGCAAAGCAAGTAAGGTGATCATTAACCTATTGCAAACCATAGTTGTGATGGGTGGTCTGCACTGTGAACCATGGTTGACAGCCATGGTTTGACCTCTGATATGTTTACCCTCAAAATTAGGGGTAGTGGGCTTGATCTCCTTGTCCAAATTGATGTTCAAGGGTCACCTTTGTTGTCCTCTAACATATTTGGTGGTCAAATCACTGTGAAGGGCCTTCATTTTCCTGGATTTGTGTTTCTTGATCCTCCTAGGCACCTAGGGCATCCATGGCTAATTGGTCTTTAGATGGATAGCAAAGGGGCTCTCAAATGCATAAAGTCAATATGCAATTTGATAGGGCTTCATTGCTCTCTTGATCAATTAACTCTCTCTCTCTCTCCCCATTTGGAGGGGGGTATTTATAGCATGCCCCTAGGGCTAGGGGTGGCTTCATGGAGAAGCCAAGACCAAGAAGGTTGGTTAGGATAGTTGGGATGGAAGCCTCTGGAATCTTTCATCCTTCAACTACCTCCTTCTAGATCTCTTGGTCATTCCAACCGATTTGGCTCGGATGGAAGGCCTAACTGAACTCCAGTTAAGACCGCAGGTCACAGTTGTGGTCCAGACTGTAGACCATAGGTGTCAACCATGGTTTAGACTGGAGACCGTAGGTCTGGGCTGCGGTTCAGACTGCTTAGGCCAAAATGCCTAAATTGAGTGGTTAGAACCACTGCTCTATCTTGGAGTCTATCCAAGATCCTCCATATGGTTTTGTAGCATGTCCATATGAGTAGTCACCCTCGGCATGACGCATTTTAGGTGTCTACACTTTCTATCTCAATCTCTTTGTCCCTTTTGTATTCTCTTATTGTTTTAGGTAATGTTTTGGTCAGGCCTTGCTTTGTTGAACACATTCCATCACTTTAGACAATATGAAGAACATTAAACTTTATTTATCAAAATGGATTTTAATTAATCTAAGCATTAATGCCTAGATTAATTAATCATTTAAATATCAAATAACTAACTAAAAAAAATCATTAAAATAAAATGGTAAAACATCACTATTATTATAATCCCAAAGAAAACCAAAAACCTTTAATACCAAAATATGACAAGTGGATCCCCAAGAAGTTTGGGGTAGTTGTGGAAACTCCACAACAAATAACAATGCTTATAAAACAAGGTTTAACCTCAACTCTCAAACTAGAAAACCTTGAAGCATTAAACCAATCATTTTTGAAAAGGAAACCACAATCAATCCTTTTCTCTTCAATGATATTTCAGAAATCAACCACCATAAAAAGTCAATAGGAGAATGTGCCTATACCTTTTATGAAGATGAAAAAACCTCTTTGTAAATCTGCCACAATCACAAAATTCTTTTGCCAATATTCACAAGGGTTAGTAGATCACAAAATAATCAACATTACTCCACTTTTCAATAATCATCACCAAGGCATTTAATTGCACAACTTCCTTATCTCTCCTAAAACCACTTGTACCATAAAATAAAATAAATCAAAACATTGCATAACCTTTTCACTCCCAAAACCACTTATACCATAAAATAAAAGAAATAACAATATTGCATACCTCGTCACCTCATGAAAGAATTAATCCACTTGAAAAATAATAACGCAAAATTCATTTTTGGAACCCCTTTGCAAAATTAGAAATATGTCTTTACACACGCATTATTTCTCCTTCTAAATAAGTTAGTCAAATATCCCTTGAAATAAGCTTTCCGACGATATATAATATGCCCCCTTTCCGAAATAAATTGAAATCTTTACATATATATATATGCCACCCTCTATTAATTGCACATAGGTCGGCCCTCCATTAATTAAAACTTAAACTTTAAACTTTAATATCCTCATCACAAGATGTCCTTTATCAATGAAACAACATTCCACCTTGGATATTAAGAAAAGCCCTTTCCATATGAGCCCACCATGGTTTTAAATAAAACCTTTTATTTTTCCTGCCTTGGTTTTCATAAAAACCTTGTATATATCCATGCTCTTCGAAATATCATAGATGATTATCTATGAAGTGCTTTTGCCACCAAAACTCTATGTGACATAAATGATCCATGTGACATAAATGACAACATAAAATACCTCAAATAAACTCAAATTTCCAACAATATTCCCCTTTGTCATTTATGGCAACACCTCTAATGCAAACACCACAATCACTGTAAAAACCATATCTGAGAATCAAAGCTACTCCTCCTGACTCAATACTCTCTATGGAGGCTGCTCCCCCTAATGCAATATTCTCTTTGGATGCTGCTCCCCCTAACTCAATACTCTCTTTGGAGGTTGCTCCCCCTAACTCAATGCTCTCCCCCTTACTCAAATCTCTCCCCCTTTGAAATCAATGGCAAAAGGGACACCTATGGGGCTAAAAGATATGACTCTTAAGATTTTCCCCCTCACCCCCTTATCTTTTGAGGTGATTAATTTTGGGGTGGGAGTACTTTTACTCCCATCTCACTTTGTTTCTTTCCTCTATCAACTTCCTTCCATGATATCCTTCTCTTGATGAATTACTTGATCTTCTTGTATAGAACCTGTTTGACCTTCTTGCCTTGAACCTATTTGGAATTGAGTCCTACACCATATTGCAATATGCCTAAATTTATTGCAATTAAAACACTTGATATTGTAGCATTTTTTTGTGCCCATGTCTTGAAATTATTCTTAAAATAATTTCCATATCCATTCCTTTCCTGAACCCTGTATTGTGAAGCTCTAAAATCAAAACCATGTTGCTCATTTCCTTTGCATTGAAAAGCTCTATAACCAATCATGTTGCATGAGAAGCAATGTCCCTAAAAACCATACCTTCTTCTCTTGAAGTTTCTTCTAGAAAAATCAAACTTCTTTGATTCATAAACCCTGCAGTGTATAGCCATGTGTCCAAATCCATTACAAGAAAAACAATATCCTTGAAAAGCCCTTTGTTCATGCTTTGGTTCCTCATACCTTTCTTGACCATTATCCTTATGATCATCTTCAACTTGTGCATTTCATTCTTGAACCTTATTTGTAGAATATAAAACCTCTTCTTTGCCTTTCTCTTCAAGAATTTCTTTTCCCTTTGAGATTGATTCACCTATCTCAAAACAAGAACCAAACTGAATATTTGAAGCCATAGGAACTTTGGAACTTTCCTCACAAATCTTAGGTGCTTCCTTGATTTCATATTTTAGAACTTCCTTTCCTTTTTTAACATTTTCATATAATGTATCATGTCTTGTTGTTGCTACCCTTAGTTCTTCATTCATCCTCTCTTCTATTCCTTTTTGCGTTTTGAAGCTCTTCTCTGAGATTACTGATTGTTTGAAGTAGTTATTCTCTGATTTTGACATCTATTCGAATCTTGTTTTCAAGATTCCTGTATTCTTCTTTTAACCTTTTGATTTTTTATTTTTGTTTTCTTGGCTCATCCTCTTCCTTTTCTATTACCAAAAATGAGACTTCTTTGTTTTCATTGCTGCTGGAATTGTCACTAGAACCGCTGCTTTATTTTTCAAATACACTTTCCTTGTTGTAATTTATGTAGTATGTCCAATCATCATCTATATGCCCAAAATATCCACATATGAAGCATTTTAGTATCCTTAGACCTTTCTTGTACCTATTTGCTTGCTCAATGGCTATGTCAAGCTCTTCATGTCTTTCTTCAATAGGCACATCCTCTTCTTTAACTTCAATAGTTTGGAGTGAATGTTCTTCTTCTACTTCTCTTATTCCATAGAAAAACCCTTCTTCATATTCATTGTCACTAAGATCATTATAATCTTCTATAGCAAACAAAATCTCAAGATTTCTTTGACCATGCCTATTTCCTTGATGTGTCATATCATCTTCTTTATCACTGAAACCATTGCAATATCCTTATATGTGATCTCTTTGACCACACACAAAACATTGTTATCTTTCACATTCTATTCCTAGAAATAAATGATCTTACTTTTCATCATCTAAATTATATCTATCATTATGATATGAGCTATCACTTGCTTCTACAATGTAGTAAGATTTCTTTGCCTTACAGAAAATTTTCTTCTTTGCATACCTATTTTGCTTGATTCTGTCATCTTTTGCATGCTTATGATTTTCATATTCTTTTCTTCTATGACCCTATATTTCATCATCACTATTTTCTTCATGTGGACACTTGTATGCATAGTGACCAAGATCACCACACTTGTAGCACCTGAATTTCCTTATATTTCTAAAATTCCTTGAGTCCTTATTCCTTTTGATGAAGTTCGCTTCCTCATAATTTTATAAAAATCTATATGTTTCTAAAACTTTCCCTTTCTATTTTTCTGAAGCCTTGAATGCAATATCTTTTATTGGATCTTGATGCTTACTTACCCTCATCTCATAAGCTATGAGAGTACCTTGCAATTCTTCTATTGTTAACTTGTTGATATCCATTGTTTCTTCTATTATTGAAACCTTTGCATCATATTTCATGGGAAGTGATCTCAAAACCTTTTGAGTAACTTCTGATTCTTTCATATCAAAACCTAGGCCTCTCATAGTGTTAGTAATCTCATCAAATCAAAGTAAGAACTTTGCAATATCTTCAGAATCTTCCATTTTCAATTCCTCAAATCTTTTTCTATGAGTTTGTAGTTTTGCCAACTTTACCTTGGAATATCCTTCATAAATATTCCTAAACTTGGTCCACATCTCATTAGCTGAAGTACATACCATGACCTTTGCAAAATCTATCTCATGTAGCCCACTCAAAATACAATTCATTGTTCTTGCATTGATCTCAACCAATTTCCTGGTAGTCTTATCTTCCTTGGGATCACCTTCAACCTTATACTCTTTTTCAACCATCTGCCATACCTCATATCCTTGTGATATCAAGTAGTTCTTCATCCTTATGCTCTAGAAAGCATAATTATTACCATCAATCAATGGAGCCTTATTTGAAGATAATCCTTTCTATGAAGCCATCTGTTTTCTTGTAGAATCTACCCTCAATCTGTTAACATTTCCGAAGGAACCTGCTCTGATATCAATTGAAGAAAACAATCTTATACTGAGAGGGGGGGTGAACAGTATAAGAGCATTTTTTACTTTTTATTCCAATTCAATATTATGATGTGTATAGATAGCAGTATCAATAGTAGTAGTAAAAGCAATGCACAAAATGCCATACACAATAGAGACACCATGATTTACATGGTTCACCCAATGTGGGCTAATCCATAGAGAAAATATTTTACTAAAACTTTCTCAATCAATCTCTTTGGGAATCATTTCCAATTACAATGTTTATGGATATTTGTCCAAAGGAGATGCTTATCCTCTAATCTCAATTTCGTGGATCTCTTCCACATGCGAACTCTTTCCCCTTATGCTTTGGCTATGTGATCTTTAAAAAGACTTTGTCTCTCTATTGCACTGACTTGTGGATCTCTCTCCACTTGAAGACTCCTCACTTAGATATATATTCAATTCTGTTGGTTGTTGGATCTCTATCCATTGAGACTCTATCCTATATACTTTGTCACCTCAAAAGCTCTATCAATAGGCTCACTAAGAACCTGCTCAATAGGCTCACACAGAACCTGCTTAACAAGCTCACACAGAACTTGTCAAATGCTGAATAACAAGCTCACATAGAACTTGTCCAAATATGCTCTAGCAAGCTCACCAAGAACTTACCCAGATCTACTCTAGAAAGCTCACCAAGAACTTACCCAAATCTTCTCTAGCAAGCTCACCAAGAAATTTCCCAAAACTGCTCTAGCAAGCTCACCAAGAACTTTCCCAAAACTGTCCACAAATTTATCCCAACACTATCCTCAAATCTGTCTCAACATTGTCCTCAAATATATCCCAAAGGCCTTCTCAAAGGCTCAATCAATCATGCTCAAGTAGTACTCAAAATGAACTCAACAATGAGTGGTAATCTCAACTCAAATTAACTTCATAGAAGCATAAAGAGAATTGTTAGAAATTCAATATGTTCTAATCTCACTCTCAAACCAAATCAATCTCAACTCAACTCAACTCAAATCAAACTCAACTCAATTAAAGTCTTATAGAACCATAAAGAGAATTGTTAGAGACTCAATATGTTCTAACATTAATATCAACTCAACATAGAATGATGGAATAGTTTGTTTCATAGAACTTGAACAATCACTTTACACATCACTTGACTAGGCTCAATCAACTCAACTCAACCAATCATCACAAGGGACAACTCTTTCTCACACAACCCTAGTCCAAGTATGTATCAACAAACTCAAATATTTCCAACAATGCTCAACCACAAATCTCACATAACAATGATACTCGTGTTATTTTCTAACTCAAGTTATTTCACAACCAATGGTATTCAATAACAATGCTTATAAAACAAGGTTTAACATCAACTCTCAAACTAGAAAACCTTGAAGCATTAAACCAATCACTTTAAAAAAGGAAACCACAATCAATCCTTTCCTCTCCAATGATATTTCAGAAATAAACCACCATAAACAATCAATAGGAGAATGTGCCCATACCTTTTATGAAGATGAAAAACCTCTTTGTAAATCTGCCACAATCACAAAATTCTTTTACCAATCTTCACAAGGGTTAGTAGATCACAAAATAATAAACATTACTCCACTTTTCAATAATCATCACCAAGGCCTTTAATTGCACAAATTCCTTATCTCTCCTAAAACCACTTGTACCATAAAATAAAATAAATCAAAACATTGCATAACCTTTTCACTCCCAAAACCACTTATACCATAAAATAAAATAAATCACAATATTGCATACTTTGTCACCTCATGAAAGAATTAATCCTCTTGAAAAAGAACAAGGCAACCTTCACTTTTGGAACCCCTTTGCAAAATCAGAAATATATATTTACACACACATTATTTCTCCTTCTAAATAAGTTAGTCAAATATCCCTTGAAATAAGCTTTCCGACTATATACAATATGCCCCCTTTCCAAAATAAATTAAAACCTTTACATATATATATGCCACCCTCCATTAATTGCATAGAGGTTGGCCCTCCATTAATTAAAACTTAAACTTTAAACTTTAATATCTTCATCACCGGAGGTCCTTTTTCAATGAAACAAAATTCCACCTTGGCTTTTAAGAAAAGAACTTTCCATATGAGCCCACCATGGTTTTAAATAAAACCTTTTATTTTGCCTGCCTTGATTTTCATAAAAACCTTGTATATATCCATGCTCTCTGAAATATCATAGATGATTATCTATGAAGTTCTTTTTCTGCCAAAACTCAATGTGACGTCAATGGAAACATAAAATACCTCAAATTAACTCAGATTTTCAAAAGATAGGGATAAAAGAAGAGTGCCATAAAACAACAGGGCAAGAAAGCCCATGTGAATCAAGTGGTGCTGAATCTTTAGAGGGAGAACAAGGGGAAACAAAAATAGAATTATCAGGCCAAACCTCCACCTGTGCAATATGATAAGTGCAACAACAATTATAAGGGCAAGAACAAAGATCAACGCCCACCTCGCCAGTTCACACAATTGACGGAATTGCTGACGTCAATTTTACATCAACTATGCGAGGCCAAGGCAATTAGATTGCCCGAAATTAAGATGGTAGACCCCAATCAACCCAAACCAAAGGGGTACCAAGAAGATCTATTTTGCATTTTTCATCAAACAAAAGGCCATGACATTGAGGTGTGATGGAATTTCAAACACATGGTGTAAAATATGATTGAAAAATGTGAGCTTGTAGTGCCGCACAACTCGTAGGCGCTTGATAATCATAATATGGGGATTTACAAAAACCCCTTGCCAAATCATAAGGCACCTCACAACAAAATTGGCCAGGTCAACCAGGTGTGAGTCGAACCACCTACTTAGGGGTTTGTAGGCATGGTGAAAATTATCACTAGGAACGAGAGATATGAGCAATAGAATCATCCTGCTCCCATTCAAATACAAGCCACACCGAATCAATGACCGATGCAAAATATTCTAGGCCCACCAACAAGATCGATGGTGACCATAAGGAGCAGGTTGGTCCAAAACCTACAGATAACTCTTGTGAAGTTGTCAATATATGAGCTAATACAGTAGTCCTCGAGGCATAGGGAGACTCTTATGGATATTTTGAGGTCCATTGAAGTATAGTCCCAGGATGCATAGGCATTTACTAATTTCATCGAACATGTACAACAATGTCAGGAATCAATGATCCAATTTTATGATCATGAGATAAGGATGGTTTCTACAACCACAACCGACCCACCATTGCACATAATCACATGTTTTAATAACATACCATTTAAAAGGGTCTTGATCGATACCGGCTCATCGATCAACATAATAACGACCAAGGTGTTGAGTCATTTGAAGCTACCTAAATCACACATTGTGCCCACTACATTTACATTGAGAGCGTTTAACGATGTACTATGTTTGACTGTTGGCACAATTATCCTACCCATACATGTAGGCTTGAAGACCATCTCAGTAATGTTTCATGTGATAGAAGGGGCCATGCAGTACAACATATTACTCGATAGGCCTTGGATTTGTGAAATACGTTGCATCCCTTCAATATTGCATTAGTGTGTGAAGTATATTCATGAGGGACAGGTTCACATAGTGGCATCGAACGAAGAGCCATTTAAGTTCATGAACCTAGCAGATTTTCTTGGGGTTTCATACTCCCTTCAACGCACATGGATGTTTGACCGTTGTCACTGATAAAGAAACCAAGAGGTAAACTAGAAGTGTGTGCTCAACCAATGTCATCTATGTCATATAGATCGGAGCACACCAGTGCCACTTCCTTGAAACTATCGACATCATTCATGCATCGATATGATAGGAAGTTGAAGACAAAAATGGGTGAGAAAGATAAGGAGTGTGAGCCCAAGCCAATTGTCGAGGAGGTTCCCATTCCTATGGAAGTTGAGGAACCCCAAGACAAAGTCGAGGAGGCACCTTAGCCTACATCACCTACATCTTCATTAGGGTCATCTACACCGTGGGTGATGGTACATATCATTAACACTAGATTAGGTGAGTACCTTATGCAGAATGTAACCTTTAGACCGATTCTAAAGACTACACAAGATATGGGCCGACCATCCACTCATCATTACCCGGTTGGATCGGTGGTTCCATTGGGAGAGCCACCTAATCAAACTAATTTTATCTATGCGGGGCTAGACCAGCTTCCAACGCAAGAGCCCATATCTGAAGATGAAGAGGAACCTTTCACTATAAATGTTTGTTATCTGTCCAATACAGAGTATGCCATACATATTTTTGAGCTATATCATTGGTATGGATATGACATTGGCCTCTTTGAACAAGGACAAAGGATTTTGTTGGAACCTCATTATCAGTTTGTCACTGATAATTTTGGTTTAGGGTTATAGATACGAGGGTAGGATGATTTTCTCATAGCATCCCTAGATCATCTGTACCTTAGTATTGCGAACGATGTGGATTTTAATCCATATCATACGAATCCTTCTAAATTATGGAGGAATCACCCTATGATATCTATCATCATCGCTGAGCCATTAGAAAATTGTCATGAAGGACTCCTTGAGTAGACTAAGATAGAAATAAACCCCAAAGATCACCTGGGACACCAAAACCATGAGGCAATCGATGACACAGACATGCAGGGGTGTAACCCCATTACTGCAGGCAATCTCAAGCTAGGAGATATTTGTAATGAAGATGGAGCAGAGTCCACGTTCGATATGAGTGGACCAGGCTATGAAACAGATGAATAATACTCAAACAATGATGAATATTGGGATGAAGTTGAACCTGCCTATGAGAGGCCCTGGCATGCATGTCATTTATTGCCTATTGATTTGGTACATGTTATCGAAGAGATCCTTCCCAACGTTGATCATTCAGGGGAATAAGTGGAGCTATATTTTTTAGCTATGTCACACTTACAAGATAATTATCTGATTTATCAAAATAGTGATGATAGCGATCAAGTAGTCAGATTTATGGGACCGCACTTGCTAGAGCACCCCCCAAGAGTAGGGGCAAATGAAGGATTCTATTATGATAGTGACAAAGAAGATGAGATAGAGAGGGCTTAACTTGGTCCTCATTATTTGTGTTACCATCATCAACCCATCGATATTGATGAGGTCTATCGAAGCTACATGTTGGTCCTCATCTAAGAGCAAAACGGTTAAACTTGAATCAAATTCATCGATTTGTTAATCCCCTTCTATCAACCTACATGGAGCTTCGTGAGCCAAATGATCCTATTTTGCAGTTATTGCATAGGGGGGATCTAGTTGTTTGTAGTCCTTATAGGGAATACCCATTTGTACCTATGCCATTAGAGCCAGATTGTGGGTATGAGGATTACATATATTTTGTAGAGGTTAGTACGTGTGGTCTTGGAGATAAATTCTACTCCATAAACATGGTATCCATTGATTTGACCACTCCACTCCATAATCCAGTAGATCTGTCCAAATTGTTGTATCTTAACAAAGATGCTATCGACTGGGATCACGCTGATTCACCCATTAAGCCTGAGGATTTCTTCCCCAATGAAGAAATGTTGCAACCTTTCCATTTTGCACCAAGCTATACATATGATGTTTATCATGTCAAAAATACTTCCAACGCGGAATCAATCAACCCGGATGATGACATCCATATGATTCCTACACCTCACCAGCTTGAGGAGGGATCACATATGTCAATAGAGGAAACCTTTGAGGTGGATATCAGTAATGATCCCGCCAATACAAAGAAGATTAAATTTGGAGAGAGTCTCACTCCAGATGAGCAAACCATCCTCATATCTCTGCTGAAAGAGAGACCAAATTTGTTTGCTTGGATGTACAAGGATATGCCAGGTCTAGACCCAAAATTTGTTACGCATAACCTTTCACTAGATCTGATGAAGAAGTCGATCAAGCAAAAGCTTAGAAAAATGCACCCAACAGTAGCCTTAATGGTGAAAGATGAGCTAAAAAAGCTGTTGGATGTGGAATTTATGATCTCCATCGATTATCCATAATGGGTGTCCAATATGATACTTGTGGGAAAAACCAATGGAAGAATCTGTATTTGCATGGATTTCAGAGACCTAAATAAGGCAACACCCAAAGATTCATTTTATGTTGCCCAATATTGACGCTCTCGTAGATGCAACTGCAGGTCATGAAATGCTCTCTTTAATGGATGGTTTTTTTGGTTACAATAAAATTTGGATTAAACCTAAAGACCAGCATAAAACCACATTTATAATGCAATGGGGAACATTTTACTATAAAGTTATACCATTTGGACTAAAAAATGCTCGTGCCACATATCAGTGGGCCATGACATACATTTTTCATCACTATATACACAAAATTCTAGAAGATTATATTGATGACTTGTTGGCCAAGTCATTGCTATGAGAAGAGAATATAGAGGTCTTAAGGAAAGTCTTCAATCACCTAATAGAGCACAATCTCAGGCTAAATCCTAAGAAGTGCGTATTTGGCGTAACTACTAGAAAATTACTAGGATTCATCACCTCTAAGAGAGGCATCGAAGTAGACCCAGCGAAGATCAAGGCCATTTTGGAAACGTGTCCTCCCACCAATATTAAGAAATTAAGGAACCTTTAGGGCAAGGTAGCCTCAATAAAGTGATTTATCGCCTAACTGTTAGATAAATGTCAACCCATGAATCGACTGCTACATAAGGGAATCCCATTCAACTGGGACGAAGATTGCAAGGTAGCCTTCGCTAAGATAAAGCAATACCTGGCGAAACTGCCAGTACTAGCTCCACCAAGGCCAGATGTGCCTTTTCTACTATATATATCAACAATCAACTTTGCATTGGGAACCATGTTAGCCCAAAAGAATGTGCAAGGCAAAGAACATGCCATATATTATATTAGTCGAACCTTGGTGAGTTATGAGCTCGGGTATGCATATGTGGAAAAATTGTGTTTAGCAGTAGTGTTTGCTACAAAGAAATTGTGATACTATATGTTAAGTCATACGACACATGTTATATCAAAATAGAATCCTTTGTAGTACATGATGAGTAAGACTTATCATAATACGTGTACTGCGAAGTGGATCATGCTATGACAAAATTTGATCTGGAATTCATAAGCCAGAAGTCCATTAAGGGACAGGTCATAGCATATCAATTAGCTGAGGTGCCACTGTAAAACAGTAGACCTCTAATAATTGAGCTTCCATATGATGAAGTATTCATCATATCTGAAGCTCTTGAACCCGAAGAACCAAAGAATAATGCTTATATGACTTTGTTCTTTGACGGTTAAAAGTGTGAACAAGGGGGTGGTGCTGTAATAGTGTTCTTCATGTTACAAGGAGCTCCAATGCCCTTGTCATTCAATTTGGATTTTCCATGCACCAACAACAACGTTGAATACGAAGCCCTACTACTAGGCCTCCCCATAGCTGTCACCATGAATATTAAGATATTGAACATCGTTGGTGACTCCTTGCTCATAGTAAATCAAGTCAAAGGGATTTTTTAGTGTTGATGTCCCGTATTGAAAGCCTATAAAGATCTAGTTGACACATATTTGGCCAAATTTGAATGGTATGACATTGAGGTAATCCCTCAATCATAAAATAGGTTTGTAGACACCATGGTGTCTTTGGGATATTTAATCCCTCAGAATATGTATGCTGATTTCACTACCATCCATGTCAAGATGCTCTCGCATCCAGCAGTAGAGCGTGTAGCCTATGATAACAAAGAATCGGTCAACATGATCAATATAGAACCAAAAGTTGAATGATTCTGCAAAGATGAAGACTTTCTTAAGAAGGCACCTTGGGGGTCATTAACCTCTCAAAGTCCTATGGGGAGTGGTATGACCATTCACCATAGGGTTGTTTCCAAGTCTGCATTTGCAAAGTTAAATACGCAGGGGGAGCAAGTCATCTTAGCAATCGAAGCTGAGGCTTATCAAAACTAGATGTTGTAAATTAAAGACTTCCTGAAGCTTAGTATAATCTAGAGGGATTATCGTGTGTTGTAAAGTGCACATTTAAATAGAAAGTAGCTAAATATGTCTTAATAGGATACATTTTATACCTATATGGCTACGATGAAGTTCTCCTTTGTTGCTTAGAACCCCAAGAGGCATCATGGGTAATTTTGCAAGCCCATGACGATACGTGTGGTGGCCATTTCAGTGACATGGACATCATGAAGTGCATCCTTCGAATGGGCTACTATTGGTCTACTATGGAAAAGGAGTGCAATGTGTATGTCAAAAAATGTGTTAAATGTCAACATCATGCTAATATTATGCACTTGCCATCATAGGCCTTACAACCCATCCAAGCGGCTTGGCCATTTGCTCAGTTGGGATTAGATATTATAGGGAAGATCTCTCCTTCATCATCGGGTCAGAATACATTCATAATCATAGCTACTAAATATTTTACAAAGTGGGTGGAAGTAATACCCTTAACAACGATAATTGGAGCTCGTATAGCAGTGTTTATACTGGAGCATATCATAAGTTATTTTGGGATTCCATCCAAAATAATATCGGATAATGGAACATATTTCAAGAACAAAATTGTGAGAGCTTTGACATCTAAATATATAATCAAACATAATTTTGTGACTCCATACTATTTACAAGCAAACAGGTAGGCTGAGGCTTCAAATAAGATAGTGGTGGCCATCTTAAAAAATATGGTACAAGAAAACCACAAAGACTGGCATATCTAGCTGCCCCTTGCATTATAGGCTTACAAGACTAGTATTCAAATTCCCACTGGGGCAATGCCATTATCATTAGTATATGGCACTAAGGCCATTATGCCCTTGGAATTAGAAATTCCAACACTGCACATCGCATTAAAAGAGTTCATTGAAGATGACACTGCGTGGCAATCTCTACTCGGTCAACTGATGCTACTTGATGAACATCATGTGAATGCCTTGGAGCATCTCCATGTTTATCAAGAGAAACTAAAATGAGCTTACAATATAAAATTCCACCAGAGAGACTTTGAAGTTGGGGATCTTGTCTTGAAAGAGAACCAATAGAACTCTAATTTGCTGCCAGATATGCGAAACAAATTCACGGCTAATTGGCTAGGACCCTACATCATATCTCAAAATATTTGTCTGGGCACCTATCACCTAACATCGCTTGGGGATTTTGAAGAGCCTGAAACTCTCAACATCATCCATATTAAGGCATTTTATGCTTGAAGATCATAGTAAAAGGCTTTGAGGGTTTTCTTGTAATCGCTCGTTCATCCTAAAAAGCTCCAAACACTATCATAAGTAGTTTGGTCAATAAAAAATCCCCAAAGGCTTCTGTAAGCCCTTTAGTCAACCTCAAAAAGCTCAGAGGGTTTGTTTAAAACCGCTTGGTCATCCCAAAAGGCTCCAAGGGTTCCTGAAACTACTTGGTTGTGTCAGTTAAAATCCTCGAGGATTTGCTTATAATTTCTCGGCCATCCTAAAAAGCTCCAAAGTCATCTGTAAGCCCTTTGGTCAAACTCAAAAGGCACCAAGAGTTTTTGAAAAACTATTTGGTCAACCCAAAGGCTCCAAGGATTCTCAAAATTGCTTGGTCATCCCAAAAACACCCCAAAGCCCATAATCCTTTTGGTCAATCCTAAAATCTCCATGGATTCTTAAAAATCACTTGGTCAAACTAAAGACTCCAGAGGCATGTACTCACCGTTTGGTCAGATATGAGGCTCAAAAACTCATAAAAATAATAAAATCAATAAAATCCAAAAAAATTGGTAAAGCATAAAATCTAAAAACATTTGCATTTTGCATATGAATTTTGCATTCTCATTTTGCATTCACACATGCATTCACTACATTACTGCATTTCATATAGGCATTCATCATACATTACATTCCATAGTAGGAGGGATCATGTTTGTCAATCTTACAAATGACACCATGTTTGTGTTTAAATCATGCATCTCTGCATTTATGATTATCCATCATTCATGTGAGTAATTATGTTTTTTAACATAACCTGTAATATTGCTATGGAGATATACTAGGGTTTTTTGGTCACTCAACCATGCCTAGTGGTCTTATCAAGAGTTGGTAGAAAGCTTGCTTTGCTTTTGTAGCTAAGGTTCAGTTAGTATAGCCCTTAGCATATCAGAAGCCTATCACTAATCAAAAAATTAAACAATCCTAACAAGGACTAGGGGAAGATGAAAGCCATGAAGTAGGACTGGGTATCCTGAAATGAAAAGAGTTATTATTGCTTATCCCTCTATGCGGATGGTATGGGAAATGTTGGAAGTTGGTAAAAGGACAGGTTAGTTCCCTATTCAGAATCCCTTGCTTATGATAAAATGAGCAATATCCTATAGTGATATCCCACATCAATCCTCATGATTGATATCCTAGATCGATATCATAGATCAACTTCCCAGATTGATATCCCATATTGATATCATAATATCAATAGACCAGAAATAGTTTTCCCAAGTAAATCCCCCAAAGGAAAGTTTCTAAAGAAAAATTTCAAATGTAAATGTCGAAAAGTGAAGATCGAGTGAATATTAGAAAATAGGCTTAAATCAAAGTTCAAAGTGAAGATCAAATGAAGATCATAAATCAAAGTTCGAGTGGAGAACAAATGAAGATCCAAAATCGAGTTTGAAGAGAGATCAAATGAAGATCCAAAGATAGTTAAAAATGAAGATGGAATAGACTCCCTTGCTTCACTACATATGAGCAAGTATCCTAAAAATTGAAGGATAGAAAGTAATGAGCCTGAATCCCTAGAATTGTCGACACTACTGTACCTTACGCATGATGATATGTTTGATACACTTGCATCTCGCTTGTGGGCAGACTAATGTTTGAATGTGGAAGAGCTGGCTTCAGGTGTCATGTATTGCCTAGTGGCTTAGTCCAACTAAAATCTAAACTTGGTATTGGATAAGACATTTGTGGAACCCCTATCTTAGCAATGGGTTGAAAGAATCCCGCCTGACATCAAGGAACGCTCTTGTCTTATCTTCAAATAATCATGTGCACACATAGGGATAATGAATAGTTAGGTCCTATCCTAGCAAAAGCCTTTTATATCAAAATTCTAGTGTAGTTAGTATGCAACTTTTGATAAGTCTTTTAGGGTGTTTAAGTCTCATGGAAAACCTCAAAAAATTCTCTCGTAGCAACAAAATATCGAATATCTCAAACCATATAAAATCATCAAATTGCAAAGTATCGAATCCATGATACATAATCATATAGAGCACACTCAAAATATAGGATAGATACCGGATGAATATTAGAAATAATAATTAGATAGCCACTGACTATATTGTGCACATTTTTCAAATTTGCAAAAGAAAATAGAACAACACATTATATCATTCACATCATAACATCACATACCATTGCATTTCATATATGGATGATTAATTGATTAAATTCTAATCTTAAGGATTTTCAATTAAATTTTTATGATTTTTATACATTTTGTGTTGTCATCCATTAGATTGATAAACATATTTGCATTCATTCCTTATGTTTTAAGTGATTAAAGCATACAGGTTCATTTACATTAGATTACCATCGTGTAAATAAATCATTACATACATTAATGCATACAATAAAGCAATATCAAATATGTGTTAAGAGAAAACATTGCATCCATATGCATCCATCATAAATCACATATCTAAGCATCTAGATCACTGCATATAATAATCATCGTAAATCAAATAGTTATCTAGTGCATGTCATCCATACATCACAACATATAGCAATCAAATTAATATAAGCATTGCATACATGTGCATCAAATAAACATAAAATTAAAAAATATAAATCCAGTACACATCATGAGCCATAAATGATCAGATCATATATATAAATATGTGTCTAAAAGCACATCATATGAGTACAAAATTCCCGTAGGCTACAATCATGTAGGTCCTTGACCTTACACCAAAAATGATACATGTGCAAAATGTAGCTGTGATCTGAGCCCTAGCTCTGGCTGGATCCCCCTGAAATGGAGCTCTCACCACCTCACTTAGCCCCATGACCTGGAGTCTACTTTGTAATTAGATTTAGCCCCTATTGTACACCCTGTTGAGGGCCCTATGTACCACCTAGCCTAAGGAAGCCTAGCACACGAGAGACTGGTATGTCCAGGTGGTTAGTCCTATGGCTAGAGGTCTCGCTTGTCTCCCTGTGGCTCCTATGTGAGCTATCACCATGTGTGATAGAGGGACTGTGTGTCCTCTCTATCCTATGGATTCGTTGGATAGAGCTAGCGATGGACTGCCCCGTAGTCCTAGACCTGCTCCGTTGAGGCCCTGCAGCATGGGAATCCTCTAGGACAATGTTGCCAATCAACCTGATATAGCCCTCCAGCTGGTCTATACAGGCTACCCTGCTAGTATGTCTATCATTTTACTTCTCCATGAGGGCCTATAAACACTGGTTCTCTAACATGAGGTTACGACTGCCAGGTAGCATTGGTACTAGATCTATAGGTGGTCCCATGACAACATAGGAAGATGAAGGATATCCTATCTAAGCCAGGGCTAAGTCCCTCTCTACTATAGCTATAGCTAGTCACACCTCTGCCAGGTCTTGTGCACTAGTGAGCTCCTAGACCCTCCCCTCTACTTTGTAGCCTGTGTAGTCAGGCTAGTAATCTGCTACACTGCCTCAATCAATCTACGATCCCTATCAGTTAGTTGTACCCATAAAGTAGCAATGGTGGTATCTCGCTCCATCTACTGCATGATATATCTATCGAGCTGACTTTGTAAGTTAGAAAACTGATCTAGGAGTAGCCCCTTTGTGATGCCAAGAGGGACCTCACCCTTCTATGGAGCCTCATAATTAGGGTTGACCTCAGGAGCCTCCTTGATGGTAGCCTCTGTGCCCCATCTAACCTCTGTCTGTTGGTGTACCTTGTGTTCATCAGGATTATCCTCTGCCTCTGCCTAATCTGGCACTCTACCTAGAGGTCCCGATTCATGCTATCGGATCATGGACCACCATTTGTTGTATGCTGGAGTGTAAGCAGCCCTGTTAACTCCAATCTCCTAGAATTCATCTGGATCATCTCCTAGAGTCAAAGGTTGAATCCATGGAATATACTACTCTAAATCCAAGTGCCTATATGGAAATGGTATCTTCGAGATGTCCTGCACTATCATGTACTACCACAGGATGCGAGAGTAGAACTACTACTCTCTAATCTTGACCTTCTAATCAAGTAGCCACCTATCTCTGCAAGCCTATCTAAGCCACTCACCCGCCTCAAACCATGCTAGGTAATCCATGTAAGACCACCACTCAATATCATTGGGGCCAAGTGAACTGAACCATGTGATATAATGTTGGACATCACCTACATGGGTCCTACTCTTGAACCCCTCCTATCAAGGAAAATAGGTGGCATAACACTAGTGAGTGTCATCAATATTTGTTATGTGCAAGGGTAGCTCTCCCGGATGCTCTATCCTGATGTGCTGCTAGCCCCAAATATAAATAAGCAAGCTACAACTAATGCCCTAGTGGCTCTGGTCTATGATCTGGTACAACTCTCTGTACAACTGGCAGAGCAGGGTGCTCCTCCAGGCTAGTTGCAATGGCTGAGTTGCTGAGCTCTGAAACACTCTACGGATAGTGGCTAGGAGGTTCTAGGAAATCCTCATGCTCGAGGAGTATGGAAGAACAACTTGCACCACCAAGTGCATAAAGGTGACCTCATGCATAGAGAAGATGTTCTTCCCCTTGTAGCACCCTAAAATTGGTGCAATAAAACTTAGTAAATAATTAAAATTACCTTAGTAATAATTCAAATTCAAATTTCAACCCCAAAACCACTCCCAAACTGCCTGCTACCTGTTTCCTTGTTTTCCATGCCATTTTTAGAGTTTGTTTCATCCGTTGGATGATATCGTCTTCGATCAGACGATATCACCTCATATCGAACAATTTCGTCTGGAGCAGAACGTCCAGACGATTTCATCCCAAAACTGATTTTTCAAAATTAGCTTCTATTTCAATAGCTTCTCTAACTCGGGTAGAGACGCGTCTGCACCGTTAGAGTCTCCCCCTGTTGGAGATCTCCCAAAATGGGATGATCTCCAACCTCCCAACATCTTTCTTATGCCTATTTAATCTTAGGCCCTCCCCTTAACATTCCCTTGGATGAATTTTTTTGTACTTTAAGTTTTACATGCTTCAGGATATCCTAGATTATTGTTCACCTTTGTCCTTTTTTGAATTTTCTTGCAGGAACTTTGTTATTCTTTAGCCAGAGCAAAGCCCAGATCGTTGCAAACGATCTTGTCCAATTCAAGACAATTTTGTACCAATCCGAGATGATTTCGACTGCAATCAACATTGGGGGCAATCAGTGCCCAAAGTTTGCATTTCTTTACTCTTTTTTGTTGTTTTGCTTTGCATTAGTTAAGCTTATTACTGCTTTGCATCTTGGAGTTCACCTCATGTAGCCTAGATGCATAATAAAGTCAAAGTTAGTCATTAAAACCATGCATTTTACTTAATTTGTTATCTAAAGTTGTCATTCTAGCATTCATATTTTCATTTCTATCATTTTCCCTTGCTTTTGCAATTGTATTTTTTGTTCTTGGTATCCATTTCTGCAATTGTAGGTCTCCGACGAATTCGTTGAAGAATTCGTTAGATCTCAGATGATCCTGTCAGATCAGAGATGATCCTGTCAAATTCCAGACGATCTAGACTGCTTCAAAAATTAGAATCTCCATCAGACATCCGGATCAGGTATGGTTCTTCAATCTAGCTTATTCTCTCTATTTTCTGTTCAAATCTATTTTTTGTATTCATATAATCAACATTTCATATAGCTTAGCTTAGATTCATTTTGCCAAACCTAGGACTTGGATGTTTAAAGCTAAAATTGAACACATTAAACTCATTCCCAACCTAGGCGTGGAAACTGCCACTAAACGTTTCCTGGTGAACCCCACCATCCGTCGAAAAATCACCTTAATACCCCTCCCCCGAGAGGCAGGACCTTCAAAGGGCCTCTCAGTTCAAGGTACCATCGCATCCTTTTCCCATCCTCCTTCTGGGCATGGATCCTTTAGCCTGAAGGTAAGGATGCGAAAAACACGACGTGAAACTAAAACCTTTTGAAAAAAAAAAAACACAAAACAAAAACATAGATGCATTTAAAATCATTAGAAAACTACTAAGTTGCATATCATGTCTAGATGGTAGCTCCTAAGAAAAGACTAGCAGTCACTATAAACGTTGCAAATCAATTAATAGCCATAGAGGTTGATTCTTTGTTTAGAACATCTCAAACATACAGAGTCCCGCCTTTGTGGTACGAACTTAATAGAAGGCTAGGTATCATTTCATCTAAATCAACCAAACTTAGACAAATCAAGAGGTTTGCCCTAGATAGGATCCTGGATCCTCATCAACTCATTTTTTATCATGAACTTCAGAGAGCCTGCCATAGGTGGTTAGCTTATAGGAGAGCTCTTGTGTCCTTAGAATTGTTCACCTTCGAGGAATACCTCGAGAACGTAGCTGTTATACACCAATTCCTAGGTCGTGTAGAATATCAAGAGGTCGTTCTTACGGATAGGGAAATATGGAGGAGAGTTCCTAGGGCTGTGTTATATCGAGAGTATTGCCACGAACTTTATTTCTACCAACCAGAATCTGAGATAGATAATATCACTATAGCACTTTTTGTCAAATTCTTGAAAGAAAATTTTCAATTTGAAGAACACTTCATGACTCCTGAAGAACTCGAGCCCATTAATGATATTTATAAATTGTTTATAGAAAACTAGATCATTGCTTTCATTATTATTATTTCTTGCATTTAGTGTGTTGTTTGTTATCTTTATAATATTGTTACAAAAACAAGAAAAATCAAAACATAACAAAAACCAAAAACATTTTATTTTAAATACTATAGTAGGTATATAATTAAAATATATACCTCTTAAGCTTGTTGCATATATATATATATATATATATATATATATATATATATATATATATATATATATATATATATAGTATATATATTTGCTAAAATCTAAATTTAACCACAATGCCTAGACTTAGGAATGGTAAACAAACCGAACAAGAAGGAGAAGATTGGTTAGGAGACAAAACAAAAAACCCAAATGTCCTTCCCGAGGAATCAATTCCGGAAGGAGAAACTCTAGAACAGCCGAGAAGATGACACTGGCTGAATAAAATGAACAACAAGAAAATCTTAAAGAGGAAGGATCCTCATCCCCTAGAATAGCTCCAGATGGAACTATTGCTTTTGATAATTTAGATCATTTCTAGAAATTTTTCAATAATAACATTGGTGCTTTTAATATGGTAGTTCGTATTGATAAAGGGCAAATTAGTGACACTCAAGCAGCCATGGAACATATGTTTGACATACACACTAATCCCTTGTCTTTCATTGATCAAGAAAGTGATAAATCTGGACCATCCAATAGAGATATGGTCACTATGATTCAGAACATGCCAAAACAACAGGTTACCCAACCCCCTAAGGAACCTTGTTATTGAGCCTAAAATCATTCCCACACAAAATAAACCTTCCTTCACTGCTTTACTTCGCCAAACTATTGATCAATATGCTTCAAGTAGAAAAAAACCTAAAATGAAGCCAAACACCAATTTTCAACAATCGGTCATACAACATAATACAACTTCAAAATTTCTTCATAACACCCTTCCTACCAACAATTTACACAATAGCAATATATCATTTAATCTCCATGTCCCTCCATCATATGCTCACAAATCCCATATTAATGCCCTACCGAACCAATATGGTGGGCAAACCAGTAATTTGGAAGCCATGGCGAAACAGTTAGCTTCGTGCATGGACCAGATAGATCCCTATCGTCCCTCGTACAATTATCGAGAGATATGTAGTCAACCTCTAAATCCCATAGTTGTAGCACAACCATACCCTAAACACTTTCCCATGCCCGTCTTGCCTATATATAAAGGAACTGAAGATCCCATAGAGCATCTTCACATGTTTAGGATAACATGTCATGATATATCACATGATGACTTGCTATTACTGAAAATGTTCCCAAAAAGTTTAGGAGGAATGGCATTAGAGTGGTACTATCAATTGCCCACTCATTCCTTGAGAAATTTTGAAGAAACAGCTGAATATTTTGTCCATAAATTTAGTGCCTACATTGAGAGGCATGTCACCATTAAATATTTGTACAACTTGAAACAAGACTAAGATGAATGTTTTGCTGATTTCTTAGCTAGATGGAGGCAGTTGACAGGAAAACTACACTTTGTGCTACCTTATAGGGAAATGTTGGACATTTTTATTAATAATTTACAAGAACAAATATCTTATGAGTTATCAACTGCCACCTTAACTACCTTCGATCAAGCTATAGACTTAGCTCGAAGGGTAGAAGATGCTATCATTAGAAGAGGTCAGCTCAAAAAGAAAGATGATGAGAAAACATCTAGAAATCAGTATAAAAACAAACAAGTTGTAGGTGACGGAGTCACTAATAGTAGAAACATTGCTAACATCAATACAACGAAGACAACAAAAAAATTTATATTAAAACCTCCTGATAAACCTCCTCGAGAATTTACTAGATTGAATCAACCTTTATCAACCATTCTTCCTCAATTATTAGCATAAGGCTTGATTCAATTACCAGCTATCCGGGAACCTGATCCAACTATACCCGGATACAGAGCTGATTTACATTGTGACTTTCATAGAGGACCTGGACATGCTACAAACTCTTGTAAAAGATTGAAACATAAAATACAAGATTTGATTGATAATAATGAAATGGAGGTGCAAGCCTTCCAACCTAAACAAAATGCTCCTAATAATGCTCAAAATACCATTCCCGAAAATAAGAATCAAAATGCTAATCAATCATTGGATATATTTCAAAATCCTTTACCAAACCATGGTAAAGAAGTGGCCAATCAAATCGAACATCATAATGTTCCCCCTCCTACTCGATATGTAGGAACTATTAGTGGACAATTATCTGTTCAGGATCCTCAAATATTTGGCACAACCTTATCCATGGTCATGACCAGACCCCTACATAATATTCAAACTCCCGATCCTAGTGATGTAGAATCGGATCATCGAAAGTGAAATAGACATCACCTCAAACCAATCGAATAGTTCTGAAAACAAATCAGATCCTATTCAACCCATCACAGATGCTATGGTTCCAAAAGAACCATTTCCTAGAAGAGTTACTACTCGACCCTCTTCTAATTAGTTCCTTCCTAATGAACAAGCCATAAACGCTCAACCAAGACCAGTTCAACGTCTTCAATATAACATTGTGGGTACCATCGGAGTTGTTACCAGACAACAGGCTCAAAACTTTCAACAAGATCAAACTCAAAATGATGGATTAGTTCCATTTATTTTGAAAAATCCCAATAAAGGGAATCATATGTCTAATGTTCAACCAAAACCTCCTTACAATATTAATGAACAATTATCCAATACTACAGCCAAAATTTCCCTTTTGGACTTGTTAAGATCTTCTCCTACCCATAGGGATGAGTTAATGCTTACATTAAGCCAAATGATGGTACCTCAAAATATTTAACCCGAAGCCATGTCCAATACTATCATCACTCGAGAAGTTGATTGTATTAACTTCCGAGATAAAGATATCCCACAACATAGTTTACATAAGGATAACCCCTTATATATTATTGCTCTAATTGGAGATGTAGCTATTAAAAGAGTCTTGATTGATAATGGTTCATCTCTAAACATTTGCACTTTTGACTTCTACCAACGATTTGGGTTTAGAAGTGATGAAATGAAGAAAACTGACATGATTATCAAAGCTTTCAATGACGAGACACAAGAAACCTGTGGAGTCATTACCTTACCCTTGCAAGTTGGTCCTAGAACCCTAGATACAATCGTGTTTATTGTACATTGCCCCGCATCATACAATATACTTTTGGGTCACCCTTGGATCAATGCGATGTGAGCGGTTCCTTCCACTTTACATCAGTGTGTTAAATTTGAATTTAAAAATCAGTTGGTCACTATCCATGGTGACCCTAGACCCTTTGATATGTGTGCTTTGGTAGAACCTGTTGGAGTGCAATTTTGCCCCGCTCTATCATCCACACATACTAATTCTTATTTTTCATCTAAACATGTGAAACACACACACATAACATCATCTACTCCATCAACTACACCTATACATTTAACTCAACCATCTTATGAGCAAACCACACTAAAACCTCAAAAAGATCTTCAATCCACAACCAATCCTTCATGTTCTATCCCTATAATTTCAAAACCTATAGACCCATTTATTGACACCTCCACATTATCAACATCTATCATACCTTCCACATCTAAAGATATAGGGAATGATCCTTCTACATCTTATGCTCTTTCTGATGAGCTTTTACCGGATTTATCCACAATCTTAATATCAGAAAAAACAAATGATTTTATGCAAGTTTCAATTTTTTTAAATAACTTGCCACCATCTCCTCGTACTTTGGGCCTCCCACAACCTATGGGAAGTACTTACCAAGTCGGGAGTTGTGCTTTTATTTATAAATGATATTATTGGGGAAGAATACCTCGAAATATCAAAACTCATCATGAGGGATATGCCCGATGTTATTTTTCTAATGAATATATTAAAGCTAAACCCATAATGCTTAAAATGGGCTATAAATGGAAAGGCTTGGGACCTTTCCAAAATGGTATGAAAGAACCTATTGAGGTAGAGCCATGGCCCGCACGATGTGGTGTGGGCCTATTTCCTAGTAAGGGTCAACCCTCCCCTTTTGAAGATGATGATCAACTCATATGTTATCAAGATTATCTAGATAAACAAGATTCTTTGTGTTCTAAGAATAATCCCTTTACCTACAATATGCTATCCATAGCTTACCCTGAATTGATTACTGAATCCGATGAGGAGTTGGAAGGAGATATTTTCCATGATGTCTCCGTTGAAGATTTGTTACACAATGGTTTTTATTTTGATGTTTCTATACCAACTATAGCCCAACTTGAGGCCACCACTCATCAAGATGAATTATCCAACCTAACCTTAAAATAATTACAAGAATTGGGCGTTTCACCCGCCCCACCTAATTTTGAAAGAGATCTACACATGGAAGTAGAAAACGTCATTAAAGTTAACATTGGAACTGAGGATAATCCTCACATAATCAATATTGGATCAACATTAAGTCAAGAAAAACAAGATGAATACATTGCATTCCTTAAAGAATATGAAGATGTCTTCGCTTGGACATATGAAGATATGCTAGGTCTGGACCCTTCTGTAGTCATGCATCATCTAGTAGTCCATCCGGATGCTAAACCTATTAAATAGAAACTTAGAAAAATGCATCTCAAAGTGGCCCTGCTATTCAAAATTAATCCTGTGTCATCTGATGGACACAAATTCATCATAACCACCACTGAGTATTTCACGAAGTGGGTTGAAGCTATGCCTTTAGCTTCCTGCACTGGAACACAAGTCTCCAAATTTATTTTTAATCAAATCATTTGTAGGTTCGGAATTCCTACAAATCTCATCTCAGACAATGAAACTTGTTTCAAAAATAAAGATGTCAAGAAATTATGCCAAAAATATAAGATTCAACATCGATGGTCCACTCCCTATTATCCTCAGGGTAATGGCCAAGCTGAAGCATCTAACAAAACCTTAATCAAAATTCTTAAAATATTGGTCAATAAATCGCCGCGATCGGCACATTCAATTATATCCAGCTTTGTGGGCCTATCGAACTAGTGTTCGAACTCCCACTGGAACTTCACCTTTTGTCTTGGTTTATGGTGCTGAAGCCATTTTTCCTTTTGAATTAGAAGTTCCTTCTTTGGCTCTACTACTTCAAGATACCAAAGTAGGAGATGAATATCGAGCTGGCAGACTCAGTCAGCTGGAACTCCTAGATGAAAAGCGCATCAATGCTTTTGAGCATCTTCGTGCTTACCAAAACAAGCTTAAAAGATCATATGCCAAGAAAGTTCGTCATCGACCCTTTGAGGTCGGCGACCTTGTTTTAAAAAAAAATAAAAAAAATACTAATGCAACTAAAGACCTTAAAGGTAAATTTGAGCCCAACTAGCTTGGACCATATATTATCACTGCTAAATTTGAATCAGGAGCATACAAATTAGCTACCTTAGATGGTAAATATTTAAAAGAACCTATGAATATTATGCATCTTAAGTGATATTACGCATAAAATTTGGTCATTTCATAATTTGTACATATTTTGCATGTTGTCTCATTTTAAAAATATATATAAAAGTCTTTAAACAAAAACAAACAAAAAAAAATAAAAAAATAAAAGTCAAAACAGCAATATTATTGACTCTTTTCAAAACCAAAAAAAATAAAGAAGAATACCTTGGCTCTCATTGCCAAGCAGTCCTGGAGACTTACCATCAATGAAAAAGCCACCTGGATTGACATCATCAAAGCTAAATACCTTCATCAGGTTCCCTTTCTTGGAGAGCACAACCTTCCTAGCGGATCTCATTTCTGGAATGGTGTCACTAAAACAAGGAAGATCATCATGGAAGGCTTAAGGTGGTGTGTTGGAAATGGATTGACCATTCATTTTTGGGACGACCCATGGATCCGTGACAAACCTCTCAGCCAAGATCCTCATCTTGCTGTGCTCAAGACGGTGATCGAAGCCACCTTTGGAGATAAGGTGTGTCATTTCATTAACCCAGGCATTACAAGACCCGAATGGAAACACATGGATCTAAATGGGCCTAGAAATATCATCGAGGCTCTTAGGCGGTTACAAAACTTACTGAGGAGCTGCATAATCCCCAGCTCTCACAAAGATGACTCCATGGTTTGGAACCTTGAAGATTCAGGGCATTTCACTGTTAAATCTGCCTACTACAGCCAAGAAGTTCCTAGTGATGGCCGTGACTTATCTAATCTGGTCTGGGTTCCCAAGATCATTCCCAAGGTCAAATTATTCTGCTAGTTGGCCATCCAAAATAGAATCCTCACCATTGACAATTTGATAACCAGAGGGCTTCTCATCCCCAATTGGTGCATCTTGTGTAAAAATGCCTGTGGGTCTACTGCGCATGTTTTTCTGGAATGTCCCTTATCCCTTGCAGTGCTCAACCAGGTTTTCAAAACTTTTGCCTTCTCTGTAGCCCTCCCTCATTCCATTCCCCTCCTTTTTCAACAATGGCCCAGGCCTTTCAAGAGCAGCCAACTCAAATTCATGTGGCAAGCTTGCCTTCACATTTTTTTGTGGCAGATTTGGCTTGAGAGAAATGCCAGAATTTTCAAAAACCTTGCCACGAATGAGAAGATTGTTGTTGCCAAAATCTTGGCCCTTGCTGTGGAGAATGCCTCTCTTGTCTCATCATCCAAACCCCCCCCTCCGAGCCTTGAATTGGAGGGGGGGGCTCCTCATACTTCTGTCGACGGGTCTGTAATCAAGTGGGCCTTACCTCTTTCTGGGTGGCACAAGCTTAACTTCGATGGCGCAGCCAAAGGCAACCCTAGAACGGCTGGTGAAGGTGGAATTCTCAGAAATCACAGAGGAGAAATAATTTTGGCCTTTGCTCAGAACTTAGGAATTTAGTCTAATAATATGGCCGAGGCTCGGGCCTTGCTCCAAAGCTTGATTCTCTTGGAAGGCTTGACTATCAATAAACTCATTATAGAAGGAGACTCATTGCATTGCATCAACTGGCTCAAAGGAACCTTTGTGCCTCCCTGGGCCCTTGTTTCCATCTTTGAATAATGCAAGACACTAATTGGCCTTTACCTAGAATTAATCATTCAACATCAATACCGGGAAGGAAACAAAGTCGCGGACCGGCTTGCTAACAAGGGAGTTGACGCAACAGACATTCCAGGTTTGGAGAGATTCCTTCCCAATCGGCCTAAGGGACGCTTCTTCAAGTTCCAATGTTTGCACAATGTGAGTGGGTTTCTGGGCTTCGGGTTTTCCCCCTGTGGCTGCGTCTTGGCATCTTGGAGCATTTTCGCGTCACTTTTCATAGTTGGTTGCAAAATTTCAGCTTGCCGCGTTATCAAGACTTTTATCTATCTTCAACGGCGGTCTTCCATTCTGTCACGATATTGCGACCTTTTTTCTCTTCGGGTGCTTTTTTGCAAACTTGTCATGATATCGCGACACTTTTTGGCCTTCAAACGCTCCCTTGCTTCTTGTCGCGATATCACGACACTTTTTCTCTCTCCAATGACGGTCTTCCTTTTTGTTGTGATATTGCGACATTTTTTCTCTCTCCAATGGTGGTCTTCCATTTTTGTCGCGATATCGCGACACCTTTTCTCTCTCCAACGATGGCCTTCCATTCTGTAGCGATATCGCAACCTTTTTTCTCTCCAACGGTGGTCTTCCATTTTTGTCGTGATATCATGACACTTTTTCTCTCTTCAACGGCGGTCTTCCATTCTGTCGTGATATCACGACCTTTTTTCTCTCCATCGACGATTTTCCATTTTTGTCGCGATATCGTGACACCTTTTCTTTCTCCAACGGCGGCCTTCCATTCTGTAGCGATATCGCGACATTTTTTCTCTCCAACGATGGTCTTCCATTTTTGTCGCGATATCGCGACACTTTTTCTCTGTCCAATGGCGGCCTCCCATTCTGTCGTGATATCACGACCTTTTTTCTCTCCAACGACGGTCTTCCATTTTTTTCACGATATCGCGACCTTTTTTCCCTCCAACGACGGCCTTCCTTTTTGTTGTGATTTCACGACATTTTTTCTCTCCAATGACGGTCTTCCTTTTTTGTCACGATATTGCGACATCTTTTCTCTCCAACAGCGGTCTTCCTTCTTGTCGTGATTTCACAACACTTTTCCTCCTAGGTTGCGGTTCTTCGGATTATCACGATTTCGTTGCACTTTTTGTCCTCGGCTGTGGTCCTCCAGATTGTCATGATTTCGTGAAACTTTTTCGTCTTGGCAGTGGTCTCCTAATTTGTTGTGATATCGTGACAATTTTCCTCTTTGGCAGTGGTCTTCATTCTTGTCGCGATTTCGTGACACTTTCTCTTCTTGGCAGCAGGCTTCCACTTTCGTCGCGATTTCGTGACTCATTTTCCATTTCGGCTGCGGTCTTCATTCTTGTCATGATTTCGCGACTCTTCTTCTCATCCGGATCCAACCTAGCAACTTGTCGCGATATCGCGACATCACCATTTTGGTCGCGATTTCACGACACCTTCCCTAGTGCGAAGGTTTGCCAACTCTCTATTACTTTCTTCTTGGACCACCTTGGTCGTTATGGATTTATTGTAATCTCTCTTGTACAAGGTTCAGGGACCTTTCAACACCCTTTCTACCAATCAAAAAAAAAATCATCAAACTCCTCAAAAATCTTTGTTATATATATTTCTTCTTCAAGTATTGCAGTTATATTTTCAAGTTATTTTGTATAAATTAGCATTTATTTGGAATCCCTCACTATCACAAACACAAAAATAAATATCTTGATTTTATCTGGCATGATTACTAATCTCTCTTATATCAAAGTCCACAAAATTCAATTAAATAAAGTTTGAGCACAGAGAATTGATCTTGTTATTTACTTAAACCAAGCATATCCTTTCACAATAAAATGATTATATTTGTAATGTCCATGCTATGCTACATAGTAGAAGTGGTTTCTTGAGCAAAAATTTTCCCCCCGCTATCCTATCATGCACATGGTCTAGAATCTTTGAGAATTGACAAAAGGACAAGCTCACCCCTACCCGGAATAAAAATCCCTTTCTCTACAGCTAATCCGAGCAAGTATCCCTAGTATAGGAAGAAAATAAAAGTTCAAGAAAAAGAGAAAAAGAAACAAGTTATTTCAGCATTATCTCAAATATCAAGCCAAAATACAAAAATACAAAAAAAGAAAAGAAAAGCAAAAGCAAAGAAAAAGAAACAAACAAAAGCAAAAGCAATAAAATCCCTTTCCCTACCAATTGAAAATAAAAGAAGGGTTGATGAGCTTGAATCCCTGGAATTCTCAATTATTCAAAAATTGTGAGGTAAGCCCCATAACAGGTGGTTTGTGCCCAACCCGCTTGGCCTTAGGTAACTCCTAGCGTGGCGATATGTCTGTCACATTAGCGACCTTATTTTGTACAGACCTATGTCTGCTTATGGATTAGCTAGCTCTTGATAACCCGACCTACATAGTAGTCTAGTATGGTTATATGCATCTAAATCATGGTTAACGAACACTTATTTGGTTAATTCAAATCACTTGTATCATAGTATCTTGCTCAAACCTGGTAAATGAACAATGCAATTGCACACACATTTTGTCTTTGAGAGATTTTGTGTATCATTATGATAAATCAAGATTGGTAATGAACTCACCTATGCACATAGGATTCCTTATAAATCTAACTTTTGTCTTTAAGATACTTTGAAATATTTCTACAAATTGTTTGGAATAAATTCATTTTCCTCTTTACATAACAGTTGTTTAGTATAAAGACAACTATATGCATTATCAAAAATCAAAATCATTTTCAAAAACATGAAATACAGTTACATTTATATATAACTTTTGACTTTCGTGACGATGGTATAGTTCCAAAACCAAAATTAGAATTTTATGCCTAGCGCAAGTCCTCATCTTCATATTTTCTGTTTATTTTCAAAAATTAAAAATCAACCATGCAATAAAACTATTATATTATTTTCTTCTTTGGATTTTGCGATGATGGTATAAGTCTATACCTAAATATTCTATGCCTAGCGCAAACCATTGTACCAATTTTATTTTCCATTTATTATCATAAAAACATATGACTTAAATCATTATGTTACACAATTATGCTTTAAAACAAAACAAACACTTACTCTATTTTCATGTCATTATGTCAAACTTCAATTTTGCAATGATGGTATAATTCCTAGGGAATTATCCACAAATTTTATCACACTTAGGAATTTATGCCTAGAAAAAGTCATTTTAAAATATTTCATGCATAATATTTTCATGAAAATATAAAAACAAATCATCATCATCATCATCATCATCATTTGCATCATCACACCAAAGTCTTAAGACAGTCTCTTAAGCACTCATTTACTTTTAACAATATTTCTATATTGGGATTAGCTTGAAAACCGAGTGAGCAGCGACTCCATGAAATGGTCTATAATAGCGACAATGTCCTTTGAAATTATTGTTAGAAGTCCCTTTTATTTTTTATCAAATCACATCACAAACAACCAATTTTTTTACATCAGATTATTTCATTTAAATTTTAAAAACATGACATTCAAACCATAATATTTCCAACCGACATAATTACATGAATCATAAAATCAATCACACCACAAAAATAAAGCATCATACAAACACATAATACAAGTCATATGATCAAAAATATCATATATCTATATCTCAACAATATATGTACATCATATCAAAACTGTATTGGTATGCCACAATCTACATCTTGGCATACTTAATCCTCTCAAATCATCTAATCAGTCTGTACAGTGCAGAAGCCTAGCCTCAATAACCCCTCGAGCTCTCAGCATCATCTCCTCCATAGCCCTGAGGTGGACGAGGTGGCCCCATCACAGTATGTGTGGTACTACGAGTCCTAGTCATCGATCGGGATGAAGTCCTCGATGACCCAATCCTAATCGAATCTGCAATGCCAACTGGTAGCTGTACCCTCTGGCCCTCTGGCATCATCTGGAAGTAGATACCCTGATAGAACATGGTCTGAGCAATCGATCATGCCAGCTCCTGAGCGCTCGCTCCTTCGCTCCATGCTCTGAGGCGTGCAACCTCATCTTTGAGCTGTGTAGCCTCTGCTCGGTGGCGTGCAACCTCATCCTATAGAGTCTTCACCTATGCCTGGAGACAGATAGTCTTCACCCAAAGAGTAGCCATCTCACTACTCTCTACTATGTCCACACCCTTGCCCTTATTAAGCGATGGTGGTCTCTCTCTCTGTGGAGAAGGGGGTCTCTCCTCCCTCCTATCTCACTGTCGTAGCCTCTGCTGAGCCTGTGGTCTCCTTTGCTCTCTCCCTTTGTGACCCTGTGCTGCCTCAATGGCCGCCTGGCGTTGCCTTCCCATCCAATGCACAACTATGTAAATCAGACCTTGAGCCCTTGTCATTCAAGGAGGGCGGATGCCTGTGTACCAGGCATCATAGCCGTCGGCTACCCCTGCATCGTCCCCATCCACTGGCTAAATGGGGGCATCATCTATGTCCTGAATCTAGAAGCGCTACATATCTGGAGCCCTGCTAGCTGTAGTGTTATCCTGGATGGTTCGAGAAAACTTGTAGTCTCTAAGAGATGGGATCCCCTACTGTAGACCGAACTGCCTCAAAACTCGGTCGTAGTGGTGGAGCTCCACCTCTCCCCTCTCCATCCTTAGCTAATAGGTTTGCCTAACATGAGCCAGCTCCTGTCCATCCTCGGCCCACCCTGGATGATCTCTCCAAGGCCTCCAGGTGATCTGGTTAGAGACAAGGTCATCAAGTAGTCTCTGGGACATTAGCAGATCTATCCGCCGCTGTGACCCTCTCCGGAGCCACCAGTAGAAAGCTCGGGGCCTCTCCCTATCAATACCTATCAGTGGGAGCCCTATCGACCTCTGCACCGTGATGTGCTCCTAGCACCAAACCTACAGTAGTGATGTCATAACCAGACATCGGCCGCCCTTGTATACGACCCCATGCAGGATCCTATACAATCGGCATAGTACATAACTCCCCCAAGAAAACCTATACCTATGGTATCTCATATCGTAGACCACATCTGTCAGTAGCCATGGTACTCTAAATCCACTCTAATGACATAGCAACAGACCACCTACAACCCCAGCCAAAACCTGTGTTAGTCTAGATGCCCCAGGAATCTGGCGTAGCGACTCGATGTTCACTCTGCCCTTCTCCAGGGTGAAGATCGGATCTCCGCACAGTCGCATCATCACGTGGCCTTGATTGGTTGTAGGAGTTATTAATCATCCTTGTATGGGGATCCTCAAAATCCTCCATACATCCTCTAGTGTGGGAGTCATCTCCCCTGTCGATAACCAAAAATAGGAAGAACCCGGATACCACCTCTCTGCTAAGGCTATCAATAGCCCCATGTCTATAGACACCTATGGCATATCTGCCACATGCTGCAATCCAACTTGTGCCAACTGATCTCACTCTACCTGAGATAGAGCGGCCAAGTCATCCCTCAACCCGTCGTATTTCTATTCTCTGCTCTTTAGTAATCCTCTCCGCAACATAAACAACAAAACAATAAAAATCATTAATAAAATAGTGATTAAAAATGCAAGTAAAACAAGTTCAATTTCATCAATGATGATATCGTCCACTATTGGACGATATCATCCCCAATTTGAGCAAATTCATCTCCGATTTTGCAAGCCGAAATCATCTCTTTTTTGACGAAATCGTCCCCATTTTGTCGATTTTACCCTTGGATGAAATCAGCGATATCGAGACAATTTCGACGAAATCGAGACGATTTCATCCGGATGATGTCGACGGCCCAAAAATGGCCGCGATGCTAAAAAATAATCAAAATTTAAATCTACAAAGCATAGAAAATCAAAATTCAAGCATTCTAAACTAAGTTTAGACTCTTACTCGTAGCCCGCGTCGGACCTCTGTCAATCTGTGCGTTGTTTCGACCATCTTGTCTGCAGAGCTCTAGAAAACAATAAAAATGAATAGTAACAATGAATTAGGGTTTTTCCCTATTTTTTAATTTTATTCAAAAACAATTAAAAATATTTTAATTTTTTGCTTTTTCGCGTTTTTACCTCAAATGTTTGATTTGGGTAAAAACACGGAGGGGGCATCATAGTAAGCTGTCATACGATTCGACCAAGAATCGTCACCTAAAAATGGGAATAATTTTTTCTTTCTCGTAAATCAAGAAGAACTCATATTTAATGCATTTTCTTTAGAAAATTCGCTAAAGAGGGGGCAAAATGTAGCACCCTAAAATTGGCATAGTAAAACTTAGTAAATAATTAAAATTACCTTAGTAATAATTCAAATTCAAATTTCAACTCCAAAACCGCTCCCAAACCGCCTGCTACCCATTTCATTGTTTTCCATGCCATTTTTAGAGTTTGTTTCATCCGTTGGATGATATCGTCTCCGATCAGATGATATCACCTCAGATCGGATGATTTCATCTGGAGTAGAACGTCCAGACGATTTTGTCCCAAAATTGATTTTTCAAAATTAGCTTTTGTTTCAACATCTTCTCTAACTCAGGCAGAGACGCATCTGCATCGTTAGAGTCTCCCCCCATTGGAGATCTCCAAAAATGGGATGATATCCAACCTCCCAAAATCTTTCCTATGCCTATTTAATCTTAGGCCCTCCCCTTAACATTCCCCTGGTTGAATTTTTCTATACTTTAAGTTTTACATGCTTCAGGATATCCTAGATTATTGTTCGCCTTTGTCCTTTTTTGAATTTTCTTGTAGGAACTTTGTTATTCTTCAGCCGGAGCAAAGCCCAGATCATTGCAGATGATCTTGTCCAATTCGAGATGATTTCATACCAATCCAAGACGATTTCGACTACAGTCAACATTGGGGGCAATCAGTGCCCAAAGTTTACGTTTCTTTACTCTTTTTTGTTGTTTTGCTTTGCATTAGTTAAGCTTATTACTACTTTGCATCTTGGAGTTCACCTCATGTAGCCTAGATGCATAATAAAGTCAAAGTTAGTCATTAAAACCATGCATTTTACTTAATTTGTTATCTAAAGTTGTCATTCTAGCATTCATATTTTCATTTCTATCATTTTCCCTTGCTTTTGCAATTGTATTTTTTTGTTCTTGGTATCCATTTCTGCAATTGCAGGTCTCTGAAGAATTCTTCTGACGAATTCGTCAGATCTCAGACGATCCTGTCAGATCAGAGACGATCCTGTCAAATTCTAGATGATCTAGACTGCTTCAAAAATCAGAATCTCCATCAGACATCCGGATCAGGTATGGCTCTTTAATCTAGCTTATTCTCTTTGTTTTCTATTCAAATCTATTTTTTGTATTCATATAATCAACATTTCATATAGCTTAGCTTAGATTCATTTGGCCAAACCTAGGAATTGGATGTTTAAAGCTAAAATTGAACACATTAAACTCATTCCCAACCTAGGCGTGGAAACTGCCACTAAACGTTTCCTGGTGAACCCCACCATCCGTCAAAAAATCACCTTAATACCCCTCCCCCAAGAGGCGGGACCTTCAAAGGGTCTCTCAATCCAAGGTACCATCCCATCCTTTTCCCATCCTCATTTCGGGCACGAATCCTTTAGCCTGAAGGTAAGGATGCAAAAAATTTGGAGCGATACACCCCTACCAGTATTCAATATGGACTCCTCCATGATCGATAATGCGTTGAGCCTCCTGGCTTTGGTCACAAAAGATAGCATAAAAAATGGACCCTTTGGCCCTAACAGTAGAAGATACGATGGCATCACCATTAATGGGGATCCTGAAGATCCTATATACATCCTCCAGGGTCATCGTCATTTCACCTGTAGGTAGGTGAAATGTGTTGGTCCACACATTCCAGCGCTGAGCCAACGTAGTCAAGTAGGCTTGATCTACCCTAATCGTGGGTAGATCCAGGACATAGTCAAAGCTGACAGATTTGAATCATCTCCACTCCCTAGGAGTGAGCTCTCCGTGAAGAGTATTAAGGATGTCCATATCTCGAGCTCTAGAGGTCAACCTCTGAAATAAAAAAACATAATATAAGATAAAATCTAACTAAAAATAAGCAAAAACATTTAACAACCTAAAAATTGTCAAAAACATCTAAAAAAATCTAAAAGTACAAAAACATGTCATCATGTAGTCATAAAAATTAAAAATGTCACTTAGACAAGTCAAAAATACATTAAAGAACATTATTTGCCTATTAAACCTTAGAAAAATTAAATATTTGATAAATTTTTCCTAAAGTTTGTGAACCGTGGGTCAACCCTGCAGTCCACATGCGGTCAAAAATTGATCGTTGGGATTTTAAATGCGGACCGCAAATGGTAGTTGCGGTCCCCAATTGATTAATTGAGAACTGCAACTAGTACCTACGGTCTCTGACTGAGATCCCTCCTAGATCATGTCCGCGGCTAAAAACAAAAAAATTAAAATAAATAATAATAATAAAAGCCTAAACTAGCCTAATCTAGCATGAGGTTCATTGCCAACAGTTTAATGTGATTGATTAACCAATTAATTAATTTGGTTCATTTTATTGGTAATGGATGTGAGGTCTTGGTGTCGAATTACCTTGCCCTCGCCTTGGTCATCTCGGCTGGAGGAAGCTTACCCACGCTCTGCCATCGTGTGGTGTGTAGGTGTGAGTGTGGAGTTGATAGGGTCAGGTCAGTTTGCAACTGTCACTATCAAGCTATCCAATTGCCAATCATTGTCAAGGAATAATGAAATAAATTTGAAAATTGAGTTTTTATAAGCTTTTCTTATTTTGCACAGACCACAAGCCCTAGCCGTGGTTCCCAAAATTGCAATTGGGAACCGCAGACCTTAGTTGCGATTTTCAACTGGTAGTAAATTTAGTCAAATACCACCGTGCGAAGGTCTAAAAAGGTAAATTAATGACTCCCATGGGATAAAATTTTCAAAAAGAGCAATCAATATTGCAAATTTGGTGATGTTCAAAGCATCAGGATTGATCAATAAATCAAAATTAACAACAAAAAAATCAAATAATTAAAAATACCAAATGCACCTCATATTCAGTAATTTACCCTATACACTTGGCGGTTGTAGCGACTTGCGCTCCATGCAAACCGACAAGATGAGTAAATTACCATAAGGACATTTGGGGTAAAATTGACATCGTTGATCTGACATGCTTATTTTCAATCCCTAAGAAGGCCTTCGTGACTGGACTTCTCCAAAGGAACGAGGAATTTCATGTCATGTCTCCTTATGACATATTTTCAGTAGATCATCGGTAATTTGATTCAACAAAAATCTAATTGGATTTGTATCATTTTGATTCCTTAAGATGACTATTGTAGCCTGAATGCTCCATGGGATAGGAATGTGCAATTACTATTAATAACTAGAATCAAAAGCTGAAATAGGTCTAGCCAAGATATTAATATGCTCAAATCTAAATTTTTTCAGATCATCCATGGTGGTCAAGCGACATCGTCACTTTAATCATTGTCATTAATCTCATCAACTCGTCACTTGAGGGGGTAGTCATAATATCAAATCATAATAAAAATCAATAGAAGATCCCTGAAATCATAGATCCCTTGATATTGTCAAAATTGCATTCGTCCTTACGAATCATTGTCAACAACTATCATAAGCTTACCCATTTGCTTGGGGTAAATAGCAAATATGACTTTTCTTGTTTTTCTTCGCCTTTTAGATCTATGGGTTGGAAGATACCTATGGAATGCACAACTACACCGAATGAGATGAGAAGGGCACAAGATTTTCAAATATAAGCCTTTCACCCACTTGAAAGAAATGATTCCAGGATGCACATCCTTTTACAGGACCTGGGGCATCTAATGTTGATCTGACTAATGATCATAATAGAACCTTCGACATCATTTTAGGAGGTATATTTTTGCTTAGCATTGTTCGATCTCATAATGCATCTCAAAAGGGGTATCTGTAGACACCTAAAATGCATCATGTCGAGGGCGAATTCTCATATGGATATGCTACAAGACCATATGGAGGATCTTGGATAGTCTCCAAGATAAAGCAGTGGTTCTAACCACTCAATTTGGGCTTGTTGGCATAATCAGTATGAACCGCAACCCAGACCTATAGTTTACAGGATGAACCATGGTTGAGACCTATGATTTATAGTCTAGATCGTAGTTGTAATCTATGGTCTTAACTGAAGTTCAGTTGGCCTTCATCCGAGCCAAATCGGTTTGAACGACCATTTGTTCTAGAAGAAGGTGGTTAGAGGACAGAAGCTTCCAATCCAATTGTCCTAACCACCCCTTCTTGATATTGGATTCTCCATGAAGCCACCCCTAGCCCTTGGGTAGTACTATAAGCACCTCTCATAATTAGGGAAAATAATAAAAGAGAGCATTGGATATTTGAGCAGCGAAGCCCTGTCAAATTATACACTCAACCGAGTATACTAAGAGAGATCTATTGCACTTATCCCCCACTTACTTGCCAAGATTCATGATGAATTGCATTATGGATGCCATAGGAACCTAGGAGAGCCAAGAAGCGTATAATCGAGTAAACGAAGGCCCTTCATAGTGAATCAACCCCCAAATCAGTTTGAGGACACCGAAGGCGACCATTGAAGATCAATTTGGACAAGGAGGTCAAGCCCACTGCCCTTGAAATTGAGGGTAAACCTATCAGATTGCTAATTGTGACTTTCAACCATGGTTTATAGTGTAGACTGCTCATGAGAGCTGCAATTTGTAGCAGAGGTATCACCACCTTATCTTTTCCATTTCTATCTGGTTAATTAGCTTAGTTTAGCTATTTCTAGGGTTCAATTGTAGTTTAGCAAATTTTTTACCGATGGAATTAGGTTAGAATAGTTTATTTGTGTTAAGCATAAAATAGGACATTAATGGATTCTTTATGCACTTTCATGCTTTATTTTACATAATTGATCCATGCATAGTGTAGTTGTTGTCTTCCTTCATGCAATTATATAAATATTGATCCAATTAACATAGTTTAGAAGTGCTTTTTACGCTTTCTTGATTATACATGCTTAATGGTATCTTTATACATTTTTCTTAAAAGGGCCTCATCATGAGAGGTTGCCTATATTTTTGACACTTTTATGTCATTTCTTGACTATAGTGAATATATTCAAAGGAGATGCAACCATCAAGTTCCTTTCTCAATGCGAAGAAGAGGGCAACTCCACCCTAAAGCAGTTTGTGACTAGTTGAAAAGCAACATTAGTGTGCCTATCCTGTTGAGGGCTTTGGCATTGTATTAATCATATCATAATTTGGGTGACACTAAGAGGGGCATTATTGTAATCGATATTCCTTCTAATTATTAATACAAGAAATATTTATTTTGTTGAATATATGTAATCTTGTCATTTTTATGCTTTGAATGATTGAATATGACTAGTACAGTAGATGGGTGCACGCTTTTTGGTTAGATCAGAAAAATATTTACAAAGGTGCTCAAGAAGATACAAATAGCAAGGGGGTAAACGCTTTATCAAGAGGACTTCAACTCAAGTCTCCATATCCCCCAAGATCCCCACCAAGAAAAAGGTCCAGGGTGGAAGCTCAACCTTCCTTGGTCACTCAATAGAGCTTTAATTTAACAAGAAAAGGGGAAGAAGCTATATAATTCAATCCAAAAGAGGAAAGGTAGATACGGACTATAGAATAAGGGAGAGATACAAAGATATCTCAGTATATAGTAGAAGATCTAGAAAACTAAAACACACAAGTTTCAACTGAGACACTTGTCACTGTAGAGGCAAATATCCTTGTAACCCAAATCACAAATCTCCAATTAGATCCATCTACAAGAGAAGAAATAGTACAGTACAAAAAGGATCCTTTAGAATACATGAAGACAAAAGGTCAATCTCAGATGGCTACTACAAAGAGCATGTATAGAAGCAATCAAGCATTGTTAGCCAGAAATGCCCAACTACAAACTGAGAACCAAAAGTTGAAAGCATAGATGGATAGTCTTAAACAAAACATGGTTCAGCTGCAAGTAATAGCCTTTGCACCTCAACATCATACCATAGCCATTGAATGCTTCTATGATATTGACAAACACAAAAGGGAGATGAAAAATAGAATTCAAAGTCAATTAGGAGACATAAAGATGGTATTTTATAACATTGGATTAATCAGGCTCACAAAAAATTTACAAGAAGTTGACCAAAGGGTTGAAAAAATATTCCTCATTTTTGAAATATTTGAGTAATATTATGAAGAAATAAGTGAAGGGTACCTAGTATATGATGATAGTTGTATCACCTTATATGCAGAGGAGTTTGCAAAGGTCTCCATAATTGTGATAAACTGGTTAGAATGGCAAACCTGGGACAACAAACTAACATAATTATAATCTAAGGTGAATGGAGAGTTATAGAGAGCTGAATTCATTCTGGAAGAATACCTTCAGGTAGCATATATTGAATATCTAATTTTGAAAATATTAGATGACTTCAAATTTTATCCTAATGATAAAGAAGAATTGGCCAAACAGACCAAATTCCTAGCAGAAACTATAAATTATTTATGCACATTTACCTAGAATAACAAATAGTGGACAAAAGCTATGAAGAACAAGATTATGTAGAACCTAAATATGTTAATGTTAGCCCTAATATTTAATGATGAGGTTTGGACATATATTGATGAAGAAATAAAGGGATTCCAAAAATAAATTAACAAAGTTAAAAGTGTTAGAAAAAGCAGTCTCAAAACCTCTTCAGTTGCACAGGAGCTCGCAACAAAAACTTAAAAAATAGGAAAAATTTCACAAAAGGATAAAATTGAAGAATTTAAACCTGGGCCCACCACGGATGGAAACACAAAACTAGAAAAAAGGGACCAAGGGGAAAACTAGTCCTAACTTTAAATGTTGAACAACTGTACCCAAATATTCTTGATAAAATGAAAACTACAACACACCCAACAAATCAAAGACTAGAGATTATGACTTGTGGAGGGTCTAGATGGAGTAATTTGTGACAGTTACAAGACTACTGATACTATAAGAAGGGCAACCACGGTCAATATTGACATCAAGCATTGCATAGCAAAATTTTACAAGAGGTATACTTGAGTGCCCTATCTTTGGTTAGTTGTATTTCCTTAGTATATCTTTTCTCTATCCCATTCTCATTCTTCCCCTCCATTTGTGCAAGAATTACAAAGGATGCATTTAGTTAGCTGAGATCATTTCTAGCAATTGAGTTAGAAATTAGACTCTTTATCACTACTCTTAGGATGAAGAGTTAGAATTCCTCTATTACATCATTTGAATAGAGTGAAATATTGTATTAAATTTTACAAATATCTGAGCATTTTTCCAAACTCAAATTGTAATATCAAACAAATATTTAATACAAAATATCTAATTTATTCCTTCTTGTAATTCATTTTCTCATGTGTGTATGTTGTCCATTTATGTGTTACATTATTTGAATGTATGAATGGTGTTTTCTTTCACTTGTTTGATCATTTATTCTTATTACATGATTTGAATGAATATATATGAACCAGTTCTTCTTTCTTCTTTCACTCTATTTCATAACAACCTAAAATATTTACTATGATTACCCAATAGATAGAGCATCGGTCCACTTTATTGAAGCTTCGGGTGGGAGTTTTTTAGAAGCTTGGTCAAAACAACTAAAACTTTTATTGCATTATATTATAAATCTGGATGAGCATGGACTTTAAATGTTAAAATATTAAGTCTACCTCAAGGGTATCCTTACCATACCTAGTCTATCTAGAATCATAAAATACTCTATTCCTAGGTTAAAGAGGTTGATCGACTAGAGTCAACAACACTGATTGTGAATCAATGATTTTCTATGGCATGACAACCCCAAATTCCTAAGGATGTAAAAAATCACCACAACACTTCCTCAATATTGAGTCTTTATTTGAAGGTCACCCCTACTTAGAGTCAAATTCCACATCCATTATTCCTTTTTTGTTACTCCTCATGATGTGATTGGGGCTAGATTTTGAAACTTTCCCATTAGGTGGTGAATTTGTAGCACTTACCTATTTTATCGATAGGATTTAGATGGACGAAATAATAGAAGCTAATGTTGGTCTAAATTTTAAAACTTTCCCATTAAGAGGTAAATCTGAAACATTATCTTATTTTTCTAATGATCTTTGAATGGAAGAAATAACATCAATTTGAGGTTGGGAGGAAAATCCTCAAAAATTCAAGTTGGGGGAGATCCACAAGAAAGGTTCCCTCCAAAGAAAATTCCTCCAAACCCTTAGAAGAGTGGGGTTGGAGAATAACATCTATATCATTCTCTTGACTCAGAAGACAAGAGAAAATATTTGCCATGAGAAATTCATTCATCATAGAGGAAATAAGTTCAAGAGGAGAATTTACCTCATATTTTCTTGGAAGCATCTCCCCATATTCAGCAGGTGAGGGATATTGGACCTCCTACATCTTCATCAGTGTATGATTGTTTGCTAGAGAAGTTTGATGGATAATGCCATTAACTTTGCTAGAGCCCTCTCCTTTAGACTGTTTCTTTTTCCATATTTTATGTTTTTGGGAGGATTTTTTATGCTCAGGGTATACATTATATGAATGCCCTAGTTTCTTGCATGCTACGCATATGACCGAAGCATTATCATACTCAATATTTTGATTCCAAACCCCTAAATTTAAGACAAAACTGACTGAGGTAGGAAAATCCTTCTCAAGGTCTACATTGACACAAGTTCTTGTGTAAATTAGTTTATAGAGGTGAAATTTGCACATTATGAGATAGAAAAAAAGAGCATGATTGTGGTTTTTATCATGTAACTAGTGATGAGAAGGAGAAAAGATGTTATATATTGAGATGATATACCTGTAGAAGTATATTCTAGTTTTCTTATAGGCCATTGAGAAGAGGGGGTATTTCTCACCATTGCTTAACATATGTACAATAGATTATATATGCACAAAAAAATGGTAGAATTATCCACCCTTATTGAAGGCCTGTAAAGTAGAAAGAATAGATGAATGGGGTATAAGGAATAGGGGATTGATGAAATAAAGAAAATATATTTGATTGGTGATGATATTTATTTGGACAACCTTAGAGGATGCTTATAAATGTGGATCATGTCAATCTAATGCTGGATAAATCAACAATTTTTTGTATACTTTCTAAATATTGGATTGATACTTCTACATTATTCGAGATCCTATAAGGAGGCCTAGATAGATTGGGAGGGTGTTCTCAAGACAACTCATAAGCTAATAAAATATGATGACAAGATTGATCCACTGCTTGGAGAATCCATAAGATTTTATGCACTTGCAAAGTGCCAATCAATCATGTTCTACCATTTTGAGGGCCTATAAGTAGGCGAGAGAAAATGAAAAAATAAATAGTAAATACTAGTTTGACTATGTATTAACCCTTTTGAACGCAAAATATTATGTACCATTGCCTGGAAAATATATAAGCAATTACATATTTGCAAGATAGTGGTTCACATGGATTGGGCCCTATAATAGTGTATGAGGTAGCCTAAATGAATTGATTAGATCAATATAGAGAAAATGTCAAAGGACGTGATGATTGAGGATGTTATAGGTTGCCTAGTGTATATATTAGAAGGTTCAAAATACTTTATCGATTATCTGACACATCTATAAATATTTTCACATCTATAAGTTATTGGATATTGAGGGACTTGAGCCTCTCGGTGGTCCAGAAAGCAATGTAGTGGGTGGAAAATGAGAGATAGAATATTGAAAAACAAATGTTATTGGTTTCTTAATACACTAAATGGGGTATTTGAAACACTCAAATAATTATCTGGTAGGTCTATAGATGTGTATAAACCTGCAAGGTAACATATTGAGGGAGTCAAAACTTCTCAATGGTCTACTAAGAAATGTAGACAAATTTTATGTTAAGGATGAAGAGGCAAAATGTATGATCAAGAGAGTTGAGAAAAAATCATTAATGGTTGCCAAAGCATTAAATCATTGGAAACTTATTAATCAAGTCCTAGAATAAATTATTAAAGAAACTATTATGATTTACTATTCTGAGAATCATCAAGACTTTTGCTATGGAAGAAAATTATGAGGAAGATCATAGTATGTTATATGATCCATAGCAAGGTCGATGGATGGAAAGAGATAGGTTATGAATAGGTTACTCTTGGTTGGATAATACAATGATTAAGGTGTTTAAAACCCTATAAATATTAGCTAATGGATCCATAAACATGTATGCACCTACAATATATTAGATCAAGGGGCCAAAACACCACATTGGTCTAGTAGGAAACATAGACAATATGTGGTTTGTAATGGATCGAGGAGAAAGCTTATGTGGAAGAAAGAGAATAGTTTTTCCCATGGTTGCCTAGTAAGTCGTAGAAGGATCCAACCCTATAAATCCATTGTTTGGCTAGTTTGCAAGTAATTACATACTTGCAAGCTAGTGGATTTATAGGCCCAAGTCCTTCAAGAGCCCATTAGGTGAGCTAGAGTTAAGGATGATAGAATATTTTGAGAGAGAAGTAATGGATTTTATTGGTTACTTGTACAACTTTGAATAAGGGTACTCTAATGTTTTAATTAGTGCTAGTAAAGAAGAAAGGGGAATAATAGGGTCATTAGGGCCACAATTTATTGCATCATACATTACTTGATCTAATTTATGAAATAGAAGAATGATATTTCCAAAGAAAAAGGCTACCATGGTGTTCGTATAAAGTTACTAAGTTGAAGGATATCATTATTTTTGCTGAGGGGTACATGAATTGTTGGTCATAAAAGAAGGATTGGGAGGAAATAACCCACACTTTAGTATATTATATAAAAATATAATGTTGACCAAAGGTGAAGGTTTGAAAAAATAGATGATATAGAAGAAATTTTTTTTGTGGAAAGTAATAGTTGTGGGGTTGGGAGAATCTGCTAGTATCAATTATCTATTATCAATATAATACAAGTAATCTATTTCTAGCTAAGATCATCATTGCATCACTATGTATCTCTTGACTCAATGGTATGAAATAAGTAACATTAGATAGTTGTGTAATCAGGTGCATGTGTAGAAGTATGATCACCATACAATCATGCATATAAGCAACCATGCAATCAAACATGTGGGTACAAGTAGATCATGCAAACTCAAGCATAATATATAATTAGATGCATTATATTAATTGGTTCTTTTTGAACTTTACCATCAAGTGAGGCTAGGCAATACGTTCATGACCCAAATTTAGCAATTATTGTGAAAGGTCTTAGATAACTATGCTCAAAATTACCCTTGAGCTCAATGTTGGCATTAGTGTTCTTTTGATTCTCTTTGAGAACCATATCATTTATTTTAAAGGATCTCAGTCACACCTTTTTTTTGTAGGTGCAACTAAATCTATTGTGATATGATTTTAGGTACTCTAGGGTATGGATTTGCTTTTTTATTAAGAGCTCTAACTAATTTGACTAAGTCAATATTTATCCCTAATAGAGGAGTCCTAAATAAGATTCAAAAATAAGGAACCTTGAGTTTAAAGTGGAAAAACAACCTCGGTTCCATAAACCATGATGTAGGATGTCATTTAGTGGGGGTTCAGACATTGGTGTGATATACCCATAAATATTTATAGAGTTGTAAGTGCTAATTATGACTAGTCTTGTTGACCAATTTATTAAGGATATTGATCAATATATTATTAGATGTTTTTTCTTGACCATTATATTAAGGATAGTAAGGTGTCAACCACTTGTGTTGAATTTTGTATTTGGCATAGATCTTTGGACTTTATTTTTAAAGGGTGTTCCATTGTATGAGATCAAGATGGATGATATGCCATACTGAAAACTAATCTAATTAAGGATGAATTTAGAGATTTAGAATTTGGTGGTAGAGGATAAAGGTATGGATTTAACTAATTTATTTAAGTGCTTAGTGGAAGTGATAATGAATTTATGTCCATCAAATGATTGTGGGGTGATTTTTATAATGATATCAATACCCCAAAAATAAAAGGTCCATGGCAAAGTTATTGCTCTTGGGAATAAGCATGGATGTGGTTATCATGCTTTTGATATTGGTCACATTTCTTGACATAATCAAGAGTTCCTTTCCATGGACGACAAATAGTAGCCCATTCTAAGGATTTTTTTTATGATATTTATGCCATTGAAGTGTCCACCACATGACCCATAATGGATCTCTTTGATGATTGTTTGTGTTTCTTTTATGTTTAGATATCTAAGAAGTATCCCATAAAAGGAACAATAATACAAGATATATACAATGATAACATATTAATAGGCGTATTGTTTAAAGTTTTTGTGCTCATTATAATTTAGCCATTTAGGTAGTGTGCCATCCTTCAAGAAGGTAAAAGTGTCTTGATACCATGGTTATTGATATGGAGAGGTTTTGATAGTTAGGAGTCCCAAGGGGATTAACTAGACTCCAAGTTTTTAGGTTCTTTGATTAGACATAGATGATTGTGTCTTACTTATATTCTAGTTCTAAAGGAATAAGCGATGTAGCTATAACCATGGAGTCTATGTGGTGACTACTTTATCATGGGATGGAATAAACAATGATTTTGTCAAAAAAATCCATTATTTTTTCAATAATATATTAATATGGTCTTGGTTTCTCATCATTTTTTGATAGATACCATTGATTTGATTGACTACAAGTTGGGAATCACCAAATATGACAAGATTTTTAACATTTAGAGTTAATGCAATTCAAAGGTATAGATGTGGGCTTTATATTTTATCATGTTGTTGGTGCATGAGAAATGAATTTTTATGGATAAAAGAATAAGTTATTGATATGGGGTGACTAGAACAAGTCCTTCACCCACTCCTTTGACACACTGGGCACTCAAAGTATAGAGTCCAAGAGTCTAATTAATTTGTATCTATAGATAGGATGGATTTTTAAAGGAAATTGATTACTAAAGGATTTTTAAATTTTAATGGTGCTACAATTAATTGATTAGTAATTACTTGTCATTTTAGTGACTTTTGACTAATAAATTTAAGATCAAGTTTGCTAAGAGTAATGATCCGTTTAGTGGTTCATCTAAAAAGGTGAGGTTTTGACATGAGGTAGTGTAAGGGATTGACCCTTGCTATGATAAAGGATTTTTGACTAAGCATATAGTATCTTAATTTTTGAGAAGCATAAACTCTCTAATGGTGTATATTGAGTCTCATAGCTAAATAATGTCCTACTAACATAATAGATGTCTCTTTCATGATGTTGATCATCATGTTAAGCTAACATGACCCTAGGGGTGTGTACTATGGTTGTTATATATAATAACATTGGATTAGATGGATCATGAGGTATGAGGATAGTGTTAGGTTATAGCATCATAAACTACATTTTATAATGTTCCATATTATTGTATGTTTTTTCTTCATCATGTTTTTAAATTTCGAGAATGTATCTGGTTATAAATTCCCATTACCCATTACTTTAATGGTTTATATGGGGTTCTTATTCCATAGGATCATCGTGTAAATATTTGTATATCTTTCATGGTAACCATGATTTGAGATGAGATCAATAATCTATGCAGAGTATTCCTCTTTTGACAACATGATGTATTAGAGAAAATGATTTATGATCCATTAGTGGAGATGATTGAATGAGAGTTTTTTGGTTTATTTTCCACTAGAGACTCACATTGCATTTCTAGTTGATTTAAAACTAGAGATCTTATGAAGAAGATTAATTTTTGGTTGATTTAACACTAGATATTCTATGAAGAATGTGCATTTTTGGTTGATTTAACACCATAGATCTTATGAAGAAGATGAATTTTTTGTTGATTTAACACTAGAGATCCTATGAAGAATGTGCATTCTTGGTTTTGTGAAAATGGGGCTTTCATATTCGGCCTAGTTGATGTTACACTGAAAAAATTGTAATGAAAGTGTTGTGTTTGTGTTGTACATAAAGGTATATGACATGCCTATTTAAATTCATTGTTTTTATATAGTTATTTTCAAAAAGAAATGAATATTTTATTAGAACACATCATCTGAGAGAATACTATGATAATATTGCTTTAAAGAGGTATTGAGCATTTGAAATATTGGTTAATGATAAAAATTGCTTTAAAAGTGCATTTGAGTGCTTGAGCGCATCTAAGATTACATAAGACCGAGTGTTTGATAATAAAACTTAAACCTATATCTTTACCTGAATTTGAATGTCTACTTTCGTTACCTAGGAAATATTATTTGTTACCTATTAAATGTTTTATGTTATCTAAGGAGTGCCTACATCTATTACCAAAGAAACATTATCTATTAACTGAGAAGTGTGCACCCAATATTTTAAAGCAAATGTATTTACATTTTGATAATGTTGACATTGAATATATATTCAAAATAAAGGTATTTGCATTTCAATAAAGTTGATGTTTGAGAAATATTTAGAGCAAAGGTATTTACATTTTGATAAAGCTGACATCCAAGAAATATTTAAAGCATAGGCATTTGTATTTGATAAAATTTGAAGAAATATTTAAATCCAAATGTTTGATAAAGTTGAAGTTCAAGAAATATTTAAACCCAAGACATCATGTGCTTGAGAAGTTTGAAAATAAAAGAAGAATGAACGTGTACCTATCCAAGAATCCAAGCACCAAATTTGAAATATCTCTAGGTCCCTTTTACTTTTTCTTAAGCATTTTTATAAAATTTATTTTTTATTAATACTTTTAAAAATTATTGCTATAGTTCTTAATTATTTTTAATAAGTTTATTTTTCATTAATACTTTTGGAAAATATTCAAATATTTCTATAGTAAAACATTAAAACTATAGGCATATATTGAAAAACATTTAAAAGGATCATATTTATATTTCATAGGGAGTTATAAGGTGGTTTTAAAATTTTCTTGAACTATTGAAATATGCTATCATAGAGAGTTATGAGATAGTTGAAAGATATTTATATGTCATTGAAAGTATGATGTTATTTCATTAGGGGGTTATAAGGTAGTTGAAAGATTTTTGTTACAATTAATTTTTTTAAGACCATAAAATCATTAAAAGATTAATTTTTTTTCAAAATATTCAAAAATGACTACTCCTAAACCATTCATTTCAAAATTTATCTCTTAGGATACATCTAATAAAAGTGGAATGATATAGAGAATCTTAGCACGACCCTTGCACAAGGATGACACACACAAATCAAGAAATGGTCCAAATTTGTTATAAAGTTGCAAGCCTACTATAGTGGTAAGGGCTTTGTCCTCTCTTTTAGAGGTCCAAGATTCAAATCCCACTTAGTATGTGGGGACTAGGACCCCTCATAAAAACCCTTTGTAAAAGCATTGAAAAAAGTATTCCTTTTAGAATCACAACTAAAAGGTCCAAACTTCATCCCATGGAAAAATTAAATGAGGATTGTTCTTGTGGTAAAAAAAAATGGGGATATGGTGTGAGGTGATGAACCACATCCTAAAGAACCAATTGCTAAATTGAATTTTGATGAAAAATATAACAGTGCCAAATTAATAATTCTGCTAGGCATAACAAATAAAATTCAATATCATTTTAGTAAAGCTAATACATCAAAATAGGCATGGGACATTCTATGCATAATTTTTGAAAGTAGGAAACAAACAACTATTCATCACTTACAGTCTCAATTATAATATTACAAATGATTCATATAATATTTTGGTTGCTCTTTTTAAGTCTCAAACCAGAGAGTATCTTTTGAATAACTAATCAATATTCTACAACATGAACTAGAAATTAATTAAAATATGACTTCAAACAATGCTCTAGTCTCAAGAAGAAGATATCAAAGAAATACCAAAGTTTCCACTAATTTATCCATACCTTCTTCACAAAACCAAACTGAATGAAAAATAAGGTATTATCATATATGTTTGAAAGAAGATAGTCATGATACTAGATTCTACATATACAATGCTTTGATTAAGTGGAATCAGTCACAAACTTCTCAAACTAGACCATGAGAAAAATCAATCTAGAAATTCAAATAAGTTACCCAAAAAAAATTAGGGGTATAGATCAGATTCTTCACAAAAAGGTCATGTTGCACAAGAAGTGGTATAAGAAGAACTTTAATTAGATAAAAATGAAGAACCAAAAGTAGCATACAAATTCTTCATGACAAACTAAAAATAAAAAAAGGATAATAATTGGTATGTTGATCCAGGAGCAAATAATCATATGATAGGTAATCCACAATGGTTTGACACTTTTAAATAAATAAAGGGGTGGCTAGTGACAATGGAAGATAAAACAAGTTATCACATTAAAGGAATAAGAACTGTTTCCCTCAATTTGCTTTTAGTAGAATGCACCATTGTAAATGTGCTATATGTTGCAAGACTTACAACTAATTTTTTGCTACTCAAATGATGGATAAAGGGCTTTATGTTGATTTTCAAATAGTTAATGGATATAAAATATGCTTTATCTCAAGAAAAGGAAAACTAGAAGGTACAAAATTTTACAAAAATGGACTATTTTATTTAGATGTCATTACACCTCCATGTCTACTTTGAGAAGTACAAATATCATATCACAAAATGGATAGAGCATTAATGGATAAAAAGATAAGAAAGAAAATAATAATTCTAATAGTTTAGAGAAAACAAAAAATAAATAAAGTGAGGGTCTAATGCTTGTTATATAGGAAGATGAATATACAATGCTTAAATGTTGGTTACAAATTATTGTAAAAATAACTCATGGTCCAAAATATTTATAATCAATCTTCCAAGAGATTAATATTGACACCTTCACTACGTTTAAGTCTTACACAAGTCTCCATATTAACAAAACAATTGACTAAGGGGATAAAGTCATTACACTTCCTACTGATTTAGTCAAAATAATTTGTGTCACTTACCACATCTTATTTATATAAAGAAATGAATACAAATCAAGAGAAAATAAATGCACAAAAAGTAAGCTCTTGATAAAAAAAATTATATGTGACATAAGTGATATTATCACACAAATTATTTTTGGTTACAATACACATAACTTTATGAACAAGGTCATGTGTGATACATGTGATTTGATCATAAAGAAAGAAATTTATTGTAATTAAGGAACATTCCAACAATGGAGTTCAATGGTGACGCTAATGACTTACAGGTTGTTCAAGATGACAATAATAGTATAGAAAAAAGTTGTAACAAATAGAATATATAGATTGATGAAATTTTTTGTGGAACTGTAGAAATTGGCTATAATGGTATAAATAGAAATGAACAAGCAAAGGGAAAAATTCTATAGGTTGATCTCACAACACAATATTTCTACAAAAATAGTAGCATACATTTAAAAATTGATCACACATTTCTTAAAAACACTACATAAATATACAAGTGAATTATGGATGGATAGATATGATGCAATGGAATCCAATCAAAGAATTATTTAATGGATATATAAAATAAAAACAAGTATTTTGCTGATATAAAAGTACTTCACACAAATGATACAAAAAATATAAATATAGAAAATCATATTTTTTCTTTCAAAATTCTTATCTTGAGATTTGAGGGGGTAGTTATTCCATCATTTGCTCTCTCAAATAATACAATAAGGGGGGATGTTAGGTTATAGCATTATAAAGTACATTTTATAATGTTCCATATTATTTTAAATATTTCCTCAATGCTTTTAAATGTCAAGAATATATTTGTTTAAAACTTCCTCTTACCCCATTACTTTAATGATTATCCTTCCACAAGATAATCATATAAGCATATATATATATATATATATATATATATATATAGATAGATATCCATGATTTGAGATGAGATAAATAATATATGCAAAGTATTCCTCTATTACCAATAGATAGGAGGTGATAGAAGATACATATTTAAAGCATCAAAGGTAACCTAACACTTAGTGTCCCATTTGAATTCAATATATTTCCTCAAAATTTTAAGAAATGGATGACATTTATTTGCAAGTTATGATATAAACCTTAAAATAGCTTGTAGCTTGCCTTGGAGGCTATATAAATCTATAAGATTCCTCAGAGGTGGTATGTTTGCAATGGTAGATATCTTAGCAGGGTATACTTTGATTCTTTTATGGGATGTAATAAACCCTAGAAACTTGTCTGATATTACTCCAAAGACACACTTTTGAGGTTTTAAATGGACTTTATACTATCACAATTTCTCAAAGATGCAATTTAAATCATAAACATGATCATTGCAATTGAGGGAATGCCTAAGAAGGTCATAAACATAACATTTTGTGATGTTGTGCATTAAATCACAAAAAATATAGGTTATTGCTCTCTGATATGTTTCTTTGAAATTCTTTAGATAAAAGGCCATCACCTGATAAAACAATGTTCCCCAAGGGGTGGTGAAAGCTATTTTGTTTGATCTTCAAGAGCAATCCTAATTTAGTTATATCTCGAGAACCCATATGTAAGGGATGTCATTCCAAAATCAATAGTAAAATTGACTATCATGTTGATATTAGGTAGAGGTATATCATCCTTAGGGAAAGCCTTGTTTAAGTCCTGGAAATTAATGTAAACTTAGACTATGCCTTCCTTCTTGGCAATGAGAAAAATATTGGAGATCTAATTAGAATAGTCTATAACTTTGATTAAATTGATGTCTATGGGATTTCAAAGTTCGTATCTAGTAAGGAGAGTGACCTTAGCATGCATATTCCTTAATTTTATTTTACAAGTTTTGCATCTAGTTGCACAACAAGGTGGTGGACAATGAGGGATGGATCAATTCTAGGCATGTCGACATAGGTCCAAGGGAAAATATCACTAAATTATTTCAAAATATCAGTGTACTCCACATGATCATTGGGATTTAGGATCTTATCAAGTTTTAAATTTCTAGAATTATCAACACCAATATTAATATCTATGGGTTCTTCAATTAAGATGTGTGATTTATCCTTGAATTAGGGAGTAGGTAAGACTCCTAGGTTTTCAATATTAGCTAGACTTAGGGATAGTTTTCTCGGATTAGGTGATTTTTATGAGATAAGATTAAATATTTGGGAAAACGATCCCCCAATATCAGAGTAATATTGGTTATGACTTTAGGGAATATATTCCTCATTAGTATCACAATGACACTGAGAGGGGGGGGTGAATCAATGTAGCTCTTTTAAAACTTAAATCTTCAAGTCTTAAATCCAAAACAATGAAAACTTAAAACCAAATAAAGCAATTATAACAAGAGAACATCACACAACACAAGATGTACCAAGGTTCACCGATTTGGCTACTCCTCAAAATGACTATTTGGACTCCCATCCAAACCCAAACTTTGCAAAGCACCAACTTTACAATCAATTTACCAGCACCCACTAGAAGGAGCACCAACCCCTGATTTATCTGCACCAACAGAAAGGAGCACCAACCCCTGATTTATCCGCACCAACAAAAAGGAGCACCAACCCTCGATTTATCTGCACCAATAGAAAGGAGCACCAACCCCCGATTTACCAAGCACCAACTGGAAGGAGCACCAACCCCTGATGCCAAGAACCAACTTGGACTTCAATTTTGAAACTAGAAGATTGACATAAAAATGCCTTCACTTTTACAAGACCCTGACTGGTCTATTGCTTACCCAACATCTACCACACAACACACACACTTATCGCTCTTCACAAAATAAAATCCCCTTCCTAAAATTCTCCAAGAAACACTTCTTTTATAACTATCCTTTCTCTTTGTAACTCCAGTTGTAACTCCTTTCATATTCTCATACGCCACTTATCAATCATAACTCCTTCTTTATGTAACTCCTTTTGTATATATTGAGAAGGCATTTCGTCAAACACATCACATGCAAAGAATTGACACCATATTCTCCTACCATGACTGTTAATTTTCTTGGTCATGACTGTTCATTTTCTCCTTTGATGACTGTTCATTTTCTCCTTCATGACTATTCGTTTTCTCCCTCGATGACTATTCATTTTCTCCTTCGATGACTGTTCGTTTTCTCCTTCATGATTGTTTGTTTTCTCCTTCGATTATTGTTCGTTTTCTCTTTGCATGTCTATTAATTTTCTATTTGCATGACTGTTCATTTTATCCTTGCATGACTGTTCATTTTCTCCTTCGATGATTGTTTGTTTTCTCCTTCGATGACTGTTCATTTTCTTTTCCCTTGTGCATGCATGTGTTTTGGTTTTCGAAAAGGCTTTTCGTTTCTATTTTGAGGCCCTTCATGCATGCGTCCACTTCTTTCCATGTGTAACGACCATCTTAAATGATTTCAAATCATTAAATATTCCTTATGGGTCCACGTCACTATGCAGTCTTCAGTTTCACTATCCTGGTGTTCATCACTAATATCAGATGCACTATCAACTGCTCTGTTCCTTTGGCAAAACTGCAACATGTCATGATATCCTGAAACTTTTGTTTCTCTGCCTGCCTGACCTTTTTGAGTCACAAAAATGCGACATGCCGCGATATCGTGAAACTTTTGTTTCTCTACCTACCTACTCTTTTTGAGTCACGAAAATGCGACATGTCGCGATATCGCTACACTTTTGTTTCTCTGCTTGCCTGCCCTTTTTGAGTCACAAAAATGTGACATGTCGTGATATCGTGACACTTTTGTTTCTCTGCCTGCCTACACTTTTTGAGTCAAGAAAATGTGACATGTGATATCGCGACACTTTTGTTTCTCTGCCTACCTGCCCTTTTTGAGTCACAAAAATGCGACATGTCGCGATATCACGACACTTTTTCCTTCTTGCTCTTTCTATTTACTTTGGACCGCAAAAATACATGTCGCGATATTGTGACACTTTTTTCTCCTTGCTCTTTCTCTTTGCTTTGGCCCACGAAAATACAACATGTTGCGATATTGCGACACTTTTTCTCCTTGCTCTTTCTCTTTGCTTTGGCCCGCGAAAATACAACATGTTGCGATATTGCGACACTTTTTCTCCTTGCTCTTTCTCTTTGCTTTGGCCCGCGAAAATACAACATGTCGCGATATCACGACACTTTTTCTCCTTGCTCTTTCTCTTTGCTTTGGCCCGTGAAAATACAACATGTCACGATATCGCGACACTTTTTCTCCTTGCTCTTTCTCTTTGCTTTGGCCTACAAAAATACATGTCACGATATCGTGACACTTTTTCTCCTTGCTCTTTCTCTTTGCTTTGGCCCGCAAAAATACAACATGTCACGATATCGTGAAACTTTTTCTCCTTGCTCTTTCTCTTTGCTTTGGCCCGCGAAAATACAACATGTCACGATATCGCGACACTTTTTTCTCTTTGCTCTTTCGGCTGCAAAAATGCAACATGTCGCGATATCGTGACACTTTTTTTCTCCTTGATTTCTCTTCTCTTTTGGCCGCGAAAATGCAACATGTCGCGATATCACGACACTTTTTTCTCCTTGCATTTTCTCTTTGCTTTGGACCACGAAAATGCAACATGTTGCGATATCGCAACACTTTTTTTCTTTGCATTGTTTTGCTTTTTCTTTGATCTTTAGCATATGGGCCACTTCAGTATTCTTGGAAAATATGTAAAAAGGTGGGTAAACTTCCTCATAAGCATTTAACATCACTGTACACACTCTGAGTAACCTATGAACTCCTGTCCACTGCATCAACCGATCTATTTGACTGTGTTGACAACAATGACAATACTGTCGCTGCACCTTGCTCAACAAGGGATAGTTTTCCTGGATTAGGTGATTTTGATGAGATAAGATTATATATTTGGAAAAACGATCCCCAAATATCAGAGTCATCTTGGTTATGACTTTAGGGAATATCTTCCTCATTGGTTATTAATTCAAGATGAACCATGATTAAGAGTTTGACTCTTGCAAAGTGGGTGTATCGGTAGGGACTAGAACTAAGGAGATAATTAATTTATTTTTTATTTTCCTCATCCCAATATGATCCATATAAGGACATGATATCACTATGGGGTTCCATAAGAAAATAAATGGCTTCATCATCACTTTCAGATGATAGCGAAGTTGTAAGGGATTCACTCTTACTAGGTATATAGCCTAACCCACATCATACCAACCAGGTTATGACTTCCAAAGGTTCCGTAATACCTTGTTCATGTTGACCAAAAACTTTTCTTGATATCCCATGTTGGCTAAAATTTGTTTGGAGATGAGATATGAAGGGGGTAAGTAGCACAGATCATATAATTGCTTTGCTGGAAGGATATTACTACCATGAATCTTCTATTCATAGGTAGTGTTTGTATAATGAAGGGGATACTTGCTACTATATGACTATCCCATTTTTAGTAGGTAAATCAAAGGTATAGGGAGAGAGGAAGAGACTAGCTAGGTCTAAGAATGGGTCTTTGTGTTGATTACTATTTATTATCATGCTAGGGCTGGTTCTAACTATCATAATTTATGTTAATGAGAGGGTTCTCAGATTGAATATTGTTTGTCTTAGATTGGTAATTTAAAATGATTTATTCTAATCAATCATCAATAAAGGAGAAAGAATAAGTGGATAGCCAAGAAGGCTAGAGATATGGACAAAGGTTTTTCTTAGATTGCTTTGACTCTACTATATAGAAGTATGCAAGGGCTTAGGATCAATAGGGATATGGATCATCCTTACTTGATATTTTTACTTAAGGCATTGGTTTAATATATAAGGGATGACCTTCATAGCATGGATCCAGGGTCATCCAAGAAGGATGTTGTAGGTTACATCACAAGAAATGACATATAAGAGAGTGTTAAGGATTGGAAGTCCCAATTTAAGAGGTGAGATTATTGTTGCACTAAATCATCACTTATCACTATCAAATGCCCTAATGAGGAGGCCAAATCTATGTAAATATTATTTAGTTAGTCCAAAAATACTAAGAAACTTTATATAACATATGTTAAGTCCTAAATTATTATCAACAAGTATTCTCTTGATGATTTTTTCACCAATATAAATTGTTATATAAAGGGGTACGTCCCTTGAGATAGAAGATGAAGGGATATATTTTTCATAAAATTATAGGATGACACTATTAATTACAATAGACCCTACCATATTGGTGATATAATTTGGAGGAAATTCGAGGGGAGCCTCATGTTTGCTCATAAGTTTAAGCAATATGTCCTTATGAGCAGGTAAAATTTTTAATAGTTCCAAAAGCAATATCTTGACAAGTATGCTTTCTAATTATTGGAGGTTAGATGCATTTTGTATATCATTAGAAGGTTGAAGGACCAAAGGAGGTCTATCAGAGGGAGTTACCCTTGTTTTATGATGAAGGACCAAGGGTGGATGTGAGAGTTGATGTGAAGGCTAATTTTTATTTTTATTGTCATGTTACAACATAAGTAGAGAAATAAATTATGCCTACCATATTTGACCTTGGATATAATTAGTAGCTTTATAATTATGAGTAAGCAAAGGGTTTTAGAAAATTTACAAGTCTTGATTAGAGGAGAATTGACTAAGGTTTTGAATAATATTTACACCTATGAGTTTTGTAGCCATTGACACAATAAAAATCACAATGTTCATCATGGTGATACCAAATGGGGAACTCCTTAGTGGTGTCTATTGGTATAATTTGTAGGAGTTTTATCATCCTAAATTCAAGGATTTGTTTTAATTAAGTGGACTAAGATCAATCTAACTTAGTAAAATTGCATTTAGTTTTGTCTTTTTTTGTTAAGACAAGCTTTTGGAATGCAAAAACTATCATATTTATATTGTTAGCTTGGCAAGATCAATAAAACTATAACCTACTACATATTTATTTTATATTGAACCTTGTTGCAAGAGGAGGATGAATTTTATTCCTCTTTATTGCACTTAAGTTGCCCTATTTGTATGAGGGTAGCTTCTACATGTTTAGCTAGGTTAACTACTTTTTTGAAGAAGGAAATGTTATCAATTTCTAGAGGATAGGCCAATTGGTAATGTAAATTATGTATGAAGATATATGAGAGGTTCTTTGGAAGGGGGCATATTGAAGTATCTCACAAAGAGTTTACCATTTAGTGAATAAATTGACAAAGGTCTCATATTTACCTTGTTTAAGTTAGTAAAGATCATCAATGGTTATATTTTCTATGAAGTAAATCAAGAATTGCTTATTTCTTCCATAAGTGCTCTAAATATCTTAATTGAGTGACAAGGTATCTAAAAATATCATTCTAAATATAGGCTACTAATAATTTTAGGTAAGAGTCTAAGAAGTAACATTTCATCATCGGTGATGTCACTGCAAGCAATTTGAAAGAGGATAAGGTGGTTAAAACCATCTTGTTTACCATCATACATTTGGAACTTGGGAGTTTTAGAGTTTTGCAAAAAAGGGCTACTAGTAATACTAGGGTCCAACCATTGATTATAGAATTCATCATAAGGATTTTTGTGAATAGATGAAGCCCCTTGAAGAAAATCTATATAGTGTTATAATAATTCCAATTTGAAGTTTGGATTTTCAAGCTATTCTAGTTTAGCATTTATTTTTGTTTTTTTTTATAATTTGTATTGTATTTACATTACGGGTTTTGAAAGGAACCCAAAACCTTATTACAGTAGAGGTTGGATAGCCATACACAAAACCAAAAATTCCAAGGAGGTGTTAGGGACCTCAGAAACCCAGATAAACGACCATAACAAAAATCCTCTTGGACCCAAAAGGAAAAAGCAACTAGAACAGAAATTAGAATGGGCAAGCCCTAACCAGACATATGCACCAGACCAAAAACTACCTACTTCGGCTTCGAACGCCCCACCTGAACACAACCGGATAAAAAGATACATGCTAACCCAGGTAGACCAGACAAAAACAAAGGCATCCTTGCATGCCAGAGGGCCCAGATGGAGGGACCCATGCCAGTCATTTCTTATTGTCATCCTTCTTCCTTGAAGTGGATCCTGTAGCACTCTGAGTGTAGCGAGATAGAATCTTGGAAGCTTCCTCCAGAGACTTGATGGTTGCATTTATGGTCGTGATCACAAGCTCCAACAACATTTGGGAGCAAGGGTCATCTTTATCACTCTCAGATTCAAAAATGACATGAGTTGAGGAAGATGAGTGCTCCACCTTTGGCTTTTTGAGCCTAGCAGAGGATCTGGGCATCGGAGGAGTGTTCAAAGTAGCCACACGCTTCCTTTGATCACTTCACCTAGCACTTCTAAGGGGAGAAGGCTTTGAATGACCCCCAACTGAACCAGGGCCAATAGGGGAGTCATCAGGAATGGGGCCTCGATTGGGAGAAGGGGGGTTCATCGGGAGGATTGACAGACATGGGCTTAACATTGTGGATAGGGGGTGGGTGGCTAGGGCATGCTTGAAAATGATAGGTAGGAGGCCTTGGTGAAGGGGCTTGCCATTGGACTTCTGATATTTCTTGATGGTCAGAGTGAGGGAGTAAAGGAGGTAGTCAGGGACACATATAACCTTGCCATCCCGAAGGTGATTGACAAAGGTAAGGTGGAAGCTCCTCAGGGGCTTCTCAAGGTCATCATAGGTGACATACTACATGATGGGGACTATAGCGATGTTCCAAGGAGCCGAGAGGGAAGAGCAATGGAGGGTAGACTTATCCCAACCTAGGATTTTACCTTTGTCGAGGAATTGATCAATTTCTTCCTCCTAGTTGTGCTTGTCATGGTGAATGAAGTGACCTGTTAGTAGAAGACCAATGATCTCTGCTAACATCTCGATAGTCACTTTGAAGTGAACACCCTAAATTGTAACCTCACCCTGGTTCCAAGAAGTAATGAAATCCTTGGTAATCTGGTCCTCGACCCTAGAAAAATTCTGTAGGAAGGGGGTAAAACCTTTGGCATCCATGAAAATTTGGGTAGTGGGGTTCAGGTTAAGCTGAGCTGGTTCGACGTAAGCCATGCTTTTAGCTAGGGATCGAGGGCTAAGGCAAAGAAGTAGGAGAGGGCGGAAGCTGAGGCTAGAGTTCAGTAAAGTCGAGCTAGGGTTGACAACAGAGGGGGTGCAAGCTAGGGGGTAGAGCCTTTGCAGGTTAAAAAGGAATGGAGCAAGTGGAAAAGGCTAAAAATGATGGAATCAGGTTGAGAAAAATTGCATTGGAACAAGGCATGGGTTGGGGATTGGGAGTACTCAGGAAGGAATAGGACATCACCCCAATGCTTGAAAAGATCATCATCGAAATGCTTAAGATTTGCATGATTGGAGCATGAGCAGATAGTCTGGGATGAGGTCAGAAAAAATATTGCATGGAAGATCGAGGGGTGTTGGGAAGAGCAATCAACAACTTGGGAAGGTAGATAATGGTAGAGATTCTCGGCATGATTAGCGGGATGAAGATAGATATGCCTTTCTAGATTTTTGTGCTTGGCCACGTAGCAAAAAGCAAAGTGATGTAGGGCTCTAATTACGTGGAACAAGGTAGCTTTGTTGGTGCATGCCACTGGCCTTGTGGTCAAGACACCACCATAATTCGAATATGTGGTGAGAATTAGGAGCTTCCCATGCCTTGCCACCCATGAGCTCAAACTTGATGAAAGTGTAATTTTGCATTGTCTTGGTCCACCCATGATAGTGACCCACATTCAAGGAGGAAAATTTGAGAACTCTAGCATTGTTAAGGAGAGGCCCTATGATGAGCTTAGCTTCAAACTTCCTTTCATTGGGACTTGCCACTTTGATTATTAGGCTTTTCATGGATTGCAACATTAGTGATGTCTTGGGGGAAGTTATCTCTCCACACTTTGAGGCTATTGGAGGAGGCTGCCATGTTGGCCATAAGATCAACAACATGATTGGCTTCCCTATAGTTGTGGTGGATGGTCATCTGTAGATGATTCTGAAGAAGCTTTCTGGATTCTTGGATGGTGTTGAAGACTTTCCAAGATGGAATCTTACCATTCTTCATATAGCTGATTATATTCAAAGAGTCACCCTCTATGATTGCTTTCTTGGGATCCTCTTTGAGTAGAACAAGCCCTCTCCATAGAGCCTTGGCTTCTACAAAGTTGTTGGTTTGAGGCCCAAGGTGCTCAACAAACATGAGGATCAGGTTACCTTTGTGATCTCTAATGACCCCTCCTACCCCAATAGTGCTAGGGTTTCCTTTGGAAGCCCCATCAAAATTGAGCTTGATCCAACCCTTCAGGGGGCTTCCATTTAATATTAGCTTTAGGATTGGGCCTTGGCTGAGCTCTAGGATCCTCCTCAGGGATGGAAAGATATTTGAAGAGGGAGCATTCAAGAGCTAGGGTTGGGGCCAAGGAGCAAGGGATAAGCCAAATATTTTTGATAGCATAGGCAATAGATTTGGAAGCCACAGAGAGGGGATCCTTGGATGAGGCAGAAAAGGCCCTGTTGTTGCACTCAAGCTAGATTTACCAAATGAAGTGATGGAGGTAGAAGGACTAGAGGGAGCAAAGCCTTGGGATTGCTAAAGGGATTTGGCCACTGGGAGAAGAGGTCAATGATTGATTTGGGCTGAACCCACTGGATGTGGAAGGAATTGAGTAGGTGGCCAAGGACAGTGGAGGAGAAAGCGCAGTTGATGAAAATGTGGTTTGAAGATTCCCAGTCAGATAGGCAAAGGTAGCAGTGGTTGGGGATCATGAACCCTCTTTTGGCCAAATTTTTGATAGTGAGGATCTTATTTTGGATAGCAATCCAAGAGAAGAAGCTTATTTTAGGTATGAGTTTCTTCTTCCAAACCAGGTTGAAAGGAATAGTTGGAGCCTGGGCATTCTCTTGGAGGATGTAGGTTGATTTTACAGAGAAGGACCCTTCATCAGTTCCTCCCTAGATGGGCCTATCTTCAGCTTCTCCAGTGGGAATGGTGACTGCATTGAGCAGACTGGATAGGGCAGCAACTTGATTGGGGAAGTTGGCAACATTGATGGTTTTCCATCCAGGGTCTCCATTGTGATTGTTGATGAAGTCAACAACCTTGCTCCCCAGGAGGGTATTAGTGGAAGGCTTGAGGACCACCGGGGCTTTGTTTTCACTCAGAGGTTCATCTTGAAGCCACCTATCATGCCAAAAGTTGATGTTGTTCCCATTTCCAAGAATCCATCTACTACCTTTTTGGATGAGGTTTCTGGTTTGAGTGATGGATTTCTAGAAAGTCGATCCATTTTGGGGCCCTTGTTCATTCAAGAACTGGTGGTTCTACATATACTTCTTCTTGACTATCTCGACCCATTCTATGTTGTTGTTGGTGTAGATCTTCCATGCATGCTTGGCTAGGAGAGCAAGATTCATTTTGGTGACTTTCTTGAGCCTAATGCCCCCTTGGTTTCTACTGCAATAGACCAAATTCCAAGCCACTAGGGGAATTCTCTTCCTATCTTCACTCCTAGACTAGAGGAATATTTTTTGGATTTGCTCGATCTTAGAGCTCACTGAGGCTGGGACCTTGAAGATAGATAGGAAGTAAATTGGGATGCTCTAGAGATAAGCCAAAGTAAGGGTAGCTTTGGCTTCCTGGGAGAGAAGGTGACCTTTCCAGGAGGCCAACTTTTTCTAAATTCTCTCAATGATGTTGTTCCACATTGAAGTCATGGGGTTGCCTGAGAATAGGGGGAGCCCAAGGTAAGTGGTGGGGAGAGCCTCCGAGGAGCATCCAAGGATCCGTGCTATTTTGATTTGTTGGATGAGGGGTGTGTTGATGAAGAAGATTTTGCTTTTGAGGAGGTTGATCTTCTATCCTGCAACACTCTCATACAGGTGAAGGATGTGTTTAATGGCCTTGGCTTGAGAAACTGAGGTGGAAGTGGATAGGATAGTATCATCAACAAACTGTTGGTGGGTAACAGGGTTAAGACCAGTAGCAGCTTTGATCCTAAAAATTAGACCTCTCCTGCTAGCACTTGCAATGGATCTCCCTAACACCTCAGCCAGGATGATGAACATGATTAGGGATAGGGGATCTCCTTGCCTCAGTCCTCTAGATCTAGGGAAGAAACCAGCAGGGGACCCATTGACTAAGATAGAGAACCAAGGAGAGGAGATGCAGCCTTTTATGAGGTCAACCCAAGCCGGGTGGAAGCCAAATTTGAGGAGGACATCAATGAGAAAGTCCCAACTAACTCTATCAAAGGCCTTATTCATGTCCAACTTTAGGAGGAAGGTTGGTTTCTTGGCCAGGGTGGCAGAGTGTAGGGCCTCATGAATGGTGATCACTCCATCAGTTATGGTCCTCCCTTTAATAGAGCTACCCTGGAAAGGATCAATGATAAGGGGAAGGATCTCCTTAAGCCTGTTAGCCAATGCTTTGGTTAAGATCTTGTAGAGGACATTGCAGAGGTTGATGGGATAGAAGTCAGATAAATCTTTGTAGGATGAAACTTTGGGAACCAAGGTGATGAAGGTGGAATTGATCCCTCGAGGGATGGCCTTGGAGGATTGGAGGTCTCTAACTACTGCACAAACTTTAGGGCCAATCAGATCCCAGAACGCTTGGAAGAAGCATGGAGAAAAGCCATCCGATCTGGGAGCCTTGTCAGGTTGCATAGAGAACAATGCTCCTTTGATCTCTTCATGGGTGAGAGGGCTAATGAGCATTGCATTGGTGGATGAGGAGATGGAATGGGGAATATTGCCCAAGAGGGCTTCTTTGGCCTAGGGGAAAGTAGGAGAGGAGGTGCCCAAAAGGGACTGGAAGAAATTAATAAATTCATTCCTAATTTCAAAGATTTCCCTTGTGAGCCTTCCATCACTATAGGTGAGCTCTGATATTTTGTTGGAGCTCCTATTTCTCAAGGTTGATGCATGGAAGAATTTGGTATTCAAGTCACCATCCCAGAGCCAAAGGGCCCTCGATTTCTATCTCTAGTACATTTCTTCCTTGGCCAGGATGTTGTGAAACTCAGCTAGGAGCTTGCCCTCTTTGGCTCTGATGTTGCTATCCTAGTTACCTGCTTGGATTTGTTGCTCTATGATTTCCAGTTTCTCTTTGACTATCTGCTTGCTTTCAAAGATGTTTCCAAATATTTCTCTATTCTAGGTCCTAAGATTTTCTTTAATGAATCTAATTTTTTGATAGATTTGGGTAGAGGGGGACCCTTTGAAGGACTACTGCCACCACTGAGAGATATTTGGTTCTTGAAATCTGGGTGATGGAACCACATCACCTCGAAGTGGAAGGGGATCTTGAAGGAAGGAGATTTGATGGCTTCAAGCAGAAGGGGACTATGGTCAGAGCCAATTTTGGGAAGGGATTTGAGGGTGGCATCTCCAAAAATAGGAATAGCCTCTCTTGAGAGAAGAAACCTATCCAATTTAACCTAGATGAGACTGTTTCCAACCCTTCTATTGCTCCAGGTGAATTTTACTCCTTTCAGTTGGACATCCATGAGTTCGTTTGCATCTATGAACTCCCCAAATTCCTCCATGCTTTTGGTAAGTGAAATGTTGCCTCCTTTTTTATCAAAAGGGAAGAGAGGGCTATTGAAATCTCCTGCGAGGATCCAGGGGATGGTATTGAAAGAGTTTCTCATTTGACTTATAGAGTTCCACAGTAAGGCTCTTTCAAGGGGGTTATTAGGAGCATAGACATTGGTAAGGATCCAGGTGTTGTTACTATTTTTGTAGTGAAAAAGCATGTTTATGATCCTGTTTGAGGAGGAGATCATTCTTCCTTCAACTTTAGTTGGATCCCACATGCACATAAGCCCTCTAGAAGTTCCTTGGGTAGGAGTGAAGACAAATTCACTTTTATTCCATATTGCTTTGGCAACTTTAGGGGAAGAGATCTCATCTACTTTTGTTTCTTGCATAATGAGAATTGTAGGGTTGTACTCCTTTCTTAAATTTGTAGCCAAGCGTTGCTTGGGGGCTCCATTAAGGCCTCTCACATTCCAAGTGAGAATCTTCATTTAAAACTTTTTGAGGGATTTTTTGCCTCCCTTTGATTGTTGTGGGGGAGGTTTGGATCTTTTGGGTTCATCTCTTATCAGGTTCAGAGAGTCAGAGAGCAAAGTGGCTTGGAAGTCATTTGCTATATCCTCTTCAATCTCTTTTCTTCTTTGCTCAACAGCGGACGACCTTCCTCTCTTTTTATCACTTCCATAGTCGATGAGGGATTTTTTGCTTCGAGTCTGCTTGGGACTGAAGTTCTCCAGGATGGACTGGGATGGAACAGGGCTTCCTTCATCTTCATCTTCAGAATGGATGGATACTGGTCCAAAAGGTTCGAGAGGGGGTGGGAGGGACCAGATTTTGATGGAGATTCGGTGGACTCATTCTCGATCGGATCAGCTTGGGGAGGAGCAAACTAGATTAGGGGTGGGGGATCAACCACTAGGAAGCCCATTTTACCCTCAAAGAAAATAGAATTAGTTTCAAGCGAAAGACATACCTGGTCTTGCTCTAGGGGTCGGAGGAGAATCAACAATTTTTTCCCTTTGTCATCAGAGGAACCATCCCTTCTTTGATAGTTCATGACCTGGTTTGCATGCGAAGATGAGTTGTTCTTTTTGGGAAAAGTTTGGATATTCTTGAGATGATGGTTCCTTGATGGTTGGGAAGGAAACCGATTCTGGGATCTGGTGGGGGGAGGCCTCGATATGAACTTATCAAAATCCTCAGGTTCCTTTGAAGGTTTAGCCTTGAGAAGGGAGCACTGGTTCCTGAGGTGGCCTTGCATTTTACAATGGACGCAAAACGTTGGCTTGTTTTCATATTCTAGAGGTTGACGCCATCTGAAGGAGCTTGAGATTAGGTTTATGAACGTGGGTAGCTCAGAGTCAAGATTGGCGTTCACACAAATGCGAGCATGGACCATTCTTGAACGTGCTTTGGTTGCAGAATCGATTGCCACCAGGTCTCCAATAGTCTTGGCAATGGCTCCCAGGATGTCCTCGTGCCACAGGTGGAAGGGTAGATCTGGGATGCGGACCCAAATGGGTGTGAAGTTAATGCTCTGGGTGTTGGGGTTGAAATCCGTAGCCCACCTCCTAAGGAACAAGCTCCTTCTACCCAGGAACCATGGTCCCCCCGTTAGGATTCGACTTGCATCATCATGGTTGCATAGCCTTATGGCGAAAAACCCTCTGGAAAGGGCTACAATCTCCATGCTCCCTGAGGTTTTCCATTTGGAGAAGGCCCAATGCCTTATTGTCTCCATATCAGGCCATCCCCCAACGAACTTGCCGATCAGAGAGTATGATTCCATTGAAATGTAGCTGGAGAAAACCTCCTTTGGGATGATGATATCCGCTCTGATAGGAGTTAGGTGGTTATCTGAGGTTTTTGAAATGTTTAGGCCATTGGAGATGACCTGGGCGTACGAAGGCCCACTAGGGCTTCCAGGATCTGGGCCCTTATTGGGGATGGGGCCCTCGACAGGCCTTTTGTCGGGAGGTTCCTTATCCCGAGGGCCCTCGGGGGGCTTCCCTGGAAAAATTGCTCCACCAACAGATGCGGCTTCTTTACCTGGTCTAGATCCTTCGTCCACCACTCCAGAGGGTCGGTTCCCACCATCGCCATCACTGGTTTCTGCCTCTACCATTCGCTCCCCTCCATCCATTAGCATTTATGTTTTGATATTCAAGGGAAGGTGGATTTAAAGAAGTTTGTTAAAATATTAATATAGAATATGTATTAACATATTAAAGAGTTTAATATTTTTAGGAAAGTGATCCCAAAGGTGGTGCCATGTGGCTTGAGGCTATAGGTGTTGGGAAATGGCTTACAACTAATACATTTGATAAAAAAGGATTGGTGGAGATAGGATTTGAGAGGGAAGGAATATAAGGAGGAATACTAGAAGGAGGTATTTAAGTATATACATTAGGGTACAATATATCTATACAAGAGTGCACAGATGAAATTCAAAATATGACGAGATATTTTGATCCCTACCACCTACAACAAAAATAATAGGAGGGGTAGTCAAATAAACTAAATTAGAAATAGATGCATTAGGATTAGCAGTAATTTCTTGGTTAATGTATTTATTTAATTGATTAACATTTTTCTCTAACTAACTATTTGATTGATTATCACCCTCATGTAATAACATAGGATTTTTTTTTATTAGGGTGAAAATAAGGGGTTTTTGAAAGGTCCCTAACTCTTTTTTACAATACCACTCCTCTACATTAAATAAAATAATGAATAATTAGAGAAGTGTAGTGGAAGAACAAGATAAGAAGTCACATAGTTTCCTCATAGCAAAAAAACTAAAATGCTTCACTTACCATTACTACAAGAGGTGAATAAAGCTTGCAACCTCTGATGAATAATTTAATCATAATTTTATTTTTTGTAAGCTTACAACTCCTTCTCAACTATGCTTCTCAACTCACTATAAAAATCACCCCTCTATAGAATTGGTTTAAGACTATCTACACATTTATTGGCCAACCAATCCACTTCTTGGTTTCCCTCTCGATAGATAGACACTATATTAACCACCTCCAAGGCTATAATGATCTCATATATGACACCACTCAATAGAAACCTATCAAAAAATAGTAACCCTACCATAGAATAGTATCTCATTGTCACACTACTCAATAGGAATACTCCCACGTAACAATATCCCACCATTGACACCATAGTCAATGCACTGCTCAATAGGAACCCTACCATAGAATAATATCTCATGATATTATGCATGGGTCATGCTAAAATCACACCCTATAACAACTTATTATAGCCACTACATCACTTAATAGGAACCCTACCATAGAATAATATAATATCCTACTACCACACCACTCAACATGAACCCTACCTCAAAACAATATCCTACCATTGAGATTGTAACCTCCACACTGCTCAACAAGAACCCTAGTTATATATTCAAAATAATAATATTACTATAGTTCTTTGATAATGAACAACCATCCTCTATTTTTAAGGGGAATTCATACCCCTTATATTATAGGAGTATTTTTACCCATTGTGGAAGTCTTCCTTCCACTCAAATTCAATATTTTTTATGTTCTAAGTGCAATTTCTCTCACTGATTCTTTATTATTGAGCTCATTATTAGTTGGTATACCTGGTTTGGCTTCAATTCCTATATTTGTTGTTTTTATAGAATTCCTAATAAGTCTCACTAAATATCATCTTGTTTAGAGGTCAAGGGTATGTTTTTAGAAGACTTTTTTGACTCATATAGAGAGCAAGGAACATAATCAAAATTTTCCATACCTTGGATGGGAGTTAATCTATGGATGAGATTTTTATTTATGCTCTTGTAGTTTTGATCCCCTAGAAATTGGGGTTTCCAAAATTTTAGTCACCTCCTTCTCCATTACTTTTGGCTATTGCTCCACCTTGTCTTCATGTTCTAATTTTTCACCTTCTCCCCCTAGAGCATCCTTTTGCAAATTTCCCCCCTCTATCTTGATCCTTCTCTACAAATTCTCCCTCCTTAGGGGTTTCAACAAGAATACTAAACTTATTTGCATATGAGGAAGGAAACTTAGGATTCTCCTCTTCCATTGTATCCTTTTCTTTTGGTTGCTCTTTCCTCCATACCTTATTAACCAATTATTTAGACAAGTAGGTTTTTTAAAAATACCCAATTGTTTTAAAAACTTTGCAAAGCATTAGAATTTTTTTATATTCAATTAGTTGTTCCCAAACCAAATACTCATATATTAGCCTAATAGATATTGGGATATCCTTACCCAAATCAACATTAATATAGAACTAGATGAATATAAATATAGTTTTTTATTTTGTTGCTAAATAAAAAGCTATTAAATGTCTCAGTTTTAGATATATTTGCTAGAATATTTTCATCCCAAAACTCCAATGGAAGCCCTAGTAGGTGGACATAATTTCAAAATTTGAGTTAAACCACAGTCTCCATTTCCTAAAAAAAGACCCATTTTCCCATAAAACCAATACCCTTTTGTTAGGCCATGGTCTAAGTCTTCATAGTTTGCAAAGGAAAAAAACATAAAACCCTTTATAACAATGGTGATATCGATATGCCCTCTTGGATTCTATTTATTTGTTTCCAATTTCCTTATCATATCTAAATCTGGCTAGGCCCCAATAAATTTTCCAATAAGGCTAATTTATTTCTGGTTCACTAGTCTATCTATTGGTTTTTTTAGGATTTTTAAGTAGAGTTTCTCATCTATATCCTTTGAAGCAATATAAAATTTATCCTCTTGCTCAATATCACCACCTAAGAGTTTACCTCTCAAAGAAATCTCTTCTAAGGCTTCTTAACATCCTTCATTATCTTGACATCCTTGGCTCCCTAAGAAAATCCATTGCCAATGCCACTGTTGAGGCCCAAATATGTCGCTATCGAAGCCCACTCATCCTAAATCCACCAAAGTCAAAGACCACTACTATTGAATCCTAGATCCACTAGTTAAGGATCATAATTATAATAGCATAGGATTAGATTTAGATGGTTGGGAGTTATTAAAGGAAATATTTGCCCTATTTTGGTTATCCATATCTTCTTTAAGGATGTCTAAAAATATATAATTATTTTATTTTATAAAATCCCTTAAATGGTCTATTGAATCAAAATATACTCGTTATATGACATGGTCCTCATCCTCAAAATTAGGGTTTGAGAAAGGATTTTTATCTTCATGGACATTTAGAAAAGGAAAGTATGAAGACAAGGATCATCCTTTACTATGGATGTTGTAAGGGTTTTCTACCATAGGGTAAGGCTAGGAGGAGAAAGGATTGATTAATTTAAAATTTGTAGATTCTTAAGGTTTAATTATGAGAAAGATAAGAACAGGTTGAGTAAGAGAAAATATAATTTTTTTGAACACTTATATCTCCTTCTCTTTATATACCTAACCAAATAATATACCTTAGGAGGTTCACTCAATACACCTAAACCTTCCAATATACATATCCTTATAAGATAGCCATTGATACATGGAAGAGAATCGATACTCTCATGATACACAACCATACATGAGAGAGATATTGAGGTTTGAAAAAGAACAATACAAGGATCAACCACACCTAGATACATGACTTGGTATTATACATGAGAGGGTAAATTCCTTTTGTTAATATTAATTATCGTAAGATAACATACACAAAAAAAATTGTATGATTTTATTTATGATTTAATTAATTTTATATTTTGTTAAGGCTAGGATCAAGGTACTTTATGACCCATGGAGGTGTCCATGATAGGTTCACCAAAACATAGAAGTGGGTCATATGTGGTTGATTCTTACATACAATGTCTACCTCAATATGCTTATGTTGAAATCCTATGCCATGTTTGATGTGTTGATTGTGCCAATACCTAGAGGTTCAAATTTTATACCTAAGACTCTTTTTGGAGGATCTAAAATATAAACTTAAAATGATGCAAGGATATAAGTTTTTTTTTGGTAATGGTGAAAAAAAGGGTTTTGGAGGACCCCAACCCTATTACAAAATTAATTTATCCAAGGTTACAAAATAAACATCAACCTCTCACCATAGGATATCTCTCTCTCTCTCTCTCTCTCTCTCTCTCTCTCTCTCTCTCTCTCCCTCTCTCTCACTCTCCCTAAATGCTTCAAGATTACTTATTAAATGCCCCTCCAAATGTCTCTATTTATATATTTTTGGGAGATATTATTGGAGGGAAATGGATCGCCAAGTATTCCCTTGGAAGGAGGGGGAAGGTTTAAATATTTGAGCTCAAAGGATGCAAACCAACATGTGTGATCATTCCTAAGAGTGGTGGAGGAATTTGTATGCTAACAGAACATGTCTCATAGATTCCACTTATGTCAGTAAAAGTGCTACATAAACATGACAAACTTGTGTAGTAATTTTGATCAAGATGTAGTGCTATCAAAAAGTGACCACTTTAAGGTTAAATAAGTTTAAATTTAGTCAAGGCACAAAAGCATTTTACACCAAGCATAAGTGTTATGTAGTGCTTTTGTTATGATCTAATGCTTTTACTAATGGATATTAAATACCCTAAATTTAGGTAAGATCTTGATTAGGCTAGCCTAGTTGGCTAAAGGATTGAATATCAAGTGCTAATATTGTTTTGGTGCATAAAATTACATTCCTACAGATATAAAAGGATTTTTTTATCTAAAAATATTTACAAAAGAAGATACAAAAATTATGTTTTAAGGGTGTCTATGGTTTATGGGCACCTTAGGGATTTTCATACGAGGTGGACCTTGAATACTAAATTATTAAAGGATGAGCAAACAATAGTTCCACTTTGGGTAAAGCTTATAAATATTCCAACTCACATGATGTGGAAAGATCAATCCTAGCATAAAATTGAGGATCCGTAGGTTCATTGGTTTCTATATTGTTGAAAGTCCTTTAAATAACAAATATTGTGTGTACTAGAATAAGCATTAATATGAAATTGAGTAAATGCTTGTTCCAATGATATGTATATTAGAACCAAATGTAAGTCGTATTGTGCAAGACATAGATTACAAAATACTACATGAGAGGGTGGAAATAGGGTAGGGACAACTAGGGGTCTATTATTATTAGAAGAATATAGAAAATGAATCAAATATAAGTGATCTAAAAATAAGTAGATAAAATTAAAAAAAGGGGTCTCAAAACAGAAGACCAATGTGGAGGCATTGTGAAAGATAATTCTCAAAATAGGTATGAAGTGTTGGCTGCTCCAAAAAATGACACCATAGATGAAGGAAGTCAATATTAAAAAAATATTAACACTTGAACATAAGAGGATACAATAAGCTTAGAACAAACACATGTGGAGGTAGATTCAAAAATTGAGAATGCTAAAAAAAATGGAGTATATTCTTAGGATAAACGAGCACATATTTTAGATGAAGAATAAAAAATCTTCCTATTAAATCTCCAAGAAAAAATGATATATTAGAAATAAATATTTCAAGCTTGCCAATAATTATTTCCCCTCAAAGACCTGGTCCTTTTAAAGATCCAACTTCAAAGGATTTTGAGAAAGGATGGACAAAGATAAAGAGAAGAAAGGAGAAGGTAAATCAATGAATATCCAACCACATGTCTTTCAAATCATATAGAGGAAGGGGTTAAATATACCCTTTTGGATTACAAATAGTTCCATTGATCTTTTGGAAACTTGGTTTGATGTTCAAATGTGGGCCTATCTTTGTTTGGAATAATTAAGTAATTTTACCACTTTTTTCCAAAGATAACTATTTTGATTACAGGTAGTTTGCTATTTAGAAGGCTATTCAGATGTAGAATAGAGTTTGCTTCTAGTCTATTATTATGTATGGATGCAAAATCCCTTTGTGATAGCCTTTAGAGGTATATTTTAGCATTGTAACATTTTATTTATAATTAAAAAACATTGCTAGATAAGCATAAATTTTTGGAGTTGAGAGGGGCCCAATAGTTGTGTTTAAAGTTATTTCAATTGAACTTTATCTTTCAACAATTCCTATACCTATATGTTACATGAAAATAAAAATACAAGCAAATTAAATAGAAAAAATACTTGTTATACATGTAGACACATTTTATTGTAAGAAAGTCTCATTGTATGATATAAAACATATATCAAGGTATTTTCCAAAAATTATCATGCCATGGCTATGTTAAATGCTTGGAGGTAAGGTATGGGGTGCCAAATTCAAATTTATCTCCATGTGGGGTTATATAATTTTAAATGTAAAATATGCAAAAACTAAAATATATATTTGATCAAGAAAGAGTTCAAATATATGTTATATGTAAAATTGACACTTAAAACATTGGTTTAAAAAGATAGTTAAAGTGATCCAATAATGATAAAACTACATACACAACAAAGCATGATAAACATGTTGGTCATAAATATTCATTCATTGAAGTACCACCATGTGATATTGGAAAACATACTAATATATAGTGTTTGACTACTAACCCATTTACCATGTGATCTTGGATTTCCATTTATTAAGAATGTTCTTTTACATCAAATAGGTGTTTATACCACACTCCAACTATTCTTTTATATGGGTCAAAGATCGTTCTTTTATTCAATATGAGATATTTGGTGTCTAAGAATACTTTTACTCCACCATTTACCTTTTCATTCTTTTGCTTAATTTAGGTAAAGTTTTATTTTATTATTTTATTTATAGGTATTGTGTATTTCTACTTGGTATTAAAGTGGGTGTGACTATTTATTACTCAATTAAGATTTATCATCCAAAAATTGACAAAAAAAATTCTAGCTATAAATATTCCAAGGAAATGTTGCAACATCTTTTAGACATTGTTTTAGGATTTTTAATAGAGTTCTAAAATTCCACCCAAGAGCTCAAGGTTTGCTTCATTAGGGTCCATAATCTAGTGGATTAATTAGGTAAAGGTTTAAATAGAGGCTCTATCTTCCAAAATATTTTTTTTGTGAACTCTTTTGGTCATACTTAATGCATTGAATAATATGGACAAAACCATTAGTACCATTGAAGATGACTTTTTCTTTTAGTATACAAGATGACATGGAATGATTCGTAGGTTCCAATCATCAAGTACTCTTGTTTGTGATAGGGAAACCATGTAATTTTTATTTAATTGATGAATTCTAAGGAAAAATAATATTTTGGGATGCTTTGTAGGTTCCGATCATCAACTACTCTTGTTTGTGATAGAGCAACCATATCCTTTTTATGTAATTGATGATTTTTAAGGAAAACTCATATTCTATGCATTTTTTTGTTTTTATTTTTTATTTCATTTTTTTAGGGGAAGGGGATGCAATTTAGTGTCTTTTGGTGATTTATTTGATTCAATAATCATTCTATAAGGGTATTTGATTTTAATTTTATTTAATTTAAAAATAAAAAAAGGAGCAAGAAATTGTCTTCCCTTTTCCTTCCAAATCCTTCTCTTGGTTTGCAAGAGTTCTCTCACATGTATCGCTTAAGATTCATAGGAATAAGTCTTGTTTAAGTGGATGGAACCTCCCTTGGTCACTTGGATTCTAATGGATATACTTAACTATCTTGGTGGCCTATGGATTTATAAGGCATTGGAAGTTGAGAGGATAAGAAGAAAAAAGTACTAGAGTGGAATTGTGGGATGGGAAATCATGGGGGGCCTTCGATTAGCTAACAAGACCAAGTGTATTAGCTCCCTATTTCTCATGGGGTATAGGTCCATGATGTCTTATTTTGAGAATAGGGGAAGTTGCGATCCTAGCCCACTATTTTGTGCTTAAGTTTGAAAAAACCAAAATTTTCCCTAATAGATTCCTATGAATGCCTTACCTTTATCTAGCACTATATAGCTATAAATACAAACAAATAAGATGCATTCCTATTGCTATATACTTTTCATTTTCAAGTGACAATATGAAAGTTCTTTTTGATTTTGAGTAAGGGTACAAGAAATAATACAAATACATCTAACTTCGTATATGCATTTTGGTTTAAATGATAATGTAATGACTAATTTTATGAAATAACAAATGTAAAACAATTGTTCCCCCAAGATAATATGGTTAATTATTTATTCAATTTTATTTTCTTTAATTTAAAAAATAAAAAATAGAAAAATAGAGTGATCAAACAATAGAATAGACAATAGATATTAATCAATCTAAGTCTAAAAATGATAAGATTTGCAAAAGGGAGTACTTTGACCTATCTTTTTCTATGGAAATAGTGCTATTAACACTTTTGATAGTTTATGACACTTTTATTTGTACCCTTCTACTTACACTAAATACCTACAAAATAGATGAAAAATGACTGTCAAATGCATAGGGATTTTCCTATATCAATGGAGAGATGTTATTTCCTTGGATGAAATTAAAGCCCTATTCATAGACACATTAGAAAAGAAAGTTGTAACCTAAAAATGTCAATTATTTACACAAAAAATAGAAGTGCTATAATTAAGTGGTATCATTGACAACACTTTCACAAGGGACAATGCTTTTGCTATATATTAAAAAATGACTAACCATAAGAATTGAAATCCCTACTATATCATAAGTAGAGCATAATAGCACTACTAGGATTACAATTATATGAAACTTCTACCTACAGGTGTAATAGAACATGTTTTGACATCTAAAACCTAAAATGATATTATACAAAGGTGTAATATTTCGATCAATAGAATATAGGAATATAACAAAGATGTGGAGTAGATTAATTTAATTGTAAACTGTATGATACAACATGCAAAAAATAAATGCCTAATGGTTAAGATAACGAAGACAAGATTAATATAAACCAACAGATAAAAGATCTATGATTGAAGATAAAATCAAAGAGTGTAAGAAGCACAACCCAACAACCTTAAGTAGATAAACTACCTTTATTTCAAGATTCAATAACTTATGAACTTCACCTTTCAAACATATGCCAATATAACCTTGATGAATTCACATGAAAATATGGAAATCCAAATGGGTGACACCTTGTTATGTAAGAAGATGAGTATGGGAAGATCTTAGTTGCTATCCAAATAGATTTAAAATTGGAGAAGTTTTTCTACTATAAAATATTATTTGTCAATTTGATGAGATTTCACTACTTCCAAAAGGTTATAAATTAGGTTCCCTCGTGGGATGTATTTATAGGAATCCATGCTTGCCTTGGAGGATCCCCTAGAATAGTTACCAAAAATGGTAGCTTGGAGAGATGTAAAGCTTGCATATAGAGAATTAGGCTGAGCAAATGAAGGTTCAAGAAAATTTGATATACAAGGGAGGATGGTGGATTATATGGAAGACAAAAAGAAACTTTTAGGGTTTAATTTCCACACAAAGCAGTATGAGATGGTATACGTAACTGTAAAATTTAAATCTAAATTTGGCAAGTAGTTGGCACCTATTAGTTTTCTACCATTATTTTTCATATATTGATAATTAATAATAATATCTTCATGAGTAATGGTAGTGCTAAGGATACCAAAATTAATGCCAAAATGGTAATTTTGTAATAACTAGGTGAGAATATGAAATTTAATAATTTAGCAAAAGTGATACTAGACAATCAATAGTGCCACTAGTAATATCGCCTTATTGGAAATTTGAGCAAGTTTTGTTGTCATTGATGTCAAGAGGTTTGATGTCCAGTTTGTCATCATTGATGTCAAAAGGTTGATTTTCCAAAAGTCAAGGAAGTGGTTAAAAGAAAAAGGATATAATATTTATTTTAAATATTATATGCCTAAAGAGGCCTAAAAGGTAGAAGACCCAAGAAAAGGGAAGCAAGTTTAAAAATAAATAATAATATTATAATATTTGGGCAAAAGGAAGAGGTGAAAAATAACAGGGTCCAAGGAATCATTAAAAATATATCCCCAAAAAAGTCCATTGAGCAAGGTTGGAAAAGGTTTTAATTTAATTTATTTAAATTAAAATATTTTAACCTAAGGTTAAAATTTTAATTTAAATAATTAAAAGCGCCAAGGTTTAAAGTTTAAATTCGAATTCAAAATTCAAAAGGGCCAACGTGTTGTAATGCAAAGGAAGAGTATTAATAGGAAATACTTTTCATTTCCTAAGTCACCAAGCAATTCGAATGCCTACGTGTGTAATATCTTGAGCGCTGCATTTTTTGCAAAAGGGAGAAGAAGCTTGTAAGCTTTTTAATTAAAAGGAGGTAGTCGTGTTTAATATTCATGGGGCACAAAAAATATATCCCAAGGTGCTTGGTAGCATACAACAATCGAAGGTGTGGCTAAGGCATTGCAAAGAGAAGGTTATAGTTTCGAATCCCATGCGATTCATTTTTGGCAAGGAAGAGAGGAGTTTTCATTTTTTGTCAAAATTTGTGTGATAACATAAGTAAGGGAGTGTGGACCTTGGTTTACGTGTGGGTGTGTAGCCCAAGTAGAGCTTAGCCTTAGACTAAGGTGCTACGATGGCATAGGTTATAGGTTTGAGTTTGATTGCTGGTCATTGGGTGCTGGTCATCGAAGAAGTGCATAAATTTTTGGTGATGTGGGCTAACAAATAAGGTATGCACATTTGATTTATTTTTCCAAATTTTTGGAATGCGGAAAGATTTTTGAGGGCACGTGATAATTAAAGAGCATGTGTTAAATGTATAGGGAGTCATAAGGGTATGGGCACACTATCTTTTGTTTAGAGTGTTTGCAATAAATGAAATATAATGTGGAGTGAAAAGGATTGATAAGTATTGTTGGAAATGTGTGAGCAAGTTTAAGTGCATATTGTTGATGAGTGATTTGAATTGAGATAGATATTGAGAAATATTTGAGTTAGGATTTGAGACCCATATTGTGCTTTTTTTGGAAGTAGTGTGAAACACTTGGTTAGGGTTTGTAAGCAAGTTGTGTTTCATTGGTTGAATGATTGAGTAAAAATTTTGAGCATTGGTTTTGAGTGATATTAAAAGTGAATGTGCAAATATTAGAAACCATATTTGTGAAAGCAATAAACTTAATGATTGAGTAGAATATATTGAGTTTTTGATAGAGTACATATTTTATATGTTCTGAGGTTAAACAAATTTAAATAGAATATGTCTAAACTGCTTCAAGTTAAAGGAATTACTTTGAATATTAGACAAAGCAATTGATAACATTGTGTGCAAGATTTGATATTGATTAAGCATATATCGTGAGCTGTATTGAGCATATGTTTGAGCATATTTGAGTAAGCTTTTGTTAAAGCTTAAAGAAATATTTGAGTACGCTTTTGTGGAAGCTTAAGTACAGAGTTGAGCAAGCTTTTGTGAAAGCTTATAGGTATATTTGAGACAAGTCTTGGTGAATATTTGAGAGCAGATTGAGCAAGTTCTTGAGAGTACTTGTAGGCATATTTGAGATAAGTCTTGGTGAAGACTTGTAGGTAGATGTGAGGCAAGTTTTTGAGAGGACTTGTATGCAGATTTGAGGTAAGTCTTGGTGAAGACTTGAGATAACATTGAGAGCAGAGTTGATTGATTGATTTGTTCAAGCTTTGTGTTAAGGCTTGGGGTAAATCTGAGTAGAGTTGATTTATGATTTGATCAAGCTTTGTGTTAAAGCTTGAGGTAGATTTGAGGATAGAGTTTGGTGTAGATTTGAGGGTAGATTTGTGCTAGACCATAGATATATTATGAGCAGATTTGTGCTAGATTAAGGATAATGTTTAGTGTAGATTTGAGATAGATATTGAGTAGAGTTTAGAGTAGACTTTGGAGGTGATAGAGTAGAGGATAGTAGTCTCTAGTGGATAGAGATCCATTAGCTAGGGTAGTGAGGATAGAGGTCTTTAGTGGATAGAGATCCATTAGCTAGAGTAGTGGGGGTAGAAGTCTTCTAGAAGATCACCAACCAGAGTAGTGGAGAAAGAGTTCTCCTATGGATAGAGTTCCACAAACCTGAGCATTAGGGGATTGGTGTCTCCTTTGGATAGAGGTCCATAAACATTGTAATAGGGAAGTGGTTCCCAAGAAATTTGTTTGAGAAAATTTAGTAGAAATATTTTCTTCATGGAGTAGCCCACATTGGGTGAACCACGTTAAATCATGTCTCTCATGTGTGTGATGATTTATGCAATGTTTACTACTTTGATATTGTTGATGCTATTGATTGGATTAAAAAGTAAAAGGTTTTATCTTATATTATTCACCCCCCTCTCAGTATAAGCGTATGTTCTTCAATTGGTATCAGAGTGGGTCTCTCCATGAAAAGACTAATAGCTTGGAGGAAGATCCAACAGGAACACACATGACTTCAAAAAATGAAGAAGAGGCCATGATCGACATAAAAGAGGAATTCTTTGCTGCTCTCAGGAACTTGGAAAAGGTTAGAAATAAGAACTCAAGTTTGAAGGATCAAATTCAAGAGGATGAAGAAGCAAAGATGGAACTTCTACAGAATCTCACAGAACTCAAGATAAAGGTGGAAGAGGGAAAGAAAATTGAAAAGGATATGATAGATCTATTAAGGGCAAGAGAAGTAGAGTGTGAAATATTAGAATAAAAAATTATCTCTTTAAGGAATGAAGTTGAAAAGACTAAGTTACGACAAGATATAAAGTTAGGGAAATAGAAAGAGGAGTCGAGCTCTCAAGAAATAGAGACATCAAACAAAGATAAGCTCATGACTCATACTAATACTCTGGAAGGAAAAGGCATCAGGAAAGAAGAGGGTAAAGAAGAACCATGGACAAGAGTCAATCACAAGAACAACAAAAGAAGAAGCACTCGACCATATTTTCCAAGGCACTCAAACAGGTTACAAAATATCTTCCATGGCTATTGCTTTACATGTAATAAATATGGTCATAGAGTTGCACATTGCACTGGTTATGTGAAAAATAATGTTGATAGAAATTTCAATTCTTTTGCACCTCTTATGAATGATGATGTCATATGTTATAAATGCAATAATTTTGGGCACAAGGCTAAATGGTGCAAAATGGTATTTCCTGAATCAAGTAAAAAGAATACAACTTCAACAATTAGGAGAGAGAGAAAAGAGCATGAGAAAGTTAGATCAATGTTAGTACAAACAACTCTTCATGTTCAAGATAAGGGAAAACAATGGTTTCTTGATAGTGGTTGTTCTAGTCATATGATAGGAGACAAGAGTAAATTTCTTGTACTCAAAGAAATTGATGGAGGATCAGTAAAATTTGGTGACAATGGATCAAAAAAAATCTATGGAAAAGGAACTTTGAGTTTAGATAATGGAAAAACAAAGACAGAGAATGTATTGTATGTCAAGGGGTTGAGGCACAATCTACTGAGTGTAAGCCAACTTTGTGATCAGGGGCACATGGTTACATTTCATCCAAATAGGTGTGAGATTAGAAAGTCTAAAACTGGAAAACTTATCGCAAATGCAAATAGAACTACAAACAACCTCTACATGCTAAGTGATATTAAAGGAGAGAAGTGTTTTCTATCACAAGAAGATGAGAGTTGGTTGTGGCATAGAAGAATGGGTCATTTGAACTTTGAAAATATAGTGAAAATAAGCAATAAGCAGGCTGTCAGAGATTTACCCAAGATAAAAAGGCCACAAAACACAATTTGTGCACAATGCCAGCATGGGAAGCAAGCTAGAACAAGTTTCAAGTCAAAAGGATTTATGTCATCTGAGCCATTGAAACTAATACACACTGACCTATGTGGTCCTACAAGGACAAAGAGTCTACAAGGTGAAAGTTACTTTATATTATTTATAGATGATTATTCCAGAATGATTTGGGTAGCTTTCTTGAAAGAAAAGTTAGAGGCTCTTGAGAAGTTTAAAGCTTTTAAAGAATTAGTGGAAAATGAAATAGGTAGAAGGATTAAGGGTTTAAGATCAGATAGAGGAGGAGAATTTACCTCAAATGAATTCATAGACTTTTGTGAACAACATGGGATCAAAAGAGAATATTCAACAACAAGAACTCCTCAACAAAATGGGGTAGTTGAAAGGAAAAATAGGACTGTTGAAAATATGGCCAGAGCCATGTTAAATGAGTCTAAGATTTCAGATGGTTTTTGGAAAGAGGCAGTACATACAATAGTATATATCATCAATAGAGCTCAAGTAAGAGTAAATCATCACAAAACTCCATATGAGCTTTGGAAAGGAAGACCAACCACTGTAAAGTATTTCAAAATTTTTGGAAGCAAATGTTACATAAGACGGGAAGAGAAAAATTTGGGTAAGTTTGACTCAAGATGTGATGAGGGTATTTTTCTTGGCTATTCCACTAAGAGCAAAGCCTATAGATGCTATAACAAAAGGACACATACTATTATAGAAAGTATAAATGTAATAGTTGATGAGAAGATAGGGTCAAGAGAACCAGCTCGAGAAATTGTGTATCAAGAAGAAGAAAGTTGCCAAGAAGAGTTAGGTGAAGAATCAGAAGAAGAAGAAGAAACACAAAGACTTTTACCTAAGACTCCATCCAGGTATGTACAGAAAAATCATCCAAGAGATCTAATCATTGGGAATCCAGATGAGAGACAGACAAGGAGGAAGATAATAGCAACAAATGAGCATGCTAATTTCTCTTTGTTATCTAAAATTGAGCCCAAATATTTCAATGAGGCAAGAGAGGATAAATTTTGGATCAAGGCAATGAATGAGGAACTAGATCAAATAGAGAAAAGTGAGACTTGGGAACTTGTCCCATGACCAAAAGGTAAGAATGTGATTGGCACTAAATGGGTATTCAGAAACAAGTTAAATGAAGATGGTCAGGTAGTCAGAAACAAAGCAAGATTAGTATGCAAAGGTTATGCATAGGTTGAGGGAATTGATTTTGATGAGACGTTTGCTCCAGTTGCATGACTTGAAGCTATAAGAATGTTCTTAGCCTTCTCAAGTTTCAAAAACTTCAAAGTATATCAGATGGATGTTAAATCAGCCTTTCTAAATGGTGTCCTAGAAGAAGAGGTTTACATTGAGCAACCAGAGGGATTCAACCTAACTGATAAACCAGACTATGTATGCAGATTGAAGAAGGCACTTTATGGACTAAAACAAGCTCCTAGAGCTTGGTATTCAAGATTGGATAAGTACCTTCAAGAATAGGGTTTTAGGAAAGGAATAGTGGATAGTAACTTATACATCAAAAATGAAGGAAATGACTTACTAATTATGGTTGTTTATGTGGATGATATCATTTTTGGAGGCAACAATGATAAGATGTGTCAAAAATTTGCAAAGAGCATGCAGAATGAATTTGAGATGTCAATGCTTGGTGAGTTGTCCTTCTTTCTTGGACTTCAGATTTCACAATGAGAGAAAGGTGTATTTCTCTCACAAACCAAGTATATAAAAGAGATGCTAAAGAAATTCAAGTTAGAATATTGCAAACCAGTAAGTACCCCCATGGTTACAGGATGCAAGTTAAGTAAAGATGATGAATCTCCTAAGGTAAATCAAAAATTGTACAGATCTATGATTGGCAGCTTACTATATGTCACAGCTACAAGACCAGATATAATGCAGGTAGTGGGACTAGTGGCAAGGTTTCAAGCGGCACCAAAGGAGACACATGTAGTAGCAGTAAAAAGGATTCTCAGGTATTTAAAAGGGACTATGGATTTTGGGCTCTGGTACCCCAAAAGTGACAATTTCACTCTCACAGCATATACAGATGCAGATTGGGCTGGCAACATTGATGATAGAAAAAGCACAAGTGGAGGAGCATTCTTTCTTGGAGATTGTTTAGTCTCTTGGCTAAGCAAGAAATATGCATCAGTATCCTTATCCATAGTAGAGGTAGAGTATATTGCAGTAGTTGCTTGTTGTACATAGGTATTATGGATGAAGTGAACTTTAGAGGACTTCAAGATAAAGCATGATCACCCTATCCCCATACTGTGTGATAATACAAGTGCTATAAATATCTCAAAGAATCTGGTGATGCACTCCAGGACCAAGCACATTCCGATCAAATATCATTTTCTGAGAGAGCAGGTGACAGATAAGCAAGTCAGGTTGGAATATGTTACTACAAAGGAGCAGATTGTAGACATCTTCACTAAGCCACTTCCAAAAGAGACTTTTGAGTATCTTAGAGGAAAATTGGGAGTAGTTCTACTCCCACCCCAAAATTAATCACCTCAAGGAGAGGAGGTGGAGAGGGGGCTAAGCTAAGAGTCTTATCTTTAGCCCCAAAGGAGTCCCTTTGCCATTGATGTCAAAGGGGGAGAGATTTGAGTTAGGGGAGAGCATTCAGTTAGGGGAGCAGTTTCTCAGGGGGAGCAAAACTTAAAAAGGTAAAAGAAATGTTTAAAGAAAAAAGGGTTGCCATCAATGACAAAGGGGGAGATTGTTGGAAATTTGAGCAAGTTTTGTTGTCATTGATGTCAAGAGGTTTGATGTCCAGTTTTGTCGTCATTGATGTCAAAAGGTTGATTCTCCAAAAGGCAAGGAAGTTGTTAAAATAAAAGGGTATAATATTTATTTTAAATATTATATGCCTAAAGAGGCCTAAAAGGTTGAAGACCCAAGGAAAGGGAAGCAAGTTTAAAAAGAAATAATAATATTATAATATTTAATATTATAATATTTGGGCAAAAGGAAGAGGTGAAAAATAACAAGGTCCAAGGAATCATTAAAAAATATATCCTCGACAAGACCCATTGAGCAAGGTTATAAAGGTTTTAATTTAATTTATTTAAATTAAAATATTTTAACCTAAGGTTAAAATTTTAATTTAAATAATTAAAGGTACCAAGGTTAAAGTTTAAATTCGAATTTGAAATTCGAAAGGGTCAACATGTTTTAATGCAAAGGAAGAGTATTAATAGGAAATATTTTTCATTTCCTAAGTCTCCAAGCAATTTGAATGCCTATGTGTGTAATATCTTGAGCGCTGTATTTTTCACAAAGGAGAAGAAGCTTGTGAGCTTTTTAATTAAAAGGAGGTAGTCATGTTTAATATTCATGGGGAACAAAAAGGATATCCCAAGGTGCTTGGGTAGCACAGATGGTGGTCGAAGGTGTGGCTAAGGCATTGTAAGGAGCAGGTCATGGTTTTGAATCCCATGCGATTCATTTTTGGCAAGGAAGAGAGGATTTTTGTTTTCATCGAAATTCATGTGGTAGCATAAGTAAGGGAGTGTGGACCTTGGTTCACGTGTGGGCATGTAGCCTAAGTGGTAGCTTAGCCTTGGGCTAAGGCACTATGGTGGCTTTGGTCATGGGTTCGAGTTTGGGTGATGGTCGTCAAAGATGTGTGCAAAATTTTTGGTGACGTGGGCTAACAAATAAGGTATGCACATTTGATTTATTTTGCCAAAGTTTTGGAATGTGGAAAGAGTTTTGAGGGCACGTGATAATTAAAGGGCATGTGTTAAATGTATAGGGAGTCATAAGGGTTGTTGAAATAATATTTTATTTTGGTGTTTGAAAATAAATAAAAATATTGGAGATTATAAGGTGTTAACAAAGGAACTTTATTTTTATGTGTTGAATATTATTTTGAGAGGATTGGAGATTATAAGGTGTTAACAAAGGAACTTTGTTTTATGTGTTGAATATTATTTTGAGAGTATTGGAGATAATAAGGTGTATTTGAGACTTGATATTTTATTGTATTTCTTGAATGGTGAAATAATTGTTGAGGAGAATATTTGTGTGGAGATTTTGAGATAGACTGTTGCTATCTAACCTAGAATTGGCAAGAGGGTTTTGTTGTGAGTAAAATAGGTTTTGAAGATATATCTCCATCAAAGCAAAAAGGTATGGGCACACTATATTTTGTTTAGAGTGTTTGAAATGAATGAAATATAAGGTGGAGTGAAAAGGATTGATAAGTATTGTTGGAAATGTGTGAGCAAGTTTAAGTGCATCTTGTTGATGAATGATTTGATTTGAGATAGAGATTGAGAATTATTTGAGTTAGGGTTTGAGACCCACATTGTGCTTTGTGTTGGAAGAAGGGTGAAACACTTGTTTAGGGTTTATGAGCAAGTTATGTTTCATTGGTTGAATAATTGAATGAAATTTTTGAATGTGGTTTTGAGTGATGTTGAGTGAATGTGTTTTTGTTTGTTTGTGTTGGTTTTGAGTCCTTGGGGCTTATGGGATTTGAGCAAGTTCTTGAGAGGACTTGTAAGCAGATTTGAGCAAGTCTTGGTGAAGACTTGAGACAACATTGAGAGCAGAGTTGATTGATTGATTTGTTCAAGCTTTGTGTTAAGGCTTGGGGTAAATCTAAGCAGATTTGATTTATGATTTGATCAAGCTTTGTGTTAAAGCTTGAGGTAGATTTGAGGATAGAGTTTGGTGCAGATTTGAGGGTAGATTTGTGCCAGACCAGAGACAGATTGTGAGCATATTTGTGCTAGACCAAGGATAATGTTTAGTGCATATTTGAGATAGAGATTGAGCAGAGTTTAGAGCAGACTTTGGAGGTGACAGAGTAGAGGATAATAGTCTCCAGTGGATAGAGATCCATTAGCCAGGGTAGTGAGGATAGAGGTCTTCTATGGAGAGAGATCCACAAGCCAATGTAGTGGGGGTAGAAGTCTTCTAGAAGATCACCAGCCAGAGCAGAGGAGAAAGAGTTCTCCTATGGATAGAGTTCCACAAACCTAAGCATTAGGGGATTGGTGTCTCCTTTGGACAAAGGTCCATAAACATTGTAATAGGGAAGTGGTTCCCAAGAAATTTTTTGAGAAAATTTAGTGGAAATATTTTCTCCGTGGAGTAGCCCACATTGGGTGAACCACGTTAAATCATGTCTCTCATGTGTGTGATGATTTATGCAATGTTTACTGCTTTAATATTGTTGATGCTATTGATTGGATTAAAAAGTAAAAGGTTTTATCTTATACTGTTCACCCCCCTCTCAGTATAAGCTTATGTTCTTCATACCTCATGTACGATACTTTTACTTTGAGGTAATAAATGCACCTAATATTGGCCATTGGATGCTTGGTTTAATTAAAGTACCTAATTATCTACGTGAAGCATATATTGGTGACTTCTAAATATTTGAGGATGTACTCAAAATTGGATGTACATTTATCCCTTTTTATTGTATTTACCAAATGATGAATGTGTTAGAATATATTACATCATTTGGTTATGTTAGATTACTTTAGGGGGAAGTTATCTAGTTACTTCATGCAACATAGTAAATGCACAAGTGTCAATGTGCAAGTTGTATATGTGCAAGTTGTCCTTTGGATAGTTAGGTAGAGTGCTAGCCAAGGAACCTATCTTCCTATATAAAGGGTCTCATACCCTTACTCGAATGTATCAGTTTTTCATTATCAATAATATATGTTTTCTTTCTCTCTCTGATGGAATGGTGCTAAAGCTATCAGTGGTATCAGAGCTACGATCATTCCTAGATAGGAATAGGGAAAGTCATTGCTACGGGTTTTGCAAAATAGACGCACCTTTGGACCTACCACTTGCAAATTCCATTGCTTTGATATCGTTTGAAGAGCTCGGCAAGAATAAGGAGATCAGAGAAGTTTTTGATAAGCAGAAGATTTGGGACAATTATCACCATCCGACAACAAGCCCAAAAAGAAGAAGGTAGAAGACCAGAAGGAGATCTACCAAATCTCTAGAAAAGAAGAACTTGGCAAGGAGTGCCAAATCCCTGGAAGAGAATATTTTGGCAAGGAGTGCCAAACCCCCAGAGGAGAAGAACGAGGTAAGAAGTGTCAAAGAAGATACAAAAGATCCTGCTTGAAGTCAGAATTTGACAAGAAGACTTGAAGAAAGGAGTTGTTCAAGATAATCTACAAAAAGCTACAAGATCCTACTCGAAGTAGCAACTTGGTGATCTTAGACACCAAGATCCACATCCTCTACAGAAGTGGCAAAAGAGCTAAAGAATATTTTAAAAAGGTATGCAACTATTGGTGCTAGTTATCTCATTAATTGGATTACTTATCAGATTCATTGGAGCACCTTATTTAGATTAAAGTTGCAAGAAGGGAAAGCAGAATTATAGTCTTCAAAAGTGCAAAAATAAAGGGTTCATTTTAAGGTTCATTTGCACATTAGGGGTTGATTAGATTTTAGAGTTATCTATCAACTACCTATCTTCTACTTTGAAAAAAAAAGAAAAAGAAGACTTGATCCTACAACTGTGTTTGTAGTGAAATATGCATGGGTTCATTCCAGATTATGCTTGAAAGGTTGCAGTGAAATTATTAAGTGCATTTTTAAGAGATTAGTGGAGCAATAAGGTGAGATTATTGTTACCATTAAAAGGTGCATTGTTAAGCACTATACTAGTTGATTTGTTAACTAGTTATCTCAATTAATTTATGTTGTTGAAAGCATAAAAATTAGCACAAAATCTGCAACACTTTTGTGGCCTATAGAAGCCACCATTGGAAGCAAAAGGTGAAGAAGAAAACCACCATTGAAGTCCTTGAAGGAAGCCTCAAATCGAGACCTTGGAAGTCTCAAGATTCAAGGAAATTATAAGGGGTTCATTTTAGTGTAGAAAGCAGGAATTCCTATTCAAAATCAGCATTAACTTGGATCATCTATCATCCAAGAAAAAGAAAAAGTATTAGTATAAAAAAATCTTCATTATGGTGCAAAAACTATATATTACAGAAGCACCACTTTTGTTCTTTTGGAAAGACAAAAGTATTATCTACAGGGGGCAACAAGGATGTTTTATCCAAAAAAATAAAGGAGCCACCGAAGTGCCCATACGTCCAAGGAGTCAAGGTGTTTACAAACACTGGTTTTCAATCTTCAAATCAAGCCCTAGAAGAGTACGTATCACCTGCAACATTGGAAGCATAACAAGGAGCAAAAATCAGCCGAATATTACGTAGAAGGGCAGCCTACAAGGAAGAAATTACCTACGTAAAAGGAGCATTATCAAAATCAAGCAAAAGGGAGCATTCAACTATTGTGAAAATGAACCAGCAACAAAGGAAAAGGATGTGGTATATCCAAGGAGAGCGTCCGCCATTGAAGACTACAAGGAGCTACCATAGGACCACCATGGAGGAGCACCAAAGATCCAAGAGCCAATACATAGAAGTAGCCAAGGACGTTGGGAGATTACTTGCATTTCAAGAAACAAGGCAAGTTTACGTAGAAGGCAAGATAAAGGCTCCAAGAAATGTTACAAGGGAGGCTTGCATGCATAAGCCTCGAGTGCCACTTGGCACAGATGCTCTATACTCTCCAACATACGTGAAGACTCAAGCGCTCACCAAGAAGATGTTACACATGCTTGAAATACGTTACACATGCTTGGGAGGAGTTACAAACCTCATCATTGCAAGGTTTACATTGAAGGCATCTATAAAAAATGTTTCAGGTGACACTTGTCACAAAGTGCAAGCAACTCATCCTATTTAAGGTGCCAAGGAGGTCAAACAAGGATAAAAGACAATATGTAGCTCATTTGAAAGATAGCAAAGAAAATACGTAGCACAGTGAAGGCAATACATAGCATAGTAAAGGCAATACGTAGCTCATTTGGAAGGTGAAGATAATTTTCCAGCCATACACCATTCAAAGGTGTAAGAAGTGCATTTAAAGCACTATCATAAACCAATGCCTAAATTTAGAAGGAGAAAACACATTTCAAGGTTGAGAAGGAGCGCCATACGAGGGAGAAGAAAGTGCAGGTCAAAGGAGACTTTGACTCCCATGAGCACTACATTCCAAATAGCACAAATCCACCAGACATTGAGGAGATTGATCCAAAGGTAAGGGTTAATCCCTTATTATTTTGCTTGCACTAAAACCTAAGGTTCTTTGGAGATATAAGGAAATATTATTGGAATATTCTGCATTAGAATTTTATTAAGCAAGCATACTTATGAATTAATATTTGAAAAAGATAATCTTGGAGTTATAAGGATTATTTCTATAAATTTATTTACTTGCAAATATTACTAATTTTCTAATTTTCCAAATTTGGGAGGTATAAGGGATACAACATCAAACTAGGTAATTGGAAATTAGAAAACCATTAAAATCAACCATAAAGGGATATTTAAAGAGGTTTATTAAATATTTTCAAAGGTTGGAAATTTATAATTTTCTTGTCTCAAAATTTCTCAAAAGGGACAAAAGGAATCCAACATTAAAACCTCTTCAAAATTGGAAAAGTGCTTAGTTCAATTAGGAGTAATAAGGTGTTAGAAAAGTTGATTTTTGATCTTTACAAAATTTGTACAAAATCAACCAAAATTGAACTATATTTTTACAAAAGCACTATATCATAATCCAAAAATATCTAGGAATACATAAAGTACTAAACAACATCATGGAGTGTTGGTATATAGATTCAGGTGCAAGTAAGCATATGACAAGAAACATACATTGGTTCAAATTTTTGAAAAAGATAGATGAAAAGCCAGTTGCAGTAGCAGATAGCAAAACATATGAAGTGAAAGGAATTGGAAATATTCTAGTAAATCTTAAGGATGGAAGAGGTATAATAAAAAATGTATTGTATGTTCTAGGATTAACCACCAATCTTATTTCTATTTCTCAACTCATGGATCAAGACTTAACTATTGAGTTCAAGGTTCTCACTGGTAGAAAGCAATGTCACATCTCCAGATAGGGAAGAATGATAGCATCAGGATCATATAAAAATGGCCTATTTGTCTTGGACACTGCTATTCACTCAGCTCTTTCAGTCAATGCTTCAAAACTATGGCACAAACGACTAGGACATACTAGTGAGACATCAATGAAGGAATTATTCAGATATCAAATGGTGGAAGGACTACCCAACTTATCTTCAGAAACTACTATATGTGCAAAATGTCTAGCAGGAAAACAACATAGAATTCCTTTCGAACTTCGTCAACATAGAGCTCAACATCCTCTAGAAATAATATATACAGATTTGTGTGGACCAATGAAAGTTGATAGTGTTGGAGGACATAAATACTTTCAGATATTTGTTGATGATCATACTAGAAAAATGTGGGTATATTTCATGAAGTACAAATCAGAAGCATTTAGCTACTTCAAACAATTCAAACTTCAAGTTGAAAAAGAATCAGGAAAGTCCATAAAAGCACTTCGTTCAGATAGAGGAGGAGAATTTGTGTCTAAGGAATTTGACTCCTTTCTTGAAGACAATGGAATCAAAAGACAACTTACTACAACATACTCGCCTCAAAAAAATGGAATTGCAGAAAGAAGAAATAGATCAATAATGGAAATGGTAAGATGTATGTTAAAAGAAGCACAACTTGATCACAAATACTAGGTTGAAGTAGTACACACAATAATCTACATACAAAATAGACTACCAACAAGAGTACTCAAGCATATTACACTAGAAGAAGCATGGTTAGGACAAAATCCCAACATAGAAAGACTGAAAATATTTGGATGCAAAGCCTACATGCATATTCCAAAGCAAAAGAGGACCAAGTTAGATGACAAAACTATGACAGGGATATTTGTTGGCTATGATAATGAATCTACAGGATACAAAATATTAGATCCATCTACAAAGAAATTCTACATTAGTAGAGATGTGATCTTTGATGAAAAAGTCAAAATCAACACAGATGAATCCAATAGTGACACAAAAGTTCTCCTGAATCTACCTAAAGAAGACACAATGAGCATAGAGCTAGAATCAGAAGAATAGGATACATAAGCATCAATTGTACTATAGAGAAAAGAACCAATATGGCTTAGAGATACTCTCAGAGAATCAAATCTGGAAAGGATGCCAGATCTTACCACCATAGGACCTCAAACTCGTAGCATGACCAGAATGAACAGAGGAATGCTAAGTAACACAGTGGAACCAATATCAACCTCTCAAGCACTAAAAAAATCACATTGGAAAGTAACCATGGAATCCGAATATGCATCACTCAAGAAGAATAAGACATGGGATCTAGTAAACCTACCTCTAGGAAAAAAATAGTGGGATGCAAGTGGGTGTACAAAATCAAATACAAAGTAGATGGAACTCTTGATAAATACAAGGCTCGACTAGTGGCCAAAGGGTATACTCAAACAGAGGGAATTGACTATGAAGAAACATTCACACCAATAGCTCGAATGACTACTATCCAAATAGTTTGCGCTCTAGCAACACATCAGGGGTGGAAACTTCATCAGATGGATGTAAAAAGTGCATTCCTTAATGGTGACTTAGAGGAAGAAGTCTATATGACTCAACCAGAAGGCTTTGTCATTCAAGGATAGGAAAATAAGGTATGCAAATTGAATAAATCTCTATATGGTTTGAAACAAGCTCCTAGAGCATGGAACATCAAGATCAATAATCATCTACTACATCATAATTTCAATAGAAGTACAACAGATCCCAGTTTATATACCAAGAATATTGGAAATGATATCTTGATCCTCATAGTATATGTTGATGACATAGTGATTACTGTAAGTTCAAAAAGTCTAATATGTGATATCAAAAAGGATCTAGAAAAGGCTTTTGAAATGATAGATCTAGGTCTAATGAACTACTGCCTTGGTCTAGAGATTTATCAAGGAGAAGATAAAATAGTTATCACTCAATCAAAATATGCAAAAGCTCTTCTTGAAAAATATAGGATGACAAAGTGCAAGCCCAAAGATACACCAATGGAACAAGGAATTCAACTATCCAAAAATGATAAAACACCATTGATTTTAGCAACAATGTATCGTCAGTTGATTGGAAGTCTTCTATACTTAACAAACAACCGACCAGACATAGCATTTGTAGTAAATTATCTTTCACGGTTCATGCAAGAACCAAGAGAAAGTCACTGGAAAGCCATGAAAAGAATATTACAATATATCAAGAAGACTACGGACTATGGACTAACTTATATGAAGAATGTCAAAGACTTTTGTCTACAAGGATACTCATATTCGGATTATGTTGGGTCTATTGATGATAGGAAATCTACCTCAGGTTATGTCTTCTATCTCGGATCCGGACCCATATCTTGGCACAACAAGAAACAACATATAGTAGCACAATCATCAACTAAAGCAGAATACAGAGCAACAATAGTGGTAGGAACCTAGGGTTCCTAGCACATAAATTGATAAATAAATAAATAAATAACCTAAAACTAAAAGAATCGCTTTTGGATTGTCGGGAAGTCCCTTCAATGTTTTAATAAATGTTTTATATAATATTTCATGGATGATCTTGAATGAATGGTTTGAACAATCATATATACCGACCTAACCTTAACCATCATGTCTCTTCACCACAATGGTTCATAATAATTAATATAATTAATTATTATGACTTATGCTAAGCCCAATAATATAATATAATAATTAATTAATAATTAATTATTATATTATAAACTATACTACATGATATTAAATTATTATTATATTATTATTATTAATAAAGGTTAGGATATAAAATCCTAACATGCCACCCTTCCTCGAAAAACTTTGTCCTCAAAGTTTAGAAAGACTGGGAAAATAATCTTCAGCACTTTATTCTTTGGAAGGCTCAGTTTGTAGGGTAGATAGTAGCATTGTGGACTTTGTTGATAACAGTTACCATAGCTTAATGAAATCCTGGCACAAACCTTTAATAATATATTCCTTAATAATAATGGGAATTATATTATTTTTGTGGGCTACTTCACCGAGTTGCTAGTATTCAATATTTGGCAATAAGAGAGGACTATACGAGGCTTGTAGCATCCCAACAACAACAATATTTGGCTTATGAACACCCCTCGATAACGGTGCAATAGCTATCTTTTAACATTTGGTACGCATTTGTTGTATGTGCTATCTTGTAACGGTTCGTTTTAGCTTGTTGCTTCTTAATTAACTTGTGTCTTCTTGATCAAACATCTCCATTCCTTACTCAAGGAGGCCAATAATGTCGTGGTGCTTCGAATGCTATGTTCTTTATCCTAAATTTTAGCAAGTCAAGAAATAAGCATTGCATAATACACCTTACAGGATTTGTTTCGCCACAACAACTTAGCAACACTTCACCAAACAATCAATATTTGGGTCAAGAAAGAACGCTCTTGTCCAGTAATCAGTACGCGATGTAAGGTTGAACAGTATCATGTCAGTCAACCAAACACAACTTGAATTAGTTGTTGTACTAATATTCTTTATTTCTCTAGCAGTCTTGTATTTCCAGTTGTAATAAATGTCTTCCAATTGTTATTTACCTCTCTTAAATGGTTCGATTACTTCATTCGCAGTGATAAGACACTGCACTCTCCGTCCAATTTGACACAACTATAATTTTATTACCGTTAGCCTACTTTGAACTTCCTCCACATGCATTGAAAGTATCTTGTAGTGGTTCGTTCTCTTCCCTAGGCACGTAGATATTTTGAAGCTCTCTCGTTTGGCAATTTGGTAGCAACTTTTTTTTTTTAACGACATCGTACGTAAAAAATAGACCTCCTTTTAATGCTTTCAATCCTTAGGGTTTAAAATGGCTAGTCAATTGTTTCGCCAATCAAATGTGTTGGCTAATTTAAGCAATTAGGGATTCTAAAATACTGCAACCACATGATTAATTCGAAGGTGATGAACCAATATATCTCCTATGCTCCTAATGTTTTACTGCATGTTTGAAACATAATTCCAACCACTTGTTAGTTTATCTTCAGTAGTGCAACTTTGACTAGCTATATTTTTAGCATTGCTGGCATTTCCACAGGCCCACCCATTAATAAATGAACTACTGGTACCGGCATGGCTTCATATGTTTCAAAATTTGTAGTTAGAACTATTTCGAAAAACCTGATAATCAGGTAAATTTGGAGCTGCCATAAGATTTATCCGTTCACCCTAATAAATATATGATTCAATATTCATGTTATTTTGGTCAGATATATTTCCCAAATCAAATATTTCTGTCATTGGATGCATTGTGGTCCTTTGGCCTTGCATTATACCCTGTAATAGTCTCTTCCAGGTCCAAAATTTGGGCAACAAATGATGTTGTTTATAACATATTTGTAATTAATTTCAACCTGACATGTCACATGTGTCAATCATTTGAACAACATATTGTTTTTTGAAGCTGAGTAGCAATATCATATCCACCAGCGATTGTCTTCTATCATTTTTCGTAAAATAATCTTCTAACAGACAGTGTTGTGGAAACTCTCGAAAATGTGACCGAGTGTTTTGTGATCGGGAAACAAATAAAATTTTCACCAAATTTTACGGGGGGTGGTTCATGCGTTCATGAAATTTTTCCTTTGGAAAAGTACGAACAGAAGAACATCCTTATTATCGGGTACACTCTTCCCCTCATTAACAATGACTATTCCCAGATTTGGGGAGAAATTGAGGTTGGGTTATATCGCTTGATAGATATATTCTTTGATCTTCTAGAACCCACACGTTGTGACCTCCCTCGGCTCTTATAAGAAAAAAAAATACGAGACATATGAGAGCTAGAAAACAGGTTTCCTTTGTTTGATGGATGGGTGTCCAAGATTACTTGCGATCAAAATTTTTCACTGCTAAGACTCTAAGAAACGCAGTTTCAGAGCTCCAAATGGATAAATACAATAGGTAAATTTCCGCAGCCATTGCTAAAATCAACATTGTGTGTATCCAGATATCCAGACTACCCATTTGATGGATTGTGGTCTCCCAGTTCTATAGAATTCCTAAATATAATGAGTAACATGAACTTCTCCACACGAGTGGCATATGATGAACCATCGTCGCTTATCATACAAACTGAACAAATGAGCTACTTCAGTTGCCACTTTCTCCAAATCATGGAGGCCATTTTGACCAATCTCGTTGGCAGGCGTAAGTTTCTATTAATAAGATCTTTGCGGACAAGGTTATAGAAGTTATAAATCCAGAAGTTGATTATGTTTGGGTTCATAATTACCATTTCATGGTATGTTAAAATTATGGATGATATTTCCAACTAGTTATAAGTTGCAAGGAGAGAATGCATTTCCAGTTGCAGTGCTGCCTCGAAAGATGAGTACTAAACTTTCTCGCTTTCTCGATATGAGTAAGTGTTGGGTGGTGCGTCTTCCCAATGAAATTGGAGAACTATTCAATCTAGAAGAGTTATATTTGTCTGGGTGTAATCTAATAGAGCTTCCTCAATGTTTGGGTAATCTTATCAAGCTGAAAGTTCTTGACATCGGTGAAAATGATATAAGCAGTTTTCCAACAAATTTTCATCAGCTGAAATCACTAGTACATTTATGTGCAGACCAAAATGACAAACTTGAGGAATTGTCAGCCCTTTCAAATAGTCTCATTAAACTTAATATCTATTTGTTGTTGTACAAATCTGTAAGAAGTGTCCACCATTTCACATTTGAAAAAATTGAAGGTCCTTGATGTCTCTTTCTGCACAAGTCTCACGAAACTTCCATCGTTGAACTCCATGTATTCTTTTAAAAAAAAATTCACATTGTGTAATTGTGGTATCTGGGAATTGCCATCTCTTCTAGAAAGTCTTGTTGATCTCAAAGTTGCACACTGCTACAATCTACGAAATTTTTTATCTTGTTTAGTTGGTTGGGCATCAAATGTAGAAGTTGGTGGTGGCCAAGGAGGTGGCCTCTCAGAACATAGACGCCATGTGATTATGTATGCATGAATCTCCTTTCTATTCTTCAAAGTAGATACATCGGTGCATATGGATAGAACACTCGAAATAGTGACTGAATCTGATTTCAAGTATGTCTTTTCTATTTGACAGAATAGGTCAATAGCTTTACAACAACATTTTTTTGGGGTATAAGATTTCAAAAATGTTCTTGTAGTAGCACACGAATTCCAAGAAAAATGTACATTGTGGCCGTACTTAGTTTCCCAGCTACCTGTAATTATTTTTTGTATTGAAGTTTTTTTATGGTTTTTATAATTTTTATTCGGAAGTGGAATAGGTATTTTTTGGAGTTCTATGGTTATGGGCTCATCCAGAGAAACAATTAATTTAGGGTTTGGAGCAATATGTTCAGTTGCATTTTTTTCATTCTTGGGAAGAGCAATGGGTACCAATTGGGATTTCATGGCTACGGGTTCTTCCTCCTCTACCTGAGATTCCATGGCTAGGGTCTCCTCTTGCATTTCCATTAAATATTGTATAATACGATCAGAACGTTCCATTTGTTTTTTTTGTTTTTGTTCAATCATTCTTCTAATTTTTGCAATGTCATTTTTCATTTCCTTGACCAATATGGTTGGATCCATAAGGCTCTGATACCAGATGGTAGGAACCTAGGGTTCCTAGCACATAAATTGATAAATAAATAAATAAATAACCTAAAACTAAAAGAATCGCTTTTGGATTGTCGGGAAGTCCCTTCAATGTTTTAATAAATGTTTTATATAATATTTCATGGATGATCTTGAATGAATGGTTTGAACAATCATATATACCGACCTAACCTTAACCATCATGTCTCTTCACCACAATGGTTCATAATAATTAATATAATTAATTATTATGACTTATGCTAAGCCCAATAATATAATATAATAATTAATTAATAATTAATTATTATATTATAAACTATACTACATGATATTAAATTATTATTATATTATTATTATTAATAAAGGTTAGGATATAAAATCCTAACAAATAGATACAACCTATGAAGCCCTATGGCTGCAATACATACTATGTGACATGGAAATCAAACGAGCTTTGACTATGATATTCTATGATAATCAAGAAGTACCGAATATGATCAAGAATCCAATTATACATGAAAGAAAAAAGTATATTTAAGCTCAATGTTATTTTATCAGAGAACACTTTCAGAACAAGCACATTATCCTCTAGTATGTACCTACAGAAGATTAGCTGACATACATATTTACAAAGGCACTTGGAAAAATCAAGTTTCAAACATTTAGAGATCATCTATGTGATTCAAGAGAACTTCATACCAAATAATGTAATACAGGGGGTGTTAGAATATATTTCATCATTTGGTTATGTTAGATTATTTTAGGTGGAAGTTATCTAGTTACTTCATGCAACATAGTAAATGCACAAGTGTCAATGTGCAAGCTGTATATGTGCAAGTTGTCCTTTGGATAATTAGGTAGAGTGCTAGCCAAGGAATCCATCTTCTTATATAAAGGTTCTCATACCCTTACTCGAATGTATCCATTTTTCATTATCAATAATATATGTTTTCTTTCTCTCATGGAATGGTTCTAAAGCTATCAGAATGCATAAAACATTGACTTGCATGTCCCAATTTTGTGATAATAGGTTTGATGTTGTTTAAGATTCATGATTTAAGATAACTCAAGATTTTTATTTGTTGATTATTGATGATACTAAAGCTTACATTTTTAACAAAATTAAATATTCTTGTGACATAGTCAAAGGTTAAATCAAGGTTGGTTGAGGAAACTTGACTTAAACATGATACACATAGGTGCATTACTAAAAATTTGTGATAAAACAATGAAAAATATATGGGGTGGGATAGGGTTAAATGGTTAGGAGGTAAAAAAAATATTTTTATCATTGAAAATCACAATTAGGAGCCATGGATGAATAATTACAACATACACTTTTATGGTTTAGAGAATGATACCTACACACTGTGTAGATCATGTGGGACTAACATCATAAGGAGGAATATATCAACCTTAGGTATATGCCTCAAAACTTGACCATTTTTTATGTTGTCTCAAAAAACATACCTAAATAAAAGGGTAATTGTACTATGTGATGATATGCTACTACTTTGATGCTTTTGTTAGAAAACAATGCTATTGCATCATAATGAAGCTTTAGCCATTAGGTGGCACTTTCATTGTTTTGGTAGTGAGTTTGGGTGCTTATACCTAGTGATGATGCTTTTGCTTAATGGTGGTACTTTTCAAGTCCATATTTTGCGGTTGATTTTTAGGCTAAGATTAGGTTTGAGCTAGATATTCAATTTGAACTTACTAGTTAGCATGATCGCGGTTATATAAGAGTCTTCAAATACTAGATTACCAAGAGAAAAGGCCACATGATCTGGAGATACTTAAAAAACTCCTGGACTATATAGATCATGCAATTTTGGTGAAAATAGAGCTATATCATATGGTCATGATGCTGAAGGTAGATTTTGATAGTGCCCTATTGATCACATTAGTTGAGCGATAGTATTCAGAGATAAATATTTTTTTGTTATTATGTGGAGAGCTATTAGTTGTTTTGGTGGATGTTTAGTAGATCCTAACAGTGTCCATCAAAGAGGATCCATTATACATGATTCAAATCCAACAATAGTCTAGAGTAACTCATAGGGGATGTGTGAGTCCTATTTGTATGACATAAATTCCACATATGTTGGGGCCCAACTAGACTGATATATGATCCTAGTTTTAATTTTTTCTTCAATAGTTCCAGTTGTTGATACTATCCAACATGTCAAACACTAAGGATAGGTAAAGGTTATTACTGATGTGTTAGAGTGACAAATATTTTTTTTATGGGGACTCATTATTTTGAGTTGTCTATACCACTCACTCCACAAAGTGGTATACAAAAGAGGGAGAGGTCTATCCTACCATGCATAACTTTGGGTATGGTCCTAAGATAATGTAATAGTTGTTCAAACACCAGGGTTACCACGAAAAGCAACACATGTAGAGGTACCATTGAACTACAAATGGGCACACTAGTTAGATGGTGGGTAGGGTAGGTATCATAGAGGAGCACTAGTAAGGATTAGGTGGATGATAGGTGATATATAGAGGGAACAAGTGACATGTCAATCCTACAAGGGTCATTCTAGCTAGGAAGAGGATGTTTATTAGCTAGCAAATAATAGACTAAGGAGATTTCTAGTGGGACCATGGGGAGAGTAAGGGATCTTCCATTTTGAGTATTTTGTTAGTAAATTTAGCTTATGGTAGCACATCTCACTACATAAATATTAATATCAACAATCCAAACAAGAGCAAGAATTTAACACCTTGCTATATCTAGACTTATTTATCAAACATGATGTGGATGATCTAATCATTTTGTATCTTGGTGTGGATGATCCTACAATTAACGACTGCTAATAGGGATGGTAACAAAATATATACCATCATAGGGTTACAATGGTAATCCTAAGGATGAGTGAGATGATGTAATAAAATAGGTAACTTAGGGGAGATCAATGGTTGGTCCTACCACTAGTTAGATAGTGGTGGTAATACCAACAAAGGATGTAGAGGGTAATAATAACAATAACTAGAGAAGTGACATCCATGTCAATGATCATGGTAGAATATCTAGACAGGAATACACTAGCATAAAAGGTGGTTAAACTTTAGGTTATTCTATAGTAGCCTTGAAAAAGTGAGATGTGGCACAAGTTGAGGTAGTGCAATACATACAGGGGTAGGATCATCTAGTATAGTAGACCTTGCTAATTTAATTAATTAATTTAAGCATAATCATGTAGAGGGATGCAAGTAAAATTAAATTCATGATGGAATATGGTGCAAATGATAATTAGCTAATATAGATATTTCTGGGCCAAACTGTTGACACATAACAATGACATTCAATAAAGCTAGCATGGATGTAGGTAGATTTGACTGTAGAGTTTGAATAATTAACCTACTTGTGAGATGAGAAAAAAATTCACAAAGGGCCTATTGGTGAATCCACCACATCTTTATCTCTCTCACCTTCATGATAAGATTATTTTGTTATCTTAGAGCTTAGTGTTTGATGGTTTGATTAAAGAATACCTAAATTTATCTAATATACATATTTGACTAAGATTAACCCTAATATAGCCCTGATGCAACTTACAAATGTAACAAGACCTAAAAATAAAATGATTTTTGCATGATAAAATAAATGACAATTTTTTCTTTTCTTTCAAGAGGGTGCAAGCGGAATGCAACAAACAAGTCTTTAATGGAATTTTATACAATTTTGATTTAGTGCTAAATATTGAATATTTATTTGGTCCCATAATTGATTAAAGTACTAAAACTGGTTAATTCTTTCCTTTTTATTTATTTAAAAAAAAAAAAAACTAATCTAACAAGTAGCAAGTAGAGTTAAATTAAAAATGATGAAATCATAGGGGTTATGGAGTAGAAAGACTTGTTTCTATCATAGAGGTAGAAGAGTTGCTAGTTCATATAAGTGTTGTTGTTGCTTTTTCCTATTGATGGTGCTTTTTATCCTTTTGAAAAATAGGCAAAATAAGATATGATCAATAGAAAAGAGACCTTCCTAAGCTAGCGAATAATGTCAAACTCCCTTAGATAGCAATCATGACCATGTTTGGATGAAATAATAAATGTATGTACTAATTACTCTATGGAAAAAGAACCATAGGGTCATGTTGAGTGGTATTTTCACCCAATTGTGAAAGTACACTCTTCCTTAGGATTTGGGTTCCAAATCCCCTCTTGCAAAGAAGTTAAACAAACAACTTCTCCAAGGTCTCCGCTATATTAGCATTTGCATATGTGTATTAGTAATCTCAAATAAAGATATTCAATTTAAATGCTTGGAACACCTTAGTGATTGCAAGTAACTGTAAACAAGGGGCAATGTTGGTTTATTTTACCATGAAACTTTAGTGATTGTTCATTGAACCAAAATAAAGCAAATGTGAGTTGGCCCTCATATGACCACGATGTAGTGCTCAAATTACCCCTCTTTCGTAAAATTAGAATTTTTATGAAGAGAGGGTAATTTTAGGCTCAAAAAATGGAAATTTGTGAAATGCCATAAAACATAACTCCTTCAATGAAATTGGAATTTTCATGAAGGGAATGTCATCATAGGCTCATGAATGAAACATGAAACTGAAAAAAATGAAATTCGGCCCAAAAATGGAAATTTTCTATTTTCGGATTTTTTAAAATCTGTAATAAAACAACAACTTCGATGAATTTTTAAAAATACTAAACAACTCCGAAAATGAAATTTCAAAGTGCGTATTGGAAGTATGAAGTATAACCTACGCAATGGTGAAATTATTTTTGGATTTTGAAATTTTTTAAATGTTTATTTTAATGCCTGAAAATTAAAAAAAAGTTAAAATTTCTAGAAAATAAAATGCAGAAAATGAAAATGAAATGCAGAAAATGGAACACAAGATACATTCAGTTTGATGCTATCCTATTTCGACAAAACCGAAGATGTGAGGTTTTCATGCATGCAACCTAACCTATTGGACTTGCAAAACAAGCACAATCCGGATAAGCTAAGTGTTGGCTCCTAGGGTTTTAAATGAGGTTTTCAGATTTAAACATTCGCATGAAGCAACCAAGAAAACTTGCATAAACTCCATTTACAAGCCTAAAATCTGAAAAGGGGAAAAATAGACATTTAATCTTGCATGCGAGAAAATGACTCCTTCTTTCTTGTCCATAAGATGCAACTTTCTGAAACTTTCTGTATTAAAAATTTGTCATTTTACAATAACAAAAATTTCTGGTTTTCCCAAACCAGTCCATGGAAGAAAAACAGCCCAAACAGGTCCAGAATGGCCCTCTTGCCTTCAAATCTGCAACTCTGCTCGCAGCAGTTTCCAACCCCTCAAAACATCCTTGCCTGGCGTATTTAAAATTTTCAGGAAGCTTTTCGTTTCATTTTCCAATGGCTATTCGTTTCACCTTCCCTTGTGCATGCATGTGTTTTGGTTTCCAAAAAGGCTTTTCATTTCTATTTTGTGGCCCTTCGTTTCATTTCTTTTTTTTTTTCCCTTTTGTTTTGTTTTTGTAAAAAACGTTTCCTTTTCTCCACATGGGCATGCGTCCGTTTCCTTCCGTGTGTAACGACCATCTTAAATGATTTCAAATCATTAAAGATTCCTTATGTAACGTTTTGTCTTATTCATTGGATTTTGTCCTTATGTGCCACGTCACTATGCGGTCTTCATTTCACTATCTTTTTGAAATACATGTCGGATATCGCGACACTTTTTTTCTCTGTCTCCCTTTTGAGTCGTGAAAATGCACATGTCGCGATATCGCGACACTTTTTCTTCTTTTGAGTCATGAAAATGCAACATGTCGCGATATCGCGACACTTTTTTCTTTCTTTTTTGCGAAAATGCAACATGTCACGATATCGCGACACTTTTCTTCTCTTTTGGCCGTGAAAATGCAACATGTCACGATATCGCGACACTTTTTCTTTTGGCCCGAAAATGCAACATGTCACGATATCGCGACACTTTTTCTCTTTTGGCCACGAAAATGCAACATGTCACGATATCGTGACACTTTTTCTCTTTTGGCCGCGAAAATGCAACATGTCACGATATCGCGACACTTTTCTCTTTTGGTCGTGACAATGCAACATGTCGCGATATCGCGACACTTTTCTCTTTTGGCCGCGACAATGCAACATGTCACGATATCGTGACACTTTTTCTCTTTTGGCCACGACAATGCAACATGTCACGATATCGCGACACTTTTCTCTTTTGCCGTGACAATGCAACATGTCACGATATCGTGACACTTTTTCTTTTGGCCGCGACAATGCAACATGTCGCGATATCACGACACTTTTTCTCTTTTGGCCGCGACAATGCAACATGTCGCGATATCGCGACACTTTTTCTTCCTTTCTTTGGCCGCGAAAATGCAACATGTCACGATATCGTGACACTTTTTCCCTTTTGGCCGTGACAATGCAACATGTCGCGATATCGCGACACTTTTTCTTTCTTCTTTTCTGCCATTGACAATGCAACATGTCGCGATATCGTGACACTTTTTCTCCTTGCGGTGTTTTGCTTTTTCTTTGATCTTTAGCATATGGGCCACTTCGGTCTTCTTGGAAAACATGCAAAAAGGTGGGTCCCCAATTTTGGGGTACGTTGTGGAGCAACCACAACAAATGGCGACTCTGTTGGGAAATGCTCCTAAGCATTTCGGTGAGAACTCAACCTGAACACCTTCAAAACTCAAACACAAGCGTCAACAAATATCCCAAGAATGAAACTAGACGAGAAATACATGAAGCATTAGAATTATTAAGCATCAGCTCGGTGTGTGCAATGTGCTTCATTCCCTATCGTTTGAAACTCGTTCAACTTTCCATTGTCATTTTCACTTATGATTCGTGCGTATGAGAAGTTATGGATGATTCCTGTAGGATTTAATGTATGGTGAAGATGCTAGAGATATAACAATGCTTTGCAAAGGCTCAAACTTTCTAGTACCATGAACAAACATATTAAAACTATCAAATCCTCTTAGGACCAAATATGAGTATACTTGAATTAATTTACTAGATCCCAAAGTTGGTTATGTGTCACTACCATCTTGAACCCATGTGCAAGTGTAAGTGAAATCAGAGCTTTGGGGAATAGGATTCCCAACCTAAGCGAGATGGGAATTTAACCCTATCCTTACTACTCTGATCTGGAGTTCATTACCTCATCTTGAACAAAATGATTTAACCTATTATGGATGAAATTGTCAGGCTAGCCTATCCGTTTGAGCAGTCAGTGGTCTTGCTTTTAGACAAGACATGTTGCCACGCATGAGCATACTCCACTTGCCGATCAGGCATCTATAGCCCCGATGGAGATCAACCCCATAATCCAGGATTTGACTTTACTTTTGATTTCTTGAACCTTGGGGATGACTACCCATCCTTGCAAGGGACATGTAGTACGATCCTTCCAATCCAATATCAATGATGCAATAAAAGTAGAATGAAAAATATTTGCTTTGGAACTTCAAGTTCTTGAGTGGGCAAAATAGAAGCTTTGGGGAATCGGATTCTCAACCTAAGCGAGATGAGAATTAGACCCTATCCTTACTACTCCATGAAGGTCAAATCAGAGCTTTGGGGAATCGGATTCTCAACCTAAGTGAGATGAGAATTAGACCCTATCCTTACTACTCTGATTTTAGACTTTAAGCACTATGGGAGTGGTAAAAACCACTGTTTTAAGGATTATGTTGCATGATAGGATAGACACGAAATACTCCTTTCGCCTCACCTTTTCTTCCAAGTATGGTTTTGACCATTTTACTCAAGATTCTCTTTAATATGTGTAGAACGTGCTTGGTTCAAGATAGTTCGGGCATCAGTTCCCAACCTTAGGATCCTTTTAATATATGTTATGTAATAACCCTAAGAGGATTCGACACCTTTTCAATGATTGTATTTGAAATGTAGATGCAACTGAGATGAAATGTATATGCAATGTCGAATGTAACATGAGATATGGATGAATGCATTGCTCTTTTTGAAATGCGGATGGAGTATACCACCTACTTTACCATAATGTGTAAAACTGACAACTTCATGCATCACAAGTTCCAAACGATATTCTTTAATGTGTTTGCGATACTCGTGGAGCTTTCTGCAATACAATTCCGATGTTTCATATTCTCTTAGTCTTAGTCAACATTCATAAGGACATAAGTTGACATAAGTTGGAGCTTTTTTTTTTTTTTCAAGACAAACCAAAAGTGTCCAAAGGACCAACACACAAAACTTAAAACCAAATCCAAAAAGCAATCCCAAAAACGAAACTTGAAAACACAAACCAAAACCAACAACCAAAATCTATATACAAATGTACAATATAATACAAGATGGTGCAAAGTTTGGATTATCATTTTCCCGGATCCCAAACCTGATTTGAGCATTTCAAAAGACATATAATGTGATACACATGCCAAATGTGGAAGGAATCAAACAAAAACAAGACTAGACCAAACAATGCAACCAACTTCAACTTTCCTCTCTCACCCCACCAATTAGATTTAGCTCCATTAGTATTCTCATAGGTGAGATTCAAATTACCTAATTGATTAGACAATGGTTGATTTTCAATTCTTTCTTGTCTATTCTTTAAGGTGTAAATTTCATCATTCCATTCATGATTTAGAACTAGGCTTTCTTTATTCAAAATGAAATTTTGTAAGCAAGAGCCTATTTCTAAAAATTTCAAGGCTAATTCATTTTCCATGTTCTTAGGCCAATCAAAATTGTGCAACAATTTACAAGCATCTAGGATATTTACTAAATGGGGATCATTAGAAGTTTTTATCCTAGACTCAAGAATTAATTGTTGATGAATTTGATTTAGCAATTTAAGTGCATCAAGCTCCTTTTCATTCATTAAAGTAACGTTATCAAAGGTGTGGTTAGAAATTAATTCTTGTTCTTCATTCACCTTCAATGGCATTTCATCATAAATATCATTTGAATTATACAAATCTTCACCTAAATCTTGGATGTTTGGACACAAAGGTTTAGATTTTACCTTTTTCACATTTTCATTTACCAAAACTTGGTGAGGATTTGCAATTCCCTCTTTTACCTCATGGTCTTCATATTCTTCATTGATTACTTGTTCATCAAACATACCAAAATTGGGCACCCAATTGAAAACATGCCCATCCTTTTCAACCCTCAAATATTTTTGGTCAAAGTGTATGTCAAGTAACTCATCTTCATGATCAATCACTTGCGTCTCATCCCATTCATCTTCACCTTCCTTAGATGGTTCAGTTATTTCCAAAAGTGGGTTATCTCTTGAATTCAAATTGGTAAAGCTATCATAATCCAAATTTGTAACCCATGATTCAATTTTATCACGATTTGGAAGGTGTGGATCCTCTTGGTCATCACTTTCGAGAAGATCATCCAACGTGTCTTTCGAGAACAAGTGGTGAAATTCGATTATGTCTTCAACTTCATTTGTTGATTTTCTTTCAAATTCATTTTCAGCCACTTGTGATGGCTTAGGAGCTTCTATAATGGGATCGATTTTTGAATTCCGTGTCATATAGTTGCTCCAATCCTTTGCAAGTACATCTGACCAAATCATATCCACATAAGTTTGTTCATCCAAATCCTCCTTTTTGGGTAATGATTCTAGATATTTCTTTTCCAAAACAAGATGGTGATCATTTGATTCCAACTTCTTGTTACCCATCCATAGAATTTCTTCTCCAAAAACTTCATGCTCTTCAAGAATTTTCGAATAGGTATTTACTTCAACGTGAGTCACCTCAAAATCTCTTGTATCGCTTGAAGAAGCATAACATGAAACATCATTAAGATCGGCATTATGAATTTTCTTCCTAGGATGATTTGGATGCATACATTGACGTGCTCGTTTTTGTGGTGGAACATGCCTACATACCTTCTTAACCACTTTCTTTTGCTCTTTTACTTTCGATGCGAACTCTTTGGGTTGAGTGGTAGAAGTAGTAGGATTAGTTGGATTGATATCCACGGACAAAGCTTGAACATTTGTTGCAATGGTTCCATGGGTGACCACATGATTCTCTAATTGAGGCATAGTTGGATGGATGGAAGTACTTGTATAAGCACATGTGGGAGCATAAGTTGGTATGGTAGGATAAAGTTGATTGTAGGGAAAAACATTTGATATCAAATTTTGTTGTGCCCACGCTTGATTTACCATCGAGGTTTGATTGCAAGCCCCTAGTTGTCCTACCATAGTTGATTGCTCCATTCCATAACCTTGTGGCCTCAATTGTTGATCTACAATCATAGCTTCTATGTAGGCCGATGCAAGATCAGTAACCAAGGGATTCATCCTAACAAATATGGCAAACAATGGATCCAATGCTCGAAAGTATATTTGAAGAGCACCACTTTCCTCAATAGTATAGGGAGAAATTAATCTCGCATAAAGCTTTCAAAACCTCATGTTGAAACTTCTCACTGGCTCATTAGGTTCTCTTTTGCAAGAAGTAAATTGTTGATATATCGTGAGAGGATCAATGAGCAACCTAAATTGATTGATAAAATCATCTTTCAATTGAGTCCAAGATGTAATAGAACCAGTGGGTAAATTGATGTACCAATCATATGCCACCTCATCTAGGGTTCCAGGAAACATTCTACATGCCACATCCTCATGTTCGACATTCCATATAACTAGGATATCCACATAGGCTTGAATATGTTCCTCAGCTAATGTTGGACCATTATGTTTAAATTTGGGTAGACGTTTTTCTATGTTCTTGGGTAAATCATGAAAATATCCACTAATGTTCAAAGGATTAACATGTATCCCATACCACGTTTCTGCAGTTGTAGCCATTAACGAAACTCAAAGAATGACTTCAAAACCAATTTGTTAGTCATGAATAAAGGAAGGAACCATGAAAAAGCAATATTCTAAAAATGTAAATTAGTTTTTGATTCACCAGATTGCATATGCGCAAGTGAAGAGCATACTCCTAGTGTTGTAGGCTTTCTGATTCACAAGATCGCATTACACGCAAGTGAAGAACAAAATACCGACAACAAATACATTTTAGATAAAATAATTCCTTACAAATAAGCATGAAATGACTAGCAAATATCAAAAATGTAACGTATGAATAATCATGTTAGCATCAACCAAGAAATGTATCCATTAAAATCAAATGAAAGTAATTACATGGAGACAACCTCGTTAGTCAAGACCAAAATTTTTCAAAATCAAATCAAAACACATTATTCCTGTATGAACAATCAAAAGTGTTAGAACAATGCATAGCAATTCATGTCCTCCTTTTAACACTACAAGGTTGTATTATTAAAAGAGGGCTAAAGATAATAATCAATAGGGCATGAAATATTCAAAATTTAAATCCTTATAGCATTTAAATCACACTGAAATAAACCAGTTCAGGCCCTCCTTCTAGCGCCAAAATGTTGAGTGGTATTTTCACCCAATTGTGAAAGTACACTCTTCCTTAGGATTTGGAATGTTACTTTTTCTCTTTTCTTCGGACCACGAAAATGCAACATGTCACGATATCATGACACTTTTTCTTTCCTGTTCTTTCTCTTCTCTTTGGGCGCAAAAATGCAACATGTCGTGATATCGCGACACTTTTTCTCTTTTGGCCATGACAATGCCACATGTCGCGATATCGTGACACTTTTTCTTTCTTGCTCATTCTCTTTGCTTTGGATCATGAAAATGCAACATGTCGCGATATCACGACACTTTTTCCCTTTTGGTCGCGACAATGCAACATGTCACGATATCGCAACACTTTTTCCCTTTTGGCCGTGACAATGCAACATGTCATGATATCGTGACACTTTTTCCCTTTTGGCCGTGACAATGCAACATGTTGCGATATTGCGACACTTTTTCCTCCTTGCGGTGTTTTGATTTTTCTTTGATCTTTAGCATATGGGACACTTCGGTCTTCTTGGAAAATATGCAAAAAGGTGGGTCCCCAATTTTGGGGTACGTTGTGGAGCAGCCACAATGGGTCAATGATAGCATTGTTGATGATTTTTCTTAATAGATGACACTTTTGCTCTTTGTATCTATGTAAAACTAGAGAGCAACAATACCACCAAACCTATAATATGGAAACACATTCACTTCAAAGAGCTATAAATCAAGATTATGTTAGAAATTTTATAATGTGTGCTTTACCCCCTTCTTTTCAATTGACATGTGTGTTCTTTTCACATGACACATGTCATTTATTTTCCATATGGTGGCATGTGTCACCAGCTTCTTTCCTCCTCTTATACTTTATATACATTGTAATCTATAATATTATGTGAGGGTTTAAGTTATATCTAATCAGGCTATTGCCTATTTTTTACCTCCATGTGATGTGTTATGTTTTGTCATAATAGGATAGAGGTTAAGTCTAGCATTTGGTATCAAAGCTAGGTTAGCAGGATCAACAACCAAAACAACACTATCAATGACCATAATAGTACCATCAACAACCACAATAGTAGCCACATCAATATCCAATATGACAATCAAGACCTCCCTAAGAGGGTCATCAAAATAGAAGATCTCAAAATTATAGGCCTCAACAACAACAAAATCAACCCAACAACCAACAAGGGTGTGACTATTGTGGAAAATGGGGTCATTATACAAATGATTACTATCAAAGAATTAGACATACAAATCAAAGGGATCAACAAGATAATAATATTAACACACTATATGCAATAAATCAAGTCAATATTGAAGATAAATATTGTTGGTATATAGAATCAAGGGAAACTAAACACATAATAGGAAGTTAGGATTGGTTTACCAAGATTCAGTCTACCCATAACTAGCTCATTACTTTTGGAGATGAATGCGCTCTTCCCTTTGGAGGTGTAGGATATGCACCACTTGCTTTACACAATGGAAAAATGTACCTTCCAAAGATGTGTTGTATGTACTTGGCCTCAAAATGAGTCTCCTTTCTATTGGGCAACTTATATATAAGGGTTATACTATCTTTTTTGACAAAGATAAGTGCTACATTTAGGAACTAGATGGCTCTATCAAAGCCATGGGAATAAAAAAAAGATGGTGTTTATTACCTCCTTACCTAATCTATAACTCAACAATATTTGCATACAACTACTACTTTCTCTTTGGAGTATATGTGGCATGAGAGAATGGGTCACTTAAACTGTTATAATATTCAAATTATGGAAAGAATAGGTTTTGTCAAAGGACTTCCTCCCTTAATGGAGTCTAAATAATTTTTTGAACCATGTACTATTGCCAAACACCATAGACAACATTTTGAATCAAGAAAGGCTTGGAGAGCCAAGAGGCCACTACAACTAGTATATTCAAACATTTGTGGGCCCATGTTTGTTCCCTCTCATACTAGGGCAAAATATTGCATCACTTTTATTGATGATTACAGTAATAAAATTTGGATTTATCTCATTCAGTATAAATGGCAAGCCCTTGATACATTCAAGGAATTTATAAAACCTGTTAAAAGTGAAAGTGGTTATCAAATATGCACCTTGAGGATAGATAATGATGGAGAATACATCTCCAAATATTTTTTAAGTCTTTATAAGAATCATGGGATAAGGAGGCAGTTCACAAATCCTTATACACATTAGCAAAATAAAGTAGCTGAATGGATGAACCCGACCATTTTTAGAGTATATTACATCATTTGGGTCATGTAAATGTACCACCTTTGGTACATAGTTAGAGTAGGAGATTACTTTAGGGGGAAGTTAGCTAGTTACTTCAAGCAATGTAATAAATGCACAAGTGTCAATGTGCAAGTTGTAATGTGCAAGGTGTCCCCTTGTACAACTAGGTAGAGTGTTGGCCAAGGAATCTATCTTCCTATATAAAGGGCCTCATAGTGAGTGATCAAAATAGATATCAAGTACATCAAGTTCATCAAGTTCATTATAGTAGAGAGTAGTAGATAGTGGTAGAACTCCTTGATGGAGTACAATGTAGTTCTTTAGCTTATATCAATGGAGTGACCATCACCTCCATACTACATTGTATTTTTACCACTTTCTATTTATAGTATATTTTAATCATATTACAGAATTCCATTCTTTCATATTTTTTACATCTTATTAGGACCTATGATAGATCTCTCCCACTACATATATCCTCAAAATCTAATAATGGTATCAGAGCCATGGTGCATCTAGATAGGATTAGGGAGAGTCACAAGTGAGGACTAAAATAAATCTTAGTTATAAAAATTTTGAGATTACATTTGGCTAGAGTCTTTCCACAGAGTTGCAGGAAAACTTGTGAAGACTAGGACTCAACATTCATTCCACTAGTTTGATGAATCAACTAGTGAAGACTATTGATCTCAAGAGATCTAGATTTTTCATGCTAACTATTGTCTAAAGTTTCCTTTGTTGGAAAAAAAAATAGAGACTCAGGAGGGAAGAAGTCGTTTGGTGAAGTTTGGAGATTGGAGATCTCCATTGCTAGATTGAAAAACTTCACATTGTAGAAGAAAAGGCCATAGAAGCCTTGACGACGAAGAAAAGTCCTCAAAAGCCATAAATTCTAAAACTTCAAAAATATAACAAAAGTTACTGAGAAGAAAGACTCCAGAGAAGAGTTCCAAAGAAAACTCTAGAGAAGAGTTTTCTAGAAGAAGACTCTAGAGAAGAGTTCCTGAAGAAGACTCCAGAGAAGAGTCCATGAAATAGGAGATTGATGATCTCCTTTACTGATTAAAGACTTCTTTCTGAAGAAGCTAAAGAGATCCATAGAAGATCTCATTGGAAAACTTCCAATCTTGGAAGAGATAAAGAGGGACTAGCAAAGTCTTGTTCCTGATCAGAGAAGCAACAAATTTTAGAGATCCAAGAAGAAGATCTCATTACCAACACTTCCACAAGTAGAAGGTTGAAGGAAAGGTCTCATTTGGAAGACCATAGAAGTTACAAGATTGAAGACCTTGGAGAGGTCTCAAGGAGGAAAAATAAGAAGGCTTGGAGAGCCTTGTTGTAGAGCTCGTAGAAGCATCATCAAAAGAGTTCCTAGAAGAACTCATTGGAGAAATCCACTACCAAGGAGAAGCTCTTGATAGTGAAGGACTTGGGACAATTGTCACCATCTGACAACAAGCCCAAGAGGAGAAGAATTTGGCAAAGAGTGCCAAATCTTGAAGAAGAATCTAGTGAAGACCTCAAGACATTCAGAATCTTGAGAAGAAGATCTTGTTTGAAGTCAAGAAGAAGATTGAAGGAGGACTCAGATAGAAGAAGAAGCCTACCAAATCCAAGAGATTTGGAGATTACCTCTCATAGCAAGAAGGCACATTTCAGAGATAAGAGTTTTTTGAATCTACAACAAAAAATAGAAGATCACTTGAAGGATCAAGCCACCAAACCCTAGGCTCAAGATAGAAGGTTCGAGACCACAGTTTGGTGAAGCAAGAAGCTATTTTGGACAGCCAACAAGAAGCTTGCAAATTCATTCATCTCAAGGCAACAACTTGGTGAATCTAAACACCAAGATCTACATCATCTACAGAAGCCATTAAAGGTAAGCAACTTGGGTGCAATTAGTTGAACTTTAAATTAGGGTTCATTATCAAGTATCATTAAGCACCATATTTGGATTAAAGTTGCAAAAATAAGGGCTCATATTACAGTCTTCAAGAAGGTGCAAAAGATAGTTCTTTTAAGAGATTTACTTGCACATTAAAATAGGAGTTGGATGTATTTTGAAAGAAAGAAATATATCATCTACCTATTATCTATCTAGAAAGCAAGAAGACTACATCCTACAACACTGATTGTAGTGAAAAATTGCAGATTGTTTTTAAGGGTTCATTATAATTACTCTTAAGAATTGCAGAGATTATTAAGTGCATTAGAAACTACTTTGAGAGTTTATTTATAGGAGTAATAAGGTGAGATTATTGTTACCATTAAAGTGCATTAGGCTTAGAGGTATTATTAATCCATTTGCACTATACTAGTTGATCTTTAACTAGTTACTCTCAAAAAGGGTTAGTTTGTGTTTTTTGATTGTTAAGATCAAGGGCACAAAACCAATAGATTATCAAAGTGTCTAGAGACACTATTTGGTGCACAAAACCTGCAACAATTTATGGTCCAAAGAAGCCACCAAAAATAGATCAGATTCCTCCAAGGAGTGGAGAAGAAAGCCACCACCAAAATCAGTAAAAGAAGCTACAAATCGAGACTTGGTGAGTCTTAGATTCGAGGTGCACTAAGGGTTCTTTACAGGTAAAAAATTAGTGCAGAAATTACTTCTTCAAAAGCTTCTATCTACGTGGTTATTAGCTTGGATTTATTACCAGATTAACCAAGCAAAAGGAGAGAGTTGTCTAGAAAAGGAGACAACGTCAAATCAGCCCTTGCCTACAAGAAAGCCACCATTAAAACCAATAGAAAAATCTTGCAAAAGGAGGTGCAAAAATAAGGTATTCTATTACAAAGTTTATTTACATTATCTTGCACCATAATATTCTATCCTACATAGGAAAAAGGACAAGGTCTAAGTGTCATAAAGACACATTCTTCACAAGCAAGGAACATCTCAAAGCGGTCGTAGAGAAGCATCATCCAAGCAAGGTCAAAAGAGCCTTCAAGGAGCTCACATCATCCATGGTTTGGATAACCACAATAAGCAACCTACAAAGCATACATAACATAGCACAAGGAGAAGCTATCATCCACAAAGGCAGAAATACAACAACTTGAAAGTAGGAGAAAATCAAAGCATAAAGAAAGCAATACCCAAGAGCTAGACGTACATCCACAAGGAGCATTCAAAATCACCATTGGAGTGTCACAAAACCTCCACCATAGCATTGCTCACAATCCTAGCTCAAAGCCATCAAAGCATTGCTCATTATCCTAGCTGGAACCAACTCACATACCAAGCACCATCGAAGCATTGAGGAGAAAATACAACAAAGAAAGAGTTAGAAATAATACATTGAGGAAGCTTGCAAGAATACATTGAAGAGGAATCAAGAGGAAGGTACATGCAAAAGAGAAAAGGTGCCACTTGTCACCATTGAAGAAACCCTAACATCTCCCATTTGAGTACTCAAAATAATGCTCAAACTTGCATGCATGAAAGGAATAGTCCAAGGAAGCATTACACAGGAGAGCATTGGTTGTGTTAGAGAAGAGGTGACACTTGTAACCAAGGCATACAAGCACTCACATAAAGACTCTAATGTTTATCCTCCATCCTACAACAAATTCCAAGTGTCAAAGAGCATCTACCTTCTTCAAGCATTGAAATAAAATTGCCATGACACTTGTCATTCTCTAAAAATACTCTTCCTATTTAAGGTACCTAAAACCAAGGAGGGAAGCACATTCGTAGCAGCAAGGAGTTGCAACGTGTAAGAAAAGAGAAGAGCATTTAAAGCTCTTGGTCAAGACATTCAAAGCAGGTCAAAGAAGCCATATTTGAGGCACCACCATTCAAGGATTGAAGTCAAGGAAGAATCAAAGCCTACCATTGGTCATAGCACCCAAGAGAAGCATTAAATATTGTTGTCATCCACGTCCGAATTCAGCGCCAATTACTTAAGGTTTGCAGCATTATAAAGGTAAGAATTTACCTTATTTTAAATTGCTTTCATCAAAAGGAGTTATAAGGGTATAATATAAGGTTGAAACTATAGGGAAATCAACCACATTTGGAAGAAAAATTAAAGGAGAATTATACACCAAAAATAGCTTAATATTTGCAATTTAAAACATAGGAGAAATAAGGATTTCTACTTGGAAAAATTAAATTTCTATTATTGCAAATATTATTGTTTTCTAATATTCCAAATTAGGGAGTTATAAGGAATACTACACCAAAATTAGATTATTGGAATTTAGAAACATTAAAAGGCTATAAAAGGAAGTTCATAAAGGAATATCAAGGGTTGGAATTAATTGGTATACTTGTCTCAAAATCACATTAAAGGGATAAAATAAATCCAACCATTAGAACTTCATCAAATTAACAAGTGCTTAGTTCAATAGGAGAAATAAGGAGTAATAGAAGTTGATTTTTGCTATTTACAAAACTTTACAAAATCAACCCAAAATTGAACTACTATTCTCAAAAGCACTTTATCACTCATATAGCATATCCAAAATCACTAGGGAGACATAAGGCATTCTACAAAACTTGATAATAATAGAATTTATCAAAGTTTATCAAGTACTCAATCCATTTGGGAGTCATAAGGTTTCTACAAAACATAAATTCTACAAGGGTTTTATCAAATCTAATTCACATACTAGGGAGTCATAAGGTAGACTACTACAAAGGTTCTATCAAATCCATTTCTACAACCCTAAGGAATAGCAAGAAACACTATCTCAAAACCTATCAAGAAGGAATATGGATGAAATATTAAGAAATGCCTTTATTAATGAAGAATTATTTCATGAAATGGAATTGTATTCTCAAAACCTGATAGATACCCTTGAAGGGTATGAGAATCTATCAACTAGTGATAAGGAGAGATTCTCCTTATTTCTTAAATAAGCAAAAGAGGGTAGCTTTGAAGAATTAATTGGTTATCTTCATGAAAACCTCTTCAAGGCATGGTGGAATTCACAAAAGATAGTTATATTCACATCCGAGGAGTGTTTGATGATTTACCTATCATTAATTGTGTTTGTACTCACTCAACACATGAAGCAAGCTAGCAATACAAATCAATATTATTGTGATGATAGACTAACTCCTCATGAAGCAGAAATTCCACTAGTATCAATGCAGAATCGTAGGAGAAGAAGGAGGAAAAGGAAGAAAAGACATGCTAGAAGAGATCATAGCAAAGAAGACATGAATAGCAAAGAAACCATAAAGACTGAACCAGATGGGCATTTTCAAAAGATAGAAGAACCCTCAGCTACAACTCTCTTTGCATCATATGAAGACACTAACTACTTGCTTGATCAAGTTACAGTAAGCAATGAAGGAGGATACAAGTTCCAGTACCCAATAGAAGAAGATCCATATTGAAGATTGAAATCTTCAATACCCAAATAATGTAATACAAGGGGGTGTTAGAGTATATTACATCATTTGGGTCATGTAAATGTACCACCTTTGGTACATAGTTAGAGTAGGAGATTACTTTAGGGGGAAGTTAGCTAGTTACTTCAAGCAATGTAATAAATGCACAAGTGTCAATGTGCAAGGTGTCCCCTTGTACAACTAGGTAGAGTGTTGGCCAAGGAATCTATCTTCCTATATAAAGGGCCTCATAGTGAGTGATCAATAAATCAAGCATCAAGTTCATCAAGTTCATTATAGTAGAGAGTAGTAGATAGTGGTAGAACTCCTTGATGGAGTACAATGTAGTTCTTTAGCTTATATCAATGGAGTGACCATCACCTCCATACTGCATTGTATTTTTACCACTTTCTATTTATAGTATATTTCAGTCATATTGCAGAATTCCATTCTTTCATATTTTTTGCATCTTATTAGGACCTGTGATAGATCTCTCCCATTGCATATATCCTCAAAAGATAACAACCATCACAAATAGGAAAAAATCTATGCTAGTTGTTGTTGCATTATCAAAAAAGTTTAGGAAGATTTGTCCTTACTGTTGCATACTTGACCAATAGGTCCAATACTAAGGATTTGCATGATATAAAACTAGAGGAATTATGGAGTGGAAACATGCCTTATGTGGGCCATTTAAAAGTCTTTGGATGTGATGCTTATGCCCACATACCTTATTAGAAAAGAAAGAAATTTGATGACAAGAGCCAAAAATGTATCTTTGTTACCTATAGTGAAAGTGCTAAAGCCTATAAGTTATATGAGTATGTTTCCAAGAGGAATTTTCTCGCTAGGGATATTACCTTCAATGAATATACCCCAAAAAATAATTCTCCTATGATCCCTTCATTTCAACCAAATAAGAAAATAGTTGCTCCCTTGGAATCCACTCCCTCACCTAATCTTTCCTCTTCCATCACAAGTCAAATCCTTCCTCAACATGAGGACCTCCCCACTCACGATCCTTATTCTTCTTCCCCTACCACTTATCCTTCATCTAATGATAATTCTACATCATCAAATCCTTTACCTAAGTGGGTTCAATCTACCATATATGTAGCCCAAAGCCACTTTCCCACTTATATAGGTAAAAGGAATTTTGCCCTAAGACACCAAGTGAGCTCTACTCTCATGGCCAAAGTCCTCAGCCAACCAAAACCTTCTAATATCAAAGAAGAACTTGATAATCCTAAATGTAATCTTGCTATAGAAAAATAATTGAATTCCATTGAACAAAATCAAACATGGAGTTAGTTGATTTACCCCCAATAAAATCCACCATTGACATAACATGGGTGTACAAGGAAAAGTTCAAATCAAATGGCTCATTTGATCACTACAAGGCCTGCCTAGTAGCTAAGGACTATAAGCAACAAGAAGGAATTGATTATGAGGAGACCTTTACTTCTATGAAAAAAATGAATACAATCCACATTGTTATTGCTTTAGCCACTCAAAAAAATTGGCCTATATATCAAATGGATGTAGAAAGTGCCTTCCTTAATGGTGAGTTGAAGGAATAAATAGATGTTGATCAACCACCAAGGTACACAGTCAAATTCCAAGAAAACAAAATCTTTATATTGAAGAAAACTCTATATGGGTTGAAGTAGGCACCGAGATCTTGGTATGCCAAAATTGATTCTTATTTCATCAAACTTGGTTTCACTATATCTACAATAGAATCTACTCTCTATGTGAAACATCAGAGGAACCATATAATTCTGGTTACATTGTATGTGTATTATTTTCTCATTATGGGTGATGACATAGATGGAATAAGATTTCTCAAAGAGGATGTGTGCAAATTTTTTGAAATGATTTACTTGGGCCTCTTTCACTACTGCTTAGGCATAGAAGTATGACAACAACCTGGCAAGATATTCATATCTTAGGATAAATTTATTTAGTCTCTCTTGGAGAGGTTTCATATTCTAGAGTGTAAAAAATCCCCCACTCCCATGGAAACCTGGTTGAAATTGATCAATACTGATGATGAAGAAAGAGTTGATGGTACCCTTTACAGATAACTAGTTGGAATTTTGATCTACTTAACTTCAACTAGACAAGGTATCACCTATTTAGTGGGCCTTGTTTCTAGATTCATGCAGAATCCTAAGAAGAGTTATGAGATAACAACTAAAAGGATATTGAGATTCCTCAAGGGGACCCCTCATCATGGTCTTATGCACACAACATGCAATGAAATTTTATTGATTGGGTACACAAATTTAGATTGGGCCAGTTATCCTAAAATAAGAAGATAAACTACTAATTATGAATTTTAGTTGGATCAGGGTACCATCTCATGGAGCACTAAGAAACAACATACAATTTCCTTGTATTTAGCAGAAGCAGAGTATAAGGCAAGAGTTGAGGCAACTAATGAAGCAATTTGATTGAGGTAGTTACTTAAGGATATTGGGTTACTCATAGATGGTCCAACACACATATATTATGACAATTAAAGTACCATTAAAATTACAAAGAATCTAGTATTCCATGCATGAACAAAGCACATTGAGATCCATCATCGCTTCATCAGAGAAATGGTCCAAGATAACATCATATTGTTGGAGTATGTACCTACTCAAGATCAAGTGGTCAACATCTTCACCAAGTCACTTGGACTTGATAAATTCTCCAAGTTTAGCAAAATGCTCTATGTATGTTGTAATGGAAGTCAACATTAAGGGGGAATGTATCTAATGTTGACTTACTTTTTTAAAGGAAATTACACATTAAGGGGGAATGTATCTAATGTTGACTTACTTTTTTAAAGGAAAGTACGCATTAAGGGCGAATGTTAGAAATTTTATAATGTGTACTTTACCCACTTGACACGTGTGTTCTTTTCACATGATACATGTCATTTGTTTTACATATGGTGATATGTGTCACCAAATTATTTCCTCCTCTTGTGCTTTATAAACATTGTAATTTGTAACATTATGTGAGGATTTTAACTATATCTAATCAAATTATTACCTATTGTTTACCTCCATGTGATATGTTATGTTTTGTCATAATAGGATAGAGGTTAAGCTTGGAATATTAAATGTAATAATAAATGATTTAGTGATTAATATGATGAAGGATTTTGACTTCCAAGTACAAAGACGTACTAAATAACATAAAAATAGAGATATTAATTGTTTAAAAGGAAATTACCAATGACAAGATGAAATGAGATATGCAAATCTAACTAATATGTAACAAGATAAAATATTAGGTTTGCAAATCAAGAGAGTGTCAAAATAAAATAAAAGGAAAGAGCACAACCCAAGATGCTAAGGTTATTTCACATTGTTTATGGAATCTTGATGAAATATTGCTAGTTTGCTTGTAGAAAATTGAGAGATTGAGCTTGGAGGGTTGAATACTTGATACTTGAGTGCTTGGATGCTTGGAGACTTGATGTTTGGATGCTTACATGAACAAGAACTTGAATGTTTGAAACAATGAGAGCTTAAATTCTTGAAGGATGGCCTTCACAAGATTATGACAATATTTTTGTATAACCTTTTCATACACAAAGATACATTTATTTTATTCTAGAGATAATTTGGTAGAATTGTGTTGCTATTCAAGGTGATATGAATAAAATTTGGTAGATTTTTTCTACTTAAAAATCTATGATCAATTGATCATCCCAAGTGCTAATTTTATAGGAAGCCATGGCTCCTTGGGGTAAGGATTGCATTGAATATGATAGGATTGGAGATGATAAGAATTTAAAAAGGGATCAATATGAATATGCATTCAAATATTCTAAAGTGGATTAGAGGGATCGAGAGCCCAAAACATACTCTTGCATGTAGGATTGAATACCCAATTATTCTTGATAGGAATATTTTCATGCACCATTTATGGTATGGTAGGTCTTAATTATGGACATGCATAGTAACTCCTTTTGTAGGAAGACCTTTATGGATTTCCTATAGGTCATTCAATAGCTATATGTTGAAGCCCTCCTTAGCGAGAATGCTATTGTATCTGATACACCTTCTGGTCTACCTTCTGATATCTTTTCAGGTGCCCAACATTATCATTATAACATTCCAGAGGGCGCTCAAAAGAACCAGGAAATTCGTCCCGAAGGTTGACGACGAGGTGAGGTCTTAGCTGATAATCCCATTATTACTTTCGACAAGGAAGATGTTTTCAATTTTGTGCTTGATGCGGAATCTAAAACCCTTATTGCGTATTTTGTGGGAAGGCCTCCACCTGAGTCTGTAATTCGTCAATGGACGAAGGACACCTTTGATACCTTTAACTCGAATGTCATCTCTATCCGTAACCTCACTAAAGGTTATTATTCCTTTGTTTTCTAAACCCCTGAGGGGGTGTGGGAGGTTCTAAAAGGAAACCCTTATACATGTCAGAAAAATCATGTGGCTTTTAACAGATGGGATAGGCACTTCTCAATGGAGAAGGAGGTCTCATTCAGTTCCCAGTTTGGGTTGAACTACCTGGGCTACCCCTTTACCTCTGGCGCTTCGTGCCAGATATTTTCAGCAAAATAGGTACTTTTGTGAGCCCGGAGCCCATGAGAGAATTTTACGCTTGGGCTTAAAATGGATTTGTCCAAACCTCTGCCATCAATTATTATAAACATCTGCATGGATGATGAAGTTTTTGAACAGCCCCTGACATTTTTAAATGTACCCAATGCTCGTTTCAAGTGCAATTCGATTAACCATAGGATAAAAGACTGTCCGTTGAATATGAACAACCAAATGGTTCAAAGTAACACTAAGCAGACAGATCAAAAGGTGGTTGTGCAGAATGAAGACGGTTGGATAGATGTCCAAACCAAAAAAACTTCCAACAAAAACAAGAACAAAACCCCTGTGTTCCCTCAGAAACCCCAAGGAAAGTTTGGGTACAATATTACATCCTCCTCAGGTACCAGATACTCCTCACAAAGGGAGTACCAGTAATCCTCCTTCAACACCCAAGGTGATAGAGCCTCCTTCTGTTAAACCCAAACATGCTTCCCCCTTTGATGTTCAAAGGGTGCAACAAGGAGAAAACCCACCTGGAAGTAGGGTAGGAGAGGAAGGAAAGGAAAAACCAAATGTGATTACATATGACTCATTGAATAAAACATTTAAACCCACCTCAGGTAAGAGGTTTGGGGTATTACAGAATATGATAGAAAACACTGAGATGGGGAATGGAAATTGAAGAGGTTAATGATGTTGAACATATTGAGTTGGAACATTAGAGGACTGACTGACCCATGCTCGGAAAGGTATGGTCAGAAGGGTTAGAATCAAAACCCCAAATCTTGCTGTTTTCTGCCTTCAAGAAGTTAAGTGTACTGCAAACAACCTGAGGACAGCAGTGGCTGTCATTTGGCCAGGTAGTATTTCCTTCAACACCCTGCATGAGGAGGGGAAAGGAGGAGCAGTTATCATTTTCAATAAGAATTTGGATAAGAGTGTTCTGGACTCAGGTCTTGATCCAAAGAACAGATGTGTCTGGATTTGCCTGAATACCAGCCATGACATCCTGGGTTTGGTTAATGTCTATGCCCCCAACAGAGCCACAGAAAGGAAAGAACTCTGGCTCTAGCTAAAGAACAACCTACCAGAAGCATCCTGGTTAGTATGTGGGGACTTCAATAAGATTGAGTCCCACCAAGACAAGATGGGAGGACTGCCCCATAGATGGGATTATGAAGAAAGACTTCCATAGGTGCAAATTTAAAAACAAATATGGGATAGCAGACCCAAACATAGGCAGACGGTTTGAGAACTCTAGCCTATGGTTCACTTGGTCCAATTTGAGGCATAAACATGACAGAATTGTTAAAAGGTTAGACAGAGCAATGTTAGCTAATGTTGTTATCTTCACATTCCAGTCTGAAGGCACCAGATCAGTGCAAGTAATAGAAGATGCCACCTTGTGTGACCACCAGCCAATTCAATTAATTGAATTGGGAGAGCATATGCCAGAATGTTCTCAATTCCCTTTCAAAATGAATATTTCACACCTCCAGCGGAGGGAATGCATTGATAATATAAAGCTTGTCTGGTTTTTGTCACCCCAGCCAAGGCCCAACTCTGGGAAGATCACCTGGTGGGAAGAGGCCATGGCTTGAATGCCAAATACCTCAGAGGGTTTGGAAAGCAACTAGCTCAAAGTTATAGATAAGTAGATAAAGTTATTTCTAAAGCACTTTCAGATGCCATATTTAAATTGGAATGAGACCCATTTAATATGCAGCTGCAAGAAGTAGAAGCCACCCTATCCTAGAAGCTCTAACTCTCGGAGGAGAAGAAAGAAAAAGGTTCTCAAGTCAGAGAGAGGCTCCAATGGATCAAAGATGGGGACAAAAGATCCAAATATTTCCTTCCGAGGCCTAAAACAGAAGCAGAAATTAGAAAATATTACTTCAATAAAAAACAATGATGCAAGATACTCTAAACAGGAACAAATTAGTGTGCAGTTTCAGGGATATTACCAAACCCTGTTCAAAGCACAAATTCATAATGAACAAGTTAAAAAGGACACTCAAATATGCCTAGCCATTGTCCCATGCAAAGTACCTTCGTGGGCGGATGCAATGATCCATGGCATGAAAAATCTCCTGGTATAGATGGGTTCCCCTGTGGATTTTATAAGGCCACCTGGGAATTCACAGGCCCTGCCTTATTCAAGGTCTATCAAGAAGCCCTAGAGGTGGGTTCTCTAGGAGAAGTAATCAATCAAGGCATGATCAGACTGTTGCCCAAGAAAGGGGACCCAGAAATGGTCACCAACTGGAGACCAATTACCCTTCTCATTGTGGCTTACAAGATATAGCTAAAGCATTAGCAAGGATAATAAGGGACCTGCTGCCTCAAATAATCAGGAAAGAGCAATCTGGTTTTGTTAAAGGCAGGTACATATTAGACAACATAATGGCAGTATGGGAAGGGATGGACTGGGCCCAAAATACAAATCAAGACATCCTATTCATGAAAATTCACTGTAAAACGGCGTATGATAGGATAGAATGGCCATTCATAGTCAAGATACTGCAAAAGATAGGTTTTTGTTGCAGGTTTATTAGAATAGTAAGTATTTTTTTCATGGATGCGTCTGCAAGAATTAATGTTAATGGACATGTAACTAATCCTTTCAGCCTTCAAAGATCTGTCAGACAAGGTTTTCCCCTAGTTCCCTCCCTCTTTATTTTAGCAGCAGATGCTCTAGGGTATCTTCTCAATGTGAAACAAGCACAAAGTTTGGTCAAAGGAATTGATCTACCAGGACAAACAGGGAAGCAGATGGTTGATGGTCAATTTGCAGATGATTCCTGCCTGCCTGTAAAAGCAGAACAAGTCCGCATTGGTAATACCATGGAAGCCATCAACACCTTTTGCTCTGCCCCAGGCTACAAAATTCAGTGGAGCAAAACCACATACTATCTGCAATCAAGTCAAGAGAAGCCAGAATGGATAGATACCTATAATTGAAAATGGATAAATCCTAGTGAAATCTTTAAATTCTTAGGTATCCCATTTGGATTCAATGCATCTTTAACTAACATGTGGAATTATGTCTTAGATAGAGTGGTCAACTAGTTGTCATACTGGAACACCAAAAGGCTGTCTCTGGCAGGAAGATACCAGATATGCACCAAAATACTAGCTGCCACTCATGTTTACTACTACTCATGCCGGGCAAAATCAAAGAATGCATACCTGAAGTTAGCCAAACATCTCCGAAACTTTTTTTGGTCACCAGTTGAAGGCAAAAGAGGCTTCTTCCAAGTCAAAGGACTTCTGCTGCCTTAGCAAATGCAAAGGAGGACTAGGTATCATAGATGTAAAAAGACAAGGTTTTGCCCTATGTGCTAAATGGTTCAGCAGAGTGTTGAAAGGAGAAGAACATTGGAAGGTGTTGATCAGAAACAACATTAACAGAGTAAGGCCAGTCCACCACCAATCTCAGTCATTAGGGTGCCACAATGCCCTAATCACACCTGTGGACACTAAAGCTTTAGGACCTGAAGTGTTCAAAAGTTTATGGAAAGCATAACAGCACTGCAGACATCTACTGCAATGGAAAGGGGAAGAAGAGGGAAGAGGTGGATCGCTTAAGGATCACAGTATCTGGTGGTTGCCCAAGATGCAACAAAATAGCAACTGTCTTGCAACATTCCCTGGTTTGAGATTAAAAGATGGAGCAAAAAAGGAATCAAGGAACTAAAAGACCTAATGGACCTGAATACTCTTAGTTGGAAGCCATGGCTACACAGCTAAAGCAAGAATTCCACCTTAAATAGTCAGACAAATTCATCTATGAAGCCATTATACAACCGATTAAGCCTGAATGGATAGAGAAGCTCTTCTTGCCTTCAAATGAACCCTGGTGGAAAGATTGGGCTTGGCCCACATGAAAACCTCTGCAAAGCCACTCGGTTTCATCCATAACCAGGGACCTTGAGCCAGTATTGGGACGAGCTGAAAAATTAAACGAAGTCTGGAGGCTTGATGATTCTGAAAGCAGATGGATCCAAAGATGTCAGGTTGTTTGGAAAACCAAAATTGAGGCTAAAAAGCAATTCTTTCGCTGGTCCATTATCCACAATGGCCTTGCCTGTGGATCTAGACTGAAAACTATAGGTCTCACCAGGGTTAATTTGTCCAACCTGTTCAGCTGAAGAATCTCTTATCCATATCTTCTGGCAATGCCCATTTGCCCAATCAGTCTGGCTCTGGTTAACAAATAAAAGCTCCTTACTGACACAATCCCCCACAGTGGGAAACACTCCTATTAGGAGATACCCCCAACTTCCCCAAGTGACTTTGGGGAGTTTGGAACGTGGTTAGGTGTGAGACCTTATACTGCATATGGAAGAATAGGAACCAGATTGTATTTAACAATCAAATTCTTTGTCTTTCTAATAATAATGCTTTTAAAGTTAACATTGGCATTGATTGTAAAATACATATTGAAGCACGGTTAGGTAAAGACTAAAGTTGAAGTCGAGATGGAACATCTCAGGGACTTGATGGGCCACTGGGGTGCAGCGCCATGCACCATAAGCAGGGTGCCACCAGATGGAGCTGGAGGTTAGGTGCCTCCGGGCAGCCCTAGGCCTCTCCCACCAGCTGGTGGGGGCCATCAGGGGCAGGGATGGAGCCCTAGAAGTAATAGGCGCCGGCCATCAGGGGCAGGGATGGAGCCCTAGAAGTAATAGGCGCCGAAGTAGATCTCAATCCAGAGGTCCCCCCAAGGTAAATGGCAAAGCCCCTAAGGCATCAAAGGAACAGTCAGCAAATGGAAATGTCAGGCAGCCAGACGCTCTGTTCACAGAAACCCTGATGAGGAAATGAAGCCAACTACTGTTGCCCAAATTATGTTAACAGTTCAGCAAGTTCCACCCAATCCTGGCAGGGGTTGGACTGTGAAAGAAAGGTTATTTTAGCTTTGGTGCTGGGAGAGACCTTGCCACTGATGGATGGGCCAGCTGCAATATTGTCTCTTTTATAGTGGGTGTTATGTTCAGATTGATAGACCCTTTGAACTTTTGGTATTGCTGTTTATTTTATTATTTATCTCTAAAAAACTGCATTGCATGGTTTTTTATGTTTGGAGATAGAGTAAAATTCAACCATGTATGTAATATTTTTGATCAGTAGACGAATTTTTATCAAGCCAAAGAAAAAAGGATCAAGATGACATTAATAGATAAATATTGAAAATGACAAATCTTGAATATGAAATTTATATTGGGGGATATGAATTGGATATTAATGATTTGATATATTAATAATAGATGACTTGAAAGGTACCAATAGTCATTTTTTTGGTTTTGACACATGAAAATGAAAATTCATGGCAAGGCAAAAGCACCAATGGTGCTTTTGCTATCATAACTATTGGAGATGAAATTTAGATAGGAAATGTCAAAGTCATTTTTTTGTAAAAGTATTGCCTTGTGAAGTAGGGGAAAAATGGTGCACTTAATGAAGAGGAACAATATGCATCTATCTCCTATGTCTCATGATCCTCAAATCAAAAGCATGCAAGTAAAATGGAAGAAATACCAAATAGCAATAAATGAAGTAAAGCAAGTCTCTTTATTATTAATTTGGTGGATAAAATCCAAGGTTACATATAAGTCCCCTTGAGGTCTCAAATATGATACAATTGTTACAAATTTTAGGTGCCCAAGTATCAAATACTTCAAGTAATTTGGTGCACTTCCAGTGTCTTTCCTTGTACCCACAATCGATGTGGGCAGGCTAATGCTACTGTCACTTGTATATTTGATCTTGAGGTATTGTGATAATTCCTAAAGCACTGTATAAACTTGCACCTGCACACAAGGAAATCAGAAATATCGAATAGAAAGTGCGTGTGATGAAAAACATGCAATCCCCACAGGCACTAAAAGACTAGTAATGAGAATATGCATGGATATTATACCAAATAAACTCAAAATGACTTGAAATTTCATAGGGATGTAAAATGGATGGTTTTGGGAATATATCACCAAAAAAAGAACAAAAATTGTGTCCGATGGCATGTCAAATTCGCAGTGCCTGTTTCTAACCTATAAAACCCAAAGCAAGCAATTTCTAAACCAAAACACATCTAAATCAAATGAAACTTGGAAAGTATGCATAAAATATTATTTTAAGAGAACACATATGGTCATATTTTCAAAATAAACAATATTTTTATGTGCTTATCTATATGACCTTCGTGACCTACATAATACCCTACAACACACTAAAAATACGATATCTCGATTAATATAGCTCCAAAATGCATGAAATTTGGAAAGTAGCATCATATGATAATTTAGAATCTAACTAAAAAATAATAGTAAAGAAATAATTCACATATAAGCCACCATCCTGGGGTGGGATGGTTGGGACTATCATAAACTAGGGACCATCCTAGGGTGGTACGACCACTAGTTTTGCACTTATTTTGTCATCAATTCCTTTGTGAATTGGTTAGGGAAATATTAAATAGTTTTTTCATCAAATTTGGTGGTAAAAATAACTCATATGGTTCAGTTTTGAAATCATATCGCACCTCCTAGTTCACTCGCAAACCTCCTTCACTAGGTAGAGATTTCGAGGGAAAACGGCACAAAAGGGTGAGGGAAAATCTTGGTAGCACTTCATTGCTATGTATAAAAACTCCTATCTATATTTTGTGTGGAAAACTAATACACTTTATAGCCAAAGTAGGCCTTTGGATAAAAATGCATGTGAGGGCATGCAAGACAAGAGGTGCCAAATGGCCGCCAGGGTGGCATGCATTGGAGGGGGAAGAGAATATTCCTATTTGACCTCTTACATGTAGCATGTCATGGGATTATATGCCCTCAGGCCTTGCATGGATTAATAGGTAGGGGAAATGGCAATTTTTGGGTGCAATTTGTCCATATTTGACTTTTTGGAAGTTAAAGCTTGTGGTTGTCCCACCCCAGGATGGCTAGTTTGTGACCATCCTGGGGTAGGACGACCACAAACTATGACCATCCCGAGGTGGGAAGGTCATGCCTATGTGGCCATAAATCTCCCAAAAGTAGGGTAGGGCCTCAAAAGAGTGGTTAGGACCACTAGTAAACCTCTAAGGGTTTCCCAAGGGGGCCATATGGTGTCAATTAACCAGTGCTTGTGATTGCCTAATCGGATTGACCAAATTTTAGTGTCTATAGATGCCCCTTTTTGAGATGAATTATGTGCAACACAACACTGAGAAAAAATAGATGACTAAAATGCTAAATTATTAGGGTTATTCAATAACCTAACCAACTTTAGATGCCCCAATCATGGAAAGAGCATGTGTTCTTGAATCCTTGCTTCTAACGAGCTAAGGAACTTGCTTCAAGTACAACCTTTTGAGTAATGTTGGCTTGATATTGGATATTGTTTAGTCATGACAGTGTGAGGCATATAATCCTTCATGCTCTTAGAATGCCAAGAATTTATTTAATTTGTGCTTGTTTGCTTCCCCAAGCAGGAGCGTGATTGTCTTTGTCAACAATTCATTGAACGAACACAATTTGCATGATTGAGTGTGCAATTATTGACTGTGATTATGAATGTGCTTAATATGAATACCCACTCAAGTGATGAGTTTATGAGGGAGTTACTAGTGATAAAAGTGATGAGTTGCTTGACACCTATGACTTTTTTAGGGTTTCCTCCGATTTTACTCATTGAAAAATAGAGCATTTTTTAGAGGAATGTGGGTGATTGTGTTGATGTTGTATGGAAGAAAGGAGCTGAAAATTTTATTCCCATGGGGTGGTATAGAAAAAATGGCCTTATTAGTGTGTGAAGTAAAGAATTTTCCACTTCTCCATGAGAAATTTGGATTCATTTTGATCCTATGTGAAATTTGACCAAATTTGAGCTATTTTTGGTGGGTTTTGGACCATTTTTGGTGCATTTTAAGATTTTTCTATGAATTTTTCTATGGCCATCCTAGGATGGGATGGTGGTATGTTTCATGATCATCCTAGGGTGAGAAAACCAGCCAATCAGCCACCTAGATCACCCCAATATGGTTAGGGCCCTATGAGGGTTATTTAAGCCAAACATGGGTCATTTGGGCTCATTTGTGCATTTGCAACTTTGTAGCTTGAGAGGTGAGGAGGAGGAGAAATATTATGAGTAGTGGAGAACTACAAAAATATTCCTACAATAACCATTATCCAATGTTCAAACTCATCCACCGACGGAGCCGATGCAAGATGGGTAAGAATTTAAATTTCTTACTGCACTATGCTTGAAATTGAAATTGAAATTATGGTTTATTTTTGCTTTTTAATAGGGCACACTAAATTCTTGGTAATTAAAACTTATTAGGGATACCCTATAATTTTTTATAATTTTTTTTGTATTTTTATGTGATTTTATTGCCCTTTAGGGCTTTAATTTGTTATTATTTACCTATTTTTGAGGGCCTAGAAGGCCCAATTTTGCCTAGTTTGGGGGTCGTCTTGGGGTGGGAAAACCAGCCTGAGCTGTTTAGGGGTCGTCCCAGGGTGGGATGGTCATAAATTTGGAGGCCTTCCTAGGGTGGGACGACCAAAAAATTTCCTAAGAAAGGGCTCTTTTTTTGTCTTTTTTGAGTGTTTTTGGGGTATTTTGAAGCCTATTTGGAGCCTATTTTTGACCAAATTGTCTTTGCCAGGTGGTGAAGAGTCGGTGTCATGTTACAACACTATTTTATACCAAAAGAGAGTTATTTAATTATGTGTAATGGGAGTGGCTTGATACCGTTGGCCTCAAGAAGGTGACATGGTTAGAGCCTATGTCAAAACCATGCTTACTTGACGGTGCTTATTGACCTATGGGACCCATGCACCAAAATCTTACACCTGCTAACAAGGGAGATGATGGTGACACTAGAGGATGTCTACCAGATATTATGCATTCTAATAGAGGGATGGCCAATTAAATCTACTCACCAGGACCGAAGAGACACAGTTATGGAGAGGTACTTTGGTAGGGTTGTGGAGGAGGTGATAGGGGGCTCTTACAGTGGGGGTGTACTTGTGGTGAATTGGTATGAGGCTAGGTTACTGGGTGTAAGGCACATGTTGCTAATGAAATTGATATCTAATATGCTTCTACCAGACTCATTAGGTGCCAGGTTTCCCTGGAACCTTTTGGAGTCGGTGTTTACTCTGGTAGGGTGCACTGTGGAGTGGCCACTAGTTATGAAATGGGGGATGACACTACTGGTATAGTTGTATGATGAGCTATATGAGATTTGATCCTAGGGGTGGAAGTGATTTGGGTGCAAATTTCTACTATAGGTTTGGGGATGGTAGAATATAGTGGTGGATAGGTCGTAGGGGCTACCATGGATGACATGGACAAAGCTGGAGGACTAATAGATTGGCTATGGGATCCTATGGTAGGGGGCTCAGGAAGCAGGATGGAGTCAACACTAGGTAGGTTATGTAGGTCATTATGCCCAATATTTTGTAGTACTCAGAGTAGCTGATATGGTCTAAAGACCCTACAGGGATTGTCCAGCATGGGCTAAGGTTGAGGTGTAGCTTCATTGAGTGAGGCAAGGGAGATGGATTGTTGGCCGAAATAAGATAAAGTAGGAGTTATTTCCATATGTTTAGGTTATGTGATATTTTAGGCTACAAAAGGGGTTACCCAATGAGCTAGTGGCTTACCAACATCGTAGGGATGAGAGGATACTGAGGTGGCCAATGGTGGAGGTGGTTAGTAGGGATGCAGATCTTGTAGTAGATATTCTAGATGTGGATGATGCTAGGACTACAGAGGAGTATGACTCTTGGTGGGTGACTTACCATTGGTGAGGAGAAGGGCCACTGGGGTTGTAGTAGGGGTAGTAGAGGAGGCTCATCAGGAGGTTCCTAATGAGGACCAGGTCAAGATAGACAAGTGGCATGAGCATGGGTGCATGGCAGATGAGCAAGTAGATCTCTTGGACTTGGGAGATCAAGGTGAATTTTGGGATGATGATACTAAGGATCAGGGGATGTAGGCACAACAGGTGGCATCGAGTGACATAGAGACTGAACTGTAGGAGGATCTGATCAAGGTTAGGTAGGAGAGAGATCTCATTCGAATATAGGTACAAGATGCTCAGGCTAAGATAGTAGCTTTAAGAGTATATTTGCAATCTTGGAGCCTGATGTGGGAGGGATACAATAGTGAGGATGTGGCTAGGCTATAGGCAGAGGTGAAATGCCTCCATTCCATAGTGGAGACTTACCAGGTGCAAATCAAAAGGGATAGACTATTGCATAACTTTATTATCATTAATATAAACCATTCACCAATATGTAGAAATATCAAATCATTCATCCACAATACATTATCCACAATAACAATCCACAAATGAGAGAGAGATAGATAATACCCTTAAGGTAGAGAAACACCAATAATAATCCTTAAGGAAGGAATAACTCCACAAGATCTCCCAAGGTGAGAGGCCACTTTGTGGGCATATATGATTACATAATAATATTCTCCAATGATTATTACAATAACAAATATCTCTTATTTATATATCCTTATTCTTATTCTACTTTGGGGAGCCTACTACTAATATAATATTATATTATAATATAATATAATATTATATTATAATATAATATAATATTATAATACAATCAATCTTGAGTTATGTGTGGCCCATGCCAACCCTTATACAATATAATAATATATCCCCAAATATCTATTCCTAGCTACCCTACCATGCCACCCTCCTTACAAATGTTTCATCCTTGAAACATATGAAGAAACATGATAATATGATTTGCTAAGCAATGCTAGCAACTGGTACCAATCTTGATCATCCTTCCAAACAAAGAGAAACATGTTGATGCTGGTATGCCATTTTGTTACTTGAGTATCCAAATATACTTTGTTGGCTCCATGCTTTTGTTGCTATATTTTGATAACTTGAATGATAGGTCCACTTGTTCCTTGATGTTGATGAACTGCTCTGAAAACTAGGATTACTATGCTTTCTTTTCCAAACTTTGCCATAGTTGGTGCCCTTATGATTCCATGTGGAACCATAATATTGTTGTATTGAACCATACCTCCAATATTATTACTGCTCATGGTGGTGTGGATGGCGATATGGTGTAACCTGAACTTGATGTTATACCTTCTTTGACTTTCCAACATTTGGATCCATTGCTTTAAATTCTACTACACACTATTCTTTCATGTTTTCTTTGTTTGGTGTGTCCTTGTGCTCTTCTATCAAAGCTTCCTTGGACTTTGTTACTATTATTTCCATTGAATCAGTTGCTGCTAAATCTTCCATGGACTTTATTGCTGCTAATGCCTTCTTGTATTCTGTTTTAGGTTCAATTTGTTTCTCTGCAACCACTTCTTGATTTTCCTTGTATCCTTCCTCCTTAGCCTGAGAAATATCCTGCAACGTTATCTTCTTTTTCCTATATCATAACTTCATAAACTTCTTTTTCACATTAATTTTAACAGTACCCAAAGAATCTAACCAAGGATAACCAAGAATAATATCCTCATCATCCATATCAATAACATAGAAATATGAATGTAAAACATATTTATCCATGGCGATCTTTAAATCTTCAAAAATTTGAACATGCTCACCCTATAGCTATATATCCTTAATTTTTGTTGCTTGAACTTGTAACTTCTTAGCCAAAGCAATATTAATAAAATTATATCTGCTACTAGGATCAATGGAAATAATAACTTGTTCCTTTTGAATGCTTCCATGAACCTGCAAAATAGAACTTTTAATTGATTTAAAAAAAAATCCAATGATGTGACTTCATTCTTCTCATTATCTTCCTTAACATTTTCCTCTTTCTCCTTCTTGAGTAATTTTATTTCTTTTTCATAGTCTTCATTTTGTTTCTTGAAAACTTCCCATTCTCCTTTTATTTCATTCTGCTCATTTTGAATTCCCTATAGTTTATTTTCAAGGTCTTTGATGACATCCAACATGCTATCTATCTTTTTATCCCTTCCTTCAAGTTTTCTCTTACAAATATCTAACTTTATTTGTAATTGAATAGGTACCCATGTGCTCAAGAATTTTGGTTCAATTTTATCCCAAGTACGCAAGAATTGAAACTCTTTTATCCATTGTAAAGCTTTCCCCATAAACAAAATATGATAGCCATATTGTAACCTTCTTTCACTAACTTGAGATTTTACTATTTTCAACCACTCTCTCACATAAATATAATTTTCTCCATTAAACATTTCCACTCTCACATCAATATCATTTTCTCCATTAAAATTTTCCAATGACATAGTTGATGCCCTAATGCAACTAGGGTTTTTTGACAATATATATCATGCCCTAATGCAAACTAGGGTTTTATGGAAATAAATATCTTCCCACTAATTTGAAGCTAAAAATATACATAGACAAATAGATCTGCAATTTTTCTTCCAAACAAAATAAAGTGCAACTGATTTGCTTACCCGAACTAAACAAATTTTATCTTTTAAAAAATTTGCAATTTGAAATTTCATCACCTCCCTTGTTCTAGACAACTGAATTTATAAGGTTGTATCTCCATAAATACTACTAATATTCCTTTATATGACCATTCATTTTAAAGCTCTTCAAATTCTGCACAAATTCTGCACAAACTGATCCAAGAATCACATGAATCAGATAAAATCTCACAGAGATATGGCTTCTGAAAGATGAGACATTTTTTCAAAAAAATCTGTGAAATTCGTCGCTATCCTTATTTTGTATGACTAACTTCAAAAGGTTGTATCTCCATAAATACTGATTAGATTCCTTCATATGACCACTCATTTTAAATATCTTCAAATTCTACACAATTTGATCCAAGAATCACTTGAATCGGATAAAATTGCACAAAGATATGACTCCTAAAATATGAGACATTTTTCCAAAAACAATTTGCCCTAATTTTGCAATTTCACAAAAATCCCCACTTTGCCAAAATAATTGCTTTGATACAACTTGTTGCATAAATTTATTATTATTATCATAGACCATTCAAAAATATGTAGAAATATCAAATCATTCATCCATAATAACAATACACAAATGAGAGAGAGATAGATAATATCGTTAAAGTAGGGAAACACCAATAATAATCCTTAAGGAAGGAATAACTCCACAAGATATCCCAAGGTGAGAGGCCACTTCATGGGTATAGATGATTACATAAGACTAGCTTAGATATAAAGGATATATATCTAAAAACATCGAGAGTTATCAATCTCAAGGTGCCTATCTCATTTCTTGGGGGTGTGATCTCCAAGATAGGTGCCTCAGGATTGATAACTCTCGACGTTTTTAGATATATATCCTTTATATCTAAGATAGTTTAAATGTTTGCAACGGTTGGTTAGTCAGCTATTTTAGTTTAAATATTTTATATGTTTTTGTTAATGTCGGCTTTTTAATAAAAAAAAAATTGTTTATGGCGTGACATGTATGACCTCTTTGCCTCCCACCCCCCTATTGCTATTATAGGAATGCCTCTCGACGTAATTATTCTCCAATAATGATTACAATAACAAATATCTCTTCTTTATATATCCTTATTCTTATTCTACTTTAGGGAGCCTACTACTAATATAATATTATATTATAATATAGTATAATATTATAATACAATCAACCTTGGGTTATGTGTGGCCCATGCCAACCCTTATACAATATAATAATATATCCCCAAATATCTATTCCTAGGTACCCTACCATAGACCTACATATATGAGCTAGAGAACGATGTGGTGCGCCTTGGAGGGCACCTACTAGATGATTTAGCTATGAGTAGATCACACCAGAGTCGATAGAGTGGGAGAGGATAGTTGTCAGCTAGGATGGAGATGCCTAGATCTAGATGGCAGGCTGACAAGGTAGGTGGTAGTAGGCATGGGAGTTCACATCAGACTCTAACTACAGGTGGGAGTGTGAGTCGTAGTACCGATCCTGTGTGACCATGTCATTGAGACTCTGATGGCTATTTTTGTATTTTTGGATGTTTTAGCCTTTGTGAAGTCCGAGGACTCACTTTATTGTAGTCGACGGGCAATATGATGTATCTTTTTACCCCATACATATATATGATATTTTATGTGGTTTATTATCATGTGTTGCCTCATTGCCTTATGAGATGTATGCAATAAGTTTATTTACTTTATGATGTGATCATGTATGCATATGTTGTGACTTTATTTTATGTGATGATATGTATTTGTATGGATGCATATGGATATGGATTATTTATTGATTAAGATGATGAAATGTATATACTGGATGACACACTATGTTAGCACCATAGACTATATAGAATTCATCAATTCATGTGTAATGTTGTCATGAGGCTATGTAATGTATTTGTGATTTATGTAGAATGACCTATATGTGATAAAATAGAATGAATAATAGGATGTCATAGGATGTCTATGAGGTTTTCATGAGACTCAAACACTCTAGTCAACTAGTCAAAATTATATACTAACCATGCAAGAATTTTTGACAAGGTATGAATCTGCTAGGATGACCAAGATACTCAATATCCATGTGTGTGCAAGTGAGTTCATTTTGTGATAAGTATAAGATTACGCTCGTGTCAAATGGGATTACACAGCCCATCTGTACTGAAGATCACTGCATGAGTAGCATGATCCTAGGTTTTGTACTTAGTTGGATTAGATCACTAGGTAGTATATGCTACCAAAAGCTATCTCATCCACATACAAACATTGGTCTACACACACGCAAAAGCTGATGTGACAGACATATCATCATGCGTAAGGATACTACCATTTCCAAGTAGGCTGTCCACCAAACCTGTAATGAGGATCACCTTATGGTTTTTTGAATGCTGAGAATTCCAGGGATTCAAGTTCAATACTCCCTTCTTTTCTTTTATTTGAATTCAAGGATATTTGCTCGTGTAGTGATGATAATCACTATTTATTTTGTATTTTATTTTCTTTGAGCAAGGTATTTGGGGAGTGGTGATAACCACTATTTATTTTGCTTTTTTTTTTTTTTTTTTGGGATTTTGATTTGGAATTTTGCTTTTGGTATTTTGATTTTTTTGATATTGGTGAGAACCACTTGTTGAATTTGGGGAATTGGGTAAGGAGGAGCTTGTCCTTTTGCCAATTCTCAGTATTCTTGAACCATCCACACAGGGGGATGAGTAGGATAGACTTTTCACTTAAGGTAACCTAGACCACTTTGTAGGTTTCATATTTCCTTGTGAAAAACTTGGATTATTAGTATGAAAATGTATTGGGGTTTTGAAATATACAAGGTATACTCTAAGCAAGAGTCTACCTCCTAAAAATCAGGATAGCTTTATACAAAATCTGAAAAGAAAACTAGAGATGGCTGAGTGATCGAAAACCCTAATGACATTCTAAAAAAAATGGCTAGGTGAAGGGAATGGACACACATAAAAATATGGAAGATGTAGATGGAAATGATAAGTGAAATGTGGAATGATGTGAATGATGACTTGAGCAACATTGATCTTGAATGATGACTAATGTACAGTCTCAGTGCTAGACACATATGAGCAACTCCAAGATGCAAAGTGCAATGATGAGTATGTCTAATGCAATTGATTATCTAATGCAATGGTATGCAATGCAATGTAATGCAACATTTTTGTATTTTTGATGTTTTTATAATTTTTTTGGATTTTTGATATTTTTATGTTGTTTTTGATTTTTTGGTTGATATATATGTATGTACATGTGACCAATGGGCTTACTAGATGCCATTGGGGCTTTTTATATTTCCAAAGGGATTATGGATGCCTTTTTTATTTTTTAGGTTTGACCAAGGGAGTTGTAGACACCCTTGGCACCTTTTGGGATGACCTAGATGGTCATAGATCACCTAGGAGCATTTTGGGTTGACCAAGCGGGTTGTAGACATCCTTGGAGTATTTTGGGGTGACCAAGATGGTCATGGACCACCTAGGAGTGTTTTGGGTTGACCACGAAGGTTGTAGACACCCTTGGATCATTTTGGAGTGACCTAGATGGTCATAGATCCCCTAGGATCATTTTGGATTGACCAAGTAGGTTATAGACACCCTTGGAATATTTTGGGATGACCTAGATAGTCATAGACCACCTAGGAGCATTTTGGGTTGACCAATAGGGTTGTAGACACCCTTGGAGCATTTTGGGGTGACCTAGATGGTCATAGACTACCTAGGAGAATTTTGGGTTGACCAAGCAGGTTGTAGACATCCTTGGAGTATTTTAAGGTGACCTAGACAGTTGTAGACCACCTAGGATAATTTTGGGTTGACCAAGCAAGTTGTAGACACCCTTGGAGCCTTTTGGGGTGACCTATATGGTCATAGACTACCTAGGAGTATTTTTGGTTGACCAAGAGGGTTGTAGATACCTTGGAGTATTTTGGAATGACCTAGATGGTCATAGACCACCTAGGAGCATTTTGGGTTGACCAAGCAGGTTGTAGACATCCTTAGAGCATTTTGGGGTGACCTAGATGGTCGTAGACTGATTAGGAGTATTTTGGAGTGACCAAGTGGGTTGTAGACACCCCTGGAGCCTTTTGGGATGACCTACAACACTCTAGGTATGGAAATTCTACAAATGTAGGATGTTCAAGGGTTCAAAATCCTTGATTACCTCAAGGGATGCTAGGCGATAAGTTTCGGGTCTGATCTGACTAGTGATGACAAAGGGACCTAACCAGTTTGCCATAAACTTGTCTCGCAGATGGGGCAACAAATTAGAATTTTATTGGTTCTCTTTTAGAATGAGGTCACCAACCTAAAAGTCTCTAGGATGGACTTTTATATTGTAGGCTCTCTTAATTTGCTCTTGATAAATGTGTAGGTGCTCAAGAGCATTAATGTGATGTTCATCAAGCAGCATAAGCTGATCTAGGTGATCCTGTCATCATCGATGAACTCTTGCATGGATATGCATAGAAATGGGATTTCTAGATTTAGAGGTATGACTACCTCGGTGCCATACACTAGTAAAAATGGGGTTTCCCCAGTTGGAATCCAAATTTTAGTGCGGCAGGCCCATAGAGCAAGGGGTATTTGCGTGTGCCAATCGATGTGATTTTATTTAACTATTTTCTTCATAATAGTAATCAACATTTTGTTCGATGCCTTTGCTTGCCCATTTTCTTGAGGATAATAGGGCATCAAAAAGTTGTACTGGATATTATACTTTTTTGTCAAAGCATACACATATTTGTTCTTGAACAATGTCCTATTATTGAAAATTATCTTGGATGGAATACCAAAATGATAAATGATATTATGCAATATGAACTCCACTATGCGGGGTCATATTGTAGTGGTAAGGGGAATTGATTCCACCCACTTTGTAAAATACTTAGTAGCCATAATTATAAACATGTGATAGCCCAAGGAGTCATCTAATATTTTTCTGATTAAATCCAACCCCTATTGCGAGAACGGCCAAGCCGATTGGATCGATTGCAAATCTTGAGAAGGTACGTGTGTTAGGTTAGCATGGTGTTGAAACTTCATGCACTTATTAATATATGCACAACAATATCACTCTAAATTTTACCAAAAATAGTCCATGCAAAGAATGCGCTTTGCGATGGCCATGCCACTGAAATGGCCATCGCAAGTATCATCATGTGCTTGGGCCATTGCCTAAACTGACTCTTGATGCTCTAGGTAGAGAAGGAGGATATCTTCGTAGCCTCAATAATACAAAATATCTTCAAGCAAGACATACTTTACCACCTTCCATTTAAATATCCTATTTATGACATGTGACAATCTAGGAGGGAGATTACCAAGCTTTAGATACTCCCTGATTTGTGTGGACCAGTCCTATTATGAGGAAGCATCGATTGCATGAATTGCCTATCCCTATTGAAGTTCCTCTTGAGTAAATGCTTATTGGAAAAGAACCTGTAAGAATAGCATTGAACTGCTATCAAATGGGGTTTGAGGAACAAATACCCCCAAGCTGTATGATTCAAGTGCTCATGAATGTGCAAGAATCTCTCTTGATGAGGTTCAATTTGAATCAAGTGGACCTTTGGTGTGGCTTGAGTACTCTCAAACTCAATCGCAGATTGTGATAGTATTTTTGCTTAAATTGTTGTCATCTCATAAGTAGCGTTCTATGGGATAAAGGACCTGAGGGAGGCCATAGTATCTGCAAAATTATTAGATGATAGAGGGAGTGCCTCGATGTCATACCATTTAAAATTTGCCAGAATTTTATCCACAAGGGCTTTATAGGATTTCAGAATTGGATATTTGCACTGGTGAATCTATTGGAAATTTGAGGCATTTTATGTTGTCATTGATGTCACATGGATCACATTGAGTTTTGGTGGCCAAAATATTTCATAAATAAGCATTTATGATATTTTGGAAAGCATGGCTATTTACAGGGTTTTTGTGAAAACCAAGGCAGGCAAAATAAAAGGTTTTATTTAAAACCATGGATGGCAGATTTGAAATGGGTTTTTCTTAAAACCCAGGTTGGCTTTTCGTTTCATCGAAAAAGGTGCCCCGGTGAAGGAGATAATTAATTTTAAATATTTAAGTTTAAATTTTAATCATTTAAAATTAAAATTAAAATTAATATTTTAATATTGCCGACGTCAAAAAGGAGGAGGCAAATAATATTAAGTCATAGCCGACATCAAAATAAAAATGTGGGCATATATAAATATGCCACTAAAATTTTTATTTTCCCTAAGTCCTCGATGAAGATAATCCGTTCGAAGCGCTAAGGGAGCAGAAGTGTCGTATTCATTCGAAAACCAGCGAAGAGAAGAGGGAACAAAGGTAAGGGAGGTTCCTTACCTATCACCATAGGCGCTTGTGGCCTAGCGGCAAGAGGAAGGTGCGTAAGGTGTTTAAGCACCAACAGATCCGAAGTTCGAATCCCGTCGACGCTGGTTTTTGCAAGGTAAAAAGGGAGAACCTTTTGCGCACGTGGTTTTTGAGGGCAAGTTCGGAGGAAGCAAGAAGGAGGTCTTGCGCTCTTGGTTTCTATGTGAGCGGTTGGCTCACATGGTTGTTGGCACCACGGTTTGAGTGGTGCAGGGGCAATGACAGGGGATCGAATCCTGCTGAGGTTAAAGGCAAGTTATTAATTTTTCCAAATATTTTATTTTTCTAAGGTTGCCCTAGGAGAGATAAGGTTTGTGGTGCATGTTGTGAAAAGGAAATATTTTTGGTGATTTTCCTTTTAGAAGTATATCATATTATATATCGTTGGAAAGCTTATTTCGAGGGCTATTTGATTATTTTTTTTAGAAGGAGAAATAAGGTGTACATAAAGAGATATTTCTATTTTTGTAAAAGGGTTCAAGTGAAGGTTGTTTTGTTCTTTTCAAAGTGTGTTGAGTGTGGCAGATTTTCCAAAGGGGTTTCTTCATCTTCATAAAAGGTATGGGCACATTCTCCTATTGATTGTCTATGGTGGTTGATTTCTGAAATATCATTGGAGGGAAAAGGATTGTTTGTGGTTTCCTTTTCGAAAGTGGTTGATTGAATGCTTCAAGGTTTTCTGAATTGAGAGTTGTGTTTAAACCTTGTTTTATAAGCATAGTTGTTGAAGCCCATTGGTTGTGAAAGAACTTGAGTTAGAAAAGAACATGAGTATCATTGTTATGTGAGATTTGTAATTGAGCATTGTTGGAAACATTTGAGTTGGTTGATACATACTTGGACTAGGGTTGTGTGAGGAAGAATTGTCCCTTGTGGTGATTAGTTGAGATTGAGTTTAGAACATATTGAGTCTCTAACAATTCTCTTTATGGTTCTATAAGACTTGGGTTGAGTTGAGTTGAATAAGCCTAGTCAAGTGATGTGTGAAGTGATTGTTCAAGTCCTATGAAACAAACTATTCCATTATTCTGATTTGAGTTGAGTTGAGATTGAGATTAGAACATATTGAGTCTCTAAAAATTCTCTTTATGCTTCTATGAGTTGAGTTGAGTTGAGATTGAGCCTAGAACATATTGAGTCTCTAACAATTCTCTTTATGCTTCTATGAGTTGATTTGAGTTGAGTTGAGTTGAGATCATTGTGGATCATTGTTGTCATCCATTGAAGAGTACATTGCCATTCATTGTTGAGTTCATATTTGAGCTTTGCCTTGATAGATTTGTGGATGAGATTTGAGTGCTACTTGAGCATGATTGATTGAGCCTTTGAGAAGGCATTTGTGGATAGTTTTGAGAAAGCTTTGTGGATAGTTTTGGGGCATATTTGTGGATAGATTTGTGGATAGTTTTGGGAAAGTTCTTGGTGAGCTTGCTAGAGCAGATTTGGACAAGTTCTTAGTGAGCTTGTTGGAGCAGTTTTGGGCAAGTTCTTGGTGAGCTTGCTAGAGCATATTTGGACAAGTTCTTAGTGAGCTTGTTGGAGCAGTTTTGGGCAAGTTCTTGGTGAGCTTGCTAGAGCATATTTGGACAAGTTCTGTGTGAGCTTGTTATTCAGTTTTGGACAAGTTCTGTGTGAGCTTGTTATTCAGATTTGGACAAGTTCTATGTGAGCTTGTTATTCAGATTTGGACAAGTTCTGTGTGAGCTTGTTATTCATATTTGGACAAGTTCTGTGTGAGCTTGTTATTCATATTTGGACAAGTTTTGTGAACTTGTTATTGCCTAGCTTTGAGCAGATCAAAGAAATCATTGTATTGGATATTTTTGTGTGAAATATTATAAGGAGATCAGCTTGTGGAGTACCCCACATTGGGGGAACCATGTTAAATCTTGTGTCTCAATTATGTGTGGTGACTTGTGCTCTTGCTTACTATTGCTATCTGAGTTATTAATGCACACTGCTATATTTGGTTATTGCAATTAAGGACATTAATTGATATTGATTTGGAAAGAAAGTAAAAAGTGGTCTTATATTGTTCACCCCCCTCTCAGTATAAGCTTGTGTTCTTCAATTGGTATCAGAGCGGGTTCCTTCGGAAAGGCTAACAACTTGAGGGTAGATTCTATAAGAACACAGATGGCTTCATAGAATGGATCATCTACAAATAAGGCTCCATTGTTTGATGGTAACAATTATGCTTTCTGGAGCATGAGGATGAAGAACTACTTGATATCACAAGGATATGAGGTATGGAAAATGGTTGAAAAAGAGTATAGGGTTGAAGGTGATCCCGAGGCAGATAAGACTATCAGGAAATTGGTTGAGATCAATGCAAGAGCAATGAATTGTATTTTGAGTGGGCTTCATGAGACAGATTTTGCAAAATTCATGGTATGTACTTCAGCTAATGAAATGTGGACCAAGTTGCGGAATACTTATGAAGGAGATTCCAAGGTAAAGTTGGAAAAACTACAAACTCATAGAAAAATATTTGAGGAATTGAAAATGGAAGATTCTGAAGATATTGCAAAGTTTTTACTTCGAGTTGATGAAATCACTAACACCATGAGAGGCCTAGGTTTTGAGATGAAAGAATCAGAAGTTACTCAAAAGGTTTTGAGATCACTTCCCATGAAATATGATTCTAAGGTTTCAGCAATAGAAGAGACAATGGATATCAACAAGCTAACAATGGAAGAATTGCAAGGTACTCTCACAACTTATGAGATGAGGGTAAGTAAGCATCAGGTTCCAATAAAAGAGATTGCATTCAAGGCTTCAAAAAAAGAGAAAGAGAAAGTTTCAGAAACAAGTAGAGTTCCAGATAATGATGAGGAAGCTAACTTCATCAAAAGGAATAAGGACTCAAGGAATTTTAGGGATATAAGGAAAGTCAGATGCTACAAGTGTGGTGATCTTGGTCACTATGCATACAAGTGTCCACATGAAGAAAATAATGATGATGAAAAATAGGGTCACAGAAGAAAAGAAGATGGAAAGCATAAGCATGACAAAGATGACAGATTCAAGCAAAACAGGTATGAGAAGAAGAAAATTTTTCGTAAGGCAAAGAAATCTTACTACATTGTAGAAGCAAGTGATAGCTCAGATCATAGTGATAGAGACAAATCAGATGATGAAAAGGAAGAACATTTATTTCTAGGAATAGAAGGTGAAAGAGAACAATGCTTTGTGTGTGGTCAAAGAGATCACAGATCAGGATATTGCAATGGTTTCAGTGATAGTGAAGATGAGATGACACATCAAGGAAATAGGCATGGTCAAAGAAATCTTGAGAGTTTGTTTGCTATAGAAGATTATAATGATCTTAGTGACAGTGAATATGAAGAAGGGTTTTTCTATGGGATAAGAGAAGTAGAAGAAGAACATTCACTCCAAATAGAAGAAGTTAAACAAGAGGATAATATCTCGATTGATCTAAAGGAAGACTTCAATGTTATCCATGAGCAACTACAAGAGGTTAAGGAAAATCTAAAAGAATTGAGATGTTCCATACGTGAGAAGTTTGATCCATCACATGACTCAAAAGGTCAAGATATTTTCACTAAGAAGGAAACATGTATTTCAGAGGCTATAGAGATGGATGCCAATTTGCTACTTGACACAAATGAAGAGAAAGAAGAGGAAGATTCCAAAGCACCAAAGGTCTCATGTTTCAGGTTTGGGGAATCACACTCAAAAGGAAAGGAAGTTTTAAAATATGAAAGCAAGGAAGCACCTAAGATTTGTGAGGAAAGTTCCAAAGTTCCTATGGCTCCAAATATTTAGTTTGGTTCTTGTTTTGAGATAGGTGAATCAAGTTCAAAAGGAAAATAAATTCTTGAAGAGAAAAGCAAGGAAGAAACTAAGGAAGAAGTTTTAGATACTACAAAGAAGGTTCAAGGATGCAATGCACAAGTTGAAAATGATCATAAGGATAATGGTCAAGAAAGGTATGAAGAACCAAGGCATGAACAAAGGGCTTTTCAAGGACATTGTTTTTCTTGTAATGGATTTGGACACAGGGGCTATACACTGCAGGGTCTATGGATCAAAGAAGTTTGATTTTGCTAGAAGAAACTTCAAAGGAAGAAGGTATGGTTTTTAGGGACATTGCTTCTCATGTAACAGGATTGGTCATAAAGCTTTTCAAGTGCAAAGGAAATGAGCAACATGGTTTTGGTTTTAGAGCTACACAATTCAGAAGTCATAATGGTCATGAAAATAGAGCTTCACAATACAGGGTTCAGGAAAGGAATGGATATGGAAATTATTTTAAGAATGAATTCAAGACATGGGCACCATCCAAAGGCTACAATATCAAGTGTTTCAATTGCAATAACTTTGGGCATATTGCAAAATGGTGTAGGACTCAATTCCAAATAGGTTCAAGGCAAGAAGGTCAAACAGGTTCTAGACAAGAAGATCAAGTAATTCATCAAGAGAAGGATATCAAAAAAACATGGAAGGAAGTTGATAGAGGAAATAAACAAAGTGATATGGGAGTAAAAGTACTCCCACCCCAAAATTAATCACCTCAAGAGAGAAGGGGGTGAGGGGGCTAAGCTTAAGAGTCATATATTTTAGCCCCATAGGTGTCCCTTTTGCCATTGATGTCAAAGGGGGAGATATTTGAGTAAGGGGAGAGCATTGAGTTAGGGGGAGCAGCCTCCATAGAGAGTATTGAGTCAGGGGAAGCAACTTTGATTCTCATAGTTGGTTTTTTTAGACTGTGGTGATTTGCATTAGAGGTGTTGCCATCAATGACAAAGGGGGAGATTGTTGGAAATTTGAGGTAATTTGAGGCATTTTATGTTGTCATTGATGTCACATGGATCACATTGAGTTTTGGTGGCCAAAATATTTCATAAATAAGCATTTATGATATTTTGGAAAGCATGGCTATTTATAGGGTTTTTGTGAAAACCAAGGCAGGCAAAATAAAAGGTTTTATTTAAAACCATGGATGGCAGATTTGAAATGGGTTTTTCTTAAAACCTAGGTTGGATTTTTGTTTCATCGAAAAAGGTGCCCCGATGAAGGAGATAATTAATTTTAAATATTTAAGTTTAAATTTTAATCATTTAAAATTAAAATTAAAATTAATATTTTAATATTGCCGACGTCAAAAAGGAGGAGGAAAATAATATTAAGTCATAGCCGACGTCAAAATAAAAAGGTGGGCATATATAAATATGCCACTAAAATTTTTATTTTCCCTAAGTCCTCGATGAAGATAATCCGTTCGAAGCGCTAAGGGAGCAGAAGTGTCGTATTCGTTTGAAAACCAATGAAGAGAAGAGGGAACAAAGGTAAGGGAGGTTCCTTACCTATCACCATAGGCGCTTGTGGCCTAGCGGCAAGAGGAAGGTGCGTAAGGTGTTTAAGCGCCAGTAGATCCGAAGTTCGAATCCCGTCGACGCTGGTTTTTGCAAGGTAAAAAGGGAGAACCTTTTGCGCACGTGGTTTTTGAGGGCAAGTTCGGAGGAAGCAAGAAGGAGGTCTTGCGCTCTTGGTTTCTATGTGAGCGGTTGGCTCACGTGGTTGTTGGCACCATGGTTTGAGTGGTGCAGGGGCAGCGACAAGGGATCGAATCCTACTGAGGTTAAAGGCAAGTTATTAATTTTTCCAAATATTTTATTTTTCTAAGGTTGCCCTAGGAGAGATAAGGTTTGTGGTGCATGTTGTGAAAAGGAAATATTTCTGGTGATTTTCCTTTTAGAAGTATATCATATTATATATCGTTGGAAAGCTTATTTCGAGGGCTATTTGATTATTTTGTTTAGAAGGAGAAATAAGGTGTACATAAAGAGATATTTCTATTTTTGTAAAAGGGTTCAAGTGAAGGTTGTTTTGTTCTTTTCAAAGTGTGTTGAGTGTGGCAGATTTTCCAAAGGGGTTTCTTCATCTTCATAAAAGGTATGGGCACATTCTCCTATTGATTGTCTATGGTGGTTGATTTCTGAAATATCATTGGAGGGAAAAGGATTGTTTGTGGTTTCCTTTTCGAAAGTGGTTGATTGAATGCTTCAAGGTTTTCTGAATTGAGAGTTGTGTTTAAACCTTGTTTTATAAGCATAGTTGTTGAAGCCCATTGGTTGTGAAAGAACTTGAGTTAGAAAATAACATGAGTATCATTGTTATGTGAGATTTGTAATTGAGCATTGTTGGAAACATTTGAGTTGGTTGATACATACTTGGACTAGGGTTGTGTGAGGAAGAATTGTCCCTTGTGGTGATTAGTTGAGATTGAGTTTAGAACATATTGAGTCTCTAACAATTCTCTTTATGGTTCTATAAGACTTGGGTTGAGTTGAGTTGAATAAGCCTAGTCAAGTGATGTGTGAAGTGATTGTTCAAGTCCTATGAAACAAACTATTCCATTATTCTGATTTGAGTTGAGTTGAGATTGAGATTAGAACATATTGAGTCTCTAACAATTCTCTTTATGCTTCTATGAGTTGAGTTGAGATTGAGCCTAGAACATATTGAGTCTCTAAAAATTCTCTTTATGCTTCTATGAGTTGATTTGAGTTGAGTTGAGTTGAGATCATTGTGGATCATTGTTGTCATCCATTGAAGAGTACATTGCCATTCATTGTTGAGTTCATCTTTGAGCTTTGCCTTGATATATTTGTGGATGAGATTTGAGTGCTACTTGAGCATGATTGATTGAGCCTTTGAGAAGGCATTTGTGGATAGTTTTGAGAAAGCTTTGTGGATAGTTTTGGGGTAGATTTGTGGACAGATTTGGGATAGTTTTGGGAAAGTTCTTGGTGAGCTTGCTAGAGCAGATTTGGACAAGTTCTTAGTGAGCTTGTTGGAGCAGTTTTGGGCAAGTTCTTGGTGAGCTTGCTAGAGCAGATTTGGACAAGTTCTTAGTGAGCTTGTTGGAGTAGTTTTGGGCAAGTTCTTGGTGAGCTTGCTAGAGCAGATTTGGACAAGTTTGTGTGAGCTTGTTATTCAGATTTGGACAAGTTCTGTGTGAGCTTGTTATTCAGATTTGGACAAGTTCTGTGTGAGCTTGTTATTGATTTGGAGTTTTTTGTTTGGACAAGTTCTGTGAGCTTGTTATTCAGATTTGGACAAGTTTGTGTGAGCTTGTTATTCACTTTGGACAAGTTCTGTGTGAGCTTGTTATTCAGATTTGGACAAGTTCTGTGTGAACTTGTTATTGCCTAGCTTTGAGCAGATCAAAGAAATCATTGTATTGGATATTTCTGTGTGAAATATTATAAGGAGATCAGCTTGTGGAGTACCCCACATTGGGGGAACCACGTTAAATCTTGTGTCTCAATTGTGTGTGGTGACTTGTGCTCTTGCTTACTACTGCTATCTGAGTTATTAATGCACACTTGCTATATTTGGTTATTGCAATTAAGGACATTAATTGATATTGATTTGGAAAGAAAGTAAAAAGTGGTCTTATACTGTTCACCCCCCTCTCAGTATAAGCTTGTGTTCTTCAAAATCCCTTTGACCTGGTTGATAATGAGCAAGGAGTCACCAAAAATGTTGAGCTTGGTTATTCTCATGGCGATAGTCATTTGAAGACCTATGAGCAAGGCTTCATACTTGGAATTGTTGTTGGTGCACGGGAAATCAAGTTTGAATGATAGGGGTATGGGAGCCCCATGCGGTGTGAAAAACATGATCCCGATGCCACCCCCTTGCTCACACTTGGAGCCATCGAAGAATAGAGTCATATCGACCTGCAACTCAGGCTCATCAGAATCAGGTGATTCTGATATTTGGAAGACTCCATCATCGGGAAGCTCCATGCTAAGAGGTTGATCATCCTAGAGAGGAGCCTCTACGAGTTGATCGATGATGACCTAACCCTTGATTGATTTTTTTTTGATAAATTCTAGGTCAAACTTCGTCAACAACATGATCCATTTTGCCGTGCGACTATTATGATAAGTACGACTCATCATGTATCACAATGGATTCTCTTTTGATACAACATATGTGGTATGGCTAAGCATGTAATGTCATAGCTTCTTGGTGGAAAAGACCACCGCTAGGCATAACTTCTCAATGTATGCATACTTGATCTCATAGCTGACTAGGGTGCGACTAAGGTAGTAAGTAGCCTATTCCTTATGCAATTCATTATTCTGGGCTAACATGGTACCCAATGCAATCTCAGTGGCTGAGATGTATAAGCGGAATGACACTCTTGGTCTAGGCAGAGCCAACACTAGTGGTGAAGCCAGGTATTGTTTGATTGCATCAAAGGCAGCCTGACACTCATCATCCCAATGGAATGTGACCCCCTTGTGCAATAATTTGTTCATGGGTCGACACTTGTCCAATAATTGCGCTATGAAGCATTTGATGGATGCGATCTTACCCTACAGGCTTTGGAGCTTCTTAATGGTAGTTGGGGGAGGCATCTCGAGGATTACCTTGACCTTGTTGGGGTCCACTTTGATGCCTCATTTAGAAACTATAAATCCCAAGAGTTTTCTAGATGTGATGCCAAAGATGCACTTCTTGGGGTTCAGTCTCACGTTATGCTCAATAAGGTGATCAAGGACTTTGTGCAAGACATCGAGATGCTCATGGCATAATAAATATTTAGCCAGTAAGTCATCCATGTAATATTCCAAAATATTATGCATGTAGTCATGGAAGATGTACGTCATGGCATGCTGGTAGGTAGCACCGACATTTTTAAGGCCAAAAGGCATGACCTTATAGCAAAATATTCCCCAAGGTGTTGTGAATATCATTTTGAGCTGGTCCTTCAGATTGATATGAATCTGATTGTACCCAGAGAAACCATCCATGAGGGATAACATTTCATGGCCCACTATGGCATCTACCAGGGCATCAATGCTCGACAAAGGAAAATCATCCTTAGGACTCACTTTGTTTAGGTCTCAAAAATTGGTGCAAATGTGAATCCTCCCATCAAGCTTCTTGATGGGAACCATGTTGGACAACCATGGTGGATAGTCTACAGAAATGACAAACCTAGCATCCAATAACTTTTGTAGCTCATATTTGACCATTAGGGCTACTATGGGATGCATATTTCTTAGCTTTTGCTTAATCGGCTTGGCCTTGGGGTCAAGCATCATATTGTGGGTGACTAGATTTGGATCTAGTCCTGGCATGTCTTTGTAGGACCATGCAAAAGCTTCCTTCTTCTCTATGAGAAGGGCTATGTAATCGGCTTGCTCTTCAGGGGATAGGCTTTCCCCTAACTTGATATACTATGGATTCTTGGGATCTGAGTTGATATCTTTGTCAATCGTAGGCTCGATTGACATATGTGATCCCTCCTCCAACTGGTGAGGAGTAGGGATCAGGTGGATGTCATCATCTGGGTTTAGATCAGCAATTGGAACCTTGGGTTCCTCCTCAGCATGGAAGACATCATGAGTAGGCCTTGGAGAGAAATGAAATGGCTGTAACATCTCATCGCAAGGCCAGTACTTAGAAGGCGATGGGGGTGAATCTCCTTGACCAAAGTCAATTGCCCTCAAGTCAAGGTGCAAAGGCTTCAACGGGTTATTCGGATCTTGCAAGGGCTCAAAAAATTCTATGGAAATCATGTTTATGGATGGATGATTTCCCCTATGTGGTGGGTGGTGTTCATGGACATCAAGATGTCACAAGACTTTTGGAGGTGGTTGCAGTGGAGGTTGAATGATCGGAGGTGGTCGATGCGGCTACGGGTGAGCTTGCTCCTCTAGAGGTAGAAGTTATCACTATATGGGATCATGTAATGGGAACATGCACAAATAGAACTCATCCTCATCATCTAGAGGGATGATTCACGTGTACTCTCCATCAAAGCTATCAGATTCAATCGGTGCGACTCCATAGTCTGACTCATCATCGGATGTCCACTCATAAGGGGACCCTGGATCCTCTTCCTCACTATCATGGGGAAGAGTGCGTGAACCTTCACCTCTCTCATAAGATTGGATGACATCGTGAGGTGGGTCATCATCTCCCAAGGGCATAGGGAAGTAGTCCCCTAGTGAGTAGATGTGATTGGGGTTGGCAAAAGGATCTCATGCAAGCTCATCCCTAAAGTCTAGAGTCATGCGCTCTAAGCTATCTATGAGGATGTCTAGGGGCACAGGCTTGTTGTGTCCCAAACTAGATTTGTCATAAGGTATTTGATACTATGGTTGATAAGGAACTCTGGTGCCTTGCTCATACAGGCCCAACCCATAACCATGCCAATTACAGAGGTGAAGGTACTTCATGGCAAAGTCAGGGTTGGACATGTAGTTGATGTCCTCAAAAAAGGGCTCTTCATCCTCCTCCTACTGTTGGTAAGGCTCGATGCCATAGTCAAGGCCCCCATAGATGAAATTCGTTTGATTAGGGGGAAGACCAAGAGGTACGATAGTGCCTATGGGAAGATGAGGTCGACCCATGTCTTGCATCGACTCTATAGCAAGGGTAGTTGTAACATTCCTAACCATGTACTCTCCTAATCTGGTAGAAGCTAGGTGTACTGTGACCTGAGGCTATGGATAAAAAAGGGATGAGAGTGAGAGTTGGATTGATTCATCATTTGCCTCATGAGGTAGCTCCTCATCCATTGGGCTAGGGGTCTCATTGGTGGAGATGGTGGATATGATCGGAGGGCTCTCATCAATAGGCCTCTTCCCTGTGTCCCTCGGTGGAGGATTCATCGATGATGAAGGCACGTCTGGAAGTGCTAAAGATGAGGATGGTGTGGCATGAGATGATGATGGATTGAATGAAGGTGATGGCGATGGAGTCAAACCTTGGCTAGATTTATTCGGTTGAAAATCTAGATGGGTTGATGGTAAGGTTGACTCAGGGAGTTGCTGCACCATATTGCAGTACTTGAAGGGTTCTAGGTCCATGGGGATGACATGAACTTGCCCTTCATGGGTGTACTTGAGGCATTGGTGAGCAATGGAAGGGACACACTTCATGTCCCTGATCCAAGGTCTACCCAATAAGATATTGTACGCCATCTCACCCTCCAAGATGTGGCACAATGTCGGTATGGTCTTTTGTCCTACCTGGATGGGCAGGACTATTGTGCCAACTATCGAGCATATGGCATCATTAAATGCTCGAAGGGTGTAGGTAGATGCAACAATATGGGATGTTGGGAGCTTCAAATGTTTGAGAGCTATTGTAGTGATGATGTTGCTAGAAGACCCAGTGTCTATCAACACTCTCTTGTATGGCATCCCATTTACACATGCGATGATGTGCAAGGGAGGATCCACCATATCATTTGGAACCGATTTAAGTTCATCTTCTCAAAAGGTAATCATCGGTTCCATGCATTGCCACACATGCCCCACAAAATTGTTGAAGGAGTTAGACTCCTGGGGCTGTAGCTCTATTGCCTTAAGGATCTCCATCAAGGCTTCTCTATGAGGTGGTGATTGTTGAATGAGCTCATAGATGGAGAGTCAGGTTGATGTCATTCTTAGGCTCTGAGTGAGCTTGCTCTTAATTGTGACCACAGGCCTAGGTGGGAGGCTCGACACAAGAGGTGGTAAAGGCTATGATATCGAAGGAACATCACTTTGAGCCATAGGTGGTGCGACTAGACTTGGGTACCACCTATTCCTCATTACAATGCTGATCATGCCGACATACCCTTGCTGAGGGGGTGCATGATGAACCTCATTTACCTGGGGCACTGGCTTGGCCTGCTCTGCATGGGCAGGCAAGGGGTCTTTAAAGACCTCCATCTGTTGGTTGTTTGGTGTGATAGGGTTGTCTACCTGAAGGGTGTTCCTATCGATCATGTCTTGCACCACATGCTTGAACTTATAGCACATTTGCACGTCATGCCCATTTTGCCTATGAAACTTGCAATATAGGTCTTCTTTGTATCCTTTGGGCTTAGGTGCATTTGGGTCGATAGGTCGACTCTCAGGCAGATTGATCGAATTAGCTACTAAGAGGTGCTCAAACAATGAGTCCATAGACTCTGCAATGGGTGTGAACTATCACTTGGGGTGACGCTATTGATTTTTCCCTTGACTATTCTGGTTGTCCTTGGCATAGTTCCCAGGTGTGGCTTGATAATTAGGCTTTTGAGGTGGCATTGCTTGCGCTGGCCCTAGGACACTAATGGCAACCTGATTCACTACTATTGGCTTAGGCTGCACTAGGGTATTCTTAGCATTCTTGTTCCACTCCTTCTTGAGGCTTCACAATCTCTCCCTCTTGAATCTTGATGTCTTCAATGGTCCTAGCCTATGCTAGGGCATCTTCAAGAGTCGGATATTGTTGCAGCTACAACAACAAGGAGATCGGCTTTAGGCAGCTCTTGGAAAACATCTGAGTCAACTCCGACATGGGGAGTAGATAAGGCAGCTTGGTGAGCAAGGCTCACCACCTATTGCCATAATTTTCTATTGACTCATCGTCATATTGTTTCAACCTAGCTAGATCAGCCAACGTCACCTTCCTCTTGGTATTGAAGGTGAAGCATTCTAGGAACACATCTACAAGTTGATCCAAATTGTGGATGCTATGCTTTGGGAGTTGGGTAAACCACTCCGTGGTAGGGCTAGAGAGGGTAGTCATGAATGTCCACAAAAGCAAAGCATCATTATCCTGAATGCCAAAGCATTGACTCAGGAATTTGGTGACATGTTCCTGCACATCTTCCTCTCCCTTAAAGGTAGCCAATTGAGGTAACTTAAATTGCTCTAGATAGGGAGGGGTAGGAACCGAAGGATGAAGGGGTTGACTACGTAACTAGCGCAAAGTGGGATTTTGAGATCCAGACCTAGAGGTCTTGTTCTCTACTGACTCTAGGTACTCTAGCAATGCTCGATATGCATCTGAGGATTTAATCTCCTCATCCTTGCTCCTATCCTATGGTGGAGGTCGAGGATCCTCCAACCTATTGTGGGGTGGTGGCATGTCACCCCCTACCTTGGTAAGGCATTTCCAAATACTCTACCTCTAGCTCATGCTTAGTGTAAGCCCCATAGGGCATCTCTCGAGCCGGTCTATAAAGAGGGGTATCTACCCATTGTGGGTGCCCTATGTTTGGCCTGGGAGGCAAGTCTCGATCTGGCCTAGGAGGTCATGGAGGCAACATTGGATAAGGTCTAGGAGACCTATCTCGAATGAGCATGGGTTGCCTCGGGTGGACTTCCTACCTATGTGTCTTAGGGGTAGGAACCCTCTCTCATAAAGTTTTTTGGAATAGCTCATTGGTCTGCCATTCGATTCTTTCTTTCTCAAGCTGATGCAAGTGGTCTAGTTGCTCTTTGTCTCATCGAAGCTGCTTGAACTATGCTTGGCATTCTACATATCTTGCAACTACTTGATTGATCTATTCTACTATGCGGGGCCTAGGAGGCCTAGGAGTCTCACCCTGAGGCCGACCTCATTCAAGATAATCTATGATATCTATCATGTGCTTCCCTCGATCGAGGGCCATCACATTGACTTGAGGTTCGGGCCTGAGCATATGCTCATTGTACTCAATGGGTACAGAGGCACATCATGCATGCATGGTATACTACTCTTGAGGATAATCAGGGATTTCCTCATGCCTTCCTTCATGGATGAGGAAGGGAAGGGTGGAGTTAGCTCACCCCAAGCGATGAGTATCATACCCATCAGGTTGCCTAAGCTACTGGACCCTATCAGGGTGATGTAGAGGTAAGGTTGGATCAACCTACTCTACCCAATGTGTGAAGTCATGCTCTGGCCTATGAATAGGCATGTCAGACCTAATAGGTATGTGGATGCATGGCACCACTCTATCTACTTGCACCTCAGTGCATTGTTGCCTTTCATCAAAGAAGGCATGTGATGTGTCTAAATACTGGGAACACTCTCCCAGGTAAGGTCCATCACCCATAGGGGTGTCCCGCATAGGGCTCCCTTGTAGGTGTGGTTCATGTCCCACTATTCTGGGACTGGGGTGAGTAGAGGCTCACCAAGGAGGTATGACCAAGTCCTTGGGGCTATAGCAGAGATGACTCATGTCTCCTAGTCCACTCTCCATAGCTTTCGCCCATGATTGGGCTTGGCTATGGGTGCACACCATTGTAACTCTCTACCAAACCCTAGATGATTATCTCCTTTACAAATTCTTAATGAAATAACACACAAGAAAGGAAACACTCAATAAGATAGATGATTATCTCTTTTAAGTTTTAGATGTGAATCCCTAAACTATTTTGTGTGTTTCAGATGTGTTGTTTGTAAAGGATGACCTTGTGTCACATGTTTGAAATCTTGTTGGATGATAATCTTATGTTTAATTGGATTTCACCTATATACTCATAGCTCGACAACCTAGTGATGAACTCCAGGTCATGTTATCCCACCTATAATGTGTGGTGATGAGGTCCACACATGGCCAGGGAGCACAGGTCCTACCAGTTCCTCACCCAGTTCACCCATAGTCTGCGATATACCTCTCCAAAGAGAGATACGTGCTATAACCCATGGGCTATGATGGATCTTGGAACCGGCCTTGGCAAAGAACAAGGTTCATGGGATTTGAGACAATGGGTGGAGATGAAAGCCACCTCATTGAACTCTACTAGTGGATGGTGATGAAATCCACCTCACTAGCATTTAAGTGAATCATGGTGTGTGTGGTTCCTTTTAATCCAAAGAAAGTAAACAATGAAGCATTCGATGATCATTCACTAAATGCATGCAAAAGTATATTTTACTTTCAGAAGAATCTAGATAAAAGGAAACCTATAAAATGCAAACCCTAAATGATGGCCTACCCATTAGGTAGCCTACATGCAAGCAAACCATACAAGGGCATCATAACTTAACTTATTTTTTATTTTTCTTATTTTTTTGTTATTTTTGCATTTATAAGAAAATGAAACTATCTTTCTACCTTCCTAGAAAACAAATCATGCAAGAAAAACCAAATTTCAGCTAATTCTGACTATGTAGCAGAAAATAGAAAGTTTAGGTACCTACCTTATCACCCGAGGAACCTACTATTTCTAGCATCTGAGTAGAAAATGCTCTATTTTGTGGCCATCCTAGGGTGGGATGGCTACTATTTATGGCCATCCTAGGGTGGGATGGTCATGTGGCCATCCCAGGGTGAGCTAAGGAGCAATCCAGAGGTCATTTCAGGCCAGAATGGCCAGTACCTACAATAAAAAACAAGCAAAATCTGAGGTCAAACCTTCATAAAAGCAATAGGGATAGGGTCCCACCATGATCACCACTAAATTAGGGGAAAAATGGTGCACCTAATGAAGAGAAAAATATGTATCTATCTCCTATGTCTCATGAGCATCAAATCGGAAGCATGCAAGTAAAATGGAAGAGATACCAAATAGCAAGAAATGAAGTAAAGAGAGTCTAATTTCTTATTAATTTGGTGGATCAAATCCAAGGTTACATAGATGTCCCCTTGAGGGCTCAAATATGATACAATTGTTACAAATTGGGTGCCCAAGGATCAAAATCCTTCAAGTAACTCGGGTGCACTTCCAGTGTCTTTCCTCGTACCCACAATCGAGGTGGGCGGGCTAATGCTGCCACCACTTGTATATTTGATCTTGAGGTCTTGTGATCCTTCCTAATGCACTGTAGAAACCTGCACCTACACACAAGGAAATCAGAAATTTCAAATAGCAAGTGTGTATGATGAAAAACATGCAATCCCCACAGGCATTAAAAGACTAGTAATGAGAATATGCATGGATATTATACCAAATCAACTCCAAATGACTTGAAATTTCAGAGGGATGTAAAATAGATGGTTTTGGGAAGATATCACCAAAAATAGAACCAAAATTGTGTCCGATGGCATGTCGCATTCATAGTGCCTATTTCCAACCTACAAAACCCAAAGCAAGCAATTTCTGAACCAAAACATATCCAAATAAAATGAAACTTGGATAGTATGCATAAAATATTATTTTAAGAGAACCCATATGGTCATATTTGCAAAATAAATAATATTTTTAGGTGCTTCTCTAGATGACCTCCGTAGACCTGCATAAGACCCTACAAAACACTAAAAATATGATATCTCGCTCAATATAGCTCCAAAATGCATGAAATTTGGATAGTAGCATCATATGATAATATAGAATATAAATAAAAAATAATAGTAAATAAATAATGCATATATAAGCCACCATCCTGGGGTGGGATGGTTGGGACTATCACAAACTAGGGACCATCCTGGGGTGGGATGACCACTAGTTCTGCACTTATTTTATCACCAATTCCTCTATGAATTGGTTAGGGACCTCCTAAATAGTGTTTTCATCAAATTTTGTGGTAAAAATCACTCATATGGTTTAGTTTTGGAATCAAATCGCACCTCCTAGTTCACTCACAAACCTCCTTCGCTAGGTAGAGATTCCGAGGGAAAAGGGGCACAAAATGGTGAGGGGAAATATTGGTAGCACTCCATTGCTATGTCTCAAAACTCCTCTCTATATTTTGTGTGGAAAATTAATCCACTTTATAGCCAAAGGAGGCCTTTGGGCAAAAAGGCATGCGAGGGCATGCAGGGCAAGAGGTGCCAATTGGCCACTAGGGTGGCATGCATTGGAGGGGGAAGAGAATCTCCCTATTTGGCCTCTTACATGTAGCATGTCATGGGATTATATGCCCTCAGGCCTTGCATGGCTGAATAGGTAGGGCAAATGGCAATTTTTGGGTACCATTTATCCATATTTGACTTTTTGGAAGTCAAACCTTGTGGTCGTCCCACCCCAGGATGGCTAGTTTGTGACCATCCTGGGGTAGGACGACCACAAACTGTGACCATCCTAGGGTGGGACGGTCATGCCTATATGGCCCAAAAGCTCCCAAAAGTGGGGTAGGGCCTCCCAAGAGTGGTTAGGACCACTAGTAAACCTCTGAGGGTTGCCCAAGGGGGCCATATGGTGTCAATTAACTAGTGCTTGTGATTGCCTAATCGGATTGACCAGATTTTAGTGTCTACACCTTGAAAGTGAAAGCATCAAAGATGCTTTTTCTCATGCCCAAATAATTTTTTTATTAGAGAAATAAATACTTCAAATTTAGGCACAAGAGAGATTTTTTCAATTTGGATGATTGATTAGCTGATTGATGAAGGAATTGGAAAACTTGAAGATTAACATTGTGTTCAAAATTGGGTATTTGCATGTGCCCATTCTTGATGCATTTATATATAATGAATGTGTAAAAAACTAATATAGATAACTCAATTTTGAGAAAGGAATATTTGTTATCACTTATGGTTAGTGATGCAAGATGATTGATGTGATTGTTTGCTTAAGGGTGATGTTAAATTTTTTGTTTTAGGTAGCATTAAATGATGTCATGCCCTTGTGTGCTCCCTCAAGATTTAAAGAGAAAATAAAGTTGGATTGAAGAAACTTGACTTGATTATGATCCACACTAGTGCAATGATGAAAAAAAAGGATAAATAATAAAAAATAGTTGGGAGCCCTCAAGGATAAAAGGAATAGAGTGAAAGGAGGAAAAAGAGAGCTCTAGAGCAATAAAGTGACCATATATTTGATATTTAAAGAAGCATGTCCACTACTTTGAGAAAACTAAATGAGTCCACACATAGCAAAAGAAGAAGTAGCACTTGTAAGTATAAAAAACCTAAATTTTTCATGTATTTTAGCCTAAAAAATCATAACCAAAGAAAGGCATGGTGCTTTTGTGTAGCACTAGTGTCATTGCATCTCAATGACACTTTTGCCATGATGGCACTTTCACACTCAGACAATGCTTATGTGCCTACATAGTATTTTGTAGATTATAGATATCTCTTTGCTAATTTTTAGCTTGATAGAGCTTGTGGCTTTGTGTGTGTGTAATTGAGGCTACAAAATTAGACTATAGGGATAAAGAGACCACATGCATGTGAGACCATTTAGGATCTCTTTGGACTTGTGGATCATGCACTTCTAGTAGTAGTAGGGCCATACTACTTAGCCATCATATCAAAGGTGGGATTTTATTAGGTGTTGCTAAAGGTGTTGGTAGAGAGATGATATTAAAAAACAAATACTTCCGTGCTACTAATGGGTGAGATGACAATATCATTAGAAGATGTTTGGAGTATCCTTAGACTATGAGGCAAGTTATATGAGTGATGAGACCATGGGAAAATGGTTGATCCACTACTTTGACCAAGTACTCTATGCATTCAATGTAATATAGGGGTACCAAGAGGTATAGTATGGCAAAAATGGTTCACTAGGGAGAGGGGATTCATTGGATATCCATAACTAGACTCTTATATATAGGTGGGCCTAGATGATCTAATCATTTTAAATTAGGGGTAAGATGTTCATGATGTTACCTAGGATTACTAGATTTGGTACCAAACCATCCTACTAAGGAGGCTCATAGTGCCAATGTTGTAGCCTATAGAGTAGTGATGAGGCCAAGCAAGGGTAGACTAGGAGGATAAAAAGTAGAGAGATACATAGGGACAAGCAACAATAACAACTTCAATAATAGGACCTCCACTACTTGCCTTATCAATAAGAATGATTGGTGAGGCAAGACTGAGTAGGTATCCTTAGTCATACATTAAGGTAGAGCAATATGGCTTGGTGAGGTAGGTGGAGAGCTTAGAGGTAACTTTTATGGGGATGATGGTGGAGAGAGATCAACTAGCAACACAAGTTATCATGACGTAGCAGACCATCCAAAGTTTGACTACGTAGGATGTAGTGATAATGAAAGTTATTGTGGAAACATAAGAAGATAGAGGGTGTCAAGTGGTGTAAAAACTACTATATTAGTTGGCCCAAGCATGAGGGATCTAGTGGTAGAGAGCATGTTGTCACATCACTATAGGGTGGTGTATCACACAACCATCCCAATCGATAGGTGCTTGTCATTGATAAGAATGAGATCACAGATCCACTTGAGGTCTATGAATCATCAATCATAGTGATAAGTATGGAGACCACCACTTATAAGATGGGAGGAGGAGCCATGGGAGAACTAGACATGGGATCCTAGAGCTAGTTTATAGAGTTGATTATCCTATGATTTTAGGAGTATAATGACACACTATGATGATTTTTGATTGTATGTATATCATGATCATAATGTACATACACTTTTGAATTATTAATATATATTATTATTGTTTATGGGTTATGATGATGTTAGGATGTGATTTAATTGCTTTATGTTATTTAGTGTTTTATTTTTAATGATTTGATTAGGATTGTATGATTAATCATGATAGGATTGTATGTGTATTTTAATGAGGTAGAGAAAATTATTGTGGTGTAAAATTATGATTTGATTGACATGAAATATTTTGAATTAGGAGGAATGAATTATGCTGTGAATTTGATTAATAATGATCAATTAAAGGATAATTAATTAATGATAATTCATTAAAAATGATTGAAAATGATGAAAGATGCATCATGTACTGGAGGGTGCTATTATAGTACAACTATGTATAGATATATACATAAATATGCTTAGTGATTTTCCTGGGGGGACTTTAGTTACCTTTGCCCGAAGGATTTTTGGTTAGTTGCTATGATACAAAGATATGTATAAATATGAAAATAAATTATTTTACTTTAGAAAAATGTCTAATTACTATTTATTAGTGATGAGCACCAGAAATGCTCATATTTTGTACATATTTCTTTGATCAATATGTGGCTGTATAATAAGGATTGCGTACTTTTATGAATGATTATATAGATATTTGATATAATTATGCGTGTTATCTAATTTGTGTGTTTTTAGTATTTTTTGTGGAATTGCAGTTGATTTAGTTATATTTGGAATGGTCGAGGTCCTTTTGATGGACCTGGCACTTTATTTCATTAGGGGTTAATGAAGAGAATACGAGCGCCTCCTTGCAGTCGAAAGGCACCAATTGAATACCAGCGCCTCCCTGCAGTCAGAAGGCACCAACCGAATATGAGTGCCTCCCTACAGTTGAAAGGTGCCAACTAAATACGAGCACCTCCCTGCAGTCAAAAGGTGCCAACTGAAGACGAATGCCTCCCTACAATCGGAAGGCACCAACCAAAGACAAGAGCCTCCCTACAGTCGAAAGGCGCTAGCAAAAGGCAAGTGCCTCCCCACAACCAAAAGGTGCCACTTATTCTTTGCCCGTTGACCAGATTTGAATGACGTGGACGGTAGCGATTGGTGCAGTTCCAGCTCTACATCATGCAAAGCTAAATTGGAGATTGCACCAACGTATCGAAATGTCTTACTGATGTCAGACAAAGCACGAACCGAACAACGAACATGTCACCATTAGAACAGAATGCCAGATGTCGATTGCATTTACCAGACTATCTTGATTTAGTCTGGGATAGATCGACTATTGTAACTACTTCTATAACAGAATTTCTATGGGTGTGTTATATAAAAACACGTAGATCGTTCTGAGAAATATATAGAAATAAAATAAAGATCCATTTAGATGTACAGAGATAAATTGTAGTGTGTTGACGAATATATTAAAGTTACAGAAGTTCTAAGCGTGTGTTCGATCGGGAAGAAGCTGCTGGAGCCTGGGCCCACTCGAATCCAGTATTTCTTCCCCATTTCCTTTTTGTTTATTAATTTTAATTAGTTTATTGCTTTCATAAGAACATTTGTTAGTTTATTAGTTCCAGCATTTGTAGTAGATTTATTTTTAGGAACGTGTACATGATTTATTTTCTGTATGTTTAATTCTGTTCTTCTTACGTAAATCATTGAGGAGTGCGGGAATGATTGACAAACCATTTCAAGAACACCCCCCAAAATGTAGGACTAGTAGATTCACCTCCAGTGGTATTGTAGTAACCTAATTTCGACTCTTCGCAAGTTTACGAAGCTCCCTGGGTTGATAATTAAATGCACGGGCATGTGACAAAAATAGGAAACCATTCACCTTGTTTGGCCCGCAACAATTAGCCTATAGGACTTATGATTTACCTCTACATAAATTTCTGAAGGACTTTTGATTTGTTTTTTCTTGTAGGATTTTTTATTTTCCTTTAAAAAAAATCTTGAAGTACTTCTACTTTGCTTGTAGGACTTTTGATTTAGCTTTGTCGATAGGAATTTTTATTGGCCTTTAATTAAATGATTAAAGGACTTCTACTTTGCTCATGAAAAAATTGATTTAGCTTTGCATGTGGGACTTTTGATTTACCTTTAAACAAATTCTTAAAGGACTTCTAATTTGCACATAGGAATTATAATTTATCTTTAAATAAATGCTTAATGAAAATTTGCTTTGCCTGTAGGACTTTTAATTTAGCTTTTGATTCACCTTTACATAAATGAACAAAGATATTTTTATTAGATTGATTTACCTCATATAAAAGTGTAATAGAGGACTTGTGTTTGATCAATGTGACAATGAATGATGCTCACAATTGGGAGAAAGAATTCATTTTTGACTAGTTTCCCCCATGCATGGAAATACATGGGTGATAAGATATGATATGATTGATTATAGGATTCATCACATAGAAAGAGTGATGAAATAGAATAAATTTAAGTTGATTGACCTTGCCATAAACACCTATGAATATTATAGTATTCATAATGTAATAGGTGATTGGGGGTTTGGAATAATTGATAGATAAAGATAATGTTTGGTGTAAATTGGATTGAAAGAGAGATTGAAGTTGTGTGAACCCTAATTTGGTTTGTAAGGATGGTGTTGGAAGTATCTACACCCATTAGTTGCCTAGTGAATGAAGATGAATAATCTTGACTAGTATCATTATTTACATGCCATAATGGACCCTTGACTTGATATGCAATAGATAGTCCAGATAGAGATAAACATGTACATGCAATCATATATGAAATCAAAGAATATGAAAGCAAGCAACAATAGGTAGCTAAAAAAAGAAATAAAACTAATGCATAATCAATTATAATACCTTTTAGGATGCATTATTTTTACTAGTTCTTTAAGCTCTTTTCCATCAAGTTTGGTGAGGCAAAAGGCTCTTGAGCCATACTTGGTGGTTACAATGTACTAAACTAGCCAATTGGGCTCAATTTTACCTTTGAGCTTAGTTTTGGGATTGGTGTTATTATAGTTCTCCTTAAGAACAATATCACTAATTTCAAAGAAACAAGATTTTATCTTATTTCTATAGGTATGTTTAAGCATTTTCTAGTAGACCCATAGGTTTTATAGGGTATGGAATCACTTTTTGTCAAGCAATTTCAATTGGTTAAGATAGGCAAGATGACTTTTATCTCTAATAGAGAATTCTTGCACGAAAATTTATAAGGAATGAACCTCTATCTCAAAAGAGAATATGGCTTTAGTTCCATAAACCAGAGCATAGGGCTTCACACTAATGGAAGTTCCTGCACTAGTGCGATAGACAAACAAAATAGGGTACAATTGGAGATACCAATCTTGACTAGTTTTATTGATGAGATTATTAAGGATATTGACAAGAGTATTGTTAAAATATTCAACCTGGCCATCTACATGAGGATATTAAGGCATATATTATTTGTACTAAATCTTGTATTTAACATTTTTTTTGGACAACCTTATTCTTAGAATTTTTTTACTATCAAATATTAGCATAGAAGCGATTCTATAATAGAAGAGAATTTGGTTGAAGATAAACTTGGAGACTTATAATCCAATGGTTGAGGATAAAGGTATGGTTTTGAATCACTTATTGAAGTAATAACCATTATGATAAACTTATGTCGATTAGATGATACTAAGTTGATCTTCCTAATGATATCTAAAACTTTAATGGAAAAAATCCATGGACAAGTCAAATACTGAAGAGCTTGGGAGAGAGTGTGGATAAGGTTGTCATGATTTTGATACCTATCACACCTCCTAACATATTTTTAAGATTCATTTTTCATGGAGGTCCATAATAACCCATCTATTGAAGTTTCTTGGTGATGGTGACACCACTAAAGTGACTACTACATGATCCATCATGGGCCTCTTTTATGACTGGTTGGGATTTATTTGAGACTAATAATATAAGGAAAATTCCATAAAGGGTGTGGTAATATAAGATATTACAAATTATGACTTGTCTACAGGATTTTTGCTTGTGGTTATTGTGCTCATTGTAGTTCAAACCCTTAGGCAAAGTGCCATCCCTAAGGAAAACAAAAATATCCTTCTAGCAAGAATGAGGAGGAGATACTTCTATGGAAAAGACTTCTAGAATAAGATGAAGAGACTATATATCTAAGGGGATAAGGTGTGCAACTAAGGCCATAACATAGGTATGATGGTTACTAGACTTAGGGATAATTTCAATGGTGATATTGTAAAAAAAAAACTATTAGTTTAGTGACAATGTCTTTGTATATCTTACACTTTTCATGTTTATTTTGATAAAAAACATTGACTTGGTTGACTAAAATCTAGGTATATACAAATATAAAGAGGATTATAACATGAAGATATAATGGTACACATAGCCCTAGGATAAGGGTTTTATATTTAGCAGTTTATTGGTATAAGAAAACTTAATCTTAAAGGATAAGGGAATGAGTTGCTATTGAGAAGTGACCAAGATGACTTCTTTTCCTACTTCTTTGGCACATCAAGCACCACATAAGTATATAGTCCAAGATTAAGGTTCATCTACTTCTAGGTTGAAGACTGAATCATTGAAAAATTCTATAGCTAAGGTATGGCTAACATATAAGGGTGCAACTACTACTTGGTTAGTAATGAATTGGCCTTTCATAGAATTTTGGCTACCAATATTGAGATCAAATTTTCTAAGTGTAATGACCCAATTATTAGTTTATCTTGAGAGGTGATGCTTGGACATGAGATAGTGTAAGGTATTTGGTAGGGTACCTAGGAATAGATATTTGGGGATATATTATTATATTGTATAAGGGTTGGCATGGGCCACCCATAACCCAAGGTTGATTGTATTATAATATTATATTATATTATAATATAATATTATATTAGTAGTAGGCTCCCCAAAGTAGAACAAGAATATGGATATATAAAGAAAATATATTTGTCATTGTAATCATTATTGAAGAAGAATCTTATGTAATCGTCTATGCCCACGAAGTGGCCTTTCACCATGGATCTTGTAGAGTTATTCCTTCCTTAAGGATTATTATTGGTGTTTCCCTACCTTAAGGGTATTATCTATCTCTCTCTCATTTGTGAATTTTTATTGTGGATAATGTATTGTGGATGAATGATTTGCTATTTATGCATATTGGTGAATGGTTTATGTTATAATAATAAAGTTATGCAACAAGTGGTATCAGAGCAATAATTTTGGCAAAGTGGGTATTTTGTGTGAAATTGCAGAATTAGGGTAATTTTTTTTGGGAAAAACATCTCATATTTCAGGAGCCATATCTCTATGTAAGTTTATCCGATTCATGTGATTCTTGGATCCGATTGTGCAAATTTTTAAGAGCTTTAAAATGAGTGGTCGTATGAAGGAATATGAGTAGTATTGAGGGAGATATTACCTTTTGAAGTTATTCATCTAGAACAAGGATAGTGACAAATTTCATAGACTTTTTCTGGAAAAATATCTCATCTTTCAGAAGCCATATCTTTGTGAAAGTTTATCCTATTCAAGTGATTCTTGGATCAGTTGGTGCAGAATTTGAAGAGATTTAAAATGAGTTGTCATATGAAGGAATATGAGTAGTATTTAGGAAGATATGGCCTTTTGAAGGTAATCACCTGAAACAAGGATAGCGACAAATTTTGCAGATTTTTTCTGGAAAAATGTCTCATCTTTCAAAAGCCATATCTCTATGAAAGTTTATCCGATTCAGGTGATTATTGGATCACTTTGTATAGAATTTGAAGAGCTTTAAAATTAGTGGTCATATGAAGGAATCCAAGTAGTATTGAGGTAGATATGACCTTATAAATTCAACATTCTAGAACAAGGGTAGTGACGAATTTTCAAGTCATGAATTTTTCAAAAGATAAAATTTGTTTAGTCTGGGTAAGAAAATCAGTTGCACTTTATTTTATTTGGAAGAAAAATTGCAAATCCAGTTGTCTATGTGGATTTTAAGCTTCAACTCAGTGGGAAGATATTTATTTCCATAAAACCGTAGTTTACATTAGGGCATGATATATAATATAAAAAAACCCTAGTTGCATTAGGGCATGAACAATGACACTCCAATTTTTTTTTGGATAATATGATATTGATGTTAGGGATTGGTGGTAAATTTTTAAATCCTTGTTTCATCATGACCCTATTTGGAAAGATTAACTTTCTGGTTATCTTGGAGGAGTAGAATTCCTCATAAATTTGAACTAACTTGGGAAACAATGGAGCATGAATTCTTGAGTAGATGGGCCCCATATTATATATATAGCCTAATTGATGTCATCAAATATCTTGAAAAGAAACTATAGAGAATTCAAAATAAGCGGAATAAAATAAAAGGAGATTGGGAAATTTTCAGGAAAAAGAATGAAGAATATAAAAAAGAAATAAAATTACTCAAGGAGAAATAGGAAAAGGTCAGAGAAGATAATGGGAGGAATATAGAAGGCACATCATTGGATTTACAAAAGCAATATCAAAATAAAAAAGGTTTAAATTTAGCTAAAAGTTCTCTTTTTCAGGTTCATAGAAGCATTAAAAAAGGATAGGTTATTATTTCCATTGACCCTTGTAGCAGATATAATTTTATTAATATTTCTTTGGCTAAGAAGTTGTAAGCTCAAGCAATAAAAGTTAAGGACATACAACTCGAGGATGAGTGTGTTCAGATTTTTGAATATTTGAAAATTTGAAGTTAAGGATTGTGCTTTTGAAAAATTCATTATTTACCTGACATTGATAGTAAACTTGAGAGATATGAGAGGTAAAATTTACAATTTGACCCAGGATGCTATCAAAAACTTGACCCATTCTGCATATTCCACATCGATGGCCGACTAGCTGGAGGCTTCGACGAGTGGAGGAGCCGGTGCCTCCAAGGTAACTCAAAAACCAAAACCACACTTGTAAATTACCAAATTAAAATTAACCACACTAAGTAAATGGTAAATAAACCACATTAAACTATCAGTAACGAACCTCACACTAGCTAGGTTTTAGCATAGGTTAGTTTAGAGTGTGGGTTCTATTTTTTTTAGGGTTTATTTAGGGAGGACGGGGCCCGAAAAGGGTCTCACTCCTTAGCTATAGGTGGTAGTTGTGGCTCCCAATTGGTGGATTGGGGACCGTGGCTATCAGCCATGGTGGGATTTAAATCCCAATGGTCATATTTTTGACCATTGTGTTGACCACGGTTAGGACCTGTGGTACACAAACTTTAGGAATTTTTTTTTGAAATTTGTTAATTAATTTTTTTTTTTGGATTTTGAGGGAAATTAATGCCATTTGATGCATTTCTGAAGTACTCTTTTGATTTTTTTTGAATTTTTTGATCATATTTTTGCATTTTATTACGTTTTTATGAAATTGTATGATTTTTTTATCATTTTTAGTTATTTTTAATTATTTTTTGTTTTTACTTTATTGTTGTCACTCAGGCCTTGACTAACAGAGTGAGGGAGACCGATCTCCTTCACAACCTGCATCACACTCTTATTGATGCGGAGTGGGGTTGGTTTGTTGTGGTGGGGTTAGGTTACATCTTGGACCTCCCCATGATCAGAGTTGACTAGTATTTCCTGACTGCTTTGCCCCGTTGCTAGGATGCATGGACCAACACATTTCACCTGCCTCCAGGTGAAATAACTGAATCTAGAGGATGTCTACCACATCTTCCACATTTCCATCGATGGTGAGGCCATCACCTCCTATCCTACGTCAATGAGGAAGGCTATTTTTGATGCTATCTTTGGCCAGTGGAGCTATGATGCATAGGGTCACATCAACCATGGAGGTATCCACGTCCATGAGTGGTTCTAGACTGGATTCTTCTCACATTAGGAGGCTGTGTTTATGAATTTTATTATTCAGATAGTCCTCTCAGACTCTTCGGGTGTGAGGTTCTCTTGGAACCTCTTAGCTAGGACCAGAGAGGTGATGGCGAGTTTGACTAAAAAGCCTCTCATTTTGGTATGGGGGGCACTTTACTAGCACATCTCTACCACAAGCTATTTCATATCATGCACCATAATAGGATGGTCATCAGCTACAACATCCTTCTTTAGATTTGGGGCTGGAAGCACATTTTGATAGAATGCCCCGTCGACTTACCTCTGGAGATCACTACCATTCCTTTCAAGAGACAATGTTACGCAACTTGCTAGACCTAGGATTAGGAGGACTTCAGGAGTAGATCTCATGCAGGAGACCTAGATCACTACATTGGTCACTTTGCACAGCTTCACCCCAAGCATATATGGTGGTGAACCTACATGGACTGTCCACCTTGGATGAATGCAGACAGATACCTATGCCAAGCACTCAAAGATAGGTGGATCATCGATCGAAAGGCCGATATATGCGAGTACCAGTTATACTATCACATCCTAAGGTAGTTTAGGATTCGTCAGTATGTCCCAAATATACCTACTATATATATATCTAGTCCTTAAGAGGGACCTAACCTGACCCTAGGTAACTCTAGTAGGGGATGTTGATGATGACTTTCAGGAGTTGGGACTGACAAATGTAGGCACTACTACAGACTATGATGGTTGATGGTCAGACTTCAAATGGCATAGAGAGGGTCCACTAGGTTGACCAGCTGATGGATTCGTAGCAAAGGGTGCAGAGGGTGTAGAGGTGGATCCTCATGGGCATAGGACCCTCCAGTGGATAGAGAGCACATGGGGCATAGGGGCTGCTACAGAGAAGGGCCCACATGTAGAGGTGGATAAGGAGACCTCCAAGGAGGGTGAGGTAGCTTTATATAGTGAGGTAGGGTAGCTGAGGGAACAAGTTGCCAACCTACAAAGCTAGGTGGAGAGAATCCACACCCAAATCCTACATAGGGATACTTCTATCACCACTCTAGAGGTGAATTTAGCTCATGGTTAGAGGTAGTGGTGCATATACAAGGAGGAAAAGGTAGCTCTATAGGAATAGGTGACCACAATAGACTCTTAGATTACAAAGCTCAATGGTGAGCATGATCTATCGTAGGCATTACTAGGTGTAGTGAACCTGGAGCGAGACCTACTCAGGGCGGCGATGGGAGATCCCTCATCCTCCCATGCTATCATGGCACCTCCTGTAGCACCATCTAATTCATTATTGGTAGGTTTTGATCCTATGGCAGATATCCAAAGGCTACATACCCTCATGGAGGAGGATAATGATTGGCACACAATGAATGTAGCCTACAACACCCATCTAGAGAGCATCATCAAGTTGCTTGGTGGATAGGTTCCAGAGAGGACCACTACCATAGGGTCACACCAGACCAGGACCAAGGAGACAAGGCATTCATTTGCTAGCTCTAGTCATAAGACTCGTAGGTCTAACAAGACTCATGGTAGTAGCTCACGGAGGAGCCACAGGTATGGTGAAGGCGATGGCGGTGCCTCACAGACTGGGGGTGTAGGCCCCATCTAGTATTGATCTTTAGATATGTTATTGTACCATTTTTGAGTGTAAGGTCGAGGAACTATATATATGTATCCTACGAGCATTTTGATGTACCCCATTATGATGTACATTTGACACTTATATATATATGATATGACATTTCATCTCATTACATGTGTACTTTATTTTTGGTATTTTATGTTTTATGTTATGCAAATGGATGTAATGCGTTATTGATTATATGCTATATGATGTGATATATGGATGACATGCACTAGATAGCTATGGTATAGATGCTTAGATGTTATGAGTTATGTATGTAGATATACTAATTATAATGGATGCATTATGAATGCCATATTTTAATGTTACATGTATGTATATTTTTCTTACTGGTATGCATTTAGTTTATGTTGTTATGACATAATTTATGCCATGTATGTACTGCACGCATTTCTTTGTTTTTTTTTAATGTGTTTGTAAAATTGACATGTATGCTTTAATCACTTAAAACATAATGTATGCAATATGAGTTTTAATAAATCTAATGGATGATACCACATAATGTATAACAATCATGGATTGTAATTTCTTTATCTTTTTGTGAAAGATAGTACACCCATATGTGAGATGCAATTATTTATTATTTTCTAGTTCATAAGATTTTATAAATTAAAAGAATATGAATAACATAGTTAGTGGCCATCTAAAAATCATTTATGACATCCATATGGTATCTAACATATATTACAAATAATTCTAATAAACAAACTCTCATAAAAGAAATTGATGTTTTGATGATTGTATTGAAAATTGGTTGTTGCTATTTGGGAATTTTTGAGGTTTACCATGAGACTTGAACACCCTATTTGACTGATCAAAAGTTGTATACTAACCATACTAGAATTCTGAAACATAAGGCTTTTTCTAGGATAGGCCCTAACTGTTCATTATCCCTGTGTGTGAAAATGAGTATATTAAGATAAGGCATAAGCATACCTCGATGTCAGGTGGGATTATTTCAGCCCATTGCTAATATTAGGGGTCCAAAAATGTTTATCCAATCCTAGGTTTAGATTTTAGTTGGACTAGACCACTAGGCGATACAAGACACCTAATACTAGCTCTTCCACATTCAAACATTGGTCTACACACAAGCAAAGTGCTAATGTATCAGATATATCATCATGTGTAAGGTATAGTAGTGCTGGAAATTCTAGGGATCCAAGCTCACTCCCTTTTTTTCTTCAATTTTTTAGGATACTTGCTCATATAAAGTGATAAAAATCACTGTTTATTTTGTACTTTCTTCTTTTTTTTCTTTTGAGCAAGGGATTTGATACTAATTTTATTTTATTTGTACAACTTGATCTTCATTTGATTTGAATTTCTGGGATTTACATTTGATAATTTGCTTCAAAAACTTCCTTTGGGTATTTTACTTTGTGGAACTATTTATGGGATATCAATTTAGGATATCGATCTTATGATATCAAAATGGGATATCAATCTGGGATGTTGATCTAGGATATCGATCTAGGGTATCAATCTGGAGGATTAATCTGGGATATTGCTCATTTTAATGTAAGGGATTATGGGTAGGGAATAAACTTGTCCTTTTTCTAATTGCTAACATTTCCCATACTATCTGCATAGAGGGATAAGCAAGAATAAACTTTTCACCTCAGGATACCTAGTCCTGCTTCATGGCTTTCATCTTCCCCTATTCCTTATTAGGATTTTTTAATTTGTTGATTAGTGATAGGATTATGATATACTAAGGGCTATACTAAATAGACCTCAACTACAAAAGCAAAGCAAGCTTTCTATCAACTCTTGAGAAGACCTCTAGGTATGGTTGAATGATCGGAAAACCCTAGTATATTCTTCATAGCAAAAATTGAGGTTGTGTTGAAAAACACAATAACTCACAAGGGTGTTAAATGGATAAAAAATATAGTGCATATATGCATGATTGAAACACAAACGTGGTTTCATTTGTAATATTATAAACACAATTCTAATGCAATTGTGGCGGATGAATGTACCTAATGCAATGCAAAGGTAAAATGAATGGTGCAAATGAGATGCATGATGCAAAATGCAATGTAATGATGCAAATGAAAATGTAAATGTTTTTTATTTTTGATATTTTGCCAATTTTTTTATGGATTTTAACATTTGGTTTGACCAAAGAGTTTATAGATGCCTTTGGAGCCTTTTGGGATTGACCAAGTGATTTTGAGAAAACCCTTGGAGCCTTTTTGGATTGACCAAGTGGTTTTGGGAAACCCTTGGAGCCTTTTGGAATTGATCAAATGGTTTTGAGAAACCCTTGGAGACTTTTGGGATTGACCAAATGGTTTTGAGAAACCCTTGGAGCCTTTTGGGATTGACCAAGCGATTTTGAGAAACCCTTGGAGCCTTTTGGGATTGACCAAGTGGTTTTGAGAAACCCTTGGAGCCTTTTAGGATTGACCAAGCTGTAGACACCTAAAATGCGTCATGTCGAGGGTGACTACTCATATGGACATGCTACAAGACCATATGGAGGATCTTGGATAGACTCCAAGATAGAGCAGTGGTTCTAACCACTCAATTTGGGCTCCTTGGCCTAATCAGTCTGAACCATAGCCCAGACCTATGGTTTACAGGCTGAACCATGGCTGAGACCTATGGTTTATAGTCTAGACCATAGTTGTGACCTATGGTCTTAACTGAAGTTCAGTTGGCCTTCAATCCGAGCCAAATCGGTTGGAACGACCATTTGATCTAGAAGAAGGTGGTTAGAGGATGGAAGCTTCCAATCCAACTGTCCTAACCACCCCTTCTTGATCTTGGCTTCTCCATGAAGCCACCCCTAGCCCTTGGGTAGTCCTATAAGTACCCCTTAAAATTAGGGTAAATTATAAGAGAGAGCATTGGATATTTGAGCAATGAAGCCCTATCGAATTGTACACTCAACCGAGTATACTAAGAGAGAGCTATTGCACTTATCCCCTACCTACTTGCCAAGATTCATGATGAATTGCATTATGGATGCCCTAGGAGCCTAGGAGAGCCAAGAAATACATATTCAGGCAAATGAAGGCCCTTCACAATGAATCAACCACCAAATCAGTCTGAGGACACTAAAGGTGACCATTGAACATCAATTTGGACAAGGAGGTCAAGCCCACTACCCTTGGAATTGAGGGTAAACCTATCATATTGCTAACTATGGCTTTCAGCCATGGTTTATAGTGCAGACCACTCATCAGAGCTATGGTTTGTAGTAGAGGTATCACCACCTTACCCTTTTCATTTTTGTCTAGTTAATTAGCTTAGATTAGCTATTTTCATGGTTTAATTGTAGTTTAGTAGACTTTTGACCGATAGAATTAGGTTAGATTAGTTTCTTTATGTTAAGCATAAAATAGGACATAAATGGATTCTTTATGCACTTTCATGCTTTATTTTACATAATTGATCCATGCATAGTGTAGTTGTTGTCTTCCTTCATGCAATTATATGAATCTTGATGCAATTAACATAGTTTAGAAGCACTTTTCATGTTTTCTTGATTATACATGCTTAATGGTGTCTTTATGCAATTTTCCTAAAAGGGCCTCATCATGAGAGGCTGCCTATATTTTTGACACTCTTATGTTGTTTCTTGACCGTAGGGAATAGATTCAAAGGAGACTTAACCATCAACTTCCTTCCTCAATATGAAGAAGAGGGCAACTCCACCCTAGAGCAGTTTGTGACCAAGTGAAAAGCACTATTAGTGCACCTACCCTGTTGAGGGCTTTGGCATTGTATTAATCGTATCATCATTTGGGTGACCCTAAGAGGGGCATGATTGTAATCAAGATTCTTTGCAATTATTAATACAAGAAAAGTCTATTTTGTTGAATCTATGCAATCTTGTCAATTTTATGCTTTGAATGAATGAATACGACATAGTATAGTAGATGGGTGCATACTTTTTGGTTGGATCAGAAGGCGATCATGGTGGAACTCCACAATTCTAGCATCTGACTATCATTTTTTGGTTTTTGTGACTTACAGGTACAAACCATAGCTACCAGTTGCGAGCCAACAATTGAACCATAGGTTCAACCCATGGGCCATAGTCAGAACCGTAGCCCAGACCTATGGTTTCCAATAGACATAGCAGACAATAGAGGGATAAAGCTCAATCGGATGAGGATTTGAGGTAGGACCTACTTCTCACTCTCTATAATTTTCTCTGTCTCTGTGTTTTTCCAGAAAGTTAAATTTTGAATGCAATTAAGAAACTAAGAAAGAAAAAGGAAATGAATTAGGTCTTAGTTGCATTTATCTTTCATGTCATTAGAAAGGTGTTGCTAGGAATAGCGGATCTCTGATTTTAATCCACCCTAGAATCCAGTATGCTTGATAGAATTTGTGTGAATGGTTTGCATGTGTGAGGCCCAATTAGTGGCCAATTATCATCGTAATGTGCATAGTCTCAAAGAGCATCTAGAATAGCTTACATTTTCTGAATTTGAAATGTTCTTTCATTTGCATAGCATTTAGAAAATGAGCATGAATGCTATATGATGCATTTATTTTATGTACATTAAAAGGAACCACACACACCACTTGGCACTTAAACGCTAGTGAGTTGGGCTTGACATCCAACCACTAGTAGGGTTCAATGACGGTGGGCGTAACTTCCATCCATTGGCCCAAATCCCATGAACCTTTTGGATACTAGACCAATACCGGATCCGAGAACCTTTCGTACCCTAGAAAATTTGCATGTATTCTCTTCAGAGGGTATAACGTTGACTAGGGGAAAATGGGTGAGGATCTGGGAGGACCTGTGCTCCCTGACCGTGTGTGGGCTTCATTACCACACATTATAGGTTGGATTACGTGACTTGGAGTTCATAGCCAAGTTGTCGAGCTACGAGCGTATAGGTGAAAGCCATTAAACTGAGAATAAAATCCAACAAGTTTTGCAAAACATGATAAGAGTTTCTACACTGATACAACAAATCTTGAAAACACATCAAACAGTTTAGGACTCACTTTCAAAATTTAAAATGAGATAATCATTATTGTATACCTTGTTTGCTTAATAATAATACATCTAGATGCTAGGTACACAATGGTGGATACACGGGGTGGTCGACAAAGGTCCAAAGCTAATGCCGATGACCAACCCCTAACCAATTCACAATAACACGTGTCAATTCCTCAACCACATGAGCGAATCGAACGTCGTTCGGCTAGCATTAGAGGAGATAACTCGACATGAGGGGAGCCTGTAGAGCATACCTCAGATAGAGGAGCTTCAGTACACTCCTCTAGGCATAGGATAGAATAGGAAGCCTTCCAACATGAGGGTGTTCCACTCGAGAGCCATTATCGAGACCGTAATGCACGTGCATCCATGGGATCGACCAAAGAGTTTGTTGTGCAGGGGACCAGGTTGGTGCCCCTACGTACTAAGTCCATAGGAGGATCTATGGCTCCACCTTCTGAGTATAGAAGGACTAGAGATCCACCCATTCAGGGGTAGGTAGATAGGCTCGCTACCGAGCATAGGTCTAACCATACTCCCATGCGTGGTCCACCATGCAAGATCACCATTGATATATCAAAGGTGGGAGATAATGGCACACCATCACATGAGCGATGGTGGTCTAGGTAGCTAGAGGGTCTAGGTAGTGTTTTAGAGTAGCTAGGCTACAAGCCTTCCACTCCACCCACTCGTGCCCCGAGTGAGCATAGCGTGAGTGTCATCAGGACTACTAGAGAACATGGAGAGGCTTCTAAGCGCCCTCATGTCACACACCCACTATCTGTGCATGGTGGTTCATAGTATAGGACATAGTAGGAGGCCAATGCCATCTTCATAGATAGAGGCAAAGGCACAACACATCAGTCTGATGGGTACAGAACCCACAAGGTCGCTCATATAGAGTAAGGATACCAGAGGCCTCCCATGGCCGATCAGATCGATAGGTCACATCGATTGGTATCAGAGCAGAAATGCCAACTCCTCCAAGATCAATTGGAGGATGCTCACCTAGAGAGGCAATACATTGAAGATGAAAATATTCAAGCGTAGAGGCTCATTAGATAGAGGCTATATGAGCAGCACATGCATGAAGAGTGTATCCTTGCCTAGAAGGAACGCATGGAGTAGGAGGATAGGTTAGCTAGGGCTGGCCTATATCCTCATGATGAGCATAGAGAGCATGTATATAGGAAGGCTTTATCTCAAGCCGATATGCATCAAGAGCAAAGAGATGCTCGTACTCATGCTAGTGCCGAATAGAGGGAGCAGCCACCACCACTCGATAATCAGAGGTAGAGGCAACATGAAGAAGCAGCGGGAGATGGATACGAGCAAGAATATCCTGAGAGCTCCCGAGCTGAGGAGGAGGAAGAGCAATGCCCTCCATCTCGTACGAGGAAGATAGTACCTCCTAAGCCACCTCCACATCAACTTAGGGAGGAGGACTTTCTATCTTCAGAGGCCTATAAGGCCTTAGCCAAGAAGATCAAAGCCATCGAGAGACAAGGCACGACTATTCAAAAGTCGACATTAAGGAAAATCCATAATGAGCCTTTGGATCCTTCGGTGCCTACTCCAGCTTACCCTGAGCATTTTGATATGCCCAGGTTGGACAAGTTTAAGGGTGATGAAGATGCATAGGAACATGTCACGAGCTTCCTGGATGCTTATTTTTAGATAGCAAGCAATGATGCATTATTGTTGCATACTTTCATCATGACACTTTCAGGTCCGGCCCGAGAGTGGTTCAATTAGCTAAAGAAACATAGCATAATAGGTTTTGAGCAATTAGCTGATGCCTTTCTTGAATGCTATTCCTTTGGCATCAAGAAATAGGCCAATATTTTTGATCTGGCTGCGCTAGCTCAGCATGATGATGAGCCAATAGAGCAATATAAAAAGATATGGAGGAGACTAATGGTGAAGTTGCCATTCCCTATTCCTGCCATAGAGTTAACCCAAATGTTTATGAAGAGTTGTGCCAAGCACATCTCGTTACTACTAAGTTGCAACAATATCCTACATTCGAAGAGGCTTTGGTGCAAGCCAAAGTGATTGAGGACATCAAGTTGCAGGAAGGCAACTTGAAGCTCAAGAATAGGAGAGAGGGACAAAAGAAGAGTGCCACAAAACAATAGGGCAAGCAGGCCCATGTGAATCAAGTGGTGTTGAATCTTCAAAGGGAGAACAAGGGGCAACAGAAATAGAATTATCAGGCCCAACCTCCCCCTACGCAATATGACAAGCGCAACAACAATTATAAGGGCAAGAACAAATATCAATGCCCACCTCGCTAGTTCACACCATTGATGGAATCACTGATGTCAATTTTCCATCAGCTATGCGAGGCCAAGGCGATTAGATTACCCGAAGTCAAGATGATAGACCCCAATCAACCCAAACCAAAGGGGTACCAAGAGGATCTATTTTGCATTTTTCATCGAATGAAAGGCCATGACATTGAGGTGTGCTAGAATTTCAAACACATGGTGCAAAATATGATTGAAAAAGGTGAGCTTGTAGTGCCACACAACCCGTAGGTACCCGATAATCAAAATATGAGGATTTACAAAAACCCCTTGCCAAATCATGAGGCACCTCAAAACAACGTTGGCCAAGTCAACCAAGTGCGAGTCGAACCACCTACCCAGGGGTTCGTAGGCATGGTGAACATTGTCACTAGGCATGGGAGATATGAACAATATAATCAACCTCATGCTCCCATTCAAATACAAGCCATATCGAATCAATGACCGGTACAAAATATTCCAGGCCCACCAACAAGACCGGTGGTGACCATAAGGAGCAGGTTGGTCCAAAACTTGTAGACAACTCCTACAAAGTTGTCGATATATGAGTTAATACAGTAGTCCCCGAGGCATAAGGAGACTCTTATGGATATTTTGAGGTCCATTGAAGTACAGTCCCAGGATGCACAGGCATTTACTAATTTTGTGGGACATGTACAACAGTGTCAAGAACCGATGATCCAATTTTATGATCATGAGATAAGGATGGTTTCTACAACTATGGCCGACCCACCATTGCACATAATTGCATGTGTTAATCACATGCCATTTAAAAGGGTCTTGATCGATACTGGCTCATCGATCAACATAATAATGACCAAGGCATTGAGTCATTTGAAGCTACCTAAATCACACATTGTGCCAACTACATTTACATTGAGAGCATTTAATGATGCACTATGTTCGACTATCGACACAATTATCCTACCCATGCAGGTAGGTTTGAAGACCATTTCAGTAATGTGTCATGTGATAGAAGGGGCCATGCAGTACAACATATTACTCGGTAGGCCTTGGATTCATGAAATGCATTGTGTCCCCTCGATATTGCATCAGTGCATGAAATATATTCATGAGGGACAGGTTCACGTAGTGGCATCGAACGAAGAGCCATTTAAGTTCATGAACCTAGCAGATTTTCCTAGGGGTTTCATACTCCCATCAATGCACCTGGATGTTCGGTCATCATCACCAATAAAGAAACTAGGAGGTAAACCAGTAGTACATGCTCAACCAATGCCATCTGTGTCACACAGATCGGAGCACACCACTACCACTTCCTTAAAACCCTCGGCATCAGTCATGCATCGGGATGATAGGAAGTTGAAGGTGAAAGTGGGTAAAAAAGAGAAAGAGCATGAGCCCGAGCCAATCATCGAGGAGGTTCCCATTCCTATGGAAGTTGAGGAACCCCAAGACAAAGCCGAGGAGGCACCTCAGCCTGCCTCACCTACATCTTCAGCAGGGTCATCCACACCACGGGTGATGGTACATCTCGCTAACACCAGATTAGGTGAGTACCTTGTGCAGAATGTGACCTTCGGACCGATTCTGAAGACTGCGCAAGAGATGGGCTGACCATCCACTCATCGTTACCCAGTTGGATCGATGGTTCCATTGGGAGAGCCACCTAACCAGACTAACTTCATCTATGCGGGGCTAGACCAACTTCCAATGTGAGAGCCCATGGATGAAGATGATGAGGAACCTTTCATGGTAAATATTCATTATCTATCCAATCCAGAGTATGCCATGCATATTTTTGAGCTATATCATTGGCATGGATACGACCTTGGTCTCTTTGAACAAGGATGGAGGACTCCACTGGAACCTCGTTATCAGTTAGTCACTGATAGGTTCGGTTTAGGGTTACAGATATGGGGGTAGGATGATTTGCTCATAGCATCCCTAGATCATCTGTACCTTAGTATGGTGGATGATGTGGATTTTAATCCATATCATCTGGATCCTTCCAAATTCTGGAGGAATCACCCTATGATATCTATCATCACCGTTGAGCCACTCGAAGATCATCGTGAAGGGCTCCTTGAGCAGATCGAGATAGAAATGAACCCCAGAGATCACCTGGGACACCAAACCTATGATGTAGTCGATGACACAGATGTGCAAGGGCATAACCCCATTACTATATGTGATCTCGAGCTAGGAGATCTTTGTAATGAAGATGGAGCGGAGTCCACCTCCGATATGAGTGGACTAGGTTATGATGCAGATGAAGAATCCTCAAATGATGATGAATCTGGGGATGAAGTCGAAGGTGCCTATGAGAGGCCCTGGCATGCATGTCATCTATTGCCTATTGAGTCGGTACAGGTTACCAAAGAGATCCTTCCCAATATTGATCATTCAGGGGAAGATATCAAGCTAGATTTCTTGGCTATGTCACACTTACGATATAATTATCCAGTTTATCTAGATAGTGATGACATCGATCAAGCGGTCAGATTCATGGGGCCTCATTTGGAGGAGCATCCCATGAAGTAGGGGTGAATGAAGGATTCTATTATGATAGTGATGAAGAATATGAGCTAGAGAGGGCCTACCTTGGTCCTCCTTATTTGCGTTACCATCATCAACCCATTGACATTGATGAGGTCTATCGACAGCTACATGTTGGTCCTTGTCTGAGAGCAAGACGGTTAAACTTGGATCAAATTCATCGGTTGGTTAATCCCCTTCCATCGACCTACATGGAGCTCCATGAGCCAAATGATCCTATTTTGCATTTAGTGCATAGGGAGGATCCAATTATTCATAGTCCTCATAGGGAAGACCCCTTTGTGCCTGTGCCATTAGAGCCAGATCGTGGGTATGAGGACTATGCAAATTTTGTAGAGGTTAGTCCATGTGGTCCTGGAGATCAATTCCATTCCATAAACATGGTCTCCATTGATTTGACCACTCCACTCCACAATCCAGCAGATCCATCCAAACCATTGTATCTTAACAAAGATGCTATCGACTGGGATCATGCTGATTCACCCATTGAGCCTAAGGATTTCTTCCCCAATGAAGAAATGTTGCAACCTTTCCATTTTGCACCAGGCTATGCATATGATGTTTATCATGCCAAAAATGCTTCCAACATGGAACCAATCAACCCGGTTGATGACATCCATCTGATTCCTACGCCTCACCAACTTGAGGAGGGATCACATATGTCGATAGAGGAAACCTTTGAGGTGGATATCAGTAATGATCCCTCCAGTACAAAGAAGGTTAAATTTGGAGAGAGTCTCACTCCAGATGAGTGGGCCACCCTCATCCCTCTACTGAAAGAGAGACCAAATTTGTTTGCTTGGATGTACAAGGATATGCTAGGTCTAGACCCAAAATTGGTTACACATAACCTTTCGCTAGATCTGACGAAGAAGTCGATCAAGCAAAAGCTTAGAAAAATGCACCCAATAGTAGCCTTAATGGTGAAATATGAGCTACAAAAGTTGTTGGATGTGGAATTTGTGATCTCCATCGATTATCCAGAATGGGTGTCCAATATGGTACCCATGGGAAAACCCGATGGAAGAATCCGTATTTGCATGGATTTTAGAGACCTAAATAAGGCAACACCCAAAGATTCATTTCCATTGCCCAATATTGATGCTCTCGTAGATGCAACTATAGGTCATGAAATGCTCTCCTTAATGGATGATTTTTTTGGTTACAATCAAATTCGGATAAAACCCGAAGACCAGCATAAAACCATGTTTATAATGCCATGGGGAATGTTTTGCTATAAAGTTATGCCATTTGGTCTCAAAAATGTTGGTGCCACATATCAGCGGGCCATGACATACATTTTTCATGACTATATGCACAAAATTCTAGAAGATTATATCGATGACTTGTTAGCCAAGTCATTGCTACGAGAAGAGCATGCAGAGGTCTTAAGGAAAGTCTTCGATCACCTGATAGAGCACAATGTCAGGCTGAATCCTAAGAAGTGCGTATTTGGCATAACTTCTAGAAAATTACTAGGGTTCATCATCTCTAAGAGAGGCATCGAAGTAGACCCAATGAAGGTCAAGGCCATTTTGGAAATGCATCCTCCCACCAATATTAAGGAATTAAGGAGCCTTCAAGGCAAGGTAGCCTTGATAAAGTGATTTATCACCCAACTATCGGATAAATGTCGACCCATGAATCGATTGCTACATAAGGGGGTCCCATTCAACTAGGATGAGGACTGCAAGGTAGCCTTCATTGAAATAAAGCAATACCTGGCGACACCGCTAGTGCTAGCTCCACCAAGGCTAGAGGTGCCTTTTCTACTATATATATCGACAACTGACTTTGCACTGGGAACCATGTTAGCCCAAAAGAATGTGCAAGGCAAAGAATATGCCATATATTATATTAGTCGAACCTTGGTGAGCTATGAGCTCGGGTATGCATATGTGGAAAAATTGTGTTTAGCAATAGTGTTCACTACAAAGAAATTGTGACATTATATGTTAAGTCATACGACATATGTTATATCCAAATAAAATCCTTTGTAGTACATGATGAGTAAGACGTATCACAATACGCGTACTATGAAGTGGATCATGCTATTGATAGAATTTGATCTAGAATTCATAAGCTAAAAGTCCATTAAGGGATAGGTCATAGCAGATCAATTAGCTGAGGCACCACTATCAAATAGTAGGCCTCTAACAATCGAGCTTTCGGATGATGCAGTCTTCATCATATCTAAAGCTCTCAAACTCGAAGAACTAGAGAACAATGCTGATATGACTCTGTTCTTTGATGGTTCAAAGTGCGAACAAGGAGGTGGTGCTGTAATAGTGTTCTTCACGCCATAAGGAGCTCCAATGCCCTTGTCATTCAAGTTGGATTTTCTATGCACCAACAACAATGTTGAGTATGAAGCCCTACTACTGGGCCTCCACATAATCATCACCATGAATATTAAGATATTGAACATCTTTGGTGACTCCTTGCTCATAGTAAATCAAGTCAAGGGGCTTTTTTAGTGTCGATGTCCCATACTGAAAGCCTATAAAGATCTAGTTGACACATATTTGGCCAAATTTGAATGGTATGACATTGAGGCAATCCCTCGATCATCAAATAGGTTTGTAGACACCATGGCTTCTTTGGGATATTTAATCCCTTAGAATCCATCTACTGATTTCACTACCATCCATGTCAAGATGCTCTCGCATCCAGTAGCAGAGCGTGCAACCTATGATAATAAAGAATCGATCAACATGATCAGTGTAGAACCAAAAGTTGAATGGTTCTGCAAAGCTGAAGACTTTCTTAAGAAGGCACCTTGGGGGTCATTAACCTCTCAGAGTCCTATGGGGAGTGGTACTACCATTCACCATAGGGTTGTTTTTGAGTCTGCATTTACAAAGGTAAATACGTAGGGGGAGCAAGTCATCTTAGCAGTCGAAGCTAAGATTTATCAAAATTGGATGTCACAAATTAAAGACTTCCTAAAGCTTAGTATAATCCTAGAGGGATTACCATGTGCCATGAAGCACACATTTAAATAGAAAGTGGCCAAATATGTCTTAATAGGAGACATCTTGTACCGACGAGGCTACGATGGAGTTCTCCTTCATTTCTTAGAGCCCCAAGAGGCATCATGGGCGATTTTGTAAGCCCATGATGGTACATGCGGTGGCCATTTCAGTGGCATGGCCATCATCAAGCGCATCCTTCGAATGGGCTACTATTGGCCCACTATGGAGAAGGAGTGCAATGTGTATGTCAAGAAATGCATTAAATGCCAGCATCATGCTAATCTTACGCACTTGCCATCGTAGGCCTTATAACCCATTCAAGCGGCTTGGCCATTTGCTCAGTGGGGATTAGATCTTATAGGCAAGATCTCTCCTCCATCATCGGGTCGACATACATTCATAATCATGGCTACTAAGTATTTTACAAAGTGGGTGGAAGCAATACCCTTAACAATGACAACTGGAGCTCGTATAGCAAAGTTTATACTGGAGCATATCATAAGTCATTTTGGGATTCCATCCAAAATAATATCGAATAATGGAACATCTTTCAAGAACAAAACTATGAGAGCTTTGACATCTAAATATAGAATCAAACATAGTTTTGTGACTCCATACTATTCGCAAGAAAACGGGTAGGTTGAGGCTTCAAATAAGATAGTGGTGGCCATCTTGAAAAATATGGTACAAGAAAACCACAAATACTGGCATATCCAGCTGCCCCTTGCATTATGGGCTTACAGGACTAGTATTCGGATGCCCACTGGGGCAACACCGTTCTCACTAGTATATGGCACTGAGGCCATTATGCCCTTGGAATTAGAAATTCCAATGTTGCATGTCACATTGAAAGAGTTCATCGATGATGACACTACATGACAAGCTCGACTGGATCAACTGATGCTACTTGATGAACATCACGTGAATGCCTTGGAGCATCTCCGTGTTTATCAAGAGTGACTAAAATGAGCTTACAATATCAAAGTCCACTAGAGAGACTTTGAAGTTGGGGATATTGTCTTGAAAGAGAACCAATAGAACTCTAATTTACCGCCAGATATGCGAGACAAATTTATGGCTAATTGGCTAGGACCCTACATCATATCTAAAAATATTGGTCTAGGTACCTATCACCTAACATCGCTAGGGGGTGTTGAAGAGCCTGAACCTCTCAACATCATCCATATTAAGGTATTTTATGCTTGAAGAGCATAGTAAAAGGCTCCGAGAGTTGCTTGTAACTACTTGGTCATCCTAAAAAGCTCCAAACACTCTCATTAGTGGTTTGGTCAATCAAAAAGCTCCAAAGGCATCTGTAAGCCCTTTGGTCAACCTCAAAAGCTTTGAGGGTTTGGTTAAAACCATTCGATCATCCCAAAAGGCTCCAAGGGTTCTTAAAACCACTTGGTCATGTTAGTTAAAAGCCTTGAGGGTTTGCTTATAACCACTTGGTCATCCTAAAAAGCTCCAAAGGCATCTGTAAGCCCTTTGGTCAAACTCAAAAGGCACCAAGAGTTTTTAAAAAATTGCTTGGTCAACCCAAAGGCTCCAAGGATTCTCAAAATCGCTTGGTCATCCCAAAATACCCCAAAGGTACCCATAATCCCTTTGGTCAATCCTAAAAGCTCCAAGGATTCTTAAAAATTGCTTGGTCAATCTAAAGGCTCCAGAGGCATGTACTCATCGTTTGGTCAATTATGAGGCTCAAAACCCATAAAAATTATAAAATCAATAAAATAAAAAAAAATGGTAAAGCATATAATCCAAAAACATTTGCATTTGCATTTGAATTTTGCATTGTCATTTTGCATTCACACATGCATTCGTTGCATTATTGCATTGCATATAGGCATTCGTCATCCGTTGCATTCCGTAGTAGGAGGGATTATGTTTGTCAGTCTTACAAATGACACCACGTTTGTGTTTAAATCATGCATCTCTGCATTTATCATGATCCATCATTCATGTGAGTAATTATGTTTTTCAACACAACCTGTAATGTTGCTATGGAGATATACTAGGGTTTTTCGGTCATTCAGCCATACCTAGTGGTCTTATCAAGAGTTGGTAGAAAGCTTGCTTTGCTTTTGTAGCTAAGGTTCAGTTAGTATAGCCCTTAGCATATCAGAAGCCTATCACTAATCAACAAATTTAAACAATCCTAATAAGGACTAGGGGAAGATGAAAGTTATGAAGCAGGACCGGGTATCCTGAAGCGAAAAGAGTTATTCTTGCTTATCCCTCTATGCGGATGGTATGGGAAATGTTGGTAGTTGGCAAAAGGATAAGTTAGTTCCCTATTCATAATCCCTTGCTTATGATAAAATGAGCAATATCCCATAGTGATATCCCACATCAATCCTCATGATTGATACCCTAGATCGATATCATAGATCGACTCCCTATATTGATATCCCATATTGATATCATAAGATCGATATTCTCAATCGATATACCAGAAATAGTTTTCCCAAGTAAATCCCCCAAAGGAAAGTTTTTGAAGAAAATTATCAAATGTAAATGCCAAAAAGTGAAGATCGAGTGAAGATCATAAAATAGGCTTAAATCAAAGTTCAAAGTGAAGATCAAATGAAGATCATAAATCAAAGTTTGAGTGGAGATCAAATGAAGATCCAAAATCTAGTTCGAAGAGAGATCAAATGAAGATCCAAAGATAGTTCAAAATGAAGATGGAATCGACTCCCTTGCTTCACTACATATGAGCAAGTATCCCAAAAATTGAAGGATAGAAAGGAATGAGCTTGAATCCTTGGAATTGTCGGCACTACTGTACCTTATGCATGATGATATGTCTGATGCATTAGCACCTCGCTTATGAACAAGACCAATGTTTGAATGTGGAAGAGCTAGCTTCAGGTGTCCTGCATTGCCTAGTGGCTTAGTCCAACTAAAATCTAAACTTGGGATTGGATAAGACATTTGTGGAACCCCTATCTTAGCAATGGGCTGAAAGAATCCTGCTTGACATCGGGGAACGCTCGTGTCTTATCTTAAAATAATCATGTGCACACACAGGGATAATGAACAGTTAGGGCCTATCCTAGCAAAAGCCTTTTATCTCAAAAGTCTAGTGTGGTTAGTATGCAACTTTTGATAAGTCTATTAGGGTGTTTGAGTCTCATGGAAAACCTCAAAAATTTCTCTCATAGCAACAAAATGTCAAATATCGCAACCATATAAATCATCAAATTGCAAAGTATCGAATCCATGATACATCATTATATAAAGCACAATCAACATATAGGATAGATACCGGATGGATATTAGAAATAATATTTAGATGACCACTGACTATATCATGCATATTTTTCAAATTTTGCAAAAGAAAATCGAATGACACATTATATCATTCGCATCATAACATCGCATACCATTGCATTTCATATATGGGTGATTAATTGATTAAATTCTTATCTTAAGGATTTTCAATTACATTCATGATTTTTATACATTCTATGGTGTCATCCATTAGATTGATAAACATATTTGCATTTATTCCTTATGTTTTAAGTGATTAAAGCATACAAGTTCATTTACATTAGATTAGCATCATGTAAATAAATCATTACATACATTAATGCATACAATAAAGCAATATCAAATATGCGTTAAGAAAAACATTGCATCCATATGCATCCATCATAAAAAGCACATCTAAGCATCTAGATCACTGCATACCATCATCATAAATTAAATAGCTATCTAGTGCATGACATCCATACATCACATCATATAGCATCAAATTAACATAAGCATTGCATCCATGTGCATCACATAAACATAAAATCAAAAATAAATGAGTACACAATAATGAGCCATAAAATGATCAATCATATCATATATAAATATGTGTCTTAGAGTACATCGGGAGTACAAAAATACTCGTAGGCTACAACTATGTAGGTCCTCGACCTTACACTCAAAAATGGTACAATACATATATCAAAAAATGTGTACTAAGGAGGGCCTGCACCCCCAACCTATGAATCACCCTCGTCATCCCTATGGCTCCTGTGAGAGCTGGCTTCATGTGTGCTAGAAGATCGATGAGTCTGCTCGGTCCTATGAGTTCGATGGCTGGAACTCATTGAGGACTACCCTGTAGTCCTGGTCTTGGTCCTCTGTGACCTCATAACCTACCTATCCTCTGGAACCTATAAACTCCTCAGCTCGATGAAGCCCTCTAGTTGAGAGATGTGAGCTACCCTCACATCCAATCGATCATTTCTCTCCTCTATGAGAGAAGTGAGCCACCTGATCTCTACCATAGGATCCACACCTATGACTAGTGGAGCGGCTGGAGGTCCCATGACAACTTGAGAGGATGGAGGGTCTCCCCTCTGTAGCCTAAGTAGGTCCCTCTCTACAACTGCCTCACCCCGTTGTGCCACTACTACATCATGGGCACTAGTGAGCTCCTAGACTCGAGCCTCTACCACTGTAGCTCGCTCTGTGAGACTAGTGATCTCCTCCTACACCTTAGCTAGCTGCCTATCTCGGTCAGCTAGCTTCACCTCTAGAGTGGTGATAGTGGTGTCTCGCTCCCACTACTGAGTCTGATATCTACCAAGCTGACTCTACAAGTCAGCAACCTAAGCTAAGAGCAGCCCCTCTATGCTATTAGGAGGAACCTCACCCTCCTCTAGAGCCTCATCATCTGGGTCATCCCTGGGAGCCTCCTCGATGGTGGCCTCTATGCCCCATCCACCCTCTATCCACTGGTGCACCCTACACCCATCAGGATCCATCGCTGCCTCTACCTGGTCATCAACTCTACCTAGAGGCCCTGATCCATGCCACCATAGCATTGACCACCATCCATCGTATGCTGGAGTGGTAGTAGCCCTGTCAACTCTAGTCTCCTAGAAATCATCTGGCTCATCCCCTAGAGTTGGAGGCTGGATCCATGGTAGATGTGTCTCTAAAGCCAAGCACCTGTAGACAAAGGGGATCTCTGGAATGTCTTACACTAGGCCGAACTATCATAGGATGCAAGAATAAAATTGGTACTCTCTAATCTCGGCCTTTCGATCGAGTAGCCATCTATCCTGGTGAGCCTATCGAAGCCACTCGTCGACCTCAGTCTAGTCAGGGCACTCCATGTAAGGTCACCACTCGATATCATCTAGGTCGAGTCCTACAAACTATGTAATATAATGTTGGATGTCACCAGCATGGGTCCTACTCCTGAACCCCTCCTCCTCTTGAGGCTAATAGGTGGTATAACACTGGTGGGCATCATCGACCTCTATGATGTGTAGTGGTAGCTCCCTAGGATGCTCTATCTTGATGTGCTACCAGCCCCAAATCTGAAGAAGTAAGCTATAGCTGATACCTCGATGGCTCCGATCAATGATCTGGTATAACTCTCTATACAACTGGTAGAGTAGGGTGCTCCCCCAGGCTAGTCATAGCGGTCGAGTCATGGAGCTCTGAACCACTCTACGGATAGTGGCTAGGAGGTTCTAGGGAATCCTCATGCCCGAGGAGTCTAGAAGGACAACTTGCACCACCAGGTGCATAAATATGACCTCACGTATAGAGAAGACATTCTTCCCCTACCAGTAGCCGATATGGACCCCTCCATGATCAATACCGCATTGAGCCTCCTCACTCCGGGCATCAAAGATAGCATCAAAAATGGACTCCTTAGCCCTAGAAGTAGAAGAGATGATGGCCTCACCATCAATGGGGATCCTAAAGATCCTGTAGACATCCTCTAGGGTCACCATCATTTCACTTGTAGGTAGGTGAAATGTGTTGGTCCACGCATTCCAGCATCGGGCCAACGTAGTCAAGTAGGCTTGATCTACCCTGATAGTGGGTAGATCTAGTACGTAGCTAAATTTGATAGCTTTAAACCATTCCCGCTCCTCGAGAGTGAGCTCTCCATGAAGAGTCTTAAGGATGTCGGGCTCTCGAGCTCTAGAGGTCAACCTCTGAAATAAAAAGCATAATATAAGAAAAAATCTAACTAAAAACAAGCAAAAACATTTAAAAATGACCTAAAAATCATCAAAAACATCTAAAAATTGATAAAATTACAAAAACATGTCATCATGCAGGCCTAAAAATAAAAAATGTCACTCAGACAGGTCAAAAATGCATTAAAAGACATTAATTGCCTATTAAAACTTAGAAAAATTAAAAATTTGATAATTTTTTTCTAAAGTTTGCGAACCACGGGTCAACCCTACGGTCCGCATGCGGTCAAAAATTGACCATTGGGATTTTAAATGTTGACCATAGCTGGTAGCTGCGGTCCCCAATTGATCAATTGGGAACCATAGTTGGTACCTACGGTCTCCGACTGAGATCCCATTGGGTACTTTATCATGGCTAAAAATAAAAAAATTAAAAAAATAAAATCCTAAGCTAACCTAGCCTAAGGTGTGGTTCATTGCCAACAATTTAATGTGATTGATTAACCAATTACTTAATTTGGTTCATTTTATTGGTAATGGATGCGAGGTCTTGGTTTCGAATTACCTTGCCCTCGCCTCGTCCACCGTGGCTAGAAGAAGCTTGCTCTCTGCCATCGTGTAGTGGTGTAGGTGTAGTTTGGTAGGGTTTTAGGTGAGTTCTCAGTTGTCACTATCAGAGCTCCAAATTGCAAGTCATTGTCAAGGAATAATGAGAGAAATTTGAAAATTGGGCTTTTTATAGGCTTTTCATATTTTGCGTGGACCGTAGGCCCTAGCCATGGTTCCCAAAATTGTAATTGGGAACCATAGACCCTAGCTGTGGTTTGCAACTGGTAAGCAATTTAATAAAATCCCACCATGGGAAGGTTTAAAATGATAAATCAATAAATCCCAGGGGATCAAAATTCAATAAAATCAATCAATTTGGAAATTTGGTGATAATAAAGCATCGAGATCCGATTAAAAATCAAATATCTGGCTGAGATTATAAAGTACATTCAATCGAGGTCATCGCTATGACAATCCTTTCATGGAGCGATGCACCTCCCAGCCAAATAAATAAACTCAATTCATAATTCAAAACATTAAAAAAAATCAAATAATTAAAAACACCAAATGCGCCTCGTATTCAGTAATTTACCCTATACACTTGGCGGTTGCAGTGACTTGCGATCCATGCAATCCGACAAGATGAGTAAATTACCATAAGGACATTTGGGGTAAAATTGTCATCATTGATCTGATATGCTTCTTTTCAATCCCTAAGAAGGCCTTCGTGGCTGGACTTCTCCATGGGAATGAGGCGTTTCATGTCATTTCTTCTATGACATCTTTTCAACAAATCATCGATAATTTGATTCAACACAAATCTAATTGGATTTGTATCATTTCGATTCCCTAAGATGACTATTGTAGCCTGACTGCTCCATGGGATAGAAATGTGCAAATACTATTAATAGTTGGAATCAAAAGCTGAACTAGGCCTAGCCAAGGCATTAATTTTCTCAAATCTAAATTTGTTCAGATCATCCATGGTGGTCAAGCGACATCATCACTTTAATCATTGTCATTACCCTCATTGACTCATCACTTGAGGGGGTAGTCATAATATCAAATCATAATCAAAATCAATAGAAGATCCTTGAAATCGTAGATCCCTTGATCTTGTCAAAATTGCGTTCGTCCTTGCGAATCATTGTCAACAACTATCATAAGCTTACCCCTTTGCTTGGGGTAAATAGCAAATATGATAATTTGTTTGTATCTCTTCTCCTTTTGGTTATATAGGTCTAACTCCTATTATGGCATCAAACACTACCCGAATGACTGATGAGGAGTGCAAGCTTTTCAAATGTAAGCCTTTCAACGAGTTGGAAGCAATGATTCTAGGATGCGCATCCTTTTGTAGGACCTGGGGCATCTAATGTTGATCTGACTAATGATCATCATAGAACCTTCGACATCATTTTAGGAGGTCTATTTTTGCTCAGCGTTGTTCGATCTCACAATGCATCTCAAAAGGGGCATCTGTAGACACCTAAAATGCGTCATGTCGAGGGTGACTACTCATATGGACATGCTACAAGACCATATGGAGGATCTTGGATAGACTCCAAGATAGAGCAGTGGTTCTAACCACTCAATTTGGGCTCCTTGGCCTAATCAGTCTGAACCACAGCCCAGACCTATGGTTTACAGGCTGAACCATGGCTGAGACCTATGGTTTATAGTCTAGACCATAGTTGTGACCTACGGTCTTAACTGAAGTTCAGTTGGCCTTCAATCCGAGCCAAATTGGTTGGAACGACCATTTGATCTAGAAGAAGGTGGTTAGAGGATGAAAGCTTCCAATCCAACTATCCTAACCACCCCTTCTTGATCTTGGCTTCTCCATGAAGCCACCCCTAGCCCTTGGGTAGTCCTATAAGTACCCCTCAGAATTAGGGTAAATTATGAGAGAGAGCATTGGATATTTGAGCAGCGAAGCCCTATCGAATTGTACACTCAATTGAGTATACTAAGAGAGAGCTATTGCACTTATCCCCTACCTACTTGCCAAGATTCATGATGAATTGCATTATGGATGCCCTAGGAGCCTAGGAGAGCCAAGAAATGCATATTCGGGCAAACGAAGGCCCTTCATAGTGAATCAACCACCAAATCAGTCTGAGGACACTAAAGGCGACCATTGAACATCAATTTGGACAAGGAGGTCAAGCCCACTACCCTTGGAATTGAGGGTAAACCTATCAGATTGCTAACCATGGCTTTCAGCCATGGTTTATAGTGCAGACCGCTCATCAGAGCTGCGGTTTGCAGCAGAGGTATCACCACCTTACCCTTTTCATTTTAGTCTGGTTAATTAGCTTAGATTAGCTATTTTCATGGTTTAATTGTAGTTTAGCAGACTTCTGACCGGTAGAATTAGGTTAGATTAGTTTCTTTATGTTAATCATAAAATAGGACATAAATGGATTCTTTATGCACTTTCATGCTTTATTTTACATAATTGATCCATGCATAGTGTAGTTGTTGTCTTCCTTCATGCAATTATATGAATCTTGATGCAATTAACATAGTTTAGAAGCACTTTTCATGTTTTCTTGATTATACATGCTTAATGGTGTCTTTATGCAATTTTCCTAAAAGGGCCTCATCATGAGAGGTTGCCTATATTTTTGACACTCTTATGTTGTTTCTTGACCGCAGGGAACAGATTCAAAGGAGACTTAACCATCAACTTCCTTCCTCAACGTGAAGAAGAGGGCAACTCCACCCTAGAGCAGTTTGTGACCAAGTGAAAAGCACTATTAGTGCGCCTACCCTGTTGAGGGCTTTGGCATTGTATTAATCGTATCATCATTTGGGTGACCCTAAGAGGGGCATGATTGTAATCGAGATTCTTTGCAATTATTAATACAAGAAAGTCTATTTTGTTGAATCTATGCAATCTTGTCAATTTTATGCTTTGAATGAATGAATACGACATAGTACAGTAGATGGGTGCACGCTTTTTGGTTGGATCACAAGTCGTTTTGAGAAACCCTTGGATCCTTTTGGGATTTAGGTATAAAATGCTTTAATATGAAGGATATTGAGAGGTTCAAGCTCTTCAACTCCTTTGAGCGATGTCAAGTGATATGTCCTAGGTCCAATCTTCTCTGAGATCATATAAGGACCCAACCAGTTAGCCACGAATTTGTCTCATATTTTTGGTGGTAAATTTGAGTTTTGTTGGTTCTCTTTCAGCACAAGATCACCAACCTCAAAGTCTCTCAGATGGACTTTGTTATTGTAAGCTCATTTTAAGCACTCTTGATAAATGTGAAGGTGCTCAAGAGCATTCACGTGATGTTTGTCAAGTAGCGTCAGTTGATCTAGGTGAGCTTGCTGTGTAGTGTCGTCATCAATTAAATTTTTTAATGTGATGTGTAGTGTTGAAATTTCCAACTCTAAGGGCATAATGGCATCAGTGCCATATACTAATAAAAATGGAGTTGCCCCAATGGACGTCCAAATACTAGTCCTATAAGCCCATAATGCAAGGGGCAATTGGATGTGCCAATCTTTGTGGTGCTCTTGTACCATATTTTTCAATATGGAGACCACTATCTTATTTGAAGCTTCAACTTGTCCATTTGCTTACGGATAATATGGAGTCACAAAACTGTGTTTGATTCTATACTTAGATGTCAAATCTCTCACAGTTTTGTTCTTAATTGACGTTCCATTATTTGAAATTATCTTGGATGGTATCCCAAAATGACTTATGATATTGATGAGTATAAACTCAACAATACATGCTCTAGTTGTTGTTTTTAAGGGAATGGATTCCACCCACTTAGTAAAATACTCAGTAGTCATGATAATAAAATTATGTCGGCCCGATGACAAAGGAGAGATCTTACCAATGAGATAAAATCCCCACTGAGCAAATGGCCAAGCCGCTTTAATGGGTTGTAAGGCCTATGATGGCAAGTGCATAATATTAGCATGATGCTGACATGTAATGTATTTTTTGACATAAAAATTGCAATACTTCTCCATAGTGGGCCAATAATAACCCATGCAAAAGATGCACTTGATGATAGCCATGATGCTAAAATGGCCACCGCACGTACTGCCGTGAGTTTGCAAAATATCCCAAGATGACTCTTGGGGCTTAAGACAATGAAGGAGAACTCCATCATAGCTTCTACGGTACATGATGTCTAATAAAAATACATAATTTATCACTTTATATTTAAATGTGCTTTTTGTAGCACACAACAGTCCATGAGGGATTACACCAAGTCTAAGGAAGTCATGTATTTGTGATGTTCAATTATGATAAGATTTAGCTTTGAATGTCAAGACAACATGTTCCCTCTACGGTTCTACACTTGCAAATGCATACTAGGAAACAACATTGTGGTGAATGGTAACACCACTCCTCATCATATCCTATGAGATAAAATACCCCCAAGACGCTCTCTTGAGAAAGTCTCTAGCTCTGTAGAACCACTCATGGTTTGGTTCTACATGAATCATGTTGATTGAATCTTTGTTATCCAATGCTTCATGCTGCATAGTAGAATGTGACAACATTTTTACATGGATGGTAGTGAAATCGACAGATGAATTATGAGGGATTAGAGATCCCAAAGATACCATTGTGTTTGCAAATGTATTGGATAAATGAGGGATTACCTCGATGTCATACCATTCCAATAGATCTAGATAAATGTCAACAAGATCCTTGTAAGCTTTCAATACCAAACATCGACATTGAAATAATCCCTTAACTTGGTTCACAATGAGAAGGGAATCACCAAAGATATTTAACCTTTTTATCTTCATGGCAACAACTATTTCAAGACCCAAAATTAGGGCTTCGTATTCAACGTTGTTGTTAGTCCAAGGAAAGTCTAATTTGAATGACAAGGGAATTGGAGCTCCTTGTGGTGTGAACAACACTATTCCTGCACCACCCTCTAGCTCACACTTCAAACCATCAAATAATAGGGTCATATTAGCTTTGTTGTCTGGTTATTTGGGTTTGGGTCCTTCTGATAAGGCAAATATTGCATCATTAGGAAGCTCTATGGTGAGGGGCCTACTATTTTTGAGAGGCACCTCAACTAGTTTATCTGCTATGACTTGTCCCTTAATGGACTTTTGGCTTATGAATTCCAAATCTAATTCTGTTAGTAGCATGATCCACTTTACAGTACATGTATTATGATATGTCTTGCTCATCATATACTACAAAGGATTTTGTTTGGATATGACATACGTTGTATGACAACATATAATGTTGCAATTTCTTTGTAGTGAACACTACTGCTAAACATAGTTTTTCAATGTATGCATATCTGAGCTCATAACTCACCAAGGTTCGGATAATATAATATATGGCCTATTCTTTGTCTTGCACATTCTTTTGGGCTAACATGGTTTCCAGTGCAAAGTCGGTTGCCAATATATATAGAAAAAATGGCACATATAGCCTTGGTGGAGGTAGCACTGGCATCATAGCTAGGTATTACTTAATCTCAACAAAGGTTGCTCGACAGTCCTCATCCTAATTGAATGGGATATCCTTATATAGTAGTCGATTCATGGGTCGATATTTATCCAATAATTATGTGATAAATCATTTTATGGATGCTACTTTGCCCTGAAGGTTTCTTAATTCTTTGATGTTCATGGGGGGATGCATTTCTAAAATAGCCTTGACCTTTTTTGGGTCAACTTCGATGCCTCATTTTGAAATGATGAATCCTAAGAGCTTTCCTAAAGTTATGCCAAATATGCACTTCTTAGGATTCAACCTAACATTATGCTCTATAAGATAATCGAAGAACTTCCTCAGGACCTTTGCATGCTCAAAATGTAATAATGACTTTACCAATAAGTCATCAACATAATATTCTAGGATCTTATGCATATAGTCATGAAAAATATGTCATAGCCTACTGATATGTGGCACCAACATTTTTAAGTTTGAATGGCATAAAATTATAGCAAAATGTCCCCCATGGTGTTATAAATATGATTTTATGCTAGTCTTAGGGCTTAATCCGAATTTGATTGTAACTAGAAAAATTGTCTATTAAGGAGAGCATTTCATGACCTACAGTGGCATCTACAAGAGCATCAATATTCGGAAATAGAAATGAATCCTTTGGTGTTGCCTTATTCAGGTCTCTAAAATTTGTACAAATATGGATCCTTCCATCAGATTTTACTACAGGTACCATATTGGATACCCATTCTAGATAGTCGATGGAGATTACAAACTCTACGTCCAACAACTTTTGCAACTCATCCTTAACCATTAAGGCTACTATTGGATGCATCTTCCTAAGTTTTTGCTTGATTGGATTCTTTTATAGATCTAGCAAAAGGTTATGAGTAACCAATTTTGGATCTAGACCTGACATATCTTTGTAATTCCAAGCAAAGAGATCAGGTCTCTCTCTTAGTAGAGGGATGAGGTTGGCACGCTCATCAGGAGTTAAAGTCTCTCTAAATTTAACCTTCCTTGGATTGGTGGGATCATTACTAATATCCACTTCGAAGGTTTCCTCTACTAACATATGGGATCCCTCCTTAAGCTGATGAGGTGTAGGGATCAAGTGGATGTCATCTACTGGATTTATAGGTTCCTCATTGGAAGCATCCTCAACATGATAGACATCATGTGCACAACCTAGTGCAAAATGGAAATGTTGTAGCATTTCTTCATTAGGGAAGAAATATTTAGGCTCTAGTGGTGAATCAGCACGATCCCAATCAATAGCATCTACATTTAGAGGTAATGGTTTGGAAAAATCGGCTAGATTGTGGAGTGGAGTGGTCAAATCAATGGAGATCATATTGATGAAATGGATCATATCTCCAGGATCACGTGCAAGTGACTTTACATTAACAAAATTTCCATCCTCGAGATGTGGTTATAGGGGTATGGGGATATCTGGATTTGGTCCATGAACAATTTTTTGGATGGTCCATGAAATTTTTTTTGGATGGGATAATTGGGCTCAAGGAGCCACGTGTACATTCGAAAATTGGGAAACACCATGTGATAAATCACATTAAGACTTGGTGGTCTCCCTATAAGGTGAGGATGGAGATTGATTTCTTTGCACAAATACTTTGTAGTGTAAGGTGCATTATGATAGCATAATTAGGGAGGTCCTAAATAGGCTCTCTCTATATCATCCTCATCATCACTATCATAATAGAAATATTCACCGCTACCAAATAGAATCGAGACACTAGGAAGATGAGATCCCATGGACACCCACACCCGATAACTATTATCGCTCATGAAGGATTGATCATATTTTATGACTATTTTATCTAGTAATAGATAACATAAATTGCGAGGGCCCAGATAGGCCACCTTAGTTTCGTCCTCATATAGCTCCCTATTTGAGGACTCATTGTCATCATCATTCTCATGTATGCAACTTGGTGCAACTATCTCGTAGATGGAACTTAATGTATCCTCATTAGAATGATCTTCTAACTCAGATTTTATCACTAAATTATCATTATGAACCTACATGCCTATGTCGTTGGCTGCCCCATAGATTTTTTGACCCAAGTTTTCACTTGGTATATGATGTGGACCGATCCCCACAAAAATATCCTCATGATATGTCTTGGATGGTTCTATAATGAAATACGACATTATCCAGTTAGCCCTCTGAAACGTAGAAGGATTAGGGTGATAAGGATTGAAGTCAAATTCACCCCCTATATTGAGGTACAGGCGGTCCAAATATGCTGCAAGGAGTTTAGCCTATCCTTTGCTGTAAAATCCCAACCCAAACCTATAAGTGGGTAACTGATACTGTGGTTCTATATTCTTCTTACACCCCTACTCAAATAGTCCTAGACCATAACCATTCCGATGGTAATGCTTGAATTATCACATGGTGTAGTCCAAGTTGGAAAGATAATGAATGTTCATTATGAATGGTTCATTATCATCCTCATCCATGGGCGTGGAAAATGCAATCTGGTCTTGCCCTCCATAGATGAAGTTGGTTTGTTTAGATGGTACCCCTAATGGTTCCACCATCCCTATGATAAGGTGATGGGATCGCAGTCGGCCCATGTCCCGTGTAGTCTTGATAATTGGTGTGAACATCACATTCTACACAATGTATTTTCCTAATCTAGGATTAACCAAATGGATGGTCACTTATGGTGTAGATGACCCTACTAAATATGCAGGTGAAGCAGGCTGAGGTGCCTCTTCGACTCCTCCTTGAACTTCCTCTAATTCCATGGGAGTAGGGGCTTCAATGATGACTAGCTTGGGCGTTTACTTTATCTTCTTTTCACCCACATTTTCTTTCAATTTCCTATCATCTCGTTGTATTGTAGATGCAATCGATCTAATAGAAGTAGCTATCATGTGCTCCAATCATTGAGATATGGATGTTGTAGGTCTAGCACACACTTCTTTGATTTTACCTCTTGATATTTGATTGGTGAAACTAAGCGCACATCCAGGTGCATTAAGGGGAGCACAAATTCCCCTAAAAAATATGCTATATTCACGTATTTAAAGGGTTCTTCATTCAAATGCACCACGTGAACCTATATATCATGAATGTATTTGATACATTGGTGTAGAATAGAAGGGATGCAACACATTTCTCTAATCCAAGGCCTCCCTAGAAGTATATTATACTGTATAGAACCTTCGATTACGTGACACATCATCGGGGTGGTCTTCAGACCTACCCTTGCTGGAGTTATTTGTAGGTTTTGAATCAACCTACTCCTAATGGTCACCACCAATCTAGTTGGTGGGCCAGGAACATATTGGGTTGGCCTTGGATGAGGCATAGCTTAGACTTTAATAGGCACTGGAGGTTGACTCGGTCATCCATACCTCATGTTTATTGTGATAATGTTGACCATTCTGATGAACCCCTAGGTTGGTGGTTTGATATGTACTTGGTTGACTTGGCCAACATTATTATTTGGTGCCTCATGATTTGGTAGAGGATTTTTGTAAATCCCCATATTTTGATTGTCATGCACTTGTGGGTTGTCGACAAGAAGCGTACCTCTCTCGATCATATTTTACACAAGATGTTTGAAATACCAACATACCTCGATGTCATGGCCTTTCGATTGATGAAATATGCAATAATGATCATCTTTATAGCCTTTAGGCTTAGGTTGGTTAGGATCCATTATATTTACTTTGGATAATTTTATAGCCTTCACCTCACATAACTGATGAAAATTTGAAGACAATGACTCTGATAACTAAGTGAATACATTAGGTGAATGTTGTTCCTTATTTTTACCCTTGTAATTGTTATTGCACTGCTCATACTACGTAGGTGGAGGTTGGGCTTGATAATTTTTCTTTTGCTACCCTTTTTCTCCTTTCTAGAGGTTCAATACCCCCTAATTAACATGGGTTGGATTGGCCTGTTGTCTCTCAATGCTTTTCTTGTGTCCCTCCCTCTTATTCCTGAGCTTCAAGTTACCCTCCTGTAACTTGATTTCCTCTATAACCTTGGCTTACACCAAAGCCTCTTTGAATGTTTGGTATTGTTGCAACTGTATCAATAAAGAAATTTTTTTGGCACAAATCTTTGTGAAAATTCATGTTAATTCAGAGTATGGGATGGAGAATGGCAGCTTTGCCATCATTTTCCTCCATTATTTTCCATAATCCATCATTGGCTCAACGTCATGTTGTGTTAGAGCAGCTAGGTTGGATAAGTTTACTTTCTTCTTGATACCGAAGGAGAAGCATTCAAGAAATACATCGGCTAGTTGTTTGAAACTAGTAATGTTGTGCCTCTTTAATTGGTTGAACCACTTTCGAGCTGCGCCTAAGAGGGTGATGATGAAGGTGCACAGGAGTAAAGAATCATTGCTCTCAATTTGAAAGTACATATCTAGGAAACTAGTCACGTGCTCTTGTGTGTCTTCCTCTCCTTGAAACTTTTCCAGCCTAGGCATCTTGAAATGCTCAGGATAGGTTGGAATAGGAATTGACATGCATAGAGGTTCATTATGAATTTTGTTCAAGGTAGGCTTATGATAAGCCATTCCTTGCTTCTCTATGGCTTGAACCTTCTCTACTAAGGTCTTGTAGGCTTGCAAGGAAAGAAACTCCTCTCGATATTATCTTGGAGGCGCTCTCAGAGATAGATTCTTCCTTGATCGAGGTGGGGGACTAGGCTCGCCCTCCTTCTAAAATTGGAATATTTACAAATATTCTTGTTCTAATTCCTCTCCCACTTTATTCTCATACTACCTATGCTCATTTTGTTCAGACACTGGACGCCGATCTCTGTGTTGATATGCATGGCGAGTATGTGTGTCTATGTTCTCAAGGTGTAACTCAGGTTGTGAAGCCACTCGTATATTAACACACTCCCTGATCTCACTGTGAGGAGGTAAACTAGCTCTAGCCAATCAATCCTCTCTTTCCACACGCTCCTTCTAATCGAGGATGCATTGTTCATGCATGCACTGTTCAAACAATTTTTTCCTGATGAACCTCTACCTCTAAGTATTCTCATTTTTGAGGCATTTTTTTTCTACGTAAACATCCTCTAATTGATCTTGGAGAATATTTTATCTCTACTCTGACATCATTCTATGAGGTATATCAACATGATCGGTCATTTGAGGCCTCTGAGGAGTGCACTCTATTTGAGCGACTTTATGGGTATGTCTTCCAATGGACTGATTTACCACACTCTTGCCTCGATCTGTAAAGATGGTATTCATGTCAGACTATCTCTTATACTCAGTGCCTGCATGTGATGCAAGAGCACACATGTCTCGAGAACTCTTGGAGCACTCTCCATGTTCTTGGGTAGTTATAATGGTGCTTGCACTACACTCACTCACAAGTCAATAGGGTGTAGGCGTAGGCTTATATTCTAGATGCCCTAGGACTTTCTCTAAACCATCCAACTATTTGCTATGCCATGTATCATGAGGCAACATACCATTTATTCTTGCTTTGGATATATCTATGGTGAACTTGGTGGGCTCACTCCTATAGGGAGTCTATGTGGGCCTATGCTTGGAAGTAGCCCTCTTGATTCACCCCTGAATGGGCAGATATTGGATATGTCTGGACTCTAACAGTGGAGGTCGTGAGCCTCCCTTAGATGCAGGTCAAAGGGGTACCAATCTAGATCCCTCGATGATATTTTATTTAGCTAAACCTATGGATGCCCAAGAAATATGGTCATGGTAGATGCTACCATGTGCGTAACCCCCATGCTGGGAGGTCCCATTGTCTGATATTTACCTAGAGGGATGTCTAGTACTTCCTCTAATCGAGGTATTCTCAACAAAATCCCCTTGTGTAGAATTATCCCCTCTAATGCTCATTGAACGATGTCCAGGAGGATTCTATGATTGAGGGTGTTCTACATCATGTTGTGCACTAGGTGGAGCTTGGGCTTCGATATTTGGTCTATTCCCAGGTTGATCACTCCATGTTTGCACCATTGTGTATCCTATGTCTAGATTTAAATTTTATTAGCACGCAAAGAATACAATGATGATTATCTCCTTTTATAGTTTTAAAATAAGCCCTAAACTATTTGATGTGTTTTCAATTTTTTGTATCAGTAAAGTAACTCTTGTTGTGTTTTGAAAAATGTTGATTTTTTCAATTGTTTAATGGCTTTCACCTGTATGCTCATAGCTCTACAATCTAGCTATGAACTCTAGGTAATGTAATCCCCCCAAAATATGGCAATGAAATTCCACACCTAGGAAAGGAGCACAGGTCCTCCCAGATCCTCACCCATTTTTACCCAGTCAACGTCATACCCTCCGAAGAGGAGTATATGCAAATTTTCTAGGCTATGAAAGGTTCTTGGATCCGGTATTGGTCTAGAACATAGGATACATGGTATTTGGGCCAATGGATGGAAATAACCTCCACCATAATTGAAACCTTACTAGTGGTTGGATGTGTGGTGTGTGTGGGTTCTTTTTTATTTGCACAAAGGAAAGATGCATAATAAAACATTAACATGATAATTTCCTATATGATATGCAACAAATAACATTTGATAGTCAAATGTATATGCACACTATGCTATGTGATGTTCAGATAATATAACTAGTATGAGTAATTGGCCATTGATTGGGTCTCATGTAAGAAAACTCTAACATTCAGATGGCCTAGACTGTTGGATACTAGAGCGAGCTGCACTCAGAGACCCGTTGTTCCTAGCAGTGACTAGTAGAAGCATAAAATAAAAACCCCAAGGACCTAATTCATTTTATTGTTCTTTTTATCCTTGTCCTAGCTAGGTTTCATTTTTGATGTTTTGGAAAAATATAGAGATAGAAAATAGACACATAGGGTGTCATAAGGGCCTACCTTAGGTCCTCATTTGATTCAAATTTTTACTCCTATTGTGTGGTTGGTCTATTTTTGACCATGACTTTGATGTGCGGCTACGAATGTTGCCCACGCCTGTTAACCATGGGCCAAATTTTTTATTGTGGTTGTCAATCGTGGTGAGTACCTACCATAAAAACATAGACTAGAGTTAGTAAATCATGGCTAAAAATATGGGGTTCCACCGTGATCACCTTTTGTAACCACCAAAAAGGCTCTTGCTATCTAATCTATCTATTGCAATTCATGAAATAAGCACAAATGGGAAAACATAAGTTGAAAATAAGAAATGAAATAGATATAAATAATTCCTTTATTAATTTCAATGAAGCCAAGTTATAGATTCATCCCTCTTAGGGATACCCATTTGATACATCAATTACAATAGAGTTTCAAATCCCTCTCAAGGGTATATGCAATCAAAATGCCTTCCAGGATGACACGAACTTCTCTAGGGTGTCGATGACCCTCTTCTCCATGATTAGAGGTATTTTTTGCCTTGCATCCCAAAACCCTATTAGTCCTGCATGCAACAAAACAACAAGAAACATTAAAAACAAAGGAGGCTTCTCTTGATGAGGCTTTAAAAGGATATTTACACAAAAGATAACATGATAATCAAGAAATCAAGAAAGTGATTTAGTGCATGTAAATTGATCTAAAACATGATAATATGCCATTATAAACATGAAAGAAACTAAGATAAATCTATCTAAGCTCCTAATTAACCAATTGAAGATGTGAAAGCATGAAAAAGATTCGTTATGCCTACACTACAATAATGAAGGAAAATTGCAATTAACTCCTAATCTATTGGTCAAATGTCTCTAGAATATTGAATTAAACCTACAACATGATTAATCTAACCTAGTTAAATAAACTACAAAATAGAGAACAAGGAAATCAGGGATTACATATGACCGCAGGTCATTCACACAGTGGGTACTGTTCATCGCGGTTGATAGCTGTGACAGAGACTAAAGTAATTTTACCCTCCAAATCAAGGCCAATTATCTGATTCTCCTTGCCAAATTTATGGTCAAGGGTTACCTCTATGTCCTTTGATATATTTGGTGGTTGAATTACTTAGTGAGTGCATGGATTGCATAGATTAGTATTTCTTGGCTCTCCTATCCTCCTAGGACCTCCATGGCAATGTGATCTCTAATTGGGTAGTGAAGTATTCCTCTCAATGCATGCGAGTGGTTATGTAATTCGATAGGGTTTCGCTACTCAATTTATTATGCTTCTCTCTCTCTTTTTCCCAATTCAAAGGGGAATTATATAGTAATTGCCAAGGGTTAGGGGTAGCTTCATGAGGAAGCTAAGATCAAGATTGGGTGGTTGATCTTTTTGGATGGAAGGATCCAAAACCTTCCTCACTCAAACTGATCCAATCCGTAACCAATTGGCCATTGCAACTGATTTTGGGTCGGATGAAGGCCAACTGACTCTGAGTGCTAACCACGGATGACAAGCACGGTGAGCACTACTAACCATGGGTGTCAGCAGTGGCTAGCACTGACTAGGCAAAGGTGCCCAAATTGAGTGGTAAAAACCACTGCTATACCTTGGAATCTGTCCAAGGTCTTCCATATGGTCTTCTAGCATGTCCCATATGAGTAGTCGCCTCAACATCATTTTAGGTGTCTACAATAATATTATATTAGTAGTATGCTCCCCAAAGTAGAATAAGAATATGGACATATAAATAAGAGATATTTGTCATTATAATCATCATTGAAGAAGAATGTTATGTAATCATCTATGCCCATGAAGTGGCCTCTCATGTTGGGAGACCTTGTGGAGTTATTCCTTCCTTAAGGATTATTATTGGTGTTTCCCTACGTTAAGGGTATTATCTCTCTCTCATTTGTGGATTGTTATTGTGGATAATGTATTATGGATGAATGATTTGATATTTCTGCATATTGGTAAACAGTTTATGTTATAATAATAAAGTTATGCAATAGTATTAACCCTTATGATGACAAAGGTTTTGTGGTTGAGCATGTAGTTTCTAAGCTTATGAAAAGTGAGAACTATGTCTAGACAAAGATTCACTTGATAAATTTATCATTGATATGGTCTATGATGTATAATGGAAGATCTCCAACCATAGAGGATTGAGGTATATCATCCTTATGGAATGATATAGTCCTATGGTTGACCCCAATGGATCCCACTATAGAAGTGATATCATTTGGGTTGAGTTCTTGAGGAACAATTTGTTCACTCAAAATTTTAAATAAGATGTCTCTATGGGTTGGAGAGGTCCTAAGAAGTTCAAGAAGGGAGATTCTAGGTAAGGTACTCTCAAGTTAATGAAGCAAATCAAAATTTCCCTTAGCCTTGGCTTCTAATTAGATGATTATTGGATGTCCTTCAAGGGAGAATTTCTATGTGTGAAGAGGACCAAGGGAGGTCATGAAGATTCATGAAATGGTGGGTTTCTATGTTGTTATCTAGTTATAACAAAAATGTGAGAGATATGATTAGAAGAATTGCGTGCCCCCATTATACCTTGGTTTGAAGGTGGGACATGTATATAGTGAATGTTATTTGCTAAATTTTTATTCTATTTATGATTAGGCAACATATTATAGAAAATTCCATGGTTTTTATGAGAAGAATATTGAGAATTAGAGCTATTGAGAACAACTTGAAATTATATATTAGATATTGGATTAGGTTTCTAAGGCTCATGTATTTATTGGTCATGTGATCATTAATATAGTAGAAGGAACATTCCTCATTATGATAAAACCAATAAGATTTTTCTCTTTTGATTTCTAAAGGCTTGACAAGTAGAAGCTCTACCATTTTGGATTTTGATACTCTAGAATGGCTAAAAGAGGCTTATCCAATTAGGAGTACTTCCTCTTAGGTTTCTACTATTTTTACATCCCTAAGACAAGCTTTGAAGTTTTCCATAGCATTATCATTATTGAATTGGCACAAGTTTTTGACTCCATCACCTGCAATGTGTTTGTTCTTGTACTACCCCTTTAGGTTAGAAGAAGAATTATCTTCTTCCATATGGTATTTAGATTTTAAATGTACTCTTTTGACAAGGGTGGTCTCTACTCTCTTGGCTGTGTCAATTGTGTTTGAAAGAAGACACATTGGATATCTCTAAAAAGAAGGTCAATTTATCATTAAGGTTTCCTTTAAATAAGTCTAAAATATATCTAGGTGGAGGGACATACTAGATTATCCCCACTAGGGCTCACCATCTTGCTAAGAATTTGGTACTTCTTTAGACCACTTGAGTTGGTATAGGTAACTAATCATGGACTCTTCCTTAATGTAGATAGAGAATTGCTTGAAAAACATCTCAACAAGGTCTCTAAATATCTTAAGGTAATGTCTTAGTATTTGGTAGTACTTTTCTAAGGTAGGTCCACTAAGGATCTTAGGAAAATTCTTAAGTAGCAGTGTTTCATCATTAAATATATCTCTATAAAGAGTTCTAAACAACCGAAGGTGGCTGACAAGATATTTCTTCTCTTTGTATATTTGAAACTTAGGAGTTCTAAAATTGGTAGCAACTAGATAAAAAATTTTCTAATGGTTGGTTGCACAAGTAATCATAAGAGTAAAATTGACTAGAATAAGATCCTTGGATAATATCCATTTGTTGTTTCAATAGTTCTAGTTGAGAAGTTAAAGTTTGAAGTTTAGAAGAAACAATATTTTATGGCATAAAAGGCATGTTTTTATATAGAAGGAATTTGGTAATTTACATGAGGACGTTGAGACACTTGGGTGTATGATGTCAAAATTACCATCATATGATTTACATACAAGGTATTTGAAATGAAAGTATTAGAGGATGAAGGATGAGAGATTATACAATTAGGGCTTTTTGTGAAACACATACTCACACTTGTGAGGTTAGAATGAAGGTGATTGACATGAGGATTAAATAATGGGACACTTGATGATACACCTAAATTAGGAATATAACTTTTTATAGATTTTTGAGATATGAGATAACTTACATTACCTTGTAATAATTCATTAGGAGTAGACAAATATGAATGGTGTTCCATGAACAATGGGAGGTTTTTCCTCCTAGCCTCTAAAAAAGTAATTATGATAGAAGGATTTGAATAAATTAAATCATAAGCTAATGCATTAAGTTTTCCATTTAGAGATCCAAAGGGTGGATCCAATTTATTTATAGGCAAAGGGTTTGATCTAGATTATTGGTGTAATGGCACATTTTGGAAAGACCCTTAACTTGTTGTTTGATTGATGTACTTATATGTTGATAATTAATCCATGATCCTATTTTTTCTATCAATATGAGTTGATATTTGTAAATTTTACTTACTAGAATTAGATTATGCTATTTTTAGTACATGGTATTGCTGATGAATTTTATGGTTGCAAGACCAAGTACTCTCAAGGGTGGATTGGTATGGGATAACCATTGGAGTTGAGAGAAATGTGAAATAGAAAATTATGGATTTATAGTCTAATAGCCCATAGATGTCAAACAATCATGTAGAAGCATTTGCATGTGTGATTAAATGCATCAGTGGGTGAGGAGGTTGTTATAAAAGAAAAAGAGCCCTTACCCCTATGCTTAGGGGTCCTTCACAAGTGGTTGATAACCTTGTAGTTATCATGATACCTCCTGCTTAGGAAATAGTATTTTTTATGCATATTCTTGCTTATTTTTTATTGCATATTAGTATGAGTAAGGATAACTTTTAGCAATAACCTTGTGTTGCTTAGGATCTTAATTTATCAATGGGATGGATTAATACTTGTACTTAATTTGGTTAATCATTTAAAAAGTAACATATTAATAATAATGCTGGTTAATATGCTCTTTGAGATTGATGTTTTGGGTCCTGCAGGATTTCAATTTTTTTGTGGCCTGCTTAGGAGAGCCTCTGGTTTCCTTGCTCATGTTTCCTTGCAGAACTTTCTCATATGTTTCCTTGAAGCTATTCGTTGACAGTGTTGAAGGTTTTCTAGGATTTTTGGTTGCATCCTTTCTATCTAGGCTTTATTGTCTGCAGCTAGGCTTCCTCGTGACTCCTTCCTCTTGGGTTCCTTTGGAACTTTCCCATATTTTTCCTATGGTGTGTTTTTCTACTTCTACTGCTTCCTATTCTACATCCTTGAAGGCTTCCTTATTCACTGCATGAGGACTTCATGGCTTGTGGAGTTCCTCAAAATGCTGACCCACTTTTTAGGCTTGTGATCCATTGCATGAGGATTTTATGGCCTGAGGAAATCCTTAGATTGTTGTTCCACATTTCAAGCTCACAAGGGATTCAGTTTTTCTTAGTTTGAGTGATCCTATGACATCCCTGGTTGCTTCCCATCCTTGTTTCGATGGGATTTACTATAATTTCAATTTCTCTGCTCCACCCTTTGGTGTAGAGTGGTTTTTCTGCATTTGACTAGTTTTCCACTGCGTGGGAAGTTTTTTATCTCACAGTTTATGGTTTCCCATTGGTGTTTTGGCATCTATTTCCTTTTCCCACCCTTGGGATGTTTCAAATTTAAATTTAGGCATATATTTCCTTTTCTCACCTTTGGGAAGTTTCAAATTTGTTTTTAGGTGGGTTTTTCTATTTTCTTCTATCACCTTCTCCTTTCTCGCCTGGCGGGATTTTCAAATTTTATTTCACATATTTTTCCTCACTACCTTCCTGAATGCTTTCCTGAAGGTGTTCCTCAAGGCTTTCCTCAAACCTTTCCTGATGTCCATCCTTGGACTATTCCTCTTGAATTTTGATGTAATCAAGTTTTGGTATCCTTGATAAAAACCCACTTTTAATTCAACTTAACTTACCAATAATAATGTTGATATTATTAATACTTAAAAATATTAAATGATAAATAATTAACGTTAGAATTAGTCAAGTAAAAATTAGTAATAGTACTAATTGATATAATGCTATGAAGTGAGAAAATAAGTTAATTAAAAATACCTTGCTTAAAAATTAATATTAAATTTATTAAGTTAATACTTTATAAAAAGAGGGCACATTTAATAAATAAATGTTATTATAAATGAAGTGCATATTTTAATTATTGAGTTGGAAAGTTAATATTTTGGGAAACATAGCAATTGGAAAATTAATATTTTTGAAATGTTGTAAGAAGTAAGAAAGAGTTACCCAACTCTTGGGCTTCACCTTCCTCATCTTCTTGATTTTTCTCTCATATTCAAAATCCTATTTTGCATATTTTGGCTAGGAGATTTTTGGAAGTTGGATTGGTTGGGAGAAAATTGCAAGGTATGAAAGATTTAGGGAAAACTTGGAAGTATTCTGGTTTGTTGAGGTATTCCTTTCTATTCTTCTTCTTGAGAAAATGTAAACATATTTATGCTTATTTTGCTTGGATTTCCAATTGGATAATTACATCTAAGGGTTGAGGTCTATTGTATGTTTTCTATGTTGCAATCAAGTATAGAATGCAATTAAAATTTAATTATATTTTCACCTTGAACCAATTTGTGGCATTTCAATTTTGGCCTGAGCTCTAGAGACCTGGAAGAATGCCAACTATAGACCATGTGAATGTTTTTTTTAGCAACCCACAATTCCCCGTCAATATGGGTCTAAGATTGGTAGTATTTTTGTGCCATAAAATTTATGGATTATCACCAATATTTTGCCATATTGTTTTGAATATTTTATCCCATTTTATAAATGAACATTCTTTTCACTACTTAATCATTGTAGTGGCTTGAATCTTGGTCATGTTTTTGACCTTGAATTTATGCTTGTATTGTTATACTCTTGGATACCTCATGTAAGTGATTTTAATTTGTAGGATTTGGGTCAAAATTGTAGTGTTGTATTGTTTGTTTTGAAAGTAAAATACAACTAGGACATTTTATTTGACATGCATTGCATCTTCCAATATCAAGGCATTATATTGATAATATCAATGCATTATGTGGCGTATTGAAATTATGCATATGGAATATCACTTTCTCCATTATATTTTGGCTTTAAATTTTATTTCCATGAATGCATAGGTTCTTGTTTTAGTTAGGTTGTTCTTGTATTTTTTTTCATAGTTTCTTTGAGGGATTTTATTGTTGTGTAATGGTTATCGTGGAAACTATGAGATATTACTTGTTTTATTGGGATGTTATTTCAAATTTTTATTGTAAAATCTATGATAAGAGTGACACGTTATTTTCCCTTCTACCTTGTTATGCATCTATTAAACTCTTGTTCGAGTTGCTAATGTGAAACCATGTAATTGTTATTATTATATTTCCATTGCAAGAAGTTTAGATGATTGCTTTGAATACTCATGGAAATATTAAAATGTGAAATGCATATTTATTTTTATTATAATTTTTAATAGGTTTAAAATGGTTCCACCTTTCATACATTTTAGGATGTATCTACATTTCTAATTATTAGGATTTTTACATTATTAGGACTAGGTTTTCCTAAAAAAAATTATATTTAAAAAAAAACTTTTGTCATTTAATATTGAATAACATTTCTTGTTTAATATATAAACATTATAGTTGGGTTATTAGGAGAATAATAGACCATGCTATAGAATAATATTGTAATATTTATGATTAGAGATAATGTATTGAAAATATTCTATATCTAAAGAAATAAGGAAATTAATATTTACTCTCGAAGGTTGAGTAGTAAATTTATCCAAGGGGATAGTTGTGGCTTGTATAATAAAAGAACCATAAATGAATGAGAGATGTTGGAAATATGAGGAGGATTTGTTGATATTTATGTCAAAGGAATACTAAGAATATGTCAAAGGAATATTTCATGGTTGATTTTATAAGAGACAAGGATATAATATTTAATTCAAATATTATATGACCAAAGCAAAAAAAAGAGAAGCAAGAAGGATAGCAATATTATAATATTTGGGAAAAAAAAAAGGTTGAAAGGATATCTCCATTCCATGGTGGTTGAAAGAAAATAATAAGGTTATTTTTCTAAGGTGAAAATGGAAAAAATGTTTTTCTAAAAACCTAAGGAAGATTAATTTTTTTTTGGTAGATTAATAAATTTATTAAAACCAGGGCATTTGAAAGGTGCCCTAACCCCTTGTACAACTTGGGATCAACAGAGGATAAAAAAGGAATAGAAGAAATACAATTTGAACTGCAAGCTAAAATAGAAATACAACCTCAAAAATACATCCTCAGACTAAAAGGAGCCAACAACCTTAGACAAACAGGCACTGAGAGAAATGCCAGAGCTCAAAAAGGAGCGGTCCTCGGCCAAAAAGGAACCCAAAAATATGCGATCCACCACCACAGAGGACCCAAAAAAATAGAGGAAGAACCATCAGCCGTCAAGGGGAATATCCAACTGCATGAGGGATGAAGCAACACCTTCCAGACCAGCAACTTTCACATCTATTTTAGAAATATCCTTAGTGCTATCCTTGGGAATAGCAGTGCATGCCTCCTTAGAAATCTCCATTACATATTCATCTTTGACAACATATTTGACATCATTTTTGGTGTCGAAGGACACCTCAACATCGACAGGGCTGAAACATTTTCAAAATTTTCACAGAAGAACAAGAGGCTAAGTGCATGGCACTATTCTTTGAGGGTTGAAATCACCTTTCCAATGGCCAAGTGAGTAGTTTCAATATGGTCAATGGTGGCAAAAGTAGCATGCACAACCAACTTGTGAAGATACCTTTTGACAAGGTCAGGAGAATTAGACTTATCCTTTGGAGTTTTTATAGAGGTGGACGAAGGGGTTTTGATGGCTTCTTTATGTTTTAGCCTCTGGGAACTACGGACATGGGTATTTTCAACTTTGGCCTTCTTTCTAGTGGAGAACTCAGAAATAGATTTGCCCCATTTCTCTTTTCTTTTGGATTTGGAGGTTTTAGGGCTCGGGGTTGAGGATGAATTCTCCTCGTCAGAATCAGGGGTAGGGAGATTACCTAAAGGGAATTGCAGAAGGAGGTACTTGTAAAGGACCTTAAAAAGACCCTGGTGGCAAGGTTTGGCCTCATCATTTTTGGAATGGTTGGTGGTGATGGTATAGTCCATGGACTAGAATAGGGTAGCGGGAATGTTCATCATTTTTGAGTCCCGAAAATGATTTACAAATGCAATATGAAAACAACATAATTGAGACTCAGGATTGTCACAAGTAAAATATTGCATTATTGGCTTAAGGATTTCTTTCCAGGGTGTTGACAAGTCATGGTGAAACAAACCTTTTTTTACCTTCTTGTGGATGGGTGAATTTTTCTCGAAGAGTGTCAACTCCACCTCCCAGTTGTGCTTGTTTCTTCTGATGATTTTTTTGTCCAAGTCTTGCCCTGTCAGGTTCGCCAGCAGCTCAAAGGAAATTTGGAACTGGATGCCATGGATGGAAACCAAACCATTGTCCCAAGTTGTCATGAAAGCCTTAGTAACCTCATCATCCACCCCGTAGAACAGATTGAAAAATTTGATGATCCCATGCTTATCCTTAAACATATCAGTAGAAACGGAATCCAGATCAACAGTTTCAGGCTCAATGAAAATAACTTTCCCTTCCTTCATGGTGACAAAAGGAATTAAGGAAGGAAGGTAAATGGGTGGAAAAAGACATAGATCGAAAGGAACAGAAATGGAATGATATGTTTGTTGAAAAGACCACTGGAGGAATAAATAGAAAGTGATGCTTGACCAAAAAGGAAAACCTTGGTGAAAAGGATAATGATGGTTAGAACATTGGGCACGGTGCAAAAAAGGGTGATGAAAATAGGTAGGAATAATAGGGTAGATCACCGTCCCAAGGAAGATGGATCTTCTGGTGATACTCATGTAATAAGGCCAATGGCAAAAGTAGGCACAAAACCTAGAAGGGATTGGGATGCACATTCCAGAAAGCCTCGGGAGAATGCGAAAGGTAAAGCGTTTAGACAGGGTTCTCAAAAAGGTAAAATTACAAGCATCATTCCACACGAGATCGAAATGATTTAAAATTAGGGTGGACATGGCATCGGGATTCCTCATGGAAATGATTATCAAAAAAGAAGGGGCATAAGTAAGAGGCGATGGAGAACTTGAAATTATCAACATAGAACCCCTTTTCAAAGGAAGATAATAAGAATGATGAACAAAATCTACATTTTGGAATTTTTTGGAACTTTGGACATGGGCCCAATGAATCACGAAAAAAGGAGGTCTTGGGTAATGTAAAAATCAAGGATTTTGAGATTCATCACGGTAGATGGTATTTTGATCATAATTTTCCAACTCAGCAACATCATTGGGGAGGACATCCATCCAAGTCATCAAACCTTGAGCATTAACGCCAATGTTGGCTAATTTGTCAGCTACATAATTGCCCTCCCTAAAAATGTGTTGAACCACAACATTGACTTGCTGACGAAGAATTTGCTTACTTTCTTTGATAAGATTCCTGATCCTCCAAATGCTGGGTTTGGATGTTTTTAAGAAATTTATGATATTAAGAGAATCTCCTTCAACAATGATTTTTCCTGGAATGTCCTTTAGAAATTGAAGGCCTCTCCACACTGCTTTAGCTTCAGCAGAATGATTTGATTGGATTCCTAAAGGTTCAAAAAAGGCAAATATGGAATTGCCACTATGATCCCAGAGGATTCCTCCAGCCCCATCAATGCCAGGATTGCCTTTTGCAACACTATCAAAATTAATCTTGACCCACCCAAAGGGAGGAGGTTGCCATTTGATGTTGGTCCTAGATGAAGACTGAGTAACAGGCCTTGGGACATCAATGCAAATATCACAAGACTTCAGGATGCCCTTCTCAAAATATGAACAAGGAAAAGGATCAAAAGGAGCAACAAGGGCATTTTCCTTAGCATAAAGGATGATTTTACTGGAAATAATGTTGGCATCCAAATATTTCAAGTCAAATATTCTTTTATTGCATTCTAACCATATCTTCCAGAGGAAATGATGCAAACAGAACTTCCAAAGTCCTCTGAGTATGGGATTTTTGAAAGGAATTGGCCACTATTGGAATAAATCAACAATTGAAGGAGGACAGGCCTAGGAAATCTTGAAGGTATGGAAAAGTTTGTTAAGCACCATTCTTGAATAGGAATAAAATAAGAAGAGATGAGAAGTACATTCCCAATCATAAAGGCAGAGATGGCATCTGTTAGGCAAAGGAATACCTCTTTTAATGAGATTCTCCGTGGTAAGGATGCGATCTTGAATACATAACCAAGAAAAGGAGGTAATCTTAGGAATCAAATACTTGGTCCAGACAAGCTTGAATGGGATAGGAGTATCAATACTATTGAGATAAAGCAAGTAAGTTGATTTGACCATGAAATCTCCAGAATCAATAGGTTCCCAAATAGGACAATCAGTCTGGTCATTTAAAGGAATTCTGATAGTAGAAAGTAGATTGTATAAATAGGCCATTTCATTTTCATGATCAGGGATATTAATCCTTCTCCATATTTTATGACCATTAGTAGAAGAAATGAAATCTACCACTAGAGGTCCAGCCAATTGAATAGTAATATTCCTCAGCCTTTGAAACATAGGATTTTGATTGAGAGGTTGATCCCCTATCCATTTATCATCCCAAAAAGAAATAGAAGTGCCATTACCAAATTGCCACCTTAGACCTTTGATCAAAATGGAACGAGCTTCACAAATAGCCTTCTAGAAAGCAGATCCGGATGAAGGTACCTCCCCATGAGGGAAATGTGATCCCTAAAGATATTTCCTTTTTATGATCTTGACCCAAAGAACATTCTCATTAGAAATCAATTTTCCATGCTTGCTTAGCAATAAGGGAGAGATTGAGAGGATAAATTATTCTAAGACCTAATCCTCCACATTCAATAGGCTTGCACACTTTATCCCAAGCTACCAAATGAAATCTGTGCTTATTTTTAGATCCTATCCAGAGGAAATGTTTTTGAATTTTTTCCATTTTTTCATAAACACTTACTGGAGCTTTGAACAAAAAAAGGAAGTAAACAGGAATGCTCTGGAGGTAAGCCATGGTGAGAGTAATTTTCCCCGCTTGAGATAAAATATTGCTTCTCCAAGTAGTGAGTTTTTTTTGTAACCTCTCAATGACATTGTCCCATAAGCTATATTTGACATTCCCAGTGAAGAGAGGTAAACCCAGATAGGTAGAAGGAAAAGAAGCTATGGAACAATTAAGGATGTCAGCAATGATGTTCTATCTTCTTGGCGGAGTATTGAGGAAGTAAATTTTACTCTTTTGAAAATTAATCCTTTGACCTACAGCAAGCTCATAAAGGAAGAGTATCCTCTTGATAATATTTGCTTCATTGACAGATGCAATTGTGGACAGCATTGTATCATCAAGAAATTATTGATGTGTTATAGGATCGCATTGGGATGTTGTCTGTATTCCAAAGAGGAGACCAACATTTTTTTCTTCAATAATTGCTCTTCCCAGAGCCTCAGTAGCAATTATAAATAAGAGAGGAGATAAAGGATCTCCTTGCCTTAGACCTTGAATATTTTGAAAATATCCTACAGGAGAACCATTAATGAGGACCAAAAACCAAGCTAGAGGAGATGCAACCTTTAATTAGAGAAATCCATTCAGGATGGAAGCCAAACTTGTTCAGAATAGCAAAAAGGAAATCCCAATTTAGTCTATCATAAGCCTTGTTCATGTCTAGCTTGAGAAGAAAGGCTACTTTTTTGTTGATTGAAACATAATGAATTGCTTCATGCACTGAAATAATGTCATCTAGGATGGATCTACCTTTGATAGAACTACCTTGGCTCTGATTAATAATCAAAGGCATGACTTCCCTCATGCGGATGGTGATGGCTTTTGTTAAAATCTTGTAAATGACATTGCAAAGACTTATTGGCCTAAAATCATTGAAATTGCAAGCATTAGGATTTTTAGGTATAAGTGCAATGAAGGTGGAATTGAAGCCTCTTGGAATAATTTTAGAATGTTGGATCTCTCTTATGGCTTTGCAAACATCCCTTTTGACAAGATCCCAAAAGGCTTGATAGAACCTTGGGGAAAAACCATCTGGACCAGGAGCTTTGTCAGGATCCATGGAGAATAAAGCATCTTTAATTTCCTCATCAGAAAGAGTAGTCGTAAGTCTACTATTGATACTATCAGATATGAGATGAGAAATAAACTGGAGGAAAAAATATTTTGCCATCTGTGAGTTTGGTCTATTCTCATCCTGAAGTAGTTGCATGAAATAGGAGATGCCTTCCATCCGGATTTCTTTGATATCATTGAATGATTTCTCCTTCTTGAGTATGGATTTCCTTAATTCTGTTATTGCTTTGGTGTCTCATAGTAGAAGTGTGGAAAATTTTGGTATTAGAATCCCTTTTTTGAGCCATAAGTCACGAATTTTTTTTCTCCAAAAAATTTCTTCACATTGGAGAATATTGTGATACTTGCTTAATAGTTCCTTCTCTTATTTTTTAATCTCAGTAGTGAAATCACCATTCTCTTGATTGTTTTTTTTATCAAGGAGAGCCTCAACATTACATCCTGCTTATTATGGAAAAGGTTACCAAATATGTCTTTGTTCCATACTTTAATGTTCTCTTTAATGATTTTGAGTTTCTGGGCCAGAATGTAGGAAGGTTTTCCTTGAATGTCGGTTTGCCACCATTGGTTGATTCTTTCCTTAAAATCAGGATGTTGCATCCACATTGCTTTGAACCTGAATGGTATTTGTGTCCAAAAGAATGGGGTTGTGATCAGAACCAATTTTAAGGAGTGATTGAAGAGTGGCATCTCCCTAGTTGTCAAATACTTCCTGAGAAAATGACACCCTATCTAATTTAACTTGGATTAGCTGATATCCACACCTTCTGTTTGACCATGTGAACTTATTGCCTTTCAGATTGACATCAATTAAATTTTGTGCTTAATGAAAAGGATCCAACTCCTCCCATTTTGTAAGAAGGAAACAAAGGGGTGTTGAAATCACCAATAAGGATCCAAGGCAGATTAGAGAAAGCATTTATGATAGAGGATAAAGTGTTCCACATATGGGACCTCCCAAAAATGGAATTGGGAGCATAGATATTGGTCAGGACCCAAGAACAATTGTTGTCTTGATCGCAAAAATGAATGCTCAAAATCTCATCATTGGAATGGATAAGATTTCCTCTCATGAGAGAAGGATTCCATAAGCATAGGAGGCCTCTAGAAGAACCCCTAGCATTGCAAGTGCAGAAATCACTATTTTTCCAAATGAAATTGCAAATATTTTTATCAAGAGATTCACTAATTTTAGATTCTTGAATCACAAAAATAGTCGGTCTGATTTCTTTCCTTAATGATTTAGCTAGCCACTACTTGGCTATACCATTAAGGCCTCTCACATTCCATGAGAGGATCTTCATTTGGAGGATTTGGAGAGTTTTTTGCCTCCCTTTCCATGTGGTTGGGGAGGTTTGGTGCACTTCATTTCTTCCTTGGAGATATTGATTCCAGTAGAAAATAGAGTTTTTTGAATGCCATTAGCAATATCTTCATGTGCATCTTGATTCCTTTGATCAGAATGAGAAGGTCTTCCCCTCTTTTTTTCCATTCCACAATCTATAGGAGACCTCTTTTGGCTTAGAAGAATTTTGGGACTAAAAGTGGAAGAGGAGATTCACTGAATCACAGGACTGACAGGTTTGAGGAAGGAAGAAGGAATAGAAGCATCTTCTATCAAGGGTTGGTCTTCTTTTAAAGAGAGGTCCTCAGCCAATGGTTTAGGGTTCTTAGTCAATGGCTCAGAAGATGGTTCTTGAATGAGATTCTTCGGATCCAAAGGAGGATTGGGATTGGGATTCGGATCATTGGTTTTATCAAAAAAATCCTCAGAGTTTAAATCCGCAAGAATTTGAAATTGAAAAGGGTGAGAAAAAATACTGACCTCATTAGATGCATTTGCCAAAGAAATATTTTTCCCTTTATCATCAGGAAAATTGATGAAAGGGGCAGAGTTATGTCCTTCTTTTATTCTATATTCTTTGGTAGGCTTGAAACTTATTCCTATGGACGGAGGAAATTTCCTTTTATCCTTCTTTGACGAAGCTTGAAAGGCATTCTCCTTAGCCATAGGATTAGAATCATTCAGTCGCTCAGAAGAGGCCACATTCTTAGTGAGAGAAGGAAAATGAGCACGAAGATGGCCCTGAGTTTGACATTCAATGTAGAAAGGAGGTTTGTTCTCATACTCAATGGCTTGTTTGAAAAGTGATGAACCAAGTTCCAATTCCACAAAGGTAGGGAGTGCAAAATCTAGATTGGCCATAATACAAATGCGGGAAACATGCATCCTTGATCTGGAAAGAGTTACCTTGTCAATGAGAAGAAGATCTCCAATAGTTGAAGCCATGGATTTGAAAATAGATTCCCTCCAAAGGTGCCAAGGTAAGTTTGGAAATATGACCCAGATAGGTGCAAAGTTAATGCTTTGCATTTCTAGGTTGAAATCTAGGATTCCATTTCATCAGAAAAACACTCTTGGACCCAAGGAACCAAGGTCCTCCAGATAGAATGTGGCCAGCATCTTCTTGGGTGTTGAGGCAAACTCCAAAAAATCCCTGGAGAGGCCAATAATTTGTAAGGTTCCACAAAATTTCCCATGGGAAAAAGCCCATCGCTTGGTAATGTCAAGATTTGGATTACCTCCAACCACTTTTCCAACCAAGGAAAGGGATTCTTGAATAATGAATTTTTCATCAATGTCAGCAGGAATCTTGACCATGTTATCAGAAACCTCAAATGGTGGGGGAGAAAAGGAAGAGGAAGAAGGCCCACCTAAAACCTTTGCAAAATAAGGCTTGGGAGAAGAAGGAACATGCTCCCCCCCGTATATCTACCTTGTTAGGTACCGCTTGAATCTGATATTTTGAGTGCTTATAGGTTTTAGAATCTTCCTCCCGCCTTGAGTATTGGAGATGATTTTCAAAAGTCTGGTCCTTAAGATATTTAGTGGAGCCCACATCCTGAGTAGAGGAGGAGGAAATGCCAGCTAGCGTAGAAGTGGGACCAACATTGGAAACAACCACATTTCCTCCAATAGTTTGAGTAAGCCTGGTTCCATTCTCAAGGGGGCAAATGGAGCCCACCTCCTGAGCGGAGGACAGGGAAATGTCCACATCAACAGAGAGAGGGCCATCCTCCCGCCTGCCAAAAATTTGAAAAAAAACCTTCCCATCTTCAGCAATTTGAAAACCAGAATTACCAGCCATTTTTAAAAAGGCCCAAAGGACATTTAAATATTTAATTATAATATTTAAATTCATTCTGAATTTAAAATAATTATAATTAAATTATTATTTTTGAAGTGCAAAGCATTCTCCTTGAAAAGAGCAAGTGAGCAAGTTTTAAAAATATTAAAGGAGGCAAAGGTTAAATAATTTTAATTAAAATATTTTAACCTTTTGGTTAAAATTTTAATTCAAATTATTCTTGGTGCCAAAGTTCTTTTTGATAGATGGTGGCAAATCGAATAAGGGCCGACGTCTCCACATTTACCATATTGCATATAAAGAGGGGTAAATTATTTCCCCAAAGGCTAATGCATTCATCGATTAAAATTGAGCATAAGACATATTTCGTGCGAGCGCTTCGAGGGAGGAATCTTCGTGCTATTCGAAAAAGACAAAGGAGTGTGTGTTGAAATAAAAGTGGGCATGAAAACCTTACACCACATGCTGGGTAGCACAGATGGTAGGCAAGGTAGAGTTAAGGCGTTTGTTGAGGATAGGTCATGGGTTCAAGTCACGATCACGTTTTTGCAAGGGAGAAAGGAAGGGCCTTTTGCATTCGACGTGTTTGGCATGGAAGACAAGGAATAAAGGGACATCGTGTGCCCTTGGTCCCAAGTGGGCATGTAGCCCATGCGGCTAGCCTAGCGTTCACTAGGGCGCAGCGCTGGCAGTGAGGTTTCGGGTTCGAATTCGTGCGGAGGTAGTTTGTGTGGTGCGCAAACATTTTGGTGCATGTTCTAAGGTATGAAAAATTAATTTAATTTTTGCAAGGCCTATGTTATAATAAAGGGTGTTTTGAGGCATACATATTATTAAGTGGGCAGTGTTTGAAGTAGGGAGATATAAGGATTAAAATAGTTTATTTTAATTCTTTGATGCATTGGAAATAAATTAGAGAGTGGAGTTAAAAGGTGAAAAAGGAATTTATTTTGATCTTGCTTTATAAAAAGAAGAGAAAAATAATTTGTCAATGCTTTGGGATATTTTGAAGTGGTGATTATTTTTCTTTTAATGCATTAAGATCTAGAGGGAGTGATAAGGTGTATTTGTGACATCTAACCTTTGTGATTGGCAAAGAGAGTGGTTATAATTGAGATAGGTTTTTAAGGATAATTCTTCATCAAACAAAAGGTATGGGCACATCTTCCTTGTGAGTGATTGTTGGATGTTGTGAATGCTAAGTTGGAGTGAAAAGGGTTGTTTGATAAGCATTGTTGAGTTTGGTTTTTTTGGAATGAAAGTTGATTCTAGAAACCTTGTTTGATAAGCATTGTTGGAAATATTGAGTAAGCTTTCATATTCTTGAACTAGGGTTTGTGAAAGAACATGAGTATCATTGTTATGTGAAGTTGTGAACTATATTGAACTAGGGTTTGTGAAATATCATGAGTATCATTGTTATGTGAGATTGTTTGATAAGCATTGTTGGAAATAAGTGAGTGAGTGTTCATATACTTGGACTAGGGTTTGTAAGCAAGGAGTGCTTTATTGAGTGAGTGATTGAGTGGAGTTGATTGAGCCTAGTCAAGTGGAAGTGTTGAAGTGGTAGTTCAAGTTCTGTGAAACAAATTGTTCTATATTCTAATTTGATTAAAGAAAGAGATTGAAAGTGATTGAGAATTGTTGTGAATGTGAAGCATATTGAGTCTCTAACAATTCTCTATATGTTTTATGAGATTGGACAAGTTCTAGTGAGGACTTGTTGAGAGATTTGAGGTAAGTCTTGGTGAAGACTTGTTGAGTAGTTGGACAAGTTCTAGTGAGGACTTGTTGAGAAGATTTGAGGTAAGTCTTGGTGAAGACTTGTTGAGTATATTGGACAAGTTCTAGAGAGGACTTGTGGATAGATTAGTGTGAGATTTTGTGGAAGATTACAAGGTATATTTGAGATAAGTCTTTGAGAAGACTTGAGAGCAGAGTTGATTGATTTGTTCAAACCTTGGGTTAAGGTTTGGGGTAGATCTAGAAGATTTGATTTGTGATTGAATCAAGCTTTGTGTTAAGGCTTGAGGATAGATTTGAGGATAGATATTGAGTAGATTTGTGCTAGATCGAAGGACTATGTTTAGTGCAGATTAGAGGATAGATATTGAGCATATTTGTGCTAGATCGAAGGACTATGTTTAGTGTAGATTAGAGGATAGATATTGAGTAGATTTGTGCTAGATAGAAGGACCATGTTTAGTGAGAAAAGATAGAGAGCTAGATTTGGAGGTGATAGAGTATAGAGGATGATAGTCTCTAGTGGATAGAGATCCATTAGCTAGTGTAGTGGAGGTATTAGTTCTTCTAGAAGATCACCATCTAGAGTAAAGGAGAAGGAGTTCTCCTATGGATAGAGATCCATGAACTTGATTAGGGGATTGGTGTCTCCTTTGGATAGAGGTCCATAAACATTGTAATAGGGAAAGGTTTCCCAAGAGATTTGTTGAGAAAATTTTAGTGAAATATTTTCTCCGTGGAGTAGCCCACATTGGGTGAACCACGTTAAATTGGTGTCTCTATTATGTGTGGTGATTTATGCATTGCTTTGATTACTATTGTTGATATTGCTATTGATATATTGCATAATATTGATTGGGAAAGAAAAGTAAAAAGTGGTCTTATACTGTTCACCCCCCTCTCAGTATAAGCTTGTGTTCTTCAATTGGTATCAGAGTGGGTTCCTTCGAAAGAGTTTAACAACTTGAAGGAAAAGCTTACAAGAACACAAATGGATTCTAAGAGTGGATCCTCAGATAATTTAGCACCAGTGTTTGATGGAAGTGATTATGTATTTTGGAGTATGAGAATGAAGATTCACCTGATGGCACTTGGCAATGAAATATGGGAAGCAGTTGAAAATGGATACACACCACCAACTACTCCACCTACAGATAAATATGGTAAGCTTCTACATCATTACAATTCAAGAGCAATGAATGCAATTTTGAGAGGTTTGCATAGAATAAAGTTTGTAAAGGTTATGCATTGCAAATCAGCAAAAGAAATTTGGGATAAGTTGCAAGGCATATATGAAGGAGATAAAAAGGTCAAAAAGGTAAAGTTGCAAAATCTCAAGGGACAATTTGAAGATCTAAAAATGAAGGATGAGGAAAATATTAGTGCTTATCTACTTCGTGTAGATGAGGTTGTTAACTCCATGCAAGGACTTGGACTTGAGGTTCAAGAATCTGATGTTTGTGATAAGATCTTAAGATCACTCCCAAAAAGGTTTAGTGAAAATATTTCAGCTATAGAGGAATCAAAATATGGTGATATTTTGACAAGGGATGAATTACTTGGTATTCTTACAACTTTTGAGATGAGAACAAAAGAGGAACCTAATCTCTAGAAAGAAGCAACCTTCAAAGCTACTAAGAAGACAAAGGGTAAGAAGTCAGATTCAAGCAATGAGTCATCCAGTGATGAAGAAGCAAATTATGGCAAAAGAAACAAGGATCCAAGAAGATTTAAAGATGTAAAATCTGTTAGATGTTTCAATTGTGGAAAGTATGGTCACTATGCAACTGATTGTCAAGAAGCTAGAAATAGCAATGATGAAGAAAAATAGGATCATAAGAATAGGGAATCAAAAAAATACAGGTACCAAAAGAAAAGTAGGGATGGTCAAGGCAAGCAAGGAAAGAAGTTCTTCCAAAGATAGAAGAAGAGTTTCTATGCAGACAAGGCAAGTAAGTACTCAAGTGATAGTGATAATAGTTCCTCAGATAATGATAAATATGAAGTTCTATTTCTAGAAAAAGAAAAGGAAATGGTTAGAAAAAGGTCACCAATAATCCTCAAGTGTTTTAGATGTGGTAACTTTGGTCATCTTGAAGATAGTTGTACAAAGAGTGGTTTCAGTTTTAGTGATGATGAATATGAAGATACACTTGAAGGACCAGAAGAGAATCTTCTAATGGCATTAGAAGAAGAAGGAGGTGATCCTATAGAAGACAAGTCAGAAAATAATGAAGATGTTTTCAAAGGCAAACAAATAGAGGAAGAATCAGAAATAGGAGAAGTTGATCTTGAAGGTGAACTTATTCATGCCCTTGATGCATTAAAGAAGGTAAGAAAGCAAAACTCCCAACTTAAGCTTCAATTTCAAGAATGTGATGAAGAGAAAGGAAAGCTTATAGAGGATCTAAATAAGTCAATGGCTAAGACAAGGAAGTTCAAAGATAAGTTAGAAGCAAAGGTCTTAGAATGTGAAAGGTTAGAACATGAAGTAGCTTCACTAAGGAAGGAAGTAAAAGAGTCTAAGGATAGGTTACACAAGTTTGGAAGAAGCTCAAAGAATTTGGATAAGATTATCAAGACACAAAAACCTACATCAAGCAAGATAGGTCTTGGTTTTGAATAGGTACAAAAGAAACAAGGAGAGGAGTCAACCTCAAGTTCTGAAGAAGAAGAAACTTTAGAAGAAGAGAGTGTAAGAGAGAGTGAGACTTCTGAGGATGAGTTGGACAACAAAAAGTTCAACAAGGAAAGGAACAATGCACAAATGAGGAACATATGGAACATGAACCAACATAGGGTAAAAGAGACTAAAAGACCAATGAGGTCAAGGCAAGGTAGTTTCAATGGATGATGCTTCTCATGCCATAGGTTTGGGCACAAAGCTTCACAATGCAGGACACATGGAAAATAGGAATATGGAAGGTTCAACAATAGGTAACTTTTTCAAGGGTATTGCTACTCTTGTAATCAGTTTGGTCACAAGGCAATGAATTGCAGGGTTCATGATAGGAATAGATATGGCTTCACCAGGAGAAATCCCAAGATATTTGCACCTCCAAGGAATAACAATATTAAGTGTTATAAGTGCAATAATGATGGACATACAACAAAGTGGTGTAGAGCAAAAATTCCAGAGACAAGCAGGAACATAAATGGTCAGAGGAATCAGAAGGATCAGATAAGGAGGAAAGTTGACAAAGGTAAAGATCAGTGCTTGCTGGGAGTAGAAATACTCCCACCCCAGAATTAACCACCTCAAGAGGAGGTGGGGGAGGGGCTAAGCTAAGAGTTTCATTCTTAGCCCCGAGCCCCAAAGGTGACCCTTTGCCATTGATGACAAAGGGGGAGAGATTTGAGTAAGGAGGAGAGATTTGAGTTAGGAGGAAAGCATTTCTCAGGGGAGCAGAATAGAAAGAGGTAAAAGAAATGATAAAAGGTAAATGGGTTGCCATCAATGACAAAGGGGGAGATTGTTGGAAATATGAGCAGGATTTGTTGTCATTGATGTCAAAGGAATATTAAGCAGATGTCAAAGGAATGTTTCATGATTGATTTTCTAAGAGGCAAGGATATAATATTTAATTCAAATATTATATGGCCAAAGCAACAAAAAGAGAAGCAAGAAGGATAGCAATATTATAATATTTGGGCAAAAGAAAAAGGTTGAAAGGATATCTCCGTTCCATGGTGGTTGAAAGAAAATAATAAGGTTATTTTGCTAAGGTGAAAATGGCAAAAGGTTTTTCTAAAAACCTAAGGAAGATTATATTTAAAAAGGCCCAAAGGACATTTAAATATTTAATTATAATATTTAAATTCATTCTGAATTTAAAATAATTATAATTAAATTATTATTTTTGAAATGCAAAGCATTCTCCTTGAAAAGAGCAAGTGAGCAAGTTTTAATAATATTAAAGGAGGCAAAGGTTAAATAATTTTAATTAAAATATTTTAACCTTTTGGTTAAAATTTTAATTCAAATTATTCTTGGTGCCAAAGTTCGTTTTGATAGATGGTGGCAAATCGAATAAGGGCCGACGTCTCCACATTTACCATATTGCATATAAAGAGGGGTAAATTATTTCCCCAAAGTTTAATGCATTCATCGATTAAAATTGAGCATAAGATATATTTCGTGCGAGCGCTTTGAGGGAGGAATCTTCATGCTATTCAAAAAAGATAAAGGAGTGTGTGTTGAAATAAAAGTGGGCATGAAAACCTTACACCACGCGTTGGGTAGCATAGATGATAGGCAAGGCAGAGTTAAGGCGTTTGTGGAGGATAGGTCATGGGTTCAAGTCACGATCATGTTTTTGCAAGGAAGGAAGAAGAGGTTTTTGAATTTAATGTGTTTGGCATGGAAGACAAGGAATAAAGGGACATCGTGTGCCCTTGGTCCCAAGTGGGTACGTAGCCCATGTGGCTAGCCTAGCGTTCTCTAGGGCGTAGCACTGGTAGTGAGGTTTCGGGTTCGAATTCATGCGGAGGCAGTTTGTGTGGTGCACAAACATTTTTGGTGCATGTTCTAAGGTATGAAAAATTAATTTAATTTTTGCAAGGCCTATGTTATAATAAAGGGTGTTTTGAGGCATACATATTATTAAGTGGGCAGTGTTTGAAGTAGGGAGATATAAGGATTAAAATAGTTTATTTTAATTCTTTGTTGCATTGGAAATAAATTAGAGAGTGGAGTTAAAAGGTGAAAAAGGAATTTATTTTGATCTTGCTTTATAAAAAGAAGAGAAAAATAATTTGTCAATGCTTTGGGATATTTTGAAGTGGTGATTATTTTTCTTTTAATGCATTAAGATCTAGAGGGAGTGATAAGGTGTATTTGTGACATCTAACCTTTGTGATTGGCAAAGAGAGTGGTTATAATTGAGACAAGTTTTTAAGGACAATTCTTCATCAAACAAAAGGTATGGGCACATCTTCCTTGTGAGTGATTGTTGGATGTTGTGAATGCTAAGTTGGAGTGAAAAGGGTTGTTTGATAAGCATTGTTGAGTTTGGTTTTTCTAGAATGAAAGTTGATTCTAGAAACCTTGTTTGATAAGCATTGTTGGAAATATTGAGTAAGATTTCATATTCTTGAACTAGGGTTTGTGAAATAACATGAGTATCATTGTTATGTGAAGTTGTGAACTATCTTGAACTAGGGTTTGTGAAAGATCATGAGTATCATTGTTATGTGAGATTTTTTGATAAGCATTGTTGGAAATAAGTGAGTGAGTGTTCATATACTTGGACTAGGGTTTGTAAGCAAGGAGTGCTTTATTGAGTGAGTGATTGAGTGGAGTTGATTGAGCCTAGTCAAGTGGAAGTGTTGAAGTGGTAGTTCAAGTTCTGTGAAACAAATTGTTCCATATTCTAATTTGATTAAAGAAAGAGATTGAAAGTGATTGAGCATTGTTGTGAATGTGAAGCATATTGAGTCTCTAACAATTCTCTATATGTTTCTATGAGATTGGACAAGTTCTAGTGAGGACTTGTTGAGCATATTTGAGGTAAGTCTTGGTGAAGACTTGTTGAGAAAATTGGACAAGTTCTAGTGAGGACTTGTTGAGTAGATTTGAGGTAAGTCTTGGTGAAGACTTGTTGAGCATATTGGACAAGTTCTAGAGAGGACTTGTGGATATATTAGTGTGAGATTTTGTGGAAGCTTACAAGGCATATTTGAGATAAGTCTTTGAGAAGACTTGAGAGTAGATTTGATTGATTTGTTCAAACCTTGGGTTAAGGTTTGGGGTAGATCTAGCAGATTTGATTTGTGATTGAATCAAGCTTTGTGTTAAGGCTTGAGGATAGATATTGAGGATAGAGTTTGGTGTAGATTTGAGGACTATGTTTAGTGCAGATTGAGATAGATATTGAGTAGATTTGTGCTAGATCAAAGGACTGTGTTTAGTGTAGATTAGAGGATAGATATTGAGTAGATTTGTGCTAGATCGAAGGACTATGTTTAGTGTAGATTTGAGATAGAGATTAGAGAGCTAGATTTGGAGGTGAAAAAGTATGAAGGATGATATTCTCTAGTGGATAGAGATCTATTACTTTGGAGGTAATAGATTATAGAGTGATGATAGAGTCTTCTAGTGGATAGAGATCCATAAGCCAGTGTAGTGGAGGTAATAGTTCTTCTAGAAGATCACCAACTAGAGTAGAGGAGAAGGAGTTCTCCTATGGATAGAGATCCATGAACTTGATTAGGGGATTGGTGTCTCCTTTGGATAGAGGTCCATAAACATTGTAATAGGGAAAGGTTTCCCAAGAGATTTGTTGAGAAAATTTTAGTGAAATATTTTCTCCATGGAGTAGCCCACATTGGGTGAACCACGTTAAATTGGTGTCTCTATTGTGTGTGGTGATTTGTGCATTGCTTTGATTACTGTTGTTGATATTGCTATTGATATATTGCATAATATTGATTGGGAAAGAAAAGTAAAAAGTGGTCTTATACTGTTCACCCCCCTCTCAGTATAAGCTTGTGTTCTTCAAGAGAAGTATGGGATTCTCTCATTTATGACTAATAAACATTGGGAGAATGTTTTGAGGTCTATTTTGAAAAATAAGATCATGTCTTCTTGTTGAATGTTTTTACTTGCATAATGCATGTTAGGCTTGCATATTCATTCAAAGAGTTGTCCTAATCCCTATAATTATGTTCAAAGGCTCAATGGAGAAGACCTATCAAGTAGAAGACTTTGAGAAAGAAGATGTGACTAATGATCATTATGTATTATTGTATTGAAATATTGTATTTGGAAATGAAAATTACTTAAAATATTTCATGTGTAGAAGTTATGCTATGTAATGATTATGAAGAATGAGTGGATATTATTGTAAACATCATTGATGTATTTCCATAAATTGTTTTTAAAATATGAAAGATTAATTATTGCTTTCTTTCTATATTAAGTACCTTTGGAAAAAATCTGTATGCAATATAGATAAATTGTATTTATGGAAGAAGATGATGGAATAATAGGGAAAGTAATTAATGAAATTTGGTTATGATATTTATAGATGTTACTTTAATTCATTTCATTTAATGGAAGAAATTACCTAATTTTCTAGTGTTATATAAAAATTGAAGTACCTAAATTCTTTAGTTCTTATCAATTTGATATATGAAGTTTGTATGGAATTTTGGTATGATTTATTATAGCACTTTATTTTTGTGAGTTTGACAAAAATGTTGAATAAGACCCTTGGGTTAGGAGGGGGTTTAGTATGGGAATGTTTTTTAAGCACCATATTAGTTAACCCTAGAGTTGAGTTGCACCCAATCCTAGTGATTTTGTGGGTAGATAAATCAACTAGGTAATTTTGGTGAATGATAAACCCTAGTGGTGAGGCTTGGGTGGTCCTAGCGATGAGGCTTGGATGATTCCTAGTGGTGAGGCTTGGGTAATCCTAATGGTGGATTGGTATGGTACAACCACTGAATCATTCATACTAACCAAGGCAATATAGTGGTGGTACCTTATGGGTAGGCAAGTGTGACCATGATCATTATTAGGTGAGTGGTAATGGTCTTAGTTAGTTTCATGGGTATATGGAACTAAAAAAATCAATCACTAAGAAATTATGCCATAGTAATCCTACATAGATGATATTATGTAGGGTTAGGGAATAGGCATCATATTTAAGTGATATGGGCCTTAAAGGGTAATCCCTATGCCATGGTCAAGTTGTCCCATATAGGGTAGTGTAGAGAAATGGGAGAACCACTTATGGCATATTTTCTAATGGTGAGGTTAGAAGAAGTGAACCCCAAGAATTATGGGAAGTTGGACACTCCTATCCACTTGAGTTTTGATTGTAGTGATGATAAACTTGAGATGGTTATGCCTTAATATTAATGAAATTATTAGGTATTCTTGGTAAGTTAATTAATAATTGTAGAAAATAATATTTTTTAACTCTCTTCCTTGGGTCAAGAATGAGGGGCATTACAATCGGGGATGGTTCGTAAGTGAACATTTCCCTATAGATATGCCTATAGTGTCATGACCTTCCCTAATAAAGGATTCTACAACAAACCAATGCTTTTGTAAAAAGTAAGCCATGTAATTTATGAATTAAAAAACCACTCTTTCTTTCTCATCATTGATGTGAACTAGATAACTTGAAGGTGTAGAGACCTCATCTTTATCTAAGGTTGGGTCCTCAAGGGTGGGTTGGCCATCATGAACTTCCATAAAAGGGTTATGGTTAATGGCCAATTTATGAGCAACACTATGGGTTATGTAGCATCTCTCAACCATAATTTTGGAAGGAAAGGAAAGATTAAATAAGTTCTAAATTTTATAGATTTTATTAAATAAGAAAGAGAATATGTTTTAGTAATATTATATTCCCTTCCATAGATATACCAAGTCTGATCTATATACCTAAAGGGACTTCCTATATATAGGTCTTGATAAACTTGAATTATTTTGATATACCTATTGGTATATGAGAGAAATCCACTACATGGATTGCCAGTGATACATGGAAGTGACTACTTGGATACATAGCCAAGATGGTACATGAAGGATAATAGTATGCCTCCTTATGAATCCTACTAGCCAACTATAATATGCTTATTACTAGGAATAAGTATGCATGAGACCCTATGTGGATGGCTAGTAGCCCTAGATATCTACATACCCAATATATCGTAGTAGCTCATATGGATGTTACTCAAAGGATCATGAAGACCCTTAGGACTAGAAATTGTTTATGTTCTTATTATCTAGATTTAATATGATCTAATCTAAACAACTAATATTAAGTGGTCTTATTTAAAATTTAATAATCTTTAGTTTGATTAAGGATTAACACAAACAAAGAAGATCTTGGGACCCATTATGGTATTCACATTGGGTTCAATAGAATGTGGTATGGGAAATATATCAAAAAGGGTTTTTTGTAGAATTCACCGCATCATTTCCCTCTCTCACCTTGAGGATAGGGGTATTTTGTTAGCTTATAGCTAGTTTTATGAATTGATTAAATAAAACCTATATTTCTCCTAAGATACTTCTTTCACTAAGCTTAACCCTAATCTAGCCCTGATGCAACATATAAAGAAAACAATAAGACCTAAAACTAAAATGTTTGTTTTGATGATAAAATAAATGGTATTTTTCTCTTTCAAGAGGTAGGTGAAAAAATAATGCAACAAAAAGTCTTAAATGTAGCTCTATGTGATTTAAATTTAATGCTAAATCTTGAATATTTAGTTGATCTCCTAAAGGATTAAAGTGCTAAAACTAGTTCCTTCTTTTTTTCTTTATTTGATCAAATAATTAAAAAAAACCAATCTAATAAGCAAAAAATAAAATTTGATCCTAAATGATGAAATAATAGGGGTTATATAGTAGAAAGATGTTTTTCTAGCATAAAGGCAGAAGCATTACCAATATGTAGAAGCATTACCAATGCTTTTGCCTATTGATGGTGCTTTTGGCTTCCTATAAAATAGATAGAAACATATGTGATCAATAGTAAAGGGACCTGAATAAGCTATAGAAGAATACCAAACTCCCTTGGACAACAAGTAGGCCCCTATTTAGATAAATATTAAAAATGATAGAAATAATAGATATATGTACTGTGTGCTATGTGGGAAAGTGCCAGAGGGTTAATAATAGCATCATCAATGCTTTTATCTAATAGATGGTGCTTTCAATTTTTATGTCCATGTAAAATCAAAGAGTGGTAGCACCACTAGATCTACAATTTGACAATGCTTTTACTTTATAGAGTAGTAAAGCAATTTTAAATGTCAAAATAAATGCTTTAGTGATTAATATAATTAAGGCCTCTAACGTAGGATTATAGAGATCTACTAAATGATAAAAAAAATAAAGATATTAATTGCTTAAAAGGATTATTAACAATGGCAAGATAAAATGCTAAACTTTATGTAAATGAGATATGCAAAACTAGATAATGTGTAACAAGATAAAATATTATAGTTGTAAAGCAAAATATTATCAAAAGTGAGAAGTATGGTGGGAGAAGCAGGTAGAGTAGGAGGAGTAGGAGGAGAAACTATATAGAGAGGTGGTGGGATCCACCTGGGAGGATCATCAGATGGTGCAGAAGGCCCAGGTAAGAGCAGTGCAGGGGAAGGGTTCTCGGGACCCCACCCTGTAGGCCCCCAGGACAAAGTTCCCCCTGACAAACTTGCTATGGAGGGACCCTCACATCCTGGCGTGACCTCCTATGCCCAGGTTATCGAGGGCTGCTCTCTTACCCCAACAGGAACCCACTTGACCCAAGTCGGGTCAGATATCGAAATCCCTATAGAGGTCTTTTCATCCTATGTGGCCAAGGCCTCCCTTTCCCTAATCGATAAGTTTGTTGGAGGACAGCTGGACATGGAAACCATACGATGATGGGCCTATTCTAAATGGAAGACCTCTAGGAGCATGGAGATCATTGCCATCTCATGGGGTTTCTTCATCATCAAGCTCTGCAATCATGAAGACACAAGCCGGATCTTAACCGGGGGTCCTTGGTTCCTGGGGAGGAGAAGCCTGTTCCTCAGGCGATGGGCAACATATTTCAACCCCAAAACCTAGAGCATCAACTATGCTCCCATGTGGGTCCACCTCCCGGACTTGCCTTTCCACCTTTGGCAGGATGATGTCCTGAAGGTAGTTGCTAGGGTAGTAGGGGAGTTGGTGGCGGTCGACTCAGCTACCAAAGCAGGATCCCGAATGGTCCATGCACACATTTGCGTGAATACTAACCTAGAGAGGGAGTTGCCCTCCTTTGTTAACTTGGTTTTAGGATCTTACAGGTGGCACCAGGCCCTGGAATATGAGAACAAGTCAATCTTCTATGGGCATTGTAACATGCAAGGCCACCTCCCGAACCAATGCCCCAATCAGGCAGAGAAATATGCGATAGACAATCCTATGGATCCTGAAGCTCTCCTCAAGGCCCAAAATTGGTTCCTCGGATGATGAATCTATATCCCCCAAAATCCTCCCACCTATAGGAATCCTGTAGCCCAAGAAGGTCCCTCCGAGCAGGCCCTCCCAAAAAGCCTACCAGTGCATGCAAGCCAGGTAGATCCCAGAGTGCAGGCGATTTAGGGTGACCAGATAGTCCATCCCGCATAGGAGGGAGCCCATAGCATGACCCCTCCCTAGGTGACCAAAGGACCTAGTGAAGCCATCCTTCCCTTGGAAGTAGGTGCAAATCAGGTATGCTTCCCAGAAACCTAGGCTAACTTGTCTAGTGGGAACTACCTGGCTTCCTCCCCTTTAGTGAATCCTCCTCCCCTGTCCCATCTCCCTAGGCCTAGCTAGTCTTTCACCAAGAATCTTCTCTTGGATATGAGGACCCTCCCTCCATGCATCACCCTGACCTGCCTCCATCCATATCGATAGCGAGGATGAGGGCAGCCCGGTCCCATCCCAAGCTCAATACGAAAGCTTCAACCCAAAGCAGACCCGAAGTAGAACCTCCCTTACTAATTTTGGGAGTGAGAAGAAAAGGGGTAGGCCATCCCTTTTGGACCAAAGGAGGAAGGAAGCAGTAGATGACATAGCCAATGGATCCCAATCCACTTTTCTAGGAGACCATCTCAACTTTCTAAAGGAAGATCCAAGGAAACCAAAACCTCCCATCCAACATGGAAAGGGAGGGAAAAAACCCCCCAAAGGTTCAAGATGAAGCTCCTCACCTAGAATGTGAGAGGGCTTAATGTTGCTCCCAAGAGACGGATAGCAGCTGACCTTAGAAAAGAGTATTGCCCCACCATATTCATTCTCCAAGAAACTAAGATGAATGAAATATCCTCCCTAATAGTTGCCAAAGCTATCTAGCCCAATAGTGAATTTGTTTTCATTCCCACCCAAGGATCTACAGGTGGACTTCTATGTTTATGGGATCCGACCCAAGTGGAAGGAAGGCTCATTTCTTCCTCCAATAGGATCATCAATGTGCTCTTTCATTGCAAGAGTAGCACCAAGACTTGGATCTTGTCCAACATCTACGCCCCCAACAATCCCCTAGAGAGGGCTGCATTGTGGAGTTCCATCAGCCGCATGAGAACTACCTTTGAAACAATTCCCTGGGTCCTGGTAGGGGATTTTAATTGCCCCCTATTCCCTTCGAACAAATGGGGAGGCAATGGGGTAGACATGAAAAGCATGGAAGACTTTGGTGATTTCATCGATACGAATGAAATGATGGATGTTCAGTTAAAAGGTTCTAAATACACCTAGAGCAATAGAAGATCTGGAGCCAACCTTATCCAAGTTAAGTTAGATAGAGTTCTCCTATCCCATGAAGCTATCCCCATTTTTGCTGATGCTACCCTCCAGGCCCTCCCTAGAATTGGCTCGAACCATAGTCCCTTGCTCCTTAAAGAAGCCTTGGTCCCATATTTCAAGAAACCCTTCCACTTTGAGTCAATGTGGTTCCACCATCTGGATTTCAAGAACCAGGTCTCCCAGTGGTGGCAGCGGTCGTTCCAGGGATCCCCTTCTGGACGTTTGTATCAAAAGCTCAGATTCCTAAAATATCAGCTCAAAATTTGGAACAAAGAGGTTTTTGGAAATATTTTTGAAAGGAAAAAGGCCATTAAAGGGAATTTGGATGGTGTTGAGCGTCAGATCCAGGAAGGGATCTAGGACAACAACACCAGAATAGAGGAAATACAACTCCTGGTTGAGTACCACAATATTCTCACTAGGGAGGAAACTTACTGGAGGCAAAAATCCTGAGCCTTATGGATCAAATAGGGGGACCTAAGCACCAAGTATTTCCACACTACCACTTTGATAAGTAGGAGCTCCAACAAAATTTTGCAGCTTACAACATCTGACAGAAGGGTCATCAATGAGGCTGCTGACCTCAGGGATGAAGTTATTAATTTCTTCCAGTCCCTCCTGGGAACCTCTCCCCTAGAGGCCCCCTAGGCTGCTGAAACCCTCCTCAACAACATCCCTCCATCCATTTTTGATGCCACCAATGAGATGTTGGGGTCTCCTCTCTCAGTCGAAGAAATCAAAGCAGCCTTATTCTCCATGAAGGCGGATAAGGCCCTGGGACTCGGATGGTTTCCCTCCATGTTTCTACCAGGGTTTCTGGGACCTAATTGGAAGTGAAGTGTGTGCAGCAGTCAGGGACCTCTAGATATCCAAATCTATACCTAGAGGTATCAATTCAACCTTCATCGCCCTAGTGCCCAAAACTTCGGCCTGCAAGTCTTTGTTCGACTATCGTCCTATCAGCCTCTACAATGTCCTTTACAAAATCCTAACCAAAGCCATTGCCAATAGGCTCAAATAAATCCTCCCCCTCATCATTGACCCATGCCAGGGGAGCTCAGTCAAGGGGAGAATCATCATGGATGGGGTCATCACCTTACATGAAGCTATTCACTCTACCACCCTAGCCAAGAAGCCTGCCCTCCTACTCAAGTTGGACATGAATAAAGCTTTTGATAGAGTCTGCTGGAGTTTCCTTTCTTCCATCCTCCTCAAGTTTGGGTTTCACCCGACCTGGGTTAATCTAATCCACAAGTGCATCTCTTCAGCTTGGTTCTCTATCCTGGTCAATGGCTCCCCCGTAGGGTTCTTCTCGAGCTCTAGAGGACTGCAACAAGGAGATCCCCTATCCCCTATTATGTTCATCATTATGGCCAAAGCTTTAGGAAGATCCATCAAATATACCACCAATAAGGGGCTCATATCGGGGATTAGGGCTACTCCTAGATCTCCATCAGTCACCCACCAGCAGTTCGTTGATGATACTATCCTGGCGACTTTAGCTTCAGTCCCCCAAGCGAGAACTATCAAGCACATCCTGCAACTCTACGAAGAAGCCATCGGGCAGAAGGTCAACTTTACCAAAAGCAAGATCTATTTCCTTTTCACTCCTCTACCCTGCCAGGTCAAGATCACTAGGATCCTGGGCTGCCCCTCTGAGGGGCTGCCCTCAACCTACCTGGGGCTTCCTCTATTTTTTGGGCGTCTAGCTGCACCCATGTGGAACAATGTCATAGACAAAATCAGCAAAAAGTTAGCCTCTTGGAAAGGCCACCTTCTCTCCTAGGCAGCTAAAGCCACCCTTACATCAGCTTACCTCCAAAGTATCCTGGTCTACTTCATGTCTGTCTTTAGGATCCCTACCAAGGTTAGCTCCAAGATTGAATAGATCCAAAAATGGTTTCTCTGGTCGGGAAGCGAAGACAAAAAGAGGATCCCACTGGTGGCTTGGGACAAGGTGTGCTGCAACAAGACCAATGGCAGAATTGGGCTCAGAAGGGTGGATCTCATGAACCTGGCCCTCCTGGGTAAGCATGCTTGGAGGATTTTCTCCAACTGCAACACTGAGTGGATTGAAATCATCAAGGGGAAATACTTGCAGGGTCACAGTTTCCTGGACAACCAAGGGCCCCAAAATGGATCCGCTTTCTAGAATGCCATTGTCCAGACCAGAAGGCTCATCCAGAAAGGAACTGGTTGGATACTGGGGAATGGGAACACTATTGACTTCTGGTAGGACAGATGGATCCAAGAGTGTCCTCTGAGCCAAAGCAGAGAGTTGGCGTGTCTAGCGCCTTTCACCTTAAATTCTGTGGGAAGCAAAGTGGGGAGCTTCATATGCCATGGGGCAGGTCAACCAAGATGGAGAACCATTGAAGTAGAAAATTTCCCACAGCAAGCTACCGCCCTATCCAGACTCCTCTAGGCTTTCACCATCCCTTCATAATTTGTCGAGGATAGGCCCATCTGGAAGGATACTGGTAGTGGAGACTACATAGTCAAATCAGCCTACTCTACGCTCAGGCCTTCCCCGATGGTGAGTATCCCTTTCAACCTAGTCTGGCAACCCAAGCTCATCCCCAAGATCAGTTTTTTCTTTGGACGGCTATTCAGAACAAGATCCTCATGATCGAGAACCTAGCCAAGAGAGGATTCATGATCCCCAACCACTGCTATCTCTACCTCTCTTCCTGGGAAAACATTGATCATATCCTTTGCTCCTATAGGTTCGCATCAGAAGCCCTTGGCCACATCTTCAATAGGTTCCAAGTGTAGTGGGTCCCACCCCAGACCATAGTCAACCTCTTCACTCAGTGGCCAAAACCCTTCTCCAATATAAATCTCAGATCCCTTTGGTCTCTATGTCTCCCACACCTTCTATGGTAGATTTGGTTAGAGCAGAATAGGAGGGCTTTCTCGAGGCCACCCAGGGATCCCCTCTCGGTGGCATCCAAGGCCTTGGCCTTTGCTAGAGAGAACTCCCAACTTATCTCCTACCCTGGGCCTCCCCTGGGAGCCATGGAGCTAGCCATCCTCCAGTCTCTCAGAGAGCCCCCAGAGGAAACCGTGATGCTACCCAAGGCGAACCCCAGGGACAGAGCCAGGTGGAGTCCACCTCCCAATGGTTGGATTAAGTTGAACTTTGATGGGGCTTCCAAAGGCAACTCGGGCAAAGCTAGAGGAGGAGGGGTCATCAGGGATCACCTTGGCCGCATCATCCTGGCCTATGCAAAGTTTTTAGGGCATCAATAAAATAATTACGTGGAGGCCTTGGCTCTTGAGAGAGGTCTACAGCTGCTAAGAGAGGATCCCAAAGAAGCAATCATCGAAGGGGACTCCCAAAACATCATAAGTTACATGTCTAATGGGAAAACCCCATCGTGGAAGATCTACAACTCTATCCTCGAATCTAGGAGGATCATCCATGGTCATCCGAGAACAACCATCCACCACATCTTCAGGGAGGCCAATCAGGTCGTAGACATCACGACCAATCTGGCTGCTTCGGGCAGCGGGCTCAGTATCTGGAGGGAGGATTGGCCCCAGGTCCTAGTTAATGCAGCGCATCAAGAAAGGGTGACATGTCACTCTATCGATAGTAGTGTACCAGAGAGCCAGTCAGACCATCGAGGAATATCCATAAGGGATTTCGAGCTACCGCAAGCTCTCCCTTGTAGTTTGTACCCTTCTCATAGTGGATCATGTCAGACAAAAGCTTCAGACACATGAAGAGTGGATCAAGAGACTCGACCCAACATCCAAGCAATGATAAGCCATGGTGGTTCTCAAAAGTGGCATCCTTGTGACGTGTGCCAACCAAAATGCGGGGATCCAGATCATTATGAACAAAATCTATCCTCATGACATGGATTTTTGGTAGACCAAGAAGAGATGGGCTACCATCGACTTTGGTATGTGGTACTTGCTTTGGTGTCAGTCGTAGAAGGCCCTCACTACTCCCCCTCATCACCTGGTTTCCTTCCACATCATCTTGAGTAGTGTCTTAGGAGATCGAGTGTGCCTCATAGCATCCCACGATAGGTGTGGCTCCACCAGCTCGCCTAACCCCTCTGCTCCTGGATTGGCCTTTACCCACCTTTCATTCATGCGTCAATAGCTGGCTTATTATCATTTTGTCATCCATTCCCTCCATGGTCCTCTGAGCTTCCCCACCATGCCCCCTCCCCTTCTTAAGGCCGAGATCTAGGGCAGTTTGTACTTCGTTTCGACCACCCTGTTCTCTCCTGGTCTCTGCAATTTTCCCACTAAGGCTGCTAGCATCCTTTTCCCTGGGCCCATCATGACTTATATCGAGCCAGCTATCCTGCAATTGCATCTCGATGCCAAAAATTTTATGGATGCCAAATCCCTCACCCCTTTTCTAGAGAAATTCATTGGAGCCGATGACAAAATCACCAATGACTTCATTGCTTCCTGGAACCAAGGTGAGGTAACGGTCCAAGGCTTACATTTTATGGTTTTTGTTGACATGCTTGCCTTTGTTAATGGTCTTTTCCCATCAGGATGACTTATCAGGCATGATAGGCATAACTGGGAAGAGGAACTCGACCAATTTCTTGATAAGGGGAAGAGCCTAGGGTGGGACAAATCCTCGTTGTTTGTGTCTAGCCTCCCGGCCCCGTGGAAGCATGCCATTATCCCCATCATGTAGTACATAACCTACGATGACCCTACCAAGCCCCTGTGTAGCTTCCACTTGAGTTTTATCAATTACCTTCATGATAGCAGAGCGCTGGGTGTCCCAAAATACCTTATGTACTCCCTCAACCTCACCCTGGAGAAGTGTCAAAAATTGGGTGGTCATCCCAGGCACCAGGGGCTCCTCGTTGTCCTGTATAGACATGCCCTAGCCAACCAGCCCTCGATGGAGAATATCCAACCCATGGCTGCCCATCCTCCTCTGGAGAATCCCCCTTCCCCCGTCATGAGCCCCCTGGTGATCCCAGCCAGGCTGGTGGGCACCCGAAGCCCACACCAACCAAGAATGCCAAGCGTAGTGAACAGAAGAGGTGGGGGCTTCGGTTCAGACTCCTATAGGTGGTAGGGCATCGGCTAGGCTGAAGAAGCCCAAGACTGAGGTATCTTCATCCTCAACTCAGGTGGTGTCGAAGATCGACAGTGACAGGGAAGATCCGAAATCCTAGTTGGTGTTGTAGCTGGTGGCGACCATCATCAACACAATGGTGAAACAACTGTAGGAGGCTTCCCAGATTCTGGGGAAGGCCATGGGCTCTAGGAAACATGAAGGTAAAGACTAATTCATGGGGTCCCCGGGAGATGGGGGATGGGCGCTGGTTTGCGTATGGTCCTGCAATTTTGTGGAATGCTGTAAGTAGATCCCAGGCTAGAGAAGGGCAACCAGTTAGGTGTCAAGTTACTGGTATGGGAACTTTCCTTTGTAAGTCGGGGCGTATGGGTATGAAGTGGGGACGGGATCCCTCCTCTAGAGTTAAGGGGATTTTGTGTTTTGTGGGCAATCCCACTGTAACTTTTTGTCTCAACGACATAGTCACTAAGGCTACTATGTAATAAGGTTTTGGGTCCCTTTCAAAACCCATTTTGTAAATATTATTAACTTAGAAAAAAAAAAGATTATCAAAAGCAAGTAAGGGGAAAGAGAACAACTTGAGATGCTAAGGTTGTTCTCCCTTATTTGTATAATCTTGTTAAAATATTAATAGTTTTCTTGTATACAATTGAGAACTTGAGCTTGGAGGCTTCAATGCTTGATGCTTGAGTGCTTGGATGCTTAGAATTTTGATGTTTAAACACTTGATACTTGGATTCTTACAAGAAAAAGAACTTGAATATTTATAAGGATGAGAGCTTGAATGCTTGAAAAATGGCCTTCACAATATTATGAAAATATTTTAGCATAACCTTGCCATGCACAAAGATAAATTATTATGATTATAGAGATATTTTGATGAATTTTAGCAAATGTTTACCTCTTCAAAATCCATGATCAACTGGTCATCCCAAGTGCTAGTTTTATAGGAAGCCATGGATCTTTGGGTGAAGGATTGCACTAAAGATGATAGGATTGGAGATGGTAAGAATTTGAAAAGGGATCAAGATTCCATTAATGGATAAATATTAAAAATGACAACTATTGGGTTTGGTATTTCTATTGGGGGATACGAATTGGATCTTAGGGATTTGAACCATTAATGGCGGGCAACTTTAAAGGTACCAAAAATTAATATTTTTTGGTTTTGGCACATGATAGTTAAAAGCACTAGTAGGGCAAAATAATTGATGGCACTTTTATTGTCATGACTACTGGAAGTCAAATTTTGATAAGAAAGGTTAAAGTCAAACTTTTTACAAAAGTGTTTCCTAGGATACAAAAGTGTCATTGGAACTTCTACTCATACTTTGGTGCTTTCACTTTTGGATTAATAAATGCTTAAAATTTGGGCATAAGGAATATTAATTCAATTTGTTTGATTAATTAGCTAATTGGTGAAGGAATTGAAAAACTTAAATATTAGCATTATGCTTAAAATTGGGTGTCTACACTACTATTGGATGACCTACACACAATAATATTGGTAAATTATTGACTATCATCACCGAGCAAGATACAAATGAGATTGATCCACTCATGGTCCTTGACCCAATAGTTGTAGCAATCAATGAGGATATTACCACCACTGGGAGGAGTAGAAGGAGCGCTTAATACCAACTTATAGAGCTAGCTTCTAGGATGCCCCTATGAGGACCAATTTTGACATTGTTGCACCATTATATTAATTGTATTATATTACTTTTATGAGGACCATACTTAACATATATGTAATAGTTAGGCTTAATTATTCTTTTAGGATTCATATGTTTAGTCCTATGCTTATATTTTATGAAGATTCTTATAGCTCATGTTTTTTAGCTTCTAGGTGGTTTGGATTCTTCTAGCTCACTCATTTTGTTATGCCAACATATCTATTTATTTGATGGTTATAATCCTATCTAGTTGTATGCTATGTTTAGCATGATTTTGGATGGTTAGTTGTCATCATACTTGTAATTTTTATGTGCTTATTTAAGCACCATGAGTAATGCATTTTTTACCTTCTATTATTTATATCAAATTGGTGATAGAGCATCAATCAATCTTGGGTAGTAGGATTAGGTCCACCTAGTGCTAGTCCTTTTTCATGTTGATGCATTGTTTTGTGTACAAATTTTTAAATATATCTTGGTTGCTAAGTTGGATTATAGCAACATCAGTATTAATTCCAATTTTAGGATTGATATTTGGTTATAAATCAACTTTAATTACCTTTGAATCCTCCATTTCATGCAAGTCAAAATCCGATTTATGCCTCCTCAAGCTTTGTTTTATTCACCTATAGTTAAAGCTAATCTAAGGTTATATTCAATATTAATATTAATACTAATATTCATATTAATATTTTATATTTCAAAAATTCTAAAATTGGGTGCTTCTCACCCAATTTACTATCATTTCTCCTCTTGTTGATGTCTAATTTTGATTGGTGGTTCGTGCCTCTCTAACAACACTAGCCTATTGATGATCTATTATTATGTGCATGACCAACAATGCCAACACCCTTTAGATGACCCAAACTCATCACCAACATCCTCAATCAGAGGTTTTCCTAGTGGTTATCCCTCTCAATGGTGACAAGAATGATTGACAAAAACCCCTCCATCATTGGTGCATAACCCATAGATGATGGCCTACCTTTCTAGTAATAATTAACCACCTCTTTCCAGTATCTTAGCCATCCTTTGATCGATATTTAGCATGACCTTAATTTACTTGCCATCAGTCATGATCTTCTGATGCCATTTATACATAAATAATGCTACATTTTTTTATGAGACCCACATTGATATGAAGTCTAATGCCCTATTCCAAATAATCAATGGATTCTTAGGCTATTTTTTGGCTAAATAAATAAAAAAATTATAAAAATATAAACCTTCAACACATATTTGGACATATTTTGATGACTTTATATTCAATCATCAGTGTCTAAGTGGAAACAAGCAAGAATATTGTTGTTGTTTATCCCACATTCATGGGTACATTGATGTTTTGCATATATAAATCCACTCTTGTTTATTGTTTAGAACAACTAGCTACTAGTTATTGGTGACTTCCCATGGAAATAGTTGACTCATGTTGTGTTTAATACACATGGTGAGGGTCTAAATGTTGGTTAGTTTGGCCATGTTGATAAAGCAAAGAGAAATTCCAAATTTTTTTATTCTTAATCATTCATGGTTGTAGGGACTTATCCCACATTCTTTGTGTGGGAGTCACTTTGGTTGTTTAAATCCAAACTCAAGCCAAAATAGAATAAGCCAACCTAAGGTGGATCATTGTGAGTGCAATTACTGGTACTCCATTGGCTCTTCAGTGTGACTCTTTGCAACTGCCATGTGGTACCTCTTGCTTCCTAGATCTCCTCTCACAATTGTTTGACTAGTGGCTTGTTGACTTCTATAGTTGCAAAACAATTTTATTTATTTATTTGCTACTAATTAATTAATTATTCATTATTGATATTCAATTAATTATTTTTGTTGTTTATACCTAATATTTTTTGTATTTTACCACTTTGTACCTTTTAAAGTAGTTGGTAAAAATACCAAGGCTTTTTATTTTGGGAATAGGCATACAATTGTGAAGACAACATATAATTGTGAAAGAGAATTTGTTTTTTTCAATTGCTTACAAAAGCAAGTATTTAAGATCTTGTTGATCTTTAGGATTCAATTGTTGTGATTGCCTAAGAGAAGGTAAACTTTGTAAAACTTTAGATCTTTCTTCTCCTCTTTTTTGTCCTTAGGTATCCAATTTGTTTTCATTCATCTAGCTTTTACTCGATCACAAGTGGCCTTATATTTAGAAGATTAGAAGAATGCTCTAGCCTAGATAGTTGGTCTATTAGTCAAAAAGGTCCAAGACATCACATTGCAAAGTTATCCTCATGTAAAGATATATAATAATGATCTAAGGTAAAAGAAAAAAATTGATGTAAAAACTTATGATGGGTCTAGGAATCCTGATATCCTAGGAAGTTGGATAATAGTCATGGAGACTTGGTTCTCCTACATAGAGGTTCCTATTGAGGAAAGAGTTCCTTTTTCCAAAAAAATAATTGTCAAGGTTAGCCAAGCTTGTGATTATGGAAATAAGAGGGACAAAATCTAATTATCACGTGGGATGGTTTAGTCTAAGATTTGAAGGATACTTTTTACCCTTCAAATTATGAACAAGAGTCAAATGTCAAATGGTATATATTAAGACAAATTTATAATATGCTTGTTCAATATTAAATCTTCTAATTCAATAAATTGAGAATTTTTCTTCATGTGAATGATCCAATTTATCATCAAATTTAAAAGTGGTATACTTGAACCCTTGTATTGGGATTTGAAATATACTCCCTTAGCCACTTTAGATGCAACTTTAAATCATGTGCAATTGATGGAGGGGATCTTTCTAACCAATTGAGAGGAGCTCGATCTTCAGGACCCACCAAGGTGTTAAATCAACAACAAGTGAAGAAAAAATATTCCTCATTTTCTTCTCCTTACCCTACTACTTCCTCTACTTATTCCTCTAAAAATTCTTCTTCTTCTTCTTATTACTCTCAAAAAATTTGTACCTATTGTAAGAAGCAATGGCATATTAGGCATCAATATTTTTAGTTTATTCTTAGTTGTAAAGTCTTCTAATGGGGATCAAAATTATGACCCCATTGAGACTATGGGAGAAGAATTTTTTTATAAATATTTAGAGGGTAAATTGAATAATTTAACCCTTATGCATCACAATTCTTCTATAAGTGTCATGATAATTTGTTCATCACTAGGAATCACTTATGAAATTTTCATAGATTGTATTATTGATAATGACTCACAAAAAATATAAATACGAGTTCCATTGTTAACAAGTTGAATCTTCCATTAATACCTCATCCTCATCCTTATTAATTGGGATGGAATGATAGTGGGAGAACTTTAGACATCACACACACTTACACTATCTCCTTTGCATTTGGTCCAATATTTGTGGATAAGGTCACATGTGATGTCACATTGATGGACTATGGTGGATTATTGCTAGGCAAATCCTATCAATATGATAGGCAATCCACTTATGATACATTCAAGAACATTTATACTTAATAGTTAGATAACTAAGCATATCTTATTACGTACATTCAACCTACTACCAACTTGGTTTTAAGTTGTCAACAAGCTGGTAGAAACCTGTTTCTTAGTAATGGCTAAGAGTGGAAAATAAATGAAAATGGATACAAATAGGTAATGAAATCAATCACTTTCAATAAGAATCACTATTTCACTTGGAGGAAGACCTACCAGTGCTCTCAAAGAGATAAATATTTCTTGTTCAATGGATGCTTAATGACACCCATGCAATTGCATCTAAATACCTATCTAATAGTTATGAGGTGAAAGGACACAATGGTCCATAATAGAATAAGTTAATTAATAATATATATTAAGTTTTAGGATTAGGATACTAAAAAGCCACCCTCCTTAAAAGAGCTTTATCCTCAAAGCTCAAAGGGAGAAGCTTCATTCCATGTTTTCCAAGTAGTATTTGCTCATATTCTTGTACTATTTTAATGTCATCTTCCCATAAGAAGGGATATTTTTAAGGTGGAAGTGTCTATGGGGGATAGGTAGGAAGAATAATAGGATCAGAACGATGACAAGATATAACCCTTTTTATGCAACCATTTCCTTACCTTTGTTACAAATAATTTTCTCCATGCGATGAGAGATTGTTATTGGATAAGGGTCTGATTTTAATCCTTTAAGAGTATATGTTTGATTATTTATTGTGAATTTTATCCATAATTTCACAAAATCCCATTGGATTATCCCGAGTGTTCGTAACCATTGTACTCCTAAGACAATATCACATCCTCCTAAGGGAATTGCATACATGTCATGTTTCATGGTGTAATCACCCAAGGTGAGCTTAATATTATGGCATTTCCCCTTACAAGTGATCCTTCCCCCATTACCAATCATGACTTCAAAATTATTGCAAGGATGGATAAAGCAGTCAACTTGTTTTGCCACATGTGGGTCAATAAAATTATGGGTACTTCCAGAGTCAATAAGCATAATAAGATTTTGTTGTTTAAAGGATCCATGGACTTTCATAGTTTGGGGAGAAGAATTACCAACGAGGGCATTGAAGGAAATTTCTAGTGGACCTTGAATGCTATCATTGGGTGTATCCATCATGACTTCTACCTCAATATCCTCTTCATATTTGGTTGATTGAAAAGGAATAACTACATCCAAAATATATAATTTGGGTGTAATGCATTTATGATTGGGTACAAATTTCTCATCACACTAAAAGAAAAGGTATTTTCTCTTCTTTCTTTCATTTCCTTAGGGTTGATGCATTTAATTGGTAGGATTTGATTAAGTTTTTTTGGGGGGGTAAGTATTTTGTGATTCTATTTTAGACGGGTTTCCCAGTCAATGCTGGTTTTTGAATCTCTTCCAACATTTGGGCTAGCGCAATAGTCTACATCATGTTAGTGGGGTTGAGCATGTATACTTCTAATTGAATGTCTTCCTTTAAGCCATTGATGAAAAACTTTTGAAGAATGAGGTCTTTAGCCCTAATGTAATATTTGCCAATTTTTTAAATTGAGCTTGGTATTCTCGCACTATAGTGGTTTGGCAGAGTTTGGTAAGGTTCCTATGAAATCTTCGAATTTAGTAGGGCTAAATCATACCATTAGGTTTTTTGTAAATTCTAGCCATGTAGGGGGGCCATTTGTTTTTTTGTACCATTGATACCATTGGGTGGTGATATTTTCTAAGTGGAAGGATGTGATGCAGATCTTTTGTGCCTCAAGGACCTGGTAGAGGGAGAAGTATTGGTCATCCTGATAGATCCAATTGGTGGGGTCACCTCCTTCAAATTTTGGAAAATCCAATTTAGTAGTTCTAGGTAGGATGGATGTCTATGGTCCCCCCAATATTGCTTGGTGTGTTGGTCCTTCGGTAGATTGGCTAGCTTGGATTAATGCTATATTTTGTTGTACCATATTGATGGAGTGGTTAGTGGCATCAATTTTTAAGTCTAGCTCTACTATCTTATTTTCAAATTCTACTTTTGGTATAGTGTGTTCATCCATCCATTGGTGCAAATCCTCCTTTGTTATAATTTTATTTGAAATATCATCCTTCCATCAAAGCATTTCCTACATGAAATATTTGATAGGGTCCTGTGATATCCTACCATCGGCCATGGTAGGGCTGGTTTGAAATTTGTAAGTCCTCTTTTGGTGGAGAAATTTAGATTTTCTTCAAAAAAATTGCAAAAATTTATTTAATTTTTGAAAAAATATTTTCAAAAAAATTATTTTCAACTTTTGGGACCTAACGGTCCGTAATTTTGAATTTTGAATTTTCAATGGTGGGAAGGTCACAAAGTTTATGGAATATTTTATTATTTGGGAACAATTAGGGGTGGTGTGAATCACGAGGGTGGTATAATATGGAGAGTGAGGGAGCAAAGTGGGGCAAGTTGGTGGTAGACGAGCGAAGGGGCAAAAACAACTAATGAGCAGTGGGCAAAGAATAGTGAGCGAAGGTGGCTATAAATAATTATGATGACATCATCTAGTGGTGGGGAATGTCAGGTCAATTCAATGAACATAGTTGGACAAGTGTCGGCAAGGGCATAGCAGGGTGGCTTCGGTCGCATTAAAGGCCAATAGGTAGCGTGACCAAAGTTACGATTCACTACCTACCAATATTTCCTTATAAACTACTTTAAAAGCTTTAACCTTGTGGATGTGGGATATTTTTCCCAAAGATTTATTTTTAAAATTTTCTTCCCTCATTCCTCCCGATGTCAGTTTCCACGACGTGAGTTTTTCGATGATGAAAAATGTCAATGAATTGTATTATAATTTTTTTAACCTTATAAAAGCCTATCGTAAATTTAATTCTTCGGTGAAACTACGATGATGCCTCACTATTTTGATTTCTCCTATGATTTGAATCCTATTTTTGAATTTGAATGAATTTTTAGAGGTTTTGGAGTGATTTCTAACAAGATTTAAAGGTTTTAAAATTTATAGTTTGACCTGTAATTGGATTGTGTTCCCTATTTTAAATGATCTTCATCGTGCTGCATACGTTCGATTTAAGACTCCTCTTTTTTTATCGTAGTATCTATGTTTGTCTTGGTATGGAGTGGTTTTGTGTATTCTTATATATAAAAATGATAATAAGAATTGCATGGTTAAAAAATGGTGTTTTTGGAGGCCAAGTAATCGGATACCAGGTGAATGGATGGGTGATAGAAAGATAATAAGTACAATTGTAGATGAATTTTATGTCTAGTGCACAAAATACCACAAATTTAATGGTGATAAAATGTAGGATTGGTATGGCTCTGATACCAGATGGTAGGAACCTATTTCCTAGTAATGGCAAAGAGTGGAAAATAAATGGAAATGGATACAAATAAGTAATGAGATCAATCACTTTCAATAATAAGTGCTTTTTCACTTGGAGGAAGACCTGCCAATGCTCTCAAAGAGATACATATTAATGGGTGCTTAATGATACCCATGCAATTGTATCTAAATACCTATCTAATAGTTATGATGTGAAAGGACATAATGGTCCATAATAGAATAATTTAATTAATAATATATTAAGGGTTAGGATTAGGATCCTAATGCAAACACACAAAGCAATAAATCAAGCATAGGATTTGGCACTAATATTCATAAGACCACAAAATATAAACACTCAAGCATCAATTAACAATTCTATTAGGAATACTTCACTTAACAATTTTTTGTAATCTTATGCACAAGTTTTTAAGGAACCTTCTACTCTTCCTCCTATAAGAGAAATCAATCATAACATAGATATTATTCCTTGTGCATCTCTTCATAATGCACTCATGTATAGACAATCAATGCCTCAAATGGAAGAAGTGAAAAAGCAAATTCATGATTTGTTATCTAAATGCTTCATTATGTCAAGTACATCTCCTTGTGCTTCACAAATTTTATTGGTACTCAAGAAATATGGTACCTAGTAATTATGTATTGATTTTAGACCCTAAATAAAATCATAATAAAGAATGGGTATTCGCTCCCTAGAATTGAATATATTTTAGATCAACTATAAGGGGTAAGTTTATTTTCTAATATAGATCTAAAAAGTGGGTATCACCAAGTTTGAGTACAGGCAAAGGATACACAGAAGAAAATATTTAAGACCAATTTGGGCTTATTTGAGTGGCTTGTTATGCCCTTTGGTCTAAAAAATGCATCAACTATATTTATGAGGCTTATGAATGAGGTGTTTAGGGGAAGCCTAGATAAATTTATGATCATTTACATTGATGATATCCTATTTTTATCACCTACTTAGAAGGATCATCTAACACACTTAGAACATGTTCTCAAAACCCTTCAAGAGAACCAATTGTATGCAACTTTCCAAAATATTCATTTTCTCAATCTTGCATCTCTTACCTTAGCTTTATCATCAATTATTAAGGCATTCAAGTGGATCCTACCAAGGTCAAATTCCTTCTCCATTGGCCAAGTCCTTCTACTATCACTGAATTAAGGAGTTTTATTGAACTTGCCAATTTCTACTACAAGTTCATTAATAGGTTTTCCACTATTTTAGTCCCATAGTATAATTTGACTAAAACTAAAGTTATGTTTTAATGGACAAAGGATCATGCTCATGCCTTTAATACCAATATAGGGGTGATAAAATAGCCATCATATAGCCTATCACAGTTTTCCCTTGGAGCCATATTGAAGCAAAATAGCCATCATATAGCCTATCATGTGAGACATTTTTAGCTTCCAAAAAAACTATTCCACCTATGATAAAGAATTATATGCCTTGGTGCAAGCTATTAAGTACTAGAGATATTATATATTTTTTTTATAAGTTAATTTTTCATTCAAAACAAGTTTTTACAAAAAATCCCAAAACCTGCTTACAACCACAACTTAAGGATGCTAAAAAAATAGAAACAGAAGAAAAGAGGGGGATGCAGCCCCAAATAGGAAAGAGCAACAGTAACATAACACTAGAGAAAAAGGCCCCACATAGGGAAGCCCTAAAACCAATAGCTAGTAAATAAAGGAAGATGTTAGTCCTCCTCGCTTGCTTTGACACATCCATCCTTTACATCATAATTTACCTCATCCTTGACCTCATCCTCGGTGTTGACCTTAGATGCCTTTGTGTCCTCCAGAGTTGCCTCAGTGAAATTTTTGTGAAAAATAGGAGATGTAAGGTATTGCAAAGATCTGTGAGAGTGTCCGCCAGATATTTCAATTAGGAAATGTTATTTTTAGTTGATAAATACCATTGGAGGTAGAATTTATGATGAACTACTACATAATATGAGCTGTGACATCACAGTCATCCTCGTCAATTCAATCTCCAAAATTGTTTGCTTATCCAGAATGAACTTGTTTCTTAGGTAAGGTAAAAACTTATGATTCCCTTGGGTTCCTCACACTTGATTTTTCTCCTCGAAGATATTATATTCTTGGTAAAGGGACTATTGTATATATTTATCACTTGCACCTTAATTTTAAACAATTCAAAAACAAGATTGAAGAAACTCTCTACATGAAGTGGTAAATCTATTTGTAATAGTTTCACTTAGTGATCAAGTACAAAAAAGAAACTAGTAAAACTATAGCATATTGTTTGAGTCACCCTCTTGTAGCTTCTACATTGACATTTGTGACTACTTCCAACTTTGGTTTCCAAATTTGGCCTACCCAACATCCTCTTGATCCAAAATTTTGGCAAATTTTACCAACATATTTTACATCCTTATAATCTAAGTCTTTTTCAAGATTATAATTTGAAGGATGGGTTATTGTATAAGTTGGATAAACTTTGTGTACCTTAGGAGCATCGATTGTCTCTTCTTAAAGAGACACATTCTATGCTCTATGGTGGACATTTTGGAAAATACATGACTCTTCATCACTTGCAGTGATTTTTCTATTGGCCTCACATGCATAGAGATGTTTTAAATTTTTTGAGATAGTGTGTTTTGTTGCCACTCCAAACAAAGAAAAAAGAAATTAGGCCTAAGTGTTTCATTGCCCATTCCTTCCCATCCTTGGAAAAGCATTTTGGACTTTTTGAGTGGTTTCTCGATGATAGTTTTATGACATGATTATGTGTTCATGGTTGTGGATTGGTTTAGTAAGATAGCTAAGTTCATTCCATGCAAAAAGACCAGTTCAACACCTAACTTAGCATAACTTTTCTTTGAGATAGTATGGTGTTCCTTTGGTCTACCTACCAACATTATATCTAATAGGGATTCATGTTTTGTGGGTCATTTTTGGAGATCATTATGGAATATTTTAGGATTTTCTCTTAACTTCTCCATGAATTTCCATTCATAGTCATATGGGTAGACTAAAGTGGTGAATCATACTCTTATTAAAAGTTTGAGGATCTATCATCATACTTCTCTAGCTAAGTAGGATTTGAACTTCACTCATATTGAGCATGCCTACAATAGAGCCATTCACACATCCAATGGACACTCTGATTTGTCTTGGTTTTCAACCTTTAGCATCCTATGAGTTACCTTTATATTTACCTTATTTTACTATTATTCACATTTAGAAGGAGCAAGATAAGGCAACATATTTTATCTAAAAATTGTAGAACCTTTAGTCTAGAGTGGTTTAGATTTTACAAAAAACTCAATGACAATAGAATTAAGCTATGGATTAGCAATTTTTTCCTCATACCTTTTAGGTTGGAGATAAATTTTAGCTCTACTTAGATAAAATAATGTTTTGCAGACAAGGAATATAGTAAGATAAAACCTCTTTGCTATAGGCCTTACACCATTCTTTAGTAGGTGTCCAATATTACCTTATGCCTTGATATTATATCTCATCTAGGCATTCATGACATCAGTAATGTGGATATTTTGAAGCTATACCATGATTCCACTTTGGAGATTGATCTTGTCATCATCCATCTTGTTGATGTGGTACCTGACTTTCAACTTTTTCTTGATTTAGATCGAGTGTTTGATATGAAGACTCATTACACATGAAAATGATCTTTTCACTTCCTACCTTATCACCTACCATAGTCAACTTCCACACTAGGCACATTGGATATCACATCATCATATATCCAATTATTTTCCTTTCCTTTTAAAAGCATTGGAGTTCAATGATTCTATGTTGGGAGGGATGATGAGGACCACACTTAACATGTTTGTAATAGTTAGGCTTAATTTTTATGTTGTAGTTAGGCTTAATTATTCTTTTAGGCTTCATATTTTTAGGCCTATGCTTGTATTGTGTGAAGCTTCTTACAACTCATATTTGTTAGCTTTTTGGTGGTTTGGATTATTTTATCTCGCTCATTTTGTTATGTCAATATGATCTATTTGTTTAGTAGTTATAATCCTATCTAGTTGTTATGATATATTTATCATGTTGTTGGATGGTTAGTTGTCATGTGTACTTGTAAGTTTTATGTGCTTATTTTAGCACCATGAGTAATGCATTTGTTAGCTTCTTTTATCCACATCATACTTTGATGTACATAAATATTTGTGATATATATATCAACCATTTTTTTTATTATATGTAAAATAAGGGGTTTTGAAAGGGTTCTCAAACCTATTACAAATTTACAAACTAGACCAAGAAAGTAGTCCTAACAAAACCAAGAAAAGAAGCACTACAATGGAAAGGGGCCTAGCCTCAAACATGCAATCCAAAAGAGAAACTACTGAAAGAACCAAACATAAACAAAATAGGGAACCAAAGGCTTTAATATCTAACCACCCAACTCTAAAATATTTTAGGATAGAACACAATAGAAATAGAGAACCAAACCGCCCATTCCAAACTTCCCCCAAGAAAGATATAACTATTCTTAAGGTATTTTATCATCCAGATAACCTCTTCCATGTAAATGGATGTCATATTAATGGATCTACTAAGGGAGGAGATAAGGTCATTTGTCATCTTCCAAGAAATTACAACATTCTTAAGGGGATCATGAGTCGATAAAATATCCTTAAATCCACCATAATAATATGAATTCAAAAATTGAGGATTCTCATACAAAAACGAGCTCAAGGTTATATACCTATAAACATTTACAATGGAAAACAAGGGAACAACACTCGTAGAAGACATTGAATCAAACATGAACATTAAGGATTTCATCATCATTTCTTACCAAGAGAGTAAGGTCTTGATGGAATTTTTCTTTCTAGATAATCGTTCCTTCATTATGAGCCCTAAAATTTGCTAGGAATCAGTAGCCTTATTGCCTTCTTTATAAATATGCTTGCATTGGGAACTCTCAAATTTCCTTAGGAATATTTTAGATTCATCTATTAGATTTTTGATATTCCGTCTAGGAGAAGAATGGTTTGTGAGGATATTAATTATGTTTAGATATTCCATTCAATAATGAGCTTATCAAACTCCATTGAAGCAAGTTGGGTTAAGCCTTGAAATAGAGCATTGGTATCAATAATATGATTGGTTTGGAAACCAAGGTTCTCAGCATAGGATAGAATTAAATTCCCTATGAATTTTCTAAAAAATCCTCATAATCCAACTTTTACAACCCCGGGAAGCATGCACCTAGTCTACTTGCAGAATAATATCAAGAGAAAAGACCATGAATGTGAAATAACATGGAAGTAACAAAATAAAGAGAGACTTATTTTTATTAATTCATCTTGAAAATTTGGTTACATATCGGTCCCTCTTAGGGATACCCTTATTTGATACAATAATTACAAGAAGAGGTCAAGGTCCCTCACGAGGGGATGGTGCACTCCACAGGCCTCTTGATCTCGTACATGAACTTGTATGAGGGCATATTGAAGCCTCCTTCTCCTTTGCTTTCTTGGAGGGATCTGATGCTTTGAATGCTTTGACTTGGTCCTGGGGATATGTAACCTACGTATAAGAAAACAATAAAAAATTATTAGTAGCACCGACTACCTCTCAAGATGAGGTATTATTAGTAGATCTGCAAAGAATGATGTAAAAGCATAATAAAAGCATAATGAAGCAAAACTTAAGCAAGAATGCATTGATAAATCAAAAATCACCATGGAAATGCATTAAGGAAGACAGATCTATTCTAACATTAATTGATAAAAAATAAAGCAATTAAATATCTATGCTAAAACTCAAAAAAATAGTGTCTAAAACCCTAGGTTGTGCTTGCAGGTTGCTGTTAAGGACAACGATTACAAAATGAAACCTTCCTCATGAACCAAGGGCTGTAGCACTAGATTCCTTGTCTAAATTGATGTCCAAGGGTCACATCTATGTTCGTAAACTTATTGGCAATTAAGAACTTCTTGATCTGAATGATTGGATGCCTCGCACTCCTTGCTCACTTAGACAGTGCTTTGCTACTCCTCAAAGGGGTATGAAATCACTCTCCAATTTGCTAGGGCTCCGCTGCACAAAAATTATGATATTTGGGATCCTTTGTTTTTCTTGGTAGGGTCCATATGTAGACCTCTCAGATTTAGATCTAGATCTAGATCTTGGCTTCCTAGAGAAACCAAGATCCAAATCTACATGCAACTAACCATCCTAGGGGGAAGGATCAGTCACAAATTTGTATTGAAGGGGAAGTCAGGAGGATCTCTAGGAGATCCACACCAAAAATAATTTTCAAGTAATAGAAGTGCATCCAAATTGTATTATCTGGGCCCGTATTCATGGCCAAATTGTTTTTTGTGCTAGTCGATGTCCAGACCAGCGGCTAGATCTGGTCTCTCTTAGCTTTAGCGACCAATGTTGGTGGCTACTCTGATTGATAGTGACTAAGCCTGAATAGGCTAGAACTACCCCTTTTGAGTGGTTATGACCACTTCTAGCTCTTGGAAAGGTCCAACATAATTCATATGGTCTTTGAATGTGCCCATATGAGTATTCTCCTAAACATGATGCATTTTAGGTGTCTATAGATATCCCTTTTTGGGGTGTGTTATGGGAAAACACAACACTGAGAAAAAATAGACCACCTAGAGGCACATTGTAGGGTGTGTGATGATCATTGATATAATAAAAATTGGATGCCCTAGTCTTAAGAAAAGGCACAAATTCTAGAATCATTGCTTCCAACAGGATAGAAGGCTTAAATTTATGAAAGCTTGTCCACGTCCATCAGGCGATCGGGTAGCTTCAGTGCTACTATAGGTCCGAAAGGAGGAGAGCTACATGCTTAACTATCATATTTGCTTTTTTCCCTAGCAAAGGGTAAGTTTATGATATTTTTTGGAAATGATTCATAATAAAAATGCATTTTGACATGATCGAGTGATTCTTTGTTGATTTTGATTATGATTGTTGAAATTATGACTACCCCCTTAAATGATGAGTTGATGAGGGAAGGACCATGAATTAAGTGATGAGCTTATGGCAAGCCGGGATTCACACAAACACATTCACAGTAATTTCATGGTAATTTCATTAAAAAAAAAATAGCATGATACGGGTTACAGTATTCTCTCCAGTATACCACTTCTCCCCCCCAATCCCGAACTTCACCATCCCCATCCTTACAGCATTTCGGGTTTTTAACGAGGCTCCCGATCCTCTCGGCCATCAATGCCCTGCCTAACAAATTCAAATTCTAATTTTTTTTTCCCTCCCTCGGTCGAACTCCTCAAATTTTCTCACAATAAATGCCCCTGCCTTACCCACCATGAAACCCTCATTAAAGCTCTTCTATGACCTGCAAACGCCGCCTTGGTCAGATCGTCCTTCCGCGCCTCTGTTTCGCCCATAACGTCCATGCTCTGTACTGTTGTGAAGACCATCCCCATCTTTAATACACGCGGTCACGAAATTCAATTTCAATCTTCGTGGCAGCCCGCGCGTTTAATTAATTTCCTTTTCTGCTTTGTCTTCGGCTGACCGTGTCACTTTAATACACGTGGAGGACGCGTGTCTGCATTTAATTAACTTCCGTTTCTGCTTTGACGCGTGTCACAAGCTTGTCTTCAAACTTGTCGCGATATCGCGACCCACGGTCCCTTCGCCTTCACCTTGGCGGAAACAGTCGCGATATCGCGACATGTCGCGATATCGCGACCCACTGTCCCTTCGCCTTCACCTTGGCGAAACAAGTCGCGATATCGCGACATGTCGCGATATCGCGACCCACTGTCCCTTTGCCTTCACCAAGGCAAAAAGGAGCCGCGATATCGCGACTCAAACCGGCCATTGCCCTTTCGAAGCCTTGGGGTCGCGATTTCGCGACCCCAACGCACGCGACCCCAACGCAACTTGAGCCCTTTACTCTAAAACTTCTCCTTCTTTTTCTTTTCTTACGAAAACTCCCTCTTGGGCCAAGATTTGAAACAAACCCAACACAAATACTTAGAAATAAAAGCGAACAATTAAATGATTTGGAGGATGCAAGATTGCTCCTTGACCACCGGATGCTCCTGCATCAGACACCCGGGGTAGAATAAAAAAAGTGACCCTCACTTTTGTTCGGCTAAGGGGAGACCCAAGCGGTCAACCTCCGCCTTCGACAACCAAGTCGCATCTTCAGTTGGTCTGCCCCTCCACTTGATCAAGTACTCAGTATACTTGCTGTTTCGGGTGCTCCGGCCTTCACGGGTATCTAATATTTCCTCGGCCTCATCTGTGCTTGGAGTAGAGGCTGGAAATTGCCATGGTTCAGGACTTTGCATGTCTGTACTTTCTCCCTCATGATATTCCACGAGATCTGAAATATTAAAAATAGGTGAAATATCAAGCCAACTCGGCAATTTCACTTCATACGCATTTCTTGACTCCCGCTTTCCCAGTATTTTGCATGGCCCAAACTTTTTCATCTTCAATTTATTGTAAGTCTTGGCAGGGAAATCTCTCCTTCCTGAGATACACCATAACCTCATCTCCAATCTCGAACTCCTTGAACCGCCACTTATGGTCTGCCCTTGTCTTATATTGTCTGTTCATTTTTGTAATCTGTCTTTTTACTTCCTCATGCAGACTTTTTATATGCTCTGCAAATTCTTCTGCCTCGGCACTACATTTTTCTCTTATGTCCAACTTTCTTAGCTCAGACACATTCCTCGGGCTGTTTCCATATATTATCTGGAACGGTGATTTATTTGTGCTTTTATTAACTGAACTGTTATATGCAAACTCTGCCTGTGGTAAGACTAAATCCCATCCCTTGGGTTGATCCACTATCAAACACCGCAGTAAATTGCCCAGGCTTCTATTGACCACCTCCGTCTGTCCATCTGTCTGTGGATGGTATGCTGAACTGAATTTCAAGTCTGTCTTCAATTTCTTCCACAGAGTTCTCCAGAAATACCCAACAAACTTTGTATCTCTGTCTGAAACTATACTTCTCGGCAAACCGTGAAGTCGTACCACTTCTTTGAAGAACAACCCAGCAATGTGAACTGCATCACTTGTCTTTTGGCAGGGAATAAAATGTGCCATTTTGGAGAACCGGTCCACCACCACAAATATTGAATCATTTCCTCTCTGTGTTCTCGGCAATCCAAGGACAAAATCCATGCTTATGTCCTCCCATGGTCTCTCAGGCACAGGTAATGGCTGGTACAGTCCTGTATTTTGTTTCACACCCTTTGCCATCTGGCATATTCTGCAACTTTGCACAAACTTCCGTACATCTTGCCGAAGTTGTGGCCAGTAGTAATTTTCCTCAACCAAGGCAATGGTCTTATCCCTACCAAAATGCCCGGCCAATCCTCCGTTGTGCTTTTCTTTGATTAAATTCTCCCGCATGGAACTTTTGGGAATGCACAACTTACTGCCCTTGAACAGCATCCCGTCTTGGATTAAGAAATCCAACCATTTTGTTCTATCTATGGTAAGAGGTATTGAGCAAGCCTTCCAGGCTTCTGCAAAATCCGGATCTGCGGGGTATAGATCCTTCAGTTCTTCAAACCCCACTACTTCCATTGTCAATGCGGTCGTGAGTCGCATGCACGCTAAGGCATCTGCAGCCCTGTTTGACTTCCCACTTCTGTGCTTTAGTACAAAGGTATAACTTTGGAGGAACTCCACCCATTTCATGTGCCTTTGGTTCAGTTTTGTCTGACTGTTAATGTATTGCAAAGCCTGATGGTCAGTAAACAACACAAACTCCTTTGGTAATAAATAATGTCTCCACTTTTTCAGGGCCTGAACTATAGCATAAAATTCTTGATCATAGACAGAATACTTCTTCGAGCATCATTTAACTTTTCATTGAAATAAGCAACTGGCTTGCCTCCTTGACTCAGTACCGCCCCTATTGCATTGCCATTGGCATCACAGTCCACCGAAATACCTTGTTGAAGTCTGGAAGTGCCAAAACAGGCTGTTCTGTAACTTTTCTCTTCAATGTGTCAAAGCTCCTTTCAGCCCCTGATGTCCATTTGAACTCCTTTTTATCTCCCCTCATTGTCTCGGTGAGAGGTGCACAAATATTGCTGAAGTTCTTTATGAACTTCCTATAAAAACTGGCCAGACCATGGAATGACCTCACTTATGTTGTGCTCCTTGGAGTAGGCCATTCAATGATGGCTCTCACCTTTTCGGGGTCCATCTTCAGGCCTTCTGCTGAGATTACAAACCCCAAGTATACCAATTCCTTCTTGACAAAATTACACTTTTTCAAATTTATTAATAACTGTTCTTGCAGCTTTTCAAAGACTCTCCTGATATGCATCGGGTGTTCCTCCAGGGTCCGGCTAAATATCAATATATCATCTAAATAAACAATAACAAACTTTCCCGAGAAATTCTTTCGGTACTTCATTCATCGGCCGCATGAAGGTACTTGGTGCATTGGACAGTCCAAAGGGCATGACTAACCACTCAAAGAGGCCTTCTCTTGTCTTGAAGGTTGTCTTCCATTCATCCCCCTCTCGGATACGGATCCGATGATACCCACTTTTCGGGTCAATCTTTGTGAAGTACTCGGCTCCACTTAAACGAGTCCATGATATCATCCATTCTTGGTAACGGGAATCTGTACTTAATAGTAATTTTGTTGATGGCCCGTGAATACTGTACACATCCTCCATTCTCCATCCTTCTTTGGCGCCAGCACTGCAGGTACTGCGCATGGACTCAAACTTTCCCGAATTAATCCCTTTTCTAATAATTCTTGGACCTGTCTATTTAACTCCTCAGTCTCTACAGGTGTCATCCTGTGTGCAGCTTTATTTGGCAGGCTTGATCCTGGTACTAAGTCTATATGGTGGCTAATTTTTCTCAACGGGGGTAAGCCCTCAGGCACATTGTCAGACACAATGTTTGGAAATTCCTCCAGCAGATTTAGAACTTCTGTTGGGGTATCCCGGCATTCCTTCCCCCTAACTCTTGGAATTATTGCATAACATAAATGTTCATGCTTTAACCCATTCAGAAACTCTCTCCCCTCAACTAAACAGACTTTGGAAATATTACACACCTTTTCATCTGTATCCTTCAAGGGCTTTAGCTTATGGCGTACACCATTCTTTGTCAATGAGTAGGTGTTGGCACGGCCATCATGTATTGCACTCCGGTCAAACTGCCAGGGTCTCCCCGGCAACATGTGGCAAACATCCATGGGTAAGATGTCACACGAGGACCTCATCACAATACTTCCCAACATTAAATTTAACAGAACACTTGCTCATTGACCAAGGCTCCGTGGTCCTTTTGTAACCATGCGACCCGGTATGGGTGTGGGTGTTTCTTCCTCTCTAACTGTAACTTCGTAACCATTTCCTCTGAAACCAGGTTATCCGTGCTACCATTATCAATAATGATATTGCAAACCTTGCCCGCACATTTACATCTAGTGCGGAATAAACTTTTCCTCTGAGTCTGTGTCCTTCTCCTCGTTCAACGGGACTCTTCTTACAACCATTGTTTCTCCTCTCTCCGCTTCTTCGGAATGCTCGGATTCGGCATCCTCCTCTGCCACGGCGGCTGCGGCTGGGCCCTCAGGCCTCTTGTTTGTTCTTTCTCGGTGTTGTGGACATTCAAATGCCCTGTGTCCTTCTTCACCACAGTGGAAACATGTTCCACGAAATACTCCCCTTCCAAACCCTCGTCCAGATCCACCCCGTCCTCTTGGGTAGCTGTTACGATCTCGGGGTTGATAAACATCTTCGTCTTTTTGGTCCTGGTTACTACTGGCTTCCCCAGTCTTCTTCGGATCCTTGTACTTTTCTCCACTGGTCCTCCCACCAGTCCTTCCACCTCGGCCTCTTCCTCTTTGCTTGCCTTCAAACCGCCTGTTTAACTTTTCTTCTACCTTCAAGGCAAATTGATAGGCATCCTCAATGGTGTTTACTCGAACCGAGGCTCGGTTCTTCCTGGATACCAAGCCTCAACCCATTAATGTAACGGGCTACTTTCTCTTTATTTGCCTCTAAATGCCCTGTTCTAATAGAAATTTTGTAAAATTCTTCGAGTGTACTCTTGGACGAGTTTTGTTTGTCTGTCTCCAAGCTCCGCATTTTTCTTAGCGAGATCCAACTCGTAATCTGTCGGGATGAGCTGTCTTTTAAGCTTCTCCACCATTTTATCCCATCTTGTTATTCTTTCTTTCCCCCTTCTGTTTCTCTCCAGCGCATTCCCCTCCACCAAATGCTTTGGCATGACCCTTTAACTTGGTCTTAGCAAATCGACCCGGTTAGGGTCTTCAATCTCCTCATACTCGAAATATTCCTCTAAATCATTTATCCAGTCAATCACTTCTTACGGATTCAGATTTCCCGAGTAGGTAGACACCTCCATTTTTGGCTGTTTTCCAATCTGAGAGATGGCCTTATACAACCGGGCCTGAGCAGGATCCACAGCTCTGCTTCTTCCTCAGACTGTTCTTCCTCTTCAACTTCATCTTCACTTTCCTCTTCCCCTCCGGGTTCGCGCCTTCTGCGTAACTCTGCTTGCAAGGCTTGAACTTGTCTTTGCAAGGCCCGGAAGTCTTCGGCCGGTACCACATTTCCTGCTCCGCCACGGTTCCTTCGTGGAGGCATGATATATATATATTTTTTTCTCTGTATTATTTATTATTTATTTATTTTTTTTTCAAGAATTCTTCCACAGATCCTGGTGCAACTGCCTCTCTCCGGCGATCTGTTACACGCTCAGGAGCTCCCGCTCTGATACCACTTGATGGCAAGCCGGGATTCACACAAACACATTCACAGTAATTTCATGGTAATTTCATTAAAAAAAAAATAGCATGATACGGGTTACAGTATTCTCTCCAGTATCACACTTCTCCCCCCAATCCCGAACTTCACCATCCCCATCCTTACAACATTTCGGGTTTTTAACGAGGCTCCCGATCCTCTCGGCCATCAATGCCCTGCCTAACAAATTCAAATTCTAATTTTTTTTCCCTCCCTCGGTCGAACTCCTCAAATTTTCTCACAATAAATGCCCCTGCCTTACCCACCATGAAACCCTCATTAAAGCTCTTCTCTACCTGCAAACGCCGCCTTGGTCAGATCGTCCTTCCGCGCCTCTGTTTCGCCCATAACGTCCATGCTCTGTACTGTTGTGAAGACCATCCCCATCTTTAATACACGCGGTCGCGAAATTCAATTTCAATCTTCGTGGCAGCCCGCGCGTTTAATTAATTTCCTTTTCTGCTTTGTCTTCGGCTGACCGTGTCACTTTAATACACGTGGAGGACGCGTGTCTGCATTTAATTAACTTTCGTTTCTGCTTTGACGCGTGTCACAAGCTTGTCTTCAAACTTGTCGCGATATCGCGACCCACTGTCACCTTGGCGGAAACGTCGCGATATCGCGACATGTCGCGATATCGCGACCCACTGTCCCTTCGCCTTCACCTTGGCGGAAACAGTCGCGATATCGCGACATGTCGCGATATCGCGACCCACTGTCCCTTTGCCTTCACCAAGGCAAAAAGGAGCCGCGATATCGCGACATGTCGCGATATCGCGACTCAAACCGGCCATTGCCCTTCCGAAGCCTTGGGGTCGCGATTTCGCGACCCCAACGCAACTTGAGCCCTTTACTCTAAAACTTCTCCTTCTTTTTCTTTTCTTACGAAAACTCCCTCTTGGGCCAAGATTTGAAACAAACCCAACACAAATACTTAGAAAATAAAAGCGAACAATTAAATGATTTGGAGGATGCAAGATTGCTCCTTGACCACCGGATGCTCCTGCATCATGAGCTACTTGACCAAGATGAATGATTTGGATCTTTTAAGAGGTTTTCTTTGTTATTGGTAGATCCCATTTCAGGTGTGATTTCAACCATTTTTAGTAATTGTACATCTCTATCCCACGGAGCGGTCCGATCGCAATGGCCTTCTTAGGGAATCAAGATGATAGAAATTCCATTTAAGCCTATGTTGAATCACTATGTTTGATGATTTGCTAAAAATGTCATAGAAGAATTGAGATAAATCCTCATTCTCATGGGGCAGTCCAACCACCATGGCCTTCTTTGGGATTGAAGTTTTAATGCTTAGGAATTGTGTTAAAGAGAGAATTGTTAGTTCTCCATCATGAAGTGTGACGTCCTTTAAGTGACACTTAGCATCTCAATTTGAGCAATGACTAATTTACCCCAAATGGCCTTATGGTAATTTACTCATCTTGTCGGATTGCATGGAACGCCAATCGCTGCAACCGCCAAGTGTATAGAGAAAATAACTGAATACGAGGCGCATTCGAGATTTTGTTGTTATTTGATTTTTTGTGTTATTTTGGAATTTATATTGTTTTTGATTTTTAATTTATGTGATTTTTTGTTATTTATGCAATTTTTGATTATTTTGGACTGATAGATATGCTTAATTGCCCATTTTGAGGTTCCTCATGGTGAGAAATTGAGAGTATTTATTGCTATTTGCTAGTCTCTATTGGTAGTAGTGGCTGATTCATGACCGCTATCAGTGTCAATGACTAGAAAGTGTGGGCCACTGATGCTAGCAATGGTTGAAGGAAAAACTAAAAATATAAAAGAAAATTAGGGTTTTGACTTTCATTATTGCCAATTGTCTTTGCTTTTGAGCTCTAAAGTGAAAGAGAGTGCTAGTGACTCGAAATACTGATGAGACTTGACACCATGGTGGAGCAAGGTGAGGCATCTACCAACGGAGGAGTCGAGAGCTTCACGGGTATTTCTCTAAACCCTAACTTTGTTATTTAACTGGTAAAATGAACCACATTAAGTAATTTGGTAAATGAACCTCATTAAACCTATTGGTAATGAACCAAACTGGTAGTTAGGCTTAGAATAGGTTTAATTTTAGTGGCTTTCATTTAATTTTTGCTTTTGTTGATTTTTTTTGGAATTTTGGGGTGAGGGAAAACACCATTGGCATGCTACCTCATGGTTGTTGTTGCCTAGAGTGACCCCCAATATACAAAGAGGGGCCACTACTACTGAAGATGGCCAACTTGAATTTCAACGGTCAATTTTTTGATCGTTTGTAGCTGGCCATCATGGGCTTCAACGACCATTTCACGACCACTACTAGTGTGAGCGGCCTCACAAATTTAGGCCATTTATTTATTTTTTTTATTTTCTGAGTGATTTAATTATTATTTTTTTTAATTTTATAAGGGTAAATTTTGATTATTTTGTGTGCTTTGGTGCATTTTCTTAGAATGTTTGTATTCTACTTGATCTTAAATTGTGTTTGCACCATTTTGCATTTTATTGTGTCTTTTTTAGTTTAAGTGCATTTAATTGATAATTTATTTTTGCACTTTTAGCTCTTATCTTCTCGGGCTCGGGACCCTAGTTTGCTTGTGTAGCTTCTACCCTAGATGGATGATGCATATTGGGCTTGGTTTGATGCCTAGGGACTCATGTATGTCATGAGGCTATCGATGATTATGTCAGACTAGGCCTATCTTACTGCCCTAGCACATAGGTGGGATTCCCAGACGAACACCTTTCATCTCCCTACTGGTGAGATGACTATCACTCTGAAGGATGTGTACAAGATCTTTAGGATCCCTTTTGATGGAGTGGCTATCGTGTCTTCTCCCACTGATGCTAGAGATGTTGTATTCATGAGGGTCTTTGGAGATCATGCAGATTGTAACATTTATTGACTGCCATCATGGTGGGATCTTCGTGGCTCGGTGGTACTAGGAGGATGTCTTCACATGGTGGCAGGCCATCTTGATGCATGTTATATGTAACATGCTTTTTCTAGATTTCTCTAGAGTGAGGTTCCCATGGAACCTCTTGGCTATGGTTCAGGACTTGTTGGATAGTGAGGAGCCCATTATTATGGCTTGGGGAGCACATTGCTAGCTCAGTGCTATGATGAGCTCTATAAGATTTAGCATTGTGGATGAGCTAGTGTTGCTTGTAGCCTACTTATTCAGATCTAGGGCTAGGAGCACATTAGGGTGGACCACCCAGGAGGATTACCTATTAGGATTACTACCATTGTAGAGGTGGCTTAGTGTTACGGATGTAGGTGGCCTCGAGAGTGAGAGGAGCATCAAAGTCGACATCATGCAGGGGATCTTTCTCATTATGCAACTACCTTGACTGGCCTGTAGGTGAGGGATATTATATGGAGGCCTTATTTTGAGTGCCCTACATGGCCATAGGTAGACAGATTCATGGCTTAGACTAGGTGTGATCGATGGGTGATCGATCATAAGGGAGGTATCAGAGAGTTCTTTCATTACTCCTGGGTGCTCCACCAGTTTGGTGTCTAGTAGGATGTCCCTTTTGAGCTAGTTTTGTATAGGTGGATCATCATAGAGAGGGATATTCCACTACCCTAAGTTGTAGTAGTTTTAGAGGAGGAGGACCCTCCTATAGTTGATGTTGGTATAGTAGATGTTGGGGTTACTAAGGCGTATACCCAGTGGTGGGTTATACGGCTATGGTAGGGTGGTGGTAGCTTAGGCTAAGATAGAGATGAGGTAGTTCCTGAGGAGGATCCTAAGGGGTGCTGAGTGTGAGCTCAAATAGAGGACTAGGGGTAGGCTATAGAGTAGTATGTAGTAGAGGATTATGTCTCTAGAGGAGGAGGAGGAGTTAGCTCCAGAGGAGTAGGAGTCTCCTCTCTGGGCTTAGTTGCATAGTGTAGAGGTCAAGCTTTAGGTAGCTCGTATTCAGATTTTGTAGTGGGACTCTACTATTTCTACACTCTAGTCTTGGGTTAGGGGTTTTGATGAGGAGAGGACCACTCTCTAGGCATATATTGATTTGGTATAGCTTAGGATAGAGCAGCTTACTATCGAGAGGGATGTTGCTCAAGGATAGGTTGCTCCCCTTATGCCGGTGCCTCAGAGATCGAGTGGGCTAGATGCAGATGTAGATATCAGATATCTGCATGGACTCCTATCAGATGACTTAGCTAAGTGTACATGAGATAATGCTTACATCCTTACATTGGAGCATGAGGTTAGGCTTCGAGGTGGTCATCTACCAGCTAGGTCTATAGTAGGGGGGTCACAGAGGAGTTGGAGTGAGACTAGTCATTCCTCAGTTCGATCGAGCCATAAGGTAGGGGCCCGCTCAGAGAGATCTATAGGGACTAGCTCTAGATAGACTCATAGAGATGGAGTTGAGGGTGGAGGTGAGCCTAGGGGCATAGGCCCAGTCTGATGATTATGATGGCTCTTGTATTATTTTTTAGTGTAAGGTCGGTGGACCTACACTATTGTAGCTTACGGGTATTTTTGTACCTCCATGTACTTATTTGACACATATATACACTCATATATATATGATGTTATCTATTTTAGACTCATTATGTGTATTATGTGATTGGTTTTATTATGATGTTTATGAGATGCACATGGATGCAATGCTATATGATGTGATTGACATGCATTAGCTAGATGATAGATGTATGCTTAGATGCTATGATCTAGATATGTGGATGCACTATTATGCATGCTTATATGGATGTACTGATGGATGTTAAATGCATGTTTAATTTGTTTTAATTGTTTATGCATTTAATCTATGTGCTATGATATGATAGATGATGTATGTAAAATGTGATGCATTAATTATATGGGGATAATCTAATGCAAATGAACCTGTATGCTTTAATCACTTAAAACATAAGGAATGCATGTGATATGGGTTTAACAATCTAATGGATGACACCATAGAATGTAACAAAATCATGAATGTAAATGATAACTCTTATCATAAGAATTAATCATTTAAACATCCAGATGTGAGATGAGATGATGTGATATGTATGTGCTTTCTTTATAAGCTTTTGTAAATTAAAATATATGCACAAAATAGTCAGTGGTCATCTAAATATCATTGCTGATATTTATCCGGTATCTATCCTATTTCATGAACACCCTTTAATGAACAAAACCTCATAAATAAAGTTGATGATTTGATTGATGGAATGATTTGTTGCTATTTAGGAATCTTTGAGGTTTTCCATGAGACTCAAACACCCTAGTTACTTCATCAAAAGTTGTATACTGACCATACAGGACTCCTAAAAGATAAAGTTCTTGTTATGAAGACTTAGATATTCATTATCCCTATGTGTGCAAATGAATACATTAGATAAGACATAAGCCTACCCCAATGCCAGGCGGGATTCATGCAGCCCATTGCTGTATTGGGGATCCTCAAATGCCCATCTTGATCCTAAGTTGGACTCAGTTGGATTAGACCATTAGGCGATACAGGACACCTAAAGCTAGCTCTTTTTGCAATTTTCTTAGAACTACCCTAATGCCAGGCGGGATTCATGCAGCCCATTGTTGTATTAGGGATCACTCAATGGTTTGTGGAGATTGACCATTCCAGGGATTCAAGCTCTTCACCCCCTTCTTTTCTTCACATTTATTTGGGATACTTGCTCATGCTTAGTGATGAAAATCACTATTTATTTTGAATTTTTGTTTTCTTTTGAGCAAGGGATTTATGTAGTGATGATAATCACTATTTATTTTGCTTTTGAATTTTGCTTTGTTTCAAGATTTTTGCTTGTTTTGATGAAAGCAAGGGATTTATTTGGGTAGGGGGAGCTTGTCCTTTTGCCAATGATCAAAATCCTAGACCATGCGCATCACAAAATGAGCAAGTGAAGACCTTTCGCTTAGGATGCCTAGTACCACTTTGTAGTGTTCATATTTCCCTTGTTCCAACTAGGATTTTAGTGTTTTGATTAGTGATAGGATTCTGATATATGCTAGGTACTATCAAAACTAGACCTCATCTTTTTCTAGTGAAGATAGCTTTCTACAAAATCTGATAAAATCACTAGGTATGGTTGAGTGACCGAAAACCCTAGTATATCCCTTATAGCAATAGGAGGGGTTGTGTTGAAAAACACAGTTACTCACATGGGTGATGGATGATGATGGATTTTGAAGATGCATGATTGAGATACAAACGTGGTGTCATTTGTAAGATTGCAAACACAATCTATCCTAATGCAAATGCAATGGATGGAAATGCCTAATGCAATGCAACTACATGGATGCAAATACCAAATGCAAATATTTTTGTATTTTTAATGTTTTCAATTGTTTTTGAATTTTGATTATTCTGAATGTTTTTTGAACTTTTTGACTTTAAACTATTTTTGTGCTTTTGTGTTTTGTTTTTGACCAAAGGGCTTAAGATGCCTTTGGGGCTTTTTGTGATGTGACCAAAGGGCTTTAAGATGCCTTTGGGGCTTTTTGTGATGTGACCAAAGGGCTTTAAGATGCCTTTGGAGATTTTTGTGAAGTGACCAAAGGGCTTTAAGATGCCTTTGGGGCTTTTTGTGATGTGACCAAAGGGCTTTAAGATGCCTTTGGAGCTTTTTGTGAAGTGACCAAAGGGCTTTAAGATGCCTTTGGGGCTTTTTGTGATTTGACCAAAGGGCTTTAAGATGCCTTTGGGGCCTTTTGTGATGTGACCAAAGGGCTTTAATATGCCTTTGGAGCCTTTTGTGATTTGACCAAAGGGCTTTAAGATGCCTTTGGGGCCTTTTGATTTTGAATTTTTCTATTGTTTTTGTAATTTTGAAATTTTTGAATGTTTTTGATATTTTTGACATTTATTTGAATGTTTTTGTGTTTTGTTGTGCTTATGTGTAAAATGCCTTTAGATGAATAATGTTGAGAGGCTCTGGCTCCTCAACACCTTCTAATGATGTTAGGTGATATGTCCCAGGTCCAATCTTCTCAGAGATGATATAAGGACCTATCCAATTGGTCATAAATTTATCTCGTAGATGCGATGGTAGATTTGAATTATGTTGGTTCTCTTTAAGCACAAGATCCCCAACCTTAAAGTCTCTCAGGTGGAATTTATTGTTATAATCTCATGTTAGATGATCTTGGTAAATGTGAAGATGCTCAAGAGCATTGATGCAGTGTTCATCAAGAAGGGTCAATTGATCAAGGTGAGCTTGTCATGCATAGTATCATCATTGATGAACTCTTTCAATGTGATGCACAATGTTGGAATTTCCAACTCTAAGGGCATGATGGCCTCAACGCCATATACAAGCAAAAATGGTGTTGCCCCAGTGGGCGTCCACACGCTAGTCTTGTAAGCCCATAATGCAAGGGGTAATTGCAGATGCCAATCCTTATGATTTTCTTTCACCGTCTTCTTTAATATGGCTACTATTGTCTTGTTTGAGGCCTCTGCTTGCCCATTTGCCTATGGATAATATGGTGTCACAAAACTATGCTGAATGTTGTATTTGGATGTTAAATCCCACATATTTTTGTTCTTGAATGATGGACCATTATCCGAGATTATCTTGAAGGGGACCCCAAAGTGATAGATGATATTGTGAAGTATGAACTCCACAATTCGAGGTCCTATCATCAATGTTAAGGGGACCACTTCCACCCATTTGGTGAAGTACTCAGTGGCCATTAAGATAAATGTGTGTCGACCCGAAGATAGGGGAGAGATATTTCCGATTAGATCGAAACCCCACTAAGAAAATGGCCAAGCCACCTGAATGGGCTGTAAGGCCTGTGATGGTAAGTGCATCATATTTGCATGATGTTGACACTTAACACATTTCCTGACATACTCACAACAATCCTTCTCCATGGTGGGCCAGTAATAACCCATTCGAAGGATGCACTTGACGATGGCCATGCCACTGAAGTGGCCACCGCATGTACCATCGTGAGCTTGCAAAATCACCCAAGCTAATTCTTGGGGCTCTAGGCAATGAAGGAGGACTCCATCATAGCTTCGATGATACAATATACCTCCTAGCAAGACATATCTTGTCACTTTTTGTTTGAATGCTCATTTTTTGGCATGCAATAGTCCCTGTGGGATGATTCCAAGTTTTAGGAAATCTTGTAATTGGGATAGCCAATCCTGATAAGCTACAACCTCAATAGATAAGATGACTTGTTTCTCCTATGATTCGATGTGCACAAATGCATATTGAGAAACAACCTTGTGGTGAATGATGGTACCATTCCCCATAGGACCCTACGAGATCAAGGACCCCCAAGGTGCCTTCTTTAGAAAGTCTCTAGCTTTATAGAACCACTCATGGTCTGGTTCTATATGAATCATGTTGACTGATTCTTTGTTGTCAAAAGCCTCACGCTGCATCGCTGATTGCGAGAGCATTTTCACATGAATGGTAGTGAAATCAGTAGATGGATTCTGAGGGATCAAGGATCCCAAAGATGCCATAGTGTCTACAAATCTATTTGACGTGCGAGGGATTGCCTCGATGTCATACCATTCTAGTTGGGCTAGATAAGTGTCAACAAGCTCTTTGTAAGCTTTCAGGATTGGATCCCTACATTGAAATAGTCCCTTAACTTGGTTGACTATGAGAAGGGAGTCACCAAAGATATTTAGCCTTTTGATATTCATAGCGATGGTTGTTTGGAGACCCAATATTAGGGCCTCGTATTTGGTGTTGTTATTCATGCAAGGGAAGTCTAGCTTAAATGACAAGGGTATTGGAGCACCTTACGGCATGAAAAACACAATCCCTACACCACCCCCTTGCTCACACTTCGAACCATCGAAGAACAAAGTCATGTCAGCTTTATTTTTAGGTTCTTCGGGTTCGGGTGCTTCTGATAATGCAAAGACTACATCATCAAGAAGTTCTATGGTGAGAGGCCTACTATTCTGAAGAGGCACCTCTGCCAGTTGATCAGCTATGACTTGTCCCTTGATGGACTTTTGGCTTATGAATTCCAAGTCAAATTCTATCAATAGCATGATCCACTTTGCAGTACGTGTATTATGATATGTCTTGCTCATCATATACTACAAAGGATTTTGTTTTGATATCACATACGTTGTATGGCTCAACATGTAGTGGCACAATTTCTTGGTTGCAAAGACCACCGCTAAGCACAAATTTTCTACGTATGCATACCCTAGCTCATAGCTCACCAAGGTGTGGCTGATGTAATATATCACTTGTTCTTTATCTTGCACATTCTTTTGAGCCAACATGGTGCCCAAAGCAAAATCGATAGCAGATATATATAGTAGGAATGGCACATCTAGCCTTGGTGGAGCTAATACTGGTGGTGTTGCTAGGTACTTCTTGATTTTAGCAAAGGCTTGCTGACATTCTTCATCCCAATGGAATGGGACCCCCTTGTGTAGCAGTCGATTCATGGGTCGATATTTGTCTGATAGTTGTGCGATGAATCACTTTATGGATGCTACTTTGCCCTGTAAGCTTCTTAGCTCTTTGATGTTAGTGGGTGGGGCCATTTCCAGGATAGCCTTTACCTTTGTTGGGTCTACTTCGATGCCTCATTTAGAAATGATGAATCCCAAGAGTTTTCCAAAAGTTACGCCAAAGATGCATTTCTTGGGATTCAACCTGACATTGTGCTCAATCAGGTGATCGAAGACCTTTCTGAGGATCTCGGCATGCTCTTCACATAACAATGACTTGGCTAGTAAGTCATCGATATAGTATTCTAAGATCTTATACATGTAGTCATGGAAAATGTATGTCATAGCCCGCTGATATGTGGCACCAACATTTTTAAGACCAAATGGCATTACTTTGTAGCAAAATGTCCCCCATGGAGTGGTGAACATGGTTTTATGTTGGTCTTCGGGTTTAATCTGAATCTTATTATAACCAAAAAAACCATCCATGAGGGAGAGCATCTCATGACCTGCAGTTGCATCTACAAGAGCATCTATGTTAGGCAATAGGAATGAATCCTTTGGTGTTACCTTATTGAGATCCCTGAAATCCATGCAAATATGGATTCTTCCATTAGGTTTTCCTATGGGAACCATGTTTGATACCCATTCTAGATAGTCGATGGGAACAATAAAGACTACATCCAATAGTTTCTACAACTCATTCTTTACCATCAAAGTGATGGTTGGATGCATCTTTTTGAGCTTTTGCTTGACCAGTTTCTTTGTAGGGTCTAGTGAAAGGTTGTGGATAACCAATTTTGGATCTAGTCCTGGCATATCTTTATAGGTCCAAGCAAAGAGACTTGGTCTCTCTTTCAATAGAGGAATAATGATGGCCTATTCTTTTGGAGATAAGCTTTCTCCAAACTTGAATTTCTTTGGATTAGAAGGATCATCATTGATGTCCACTTCGAAAGTCTCCTCTATTGCCATATGTGACCCCTCCTCAATATGGTGAGGAGTGGGGATTAAATGGATGTCATCTACTGGGTTTAAAGGTTCAACTGAATCATGGTCGAAACTAGTGTGATAAACATCATGTGCACAACCTAGTGCAAAATGAAATGGTTGTAGCATTTCTTCATTGGGGAAGAAATATTCAGGCTCTAGGGGTGAATCAACATGATCCCAATCAATAGCATCTAAATTAAGATGCAATGGTTTAGGTTGATCGATTGGGTTGTGGAGTGGAGTGGTCAAATCAATGGAGATCATGTTGATGGATGGGATGAAATCTCCAAGACCATGTGGGTGAAACTATGCATTAATAATTTACCTTTTGTATCTAAGATGTGGATCTAGGGGTATGGGGATCTCAGTATTTGGTATATGGATAGGTGAGATGATGATATCATTAGGCTAAAGTGCCTCTCTAAATGTAGGTGGATTACAGAAAACCATGCGATAGATCTCATCTAAAGTGACCAGTCTTACCTTAAAGAAAGGACCAAGATATATTGTGTGTAGTATCTTGTCTATCTCAACAAGCTGATTTATTTGACGTAAGTGATGAGGCCCAAGATAAGCCATCTTGGTCTCATTGTCATAGTCACTGTCATATATGAAGAACCCTTCATTCCTACCTGTAGGCCCAAAATGGCCACATACTTAGTAAAATTTTGTACAAATTTGACTAAGTGATAAAATCATCATTCCATAAACCTTGCAGTATGCTTTTATCCAGAACCGGGTCAGAAGATATGAATCCGCTCAGTAGTTAGTCAAGTTTTCTTGTTTGGAGCGATTTCGGGTGACTTTACTCCAGCTCCGAAATGAAGAGAGATCTCAAATCCACAAAATTTCCTAAGATATGATGATGTCAATGACGAAAAAGTGTGGAATGGCAATTTCAAGAAGGTCCTTTTTGTTTTCGACTTCGGAATGAAGACAAATCTCAAATCCACAAAAGTTCCTAAGAGATGATGATGTCAGTGGTAAAAAAGTGTGGAATGGCGATTTCGAGAATGAACAAGTCTTCCCTTTCTGGAATGAAGATAAGACGGGGCGATGGAATAATGAAAGTGCGGATTCATGATGGAAGAAGTATGTGACTAGCTCCGAACCTGGATTGAAGAATATAATACTGAAGATTAATATCCCAGAGCGGATTCGAGGTTCAGAGGTCCGGATTGGAGATTTTGCTGTTTCTGATAAGAAAGATGACATCATCATTTTTAAAGTGGAATGGCATTTAGCTTATGCCAGATTGAATCTGAATCATGTGATGAAGAAGATCAATGGTTGAGGTTAAGCTACCAAATCTTGGTTGTTTTAAAGATATTGTTGTATCAGAATTGTAACAGTCTGTCGGGAGATGAAGCATCGAGGGTTTCCAAGAAGATCAAACCAGAGGCGGTTACAGATCGACGATGGTAATTCACTCCCAAGAAGGATCGATGGAAATGCATGATCTTTAACGACTTGAGCTTCAGTTCCACTGAGCGATCAACAAGTTGCAGAGACCCCGAGCTATCATGGCGGACTTTCTTTCAACGGATTTCTTGGAGGATGGACCAATGAGCTGATGCCAGCTAAGATATTTGTTGTACTATTGTAACAAGATTATGTGTATTGTTTCTTGATTATTGTAATAAGAAAACTATAAGTAGAGGTCGAACCCTCATTTTGAAGGGTCGGCTCTAGCGTGTTTGCCTATGCTATTGTAAATATTCTTGAAGAGCTGAATGAAAGGAGCAATACATTGATCTTCACCTCAAGTTCATGTTCTCATGCTTGATGTCAGAGGTTTGGATTTCATAGTTGCATTTTTGTAAATACTTAGATGGTTAGTTTGTGCCTATTTTGGATTACTAGTTGTTATGAGTAATTGAAATCTGCTTTGAGTTCGTTCTATGTTATTGGAAAGTATATTTCTATAAAATCTAAGTGTTTGGTGAATTCTGTTATTTGGATTATCATTCCCTGGGTATTGAAATTGCTTGCTATAACATTTCTCTATTATGCTTTAATATATGAAATGATCTATTTTGGGATAAATGTTGATCTGAGTGTATGTCCTTAGTATGGTTTTTTGGGAGCTTTTTATGATAGTGCAATGTTGTTAACCTATCCATCCACTATTATCTACATCTCTCTAACCCTAACCTTCTCTTACCCTAAACTCCAAACCCTAAGTGAGCATAATTGTGTCAACAACCTTGCTAAGTTGACAAGGAACCAACCTACTCTGGAGGTTGGATCAAAAATCCCTATTTTGGTCCATCCAATGTTGAGTGTTGAGCTACAACTATCGGGTGCAAGCCTGGATAGAAAGTAGGAAGATAGACAACCATAGTATTGAGTGAAAACTTGGTGCAATTTAGTGCCCAATAGTTTTTGGCATGCTCGGTGGGACCAGTTCACAAGGAACATGAAACCCATCTAAAGAGTTATTGTTATCTCAACTCGAAGGAATCAAGATTGGGTGAATTGTCTTGACCTTATTAGCGGAGAAAAGAAAGTTCACCTGGCGACTCCCTAGTCAGAAGACCCTAAAAAGTATTGTAGACCAGTACCCTTTCATGTATACCAGGTCTTTCAAGAGGAACAACCCTGATTCTTTCTTTCATTGTGAGTTACCTCAGAGAGGGGCTACTGTTATCAAAAGTTTGGATCAAGATTTTATTGAAGAAGAAGAGCTTCTAGAAGAAAACCCAATAGTTCCCCCAAGAAGACCTATAGCTAAAAATATGGCACATAATGTGGCTCCTAATCAGCCACTTCAGAAGTACCCTAACTGGGATTCAACTGGGCCCCTTAGATTAGCACAAATGGATGCCATTCCCTAGGCTGTATCTAAGGCAACCCCCATGTATGATGGATTTGGGAAAATAGCTTATGAGCATTGCCAAGATATCTTGAATCTGCAGCAATCCACAACATAAAAGAAGAAAATATTATTGTCAGAATTCTAGCCCTATCCTTTCATGGAAAGATATTGCATTGGTTTAGAACTCTGGAAGATAATTCTATCACTTCATGGCAATCATTGGCTGAGCCATTCATAGAAGAATTTAATGAATCTGTTGATCCCTTTTCCCTATTGAATCAGTTTATAACCATGCAAAAAACCCAACAAGAAACTATCTCAGATTTTAATTTGAGATTTAGCAAAACATGGAAGAGAATTCCCCCCACTGCTAGACCAGCTGCATGTTTGGCTTATATGTATTATATTCGTGCCCTGGGATCAGAGCTAGGTTTGCAAACACAACAATCTAGAGTAGAAACCTTCCCCCAAGTTTATAATGCAGTCGTCCATGCTAAAAATATCCTAATCAATGTGGGAAGAATTCCCCCCAAAATCGTGTTACCCTATAACTCAGAAACCAATAGTGGCCATGAGCAATCCACAAAGCCCTCCTACATGGACCCCCTTTCTTTACCATCTCCATCTCCACAAATGAATCTGATTCCTTGGTCTAAACCTGTATCCTCTACACCTCCTTTTCCTCCCCTTCCTTCCCAACCTTCTCAAGAATTGTCTGCTATTCTGGATATACAAAATACCATGAAAACTCTGAGTAATAGAATGAATTCAATGGAAAAGAGAGATCAAGAAAGGTCACAATAGAGGAGATTCCCATATGTGAACAAATATCAAAGGCCTGGTCCTAGTAATAGTACTGGGGTTAGGGTGAATGCAGCATATGAGGAGCCAGAGTGTTCTGTAGATACCACTCTTGCAAATGTTTGGTGTTTGGTATGCAATGACCCCCATGACTCACAATCTTGTGTGATGTATCAACACCATGTTCAACAAGCTATGGATCAAGCTGAAAGGAATCATAAGGGGAGGGTTAATATGTTATGGCACCCTGATCAGATCATGGCCGAAAAAGAGTTAGATGAAGAAAGCCCAATTGTTGTTATGACAAGATCTGGAAAGAAAGCTTTACAAGTAGACCCCTAGAATATGGGACAATTCTAGGTCCCTTCTCAAAAGAAATTTGACTTCCCCCTCAAAGTATTGACACTTTTCCTATTCCTCAAGCTAGAGGGAAGGAGAAGACAGATAGTCTCCCTAAAAATCTTGAAAGAGAAATAGAAGGAGACAGAATGAGATCCAAGGGTGAGGATCAAGAAAGGCTCAGGTTCCCCTCTATTACCAAAAGATAAATATTAGAGGCAACCCAACAATACAAAAGGAAATATGGTGAGTGAGACAGAGGACTGGAAAGACTATCCCTGACCAAGTCTGAGTACAACATTGTTGAGGAGATGAAAAGGATTCCATCAAAAGCTAGCCTATATGACACTCTTTTCATCCCGGGCCAGATTGACCTGCTTAAAGCTTCCCTCAGCAAAAATCCCCAGAATAGACCAACCACCACCATCCTCAGTATACCACCAGAAAAGAAAGAAATGACACCTGCTGTTCTAAAAACAAACCTCCCCCTTTCTACATATCCTTAAGAATGGAAGGATGGGTAGTCCAAAATTGTATGATTGATTCAGGAGCATCAACCACAGTTATGCCTAAGGTGGTCTATGAAGAAATGGGTATGGAATATACCCGGTCTTGTCCTGGAGTGTTGCAATTAGATGGGACACCTATCAAGATAGTTGGGGTTATTAAATATGTACTTATGAGGTTGCATAGAGCTCCCGAGGTAACAATGGTGCAGGAAATAGTGGTGGTGGACTTGGAACCCTATTTTGGGTTATGCCTCTCAAGAGAATTTACTACAAAACTAGGAGGATGTATGTACATGGATTATTCTAGCATGGTAATCCCTTTCAAAGGAAAAAGGATAAGGATAACACCTGAGAAACCAGTTGCTTATCATATTGAAAATATTGAAGAGGATATGTGCAATCTTAATCCTTTGGAGGAATTTGAGCTAGTGGAAAACATTGAAGAGCTAGACATTGAAGATGAGTTGCCTTTCAGAGAAGACTATAGTCAATTTGGAACTGGTATGGGTACATACAACATCACAACTGAATTGGAAAAGAAACTCCTTGCTATTTCTAATCAATCCCTAAGAAACAAAGAAACATGGGTTATGCATTTTGATGGTGCTAAATGTAGAAATGGTGCAGGGGCTGGTGTGGTTCTACAATCACAGTCTGAAGGGATAAATAATTTTTCTTATAGATTGACATGGTCATGTACCAACAATGCTGTAGAATATGAGGCTTTGTGCCTCGGATTGATGCAAGCAGAAAGCATGGGCATCAATATTTTGAACATATATGGTGATTCTGAGTTGATAGTCCATCAGGTAAGGAATAAGTGCAGTAGTAAGCACCATTACTTGAAAGCTTACAGAAATAGGGTATGGGACCTAATGGATTCATTTGATGCCCTGAATCTAAGTTTTGTGCCTAGAGAAGAGAATCACCTGGCAGATTCATTGGCAACAAAGGGAGCTAATTTCAATCCTCCTATAGATTTTGGAACTAAGAAGACCAAGGGAATTAAAATGGTTTTCAGACCTGCAGTGCTAGACAAGCAGATATTCTGGCAGGTTTTTGAAAGTGATGAACAAATTCTAGATTTTATGATAAGAGAAGCATGCTTCTCAACTGTCCAAGAGGAAGACTTGGAGGAAATAGATCAGCAAGACTTTATCCAACTAAGAAACAATCATATCCCAAGGGGATTGGTCACCCTTGAAAGTCTATTTGATAATGAAGATAGAAAGAAGGTTGGAGCTATGAAGGTCGGTAAAAATATCTATAAAGAAGTGGAGGTCAGAATAGGAAAGAAGCTCAATGTTGGGATCCAGTGTTCACCTGAGGAAGCAGAGGAGATTAAAGCTTTATGCTTAAAATACCAAGACACTGTGGCTTGGTCATATGAAGACCTTAAGGTGTATGACAAAAAGATTATCCAACATACTATTGAGTTAGAACCCGATGCTAAACCATTTCGACAAAAATAGAGGCCTGTCAATCCGAGGATAGAAGCCATTATGAGAGAGGAACTCTTAAAGCTACTAAAGGCTAGGATAATATATCCAATAAAACATTCCACTTGGGTAGCCAATTTGGTACCCGTAAGAAAGAAGAATGGGGATATACGCCTATGTGTAGATTTTAGAAATCTGAATCAAGCATCCCTCAAGGATCACTACCCCCTCCCTTAGATTGACCAGATCTTACAAGTTGTAGCTAGAGCAGAAAGATTCTCACTATTGGATGGTTACTCTGGATATAACCAAATTTGGGTAAAATATGAAGACCAATACAAAACAACATTCACCACAAAATGGGGTACATTTGCCTATCAGAGAATGCCCTTTGGGCTGTCTAATGTTGGAGCTACATTTCAGAGGGCCATGGACTATGCCTTTGGTACACTTATAAACAAAGTTATTCTGATTTACCTAGATGACATGACGGTCTTTTCTCATGATAAAAATGATCATCTATCTCATTTGGAACAGGTTTTTCAAAAATGCAGAGAATTTGGTATCTCACTTAATCCTAAGAAGTCATTCTTTGTAGTACATGAGGGAAAACTATTAGGCCATGTGGTCTCAAAGGAAGGTATGGCCATAGATCCAAAAATAATTAGAGCAATTCTAGCTATTCCTTTGCCTACTAATCAGAAGACCTTGCAGTCTTTCTTAGGTCAAATCAATTTCATCAGGAAATTCATTTCTGATTTTGCACAAAAAGTGAGGCCTATATCTGAACTACTCAAGAAAAAGGTAGAGTTCAAGTGGACTGAGGTTAGGAAGCAAGATTTTGAGGTCATCAAGCAATCCATTGCAACAGCCCCAGTCTTGATAAATCCTGATTTCACTAAATATTTTATTCTCTATGCTTATGGAGTTGAAGAAAGTTATGCCTCGGTACTCACCCAAAAATATAGTCAAGGGGATGAACACCCTGTGTTCTTTTGGAGTCAGAATTTACATGATTATCAGGTAAAATATAACTTTATTGAAAGACAAGTGTTCATTGTAATGAAGTCACTAAAGAAGTTTAGACAATATCTGGTACAGAGCAAAACCCTGGTATATGTGGTTCATCCAGATGTAAGAAGTTTTATTTTACAAGGTGACTTGGGAGATAAAAGGGCTGGTTGGATTACTAAGATCCAGGAATATGATGTAGAGATACATCCCACCAAGTTGGTAAGAGGTAGAGCCTTGTGCCAAGGATTGATAGATGCTTCAACATTGGCCAAAATGACCACTTGTCAGATAATAGAAGAAGATCAAATAGAGATTGTACACACTCCAGATTCTGATTGGATTGAGCAAATGACCAGGTATTTCCAAACTGGGATCTGCCCACCTGATCTGAATCCTTCTCAAAGAAGGAGGTATAGACTTCATGCTCTAAAATATGTATTACTACCTGAAGGGTTGTTCAAAAGAAACTTGGATGGTATTCTCCTAAAATGTTTGAAGGAGGACCAACAAAAAAGAGTCATTGAAGAATTTCATGGAGGGTCAGCAGGTGGTCATGGCTCAGGAAGAATTACGACTTTGAAGATAATAAGAGCAGGCTATTATTGGCCTACTGTGTTCAATGATGCTTTTAAAATTACCTAGGCTTGTGATAAGTGTCAGAGGTACGTTGGAAGAACCAGAAATGCTGCCTCTCCCTTGAAGCCTATTCAAGTTGAGGAGCCTTTCCAACAATGGGGATTAGATTTTATAGGAGTTATAAATCCTAATTCTTCAGCAGAGCACAAGTTTATCTTGACAGCTATAGATTATCTTACCAGATGGGTAGAGGCCATTCCTACAAAGAAGGCAGACCAAGAAGTTGTGATCAACTTTATGGAGAGTTTGATTTCTAGATTTGGAGTCCCGGAAGCTTTGGTGAGTGATAATGGCCCTGCTTTCATAGGAGCCAAGTACATCGAGTTTTCCAGCAAGTATGGCATCACTCTTAAAAATACTTCAAATTATTATCCACAAGGTAATGGACTTGCAGAATCTACCAATAAAAACCTATTAAGGATTTTGAGAAAATATCTGGAAGGTAACAAAAGGAGTTGGCACCTATTGCTCAACCATGCTCTATGGGCAGACATGATTACTATTAAAAATTCCATCAAAACTTCTCCTTATGCACTGGTATATGGAAAAGAGGTGGTATTGCCGATTCACTTAGAGATCCCAACACTTAAGCTTGTCAGTACAGAAGAAGAATTAGAGGATGATCCAGTTAAAACCAGGTTGACACACTTGCTGCGATTGGAAGAGAGCAGAACTCAAGCATATGATCATTTTCAAAAGCATTCATCAGACATTAAAGCATGGTTTGATAAAAAGGCCAGGTTCAGAAAACTCCAAGTTGGAGACTCAGTTCTCAGATGGAATGTTGACAAGGCAAAACCAGGCAAGCATGAAAAGTTTGATTCCTTTTGGGATGGTCCTTTCAAAATAGTGGAAGCTAAAGAGTCTAATGTATTTCAGTTGAAGGATCCAGAGGGAAACATACAACCAATTCCGGTGAATGGTTTCCACCTCAAGCTCTACTATATGTAAGAAGTGAGCTCATTGTAACATATGTATATACATTGTACAAATATTTCCCCTTCCTTTCTGCACTTTGTATTTGATTTCTTTTCTGCACTTTGTAATTAGTTCTTTTTCAAATAAATGCTAAAAAAAAGAGAGAGAGAAGAAAGTTTGCAAGAAATGATTAAGTGTTGGCCAAAATGCATGGTAATGTTCCATTCCGCACATGGTGTTGTGTAAAACTCTCTGAAATGGCATTCCACCCTCAAGTCCGCATGGTTAAATCTAGATTTCCATGGAGTGGTCTATCAGTTTCTATCCCGCATAAAGAAGGACAAAGAATGATGCTAATTTGGGAACCTTTCAAAGCTGGAGATAGCCAAAGTGGAATCGAGGTAGTGTGCCATGCATGCAAGCTTCAAGTACCAAAGTGGACTCGAAAGGTTCTTAAGACACTAGAGGAATCAGGCCAAAGCCAAACAACAAGTTCCAATCTGACATGTGGAGGCTAAAGAGTGCTCTCACATTCAATTCTAATGAACTCATGCATGGACCAAAGAGTAGTCGAAGGGATGTGATGAGCTGGTAGCACAATTTTAAAATTTGACCAATAATATAAAAAAAATAAAATAAAAAAGAGAGATGGGAAATTTTGAAGGAGATATGGATGCTTTTTAATTAGTTTATAGGAGGACTAAGAGAGCCCCAAAAATAGAGGAGAGAGAGGTTTCCAAGAAGTAAAAAATGAGTATGGAAGAAATTATTGAAGAGGTAGCTATTTTTAATATAGAAGGGTTAGTTGAACAAGAACAATAACTTGAGATAGAAGCTGAACAAGAACACCCTACATCTATAGGTGAAGGTATGGTTTCTAATCCCTCTTCTCCTTCTCATCTCCATGAATCCCCAAAAGGATTTCCCTCCCTTTCTAGTCAAGAAAATGTGGTAAATTTACCTCCTCCACCTCACAGTTCTTCCCTCATCTCATTAGTAGCTATGGAGGTACAAGTCAGTTCTATTGTGTCATAACCTCCTCAAAACCCACCTTCCACTTCTGAGATATCCACTTCAATGTCCACCATTATTGCACCCTCATCTCTTTCATTACCACCATCAATGGGACACTACATTTTAAGTTCATCCATCCCTTCTACTATCAGTTATGTCCCTATTTCTCTAAATTTACCTATATCAATAGTAATGGTAGTCATAGAATCTACCATTGTAATAGAGGTTGTTGTCAATATATCTTCACCCCCACCAATAACAAGTTAGTCCGCCCTTATGTTTTTGATGCCATTATCTCCTTTGGCTGCTGATGTTTCAAGGTCTATTATTGTATCAAAAGAACAGGCAACCACTCAGAGCATAAATGACTATTGGGTAGAGAAGCTTACTCGGCCTTCCAACAGGATGGTCGTGACAAGGAAAAGTATGTATGTTAACCCTATCACTAGGCAAAGGGTTTCAAGGTCTTTGATTCCGTAGGTGAGCAAACCTAAAAATGAAATGACTACTCAAGATTATAGAGTGGAGGAAATCATAGAAGATATTGACAAGCTTCCTACTAAAGATGAGTTAGGGATGGCCAAGGCTCACTTAGATACCTTTTATGTGAAGATTGATATAGCAAAAGATAAGGTAGATAAGCTGAAACAACAAGTTGAAAAGCTTAAGAAGAGCCTCAATGATAAAAAAGAAGTAGAGAAAGCTCTGAGGAAAGAGGCTAAGAGTTGGCAGGAAAGATTTCAAAAGGCTAATGAGTTGAAAGATCAGTTAGAAGAACAAAAGAAGCTGAATGAGGATCAAGCAAAAGAAATTCAAAATTTGAAACATCAGCTTCAGATTGAGAAAGCCAAGTCCTCAGGTTTTTCCAAAGATAGTTTGAAAAGGATAAAGCAGGAGTTGCTTTCTGAAGTTCAAGAAAAATGTTCAGGTCTTCAACTCATAATCGACTACCTGAAGGATGTCAGCCAATTGCTATCTACCATTCAGAAGGATTTAGATCAAATCATTGGAGAGTTACAGCCTATGGTGATTCTGATAGAACAAATGTACAGGTTGGTTGGTAGTAGGCTCAGTGATGCTGCTAAACCAATTTCTAATAAGGAATGGAATCTAGCTGGGGTAGCTTCCAAAATAGTGGTGAAGAAGCATAGGGTAGTTTAGAGAGCCTGGTTGTTGTTTGATAGGATGGATAGAGGAATTAAAGACATCATTGAAATAAATGAGGAAATGGTTCATGTTGGTTTCAAAGGACTCTAGAAGGAGGATCACAACTTGTTATCTATGGAAGAATCCCAACAAAGCATCAAGGAGAACCTACAGGATGAAGCTGAAATTGATTCATTAGAAGAGCCACTATCCCAAGAACAAGCTGCCAAATTAATTATGGGTTACACCCGCTTAAGAGATCTCATGGAAGATCTGGTGACTAGAGGGAATGTTGCTAATTATGAGGATGTTGGGGAACTACAATATGTTTATAAGCAGCTTAAAGAGACATCAAATCCCTCTGAGGAAGCTTGGAAATAGGCTCTTCAGTCTTTGGAATCAATGGTCCAAGTATTTGGGGACACCTCTGGTGAAGATAATCAGAGACTACAGGCTCTGGGAGAAGATGATGAGGAAGAGGCTATAGAAGATGATGATGAAGAGGTTGTAGAAGAATGAGGATAGGATTGAGCAGCTACAGGCCCAAGAGGGGCTCACACTTAAATCATTTCATTTTTGTTTGTACATATGCATAGTTTTTGTGTTTCTAATACATCAGTTTTGTATTTCTGTTTTTACTCTGACAATTGTTAGAAATAAGTAATAAAGGCATGAAGTCTACAACGCAACATTTTTGTGAAGGCATTTTTTGAAGTGAAGCCTTATAAAGGAGGTAGAGTTATGTATAGTTTTTGAAGGTAGTAGTAATACTGATATTATGGATATAGTCTCTAGTTGAACAAGTGAGTTCTATGATGTTTTTGGCATGGTTTCTATATGAAACTTTACCCTCTAGGCAGAATTTGAGCTTTCAGAGGGTAGTGTTTGTATGGAAATTATTCCTTAAAACATATCTTTAAAGATAAGTATTGTTTTGACTCCTAAGGCCCAATGGATAAGACTCCGGATTCGATTGGCTTTGCAAGCAAATCCACCCGGAGGCACCAGAATGTAGGCCCAAAATGGCCACATACTTAGTAAAATTTTGTATAATTTTGACTAAGTGATAAAATCATCATTCCACAAACCTTGCAGTATGCTTTTGTCTGGAACCGGGTCAGAAGATATGAATCCACTCAATAGTTAGTGAAGTTTTCTTGTTTGGAGCGATTTCGGGTGACTTTACTTCGGCTCCGGAATGAAGACAGATCTCAAATCCATAAAAGTTCCTAAGATATGATGATGTCAGTAGCGAAAAAGTGTGGAATGGTGATTTTAGGAAGGTCCTTTTGTTTCTGACTCTGGAATGAAGACAAATCTCAAATCCATAAAAGTTCCTAAGAGATGATGATGTCAATGGTGGAAAAGTGTGGAATGGTGATTTCGGGAATGAACAAGTCTTCCCTTTATGGAATGAAGATAAGATGGGGTGGTGGAATAATGAAAGTGTGGATTCACGATGGAAGAAGTATGTGACTAGCTCCGAACTTAGATTGAAGAATATAATGTTGAATATTAATATCCTGGAGCGGATTCGAGGTTCAGAGGTCCGGATTGGAGATTCTGCTATTTCTGATAAGAAATATGATGTCATCAATTTTAAAGTAGAATGGCATTTAGCTTGTGCTGGATTGAATCTGAATCATGTGATGAAGAAGATCAATGGTGGAGGTTAAGCTACCAAATCTTGGTTGTTTTAAAGATATTGTTGTATCAAAATTTGTAATAGTCGATCGGAAGATGAAGCATCGAGGGTTTTCCAAGAAGATCAAACTAGAGGCGGTTATAGATCGATGATGGTAATTCACTCCCAAGAAGGATCGATGGAAATGCATGATCTTTAATGGCCTGAACTTCAGTTCCACTGAGTGATCAACAAGTTGTAGAGACCTCGAGCTGTCATGGCAGACTTTCTTTCAACGAATTTCTCGGAGGATGGACCAATGAGCTAATGCCAGCTAAATATCTTTGTTGTGCTATTGTAACAAGATTATGTGTATTGTTTCTTGATTATTGTAATAAGAAAACTATAAGTAGAGGTCGAACCCTCATTTTTAAGGGTTGGCTCTAGCGTGTTTGTCTGTACCATTGTAAATATTCTTGAAGAGCTGAATGAAAGGAGTAATACATTGATCTTCACCTCAAGTTCGCGTTCTCATGCTTGATGTCAGAGGTTCAGATTTCATAGTTGCATTTCTGTAAATACTTAGATGGTTAGTTTGTGCCTATTTTGGATTACTAGTTGTTATAAGTAATTGAAATCTGCTTTTGAGTTCGTTCTATGTTGTTAGGAAGTATATTTCTATGAAATCTAGGTGTTTGGTGAATTTTGTTATTTGGATTATCATTCCCTGGATATTGAAATTGCTTGCTACAACATTTCTCTGTTGTGCTTTAATATATGAAACGATCTATTTTGGGATAAATGTTGATCTGAGTGTATGTCCTTAGTATGGTTTTTTGGGAGCTTTTTATGGTAGTGCAATGTTGTTAACCTATCCGTCCACTATTATCTACATCTCTCTAACCCTAACCTTCTCTTACCCTAAAATCCAAACCCTAAGTGAGCATAATTGTGTCAACAACTTGCTAAGTTGACAAGGAACCAACCTACTCTGGAGGTTGGATCGAAAACCCCTATTTTGGTCCATCCAATGTTGAGTGTTGAGCTGCAGCTATCGGGTGCAAGCCTGGACAGAAAGTAGGAAGATAGACAGCCACAGTATCGAGTGAAAACTTGGTGCAATTTAGTGCCCAACACTACCCACTAGAATTGGAAACTAACCTAAATGTTGAGGCCCAAGATATGCCTTCTCAGTCTCATCCTCATAGTCACTTTCATCAATAAGGAATCTATTGTCTATCTCCACTGGCCTTGTGATGTTGCATGCATTTCTAGGCCCAAGGTAGGTCATTTTAGTTGAGTCCTATGACTCATAGCCACTTTTTTTTATGATGTATCCACCTTATGTGTTACCTGGCCAAGAAATTTTTTGTACATACCGAGGCCCGTTATAGGCCAATCCAACTTCATCCTTAGACTCACTTGTGACATACTCATTCTCTTCTTGCTCATAACCATGGATTGGTTCATCTTCCCATAGGATGATTCCTAATGGGCGTGCTTAAAGAGAGAAATTTGGATGATACTCATCAGGTGGGCCTATATTAACGATAGCCACCCATCTATCACTCAAGGAATATCTGCTCGAGGGTTGATAGGGATTCCATTCGATGTCTTCCCCATAACCTAAGCTCAGCATATCTAGAGTTGCTACCAATGAATCATCATGGCTCTAGATATGATATCCTAGACCAAACCTATCAGTAGGCAGCTAGTATTGCAACTAGAATGGAATTCGATGCCCTTACTAATATATACCTAAACCATAGCCATGCCAATGGTATCATTCAAAGTACCTTAGAGAAAACTCAGGATTGGACAAGTAATGAATATTCATGGTGAATGGTTCATCCTCATCCTCCTCAATATCAGAAGCATTATGGGCATAGTCTAAACTAGCATATATAAATTTAGTTTGGTTAGGGGTATCCCCAATGAAACCACTGTCCCTATTGGAAAATTTGGTTCTTGGTTGTACCATGTCTTGCATAGACTTGATAATAGGTTTGAAAGTAATATTCTGCATAATATATTCACCTAACGATGTATTGGCTAAGTGAACTATCACCTATGGTGCAAATGATGTTGTTGATGAAGTAGGTGAGGTAGGTTGAGGTACCTCCTCAACTATGTCTTGGGAATCCTCCTCCTCCATGGGATTTGGAATTTTCATAGCTACTATAGTTGGAAGTTCTTTAGGTTCTTCTTCCACCAAGGGTGACTTTAGCTTCTGAGAGTATTTTTCTTTGGATGTTATGGGTTTCTTAGAAGCGTTAGTAGCTTTAGATGCAGGAGGTGTTGTCGATGTGGATGGATCACCTCGAACTGATTTAGACTTACTTTATAGTTGTACGATAGGGGATGAAGGCCTTATGTATAGGTGTATTTATGGAAGGACAAAATTCCTCGGTAATTCAACCTGATGCACATATTTAAATGGCTCTTCATCTGATAGAACCACATGTACTTGTCCCTCATGCACATACTTGATGCATTGGTACAAAATTGAGGGAACACACAACATGTACCTTATCCAGGGATGCCCTAGGAGGATTTTGTACTGCATTACCCCCTCCAATACATGATACATCATAGGGATGATATTTTACCCTAATTGTATAGGCAAAACAACTGTGCCCACTGTGGAGCATAACACATCATTGAAAGCTCTCAATGTATAGGAGGTTGGGATAATGTTTGATCTAGGTATTTTTAGGTGCCCTATAGCTTTTGTTGTGATGATATTAATCGATGAGCCCATGTCGATTAGAACCCACTTGAAGGTTATTTCATTTATGAATGCGATGATATGCAGAGGTGGGTCTGCTATGGTAGTAGGGACTACTTTGATTTTGTTATCATAGAAACGGATCATAGGCTCTTGAAACTATTGGACCTACCCCACAAAGTTTGTGAATGCATCAGGGTTTTGGGGCTGAAGCTCAATTGATCTTATAATTTCCATTAGTCTCCCTATGTCTTAGGTACTATTGAATGAGCTCATAGATTGATAACTTGGTCAGTGTCATTTGGATATTTTGCACTAGTCTACTCTGGACAGTTACCACAGGTCACACTGGTGGACCTGGAGGATTATTTTGCACCTACCTCTACTGAGGTGCAACCACAATATGAATAGGAGCCACTGGAGGCTCTTATTGGTTATATCATCAGCTTCTTGTTGCCACATTGACTATATCAACCATTCTGATGCATCCCTGAGTGGGAGGTTCAACTCAAACTTGGTTCACTTAAGCACCCTAATCTTTGGGGACCTCATGATTAGGCAACAGGTTTTTGAATATACCCATGTCTCTATTATCGGGTGCTAATATATTATCAACTTTCAGCTCACCCTTCTCAATTATGTTCTAGATAGCATACTTGAAAATTATGCATGCCTTGATATCATGCCTTTGTTATATGTGATATGGATAATACTAATATTCTCTATATCCCTTGGGCTTGGGATGATTGGGATCCCAAATTTGTACCTTAAGAAATTTGATCCTTTGTGCCTCGTTTAGCTGATTGAATATCGACTACATCGATTCTAATAAATGTGTGAAATAGCGAGGTGGTCGACATTCCTTGTTTCAACCTTGGTTGTTCTTAGGGTTGTAATTGGCCAGTGGGGGCTGAGCTTGATAGTTCTATGGTTGTTGGCTATTGTCTCCCTTTGGTGTGCTTAACACAACCTAGTTGACTTGATAAGGCTTGGCCTACTTTTTTTTATTCTTGTTGCAGTTGTTATTGATCCAATCCTTTTTTTTTGGAGCTTAAGATCTCCTTCATCAACCTTTACGTATTCTATTAGCTTGGATTGAGCCAAGACTTCCTCAAATATTTCATACTATTGTAGTTGCAATAGAAATGAGATGTGATTTGCACAACTCTTGGTAAACATCCAAGTGAGCTCTGCAGTGGGAACAACAAATGTAATTTTACCATTATTTTCCTCCTTATGTTCCCATAGTCCATAACTGGCTCATAATCATATTGCTTTAAGTTTACTAGATCAGACAATTTTACTTTCTTCTTGACACCAAAAGAAAAGTGTTCAAGAAATGCATTCACCAGTTTCTCAAAGATGATGATGTTATGCTTAGGTATATGGTTGAACCATTTAGTTGTTGCACTCGATTACATCATGATGAAGGTTCTAAATATTAGGGCATAATTATGTTCAATTTGGAAGCACACGTTCATAAAATTTGTGACATATTCTTGTACATCTTCCTCTACTTTGAACTTTTCTAGCCTAGGCATCTCAAATTTCCTAGGATACTCAAGACTTGATACTAAAGGGCACAATAGTTGATTGTGTATTTTACTCAGGGTTGGATTCTACCCAACCGCATCCTATTTCTCAAGATATTTGACTCTCTCAATGAGTATTTGGTATACCTTCAAAGAAATGATCTCCTATTCTTGAAGATTTACTCATGGTGGTTGGGGAGGTAATCTTGTGTCTATCCTATTTGGGCATCTGTATTCATCCCACATGACTATGAATGGAGGTTTAGGATATGTCTATTATTGATCTTCCATATCTACCTATTCTTGATTAATTTGTGTCTATTATGGATCCAGGCATTATTGATACTTTGAGACATGCTGAGTACGTTCATATCTCTAGTGCATCTCTCATGCTGAGAATTGGCACGTCTATCATGTTGATGTTGCTCACTACCTATGTGTAAGTCAGCTCAAGCTAGCCTATCTTCTTACTCTTTGTGCTCTATCTGTTCCTCCTTCAATCACTATTCATGTAGGTGCAAATACCTTTTTCTTTTTTCTTCTTGATTGAGGGTTTCTAAGCGTTCTTGCTCTACGTGTAGTGCTTCCCCTAACCTTTGTACACGATCATACTGATCTACCATTGAAGTTTTGTGATCCTACAACTTTGTGTGATGAGTCCTAATGGATGGGCCTCTTGGATAGGCTCCTACTATGATCTCATCCTCATCTATTAGGTTGACTTGCTCTATGTAGAGAAATATATGTTTTGTACCCCCATGGTCGAAGGTAGTGCACATGCTGCAAGGATGCTTTGAAGCTTCTCCTGGCTCATTGGTGTACCTTGTAGTTATTCTACATGAACTTATTGAAATAGAATGTGTGGTAGAAATGCTTCTTTGAGCTGGTCTCAAGAGAACTTGATCCAACTCATCAAGCTATCTGGTCTTCCACAACCAATCTCATGGAGTCTCATTAGCCCCAATGAGATCATGATCTAGGGGTTTCCTCCCATATTTTGGGAGGCTAGGAGGTTCTCTGGGTCTATGATTGGATGCAGCCCTTGTGTTCTACCCCTTAGTGGGATAATATAACCTAAGTGTATCCTATGAATATTGGGGCCTTGCATCCCCTTCATGTCTATGTGAGGACTGGGGACTTGAAGCCTCCTCACATCTATATGAATATTAGGGCCTAGTTGCCCCCTCATGCCTATGATATGATTGAGTCCTTGAGGCCTCCTCACATCTACGTGAATATTGGGGCCTTGAAGTCCCCTCATGTTTATGTGATTATGGATTCCTTGAAGCTTCCTCATGTCTATGTGATGAGGGAAGCCTTGAGGCCTCCTCATGTCTATGTGATGAGGGAGACCTTGAGATCTCCTCATGTCTATGTAATGAGTGAAGTCTTGAGGCCTCCTTATATCTATGTAATGATGGAGGTCTTGAGGCCTCCTTATGTCTATGTGAAAATTGGAGCCTTGACACTCCCTCATGCCTACCATGAGAGGAACCAGGTGTAGACACTAAAATATGGTTAACCCGATTAAGCATCCACAAACAATGATCAAATTGACATCATATGGCCCCTTGGGCAGCCCTTAGAAGGCTCACAGTGGTTCTAGCCACTCTGGAAGAGGTTTTGGAGGCTTTTGGCCCAATTTTGGGAGGTTTTGGCCCAAAATTCACCATCGTCCCACCCTGGGATGGTGGCATATTCCCATCATCCCACCCTAGGATGGTGGTGAGCCATCATCCCAGGGTGGGACGGTGAGCAAGTTTGACCCAGAAAAAGTCAAATCTGGGACAAATGGCACCCAAAAACTACCATTTACCCCACCAATTGAAGCATGCGGGTCAGAGGGCACTGAATCCTTATGACATACTTCATAATGGAGGCCCAAATTGGATATTCTCTTCCCCATCCAATGCATGCCTCCTTTTTGACAAATGGCACCTCCTGCCATGCATGCCCTTGCATGCCTTTTTGCACATGAGCCCCTTTGGGCTATAAAATGGATTCAATATCCACACAAAAATATAGAGAGGAGTTCTAGGATATGCAATGGAGTGCTTTCGAGATTTCCCCTCACTTTATTGTGCTCTCTTGCCCTCGAAATCTCTCCTTAGCGAAGGAGGTTACCGGGTGACTTCAAGAGGGTCCTTTGAGCATAACTTTTCCATCCGGGTGAATTTCTTCACCAAATTCGATGAAAACACCCCTTATAGTGTTTAGGATCATTCCCTAGTGGGATTGGTAGCAAAAAGTGTGCATAATTGGTGGGTATCCCCTCCCAGGGTGCCCTCCAATTAGTTGCAGTCACCACCGTCCCCCCGGGATGAGGACAAATCCTTGCACAATTTCTTTACTATTTTTTTAGTATTATTCTAGACTATCATATTATTCTACAGTTCAAATTTCATGCAATTTGGAGTTAAATTGGCCGAGATATCGCATTTTTAAGGTTTTGCAGGTTCGTAGGGCCCATCCGGGCACCCCAGTTGCATGCAGGTGGATCTGCACCTCATTTTGAAAATATAACCATATGGGTTGTCTTAAAATGTTTATTTATGCATTCTTTCCAAATTTCATGTGTTTTGGACATGTTTAGGTGTGGGATTTGCTTGTCTTGGTCTTCGTAGGTTGCAGACGGGCGACGCAAAATTGAGGGGTCTACGGATGCAATTTCAGATATATTTTTGGTGATATCCCCTCAAAAACATCTTATTTAACATCCCCATAAATTTTCAAGTCATTCTGAGTTGATTTGATATATTTTTAATATATATGCCATTTTGTGCCTATGGGGATTGCATGTTTTCCTTCACACACCCTTGCTATTTGACCCTTTTTGCTTCCTTGTGTGTAGGTGTAGGTTTAGAAGGCATTGGGAAGGAATATCAGACATCATATATTAAAGATACAAGCAGCGGTGGCATTGGCCCGCCCACCTCGATTGTGGGTACGAGGAAAGGCACTGGATGTGCACCCAGATTTCTTGAAGGATTTGATCCTTGGGCACCCAAAATTTGTAACAATTGTATCACCTTTGAGCCCTCAAGGGGACTTCTATGTAACCTTGGATCTGATCCACCAAATTAATAAGAAGGATACTTGTTTCATTTCATTCCTTATTGTTTGGTTTTGCTTCCATTTTCATATGCATGCTTCCGTTTGATGCTCATAAGCTATATAGGATAGATACATATATTTTTATTCATAATTAGGTGCATTAATTTTCCCTAATTCAGTGGTGATCATGGTGGGACCCTTGTCCCTTGTGCTTTGGGTGAAAATTTGACTTCATTTTTGCCATTTTTGCCCTTTTTGTGTTGTAGGTGCTCCCCTCCCCACCCTGGAACGGTGGCAGAACCTTTATCTGGATCACCCTAGGATGGTGGCTTCACCATCCCACCCTGGGATGGTGGTAGGGCTTCTAATCATCCCACCCTAGAGTGTTGAAGAACCAGAGAAGTTTTTGCTCAAAAATTCAGAATTTGGAGGTCTCAAAATTGATAAGGTGAGTGCCTAAACCCTCTTTTTTTTCTGCATTTTTAGAGACTATAAAAATTAGTTTTCTTGCTTCATTTGTTTGCATAGAAAGGTTAAAAGTCATATTTTTACTTTTCTTATAACATAAAGCAACAAAATGAAGAAGAAAAATTGAAATAAATTTGAAGTAGCAATGCATCTTTGTGGCTTGATTGCTTGTGGCTTACCCAATGGGTAAGCTAGCATTTAGGATTTGCATTCATAAGTTACATTTGTAGGTTCTTTATCCTAAATTTCTGAAATTAAAATACACTTATTTGCATGCATTTAGTGAATGATCATTGAATGCTTCTTTGCTTACTTTCTTGGATTAAAAAGAACCACACACACCATGATCCACTTAAAATGCTAATGAGTTGGACTTCATCCCCAACCATTGGTAGAGCGCAAGTGACGGTGGGTTTCATCTCCATCCACTTGGCTCAAATCCCATGAACCTGATCCATCTTGCCAAGGCTGGTTCCAAGATCCATCATAGCCCATGGGTTATAGCACGCATCACCCTTCGGGGAGGTGTATCACAGACTGGGTGAACTGGGTGAGGAACTGTAGGACTGTTGCTCCCTGGCCATGTGTGGACCTCATCACCACACATTATAGGTGGGATAACACAACCTGGAGTTCATAGCTAGGTTGTCGAGCTATGAGTATATAGGTGAAATCCAATTAAACATTTGAGTGCATCATCCAACAATATTTCAAACACATGACACAAGGTCATCCTTTGCAAACAACACATCTGAAACACACAAAATAGTTTAGGGACTCACATCTAAAACTTAAAAGAGATAATCATCTATCTGTTGGGTGTTTCCTTTTCTGTTTGTTGTTTCATTAAAATTTGTAAATAAGATAATCACTTGGGGTATTGATAGAGGAGCACGATGGTGCGCACCCGTAGCCAAGCCCAAACATGGGTGAAAGCTATGGAGAGTGGATTAGGAGACATGAATCATCTCTGATATAGCCCTAGGGACTTGGTTATACCTCCCTGGTGAGCTTCTACTCCACCTAGCCCCAAGATAGTAGGGCATGAGCCTCATATCTAAAGGGATCCTCTCCCGAGACACCCCGAGGGATGATGAGCATTACTTGGGAGAGTGTTCCTGGTATGTAGATATTTCATAGGCCTTCCTTGGTGAAAGGCAACTATGCATCGAGGTGCTAATAGATAGAGTGGTGCCATGCATCCATGTACCCATCAGGGCTGACACGCCTAAGCATAGGTAGGAGTACGACTTCACACACTGGCCAGAGCAAGTCGATATGACTTTACCTCCATGTCACCTTGATAGGATACAACAACTCATGCAACCCGATGGGAATGACACTCATCGGTCGGGGTGAGCCAATTCTGCCCTACCTTTCCTCGTTTAGGAGGGAAGACATGAGGAGATCCCAGATTTTCCTCAGGAACAATATTTTATGCATGCCCGATGTGCCTCTGTGCTAGCTGAGTATAATGAACATATGTTCCAGCCTGAACCTCGAGTCAATGCGGTGAACCTCGAGAGAGGCAAGCACCCTATGGAGACCATAGAGTATCTTGAATGAGGTCGGCCCTAGGGTGAGATTCCTAGGCCCCCTAGGCCTCACACTATGGATCAAATTAGGCAAGCGGTTGCAAGATATACAGAATGCCAAGCTCAGTTCAAGCAGCTTCGGTGAGACAAAGAGCAATTAGACCACTTGCACCAGCTTGAGAAAGAAAGGATTGAATGATAGACCAACGAGCTATTCCAGAAGACTTTACGAGAGAGGGTCCCTACCCCTAAGACACATAGGTAGGAAGTCCATCCGAGGCAACCCATGCTCATTCGAGATAGGTCCCCAAGACCTTATCCAATGTTGCCTCCATGACCTCCTAGGCCAGATCGGGAGATGCCTCCCAGGCCAAACATAGGGCACCCACCATGGGTGGATACTCCCATTTATAGACCAGCTCGAGAGATGCCTTACGGGGCCTATACTGAGCATGAGCTAGAAATAGAGTATGTGGAGATGCCTTACCAAGGTAGGGGGTGATTTACCACCACCCCACAATAGGTTGGAGGACCCTAGACCTCCATCGCAAGATGTGAACAAGGATGAGGAGATTAAGTCCTCAGGCCCGTATAAAGCATTGCTAGAATGCCTAGAGTCAGTTGAGAACAAGACCTCTGGGTCGGGATCTCAAAATCCCACTATGCGCTAGTTGCATAGTCAACCCATCCATCCTTCAGTACCTATGCCTCCCTATCTAGAACAATTTAAGTTGCCTCAATTGGCCACCTTCAAGGGAGAAGAGGATGCATAGGAACATGTCACTAGGTTCTTAGGTCAATGCTTCGGCATTCATGATGATGATGCTTTGCTTTTGAGGACATTTGTGACCACCCTCATTGGCCCCACCTCTGAGTGGTTTTACCAACTCCCTAAGCATAGCATCCACACTCTGGACCAACTTGTGGATGCTTTCCTAGAGCGCTTTGCCTTCAATACCAAGAGGAAGGCAACGTTGGCCGATGTAGTTGGGTTGAAATAGTATGACGATGAGTCAATAACAAATTATGGCAATAGATGGTGAACCCTACTCGCCAAGCTACCTTATCTTCTCCCCATGTCGGAGTTGACTCAGATGTTCTCCAAAAGTTACTTGAAGCCAATCTCCTTGTTGTTGCAGTTGCAACAATACCCTACTCTTGAAGATGCCTTAGCATAGGCTAGGATCATTGAAGAAATCAAGATTCAAGAGGGTGAGATTGCAAAGCCTCGCAAGAAGGAATGGAACAAGAATGCTAAAAACACCCTAGCTCAACCAAAGTCAGCAATAGTAAATCAGGTTGCAATTAGTGTCCCGGGGCCAGTGCAAGCCATACCACCTCAAAAGCCTAATTATCAGGCCACTCCTAGGAACTATGCCAAGGATAACCAGAATGGTCAAGGGCAAAATCAATAGCGTCACCCCAAGTGACAATTCATGCCCATTGCAGAATCTATGGACTCATTGTTTGATCACCTCTTGGCGGCCAATGCGATCCATCTACCTGAGAGTCGACCTATCGACCCAAATGCACCGAAGCCCAAAGGATATAGAGAAGACCTATATTGCAAGTTTCATAGGCAAAATGGGCATGATGTGCAAATGTGCTATAAATTCAAACACTTGGTGCAAGACCTAATTGATAGGAATGCCCTCTAGGTAGATAACCCTATCACACCAAACAACCAATAGATGGAGGTCTTCAAGGACCCCTTGCCTGCCCACGTGGAGCAGGCCAAACTAGTGCCCTAGGTGAATGAGGTTCACCATGCCCCTCCTAAGCAAGGGTATGTTGGCATGGTCAGTATTGTGATAAGAAATAGGTGGTATCCAAGTCCAGCCGCACCACCTATGGCTCAGAGTGATGTCCCTTCGACATCGTAGCCTATACCACCTCTCGGCTGAGCCTCCCACCTAGGCCTATAGTCACCATTAAGAGTAAGCTCGCTCAGAGCTTAAGAACAACATCTACCCGACTCTCCATCTATGAGCTCATCCAACAATCACAACCTCATAGAGAAGCCTTGATGGAGATCCTTAAGGCAATTGAGCTTCAGCCCTAGGAGTCTAACTCCTTCAACAACTTTGTGGGGCATGTGCGGCAATGCATGAAACCGATGATTACCTTTCGAGAAGATGAACTTAAACCGGTTCCACATGATATGGTGGATCCCCCTTTGCACATCATCGCATGTGTGAATGGAACACCTTATAAGAGAGTGTTGATAGACACTGGGTCTTCAAGCAACATCATAACTACAATAGCTCTCAAGCACCTGAAGCTCCCAACATCCCACATTGTTACATCTACCTACACCCTTCGAGCATTCAATGATGCCATATGCTCAATGGTTGGTACAATCATCCTACCTATTCAAGTAGGAGAAAATATCATCCCTACAATGTGCCACATCTTGGAGGGTGATATGGCATACAATATCTTGTTAGGAAGACCATGGATCAGGGACATGAAGTGTGTCCCTTCCATCGCTCACCAGTGCCTCAAGTACACTCATGAAGGGCAAGTTCATGTCATCCCCATGGACCTAGAGCCCTTCAAGTACTACAACATGGTGCAGTAGTTACCCGAGTCGACCTTGCCATCAACACATCTAGATTTTTAGTCGAATAAATCCAATCGAGGTTCGACCCCACCACTACCGAATACCATGCCATCCTCATCATCGGCTCCACCCTAGATGCCTAGTACACCAGTGGATCCTTTGCCTAGGAACCCAGAGAAGTGGCCCATTGATGAGGTCCAACCGACCATATCCACTATCTCTACAGAGGAGATACCTAGCTCGGATGATGAAGAGACACCACACGAGGCAAATGATGAGCCAGATCAAGTCTCACTCTCATCCCTCTTCTATCCATAGCCCTAGGTTATAGTGCACCTAGCTTCTACTAGATTGGGAGAATACATGGTTAGGAATGTCACCACTACTCCTACTATAGAGTCGGTGCAAGACATGGGTAGACCTCGTCTTCCCATAGGCACTATCGTGCCTCTTGGTATTCCCCCTAATCAAATGAATTTTGTCTATGGGGGCCTTGACTATGGCATCGAACCTTACCAACAGTAGGAGGAGGATGAGGAGCCTTTTGGAGAAGACATTAACTACTTGTCTAACCCTAACTTCACCCTAAAGTACCTTGACCTATGCAACTGGCATGGTTATGGGTTAGGCCTGTATGAGCAGGGCACAAGAATCCCTTATCAACCATAGTATCAAATGCCCTATGACAAGTCGGGAGTGGGACACAACAATCCCTTGCCTCTAGATGTCCTCATGGATGGCCTAGATCACTTAACTATAGGCTATAGGGATAGGTTGGCTCAAGACCCTTATGCCAATCCCAATACAGTCTACTCCCTGGGGGACTACTTCCCACTACTATATGGGAACCCCATGATCCTCAGTGACATTCTTCCACATTTTGAGAGAGGGGAAGGTTCATGAAGTTGTCCCCATGTTTGTGATGAATCAGATCAAGGCACCTCATATGAATGGACCTCAGATGATGAGTCGGGTTACGAGGTGGCACCATATGACCCTTTTGAGTCGGATAGTGATCATTCACAAATTGTTCCTATTAATGACCAATAGGAAGACCTCCTACATCTGTTCCCTTTCCCTGATCCTATCTGGTGGTAGCTCCTTCCTCTTGAAGAGCCGGTTCACCCATAGGAAGCTAGACCTCCTGGGAGGGCGCAATTAATTTACTTGAGTAGTTGGATCCTCGTGAGCCTGAGGTGTTACGAGGTGAGAATGAAGAAGTCCTCATCCATGACAATAATTATGAGGAATGAGCATATATGGGACCACACTTACCTGATCACCTAATCCCAAGAGGCAACAATGAGATTCCCATATACGATAGTGACTATGAGGATGAAACAGAGAGGGCATACCTTGGTCCTCATTACTTGCATCATCATCATGAGCCCATCGACATAGAAGAAGTCTATCATCAGTTGCACGTTGGCCCATGCTTGAGGGCAAGGCCTATCAATTTAGGCTAGATTCACCATGAGGTCTTCCCTGACCCACCCACACACATGGAGCTCCTTGAGCCTAATGATCCCATCCTACAGTCTATTCCTAGATAGGATCCAGTGATCCCCATTCCCCCAGAACCACATCTAGGGGTGGGAGATGATATCAATATATAGTCACATGCCCATGGTCCTAGAGAGTAGACACATTCCATCAATATGATCTCCATTGATTTGACCACACCACTTCACAACCTAGCCGATCCTTCCAAGCCATGCCATCTAGATCTAGATGCTATTGATTGGGATCACGTTGATTCACCCCCATCACCCTCTGAGTATTGGACTTGTGGTGGGTTGTTTCACTTCTCCATTGGGCCAACTCATGATGTCTTCCATGCTGAGGAGGAACCTAAGGTTCCCATCAAGGATTTAAATCTAGCTGATGACATCCATTTGATCCCTACTCCCCACCAGTTGGAAGAGGGGTCACATATGTCAATCGAGCCTACGGTTGACAAAGATATCGGCTCAGATCCTAAAAACCTATAATGTATCAAGCTAGGGGAAAGCCTATCCCTCAAAGAGCAAGTTGATTACATAGCCCTTCTCATAAATAAGAAGGTAGCTTTTGCATGGTCTTACAAAGACATGTCGGGACTAGATCCCAATCTGGTCACCCACAATCTAACGCTTGACCCCAAAGCCAAGCCTGTCAAGCAAAAGTTGAGAAATATGCACCCAATAGTGGCCTTGATGGTCAAATATGAGCTACAAAAATTATTGGATGCCAAGTTTGTCATTTCTGTAGACTATCCACCATGGTTGTCCAACATGGTCCCCATCAAGAAGCTTGATGGGAGGATTCACATTTGCACTGATTTTTGAGACCTAAACAAAGTGAGTCCTAAGGATGATTTTCCTTTGCCAAGCATCGATGCCCTGGTAGATGCCACCATAGGACATGAAATGCTCTCCCTTATGGATGGCTTCTCTGGGTATAATCAGATTCGTATCAACCCTGAAGACCAACTCAAAATGACATTCACAATGCCCTGGGGAACATTTTGTTACAAGGTCATGCCCTTTGGCCTTAAAAATGTTGGTGCCACCTACCAGCGTGCCATGACATATATCTTCCATGACTACATGCACAAGATTTTGGAAGATTACATGGATGACTTATTAGCTAAATATTTATTACGTCATGAGCACCTAGATGTCTTGTGCAAAGTCCTCGATCACCTTATTGAACATAATGTGAGACTGAACCCCAAGAAGTGCATCTTTGGCATCACATCTGGAAAGCTCTTGGGATTTATAGTTTCCAAATGAGGCATCGAAGTGGACCCTAACAAGGTCAAGGCAATCCTTGAAATGCCTCCCCTAACTACCATCAAGCAACTTCGTAGCTTGTAGGGGAGGATTGCATCCATCAAATGCTTCATAGCACAATTTTCGGACAAGTGTCGACCCATGAACAAACTCTTGCACAAGGGGGTCACATTCCACTAGGATGATGAGTGTCAGGATGCCTTTGATGCAATTAAACAATACCTGGCTTCGCCACCAGTGTTAGCTCCACCTAGACCAGGGGTGTCATTCCGATTATATATCTCAGCTACTGAGACTGCATTGGGTGCCATGTTAGCCCAAAATAATGAATTTCACAAGGAACATGCCACATACTATCTCAGTCGCACCCTGGTGAGCTATGAGATCAAGTACGCATACGTTGAAAAGTTATGTCTAGCGGTGGTTTTTGCTACCAAGAAGCTACGACACTATATGCTCAGCCACACTACGTATGTTGTATCTAAAGAGAATCCATTGTGATACATGATGAGTCATACTTATCATAGTAGTCGCACGATAAAATGGATCATGTTGTTGATAGAATTTGACCTAGAATTCATTGGACAAAATTCAATCAAGGGCTAGGTCATTGTTGATCAACTTGTAGAGGCTCCTCTCTAGGATGATCAACCTCTTAGCATGGAGCTTCTCGATGATGGAGTCTTCCAAATATCAGAATCACTTGATTTTGATGAGCCTGAGTCATAGGCAGATATGACTCTTTTCTTCGATGGCTCCAAATGCGAGCAAGGGGTGGCATAGGGATCATGTTTTTCACACCGCATGGGGCTCCCATACCCCTATCATTTAAACTTGATTTCTCATGTACCAATAACAATGTCGAGTATGAAGCCTTGCTCATAGGTCTTCAAATGGCTATCACCATGAAAATAAACAAACTCAATATCTTTGGTGACTCCTTGCTTATAGTGAACCAGGTCAAGGGAATTTACCAGTGCAAGTGCCTAGTTCTGCAAGCCTACAAAGCCCTTGTGGATAAACTCTTGGAAAAGTTTGAATGGTATGACATCGAGGCACTCCCTCGATCATCTAATCATTTTATAGATACAATGGCCTCCTTAGGGTCCTTGATCCCACAAGACCCCATAGATGAGATGACAACCATTCAAGTCAAGATGCTATCACAATCAGCGGTTGAGCATGAGAGCACTCAAGCCATGCTAGAAGTCCACTTGATTCAAATAGAACCTCATCAAGAGAGATTCTCACACATTCATGAGCACTTGAATCATGCCACTTGGGGGACTTTGTTCCCCCAAACCCCTTTTGATAGTAGCATAGTGCTATTCTTACAAGTTCTTTCCCAATCAACATTTTCTCGGGATGAACTTCATGAGGGATAGGCAATTCATGCAATCGAGGCTTCCACATAGTAGGACTGGTCCACACAAATTAGAGAGTACCTAAAGCTTGGTAATCTCCCTCCTGGATTATCACATACTACCAAAAGGACATTTAAATGGAAGGCAGCAAAATTTGTCTTGTTAGGAGACATCCTATACCATCGGAGCTATGAAGGAATCCTCCTTCGTTGCTTAGAGCATCAAGAATCGACTTGGGCAATGGCCCAAGCACACGATGGTACTTGTGGTGGCCATTTTAGTGGCATGGCCATCGCAAAGTGCATTCTTCGCATGGGCTATTATTGGCCAACTTTAGAGCGAGATTGTTGTGCATATGTGAGGAAGTGCATGAAATGTCAACACCATGCTAACTTGACACATGTACCTTCTCAGGCCTTACAACCGATCCAATCGGCTTGGCCATTTTCACAATGGGGATTGGATTTAATTAAGAAAATCTCCCCTGCATCCTCGGGCCATCACACATTTATCATTATGGCTATCGAGTATTTCACAAAGTGGGTGGAAGCAATCCCCTTACCACTATGATAGGACCCCGCATAGCGGAGTTCATATTGCATAATATCATTTGTCATTTTGGTATTCCATCCAAGATCATTTCGGATAATGGGACATCATTCAAGAATAAATATGTGCATGCTTTGATAACAAAATATAATATCCAACATAACTTTTCAACACCCTATTATCCACAAGCAAATGGGCAAGCAGAAGCATCAAACAAGACATTAATTGCCATATTGAAGAAAATAGTCAAAGAGAATCATACCGATTGGCACACACAAATGTCGCTTGCCCTATGGGCTTACCACACTAGCATTCGGATGCCCACTAGGGCAACCCCATTTTCACTAGTGTATGGCGTTGAGGCAGTCATGCCTCTAGAGCTAGAAATCCCATCACTACGCATATCCATGCAAGAGTTTATCGATGATGATACTACATGACAAGCTCACCTAGATCAACTTACGTTGTTGGATGAACATCGCATTAATGCTCTTGAGAATCTACGTGTGTATCAAGAGTGGCTCAAAAGAGCCTACAATATGAAAGTCCATCTTAGAGACTTTTAGGTTGGTGATCTCATCCTAAAAGAGAACCAATAGAACTCTAGCTTGCCGCCCCACCTATGGGATAAATTTATGGTAAACTGGTTAGGTCCCTTTGTCATCACTAGTCAAATCGGGCCTAAAACTTATCGCCTAGCCTCCCTTGAAGGTGTCGAGGATCCTGAACCCTTGAACATCCTTCACTTGCGGTCATTTCATGCTTAGAGAGCACCAAAAGGCTCCTAGTGGTTTTTCACCATCTAGGTCAAATAAAAATGCTCCTAGACTATCTACGATCATCTAGGTCAACCCTAAAAGCCCCAAAGGCATCCATAAGCCCTTTGGTCACAACCAAATGCCCCTAGGTAGTCGTAGACACTTTTTAAGTGTCGTTGACCGTCTAGGTCACCCAAAAGGCTCCTAGTGGTTTTTCACCATCTAGGTCAAATAAAAATGCTCCTAGACTATCTACGATCATCTAGGTCAACCCTAAAAGCCCCAAAGGCATCCATAAGCCCTTTGGTCACAACCAAATACCCCTAGGTAGTCGTAGACACTTTTTAAGTGTCGTTGACCATCTAGGTCACCCAAAAGGCTCCTAGTGAGTTTTCACCATCTAGGTCAAATAAAAATGCTCCTAGACTATCTACGATCATCTAGGTCAACCCTAAAATCCCCAAAGGCATCCATAAGCCCTTTGGTCATAACCAAATACCCCTAGGTAGTCGTAGACACTTTTTAAGTGTCATTGACCGTCTAGGTCACCCAAAAGGCTCCTAGCGAGTTTTCATCATCTAGGTCAAATAAAAATGCTCCTAGACTATCTACGATCATCTAGGTCAACCCTAAAAGCCCCAAAGGCATCCATAAGCCCTTTGGTCACAACCAAATACCCCTAGGTAGTCGTAGACACTTTTTAAGTGTCGTTGACCGTCTAGGTCACCCAAAAGGCTCCTAGTGGTTTTCATCATCTAGGTCAAATAAAAATGCTCCTAGACTATCTATGATCATCTAGGTCAACCCTAAAAGCCCCAAAGGCATCCATAAGCCCTTTGGTCATAACCAAATACCTCTAGGTAGTCGTAGACACTTTTTAAGTGTCATTGACCATCTAGGTCACCCAAAAGGCTCCTAGTAGTTTTCATCATCTAGGTCAAATAAAAATGCTCCTAGACTATCTACGATCATCTAGGTCAACCCTAAAATCCCCAAAGGTATCTATAAGCGCTTTGGTCACAAACTCTAGGTTCTAGAACCATCTAGGTCACCAAAATGCTCCTAAGGGGTATTTCGCTTTAGGTCAACTAAAAATGCTCCTAGATGGTTTAAGATCATCTAGGTCAACCAAAAAGCCCCAAAGGCATCCATAAGCCCTTTGGTCCCCCCAAATGCCCCAATGGCCCCCAAATAAGCCCGTTGGTCACATGTATATACATATCAATCAAAAACTCAAAAACATCATTAAAGCATAAAAATACAAAAATATTGCATCACATCAAGTTGCATACCATTGCATTATCACTTTCATTAGGCATATTCTTCATCGCACATTACATTTTTAGAATTGCTCATACATGTCTAGCACTAAGATTGTACACTAGTCATAATTCACAATCAATGTTGTCAAGATCATCACTCACCTCATTCCATAGTTACTTATCATTTCCATCTACATTTCCTACATTTCCATAGTCATGTCTATTCCCTTCACTTAGCCATTTGTTTTAGAATGTCAGTAGGGTTTTTGGTCACTCAACCATATCTAGTCTCTACTCAGATTTTGTAGAAGGCTAGCATGATTTTTAGGAGGTAGAATCTTGCTTAGATTATGCCTTGTGTACATCATATCCCAAACACAATTAATCATTAACAATCCAAGTTTTGCACAAAGACAGATGAAATCCATGAAGTGGTCTAGGTTACCTTACGCGAAAAGGTCATCCTGCTCATCCCCTTGTGTGAATGGTTCAAGAATGTTGAGAGTTGGCAAAAGGACAAGTTCTCCCCTACCCAATTCCCCCCACAACAATAAGTGGTTTTCCCCTTTTTGTCATCAAAATCCCACATTTTCACATGTTTGCAATAGTCTAAATTTGCAAACCCCCACAAAGCAAAAATTCAAAGTACAAAAATACAAAAATAAAAAGTGCACACATCAAAAAGCACAAGAAACAGTGATCCCCATCACTCAAAATTCAAATCCCTTGCTCAAGAGAAAAAAAAAAACTCAAAATAAATAGTGATTATTATCACTAAAAAGAGAAAATAAATAGTGATTCTTATCACTCTATATGAGAGCAAGTATCCCAATAAAATTCAAGAAAGTAGGGAGTCGAACTTGAATCCTTGGAACTCTCAGCATTTGGAAAACCATCAGGTGATCCTCATTACGGGTTTGGTGGATAGCCTATCCATCAATGGTGGTAGCCTCCCGCATGATGATATGTCTACCATATTAGCTTTTGGGCGTATGTGTAGACCAATGTTTGCATGTGGATGAGCTAGCTTTGGTAACCTAGATTGCCTAGTGGTCTAGTCATACTTAGTACAAAACCTAGGATGGTGGCATTCATTGGGTGATCCTCAGTATAGGTTTGGTTGAGAGCCTACTTGGCACTAGTGGTATCCTTATGCATCTCACAGGAATGAACTCACTTGCACACACAGGGATATGAAGTACCTTGGTCATCCTAGCAGATTCATACCTTGTCAAAAAGTCTTGCATGGTTAGTATACAACTTTTGATCAGTTGACTAGAGTGTTTGAGTCTCATGAAAACCTCATGGGCATTCTCTAAACATCATGTCATTCATATTACTTCACCTCATCCATTTCAGTTACATTATTCACAAATCCATTATATAAGTCTCATGACAACATTACATATGAGTTGGTGCAATATACATCGTCTATGGTGCTAGCATAATATGTCATATAGTCTACACATTTCATCCTCTAAATCAATAAATCATCCATCTCACCATACATCCATGCATGTACAAAATCAAATCAAATCACATTACAAAATATGCATACAGGGTAGACATCCATCATCATCTCATAAATCAAATTGCATACATTTGCATACATTTCATAAAACAATAAACACATGATGATAAACCACATAAAAAGCTCATATATATATATGTGTATATGTATAAGACAAAAATATACATCATGTTGCTCGTAGGCTACAATAAAAGGAGTCCTTAGACTTCACACTGCTAAAACATCCAAAAACATAAAAAGAGTCATGCGAGCCACTACCATGGTCATGCAGGACCGGTACTATGACTCGCACTCCCACCTACAGTCGGAGTCCTCTATGAACTCCCATACCTGCTACCACCTACCCTGTCAGCTCTCCGCCTAGACCCTGGTGCCTCTAGCCTAGAGGAGGACTACCCTGTCCTATTATGGTGACTCTGGTATGACCCACTGGTAGCTGCATCATCTCGTAGATGCCCTCCAAGGTGCACTACCTCTATCTCTAGCTCATCCGCATAGGCCTACCCCCATCGACACCATGCTTGGTAAGTCTCCACCATAGAATGGAGTCGTGTCACCTCTTCCTATAGCCTAGTCACCTCCCCACTATTGGAATCCTCCCGTGTAGGGCTTCGAGATCACAACTATGCCTAAAGAGATGCTATCTCGGCCTGAGCCACCTGTACCTCGGCTCACTGTGCTGCTAGCTCCACCTGTACATCATGCACCTATGTCTGTAGGAGATCTCTCTCCTACCTAACCCTGAGTAGCTCATCTCGTAGCTCTACCTCTATATCACCATGTGCCATCGATGGTGCCTGCACCTCCTCATCCCCGATAGCATCATCCCTAAAGTCACCTCGATCTCCTAAGTCTAGGAGAACCACCTGCTCCCCTACCATGTGTCCCTACCAATCATCTACCTCACCCTGGTCCTCATCAAAAACCTCTTGATGTGCCTCCCTAGCTGCACCCCTCCCTAGTGGCCCCTCTCCATGCCACTGGCCTATCACCCACCAAGCATCATACTCCATTGTAGTCCCGACATCATCCACATCTAGAATGTCTACTACAGGATCCGTATCCCATGCCACTACCTCTACTACTGGCCATGCCAATGTCCTCTCATCCTCATGATGTTGATAAGGCATCGACTCACTAGGCACCCCTTGGTGTAGCCCAAACTATCACATCACCCAAGCAAAATGGAAGTACTCCCACTCCATGCCATGTCATCCAACAAGCCACCTACCTCATCGCACCCTATGGAGTTATACAATAACATCTACCCACTCTAGGCAATCTCTGTATGGCCTCTAGAACACCTGGCCTACCTCGAGTCATGAGAATAGATCTACATAGTGAGCCACATCACCTATGAATCATCGACTCTATCCCCTCTCCTGAGCCCTCTACCATAGGATGCCATATCCTATCTCCCTGTCTACCAACTGTGCTCGAGTCATCCATGGTAGCCCCTATGGTCACCCCATAACTATGTGCTACCATCCCTAACACTACAATAAAAAGCTACACCCCACACCCTTCTCCGATGGTAGTAGATCTCGTACAACTCATCGTAGAGTTGTGCCAGTAGTGTAGTACCCCATGCCATCACCAGTGGCTCCACCATAGTGCACCTCACCAAGCAAACACTATCTCCACTAGGTTCCATGGGAACCTCACTCTAGAAGAGTCAGGTAATAGCATATTGGATATGAGCATCATAAGTAGTGTATGCCTCACCCCCAATACCTTCACCTCATGCTAGAATCCTACCAGCATACCCCCCTTCAAGTAGTCTAGCTCTGTCGTCTCTAGATCATAACTGAAGTACCTCTCGAGCACTACATGTCTCTGGTCTCATGGTATCATACGAATCGACCACCCTTCTATTAAAATCTAAATAATCTGATAGATATCCTCAAGCATCACCATCATCTCCCCCATGGGTAGGTGGAAGGTATTGGTGCATGGATCCCATAGATCAATCAGGGCAGTCAAATATGCATGGTCTCCTATCACAGGCTCTAACCGTGTCACCTGCTTGAGGTCGATGGCATCCAACCATTCCTAGTCCTCTATGGTCAAGGCATCCCTCATGGAATCAAAGAGATTAGGTACTCGATACCGACTCCTCACCACCTGACAGGGATAAGCAACTCAATAATACAACTCCAAAATGGCCTCAAATGGCCCCAAAAACATTCAAAAGAAAAGACTCAAAATGGCCCCTCTTTGAGGCCGGTTGTGGCCATTCCCCCTAGGATGGCCCCCAAACCTAAGACCATCCCACCAAGGGATGGCCCATGATCATCCCACACTAGCCATCCCACCTAGGGATGACTCCAACAAATTGGGCTCAAAAAGGCCTTTCAGGCCATCAAAAATAGCAAAAACAATGCAAAATTGGACCTATAAAATGCAATCTAATTGCACAAAAACATGGATAAAATATAAAATTTGGTACATATCTCATAAATTAGGTATAATTACCTACAATCTAGTGTGATATGCTTCCAAACCAAAAACATGCCATAAAAGCAAAAAAATCAACTCCTAACATTAGGAAAATGCAATAAGAAAGACTTGGCATACCTGTCTCGCACCGGATCCTCCACTGGCTGAGTCTACCCACTAGCTCATGGTGATTGTGGGATGAATTTTATAGCACTCCACTACTCATAATCACTCTCCTACTCCTCACCTCTCAAAACTGCAAAAAGAAGCATGCACAAATGAGCCTAGCCCTCATATTTTGGGTTTATATAGAGATACAGGGGTCACCACCATCCTAGGGTGGTATGAGCACACATTTGGCACCTTACCACCCTGGGATGGTGGTATAACATGCCCTCATCCCACCCTAGGATGGTGGTAGCAAAAATAGGCCAAAACAACCCAAAATGACCCAAAATAGGTCCAAAACTGCACCAAAACAGCTCAAATTGGGTCCAAATTTCACATGGATCAAAATGCAATCATGAGGATCCTAGGAGGGATGGAAAAGTTGTTAAATAATGCCCTAATAAGGCCATTGTGGCTGGACCACCCCTCGGGCATACAGTTTTCAGCTCCTTTCCTCCAGGAAAACTCAACAAAGTCACCAAAATCCTCTCCAAAATTGCCCTATTTTTCATAGGACAAAACTGAAGGTAAGCATAACACAAGTCAATTGGGTCAAGTGACTCATCACTTTTCTCACTGGTCATTCCCTCATCGACTCATCTCTTGAGGGGGTAGTCATACTCAGTCCAAATCAGCAAGCACACACTCAATTATGCAAATAGCGGTCGTTCAACGAATCTTTGAGAAAGACAATCATGCCCCTACTTGGGGCAGCAAACAAGCACACAATATCACATCATAACACTTGAAATTACTGGCATCATGAATTCATGGGCCCTATCCCTTCATGACAGACAATTTTTAAGCTTAGGCACGCTCATTTAGCGAGTCAAAAACAAGGACTCAAGAACGCACGCCCTTTCCATGATTGGGGCATCTAAAGTTGGTTAGGTTATCAAGTAACCTTAATCATTCAACATTTTAGTCATCTATTTTTGCTCAACGTTATGCTGCACACAATGCATCTCAAAAAGGGCATCTGTAGACACTAAAATATGGTAAACCCGATTAAGCATCCACAAACAATGATCAAATTGACATCATATGGCCCCTTGGGCAGCCCTTAGAAGGCTCACAGTGGTTCTAGCCACTCCGAAAGAGGTTTTGGAGGCTTTTGGCCCAATTTTGGGAGGTTTTGGCCCAAAATTCACCATCATCCCACCCTGGGATGGTGGCATATTCCCATCATCCCACCCTGGGATGGTGGTGAGCCATCGTCCCAGGGTGGGACGGTGAGCAAGTTTGACCCAAAAAAGTCAAATCTGGGACAAATGGCACCTAAAAACTACCATTTACCCCACCAATTGAAGCATGCAGGTCAGAGGGCACTGAATCCTTATGACATGCTTCATAATGGAGGCTAAAATGGAGATTCTCTTCCCCATCCAATGCATGCCTCCTTTTTGACAAATGGCACCTCCTGCCATGCATGCCCTTGCATGCCTTTTTGCACATGAGCCCCTTTGGGCTATAAAATGGATTCAATATCCACACAAAAATATAGATAGGAGTTCTAGGATATGCAATGGAGTGCTTCCGAGATTTCCCCTCACTTTATTGTGCTCTCTTTCCCTCGGAATCTCTTCTTAGCGAAGGAGGTTACCGGGTGACTTCAAGAGGGTCTTTTGAGCATAACTTTACCATCCGGGTGAATTTCTTCACCAAATTCGATGAAAACACCCCTTAGAGTGTTTAGGATCATTCCCCAGTGGGATTGGTAGCAAAAGGTGGGCAGAATTGGTGGGTATCCCCTCCCAGGGTGCCCTCCAATTAGTTGCAGTCACCACCGTCCCCCGGGATGAGGACAAATCCTTGCACAATTTCTTTACTATTTTTTTAGTATTATTCTAGACTATCATAGGATGCTGTAGTTCAAATTTCATGCAATTTGGAGTTAAATTGGCCGAGATATCACATTTTTAAGGTTTTGCAGGTTCGTAGGGCCCATCCGGGCACCCCAGTTGCATGCAGGTGGATCTGCACCTCATTTTGAAAATATAACCATATGGGTTGTCTTAAAATGTTTATTTATGCATTCTGTCCAAATTTCATGTGTTTTGGACATGTTTAGGGGTGGGAATTGCTTGTCTTGGTCTTCGCAGGTTGTAGGCGGGTGACGCAAAATCGAGGGGTCTACGGATGCAATTTCAGATCTATTTTTGGTGATATCCCTTCAAAACCTCCTATTTAACATCCCCATAAAGTTTCAAGTCATTCTGAGTTGATTTGATATATTTTTAATATATATGCCCTTTTGTGCCTGTGGGGATTGCATGTTTTCCTTCACACGCACTTGCTATTTGACCCTTTTTGCTTCCTTGTGTGCAGGTGCAGGTTCCTAGAAGGCATTGGGAAGGAATATCAGACATCAAAGATTAGAGATACAAGCAGCGATGGCATTGGCCCGCCCACCTCGATTGTGGGTACGAGGAAAGGCACTGGATGTGCACCCGAATTTCTTGAAGGATTTGATCCTTGGGCACCCAAAATTTGTAACAATTGTATCACCTTTGAGCCCTCAAGGGGACTTCTGTGTAACCTTGGATCTGATCCACCAAATTAATAAGAAGGATACTTGTTTCATTTCATACCTTGTTGTTTGGTTTTGCTTCCATTTTCACATGCATGCTTCCGTTTGATGCTCATAAGCTAGATAGGATAGATACATATATTGTTGCTCATAATTAGGTGCACCATTTTTCCCTACTTCACCAAGATAGGATATCTAGTTGGGGCTTCTTGAGGAGTCCTCCCACGGGTTTAGGTATCACCCCTAAGGCTTGCTAAACTTTGTTCAATGACATGGTGTGTCGGTGGATCAATGTCATTGTGATTGTGAGTGTGCAAAATTTTAGTTTTTACCTTGGTGTTGGACCAAGGGTGGTTGCTATGTGTGTAGACAATGACAATTATGAATTATCTTTTTATGTATATTTTAGAACACATAAACAAAGTAAACAAGTGTTTATCTCTTTTAATTTTTCTTGGTGTTCCTAGACTAGTTTGGTGTGTTTTCATATTAGTTGATAGCTACAACCTAACTATCATCATGTTTTTCATTTCATTGATGATATACTCAGATTTTTCAAGTGGATTTCACCTATATACTCATAGCTCGACAACTAGGAGAGAAGTTTCGATCACATTATCCAATCTATAATGTGTGGTGATGAAGTCCACATATGGTCAAGGAGCATAGGCCCTCTCGGTCCTCACCCAGTTCACCCATAGTCAATGATATACCCCTACAAAGAGAAATACATGCTATATCCCATGGGTTATGATGGATCTTAGAATCCAGTATTAGCCAATTTATAGAAGGTTCGTAGGATTTGATACAATGGGTGGAGATGAAATCCACCTTGTTGAAATCTACTTGTGGATGGTAATGAATTCTACCTCACTAGCGTTTAAGTGAATCATTGTGTGTGGATGTTCTTTTTAGATTTTTGCATAAAGAAAAACAATGCATCAATAAGCACTCATAATTTTTCTCCTACATGCCTAAGAAAAGAACGTTTTATTTTCAAAAAAATGCATATCTAAATATTTCAATGATTTTCAGATAATGCATTTCTACTTTATGAAATAATGGCCACTATCTGGACCCCATGCAAGCAAGATTAATAAACAAAAACCCAGACCACTGGAGACTAGGTCAGACCTTGAAAATAGAGGTTTTCTATTCCTAGCAACGACTGGAAGAAAACTGAGAAAACTAGAAAGCTTCAATCCATTTTTCTTTTAGTATTTTTCTATGTTTTTTGAATTAAATGAAAATTTCCTTACTGTATTCTAACAGAAAAATATAGACAAAGATAGTAAAAATAGCATAGAGTTACCCCAACATAAAATCCACATCTTGTGAAGCACAGGCTAACCTATGTTGCTAATTTTCTTCTGGCTGCTATCGACCAAAGCAGCTGCTGCTAACTGCTAACTTCAACAAAAGTTTATATTTGCTAGTTGCTATTGACCAAAGCGGCTAAACCTACACATAGAAAAAACATAAAAAAATTAGAAAAATAGTTGAAAACAAAAAACCAGGTGGGGGTCCCACCATGATCACCATCTATATGACCTCGAGAGGCATGCACCTAGTCTACTTGTAGCATAATATGAAAATAAAATACCATGAATGCAAAATAACATGAAAATAAAAAAATAAAGAGAGACTTATTTTTATTAATTCATCTTGAAAATTTGGTTACATATCGGTCCCTCTTAGGGATACCTTTATTTGAGACAATAATTACAAGTAGAGGTAAAGGTCCCTCGTGAGGCGATGGTGCACTCCACACCTCTCGATATCACACATGAACTTGTATGAGGGCTTACTGAAGCCTCCTTTTCCTTTGCTTTCCTAGAGAGATATAATGCTTTTAATGCTTTGACTTAGTCCTGGGGACCTGTAACCTGCATACAAGAAAACAAAAACAAACGATTAGTAGTACCAACCGCTTCTCAAGATGAGATGTTATTAGTATATTTGCAAAGAATGATGTAAAAGCATAATAAAAGCATAATGAAGTAAAAATTAAGCAAGAATTCATTGATAACTTAGAAATCACCATAGAAATGCATTAAGAAAGCCAGATCTATTTTAACATTAATTGATAAAATATAAAACAATGAAAAATCTATGCTAAAACTTAGAAAAATAGTGTCTAAAACCCTAGGCTGTACCTACAGGCCACTATCAAGGAAAATGACTATGAAATGAAACCTTCTTCCTCATGAACCAGGGGTTGTAGCACTAGATTCCTTGTCTAAATTGATCTCCAAGGATCACCTCTGTGTCTGTACACTGATTGGTGGTGAAGAACTTCTTGATCTGAATTCTTGGATGCCTCATACACCTTGTTCACTCGGATAGCACTTTGCTACTCCTCAAAGGGGTATGGAATCACTCTCCAATTTGCTAGGGCTTCGTTGCACAAAAATTATGATATTCAGGATCATTTTCTTTGCTTGGGAGGGTCCATATGTAGACCTCCTAAATTCAGATCTAGATCTAGATCTTGGCTTCCTAGAGAAGCCAAGATCTAGATTTGCATGCAACTAACCATCCCAGGGGGAAGTATCAATCACAAATTTGCATTAAAGGGGCAGTCAAGAGGATCTTTAGGAGATCCATACCAAAAACCATTTGTAAGCAATGCAAGTGTAGTCATACTACATGATATGGGCCCGTATTCATGGCCATATTATGTTTTGGTGCTAGTAGATATCCAAAAAAATGACTAGATCTAGTCGCTCTCATATTCAGTGACCAGTGTTGGTGGCTGCTCTGATTGATAGCAACTAAGCTTGAATGGGCTAGAACTACCTATTTTGAGTGGTTATGACCACTACTAGCTCTTGGAAAGGTCCAATATCATTCATATCATCTTTGAATGTGCCCATATGAGTAGTCTCCTAAATATTATGTGTTTTAGGTGTCTACACAACCATCCATAGGTTTCCTTTAGAAGCTTGATTTTAGTTTAAATCATCCTGAATGTGGAAGACTTAATTTGGTTTAGAGTCTAAGAAAAATATCCTAAGGAGGGCCATGAAAACCTATGGGGGGGCTAAGCTCGGTAGAGAGAGTAGATTCAAAGGGAGGGTCTCTCAAGTAGGAAAAGGATATGACAAAAATATTTTTGATTAGAGTGCCAAGAATTTTGAGCCCTATAGAAGAAGAGTTCCTAGCAAGGTCATGAAAGACCCTATTATTTCTTTGTTTCCACACTCCCTAAAATAAATGAGAGATAAAAAACCTCCATAGAGTGCAAAATTTGGGGCTATAGAAGGGAGAAAAGGGCCAGTGCATAAAAACCTCTCTCAAGGATTTCAGAATCACCCAACAAACCCCTAGGGTTGAAAGAAGGAAAGCAAGAATTTCAAGGTAGAATGGGTATTCCAAGAAGATATATTGGGTATTTTACTCATTAATACCACAAATATAACAATTATTAGGAATGACCATTCCTCTTTTCCTAATATTTTCCAAAGAAATAATTTTATTTTTGGAGGGCAAGCCAAAGAAATAATTAATCTTAGGGGTAAGTTCCATGGACCAAACCTGATTGCAAGGGAACCATATGCAATTCTCAGTAGCAACAAGGTGATAGGTAGACCTCATGAAAAGGAAGCTTTTATCCTCTCCCTTCTAGATCAACGAGTCCTCATAAGTAGAGTTTCTTAAGACCTAAGTTCTTAAAGTTAGAGCAAAAGCCTTTAAGGGAGCCTCCACTCCTTATGTAGGCACATACCTCCTATGGACCAAAGAGCTAAAATAATATGGGTCTCATAGTGGATAGAGAAGGAATATCTATGAGGGAAATATCCTTGATCCATGGGTCTTCCTAGAAATCAATGATCTCTCCATTGCCAAGTCTCCATTTAGATCCCTTTGAGTTAGATTTTTTGTTTTGATCATGTTGTTCTAGAAAGCCAAACCATAAGGGGGGTTATGCTCTTCCATGAAGCTTAGTCCCCTATTTTAAGTATTTAACATTGGTAATTTGGGTTCATCCATTGTTTTTTGAGAGATAAATATCAAACCTTGTTTTTGTTAATAAAGCTTTGTTCATGTTTTTAACCTTCCTTAGACCAAGGCCACTTGCATTTTATTTTGAGCAAACCTGATCTTAAGTGATAAGATAAAATCTCTTTTTATCCTTTGCCCTTGACCAAATAAAGTCTTTCTAAAATTGCTTTAATCTTTGAGTGATTTTCATAGGGATCTTGAAATAGATAAAAAGTACTTTGGTAAGATTTGTAGAGTATATTTAACCAACTGAACCTTACCTACCTAACTGAGAAGAGCTCCCTTCCATCCAACCAATTATTTTTGCACTCTCTATAAAAATACCAAAAGCTAACCAACTTGGGAGAGATATTTTTTTTGAACTTAGTAAGGTTCATAGGAGTATCCATGAAATACACATGTTGACTAGACATAGCCACATTTCGAGCCTAATATGTTGTATACATCACTTTAGTGGATAGGATAGTCCAAGCTCTTGTAAGTAGTTTGGGGTTTACCTCATATGCCTCCATGACATAGGGTATGCTTTAAGAAATATCTTCCAACTCTTCTAACATTCTCTATGAATGCAAATATTTTGACCTTAGCATTAGGATTATCCCTTCTTAATATTTAGGGAAGAGGATGTCAATTCCCTCTTCCAGTTGTATTTCAATCAATGCTAGATACCTCAGTCATAATACCTTATTCTAGTTTAATTGCACCTCTACGATGATCCCTTAAAATTTATGCTTATCTCCCCATATTCATGATGGAACTCTAAGCAATAATCACTCTGTATGTGATTGTCTTATCATGGACACAATAACTAGGTATTTCTACCCCACAACATCCCAAGTTATATAGGAAATATTTAGACAAGGTACCTTTAGAGCCCTTCCCAAAGAAACCCAAAAATCCAAATGCAACTCTCTTACTCTCTCACTTTGAAAGCATTAAATATGAGCATCTTCTATGAAGAAAGCAAATATAATCATTAAAAGCTTACAAAATAAATCTAACCATTAGATCAAGTAATAGCATAGATAAGAACCATGAAATCATTTATCAATATATAGTCATCCATTTATAGTTCTAGTATTACAAAAGAATAGTCTTTCCTTCTATTACAAAAAGAATCCTCTTTCACCAAGAATATTTTCTAGCAACACTCCAAGAATATATATGAATTTATCTTAGCATGATCCTATGCCTTCTTCCTTTGGAGTCCATGGTAGTTTATTGGAATGTGGGGGTCATAAAAAATCATATGTAGGTATGAATGCTTTCTTTATATCCTAGTGCATACACATACAAAGGGGGAAGATACCTATACTTATTTTCCAAAATATTTTCCACAAATATTTCAAATCACAAGCCTTGAAATCCTATACAAAACACTTCCAAAAAATAGCACTCCAAAAAGAAACCCAAAACTTTCAAACATATCAATTTCATAAAACAAAAGAAGCCCACATTTCTTTCTAAAATATTTTCCCCAAATATTCAAATCAAGCCATATAGTGAGTCTAAAACATTCCATCGTTAGCTAAAGTAAAACAACCTATTAAGCAATTCTGACCGCTATTTGTAAGACTAAAATTAATCCATCACTTGATTAAATTCCAACTAATATTTCCTTTGATTAATTGTAAAATAAAGATTACTACATCAATTGATTAGTTATATTCTAAAGATTAAAAAGTGCTAATCTATAATTAGGTTAATTTGCAAACTAATCTATCATTTGATTAGTTAATAAACCATTACTTTAATTTCCAAACTAATCTATCATTTGATTAGTTAATAAACCAGTAGTTTAATTTCCAAACTGATCTATCATTTGATTAGTTAATAAACCATTAGTTTAATTACCAAAATAATCCCTCATTTGATTAATTGAAACCTTATATTGAAAAGAATTAATCTACCATTAGATTAATTACCAACTAATCTATCATTTGATTAATTGAAACCTTAGATTAAAAAGAATTAATCTACTATTATATTAATTATGAACTAATCTATCATTTGATTAATTGAAACCTTAGATTAAAAAAAATTAGTCTACCATTGGATTAAGTACCAACTAATCTATCATTAATTGAAAATATTAGATTAAAAATAATTAATCTACCATTAGATTGATTACTAGCTAATCTATCATTTGATTAATTGAAACCTTAGATTGAAAATAATTAATATACCATTAGATTTTTACAATCTAATCTATCATTTGATTAATTGAAACCTTAGATTAAAAAGAATTAATCTACCATTAGATTAATTACCAACTAATCTATCATTTGATTAATTGAAAGCTTATATTAAAAAAAATTAATCTACCATTAGATTAATTACCAACTAATCTATCATTTTATTAATTGAAACCTTAGATTAAAAATAATAAATCTACCATTAGATTAACTACCAACTAATCTATCATTTGATTAATTGAAACCTTGGATTAAAAAGAATTAATCTACCATTAGACTAATTACCAACTAATCTATCATTTGATTAATTGAAATTTAAAGACAACATTGCATCTAATCTAACCTTAGATAATTTCAAAATCTAGATTAATTAACCATTAATCAAATATAGCAAGTCTAGAGTCTTATTGCACTAATCCAACCCTTATATTAAGAAAAAACCTAAACAAGAAAAATAAACATTAATCTTTAGATTAAGTGAGAACTACACATTAATTAAAAGCTAAGGATTTCTCCTCACAAGCATCTATTGGCCAAGGTCAAAACGATATTATCATTTCTATAATAATTAAACCCTAAAATTCCATCCAATTTGTTGCACCCACAACCTCAGCTAGCAAAGACAAAAATAAAGCATAATCTTTATTTAATCTTAGCAACACCTTCAACAACCCTACGCATTTAGCAAACAAACTGACGCAGGAGGGAGGCGAAAGAGATAGCACCATGCACACTGCATCCCTAGGTACTATCATCACATAGGTAGGTGACATCCAACAACAAGGTTTGGTTCTAAGTTTTCTAGGCTACTCGACAGGGGTGTGAATGTATGGTGAATGTTCCATTCTTGCTATTTCCATAGTACTATTTTACCACTCGAGGAAATTATTCTAGGATGGCGAAAGCACCCGAATAGGCTCACCAAAAACTTACTAAAACCTACCAAAATATGCAAGCAAAAACACAAAACAAGAAACTAACTTGGAAGTGCAATCACATAGCCAAAATAAGGAGGATCGAGGCAAAAGAAATGCAAAACCTAAACAAAGCATGTTCTACAATTTGCATAAATTACCTATCACCAATATGGAATGGCTTTCAGCTTCTAAATATTATCATGCTGCGTGTTGATATCCTTGCTACACCTCTACATTTATAGAATTCCTGATCCTCCTCTATGATGTCCTCTTCTCTCCAAAAACCTACATCCCATCTTAAATGTCTAGGAGAGAGGAAGGAAAGATGTTACATAGCCAGGATAAGCATAATTCTAAGGCAATTTCCATGTCCATTACTCAGGTGTCATTTAACACAGTAAAATTGGAGGACAACATACATTAAACAAATGTGGCTCCACCTTTATCAACTCCAAGCATTCAAAAATCATGTGTCGCAAGATAGGGCACAACAAAGCATAATAAAAGGGCATGGGAAACCCCACTACACTCATAACACCACACACAAATAAAAAAAAACTCAACTCCAAGCATGACCATAGGCAAAGCCAAAAAATATTAAAAGCATTTAACATTAGATTAAATTAACTTTAATTCATTCCTTTAATAGATATTAAATCTAACACTAGGAAAATATTAATCATTCTATAATTATATTATTATTAAATATAACATTAGGATAACATTAGTCATTCTATTGATTAACATTTAAATCTAACAAAGCAACCAAAAATAATCTTTTACTCCAATATAAGAAGCAACCTTAGATTGAATCTATCCAATCCTAACAAAGAGACCATTCAGTCACAAGTGCAAGGAAAAGAGATCTAAACAATATGCTAAGAAAAAAAGCACCCTCTCAATGTTTTATAGCATTTTTTTATCCTTAAATGAGTATCTCCTTATTTAATACAGACATACGCTACCACAAACTCATGTTAAGGAGACTCATACAAGCAACTTCCTAGTTCAATTGCACAAATATGAGCTTACGTAAACCATAATACACCTACATGAAAGGGAATTTATTCATGTTACTCTAAGTTGTTTGATCATCATTTCTACTTTAATATGGTCTCTTGTTCCTTGTGTCCAATTCTCTTATCCACCCACGAGAGTACCTAATATTGCATCTAAGAAATGCATCAACAATATTATATTATTACACAAAATAAACACAATATTATAAGCACATATCCATAAAAATAATAAAGTTGAGCAGTAAACATCATTTGTTAATACATAGTTCATATTGAATGAATAGTATTGTCAAGGTGGGTCATGACATACTACTACCTTAGAATAAACACAGTCCACTGTGTTTCCTACAAAATATTACACTTTAGATTTATTAAAACAAATAAGGAAAATGTCTTTTCATTTCATCCAATTTTCTCCAAGTGGTATTTCTCTTAGAATATTGGTCCCATTGGACCCTACACTATTCTAGAGTTTGTTTCCTCATTTCTTTAGAATGAAAATATAGAATCTTCACTGGCCTCACTTCAATGGTTGCTAGATCTATCACCTACAATTTTAAGACATCCTACACATGATTAGGATCAACAATGTACTTCCTATGAAGGGATATGTGGAAAGAGTCATGGATGTTTGATAGGTTGGATGGTAAGGCAAGTCTGTAAACCACCAGACTAATATTTTTAGTGATATCAAAAGACCCAACAAAATGAGGATCCAAATTAGAATATTTGGTGGCACTTTTCATGGGTTTGACTCTTAGGAAAACTCTGTCTCCCATAGAGAATTCTCTAGGTGAATGCTTCAAATTAGTGTAACTCTTCTGATGATTTGTGGCTTCCTTAAGACTTTGCATGATCATCCTAAGTTATTCCTCCATATCTCTAACTGTATCTGGCCTAATGACAACCTGATCCTCTAGGTTATCCCAAGAGAGGGGAGTTCTGTATCTCCTACTGGAAGCATTAAATTTGTACCATACAAATAAGATATAAAACTGAAACACAATGAATAACAAATAAAATAAATCTTTTATTAATTTGTATTTTCAACATGTTACAAGAGTATCCCATTAAGGTATTTCATTGGTGATACAATGAATACAATCAGGATGTCATTCCCATTTTCATCAAACAAAATCTAGGTGCAATACACAGATCTCCATGCTAGCACAGTGTCAAGGGAGTGGGTTTCCTTACAACCACTGTGTGAAATTTGGATCAAAAAATATTTTTCTATCCTAAAAGCCTATAACATACACACAAAGTGAATGAAAGTGGATCAATAGCATATGAAGGGTCCACCAATGTTGGACCCATGTTAAATTAGAAAAAGTGAAAGTAGATGAAATATAGATATATGCATGTGATAATGTAAATCTAAAATGATGTAAGAATAGGAAATACATGAATATAAACTAATATGCACTAAAAATATAAAAAACAATAACCAAATTGAGACCATCTCAGGTCCATATGGTTTCGTCTATATACCATCTCAGGGTGAGATGGTTGTTGTCATGAACCTACACCTCAATGTAACCAAGTTCGAGCAATGTTTGAGATGACATAGGGAAATATTGTCAATAAATTTTTGGTGAGTATAGAAGTGAGTTAGCAATTTTGAGTGATCTAGAGCAACGATGTTGATCAAGTGAGGGAGAGGAATTCAACTTCACATCCAAGGTAAAAAATCTAGCAACATGGTTTTTGACAATGAAAAATCTTGGTGGATGATTTTAGCAACACTTCATTGCTTTGGTATTCAAATTTGAGGGATCCTAGACAGTGGGAGGGAGCCTAGTTTTATAGCCTCATAGCACAAAGTAAATGAGGAAATGGCACAAAAATGGTAGGTGAATTGACTACCAATTTTTGACTATAATTGATGGTTGGTAGGTTACCCATTTTATTGCTAGAAGGTGACTGCAAGGCAACATGCAGGCAAGCACCAAATTTTTTCTTGCGTGCAGTTGCTATTAGGAAGTTAACCTAACATTTTTATTTTTTACAATTTGATTTTACATGATAATGTCAGGTCAACATGGTGTCGAGCCTAAGACCATCTTAGGTTGAAACGGTTTGGCATCCCATGGGGGAAATTTTCCTGCTACTGATAAAATTCATTGGATTAGTCCTAAGGCTGCCCAAGATGAATTATGTGAGTTATAAAGGAGCCTTTTTGGAATTATCCATGCAATAATACATTTTAGGTGTCTATAGATACCCCTTTTTGGGATTCTTTGTGTGAAAGCATAATGTAGAGCCAAAATAGACGATCTAAAATGATTGAGTTGATGATGGATGATGTTAATTTAAATAAGTCAATGTGAGATACCCTAAGCATGAGAAGAGCATACCTTATTGAATCATTTCTTCCAACACATTGATGAATTTGATTTAATCTTGGTAACCTTTCAACCATAGGTAGACGTTGTTAGTCTACAAGCTTTAGGCTTTAGATATACCAAGTATTTGTTTGATTGAATTTTTTTCTTTTGCCATAGTAAGGAGGGTGTATGATAGTTTATACAATTTCTACTTTCAAGTGTTTAATTATTGACTTGATTTTGAGATGTAAAATTTACATTTATTGACTACCCCCTCAAGAGATGACTCGTGGAGGAGATGTAAAATGATGATAGCAACGAGGTGCTTGACAAAATATGACTATTAGTATGGTTTCACTACAAAAGTTTAAATTCTAAGACCATCTTGATCCGATATGGTTTAATTATGATTAGATTTTTTTTTAACAAAAATGTGATCATCTTGGATGATCACGTTGTGCCACACAATTTTATCGAATGGTTACATCCAAAAAATATTATATATAGTGGATTTTGTATAAAAAGTGATTGGTCGTAGAAGCTTCCATTTAATTTTATCAATATGAGGGTAATAAAGGTTAGATTTAAAAAGTAGAAATCCCGTATAGATTATATCGTAGGATTTAATACTAAGTCCAGCTCAATTTCCTATCCAGATTTCATGCATACACGTGTACAAAAAGAAATATAAAAATTATGCAGGGATGAATTATGCAAGATATGATAAATAAATACAATCTAAATTTTATTAATGATGTAATTTACTGATGCATCTGATTACTTGTAAACTAATTTATGAGATGTTTTAATCTAAGTGTGAGGAGCCTTGTGCAATATATTTTATTTTATATAATTTAAAATGCAAGTCTAACTAATCCTAATCTAATGCAGGGGCGAAATAGCTCAGGGACTATCTTATAGGAGTGGGCCCTATCTCCTAAAGGATAGTGTAAGTATTTTCCCCCTTATTTACCTTATCAATAACTAATTTTTATATTTCATACTAATATTTATGCATATTTAGTGAATGCAGGTAACAAATATACAACTTACAAAATAGAATTCAAACAATTTACAAGATTGACATAGATTAACATATTTAAAGAAAGTGTTACCTTATTATTTGAGCTTCAACTGTACATACTTCCTCAGAGCTGTAATTCAGAGCAAACTATAAAATGTAATGAATAATATTCGGTTGGCCAGACCTCTCTCAAGGTCTTCTATGTAATTTATACTAAAACTAATACAATGCGAACAGTTTCTTCCATGTATTTGTCATGCTTAATTTGTAGACTGGTGACTGTACATGAATAAAAATATAATCTAAACCTAATATAATATTTATTTTGACTTGGACTTCTAAATGTTCCTATTGGTCCATGTGGCATCTGCATATAATCCTATCCAGATACTACATATTCTAACTAACTCGCAGGATAGATGTTAAGACTTTATTTCATTTATTCTAGGAAATCTTAACAATATTTTGTGATTACATTTCAAATATCTCAAAATAAACACATTACAAATCTTATAAAACTTTGTCAACTAGAGATATTCTCGCAGATAATATACGAGAAGCAAGGTATGTTGAAAAGTGAAGATATTTGTTGTCATCCATTGTAATGTGTCGTCCACTTGATTGTGTTCTCCATGGTCAATAGTAACTACTGGTAAAACTCTCTAGTAACTGTCTTTAGTGATTACCTTCGATAATTACCTTCAATAGTTACCTTCAGTAACTACCTTCAGTAATATACTTCAGCAAAATCCGTCTATAACCTGCATCTATAGTCTTCGTAATTCGCCATTCCTATGACCATCTTCTCATATGCTCAACATCTGGTTCTAATCCTATTTTATTGCATTAATATTCCATGAAGTGTTCTTCAACATTATTCTGTCCAAACATACAAAACTTGCACATATTTCGTGTAAAATTCATGTATTTATTATTTTAACATTATAAATAAAATTTAGTCATAAATCATGCAAATAAGATATAACCATTATCAAAATGCATTCAATTTCACATATTTGTAGATAAAAGACATATGAAATGTTCCATAATACATGCACATTTTAGCACTCATCATTCCCCCAAACTGAAGGGAGTGCATGTCCTCATGCACATGAATTCAAAATTTATAATTTTTGTTCTTATGGATTTTTGCAACAATTTTCTGAATACATTAACAATTTTACAAATGTAAAGGATGATAATTTTGCAGATTATAATAGATAAATGGTTGTAGTTTTACAAAATAGTACTTCAAGAAAAATAACAATGCTGCAATTGAACAAATTATCATAAAAACAATTTTTCTTTCATTAAAAACTATACAATCTATTAGTGCATAAAGTATGATAGTTTAAACATAACAAACCATTCTGCAAGAACATTGAAAACATAATTAAATCTGTAGATATAATAGACAACTATTTTCAGCTAATCAGGAAAAACATTGAAGATGTAGGTAGATGAATTACTTTGAATATAATAAACACTGCAGATATAGAATTTTAAAGCACTATAATTTTAACAGATAAGATGTTGCAGTTTTAACAATAAAACACTTAGGAATACAATAATTAAGGCAATATATTTATAATAGAAACTATTGTAGATATAAAACTAAAAGTACAATAAATAAGGTTTTATTTATTTATTTATTTTCCATTTTTTTAATCCTAATAATAATAATATTATAATATAGATAATATTATAATTTATAAATTTAATAATATAATGATAATCTTATAAACTAATAGTAATATAATTATAATATTATAATTATCAATGTAATAATATTAATAATACTATAAACTAATAATAATATAAGGTGCCAAAGCTGAATCATCACCAAGGCGATCACAATAATAGATTGGCAGGAAATGACCTCTGGCGATTTTTTCCTCTGAACTAGGGTTTCTGGAACTTCAAAAAATCTAGGGCATCAGTTGGTTTGCAGAAGTGCCTTCGGGGTACGGTGGATCTGAAGGCTAGATTGGTGCCCCAGGAGGGTCCAATGGGGACTTCTCCGGCTCCTTTTCCAGGGAGTAGCAGCTCATACGCAGATTTGTTTAAAGAAAATTCTCCTCCAAAGAACGATGAAGCTCAAAAAATGGCATATAAAATGCTCTTCACGACTATTGGGAATAGGTCGACAACACATCGTGTGAATGGATGTTTGCCGCAGGTCGAAACCAGGCCAAAAATTGTCATCGATCCAAGTATGGTTGAAGAATCAGTCATTTACAGAGCTAATCATGATTTAATCTGCAAGTTCATGGGTATACGTCCTTCCTTGAATTTTCTGCACTCTTGGATCCACCAAAACTGGGAGCCTCACGGTGAATATTCATTGTGGTTTATTAGCAATGGATATTTTATTGTTAGCTTTTCGTCTTTGGTCGATAGAAATAGGGATTTCGAGTTAGAGAAGAAAAATCATGGCCCGACAGGGCTATTTGTTCAACCATGGAGAGTGGGATTCGATCCCCGAGTTGAACCTACTGTTGTCCCAGTATGGATCCAACTATATGCTCTTCCAATGGAATTCTGGAGTGAGCAAGTGTTGGCAAGGATTGGAAATTCTATTGGAAGACATCTGGGTGTTTCCAGAGACACACTTGAAGGGAGCATGGCGGTGTATGCAAGAATATGTGTGGAGATGGATCTCAACCAGCCTTTGTCGGTAGAAATGGAAATTGAATTGGTAGGACTCTCCTAGATTCAACAACTGGACTATGAGGCCCTACCCTTCAAATGTAGGGTTTGTCACAAACATGGACATTTGGCCCATTTCTACCCTAATAATATGAATGCTAAAATGGATGCCCCTTTAGGAATGCCAAACCTGCCTAAAGAGGATAAGGCAACACTTAATAAAGATTCTAATAGCACCGTTCAGGGCCAGGAAGCTCAGAGAGAGGGTTTTGAACAGCCCAGAAGAAAAAGACGGACAAAGAAAAAAGAGGGAAAGGAGCAATCCCATATCAGACCTACCAATAGGTATGAGATATTTAAGTCACTGGTTGAAGAAGAGGAACAATGTATGGAGGGCATAGAGGGTAATAAGGAAAATTCTAATATTCTCGGGCAACTCCCTCTCTCATCTCCTCCCGTCATACAGTAGGTAGTTGAACTCTATGAGGTATCACAGCCAGTGTGTTTAGGGGCTCTAGTAGTGCATAACCAGGAGCAGACAGTATCTCAGGATTTCAGCATGGGAATACCAGAGAAGAACAGGGAAAGGCCAACTTTGGGGATAACCCAGGTAGAAAAAAGATAAAAAAACAACAATTCTTAGGGAGTAGGTAGAAGATCCAATAAGGAGTTGCTAGTAGTCCAAGGAGATAAACTGATCACGGGAGGATCGATGAGGACAATAGAATCTTATTGCTCCCAGGGTAACCAATGATTATACAATCATGGAATGTGAGGGGTTTAAACAGTAGAACCCATCAATCTGCTGTTCGAAGACTTTTAGAGAATCGTAATACTAATTTTTTGCTTTTACAGGAGACTAAGATGTCATTAGATCTTATGTCCAAAACAATCAACATAATTTGGAGGGGTGTTGGTCATATGGATGTGGCTGCCCAAGGTGCCTCAGGGGGGATTGTTACTCTGTGAAACTCTCTTGAATGGTCTGCAATAGAACATCTTGCCTGGAGGGGTGTTCTCACTTCTCTTTTTAGGAATAATGTCACTACGAAACACGTTCTAATCACAAACTTTTATGGGTCTCAAAACCTAGATGGTTAGAGGCGGCAGTGGAAGGTTGTGCATAACATGCGAACCTCAAGGGAAGATCTAGACTAGATTATAGCGAGGGAATTTAATGCTAAATTATCTTCTAGATACCAGGAAGGGGGATCACCATTTTTGGATCCAGGGGACCGTTTCATGATTGCCCAAGTCCAAGCTTTGCACTTAGTGGACATTAAATGTCCTGGCATTAACAATGCTTGGACTAATAAAATGCGGGAGCCACATAGCAGGAAGGTTAAGCTAGATCTTTTTCTAGTTTCGAAGGAGGCGTTTGTAAAATGGAATATAAATTTTTAGATTTTAGAAGGCCCAGTTTCATATCACTGTCCCATTCTGTTGGAAGGTGGGACTAGGATGGGGTAGCATCACAAACCTTTTAGATTTGAGAATTTTTGGCTTCAGAAATAAGAACTTCAGGAGAAAATTCCACAATGGTGGGACAAAGGCCGCCCAGCTTATGGGAGAGCAATGTTCAGAATCCACAAACAACTACAATATGTCAAAACTCAGTTGAAGTATTGGAGGCGTGCTAATAAAACAGACTTCCAGGCCCAAAGAGCTCCATTGGTGGCCAGATGGGATGAGGTCCAAAAATAGTTCCAGAGAAGGAGTAATTACAGACCAGCTCGAAGCTGAGGATGATGCCTTGCATACAGCGATTTAGGACATTGACAACCAGGAGGAGACCTATTGGAAGCAGAGAGCAAGAACCACCTGGTTATTAGAAGGGGATAGAAATACAAAATTCTTTCATCGGACTACTTGTGCTCGAAGACAGATGAATAATATGGAGGCCCTTCAATATGAGAATGGTCATTCCTTTGATACACTTCCAGGTATGCATTCCCATGCTATGGATTATTTTTCTAAGCTTTTTAAGGAAAGTGTGGTACAAGATGTAGAGGCCCAAAATGAAGTTATTTTTGTCATACCTGCTGTTATTTTTGAGGATGAAAATTAGGCCCTCCTCAAACCCATTGATAGAGATGAATTGAAAATTGTGGTCTTTGGAATGAGCACTGGTAAAACTCTAGGTCCAGATGGCTTCCCAATTGAGTTTTTTCAGGATTTTTGGGACTACTTAGAGGAAGATGTAATGGTTGTTGTAGAAGAGTCTAGAGAAAATAAGAGAATGCTTAAAGCTATAAACCACACTTTCATTACCTTAATTCCAAAAGGGGAGGAGGGGGTTCATATTTCAGATTATAGGCCTATTGCCTTATGTAATGTGCTATACAAAATAATCACAAAGGTAATGGTTGAGCGCCTAAAACCTCTTCTTCACAACATTGTCTCCTCTAAGCAAGGGGGTTTTGTTGAGGGACGACATATTTTGGATGGGGTGGTTGTGGCCCAGGAAGCAATCCATTCAATGCACACTTCTGGTAATAAAGGGATGTTCATAAAACTGGACATGTCAAAGGCTTATGACAGGGTTGAATGGATTTTCTTGGCTAAAATGATGGCAGCCTTTGGTTTCTCTCAGGACTGGATAGAGTGGGTCATGAGCTGTGTCTCTACCCCGACTTACTCTATGCTAATCAAGGGCCTTCCTTCGCAACCATTTGGAGCTACTCGGGGACTGCGCCATAGGGATCCATGTTCTCCTTATATTTTTCTCATTTTGGCTGAAGGTCTTGGCAGACTTTTCTTGAGGAGAAGACAACAAGGTAGATTATTGGGTATCAGGGTGGGTGACGAAGTTTTAACGCACCTGCAGTTTGTGGATGACATTGGTTTGGTGGGAGTGGCCAACTTCAAGGAAGCAAGAATGATTAGGGATACTCTTAATGTCTATCTCAGGGCTACTCAATAGGTCATTAATGACAAGAAATCTGAAGTGGTATTTTTTAATCTGGAGCAAAGGCTTCAGAACAGAATTTTAGAAATCCTGGGATTCACAAGGACTTCTCTCCTAGTGGTTTACTTGGGGGCCCCCTTGCACTTTAAGAAGCTGAAATTAGACACATGAAGGAATCTGCTAGAGTGTATCAAGGACAAAATTAATCACTGGTCTCACAAGTGGTTAAGTTATGGTGGCATATTAACGTTCTTACAGTCAGTCATTCAAGCCATGCCAATTTACAAATTCTCTATCCTGGCTGCCCCGATTACAATATGGAAAGAGTTGGACAGGATGGCTAGAAATTTTTTATGGGAAGGAGCAAAGGGAGAGAGAAAGTGGGCCTTAGTGGGCTGGGACAAAGTTACCCAGCCCCAGGTTAAAGGAGGTCTGGGTTTGACAAAATCTAAGCTAAATAATAAAGCTTTAGCTGGAAAGTCTGAACTGGAGATGGATCTCCCAACCCACCTCCCTTTTCAGTAGAATCCTAACTAGCAAATACCTAGGATAGGCCAACCCAATCGATGTAGCTCGCATCCCCTTGGATGGTATTGGGTCCCTAGTTTGGCAGGCTCTCAAGTTAGGTTCTCAGGTTGTTAAAGATCGCTTATTTTAGAAAGTGGGAAGAGGGGAGAAGGCTCATTTCTGGACAGATTCTTGGGATCAGTTCCCACCCATCATTTTTGAATTTCTAGAATTACAGCCAATAAAAGCAGCCATTGAAGCCAAGGGATGGATCCATATTTGATGAGGATTGATGTTAGATCTTTCATATGACCCCTCTAGTAGTTCCTAGCTAGGTTTGCATAGTTTATTTCTAGCAAATTCATATTGTAAGTGAGTCTCCTTTCTCACATGCACTTGTGGGCACTAGTTGTCTTCTAGTTGTCATTTAGAGTGTTAGTTAGTAAGTGTGAACTCAAAGTAGGAAGTGTGTACTTCAAGATAGCTAAAATGGATCTTCTAGTTAGCAATCTTAACTTAGAAGTTTACGTGCATTCTCCTTTGCACCTTTGTAGCTTTTTGGTTAAGCATATTGGATCAAATCCATGATTTCATGGGTTGGTTATGTATTTTGGGCCATTAGTGCCTATATATTGAATTGTAAATAATAGAACACTTAGTTGGATTTTCAATCCTTTTCATTGGTATCAGAGCCTAGTTCATGTTTGCACTAGGGCTTGTGAGGTGAGAGGATAGGAGATAGAATTATTATGAGAAACATTTTCTCATTGAGGACTCGGTTTAAGCCCAAAGGGAGCTTGAAAACCATTCGGAGAAGGAAGTTCCTTCGCCGACAAACCCCTCGTTCCAACTTTTTGCTTATGCTCAAGAGGTATAGGAAAAGTTTGCCCCAGAGTTCTTCGTATATCGATCCTTGGAAGGGATTGGATCGTAGCTACGGTCCAATTAGGATTAGGGAGCCATTTGACCCCTGCCGCCCCCCATTTTTGAGTACTGAAGAGCTCCAGGAGGTCATCAAAGCTAGGTCGTGTGTCGACTTAGATCTGGGTGCCTTTCAAACGCTGGTCGTGTGTCGACCGGATCTTGAAAGGAGAGCTACTGGTGGAAGCTGGTTGCTCGCATTTTTTCAATTTAAGCTTTTCAAAAATTTAAAATTAACCCCCCTGGTTGATTTTTAATTTTTTTTTATTTTGTGCTAGAAAAGCTTTAAATTTTTTCAATATATTATTTTAATAATATATTAGCTGGTTGCTGAATTTATTGTAAAAAAAAAAAAAGCATTTTATTTTAAAATTTGCAGCATTCGGCCCAGCCTCGGCTGCATTCGGCAGTGCAGGCCAGGCCTTCGGCCGCGTTCGGCAGCGCCGGTGCTTTTTCGGCAGCACTCGACGCGGCCTTTTGCCATTGGGCCGGCCTTGTTGTCCAACGTGACAGCGATAGCTATTACTGCCATCGTTGTCCGCTGACAGCGCCAGGCCCGGAGTGTCAGGTCGGTCGCAACGATTGTCGTCATTGACAACATCAGCGGACGTTTGGTGTCGCTAGGTCGACAGCCAGTGGGATAGCTTCTTGTCATGGTCGATTGACATCGCCAGCGGGACAGCTCACTGTCATGGCGATGATGTGCCAAGCGTTTTTGCTTAGCGTCGGTCGGTGCCTACCGACTGTCGACATCGACGAGTGGTCGGTCGACCAGTTGTCGACCTGACAGGTGCAGCTGGCGGTCGGTCGCGGCCGTGCGCCATTTTTTCCTGGCATCAGGCCGCACATGCGCCTGACGTGCTGTCAGGCGTGACAACATCGTAGCCAGGCAGGAGGCCTGGCTACGCTGTCCTTCGGTAGTTTGCCGACGGCGACGCTTAGAGGCAGCCGCACGGGTGCGCGGCTTGGGAGCTCGCACCAAGGTTTTCCCCTCTGTCGGGTGCAAAATATTTGCAGGTTTGGAACCTCGAAAACTGCACCACTGTACCTGGGCCTCGGGAAGCGTGCAGTGGAAGATTTAGGTGCATGTAAAATTTTCATGCACAGTGAAGTTTAAGTCCAGTTGCAACAGCAGATTCAAGGGTAAAATTTTATTGTAATTTTTATTTTTTTTACTATTTAAGGTAGCTTGTTAAATTTAATTTTTATTAATTTAATTTTTAATAACTTAATTAAAATTCATTAATCTTTGATTTAATGAAATTTAATTTTTTTAATTAAGTTATTTTTAAATTAATAAATGTTAAGTTGCACCTTACATTAGTTTAAAAATTTAAAAATTTATAGCCTTAGGAGTAAATTTTTCAGTTAAGCAGCACTCCATTGTAACAAGGAAATTTGCATTGTATTTCCTTGATTTAGTGCTTTCTTATCTTTACTCCTGGCTTATACCCGAGAACACATGGCTTCTGACTTGGCTGCCCAAGTGGCAGAATTGGCCCATGTTGTAAACACTTTGGCAGATAAGGCTAATGACACTACCATGGCATAAGTCCTTGGCAATCTTGCCATGAAGGTAAATGACATTTCTTTGCATAATGCCTCAACTTCTGCTCATGATTCTCGTTTGAGAGTTCGTTGTGAAGTTCCATTGTATGATGGATCCAGGAACCCTGATGTCTTGAATAGTTGGATTCTTGACATGAGTTCTTGGTTTGCTTTCTCTCAACTTTCAGAAGATGATGTAGTGCCTTATGCTAAGCTAAAACTTTCTGGCTTAGCCAAAGTACTTGTGGAACGAAAACGAGGACAAGAACTCACTACATGGGATGAGCTTGTACAATGTCTTAAGACCAATTTCTATCCTTCAAATTATTCTAGGGAATTGGTTATTAAATGGTTTCATTTTCGCCAAGGTACTAATATGTCTGTACAAGAATATATTTTCCAATTTAACAGGTTCAAAATACTTGTGAATGTGGAGGATGATGTTCCAGGTTTGATTCTCAAGTTTCAAAGTGGCTTGTTAGAACATTTGTACAGGGAACTAATGTTTGTTTCTATGGAAACTTTGGATCAAGTTTTCAACCAGGCACAGCTTGCGGAGGACAAGTTTAAGGCGCAATCGCAGGCATTCCGCACACCTGTTACTCAAGTGGTTGCAAACTCATCAAAAGGGAATAATTCTTTCTCACAAAAGAAGAATTTTGCTCAAAAGAAGAATGTGTCTTCTCCATCTCCTTCTTCTCCTTCCCCTTCCGCTTCTACTCCTCTTCTTCTTCTTCTAAATCTTCTTCTTCTTCTTCTAAGAAATTCTGCAATTATTGTAAGAAGAAAGGGCATGAGAAAGCTGATTGCTTTAAGCTCAAAAAGAAGAGTTTAGTAATTACTACTCAAGAGGAGGATGCTTCCAAGGGTCCCCTTGAGTCTCGTAGGAGAGAGTAGAGTATATACGGAATTACGAGGTAAGCTTAATGAAGTTACCTTAGTAAATGTAAGTTCTTCATAAGGGGCTCGTGATGCTTTGTTCATCACTCGAGCCCACTTACTTCACAACTTTGCAACTGATTGTATAGTGGATAATGGCTCGCAAAAAAATCTAATTGCGAGGTCCATTGTCGAGCGTTTGAAGTTACCTATGGAGCCTCATCCTCAACCTTATTCTTTGGGTTGGAAGGATAGTGGAAGAGGCTCAGAAATCACTCACACTTGCACATTAAAATTTGCACTTGGCCCACAGTTCATAGATCAAGTCACTTGTGATGTGACTCCTATGGATTGTTGTGGGATTTTGCTTGGACAACCTTTTCAATATGATAGGAGAGCTGTTTATGATGCTTTTAAAAGAACCTACACACTTCAAAAATATGGTAAGGTCTTTCTCATTAAAAGCACCAACACTCCTAATATCATTCTAAGTTCCAAGCAAACGAAAAGAGTAATTAAGAAAGGTGGTGATGTTGCTCTAATTTTCATTCGCTCTCAAAACACTTCTACATCTACATCCATTACAAAGCAACACTCTTCAATGGATAAAATATTGCAAAGTTATTCACACATATTTCAGGAGCCAAAGTCTCTTCCTCCAATTCGCACAATTAATCACAACGATTGAAATAATTCCAGGTTCTTCTCTTCCTAATGCTCCCATGTATAGACAATCTATTTTGCAAAATGAAGAAATAAAAAGGCAAATAGAAGATTTGTTGTCTAAGGGTTTCATTAAGGAAAGTACTTCTGCTTGTGCCTCACCTATTTTGTTAGTTCTTAAGAAAGATGGCACTTGGAGATTATGCATTGATTTTCGTGCTTTGAACAGAATTTCTATGAAGAATAGATATCCCTTACCCCGCATTGATGATTTATTAGATCAGCTTCAAGGAGCTAAGTTCTTTTCAAAAATAGATCTCAAAAGTGGATATCATCAAGTGCGTATCCAAGCTGAGGATACATGGAAGACAACTTTCAAGACGAAGATGGGCCTCTTTGAATGGTTGGTCATGCCCTTCGGTCTTACTAATGCTCCTGCAACCTTCATGAGGTTGATGAATGATGTATTTCGTGAAGTCCTTGACAAATTTGTCATTATATATCTTGATGATATATTGATTTTCTCAAAAACTTGGGAGGAACACCTTAGGCATATCCAGGAAACCCTTGATCTTCTTGCGAAGAATCAATTATATGCCAATTCTTCCAAGTGTTCTTTTGGCAATACTTCAGTTTCTTACCTTGGCTATGTGATTAGTGAGAGTGGAATTCAGGTAGATCCCATAAAAGTTGATGTTTTACTTAAGTGGTCCCCTCCTACAACTCTCACAGAGTTAAGGAGTTTCCTAGGACTTGCGAATTTTTATCGCAAGTTCATTCCTCAATATTCCACCCTTGCAGCCTCCATTGCATTATCTCACTAAGTCCAAAACTCCATTTCATTGGGAGAAAAGCCAAGAAGTTGCCTTTGAGAAACTCAAAAAGAAATTGTGTACAACACCCGTGTTAACTTTACCCGACCTTTCTCAACCTTTTGAGATTGAAACAGATGCCTCTAAAGTTGCCTTAGGAGCTCGTGCTCAAACAGAATGGTCATCCAGTTGCTTATCATTCAGAAACTTTTTCTACTGCTAAGTTGAACTATTCTACATATGACAAGGAGTTGTATGCTTTAGTTCAAGCTATTAAGTATTGGAGACACTATCTTTTGGGAAAATATACAGTAGTACACACTGATCATATGCCTCTCAAGTTTTTACAATCTCAAAGTAAAATTGAAGAATCAAGACATATGAAGTGGGCCTCTTACCTCCAACAATTTCACTTGGTGATCAAGTACAAAAAGGGGAAGAGTAATACTGTTGCCGATTGTTTGAGTAGGCCTCCACCCGCTCTTGCCTTAACAGTTATGTCCACTTCACACTTGGGATTTCAGACTTGGCCTAATCAGTATTCTCAGGATCCTGATTTTGGAAAAATATTTGAGCAAGTGAGTAAGCCTTCTTCTTCCAATTTGCGTCCTTTCCAAGATTTCTACATCAAAGAAGGACTTCTTTACAAATTGGACAAGGTTTGTGTTCCTTGTGAGCCTAGAGTGTCACTTCTTAAGGAAGCTCATTCTACACTTTATGGTGGTCACTTTGGGAAGCATAAAACACTTCATCATTTGCAACGATTTTTCTATTGGCCAAAAATGCAGAGGGATGTGTTGAGATTTCTCAAACAGTGTGCAGTTTGTTGTCGCTCAAAACCAGCTAATAGGAAGTTTGGCTTAGGCATGCCTTTGCCCATTCCTTCCCGTCCTTGGGAAAGCATTTCCATGGACTTGGTTAGTGGTTTTCCTATGACAGTGCGCCAACATGATTGTGTGTTCGTGGTGGTTGACAGATTCAGCAAAATGGCTAAGTTTATTCCATGCTGCAAGACAAGTTTCGTAGAAGAATTAGCTCAATTTTTCTTTGACAGCATTTGGCGTTCCTTTGGTCTACCTACCAAGCATTATCTCGGATCGTGATTCACGCTTTGTGGGTCACTTTTGGCATTCTTTGTGGAAGATTTTGGGAGTTTCCCTTAACTTTTCTACCGCCTATCATCCGCAGTCCGATGGGCAGACTGAAGTGGTAAACCGTACACTTGTGCAAAGTTTGCGAATCTATCATCACGCTTCACCAGCAAAGTGGGACTTGAGTCTCACGCATATTGAACATGCCTATAATAGGGCCCTACATTCTTCTACATGTCATTCACCCTTTGAAGTTTGTATGGGATTTCAGCCCTTGGCACCTTATGAGTTACCTTTGTCTTTGCCTTCTCCTGTCACTTCACATCTTCATAAGGAGCAAGACAAGGCACACTCATTTGTTCAACACTTGCACAATCTTCAATCAAAGGTGGTTGAGATTTTGCAAAAGACACAGCAGCAGCAGAAAAAGGCCATGGATCGACATCGAATTCCTCATCCATTTCAGGTTGGTGATAAAGTTTGGTTGCATCTTGACAAGCGACGTTTCACTGATAAGACTCATAGCAAAATCAAACCAATTCGCTATGGGCCTTATACTATTCTTCAAAAGGTGTCCGAGAATGCTTTCTGCCTTGATCTTCCTGCACACTTGGGAATTCATGACATCGTCAATGTAGATCTTTTGAAGTTGTACTTTGACTCTACATTGGAGACTGCACCAGCTATCAGTCATCCTGTGGACGTGGTTCCTGAAGCACGGCTACCATTGGATGCAGATCAGATCTATGACACGAAGACTCGACAGACTCGCCAGGGGTCTACCACCTCATATCTTGTGGCTCGACGAGGACAGCTACCGCATCAGGCTCGTTGGATTTCTTTTCATCAGATGTCCCGTGACTTTCCTATTCTTCTGAAAGCATTGGAGTCCAATGCTTCTATTGTGGGGAGGCATGATGAGGATTGATGTTAGATCTTTCATATGACCCCTCTAGTAGTTCCTAGCTAGGTTTGCATAGTTTATTTCTAGCAAATTCATATTGTAAGTGAGTCTCCTTTCTCACATGCACTTGTGGGCACTAGTTGTCTTCTAGTTGTCATTTAGAGTGTTAGTTAGTAAGTGTGAACTCAAAGTAGGAAGTGTGTACTTCAAGATAGCTAAAATGGATCTTCTAGTTAGCAATCTTAACTTAGAAGTTTACGTGCATTCTCCTTTGCACCTTTGTAGCTTTTTGGTTAAGCATATTGGATCAAATCCATGATTTCATGGGTTGGTTATGTATTTTGGGCCATTAGTGCCTATATATTGAATTGTAAATAATAGAACACTTAGTTGGATTTTCAATCCTTTTTAGTATTGAAAGTTATTTCACAACTACTCAGCTGGGGGAGTGTAAGTTTAAGCAGATCAAGAAGTTGGATGAGTGGCCCATTTCAATCCCTCCGGATTTGACTCCCATCATGACTAAAATTTTGACAGAAATATTTCTTACAGGGGGAGACATGGAGGATGAATTAGCCTAGGGCTTTGGGATTCTTGGCGTCTATACAGTAAAGGATGGATATGATAGCATTCTCCCAGAGCCCCCTCTCATACTTTTCAGGTTGAGGACTGGAGGAAAATCTGGCACTCTAAAGGCTAGTCGAAAGTTAACTTTTTTGCCTGGCAGTGCATACACAATGGAATCCTGACTTTTGATCATCTCAGATCAAAAGGTATCATCGGCCCTTCTCAATGTGTACTATGCTATAAGAGCAAGGAAACTGCTGACCATTTTCTATTTGGTTGCCCTTTCACCTAACATATTTGGCTACGTTGGTTTGCATACTTTAAAATTCAAGTAAGTGGTGACCTAAACCGAATGAATATCTGGGAAAAATGGCAAAAAGGTAGATTCAAATCTAAAGCTCTTCGTTTTGGCTGGGAGCTCGGTTTAAGATTTATCTGGTGGCAAGTATGGCTGGAAAGAAATGCCAAAAATTTTAGAGAAAATTTTACTGTTCTAGACGGGGTTTGGCAGACCATTTGGAGCAAGGTCACCGAAACTATGGTTGTTCATGCTGAGGAGGAAGCTCAAATTGACATTGGAGCTATGGAAGAATGCGTTGAACTACAAGAGGGACAGGACATAAATTGTTGGAAATCTCCCCCTGAAGGTTGGATTAAAATCAATACTGATGGAGCTGCAAAATGCAATCCGAGTAGAGCCGGAATTGGAGTGGTGTGCCGGAACCATGCTGGGACTGTGCTCTATTGGGAATTGCAAGGCCTGGGAAGATCCACTAACAATGAAGCCAAATCCATTGCCATCAAGTCTACTTCTATTTGGGCAGTGAAACATGGCCACCGCAAGATTATTCTTGAATCAGACTCGCAAATAATGGTTGGAGCTCTAGACTGCATGAGGAACTTTGATCTGAAATCTTGGAGGTTGAGGGCTCTTGTTACCCAAATTAAATAATTATGGAAGGAATTGGAGGACGTGATCCTAGTTTATGCGAGTAGAGATTTGAACAAAGCGGCTGACTTTCTGGCTAAGATGGGTGCGGAAAAGGAGGTTGGAGTTCAGTTGCACAGTGACATGGATATTGAGGATGAGGTGATTAGACAGGGTCTAGAAAGGTCCTTGTGCCAATGATCAAATAAAAAGCAAAGGGAGGAAAGTTGTCACGATATCGCGACATGTTGCACCGTCGTGGTCACTAGAGGAAAGTTGTCGCGATATCGCAAAATTTTGTGTCATCACGGTCACTAGAGGAAAGTTGTCATGATATCGTGACATGTTGCACTGTCGTGGTCACTAGAGGAAAGTTGTCACGATATCATGACATGTTGTGTCATCACGGTCACTGGAGGAAATTTGTCACGATATCGTGACATGTTGTATCGTCACGGTCATTGGAGGAAAGTTGTCACGATATCGTGACATGTTGCGTCATCGCGGTCAAGGGCGAAAAGTTGTCGTGATATCATGACATGTCGCTTCATCGCGGACAAGAGAGGAAAGTTGTCATGATATCGTGAAATGTTCTTCGTCACGACCAAGGGTGGAAATTTGTCATGATATCATGACATGCTGCTTCGTCGTGGCCAAGGGTGGAAAGTTGTCGCAATATCATGACATGCTGCTTCATCGCGGCCAAGGGTGGAAAGTTGTTGCGATATCACGACATGCTGCTTTGTCGCGGCCAGGGGTGGAAAGTTGTCGTGATATCACGACATGTTGCATCATCGCGGTCACTGGAGGAAAGTTGTCGCGATATCACGACATGTTGCGTCATCGCGATCACTGGACGAAAGTTGTCACGATATCACGACATGTTGCATCGTCGCGGTCAAGGGCAGAAAGTTGTCACGATATCACGACATGTCACTTTGTCATGGCCAAGGGTGGAAAGTTGTCATGATTTTGCGACATGTTGCTTCGTTGGGGCCAAGGGTGGAAAGTTGTCACGATATCGCGACATGTTGCTTCGTCGTGGCCAAGGGAGGAAAGGTGTCGCGATATCGCGACATGTTGCATTTTCGCGGCTAAGGGAGAAAAGGTGTCGTGATATCACGACATGTTGCATTTTTGTGGCCAAGGGAGAAAATGTGTCGCGATATCACGACATGTTGCATTTTCATGGCCAAAGGAGAAAAGGTGTCATGATATCGCGACATGTTGCATTTTTGTGGCCAAGAGAGAAAAGGTGTCACGATATCGCGACATGTTGCATTTTCACGGCCAAAGGAGAAAAGGTGTCGTGATATCACGACATGTTGCATTTTTGCGACCAAAGGAGAAATGGTGTCGCGATATCACGACATGTTACATTTTCACGGCCAAAGGAGAAAAGGTGTCGAGATATCGTGACATGTTGCTTCATCGCGGTCGAGAGAGAAAAAGTGTCGTGATATCGCGACATGTTGCACTTTCGTGCCCAAAGGAGAAAAGTGTCGCGATATCATGACTTGTTGAATTTTCGCGGCCAAAGGAGGAAAATGTCGCGATATCGCGACATGTTGCTTTTTCGTGGCCAAAGGGGAAAGGTGTCGCGATATCGTGACATGTTGCATGTGCGCGGCCTAAGGGGAAGAATAGTGTCACGATTTCGTGACAAGCTGCATCAACTGTCCATGTCGACCCCCCTGCTAGCTAGTTAATGGTTCAGGAGATTTGGCTCCATTGCAAATCTTCTTCTACTATTGTAAGCATGTGTTCTCTCTGAATTCGGTTGGGAAGAGTCTCTTCCCATATTGTAATTGATCTTTGTTTTAATACAAGTTTTTTCAAATTTTTCAAAAAAAAATAATAATATAATATTATTATGATATTATAAATTATTTTTTAGGCTAATAATATAATAATATGACTACTATTATTAATAATAATGTTATGTTATATATATAATATTATTATTACTAATATTATTAATAATATATTTATAATGTAATCTTATTAATAGTATATATAATATTATTAATATAATATTATTTATATTACTATTATTAATTAATATAGTATTGTATTAATATAATAATAATATTAGTAGAGCATATTAAATAAATAAATAAATAAATAAATAACTAAAATATGAAAATCAATAAATAGTAAACTAGTACAAATATAATAAAATTAGTATTATAAGAGATAACTATTATTATTATAATAATAAAATATTTCTTAATAATATTTTAAACTAATAATATTATAATAATAAACATTATAATAGTAATATAATTATAAGTATAGTATTATAAATTAATAATAATTATAATTATAATATTATAGTTATAAACTTTAATAATATAATAATATTATTATAAACTTAATAATAATAATGTAATTATAGAAATAATATTATAAGCTAATATTACTATTAATAATATAGAAAAAAAAGGTCACTTCTAATATATTATATATATTTTTATAATATATATATATATATATATATATATTTATTTATTTATTTATTTATTTAACATGGTGGAATCGGTAGCTGCCACGAATCCGGGTAGGCTGTCCAACTTTTTATGGCCACCATAGTATTCTGCATTGTCTACCCCGGAAGCCACCACACAGATCTTTGCGCAGTCCACCCCTATAACCGCCATGCCACAATCATTTTAAACCTTTTACGTTGTTGAAAGCATTAGGAAAAGGACAAGCATTCAGTCCGACGAGGCCCGAGATTTGAACCTTGGACCTCCACCCCCCTTATAGGATTTGGATGAAATGAAAGATTTTAATTACATCTGCGAGACCCAAATATGGTCTATGGGACCTCAAATATGGAAGTAAAATTACTCAAATCATATCATATGATCTTTAATATCTTTGAGAAGGTTGTTCCTTCTCCTGCTGACTTGTGTTAGCAATTCCCCAACTTTTTTTATTTTACTGTCTTCAAATAAATCTGCCATAAACTCGTTCCCAAGTGTTTCTTTGTATTTGTCACGGATATCTGAAAAACTCAGGCATTTTATGGATGAACCAATTGGTCTACACCTCGGACCTATTAATATAATATATTATTATATTAATTATAATAAATAAATTATTATAAAATATAAATACTAAGAATAATATTAATATTATAATATAATAATATTAATAATATTATAAACTAATAATAGTAATAATATTAATAATAATATTATGAACAATTATGAAATGGACACGTGAGTTAATATGTATACTTTATCATATATTACGTGTTTATCTCCTTTGTGCTAAATATAGTATATTATTAATACTTGCCAACAATCCGTCACTTCTCCATTATCTACGACCACTGGTTGTCCATATTTAGAGTTATCTTTGAAATTATCTATTGGATGACTTAGAGTGGAATACTTAACTTGAACAAATCAAATCAATACTTACCCATATATGTGTTAAACTGCTTACCCATATCTGTGCACGCTTACCCATATATATCTTTTCATTTGCCACTTTTGTTAACCTTAGATAACCATTGGAAAAAAAACATAGGGGATCTACTTTGAGTTTTATGCTCATCTGTGATGGCATCTACAATTTCCAGGCTATGCCCTTCTATGATCGCCATTTTGATTCCGTTCTTACAAAGGCGGGTAAAAATCCTCCATGATTTCATGCCTACAATAAAGAGAATAATAGCTAGCATCTGAATTTTATTTTATTTTTTTCATTTGAGGTCAGATTCTTGATTTGATTTCTGGTTATTTTTCATTTGAGGTCAGATTCTTGACTTTGATTTTTGAACCCAAAGTCTCTCATGTAAAATAGATAATTTTTTCATTATTCCCCTTTTACAATTATTATAGTAATGCATGTAATTTTTAATTTAATTATTATTATTTTTTAATTATATATATATATTACTTAATTTTGAAAATAAATTTATAAATATAATTATGTTCAAAAGAACCTATAAATGCATAAATATTTAAAATGTATCCAACTAAAAACAATTTAATTTTGAATAATAATTTTTTTTTCAAGGTTCAAATAACTCAAGTTTACCAATTGATCTCTCACATTGGAAATATCTACGGGTGGACAATCCAATTTAGAAATATCTACTAGTGGACAACTAGTTTTTTCAAGTTCATCAATCTCAGTAATGCAATGCTTATTGTGTATGATTATAGAAAATAATCTATCCATGAAGATGAACAAGATAAAAGAGGGATTTAATTTTGATGGCAAAATTTATATATATTAATTAAGAAAAATGTTCAATATATATATTTATTTATTTTAATATTATATTTCTATATTACTCCCCCAAACTATATTATAAACTTTATTGTATTAAGCCTATACCTCCCCCCCAAACTGTAATTTTGGCTATATAGCCAAAACAAAGGAAAAGGTACCTATTTTATGTATAAGAGTATTTTTATGTATGGGGTGGATTTATAAGTTTTTGAGATTATGCTTCTTGTATGTCATTAAGAAGTTTTTATTGTTAGTCATCTAGAAGAAAATGGATAATACATAAGGCTTTGTAAAGAAAAATATAATGGATATAAGCCATGTTTTTGTAGAGAATTTTGAAATCATAGTATCTTCATAATGATTTACTATTGGTTTTTACATAAGATGTTTCTAGGTGGATTGTTCAAAGTCATCCAATAACATTCTAGGCATGCTGAAATAACTCCATTTACTTCTAACACAAATCAATTTAGTGTTAAAGTTATCCTAGTATGTTCAAGTTTTCTTTCAAAACCAACCGTGTGTGCAGTGAAGATCCATTCCTCATTATGAGTAAGGATTAAAAACAACAAGGATTATATATGCCAAAAGCTAGCTGATCTTATAAGCATCTAGAGGTCTTATCCAGACTTATTGCTAATACATAAGGATATCTTAATAAAGAATATCCCATGGTATTTGAAATACTAAGAATTTCAGGGATTCAAGCTCTTTTACCTTTTTTTTTTATGCTTTATTTGGGATACTTGCTTAGCAAGGGATTTTGTAGTTATTTTTGAGCTTCTTGCTTATTTTAGAAGAGAAGCAAGAGTATGTGTTTTGCTTTGTAGGATTTTTGTTTATTTTGAAGAGAACAAGAATTTATGGGGATACTTTGCTCGATTAGATGAGGAGCAAGGGAAATTTTTTTTTCTCTTTTATGGGAGAGGGCGAGTTTGTCCTTTTTCCAATTCATTAGTAATGTAGACCATGCATATAAATAGATGAACAAGGGAAAATTTTTACTTATGGTAAATATAATACATGAGTTAATTTTCCAAAATGTCACAATGTCTTTTAAATGTGTATGTGTGTGTGGTTAAAAGAGAAAACTTAATCATCTAGAAGTTACTCATAATATTTCAAAAGATTTATTCTATTTTCAATGAGAATTCTGTTCAATATACCAGATATAATTTGAGTATTTGAAAAATACCTAGATTTCATCTATCAACAAGGTACTATACATCATGTGGACATCATTTCTCTACAGAGTTTGTAATAAGGAATTTTCTTGAAAAAAATTTAAGACTGAAAATAGAAAAGAATGTAGATACTTCATGATGAAATAAAGGAAGCATAATCATTTTTATATAATAATTATATTATTATATATATTTATATATATTAACTGTTCCTTTTTTTTTAATCATTTTTTTATATATATATATCAGAGTATGACTGCCAACTATGCTAGTTTTCACCTATACCCTATCTAACTTTACCTCCGAGAAGGTTTTCAAAGTCAGATTTATTTTTATTTATTTACTTATTTATTTATTTATTATTATTTTTTATATTATTTTTTATGGTTGAAGGGACAAATGATGTCAGAACATGCTCTTGAGTCTGTATGGACCTTTCCATTGTATCAATATAGTTTCTAAAAAGTGTTGAAACTTGGAAAACAACATCATACCATATGTCAAGAAACTCATTGTTGTCCAAGTTTTTTGGGAGATCCATACCCTCTTTGTTTTTTGATAACTACAAACCCAATGAATTTTGTAAATTTCCACTGCTCCATAAGTTTGCTTGTGATGCCACTCAGTACTCCCTTCTTGTAAGGCAACATATCTCATGAAACCATCACCATAGAGAAAGCATAGTCATTCCTCACGATATGCTTGAAACTTTAAGTATGAAATCAGCTCAGAAACTGGTAATTCATCAAGGGTAGACAAAAATGACCATCCATTTGTTATCATGACAAAGATGAACACTGAAAAATCTGACTTCATAAAAGTTGTGAATATTGAATTTGCGAATATTTTTGAGATATAAGGATTTTGTTTAGCTTGAGAATATTGTTCTTTAGAGGGAGCATGGAACTACAAAGGTATTATAGACTCATATGGTAGGTTATTAGATAGGGGTAATTCAACCTTATTAGGTATAGTTTGAACAAATGGAAGGGAAGGCTATCCAAATTGGTGGAATTTATAAAGGGAGGTAGAAGAATCACAAGGCACTCTTTCCTAAACTACATTGTTTTTTGTTGATTGTGAATGTAATTATGCAATGTATAATTTTTGCTTTTCAATTTATGTTTGTAATTCTGCTATTTTAGCCTCAAGAATTTTAGTGTGTTCTATGAAGATGATGTTGTTATCTCTTGAGACTGGTGTTATCTTTTAGAATTTCATTCTTCTCAAGTATGAGAGGTAATCAACAATCTCTCCTTGTGACTATCTATACTGGTTTAGGAGATTTTTTTTTATTTTTGGTTTACATAATAAGACAAGAAGTGTACAACTTAGCAGATCAACTACTTATCAAGTAGGATCACCTCTAATGAAATCAACTATTGTCTTTGTAGGGTAAGAATTGTGAGGTTACAGTTTAGCACAGTAAAACCCTAACAATATTTAGATCATAATGGCAAAACTCTAGGATCACCATTGAGCTATAAATTTCTATTTTGATTGTGCAAAATTTTTGTGATTTTGTTTTTCTGTTTCAATCCTACTATTTACTTAAATATAAAATTCAGAATTTTACTTTTAACAAAATGAAAAAGAAAAGAAATATCTATAATTTTAAACAGACCTAATGTTTACTAAAATAAGATGCAATCCACGATCTATGAATCCATACAACCTATTTAGAAAAATTATGGAAAACCTAATGCTACTGAATTTAGGTGTGATCCATAGTCAATGAATCCATACAACAAAACTTAGTAAAATTAAGGAAAAAGTATGACCTAATGCTACTAAAATTAAGGTAAAAAGAATATTTAAATGAAAAAATTTAAAAGGGGAGGCAGAGCTCTAGAAGAGAAAACTAGGGCATCAGTTGGGTAGCCGAAGAGATTTTTGGTTACTGTGGATTTGAAGACAAGATTGTTGCCTCAGGAGGACCCAATGGGGACACCTCCGAATCCTATTCTAGAGAGACATAGTTCTTTTGTAGATTTGTTAAAGGATAAATCTCCATCAAATACTGAAGAAGTAAAAAAAACTACATTAAAAATGCTCTTTACTGCTACTGGAAATAGATCAACATCTCAACGAGTTAATGGATGCTTGCCACAGTCATAATCAAGGTCAAATATTATCATTGAGCAAATGATGGTCGAAGAAATAGTTTTATATAGATCCAATCATGATTTGATCTGTAAATTCATGGGTATTTGCCCTACCCTAAATTTTTGCATTCCTGGGTCTAGCAAAACTAGGAGCCTCTTGGTGAGTATTCTTTGTGGTTTATTAGCAATGGATATTTTATTGTTAGTTTTTCTTCACTTTCCGATAGAAATAGGGCTTTCAAATCAGAAAAGAGGAATCATGGTCCGACAGGATTATTTGTTTAACCCTGGAGAGTGGGATTTGATCCTCGAATTGAACCCACTACTGTCCTGGTTTGGATCCATTTGTATGCACTTTCAATGGATTTTTGGAGTGATCAAGTATTGGAAATTATTGATAATTCCCTTGGAAAACATTTGGGTGTTTCCAAAGACACAATAGAAGGAAACACGATTGTTTATGCAATATTATGTGTGGAAATGGATCTTAGCCAACCTCTACCGACAGAGGTGGAACTTGAACTTGCAAGACTATCTTGGATTCAACAACTGGATTATGAGGCATTGCCATTCAGATGTAGAGTTTACCACAAATATAGGTATTTAGCCCGATCTTGCACAAATAATATGAACATAAAAATGGAGGCTCCTCTAGGAATGTTAAATATTCCTAAGGAGGGTAATTCAACAATCAACAAAGAACCAACCGATATTTCTCAGGGTAAAGAAACATAGGGAGATGGTTTTGAACAACCCAAAAGAAGGAGAAGGCAAAATAAAAAATATGGTAAAGAGCAAACCCAACTCAAGCCCTCCAATAGGTATGAGATATTTAAGACACTAATGGACCAAGAAGAAGAAAAATTCATGGAAGGAGTGGATGGGAATAATGAAAATAATAACAACCATGTTCAAGCTCCTCTTTCATCTCCCTCCATCATAGAGCAGGTAATTGAGTACAGTGAGTTATCGTAGTCAGAGAGTGCAGGGGCATTAATAGTGCATAACCAAGAGCAACCAATAATTAAGGATGTCAGCATGGGCATAGCAAAAAATAATAGAGAAAGGCCAACTCTAGGGATAACTCAGGTGGAAAAGAGATAAAAAAATAGCAGCTCTCAAGGAGTGGGTAGAAATTCAAATAAGGAATTGATAGCAGTTCAAGGAGACAAACTGATCACTGGAGGATTGGTGAGGCCAATAGATTTTTATTGCTCTCAAGGTAACCAATGATTATACAATCATGGAATGTTAGGGGTTTAAATAGTAGAACCCATCAATATATCTTTTGAACTCTTAGAAAAATGTAAAACAATTTTTTTCTTATCCAGGAGACAAAAATGTCATTGGATCTTATGTGTAAAATAGTTAATAGACTTTGGAGGAGTGCTGGTCATATGTAAGTGGTTACCCAAGGGGCCTTAGGGGGATAGTTACTCTTTGGAACTCTATTGAATGGACTGCAATAGAAAATATAGCTTGTAGGGGTGTTACCACATCACATTTTAGAAATAATTTCACAACTGAACATGTTTTAATAACAAATTTTTATGGGGCTCAAAACCTAGATGATCAGATGAATCAATGGAAATTTGTGCATAACATGAGAGTCTCAAGGGAAGAGTTAGACTGGATTATTTTTGGGGATTTTAATGCTAAATTATCCTCTAGAGATCAAGAAGGGGAAATCCTAATTTTGGACCCAAGGGATCCACGTATGATTGCCCAAGTCCAGGCATTATACTTGGTGGATATTAAATGCCCTGGAACCAACTATACTTGGACTAATAAGAGGAGGGAGCCACATAGCAGGAAGGTGAAGTTAGACCATTTTTTTATTTCAAAGGAGGCATTTATAAAATGGAATATAAAATTTTAGATTTTGGAGGGTCCAGTTTTAGATCACTTTCCCATTTTGTTGGAAGGAGGGATCAAGACAGTGCAGCATCACAAACCATTTAAATTTGAAAACTTTTGGTTACAAAAAGAGGAACTTCGAAAGAAAATTCCACAGTGGTGGGAAGAAGGTCACCCAAAATATGGGACAACAATATTTAGATTCCACAAACAACTTCATTATGTGAAAGATCAACTGAAACAACAGAGGCGAGCTAACAAGATAGACTTCTAGGTCCAAAGAGCTCCATTGGTGGCCAGATGGGATGAGGTTCAAAAAAATGTTAGGGAAGGAACAATTACATAGTATCTCAAAGAAGAGGATGATGCATTACGTAAGCGGTTGAGGACATTGAAAAACAAGAGGAGACCTACTGGAAACAAAGAGCAAGAACCACTTGGTTATTAGAAGGTGATAAAAATACCAAAATTTTCCATCAGACTACTTGTGCTAGGAGAAAGATGAACAACATGGAAGTTCTTCAAGATGATAACAGACACTCCTTTGATACAATTTCAGGTATGCTTTTCCATTCAATGGATTATTTTTCTAAACTATTTAAGGAAAGTATGGTGCAATATGAAGAGGCTCAAAAAGAAGTTATTGTTGTCATACCCTCTGTTATCTCTGAAGAAGAAAATCAGGCCCTACTTAAACCCATTGACAGAGAGGAACTAAAGAATGTAGTCTTTGGAATGAGCATCGAAAAACACCAAGTCCAGATGGCTTTCCAATTGAGTTTTTTTAGTCCTTCTGGGATAACTTGGAGGAGGATGTAATGGTTGTTATAGAGGAGTCCAAAGGTAGTAAAAGAATGCTTAAAGAATTAAATCATACTTTCATTACCTTAATTCCAAAATGGGAGGAGGGGGTACATATTTAGATTATAGACCTATTGCCTTATGCAATGTCATATATAAAATAATCACAAAGGTAATGGCTAAGCGGATAAAACCTCTTCTGCATAGCATTATTTCCTTAGAGCAAGGGGGTTTTGTAGATGGTATGCAAATCTTGGATGGTGTGGTTCTAGCTCAGGAGGCAATCCATTCAATGCAAACATCTGGTAATAGAGGAATGTTCATAAAATTAGATATATCAAAGGCTTATGATAGGGTGGAGTGGATCTTCTTGTCAAATATGATTGCAAACTTTGGTTTCTCTTAGGATTGGATAGAATAGGTCATGAGTTGTGTTTCTACTTTGACATACTCAGTGTTAATCAAGGGTCTTCCCTCGCAACCGTTTGGAGCTACTCGAGGCCTTCGTCAAGGAGATCCTTGATCTCCTTATATTTTTCTCATATTGGCTGAAGGATTGGGTAGACTCATCTTGAGGAGAAGACAACAAGGTTTGCTAACAAGTATTAAGGTGGGTGAGGAAGTTTTGACTCACCTACAGTTTGTGGATGACACATGATTGGTGGTAGTGGCCAGCTTTAGGGAAGCAAGAATGATTAGAGATACACTTAATGTCTACCTTAGGGCTACAAACCAAGTCATCAATGAAAAAATCCAAAGTGGTCTTTTCCAATCTTTATCAAAGGCTTCAGGATAGAATTTTAGAGATCTTGGGATTCACAAGGACTTATCTCCCAGTGGTATACTTGGGGGTCCCTTTGCATTTTAAAAAACTAAAAATAGATATCTGGAGGAATATTTTGGAATATATCAAGGAAATAATTAATCATTGGTCTCACAAATAGTTAAGCTATGGGGGTAGATTAACGTTTTTACAGTCAGTCATTCATGCCATGCCAATTTATAAATTTTCTATCCTTGTTGCCCCACATACCATATGGAAAGAGTTGGACAATATGGCTAGAACAATTTTATGGGAAGGAGTAAAAGGAGAGAGGAAATGGGCCTTAGTAGGTTGGGAGAAAGTAAGCCATCCCAAGGTAAAATGATGTTTGGGACTAAGAAGATCAAAGTTAAATAATAAAGCTTTGGCTAGAAAGCTTTATTGGAGGTGGATTTCCCAACCAACTTATTTATTTAGTAGAATCTTAACTAGTAAATATTTGGGATAGGTAAACCCAAATGAGGTGGGTTGTTTCCCTTTGGATGGTAATGGATCCTTAGTGTGGTAGGCTCTCAAGTTAGGATCTCAAGTAGTAAAATATGGATTATTTTAGAAAGTGGGGAGAGGGTAAAAGACACGATTTTGGACAGATTCATGGGATCAATACCCACCTATCATTGTTGAATTTATTGAACTACAACCAATAAAAATAACCATAGAAACCAGGGGGTGGGTCCAAATTAAAATTCATTTCAACACTAGTCAACTGGGGGATTATAAGTTTAAGCAGTTTAAGAAGCTGGATGAGTGGCCAATTTCAATCCCTCTAGATTTGACACCCATCATGACTAAAATCTTGGCAGAAAGATTTCTCACAGGTAGAGATGATGAGGATGAATTATATTGGGGCTATGGGAGCCTTGGTGTCTACACAATGAAGTATGGATATTATAATATCCTTCCAGAGCCTCCTCCTCATACATATCAGGTTGAGGATTGGAGAAATATTTGGCAGTCCAAGGGTTACCCGAAAGTAAACTTTTTTTCCTGGCAGTTCATGCATAATGGAATTCTTACTTTTGATAATATCATATGTAGGGGAATCATTGGTCCATATCAATGTATTTTATGCTACAAGAGTGAGGAAACATCTGATCACTTGATGTTTGAGTGCCCATTCATGTGCCAGATCTGGGAGAGATGGTTTTTATATTATAAAATTCAATTTAATGGTGATTTGAATCGGATTAATATTTGGGAAAGATGGAAGAGGGGTAGATTTAAATCTAAAGCTCTTTATATTGGTTGGGATTTTGGATTAAACTTCATTTGGTGGCAAGTGTGGTTGGAGAGAAATGCCAAAATTTTTAGAGAAACTTTTTCTTCTTTAGATGGAGTTTGGCAGGTCATTTGGAGCAAAGTCACAGAAACTATGGTAGTCTATGGTAAAGAGGAAACTCAGTTTGTTATTGGGGCAATGGAGAAGGAAGTTGAAGTGCAAGAGGGGCAAGACAGAGCTAGTTGGAAACCATCCCCAGAAGGTTGAATTAAAATTAATACTTATGGAGTTGCAAAAGGCAATCTGGGTAGAGCTGTAATTGGAGTGGTTTTTCGGAATCATGTTGGAACAATGCTCTATTAGGAACTGCAAGGCTTGGGAAGAGCCACAAAAAATGAATCAGAAGCCTTAGTTATCAAATCTGCTTCTATTTGGGCAGTAAAACAAGGTCACATGAGGATAATCCTAGAATCAAATTCTCAAATAATGGTTGGAGCTCTACATTGCATGAGGAACTTTGCTTTGAAAACATGGAGGTTGAGGATTCTTATTACTCAAATTAAGGAATTATGGAGGGAATTAGATGATATGATTCTAGTTTATGTGAGTAGAGATATAAATAAAGTGGCAGACTTCCTGGCTAAGATGGGTATTGAGAAGGAGGTAGGGGTTCAGTGGCACAGTGACATGGCTATTGAGGATGAGATGATTAGGCAGGTTGGTGGGAAAATCCAGTGCTTAGCTAATTTGGATAACCATTCCAGAAATATTGTCTAGGATATTTGTGCTTCAATATAGATCTTCTTTTATAGTTGTAAACAGGTGAACAGTCATTGTAGAAATATGGTTTAGGAGATTTCACTCCAATGCAAATCTTATTTTACTGTTGTAAACATGTGTTCTCTTTGGCTAAGGCTGGGAAAAGTCTCATCCTAACTTGTAAATGATATTTGTTTTAATACAAGTTTTTTCAAATTATTTTTCAAAAAATTCTACTAAAATTAAGTGTGATCCATGGTCAATGAATCCATACAACTAACTTTAGTAATAATTAGGTGAAAATAAAATTGCTGAAATAAAAGGTAACTTCTTATTGTTTCTTGGATAGGAGGATTTCATTACAATTGTGTCACTCAATGTGACTACTTCCTATAGAATAAAAATAGGGTGTTACTTTCGGCGTTCACCTACTTCCTAATTTTATTTATAGGTCCTAACTAGTATAACAATAATAATTACCCAAAGTAAGAAATTTGTAGAAATTAAAATTTGTAGAAATTGAAATTTAATCTATGAAAGCAGTAAAACAAGAAATCCTTATGAAAAATGAACCTAACAATGTCGTAAGGAAGGGCTCTTTGTAGCCTATATACAATAGGGATATCTCATGCGTACCATCTACGTAAATATCTACTCTGACTCGTATGCACACCAAGGGCCCATGTGTCCACATGATCTCATGTGTATAAGTAAGTCCACTCGCTTTGCACTGCCAAGCAACTTTTCTGACCAACTACTACGATTCTACTTTCCCCAAAAATGATGCCAAAATGATCGGCTATAGAAGCTTACATTTAATTTTATCAATCTGAGGGTAATCAATGATAGATTTAAAAAGTAGCAATCTCGTATAGATTATATCGTAGGAGTTAATACTAAGTCTAGCTCAATTCCTATCCTGATTTCATGCGTACACGTGTACAAAAAGAAATATAAAAATTATGCAGGGATGAATTATGCAAGATATGATAAATAAATGCAATCTAAATTTTATTAATGATGTAATTTACTGATGAATCTGATTACTTGTAAACTAATTTATGAGATGTATTAATATAAGTGTGAGGATCCTCGTGCAATATATTTTATTTTATATAATTTAAAATGCAAGTCTAACTAATCCTAATCTAATGCAGGGGCAAAATATCTCAGGGACTATCTTATAGGAGTGGGCCCTGCCTCCTAAAGGATAGTGTAAGTCTTTTCCCCCTTTTTTACCTTATCAGTAACCAAGTTTTATATTTCATACTAATATTTATGCATATTTTGTGAATGCAGGTAACAAATCTACAACTTACAAAACATAATTCAAACAGTTTACAAGATTGACACAGATTACCATATTTGAAGAAAGTGTTGTCTTATTATTTAAGCTTCAATTGTACATACTTCCTCAGAGCTGTAATTCAGAGCAAACTATAAACTGTAATGAATAATTTTCGGCTGGCCAGACCTCTCTCAAGGTCTTCTATGTAATTTATACTAAAACTAATATAATGAGAATAGTTTCTTCCACGTATTTGTCATGCTTAATTTGTCGACTGGTGACTGTACATGAATTAAAAGATAATCTAAATCTAATATAATATTTATTTTTTGGACTTCTAAATTTTCCTATTGGTCCAAGTGGCATCTACATATAATCCTATCAAGATACTACCTATTCTACCTAACTTGCAGGATAGATGTTAAGACTTTATTTCCTTTATTCTAGGAAGTCTTATCAATATTTTGTGATCACATTTCAAATGTACCAAAATAAACACATTAAAAATCTTATAAAACTTTGTCGACTAGATATATTCTCGTAGATAATTTACGAGAAGCAAGATATGTTGAAAAGTGAAGATATTTTTTTCCATCCATTGTAATGTGTCGTCCACTTGATTGTGCTATCCATGGTCAATAGTAACTACTGGTAATACTCTCCAGTAACTGTATCTAGTGATTACCTTCGATAATTACCTTCAATAGTTACCTTCAGTAACTACCTTCAGTAATATACTTCAGTAACATCCGTCTATAACCTGCATCTATAGTCTTCGTAATTCGTCATTTCTATGACCATCTTCTCATATGCTCAACATCTGGTTCTAATCCTGTTTTGCCGCATTAATCTTCCATGAAGTGTTCTTCAACATTATTCTTTCCAAACATACAAAACTTGCACATATTTCGTGTAAAATTCATGTATTTATTATTTTAACATTATAAATAAAATTTAGTCATAACTCATGCAAATAAGATATAACCATTATCAAAATGCATTCAATTTCACATATTTGTAGATAAAAGACATAAAATGTTCCATAATACATGCACATTTTATAACTCATCAAAAAGGTCTAGTTTCACCACATTAGTTGAGAGAATATTGATACAAGGAGGAGAGGAGTTAGCTTTTCAGCTACTAGTTAATGACTTGAGTGACATGATAGACCCATTGGGTGTATCCACGAGTGAAGGAGCCGATGCGAGTAGGGTAAGGATGAAAATCCTGCATTTTTCTTTATTAATAAGAATGAACCAAATTTAAACTAAAAGGTAATGAACGGGTGGGGTGGGTGAAAAGGGTTAGCTTAGGCAAATAAAAAAGTGGGTGGGGTGATGGGTAGATAGCATTTTGATGCTTTTTCCTTCTCTTCTTATTTTCTTTTGCTTATTATTTTATGTTAAATGGAGATCATCTCAAGTCGAGATAGTTCCTTTTGTGACCATCTCAACTCAAGATAGCCTTATGTGGTGACTATCTTGACTCGATACAATTTTATGGTGTGACTGTCTTGGTACGAGATGGTTGTATTTGTGTTCTTTTTTTATGAAGTGTTATTTTTACTACTTGTTAGAGCCCAACATCAGTTCATGAACACATTCAAAACTACTCATGATGCATTATCTGAGGATAAATAGGAGTGGCTGAAGAGGATTGAACTTCAGCGTACAACATGACTTGAGTCCATCAACACAAATTTGACCTATATGATGACCCTTATAGATCAATGGGATATTAAAAGACACACTTTTGAATTACCCATTGGGAATATTACTATTACATTAGAGGATGTGTACCAAATTTTGTGGGTTCCTACAGAGGAAGCACCGATTATCACTACTATGTTTGCCTAGAGGGAGATCACACTATAGAGATTTTACAAAGATCAATATCATCTCGTATATTATGATGTTAATAGTTATGGAGTTAGAGTAGGCACTAGATATGAGATAGACCTCTTGAGAGTGGAAAAAGCAATGCTTATGTCACTAATGTCCAATATGATTACTAGGTTCTTGTGGAACCTTCTCGACCTTGTGATGGATTTAGTTGAGAATCCAAGGATCATGGCATGGGATATTACTCTCCTATAATAGCTCTATAAGGAACTATACAAGATCAAAAAATGAGGTCTCTGGGCCTAAGGTGCAACTTTATCCTATAGGTATGGGGATGGGAGCACTTTTAGGTTGACAGGTTGACTGAATTACCTTGGATTGCATGCAAGGATATGGTGTATAGAGATATCCCTTATGCTATGTTATGCCTACACAAGTGAGAGTAGGGAAAGAGCCATCCATTTTAGGGTATTGTAGAGCACTACATAGACTCATGGTCTGGACTATATCCAATATAGGTTATATGGAGACCTTGGAGGGGAGAACCAACTTGGACTAAGGAGGATGAGCACCTGAGGTGGGTGCGATGATACAAGTGGTTGATAGGATGACATGGCATAAAGTATGGGTACTTCCAGTACTCATGAGTGACCCTCTAGCTCAAAGTGAAGTAGGGTATACCTGAGGACCCAATAGTGTAGAGGTAGAGGGGAAGCGAGACCTAGTTGGTGTGGCTATGAGCAAAGCCTCTAGGTGAGGAGGTGGATGAGACCCTAACTGATTTAGATGTAAAGAATCTTGAGACCATAACAGAGTATGTTATTTGGTGGGATATTCAATAGTTTCAGGGAGGATCATCAACTGGAGAGGCAAGGGTGGCTAGTGCAATAGAGGATCCATCACAACAATGAGTGCATCATCGAGTGGAGAGGGATATGGGTGGATCTTAGGGAGCCACTGAGGAGGATCCTAAAAGTAGTGAGGAGGATGAGACTAATGAGGAGGACCCATAAGAGCATATTTCTTCTTTGAGAGAGCATGTTTGTATTATCTAGGATTAGTATACTGATAGGGACACATCTCATGCCATAGAGTAAAGTTATTTGGTGATAGATAGTCATAGATGGTGGGGCTAAGTAGAGGGTAGTGACACCTTGTAAGCCTAGATCTAGAGCCTTTAGGAGGAGAGCAAGAGACTTATGTAAGATTGATATGCTCTATGGAATTAGGTGGTAGGGTTGATATTTGGGTAGGCCTAGCCATCCATAGGCTTACAAGCTATAGATGAGATGACCAGGTTATAGGTAGAGGTGGCACAATTGCAGGAAAAGGTAGCTAGATACCACTTGTGGCACCAAGAAGATCAATATTACATGGGGTGATTATATTATGAGATAAATAAACTTGGTGTAGTGTTACCATCAGGAGCATCATCATCTTAATCTCATTAGAGTTGATAGAGTGGGGCATCAAGAGAGCCCTCAGTGAGACCACCTATTCCATGATTCTTATCACTAGGCATATCTCAGATGTTAGGGGCTAGTGGATCTAGGTAGCCTCATAGAGATGAGGTAGAGGGTAGTGGTGAGAGTGGTGGAGTAGGACCAACTTGAGATAGGGACCTATCTATTAGCTTATTTTGGATGTGAGGTCTGAGGACCCACCATATTGTAGCCTATGAGTATTTTGTACCATTGATGTACTGATTATTTATTATATATATGAGATGATCTCTTATTGCACCTATTGTGTTGTTTATTTATGTTTATGTTTATGGATGAAATGAATGCATTAATGTAATGGTAGATGAGTATAGATGTATGCCTAGATTTATATATATGATGATGCATGTATGTATGTTAGATGACTAAAATGATAGAGCTATTATGTATGCATAGACCTAGGTATGTATGTGATGTACTAATGACATATGATACTTTGAATGATGTAAACTATGAATGTATGTTTAAATAATGGAACATAATGAATGAATCTGTGATGCAATAACAAACTAAGTGTAGGCACTACAGAATGTATAAGAGTCACAAATCAAGATGTAAACAATTTCATCAAGAGCATACACTCGAATGGAAACTAAATAAGAAAGATATGCAATGTGAAAATATGATGATAGTGGATTGTGAACAACGAGAGGTCACAAGGGAACAACAAGGCTTTCAGGAGACTCAAACACCCTAGTTGACCAATCAAAAGTTGTATACTGACCATGCAAGAATCTGAAAGATAAAAATCTGCTAGGAAGACCAAGATATTCAATATCCCTATGTGTGCATAGTGAAGTTCATTACTCCAACTTTGTACTTAGTTGGACTTAACTACTCTGTAATGCAAGCCATCAATAAGCTAGCTCAACCACAAGCTAACATTGGTCTGTACAAAAGAAGGTCGCTAATGTGATAGATGTGTCACCATGTATAAGGCTACTCCACTACTAGTCAGGCATCTATAGCCTCGATGGAGATCACCCCATGGTTGTCAAAAACTGAGAATTCTAGGGATTCAAGCTCTTTTTCTTCATTTTGGGATTTTTGGGGATTTTGCTCATTTTGTAGATGAGCAAAGGGATTTTTTTGGGTTTTCTCATTTTGTAGAGGAGCAAAGGGATTTTTTTTTTTTTGGGGATTTTGCTCATTTTGTAGAGGAGCAAAGGGATTTTTTTGGGGGGTGAGCTTGTCCTTTTGTCAATTCTCAAATTTTTAGACCATGCACATGATAGGAAGAGCAAGGGAAATTGTTTGCTTTAGAGGTAAGACTTACTTTGTAGTGTCATATTTCCTTGTTCAAAATCATAATTAAGATTGTGAAGATGTGTTGGGATTTTGAGATAAACAAAGTATAACCAAAGCAAGATCCTATCACTAGACATCAAGATGGTGTTCTACAAAATCTGAAAGAAAAACTAGGAATGGTTGAATGATCGAAAGACCCTATTGGACACCTTGTAACAACTACTGAAGGGGAGTAGGAGATAGGTAAAAAAACACCTAAAATGGAAATATGAATGTGGATGAATAATGAAATGAGGTGTATGCCCAAGATAAAAGAGATTACATCAAGATAAGTGACACTTCTACAAACATGATGCTATATGAAATGCTCAATGAAAGATATGATGAATGCAAGTGTAGTGAACAAAATGCCTAATGCAATGACACATGTGACTAGATAAACTGAGATGCAAGAGATATGCATAGTGTTATAAATGGTAATGTGCAATGCAATGATGATGTGAAGTGAAATGTAATGTTGTGCAAAATGAAACTATGTGTGGTGCTTGTGATTTTTGTTTTTGTTTATTTTTTTTTTATGCATAAAATACCTATAGGTGGAGAATATTAAGGGGTTCAAGTTCCTCAACACCCTCAAGTGAAGCTAATCGATAAGTTCTTGGTCCTAGCTTATGCTTTATGATGAATGGGCCTAACCAATTTGTGGTAAATTTATCCTACAAATGGCTAGGCATGTTAGAGTTCTATTGGTTCTCTTTTAGCACAAGATCACCAACTTGAAATTCCCTAGGATGAACCTTTGTATCATAGGCTCACTTAATATGATCTTGATAAACATGAAGATGTTCAAGAGCATTAATGCATCATTCATCAAGAAGAGTAAGTTGATCAAGGTGAGCCTATCACATGGTATCATCATCAATGAATTCTTGTAATGAGATGCACAATGAGGGAATTTCAAGCTCCAAGGGCATGATGGCCTCAGTGCCATATACTAGTAAAAATGGAGTTGCCCTAGTTGGTGTTCGAATGCTCATCCTATAAGCCCAAAGTGCTAGAGGTAATTGAAGATGCCAATCCTTGTGATTATTATTAACTATTTTCTTAAGGATGGTGATAATCATTTTGTTTGATGCCTCAGCTTACCCATTAGTCTATGGATAGTAAGGAGTTGAAAAGTTATGTTGGATATGATACTTGTTGCACAAAGCTCGAACATCCTTATTTTTAAATGGTGGCCCATTATCCAAGATGATCTTTGATGGAATACCAAAATGACATATGATGTTATGAAGTATGAACTCCACAATGTGTGCTCCTATCATAGTGGTAAGGGGAATAACTTCCACCCATTTTGTGAAGTATTCTATGGTCATTAGAATGAATGTGTGTCAACCCAAATATGGGGGTAATATTTTTCCAATTAGATCAAAGCCCCATTGCAAAAAAGGCCACAATGAATGTATCGGTTGTAGAGCCTATGAAGGTACATGTGATAGATTAGCATGATGTTGACACTTGATGCACCTTTTGATATAAGTGCAACAATATCTCTCCATTGTAGGCCAATAATAGCCCATTCAAAGAATGCACTTTGTGATAGCCATACCACTGAAATGGCCACCACAAGTACCATCATGAGCTTGAGAAATAAAAAGGAAAAAGAAATTTGTGAGAACCAATCTTGGTAAGGCTTAGCTTGGACTAAATGAACATCTTGCTCCTCTCTAGAAATATCTCACAAGAATATATATTGAGAGAGGACCTTAAGATAAATGGTTATGACATTATCATAAGGGCCTTGTGGGATCAAGGATCCCTAAGAAGCAAGTTTCAAGAAGTCTTGAATTTGAGAGAACCAATCTTGGTATGGTTCAATTTGTACCATGTGGATGCTTTACTCTTCTTTAGAAGTATCTCATGAAATTATGGATTGAGAGAGCATTTTGACATGAATGGTGGTGACATCATCTAAAGGGTTTTATAGAATTAGGGATCCCAAGGAAGCCATTGTATCTACAAAATGGTTGGAGGAATGAGGGATTGCCTCGATGTCATACCACTCAAATTTAGCAAGCAATTTGTCCACAAGGATCTTGTATGATTTCAAGATTGAGCACTTGCATTGATAGATCTCTTTTACTTGGTTAACAATGAGCAAGGAGTCACCAAAGATGTTAAGTCTCTTGATATTCATGGCGAGAGCCATTTGAAGACCCAAAAGGAGGGCTTCATACTCAACATTATTATTGGTGCATGGAAAATCGAGTTTGAATGAAAGGGGAATAGGAGCCCCTTACGATGTGAAAAATATAATTCTAGCACCACCCCCTTGCTCACACTTAGAACCATCAAAGAATAATGTGAGGTCAACTTTGTGCTCTAGTTCTTCTAGCTCTTTCAAGTTAGATAATGCAAATATTGCATCATCAGGTAGCTCGATTGTAATAGGCTTATCATCGAGAAGAGGCACTTCTACTAGTTGGTCTGCGATGACCTGACCTTTGATAGATTTTTTTCCAATGAATTCAAGGTCAAACTCTATCAAAAGCATGATCCACTTTGTGGTATGACTATTATGATATGTACAACTCATCATATATCACAAAGGGTTTTCCTTGGAGATAACATATGTTGTTTTATTGATCATGTAATGATGAAGTTTCTTGGTGGTAAAGACCACCACTAAGTAGAGCTTCTTGACATAAGCATATTTGATTTTATAAGAGATGAAGGTGTGACTGATGTAGTAGATGGCTTGCTCCTTATTTACCTCATTATTTTGGGCCAACATAGTCCCTAAGGTAAAGTCAGTTGTAGAAATATATAGTAGAAATGGCACACCAGGTCATGGAGGAGATAATACTGGTGTAGAAACCAAGTATTGCTTTATATCCTCAAAGACCTTTTGGCAATATTGATCCCAATTGAAAGTCACCCCTTTTGTAGAATATGATTGAATGATCGATATTTATCTGATAGTTGCATGATGAACCATCGGATGGCTTGTATCTTCCCTTGTAAGTTATGAAGTTGCTTAAGATTGGTGGGGGGAGGTATGTTTAAGATTGCTTCAACCTTGTTTGGGTCTACTTTGATGCCTTGCTTAGACATGATGAAGCCTAAAATATTTCTAGATGTTACACTAAAAACACACTTTTTAGGATTCAATCACACGTTATGCTCTAGTAGGCGATCAAAGACCTTTCGTAGAACATCGATATGATCACCATGCAATAAAGATTTGGCTAGTAGATCATCAACATAATATTTGACAATCTTGTGTATATAGTCATGAAAAATGTATGTCATTGCCTATTGATAGGTAGCACCAACATTCTTTAGACCAAAAGGTATGACTTTGTAGCAAAATGTCCCCCATGGTGTGGTAAAAGTTGTTTTGGGTTGATCATCAAGATTGACGTGAATTTGATTATAGCCCAAGAAACCATCCATGAGGGAAAGCATTTCATGACCTGCAACTATGTCTATGAGCGTATCGATGCTCGAGAGGAGAAATTCATCCTTAGGGCTCGCTTTGTTAAGATCTCAAAAATTTATGCATATGTGAACCCCCCATTCGACTTCCTAATAGGTACCATATTGGAGACCCATTTAGGATAGTCAATGGGTTGGATGAAGCCTGCATCCAACAATTTTTGTAATTCATATTTTATCATTAAGGTGATTGTTGGATGTAGTTTGCGAAGTTTTTGCTTGACTGGTTTGATTGTTGGATCAAGCATCAAATTATGGACCACTAGATTTGGGTCCAGACCTAGGCATATCCTTGTATGACCATGCAAAAACTTCTTTTTTCTTTTAGAAGAGTGATATAAGTAGCATGTTCTATCTTTGAGAGACCTTTCCCTAATTTAAGAATTTGAGGATGTTTAGGATTAGTGTTGATATCAATATCTATCATCTCTTCTATCAACATATGGGATCCCTCTTCTAATTGATGAGGAGTTGGGATCATATGAATATCATCAATTGGATTGAAAGAGTTAGATGTATCATTTGACTCTATCTTAGCTTGGAGAACTGCTAAGGTTGGTTGTGATGCCAAATGATATGATTGTAGCATGTTCTCATAGGGAAGGAACTCATTGGGCGATGGTGGGAGAGCAACCTGATCAAAATCAATAGCCTCAGGATTGAGGGGTAAATATTATGAAGGGTTTCTAGGATAGATGAGTGGCATGGTGAGATCAATGGAGATCATATTGATGGATGGTGGATGAACTCCATTCATTGGGTGGAAATAAGTGGTTAAATATAGGTGGGTGCAAATGTGTAGGAGGTGGTTGAGGTGGAATGGGAATGATAGGGTGTGCTCTATGTGGAATAGGGATGATTGGATCCTCGGGTGGGAGAAGTTGGCTCCAAATGAGTAGTTACCTAGGGAATAGATGAAGATAGAATTCATCTAGATCTATGAGAGGCTCAATGGGAGAGGATTCTTCTTTTGAGCTAGATGAGGCAATAGATAAGGCCTCCCAATCATCTTCTGACTCCTCATATGACCAATCAGAATCATCAATAGATAATGTAGTAATTTGTAGATGATCGCTAAGCAAATGAGTATGGCTAGGATCAACATACTCATTGCCATCAATGTCTCCCTCAAGGCCTAGGTTAAGGTATTGAAGGGAATCTACAAGAAGCTCATCAGGCATGCATATGGAGTATCCTAATCTTGACTTATCTATTGGTAATTGGTAATGTGGTTCTAGAGGGGTTCAAGGACCTTGCTCATATTGACCTAAGCCATTTCCATGCCAATTGTAGTGATAAAAGTATCATAGAGCAAAGGATGGGTTTGAAAGATAATCAATATTTGCTTGAAATGGCTCCTCCTCTTCCGGTATAAGAGGGGTGTCTATGGAGGCATCAATGCCACCATAGATAAAATTTGTTTGGCTTGGGAAGGACCCAAGGGGGATGATGGTACTTATGGGTAGCGATGCATTGTGAGGTCTACCAAAGTCCTTGATTGACTCTATAAGGGGGTGAATGTGACATCTTGCACTGAATACTCCCCTATACCCGGATTGGTCATGTGAATTATGACTTGTGGTGGTGGGGAAGATGATGATGGTGGTGTGGGTTGTGATGGAATGTATGTGGTAGATGATGATTCTTCCCCTATGGTGGAGGTATGGGTGGATGTGGTGGAGATGGTTGAAATTGAAGGTGTAGGAGGTAGATTGGATGGTTGAGGTGTGGATGCATGAGTTGGTGAGGGTGGACATGAAGGTGATGACATGGGTGCCTTCTCTGGGTTCCTCATGGGAGGGTCTGATGGGTTAGAAGGGATTCCCATGGAAGTTGATGATTGTAGTTGTGATGATGGTTGTGATGATGAAGGTATGGATGCCTTTGGTGGATGATTTGGATGTTTGATGGGATGGTTAGGTTGGATATCCAGATGAGTTGATGGTAGAGTGGACTCATGAGGATGTGAGACCATGTGATAAAATTTAAATGGTTCCAAGTCTATAGGGATGCAATGCACTTGACCTTCATGCACATATTTGATACTTTGGTGCAATATTGAAGGTACACACTTCATATCTCAGATCCAGGGGTGACCAAGTAGGATATTGTATTGCATGGCCCCTTCCAAGACATGACATAGTGTGTGAATAACTTTTAGTCCAACCTAAATAGGAAGGACCATTATCCCAATAGTGGAACACAATGCATCATTGAAGGCTTGAAGGGTGAATGTGGATGATGCAATGTGGGAAGGTGGAAGGTTGAGATGTTTGAGGGTGGAGGTGGTGATGATGTTGATTGATGAGCTAGTATCAATCAAGACACATTTGTAGGTAATCCCATCCACACTAGCCATGATGTGTAGTGGTGGATCAGGTATTTCAATAGGTATTGTCTTGATCTCATGATCATGAAAAGTTATTGTAGGCTCTTTGCAATATTGAATTTGTCCCACAAAGTTAGCAAAAGTATTGGGATCTTGGGGTTGTAATTCAATTGATTTTAAAATCTCCATTAGAGCTTCATGATGTGGAGTTGATTGTTGTATTAGCTCATAGATGGAGAGTTTTGTTGAGGCTATTTTTAGACTTTGTGTAAGTCTATTTCTTAGTGTGAGCATCAGATGAGGTGGAGGAGGTATGATCAAATTTTGGCATGGAGGTGCTTGTGATGTTGAAGGAATTTTGAAGGATCCACAGTTTGTGTGGGTTGATTTGGGTATCTTCTATTCCTTATCACAATATTTATCATTCCCACAAAACCTTGGTTAGGTGGGGTAGTATGGACTTGATTGACCTACTTTGGTTGTTCTATTGTGATGGTAGGTGCTATGTTTGTTCCATATTGAGGTAAGGGATCTTGGTAGACCCCCATGTTTTGATTATTCGTGGCAAGAGGATTATCAATTTGAATTTCTTACCTTTTGATCATGTCTTACACTAAATTCTTGAAGGAGTAGCATGACTGAATATCATGACCCTTTTATCTATGATAGATGTAGTATTGATCCTCCCTATAATTTTTAGGTTTTGGTTGATTTAGATCCTATGGATGAATTTTAGGGAGAGTGATTGCTTGTGCCTCACACAATTGATGAAATATGTTCACCAAGGGTTTTGGTAATGGTGTGTATTGGTGAGGTGGATACCTTGGTTGAGTGGATATTGATTTTGTTGTGGTTGGTTGGTTTATTGGGGTGGTATTGCATCGATGGAGGTTGGGCCTGATAATTAGGTGGTTGAGGTAGGGTTCGATTTGAGGGTCCTAGGGCACTCAAAATGACTTGGTTCATTGGAGCTACCTTCTTTTGGTTTTGGCTCCCCTTAGAATTCTTGTTAGGCCATTATTTCTTGTAGAGCTTGATGTCTCCTTCTTGGACCTTGATGTCCTCAATGACCTTGGCTTGGGCTAGGGCTTCCTCGAAAGTTCGATATTGTTGAAGTTGCAATAAGAGTGAAATCTATTTTGAGCAACTTCTAGTGAACATCCGAGTAAGCTCCATTATGGGTAAGGTGAAGGGTAATTTTGTTATGACTGCTCTCCACCTATTTCCATAATCCATGACTGGCTCATCTTCAAATTGATGAAGGTTATACAAGTCAGTCAGGGTAGCCTTCTTCTTGATGCTAAAGGTGAAGCATTCCAAAAATGCATTAGCCAATTGTTCAAAGGTATATATGCTATGGCATGGTAAATGATTGTACCACTCCAAAGCACCCCCAACAAGTGTTATGAGAAATATTCTTAGCATTAAGGGGTCACTATCTTGAAGATGAAAGCAATTATTTATAAAGCTACTCACATGCTCTTGTGCATCTTCTTCACCTTTGAACTTTTCTAGTTTAGGCATCTCAAAGTGAGGTGGATATGGAGGTGATGGAATTGATGGATGCAAAGGTTGATTTCTAAGCTACCTTAATGTAGGTTTTTGGTAACCCACACCTAAGGTTTGTTTTTCTAATGAATTGATTTGGTCAGTTAACAATTTGTAGGCTTTCGATGAGATGATGTGGTTTGCTCACCTTTGTCCTTGATGAGGTGGAAGCTATGGGTTTTGGTGTTGAGGTGGTGGTGGATAAGTGTTATCAATAGGTACTTCACCATAATTTAACTTAGGATATGTATCATCTTGTTCTTGATATTCTGGTTGTGGTTCTTCATGGGTCTCATATTCCTATTGATATTGGTATTGTTGGGGTGAATGAGGTTCTTGATGATGAATGGGTGGTGGTCTATGATGTTGGGTGTGAAGTGGATTTGGGCATGGGTGAGGTGGAAGGTTTTGATTTGGTCAAGGTGGAATATTATGGTGTTGTGTTGGGTGAGGTGGTTGATGTTGGATAGGTTACCTTTGATGCATAGGCATGGGCAACCTTTGATGCATTATCCATTGCAATTATTATTGGTAACCAAGGTTTGGCCTAGGTGCCTGATGAGATTGATTCACCTGGTCAGCTATGTGAGGGTGGTTCACACATGTGTTGGTAATGTGAATGGGTGTGATTTATGCTTCAACCCTAGAAATATTGACAACTTGTTTTCTAGGGTCATGAGAGGTAGCATTGACTTGATATTGGTGGTGCAGGATGGGTTTCATGTAATAAGGTGGCATCGAAGTGCAACGTACTTGACTAGGTTGTTGATCGTAAGATGTAGAGGGATAATTAGGATCACCCTCCATCACTGCATGAGCTGACATGGTAGGCTTGTTATGACCTCGAATGGTGTACATATCTACATGATCATACTTGTGGTTCATCCATGGATGCTCAACTATGGTAGCTTGAGCATCCTCATCTTGGTATAGAGTGTACTCTTGATCTTGATCTAATGGAGTTGTAGGATGAGCTAGGATGCATATGCATGGTAAGGACTTCCTAGGTGCTTTAGCTTGAAGGTAGTTGTCCCTATAGAAAGCATGCAAGGTGGCTTGGTCTGGATAATCCATATCATGATCATAATCAGGACTTGTAGGTGGATTCTGAGTAGTGACACCTGACATGTCAGGGTTAGTGGGATGATTAATGATGTTCGAGTCCTAGGGGTCACATTGCCACTCAGGTATGATAAGGTCTTGTGGATCAATTTGAAAGTGATCCATGATTCCTTGTGTTGGTTCAGTAGTGTTTGCTCATGATTGAGCTTGATTGCATGTCACAACCATAAGCTAGGCAAATGGTGTACACTTTCTAAACTACGCACATAGAGCAAACAAAAGCAAACAAGCAATGTATTATTTATTTTATTTTATTTTTTTTTTGGTGTGTTTTGTTTTCAAAATCCTATTCCTAAGATGACTAGGGTAGATGGAATGAATGCTATAGAAAGGTAATTTGCACACAACCTCTATCAAGGAATGTGACATAAATGGTCAAGATGGCTTCCTATGAGGATGGTATAGGTAATAGGTAATGCTATAGGAATAATAAATACCCCCTCAAGGAGGGGTCATGCTATCTAAATCCTACTACTTGCCCAATAGGATTTCGCTTCACCCTCGGGTGTGCTTGGATACAAATGATAGTTGCGTTCCATAAATTATTAAGCCCCATGGTTAAAGGGCATCTAAACCTAACCTACTTTGGGATGCACCCAAAAGTAGGGGGCTTTTCGGTGATGAAATCTGAAAAACCACTCATGGGGGCTACTATGGTGTTTAAGGGGTGAGCTAGTAGAAGGAGATGAAATCCAATGTTGCTAGTCTCGATTGGGGGTTGGTGATGAAATTCAAACTTACCAAATTATTTTTATTGCTAAAATAAAAACAAAGAGCATAAAATTTTGCAAACTATGAAGCAAAAATACATTTATTTTCACTACATGAGGATCTATCCTTTTTATCAAGCAATAATGCAAGAAAATAGTGAGGCACATAGAGACCATATCAACTTGATATGATCATAGATAGGAGACCATCTCGACCTGAGATGATCATAGATAGGAGACCATCTTGACCTAATATGATCATAATTTAATAAACTTAAAAACTAGAAATGCATGCAACTATGCTATATATTTTTTCTTTTTATCTTTTTCTATTTTGTTTTTCTTTTCAAAATATGAAATATAATAAAAATGATCAGGAGAGATGAAACCCTAACCTAAAAGCCTTTCATTCGATGTGGATTTTGTAGCTCTGTGATTGTTCTACCTCTGAATAGAGACCATCTCGACCTGAGATGGTTGTAACATAAGGACCATCTCGACCTAAGACGGTTAAGTCTAATCACCAAAAACAAGCAAAAATTAGTCATTTTGTTGATGTAACAAAACAACAAATGATGAAGAAGGGAGACCCGAAGGTCCCACCATGATCGCCATTTGAAAGTAAGAAATTTGAACCATATAAACAAGATATAAAACTAAAACACAATGATTAACAAATAAAATGAATCTTTTATTAATTTATCTTTTCAATGTGTTACAAGAGTATCCCCTCAAGGTATTTCATCGATGATTCAATAAGTACATTTGGGGTGTTATTCCCCTTTTCATTAGATAGAATCTAGGTGTAATACATAGATATTTGTGCTAGCATAGTGTTGAGAGAGTGGGTTTCTTTGCAACTACTATGAGAAAGTTGGATCCAAAAATATTTTGCTATCCTGGAAACCTATAACCTACACATAAAGTGAAAAAATAGGATCAGTAGCATATGAAGGGTCCACCAGTGTTGAACCCATGTTAAATCAAAAAATGTAAAAGTAGATGAAATACAAATGTATGCATGTGATAATGTAAATCTAAACTAATGTAAGAACAATAAATACATGAATCTAAGCTAAGATGCATTGAAAATATTAAAACCCATCACTTGACCAAGACTATATTAGGTCAATATGATTTCATAGATGGATCATCTCAGGGCAAGATGGTCACTAGTGTGAATCTGCACCTCAACATAACCAAGTCTAGACAACATTTGAGATGACATGAGGAAGTGTTGTCGATAAATTTTTGGTGAGCCTAGAAGTGATTTAGTAGGTTTGAACGATCTAGAGAAGTGTTGTTGATCAAGTGAGGGAGAGGAATGTAGCTTCACATCCAAGGTAAGCAATCTAGTAGCATGGTTTTTTATAGTAAAAAATCTTGGTGGATGATTTCAGTAGCACTCTATTTCTTTGGCATTCAAATTTGAGGGATCCTAGATAGCGAAAGATATCCTAGTATTATAACCTTCCAGCATAAATAAAATGAGGAAAGGAGGAAAAAATGGTAGGTGAATTAACTACCAATTATTGACTATATTTGATGGTTGGTAGGTTACCCCTTTTATTTCTAGAAAGTGACTGCAGGGTAGCAAGCACCAAATTTTTGTTTGCATGTAGTTGCTATCAGGCAGTTAACTTACCACTTTTATTTTATTAAATTTTATTATGTGTGACCATCTTGAGTCAATATGGTCCCAAACCTGAGACCATATTGGGTTGATATAGTTAGGCTTCCCATGGGGGAAAGTTTCCTGCTAATGGGGAAAATCATTGTATTAGCCCTGAGGCTACCCAATATGAATGATGTGAGTTAGAAAGGAGCATTTTTGGGAGTCTCCATGTGATGACACATTTTAGGTGTCTACACCTACCATACAACGCTTCAAATGGGGCCATTTTCAAGGAAGCATGGTATCCATTATTATAAGTAAACTCAACTAGATACAAAAATTCTTTCCATCGAGACTTTTGGTCCATGCAATACACATGAAGCATATATTCCAAGATTTGGTTCACTTTTTTTGTTTGACCATCTATTTTTAGATGATATGCAAATCTAATATTGATCTTCATGCCAACTGCATGATGAAGGGCCTATAAAAATTCATATGTAAATCTAGAGTCCCTATCTAAAATGATCATCTCAAGAAAACCATGTAGCTTAAAACTTTCTTTGGAAAATTTATTAGCCACTATTAGGACATCATCCTTGGTGTTTTTTAGAATAAAATAAGCAACCTTGGTCAATCTATCGACCACTACAAGGATTGCATCATGTTGGTACCTAGTCTTAGGTAAACCAACTATGAAGTCTATATATATCACCTGCCACTTTCCTACTAGTATGTCATGTGGGTACAATTGCCCTGCTAGATGTCTATGCTCAACTTTCACCTTCTAGAATTACAAACATTGAGCCACAAAATTGGTGATATCCTTATTCATTCCTAACCAATAGAAGATCTTCTTCATGTTCTCCCACATCTTAGCCCCTCCTAGATGAGTGGAGTAAGGAGATCTATGTACCTCTTGCATGATAAAATTCCTTAAATAACTAGCTTTAATAATTACAACCCTATCTTTGAAACATAGAAGTCCATATTTTATGCCAAAATACTTAATCTCCTCATAGTTCCTTTCCACCTTGGCCTAAGTTTCACTACAAAATAGATCTTATGCCTATATTTCCTTGACTTGATCCATTAAGTCCATGTGACATCAAGTCAAAGTAGCTATATGCCTTCTCCTACTCAAGGTATCAACAACCTTATTTTCCTTACCTTTGATATATTATATACCAAATTCATATTCTACTAAGAACTCAATCCACCTTCTTTGCCTTGCATTGAGAATTGGTTGGGTAAATATATATCTTAAACTTTGATGATCGATCCTTAACTCAAAAGGCTTCCCTAAAATATAATGCTACCAAACCTTCAGGGTGTTCACCATAGTTGCTAGTTCTAGATCATGCATAGGGTAGTTAAACTCATGCTTCTTGATTTTTCTTCACTCATATGCCATGATGGAATCATCCTAGGATAAAAATCGTCCTAGTTCTTCCCAAGAAGTGTTAGTGCAGACTAAAAAAAATTCTTAGGAATCTATAATATTGAGGATAGGTGCAGCAGTAAGATTCTATTTAAGAAACTCAAAAGTAGCTTCACACTTGTCCATCCATTTCTATTCCTTCCCCTTTATTTGAAGGTTGGTTATGGAATAGGCTATCTTAGAGTAGTCCTTTACAAACCACCTATAATATCATATTTTTCCCATGAAGCTTCACACTTCAGGAACATTAGTGGGTGGTGGCCAAATTAAAATGGCCTCTATATTATTTGGATCTACCACTATCCCTTCAGTAGATATAATATGTCCTAGGTACTACACCTCAGGAATATAAAAATCACATTTTGATAGATTCCCATAGAGTTGGTTCCTCCTCAATTTTTTGATCACTACCCTTAAATGCTTATCGTGCTCCTCCTTATTCTAGGAATATATCATAATATCATCTAAGAATACTAAGACAAATTGATCTAGATGCTTCTTGAACACACTTCTCATAAGATTTATGAATGTTACTGGGGTATTCATAAAACCAAAAGATAAGACTATAAATTCATAATACCCATACCTGGTCTTGAAAGTTGTCTTGTGAGTATCCTCCTCATAAATTCTAAGCTAAATTTTACCTTATTTAAAATCAATATTTGAGAATAGGGTGGTACCCTTGATTTGATCAAAAAAATCCTTAATCCTAGGTAAAGGGTATCAATTCTTAGAAATTGCTTTGTTTATCTTTCTATAATCTATGCACAACCTTAGTGTACCATATTTATTTAAAAAAAAAATAACTGGTGCACCCCATGGTGATACGTTAGGTTTAATCAACCTTTTTTCTAGCAACCCCTGAAGTTGCATCTTTAACTCCTATATTTCTATAGGGTTCATCGTATATGAATTTATATGAATGGGTTCTAAACCTGGCAATAGTTTAATGGTGAAGTAAAATTTACACTTAGGTGGTAGTCCTAGAAGATATTCAAGGAAAACATCCTCAAATTTCCATAGTATTGGATGTTTCTAAAATAATTCTTCTTTTTTATCATCCTTGGTCTTTTGGTTCTATTTTATGACATAGACCATACCACCTTTCCTCATATCTTTCTTTAGCTACATTACAGATATCATCTAAGGAAAAAAAGACCCTTGCTCACTGTGTACTCTCAGTCTCTACTTGTATTTATCTATATAGTCTATCCATCTATCTTTGAAATTAATAAAGGATTCATGAGCATTTAGCCAATCTATTCCCAAGATGATATCAAAGGCATGTACCGGTGCTACATATAAGTGCCAAAAGGTGGATCCATTGGGTAAGGTAATATCAATTGTGGGAAAACATTGATCCACTAAGTAGGTATATCTAGATACATACTCGACTTTCCACCCTTGTGCTAAATATCCTATTCTTTTTAGAAAATCCTTGACTATAATAGAATAAATAAAAATATTTGTAGCTCCATTATCTATCAAAATATTAACTTTCTTATAAAACAACTTATCATATAGAATCATAGGTGTGTCTTGATCATCTAAATTCTTGTTTCTAGTTGTAGCATATATTCTATGGTTGGGTTCTTTATCCTTTTTGCTTGATTCTACTTTATTTGGATACTTGTTTGCATAGTGAGATCACCCATAATCGTAGTAACCACCGTTGGGACCTGGGTGTCTTTCCTGTTTCTTTTTCATGGTCTACTCGGTTCAATATGGTTCAAGTTTTTTCTATGCTTGAGGGGTTCTATTATCCTCCCTCTTCTAAAATTTCTTCTTGGAATTCCTATGCTTCTCATTGTTTTTCTTTTCCACCTTTGGATTATCTTTACTTTTCTTGCTCTATTATTGCTCCCATTTCATAGAGCCAACACTCCTCCTTTTCCTTAAGGTGTGTCAATATTTTTCTAACAGAACCACATAATTAAAGGGAGACTTGTTCAATTAAATTTTGGACTCATATTGATGAACTAGATCATATACCTTCTACAAATTTTTAAGCTTATGCATGTTTACTACTAACCTTATCTTAGTATCAGTCCCTAATATAAACTTGTGTACCTTCATATGCTCGTCCTAATCATAGAGAGGTACATAATTAAGTAGTTTAACAAGTCTTTGGTGGTAAACCTCTACTGAAATTATTCCTTGGACAAGTGCAAAAAATTTCTCAAAATTTTCTGCATAATGTTGTTCTGTAAGGAATATTTTCTTAAAGGCCTTCACAAACCCCTCCCATGGTAGGTTAATAGCCTTAATTTTCTGATCAAATTTAAAAGTGTTCCACCATTCTAACCTGGTATCCTAAAATAAAGAGTGGCCCAATAGGTCTGGGTCATTGAAGAATATTTTTTCATCGAGAAGTAGATCTCTAGTTCATTCAACCATGCTTCGACTGAGTCACCTCCATATTTTCCAGTGAACTTAGATGTATTAACATTATTTACATATTTGGCTAATTCTACCTCCATGAAAATTCTAACCTCATATAAAGGAATGTTTCCTTCCTGTCTACCCTCAGGTTTTCTATAATGACTCATAAAGGTTTCTAGCCTATATCTTTGTTGGTCCATCTATTCTCTTTGTTGATTTAATTACTCTTGCAAAAGTGAGACAATAGTAGTGAGGTTCTCCACCTCTCTGTTGGAGTTTCCCAAACTTTCTCTTGGAGGTATAGCCTTGATACTACCCTACCTAGCATGTCTTGGTGGTATGGAGGATCCTCTTTTTCCTCTCCTTAAATTGGGTACCATATTCCTAGCCACACAAAAATTTCTAAGTTAGGTTGTAGTCCTTCTTCTCATGCCTCCTAACTATTAGTTAGTTACATATTCCATGTATACTAATAACAAGATACTACCATCCAATGATAGTACTCAACTTGCTATTTTCTAAGTCATCCATCAAGTCAACTCTTCTAATTCCTTTCTAAGGAAGCTTCTAGTACTACAACCTAGAGCTTTTATATGAATTGCAACAACCCCAAAAGCTAACCAACTCGGGAGAATTTTTTTTTGAACTTAGTAAGGTTCATAGGTGTATCTATGAAATATACATGTTGACTAGACATAGCCACATTTCAATCCTAGGATGCTAAAAACATCACTTGAGTGGACAGGAAAGACCAAGCTATTGTAAGTAGTCTAGGGTTTACCTCATATACCTCTATGGCAGAGAGGATGCTTTAATAAAGGTCTCCCCACTCTTATAAAATTATCCATGAATGAATATACCTTAGCATTAGTATTATTCCTTCTCATCCTTTAGAGAAGGGAATACAAATTTCATCTTCCAGTTGTATTTCAATCTATGTTGGATCCCTCAGGCATAATACCTTAGTCTAGTTTAACTACACCTCTGCAATGATCCCTTAAACTTGATGCTTGTATTATCCCCATATATATGATAGAAATATAAGCAATAATCACTCTGCATGATTGTCTTCTCATGGATACAAGAACTAGGTGTTGCTACCCCATAACATCCCAAGTTATATAGGAGATTTTTAGACAAGGTACCTTTAGATTCCTTCCCAAAGAAACCCAAAAACCCAAAGACAACTCTCTCACTCTCTCACTTTTCAAGCAGTAAATATAAGTATCTTCTATGAAGAAAGAAAATCTAATCATTATAAGCTTACAAAATAAATCTAACCAACCATTAGATCAAGTAATAACATATATAAGAACCATGAAATCATTTATCAATATATAGTCATCCATTTATAGTTCTAGTATTACAAAATAATAGTCTTTGCTTCTATTACAAAAAGAATAATCTTTCACCAAGAGTATTTTCTAGAAACGCTCCAAGAATAAATATGGAGTTATCTTAGCATGATCCTATGCCTTCTTCCTTTGGAATCCATGGTAGTTGATTGGAATGTGGGGATCAAAAAAACTCATATGTAGGTATGAATGCATTATTTATATCCTAGTGCATACACATACAAAGGGGAAAGAAACCTATACTTCTTTTCCAAAATATTTTCCACAAATATTTCAAATCACAAGCCTTGCAATCCTATGCAAAACACTTCCAAAAAATAGCACTCCAACAAGAAACCCAAAACTTTCAAACATATCAATTTCATAAAACAAAAGAAGCCCACACTTATTTCCAAAATATTTTCCCCAAATATTCAAATCAAGCCATATAGTGAGTCTAAAATATTCATTAGTTAAAGTAAAACAACCCACTTTACAATTTTGACATCTATTTTCAAGACTAAAATTTAATCCATCACTTGATAAATTGCCCAACTAATCTATCCTTTGATTAATTGTAAATCTAAAGATTACTCTGTCAATTGATTAGTTGTATTCTAAAGATTAAAAAGCATTAATATATAATTAGGTTAATTTCCAAACTAATCTATCATTTGAATAGTGTAAGAAAAGAATTGACACCAAATAATGAACTAAAAAACAAGCAATGTGCAATGAAAATGATCTTTGTATTAAATTTCAATGGAGCCTTGATCTCCGTTTACAATACTTTTTCCTTGAATGTGCAAGATACACTATGCTTACTTTCAAAATACAATGGGAGAAAGGGGGGGAAAACCCCTTTGACAAAATCCAATGAATAGTGGTGTCAGTGGTCTTCTCTTGCTCCAATCTAGTTGGTGAGTGGGCTTGAGTATCCCGTGATAGGCCACTCCAACTTCAATAGCTGCTAAAATACTTGTCTCTTGCACACATGTCCTACCAAAAGAGGTTTAGTAGCATATGAAGGGCTTCCATAGTGTGAAACCCTTTTTTATATGAACAAAAACTATTGAAACCCTAATGTAAATGCTTGCAAGATACAAAAATAGAATGCAGAAGATGAAAACAATGAAAAAGAAAAGTCTTGTTGTGTTTTTACCTTTCTAGTCTCTATTTGTTGTCGACAGAAAGTGTTACTGAGTAACCATTGGTATGTGGGTGGGGCTGGCCAACCATGGGAGGGTGGTTGAGCAACAGTCGAGGAGCGGTTACCTCTATGCAAACATCGACAAAAAATTTTGTGAGAAGGACAGAAAGCTTTGGGGTTCTATTGAGTGATAATTTTGCACAACTGCAAAACCATCATCACAGTCAGGGTATTATCATAAAATCCTCTCTTGCAAAGAAATTTAAAACTTCTCCAAGGTTATTTTTTTGCTTAATTGCTTAAAATGTGCTTGAATGCTTGTAAAAATATGAAAATGTGTTGAATACCTCAGAGGTGCAAGTAACTGTTAACAAGGAGCCTATGGTTTGGTATTTGATTTGATTTACAATAATTTTGTTGCTCATGTGATTATTGAAAATGTGAATTTATTGATCAACTATCTACTTTGAAATGACAATCCTTGAACGGTGATTTAATCCATTTTATCTTCTTTTGTTAAGTAGATTTTATCTTCTTTTGTTAACAAATTTTATCTTCTTTTGTTAACAATTTTTTATCTTCTTTTGTTAACAAATTTTATCTTCTTTTGTTAACAAATTTTATCTTCCTTTGTTAAAAAATTTTATCTTCCTTTGTTAAGATTTGTTTGAGCATGAAAGAAAATGACTAAAATATAACTTTGCAATTTTGAAACTTTGGAATATCACCTTAATTATTCATTTTAATGAAAATTTAGAATTTATTAAAATTTCCATTTTTTACATAAAATGAAATTAATTTTATTGTTTGAAAAATGTGCAAAGTTTGAAATTTAAAATTCCCTTTAAAAAATGTGAATTTGTGTAAAATTTGAAATTTAAAATTTCCTTTAAAATATGTAAAATGAGAATTGAAAATGTAACTTTGTAATTGCCATGCTTCCCTTTTTTTTTTAATTATATATATATATATATATATATATATATATATATATTGTTTTATTTGATGAAGTCAAAAAAAATAATGTAAAAGGAAAGGGTTAGAAAAAAATAATAAAAGGACAAGTTGCTATAGCTTTTAAATTTCAAACCGACCCTGTAAAAATTAATATCCTGCATTAAACTAGCATTATTTTGACCCATATTCATGTAGTCCAACATTAATGTGGTGCAATATTCTAAGGAAAATGATATAATATATTAAAAATATAGATAAGTTTACCATTTGCATGCATAAAAATCACTAAAATTTCTAATATATTGCCAAAAGAAAGATTTTAAATGAAATACATTGTAGAATACCATGCTCCAATGGCTTCCAATGGTGAAATTTGGTGCAGTCCAGCAACTTGGGAGGAGAAAGCTCTTCCAAAAAAACTCCGGTTTCCAACGTGCAATCCCTACCAAAAAGTCTTCGACCTATTTTTCTATGCTTTAATGGCTATCTAAAACTTCAATAACTCTTCATTTACTCTTCCCTTTGTTTGTCTTCATAACACTTCTCCTTTAGCAAGTGTTTGCTCTCATTAAACTTGTAACTGCTGCATAATCATTTATATTGGTAACACTTCTTTTTTTTTAAACAACTTTGAACATTCTCTGACTGAAAATATGTTTTCCTTCTTTGTCTTTTATTTTACCTTTATTAAGAAAAAAAACTTACAACACTTCGTACATAAATATTCCTTCTTTCACTTTAGAAAAAGTATTAAATTTTATTTAACATGACGATTATACTTTTTCTTAAGAGAGTTCTTGCGTTATATATTGGAATATGTTAACCACCTTGGTTTGTGGTTCGGAAACGATTACTTTTTAAATTGTTATTATCTTCTCATCAATTAATATCCATATTCAAGTTACTATGTATGTGTCTTCTATGCTTAGGCAACATCTTCCCATCAATATTGCATCTAAACTTGTACAAGCGGCCCTCGTAGAGACGTTCATGGCTACTTTCAGACCAACATAACATTATCTATTTATCATCTTTATTCACCATAGATTGTGTTGATTTTATGAGGCCCCTTCCATGTGGACAAGACCTTTGGAATGTAGAAACCTAAATTGGATTACTGCTGCTATTGTTCATATCCATAGGTTTTCCAATCAATGTCGCACTGCCTATGTTGGGATTTTCATTTAATTTCACATTAGCCATATTGACAGTATCAACAACCTTCACTTTGGTGTGAGTTACATCCCTAATATTACAGATTTCTTTATGAAAAATGCATGATTCGACATCCCCATTTGGGTTATGAGGCTTCCGATTTGATCTATATTTGAAAGATATTCTCTAGTCACATTCTCAAGTCCTTATTCCCTATGTTGTTAAGGATTATGGGGATAGTGGTATTTATCGCCAAAAGAGCAAGTTTCGGTCGTATCCCACTAGTAAAAAATATGGTGTCTCTTCATGTAAGCCCCCTATTTCACATTTAGGGTCTCCTTGGTAACACAAGAATCCTCTTTGCAAGCCCTTTTGCCATTATTAGCTTTGCAAATCTCCTAGTCATCACTGACTTGCATTTGATATATCACCAGCTTTCCATTGACGGACATGATATGACACTCTTCTGCGTTGATGTCATTAAATCTTTCCTCAACTCCTTTTAATGGAAGCCAAACAAGCTCATGTGGGTCATAAGCCCCAATGCTCAGTGACTGACTCACATCTGGGTTCTCCTTGTAACGGGTCACAACCATGTCACGGCCATCAATGGTGATGGAAATTGTAGTATCATATTTAGACCAGCTATCGCTCAACTCCTCTTCTAATCTTGACCAACCGCCTGACCATGACCCAGACGACACATCAAAGTGTAAAGATCCAGCATCAAATTCTAAGGCCCCAGATCGCATCCAGATCTTATTTCCCATTCGTACAACAGCTTTGGGATCCATCTCAACATCCCCATGCGAAAGAAAAAGCGGAGACTGAATAGCAGTTCATATTTTTAATGATAGTTCATATAACTTAGCCCAAGGTGAATCCTCTCAATGAAATCCTCCAAATATGAAGATCATTCTAGGTGCAGTAACAGCCACCGAATTGTTTTTGCATACCAATATTTTTGGTGCTGGAAGCAATATAGGGTCTCGTGTATCAAACCATTCCACATGCTTGGAAGGAATGTTTCCCTGTGTCTGGCCACCTATAAGGCAGACCCATTTGTCCAACACTGCCATGGCAGAGCCCGCGGGAAAATCATTATAATTTGGTGAAGGACGCAGACACGTAGAGGTTCCCTCCTCCAGGTTGTATTTATAGAAAATCCGATTGCGGTCTCTTGTCATGATTAGTGCATAAACCTCCTGTTGAATGTATATTGAATTAAACCATTGGAATCACTTGATCGTATCCACCACCTTGTTAAGACGTCCTCCACTCATGATAAAGTTTCATTCTTTCATAACCAAATAGATAGGTCAAAATATTAAAGGCCATAGACAAAGATTGAAAGGAGCTCTATATTCTCGTCTGTTGCTAATATTCCCTTTAAAATATCATAGTGACGAAGTTAGAGATGATTGTGATGACTATAATAGTGATGGTCTAATGTTTGCCTACCTCTATAACAATGATCACCTTCATCCTACAAACCTAACCAAAGATGATATAAAAAATAAAGAATATGTTATTTTTTGTTTTATTTTATTCATTTTATATATATATATATATATATATATATATATATATATATATATATATATATATATATATCTTTTTTTTTGTTTTTTTTTTGTTTTTTTATCTTATTGATCCATGGACAATCCATGAACTAGATTCAATAATTATGTGACATAAAACCTTGAACCAAGCTTAAATAACACCAAAAGACCACTAGAAAAATGTTAAGAGCACAAAAAATGTTGGCTCTAAAATGGGCTGACATTATTGGTAAAATTATGAGGTCAAGCACATGAGAACCAATGATATTGATTACAAAAATTCCCAATACCAAAACCATGGAAAATCAACCAATCACTCAATGTAAACCAAAATTTCCCATAAACATCAAAATTTAAGTGGGTCCCCAAAATTGGGGTGTGTTGTGCGATAGTCACAATAGGTTCGATTCGAGACCTCGATGAACTGAACTCCAAGTGCACGAGTAACTTCATGTAGGAATTTTGGCAGCATAGCAATGTATTTTTCTAGCCTCATTTAGTTTATGGAATGAAGGTGTCTTTATAGGCCCCTTGGGGTTTTTGGAGGGAAAGAGAGGTGGCAATTTAGCATTGCAAAATGGCAAGCTAGGGTTGCAAAATCTCTAGGGTAGTTAGGGTGAGTCACCAGGGGTGTCTCATCTAAGTGGAGGGATGTCCCATGTGAAGGGACATGGGTGAAATGGGTGTGTAAGAGGTGGTAAGGGGTGGTGGTGATGTGGTAAGGACACATGTCTAGTGGGTAGGCAGGGTATCCTAGGTATATTTTCTAGATTTAAAAAATCTGGAAAATACTTTTAATGTACAAATTTGTATACCTAAGTTTAGACTTAGGCATATATTATGCAGAATTATAATGTGTAATGTCGGTGAAATATACAAGATTTAATATGCCTAATTTTATACTTAGGCATATATTTTATTAAGCAGGATTATGTAGTAAAATGTAAATGCCTATATTTTGGTGTTTATAGATGCTCCTTTTTTTATCGTGTTGTGTGAAATACAATGTGGTGCAAAAATAAGAGACACCTGATTTATAGGATGGAAACTTAGGCTTATATTTTATTATGTGGAATTATGTAGTAAAATATAAATACCTATATTTTGATGTCTACATATACCCCTTTTTGTACCGCATTGTGTGAAACACAATGTGGTGCAAAAACAAGAGAAACCTGACTTTATTGGATGGAGAAATGGACTCAAATATTCTCGATGCACAAGAATGAATAAATTTTAATAAAAAATAATAATTTTAGCTTACCCTCTCAATTGGTTAATGGGTGAAGAATGAAACCCACAAGCCAATTGACCAAATGTGGATGATGAAAAAAAAGGGTGGATGTGATGGATGCAAATGTTTGAAAATCAAGATCAAATTGATGCCCCAAGTTTGGGGTGGATTTGTGTCGTCAAAAATTTTCCTTTGGCAATGATGAAGTGCAAAATGATGTGGTAAAAGAACCAACCACTTTGGGTGTTCGGGTTTGCTAGTGACTTTAGCAATTCCTACCAAATGATACGGTGTTAAAGGAACCAGCCACCCTTGGAGCTCGAAAACCTTTGTGATTTTTGCAATTCTTACCAAATTGAGAGTTGTGGTAGTTTTCTACATTTGTAACCCCACATAAAGGGCTTAATGATAACCTTGGGAAAAATTGATTCAACACACTTGTACTAAAAAATTATGGGACCAAACGGATCTAGTTTCAAGCATGATGATGTGGAATGATTTTGAACAAGTGTCCTTATGGTGATTTTCCCATCCTACTAAATTGCATGGATAACCAATTGTTGCAACCACCAAGTGACTAGAGTAAACACTAAAATTTTGGATACAAGGTTCACTTGATATGATGATGATGGTTGAAGATGATTATTTATATGCCTTTGTGTTGATTTGAGGGGGTTTTATTTTTGTTTTTTTGTATCAAATGTGTGTTCGTGGTTGGTTGCGCTCGATAAATGCACACTCACGTTTGGCACTACCAAACATAGGTGTATATTTGAATGCACTCGACAAACATGGATGCATATTTGAAGCCAAAAATTGTGGCTATAAATATGCATGGACGGGCAAGGTAGCTCATTTGTGCATTGAAGTTTTATTGAGCGTTTGTGAGAGGATTTGAGTTATGGAAGTGGTTGGTGAGACAAGTGGAGTGGGTGGAAGGGTGAAGGATAGCGGCTCGAATGGAGTTGGAGTTAGAGTGCACGTGGCAGAGGTAGGCTTTTGAGGCCTTTCCTTGTTATTTTTGTTTTTGTTTGTTTATTTATTTTTGGTTTTATTGTTTATATATATATTTTTTTGACAACTATGAAGGGGGAGGCAAAAAGTTTTTTTTTTTTTTACATTGATTGAGAGATGCATGAAAATGTTGTGGTGTTTTGTTTTTTTAATTTTTTTTTTGTTTTTTTATGATGCAATGCATTTATAAAAAAATTTGTGTTGATGTTTTTTTTTAATTGCTAAAATCATAACGAAAATAGTGTGTTTTTTTTTTGAAGATGTAATGCATATAAAAAATGATTTATTTTTATTTTATTTTTTATTTTTGGTATTATTTTTTATTTTTTATTTTTTTTAATGATAAGATGCATAACAAAAATATTTTTTTGTTGTTTTTGAAATTGAAAAAATGCATAATGAAAATAGTTGTGTTTTTTTGGACTAATTTGAATTTGTTTTGTTTCTATTTTTTGTAGGTGAAATTTATTGAGGCTCGACATTGATGGCCGATTATCATCACTTAGATGCGAAAGGCGCTCACTCTGGACAATTGGAATTGGTTTGAGGTGGTGAGGTTGTATGGATGTGATCGGGTAGAGATGGTTAGAGTGGATAAGTACTTATCTGCTTTGGTGGAGAGGTGGGACCTTGACAAGGGGTCATTTCAGTTTTTGATAGGGGAGATTACCATTACCCTGGAGGATGTTTACCACATATTCTAAGTTCTTATCGAGGGGTTACCAGATCGGGTTGGCCATGACAAAAAACATGAGTTGAGGCCTTTATTTGGTGATGAATGGGATGATGTTGATGTGAGTAAGGTTGGGATCCAATATTTGTAGATGTACCAGGAGGAGAAGTTAGGAGCACTTCCTACATTTGTGATGTATATATTAGGTAACATGTTTTTGCCTAATATTATGGGGGTGAGTTTCCCTTGAAACTAGGTTAGAATTGTGTTAGATATTATAGATGATCCATGTGTCTATGCTTGGGCTCTTGTCCTACTTTTATAGCTATATGTGGAGATTTATGAGGTAAAGAGGCAAGGACAAAAGGGACTCAATTATAGTTTGCTTCTTCAGCTTTGGGGGTGGTAGCATATTAGGATTGCACAACCAGATGGTCTACCTTATGATTGGGATCATTCATGTCCTTGTGCTCTTTTTTGGAAGACCAGTGAGGAGATTCTATCGAGTCATCCTAGTTGTAGTGTTGAGGAGTATCGAGAGATATTGGGGCATTGACTAGTGATGACATTATTTGGTGATCATGGTGAGGCGTCACTTGGGATGATGATGTGGTACAACTTTGAAGGACGAGTCAGGACATATGGGTTATTTGGCATCATGGATGAGAGAGGGAGTTTATTCATTTTTCTTGAGTGATGAAGTAGTTTGGCTTGGTTTAGGGTGATGCTCCAATTGTGTATAGGCATCGAAGTTATGATCTTAGTCTTCCTTTGTCTCCTAATCCTTAGACTATAAATTATTACCATGATTATGTTTCCATGGATTTCCCAGAGGCAAATGATGTTGGGATGACAACTGAGTATGATTCCTAGTTTACTTTGTAGTCTCCATGGGCACCAAGTTAGGATATTAATAATGCTTCCATCCCATCCATCGCATCCATAGATCCCATGCATCATGTCATCCCTCATTTGGTGGTAATTCATTTTACCACCTATTCTCCACCTACATCCACTCACATAGTTGCCACCCAACCATCTCAATCATCTACCCCTCATGTGGCCATACCATCTTCATCCGTAATTACTTTACAACAAGTATTTTTGTATTTACAATAATTGATTATGGATAGTTCTAAAAAAAATATTAATCCTGATCTACAATAGTAGTCATAGGGGGTAGATCCTAACCAACCATACACATCCCATTCACATACCTTATTCACCCAAGATGCATCTTAGGTGTCATAACCCCCAACCATAACCATACCCACTAATCCAATTCATCACATGTATGCTAGCTCTTCAGTTCAGCATACCATCATAACCCCCATATCCTCCTCATTATCAAATTCATCAACAATAATCATTCCATAATCCATTCCACACTAACATCCATCATCATCAAATCCCAACTAATAATGCACATCATTTTTAGTAACAACAAGCAAATCAGGGTTTTAACCCTTTGCTAGAAGATCCTAAGTTTCAATTTTTGTAGAACCAGATTGATAGCTTGGCCATGCAAATGCTAGGTATGCTATATCAGAAACCCACCTTAAGGTAGCTAATCAATCACCCCATTCATTATTTGGTACCATCACCACCTTACCCAGTATATTTTTAATTACCAAATATTGATAAATTCAAGGGGGATGAGGACCCTCAGGAGCATGTGGGCAAATTTATCAATGCATACTTTAGAATCCAAGAAAATGATTCTCTAATTATTTGCATATTTCCTCAAAAATTTGGAGGGTATGCCTTAGATTGGTATAGTCATCTCCTTCACCAAAGTATTTATACTTTTGAGCAATTAGCAGATCAATTTTTGGAACATTTCTCTATGATGTAAGAAAGAAAACAACATTCTAACTTGTTTAACTTACACTAATTTGAGGATGAGTTAGTCTATGAATTTGGAAGCCACCGGAGGGCAATCATTACCAAATTTCCATTCTCCCTCCCCATGGTGAAATTGAACTAAATATTCACAAGGAGTTATTCCAAACCAATCTCCTTGTTACTACAATTGCAATAATATAGAACATTCGAAGAAGCACTTGCCCAAGCTAGAGTGATAGAGGAAATAAAACTCCAAGAGGGTGAGATAAATTTGAAAAATAAAGAATGAAAAAATAGGGGCTAAAGGAGGAATAACCAAGGCTAGTCCAAGGCTGATCAGGTTAACCAAGTATTCTTGAGCCAACCACCATTGCAAACACAACAAGCTCAAGCCCAAGTACAAAAACCCCCACAAAAACCATAACAACAACCACCACCACAAAATAGTTAGCTGGTTCCACCCCAGTAATAGCTGCAAAATCAATCCCAACCTCTATATAATCATCAATACCAATTCAATCGACCACCTTGTAATTACACCCCATTACCTGAATCATACTCATAACTTTTCCAAAAGTTGTATGAGGCACAAGCCATTACCCTACTAGAGATGAAACCTGAAGATCCAAATAAACTAAAACCCAAAATCTATAAGGAACATTTGTACTGCACCTTTCATCTCTAGTAGGGGACATAAAAATAGATAACCCTTTAGCCCAAAAAAACCAAAACCTTGGTATCTATCAAAAACCACTACCTCATCATGAGGGAAATGAACAAATTATTGGGATATTAACTTTTATAGTTCTCCCCAAACAAGTCAATCATATATCTCAAGTATACCAATGTTTTATAGGGGCCATTCATGTAGTCACTAGTGGGTAGATAAACATGAATCATACACAACAAGCAAATGGATCGACTCAAGCAATACCCACTTCTATAGCACAACAAAAAAATATGCCCATACAATCAAACCACACCATTCCACCTCTACCCATCCATATCCAAAGTCATCCACTCATAAAAATCATCACATTGAGAATATGGTTGACACATTGTTTAAGGATAGCCTCAATCAAGTTGTCCATATATGAGCTCATACAACAATCTCCCCCATATCATGAGGTATTGATGGAGATCTTAAAATACTATACCTTTCTCCTACACACATATCCTACCAAAAGAGGGTTAGTAGCATATGAAGGGCTTCCACAGTATGAATCCATTTTTGATATGAACAAAAGCTATTGAAACCCTAATGTAAATGCTTGCAAGATACAAAAATAGAATGCAAAATATAGAAAACAATGAAAAATAAAAGCCTTGCTATGTTTTTATCTTTTTGGTCTCTATTTATCATCATTGGCTGAAAGTGCTCCTAAGTAACCACAAGTGCATAGACAGGGCTAGCAAAATGTTGGAGGGTGATTGAGCAACCATCGAGGAGAGTTGCCTCTGTGTAAACAATGGCAAGTGGTTTGATATGAACTACAAGAACCCTAAGACTTTGACCTGGGACCTCAATGGATCAAACTCCATGAGCATTGGTGACTTTCTGTAGTGATTTTGGTAGCGTAGTGTTGTATTTTTCTAGCATCCTTTGGTTAATGGAATGAAGGTGTCTTTATAGGCCCCTTGGGGATTTTGGAGGGAAAGAGAGGTGGTAAGTTAGCATTACCAAATGGTAAGCTAGGGTTGCCACATATCTAGGGTAGTTAGGGTGAGTCACCAAGGGTGTCTCATCCAAGTGGAGGGATATCCCATGTGAAGGGATAAGGGTGAAATAGGTGTGTGAGAGGTGGCAAGGGGTGGTGGTGATGTGGATAGGACACATGTCTAGTGGGTAGGTAAGGTATCCTAGGCAGATTTTCTAGATTTAGAAAATCTGGAAAATGCTTTTAATGTGCAAATTTTTATGCCTAAGTTTAGACTTAGGCATATATTATGTAGAATTGTGATGTGTAATGTGGGTGAAATGTACAGGGTTTAATATGCCTAAGTTTAGACTTAGGCATATATTTTATTGTGCAGGATTATGTAGTAAAATACAAATACCTAGATTTTGGTGTCTACAATTAGTTAATAAACTATTAGTTTAATTGCCAAACTAATATATAACTTGATTAGTTAATAATGAATAACACAAGCTTATAAGAGGGGGTCTTGAATAGTATAAGACCACTTTTTACTTTTCTTTCCCAATCAATATTATGCAATGTATAGATAGAAATATCAACAACAATAATCAAAGCAATGCCCAAATCACCACATACAATAGAGACACCAAATTTACGTGGTTCACGTAATGTGGGCTATTCCACGGAGAAAATATTTCACTAAAATTTTCTCAATAAATCTCTTGGGAAAACTTTCCCTATTAAATTTTTTATGGATCTTTTTCCAAAGGAGACACCAATTCCCTAATAAAGTTTGTGGATCTCTATCCACAGGAGAACTCCTTTCTCCTTAGCTCTGATTGGTGATCTTCTAGAAGAATAGTTGTTCCCACTACTCTAGCTAATGGATCTCTATCCACTAAAGACTCTTGTCCTCACTATATTGGCTAATGGATCTCTATCCACTGGATACTATCATCCTCTATACTCTCTCACCCTCAAAGCTTTGTCTCAAATCTGCACTAAACACAATCCTTTGATCTAACACAAATATATCCTCAATATTTGTCCTCTAAACTACACTAAATATAGTCCTTCGGTCTAGCACAAATCTATACTCAATCTTTATCCTCTGATTTGCACTAAACACGGTCCTTCGGTCTAGCACAAATATGTTCTCAATATCTGTCCTCTGATTTGAACTAAACACTGTCCTTTAGTCTCGCATAAATTTTTCCTCAATCTCTGACCTCAAGCCTTAGCACAAATTCCCATTTTCCTTTCTTTCATGTGTACAAACCTATGACATGAGAAACACCTTCCATTGAAATTTCCTTGTCTTTACCTCATTGGTCTCTTAGTCTCTCTTAACCTATTCTGATTTTTGTTCCATATGTTTCTTCTTTGTGCATTGTTCCTTTCCTTGTTGAACTTTATGTTATCCAACTCATCCTTAGATGTCTCACTTTCTACTACACTATCTTCTTCTGAAGTTTCTTCTTCTTCAAAACTTGAGGTTGACTCTTCTTATTTCTTTTGAGCCTGTTCAAAACCAAGACCTATTTTGTTTGTTGACCTTATTTGTACTTTGATCATCTTATCCACAACCTTTGAGCTCTTTTCAAACTTGTGTAGCTTATCCTCATATTTTTCTAAATATTCCCTTAGTAGAGCTACTTCTTGTTCTAACCTTTCACATTCTAAGACCTTTGCTTCTAACTTATCCTTGAATTTCTTTGTCTTAGCCATTGACTTGTTTAGATCCTCTATAAGATTTCTTCTCTCTTCATTGCATTCTTGAAACTGAAACTCAAGTTTAGAGTTTTGTTTTCTTACCTTATTTACTATGTCAAGAGCATAAATAAGTTCTACCTTAATATCAAATCCTTCTTTATTTGATTCTTCCTCTATTTGTTTGCCTTTATCTACATCTTTATTTTCTTTTGACTTATCCACTATAGGATCACCTTCTTCTTCTTCTAGTACCATTAGAAGATTTTCTTCTGGTCCTTCAAGTGCATTCTCATATTCATCATCACTGAAACTATAACCATTACTTGTACAACTATCTTCAAGATATCCAAAGTTACCACATATAAAACACTTGAGAATTATTGGTGACCTTTTCTTCACTTTTTCTTTCTCTTCAATCATAAATAGGAATTCATATCTATCATTATCTGAAAAAACTAGCATCACTATCTCTTGATTACTTACTTGCCTTATCTACATAGTGCTCCTCTTTTATTTTTGAAAGAAATTCTTCTCTTATCTGCTTTGTCCATCCTTGCATTTCTTTTGGTACCTATATTTTTTTGATTCCCTGTTCCTGTGATCATGTTTTTCTTCATCATTGTTATTTTTATCTTCTTGAAAATTAGTTGCATAGTGATCATACTTTCCACAATTGAAACATCTAATAGATTTTGCATCTTTGAATATTATTGAATCCTTGTTCCTTATGCCATAATTTACTTCTTCATCATTGGATGACTCATTGCTCAATTCTGAATTCTTACCCTTTGTCTTATTAATTGCTTTTAAGTATGCTTCCTTCTAGGGATTAAGTTCTTTTGTTCTTAACTCAAAATCTGTAATAATACCAAACAAAATATCTCTTGTCAAAGAATCACCATCCTTTGCTTCTTCTATAGCTGAAATATTTTCACTAAACCTTGTTGGAAGAGACCTTAAGATCTTATCACAAACATCCGATTCATCCACATTAAGTCCAAGTACTTGCATAGTAGTAACAATCTCATCTACCTAAAGTAGATAATGACTAATGTCTTCCTCATTCTTCATTCTTCAAATTATCCATTGAGATTTTGTATCTTTGCCTTTTTTGACACTTTTATCTCTTTCACATATGCTTTGCAACTTATCCCAAATTCCTTTTGCATATTTACAATGCATAAATTTTATTGATTCTATTCTATGCAAACCTCTTATAAGTGCATTCATTGCTTTTGAATTGTAATGTTGTAGAAGCTTACCTTCCTTATCCGTAGGTGGATCAACTGGTAGTATGTATCCATTTTCAACTACTTCCAAAATTTCATTGCCAAGTGCCATTATGTGAACCTTTATTCTCATACTCAAATATATGTAGTCACTTCAATAAAATATTGGTGTTGAATTATCTGAGGATACATTCTTACAATTCATTATGTTCTTGAAATATTTTCCTTCAAGCCGTTAAAATCTTCTGAACGAACCCGCTCTGATACCAATTGAAGAACACAAGCTTATACTGAGAGGGGGGTTAACAATATAAGACCACTTTTTACTTTTATTTCCTAATAAATATTATGCAATGTATAGATAGCAATATCAATAGAAGTAATCAAAGTAATGCATAAATCACCACACATAATAGAGACATCAAATTTACATGGTTCACCCAATGTGGGCTACTCCACGGATAAAAAATTTCACTAAATTTTTTTCAATCAATATCTTGGGAAATATTTCCCTATTACAATGTTTATGGATCTCTATCTAAAGGAGACACCAATCCCCTAATCAAGTTCATGGATCTCTATCCACAGGAGAACTCATTTCTCCTTAGCTCTTACTGGTGATATTCTAGAACTGTTTCCCCCACTACTCTTGCTAATGGATCTCTATCCACTAAAGACTCATGTCCTCACTACCCTGGCTAATGGATATCTATCCACTAGATACTATCGTCCTCTATACTCTATCACCTTCAAATATTTGTCTCAAATTTGCACTAAACATAGTCCTTCGATCTAGCAAAAATCTATCCTCAATATTTGTCCTCTGATCTACACTAAACACAGTCCTTCGGTCTAGCACAAATATATCCTTAATATCTATCCTCTGATCTATGCTAAACACAGTCCTTTGGTCTAGCACAAATCTATCCTCAATATTTATCCTCTAATATGCACTAAACATAGTCCTTCGATCTAGAACAAATCTATCCTCAATCTTTGTCCTCAAGCCTTAACACAAAGCTTGACTCAATCTCAAATCAACTCTATTGGATCTGCCCCAAACATTAACTCAAGGTTTGAAAAAATCAATTAATCATATTTGCTCTTAAGTCTTCTCAAAGACTTGTCTCAAATCTACCTTGTAAGCTTCCACAAAAGCTCACACCAATCTGTCCACAAGTCCTCTATAGAAAATGTCCAATCTGCTCAATATGTCCTCATTAGAACTTATCCAAATCTACTCAATAAGTCCTCACTAGAACTTACCCAAATCTGCTCTCAATCTGTATTGTAAGCTTTCAAAAAAGCTCACACAAATTTATCCATAAGTATTCTCAAAGGCTTACCTCAAATCTGCTCAACAAGTCCTCACTAGAACTTGTCTAATCTTATAGAAATATAAAGAGAATTGTTAGAGACTCAATATGCTCTACATTCATCACAATGCTCAATCACACTCTTCGAAACATATAGAGAATTGTTATAGATTCAATATGCTTCATATTCACCTCAATACTAAATCACTTTCAATCACTATCTTAAAAACATATAGAGAATTGTTAGAGACTCAATATGCTTCACATTCACCTCAGTACTCAATCACTTTCAATCATTCTCTTAGAAACATATAGAGAATTGCTAGAGACTCAATATGCTTCACATTCACCTCAATACTCAATCACTTTCAATCACTCTCTTAGAAACATATAGATAATTATTAGAGACTCAATATGTTTCACATTCACCTCAATACTCAATCACTTTCTCAACTCAATTTAGAATATAGAATAATTTGTTTTACAGAACTTGAACAATCACTTCAACACATTCACTTGACTATGCTTAACCAACTAATCAACCAATCACTCAATGAAATAATCCTTTCTTACAAACCCTAGTCCAATCACATGAACACTCACTCAAATGTTTCCAACAATGCTTATCAATCAATCTCACATAACAATGATACTCATGTTCTTTGCAAACCCTAGTTCAAGTTCCTCACTCACTTACTTAAACAACAATGCTTATAAAACAAGGTTCTATCAACAACTCTTTTATTCCAAAAAACCTTGAAGTATTAAATCAAAAAACTCTCAACAATGCTAACCAAACAATCCTTTTCACTCCAAATTTTCATACACAACTTTCAATAATCACTCACTAGGAAGAATATGCCCATACCTTTTGTTGGATGTAAAAGTGCCTTTGGAAAAATCTGTCTTAATCATAATTTCCTTCTTTCCAAATTCAATGGTTAAACACAACAATATCACTTCAATACTTTCTCAAAAATATTCCCTTAGACACAAAATAATCACAACTCAATTTATGCCTTATTGCTCCATTTTAAAAATAACACTCATCATAACATACATAAAAATAATTTCTTTGATACACCTTAAAAACTCCAACTCGAAATAATATCCAACACAATAAAATATCAACCAAACACCTTACAATCCTTTCAAAACCTTTGAGCAAATAAAATTAAAAATTTAATTTTGCAAAACCCTTATATCTCCCTTTGCAACCTTAGAACCAAATAAAAATATGCAAAAATTAATTTTTAAATGCCCAAACTATATTCCCGAAATTTTTGGCGACCAATATCAAAGCATACCTCTTTCTTCCCCAAAAGGGGATTCGGTGAGATTCGATCTGCCGTATCCTCTATCCTAAGTGCCTTAGTGCTTGGGAGCCCACCACATGGGCTACTAAGACCCACATGAAGGAAGGATGAGGTCCTTCCTCTTATGCCTCCACCATCATCTTGTATTTCACTAATTTTGCATGCTTTCTCTCTTCTTTGGATGCAATGCAAATTACAAGGCTCACAATTTATTTCAAAGGTATGGTAATATTTGGTGAAGTGGGTGTTCCCCTTTATATATACATTTTTAAACTCCTCCTCACATCGATGCTTTGTCATTCGAAATAAAATTTTAAATTTTAATTTTTAGCTTAAATTAATTTATAATTAATGATTAAATTAATTAACAATTAATTTAAATAACTTTATAAGTTAAGTAAATTAACTAATAAATTAATTTATAATTAATTTTAAACTTCCTTTGTATAATATTATAAAATAATATTATAATATTATTCACTTGGGCTTCTTTTAGCATTTTGGACCAAATTTGACTTCCTAGAATCGGGTCTTGAAACTGAAACCAAATTATCCTTTTGCATTTATTGGAGAACTGAAAATTGATGCTACCAACTGAAACTGCCATTGAAAGCTTGACATCAATGACCACTCACTTTTGACATCAATGACAACTTATCACTCAAAATGTCCAACAATCTCTCCCTTTTTCATTGATGGCAACCCAAATTCATTTTACCAAAACTTGACATTTTTTTTTTTAGGAAACTGCTCCCCTTGACTCAATTCTCTCTCCTTAAACCAAATATCTCCCCCTTACTCAAATATCTCTCTCTTTGAAATCAATGGCAAAGGGTCACCTTTGGGGCTTGGGGCTAAGAATTATTTTCTTAGCTTAGACCCTCCCCCACCTCCTCTTGAGGTGGTTAATTTTGGGGTGGGAGTATTTCTACTCCCAACAAGCACTGGTCTTTACCTTTATCCTATTTTCTTCTCATCTCATCATTTTGATTTCTTTGACTATTATTGTTCTTGTTCCTGTACATGTCCACATTCCTATTCCTATTTATATCTATAGCCATATTTCTGTTCCTATTCTTGTTCTTATCCATATTCCTATTCCTTTTCCTGTCCATGCCCATATTCTTGTTCTTGTTCCTGTTCATGCTTGATTTTGGAATATCTGCTCTACACTATTTTGTTGTATGTCCATTATTATTTCACTTGTAACACTAAATGTTATTATTCCTTGGAGGTGTAAATGTCTTAGGATTTCTCCTAGTGAAGCCATATCCTTTTTTTTCATGAACCCTGCAATCCATTGCCTTGTGACCAAACTGATTACATGAGTAGCAATACCCATGGAAAAGTTGCTTGTTTTTTAAATTCCCATTTTTCTATCTTTCATGTGTCCTGCACTGTGAAGCCATGTGTCCAAACCTGTGACATGAGAAACACCTTCCATTGAAATTTCCTTGTCTTGACCTCATTGGTCTCTTAGTCTCTCTTAGCCTGTTCTGATTGTTGTTCCATTTGTTTCTTCTTTGTGCATTGTTCCTTTTATTGTTGAACTTTTTGTTGTCCAAATCATCCTCAGATGTCTCACTTTATCTTACACTATCTTTTTTTGAAGTTTCTTCTTCTTTAGACCTTGAGGTTGACTCTTATTCTTGTTTCTTTTGAGCCTGTTCAAAACCAAGACTTATTTTGTTTGTTGAACTTCTTTGTACTTTGATCATCTTATCCACAACATTTGAGCTCTTTCCAAACTTGTGTAGCTTATCCTCAAATTTTTCTAAATCTTCCCTTAGTAGAGCTACTTCTTGTTCTAACCTTTCACATTCTAAGACCTTTGCTTCTAACTTATCCTTGAATTTATTTTTCTTAGACATTGACTTGTTTAGATCCTCTATAAGCTTTCTTCTCTCTTCATTGTATTCTTAAAACTGAAACTCAAGTTTAGAGTTTTGATTTCTTACCTTCTTTACTATGTCAAGATAATAAATAAGTTTTTCCTTAATATCAAATTCTTCTTTATCTGATTCTTCCTCTATTTGTTTGCCTTTGTCTACATCTTCAATTTCTTTTGACTTGTCCACTATAGGATCAACTTCCTCTTCTTCTAGTACCATTAGAATATTTTCTTCTGGTCCTTCAAGTGCATCCTCATATTCATCATCACTAAAACTATAACCATTCCTCGTATGCCTTTCTTAAATATGTCCAAATTTGCCACATCTAAAACACTTGAGAATTATTGGTGACCTTTTCTTTACTTCTTATTTCTCTTCAATGATAAATAGGACTGCATATCTATCATTATCTAAAAAACTAGCATCACTATCACTTGAGTACTTACTTGCATTGTCTTCATAGTAGCTCCTCTTTTGTTTTTGAAATAACTTCTTCCCTTGTCTGCTTTGTCCATCCTTGCCTTTCTTTTGGTACCTATATTTTTTTGATTCCCTGTTCCTGTGATCATGTTTTTCTTCATCATTGTTATTTTTAGATTCTTGACAATCAATTGCATAGTGACCACACTTTCTACAATTGAAACATCTAATATATTTTGCATCTTTGAATCTTCTTGAATCCTTATTCCTTATGCCATAATTTGCTTCTTCATCACTGGATGACTCATTTCTCAATCTTGACTTCTTACCCTTTGTATTCTTAATTGCTTTGAAGGTTGCTTCCTTCTGGGGATTAGGTTATTTTGTTCTTAACTCAAAATTTGTAAGAATACCAAGCAACATATTTCTTGTCAAAGAATCACCATCCTTTGCTTCTTCTATAGCTAAAATATTTTCACTTAAACTTGTTGGAAGATACCTTAAGATCTTATCACAAACATCTGATTCATCCACATGAAGTCCAAGTCCTTGCATAGCATTAACAACCTCATATATATGAAGTATATAAGAACTAATATCTTCCTCATTCTTCATTCTTAATTCTTCAAATTTTCCTTTGATATTTTGTATCTTTGCCTTTTTGACACTTTTATCTCCATATATGCTTTGCAACTTATCCCAAATTCCTTTTGCATATTTACAATGCATAACTTTTATTGATTTTGTTCTATGTAAACCTCTCATAAGTGCATTTATTGCTTTTGAATTCTAATGCTATAGAAGCTTACCTTCCTTATCTTTAGGTGGATCAACTGGTGGTATGTATCCATTTTCAACTACTTTCCAAATTTCATTGCCAAGTGCCATCAGGTGAACCTTCATTCTCATAATCCAATATATGTAGTCACTTCCATCAAATATTAGTTTTAAATTATCTAAGGATACATTCTTGGAATCCATTGTGTTCTTGAAATATTTTCCTTTAATCTATTAAACTCTTCTGAAGGAACCCGCTCTGATACCAATTGAAGAACACAATATTATACTGAGAGGCGGGGTGAACAGTATAAGACCACTTTTTAATTTTCTTTCCCAATCAATATTATGAAATTTATAGATAGCAATATCAACATCAATAATAAAAGCAATGCACAAATCACCACACACAATAGAGACACCAAATTTATGTGGTTCACCCAATATGGGCTACTCCATGGAGAAAATATTTCACTAAAATTTTCTTAATCAATATCTTGGGAAACCTTTCCATATTACAATGTTTATGGATCTCTATACAAAGGAGACACCAATCCCCTAATCAAGTTCATGTATCTCTATCTATAGGATAAATACTTTCTCCTTAGCTCTGACTGGTGATATTCTAGAAGAACTGTTGCCCCTACTACTCTGGCTAATGGATCTCTATCCATTGAATAATCTTGTCCTCACTACACTGGCTAATGGATCTCTATCCACTAGATATTGTCATCCTCTATACTTTGTTACCTTCAAATCTATGTCTCAAATCTGCACTAAACATAGTCCTTCGATCTATCACAAATCTATCCTCAATCTCTGTCCTCTGATATACACTAAACCTAGTCCTTCAATCTAGCATAAATCTATCCTTAATATTTGTCCTCTGATCTACACTAAACATAGTCCTTCAATCTAGCACAAATATATCCTCAATATCTATCCTTTGATTTGTACTAAACACGGTCCTTTGATCTGGCACAAATCTATCCTCAATCCAGAACACAAATCTTGACTCAATCTCAAATCAACTCTGCTGGATCTACCCCAAACCTTAACTCAAGGTTTGAACAAATCAATCAATAAAATTTACTCTCAAGTCTTCTCAAATACTTGTCTCAAAAATTCCTTTTAAGCTTCCACAAAAGCTCACACCAATCTGTCCACAAGTCCTCTCTAGAACTTGTTCAATCTACTCAATAAGTCCTCACTAGAACTTATACAAATCTGCTCAATAAGTCCTCACTAGAACTTATCCAAATATGCTCTCAATATGTATCGTAAGATTTCAAAAAATCTCACATAAATCTATCCACAAGTCTTCTCAAAGACTTATCTCAAATCTGCTCAACAAGTCCTCACTAGAACTTGTCCAATCTTATAGAAACATAAAGAGAATTGTTAGAGACTCAATATGCTTCACATTCACCTCAATACTCAATCACTTTCAATCACTCTCTTAACATCATATAGATAATTTTTAGAGACTCAATATGCTTCACATTCACCTCAATACTCAATCACTTTCAATAACTCTCTTATAAACATATAGAGAATTGCTAGAGACTCAATATGCTTCACATTCACATCAATACTCAATCACTTTCAATAACTCTCTTAGAAATATATAGAGAATTGTTAGATACTCAATATGTTTCACATTCACCTCAATACTCAATCACTTTCTCAACTCAATTTAGAATATAGAATAATTTGTTTTATAGAACTTGAACAATCACTTCAACACATTCACTTGACTAGGTTTAACCAACTCTACTCAACCAATCACTCAATGAAATAATACTTGCTTACAAACCCTAGTCCAATCACATGAACACTCACTCAAATATTTCCAACAATGCTTATCAATCAATATCACATAACAATGATACTCATGTTCTTTGCAAACCCTAGTTCAAGTTCCTCACTCACTTACTTACTTAAACAACAATGCTTATAAAACAAGGTTCTATCAACAACTCTTTTATTCCAGAAAACCTTGAAGCATTAAATCAAAACACTCTCAACAATGCTAACCAAACAATCCTTTTCATGATAATGAATGGACTGCCATAGTTAGGAGGAAATACCTCCAAGGTGTGAACTTCCTTAATGACAACTTAACAAGAAGGGGGTCTACTTTTTGGAAGGCAATCCTCATGAGTAGGGATCTTGTCAAGAAAGGTCTTAGATGGATTCTAGGAAATGGGCAAACAATAGACTTTTGGAAGGATCGATGGGTGAGAGCTAAGGAGTTATCTCAAAATCCTTGTTTGGCTAGGATTCAAGAGCATATGGAGCAGCATATTGGGAAGAAGGTTGCAAATTATATGTCGCAGGATATAAATATCAACAGGTGGAAACACATCAGAGTATAGGGTTTTGAAGCGAAGTCTGAAGAGCTTTATAACATTTTAACTCAGTAAATTATTCCCTCTAGAGAGGATGAAGATCACATTGTTTGGGATGAGACTGAAAGTGGTGACTTCATAGTTAAGTTTGCCTATAATTTGCTTCTCAATGTGTAAGGTCAACAATTTCAACCAAGTTTGGTTTGGATCAAAGGATTAATTCCTAAAATATCCTTTTTTTCATGGCTGGTGATTCAAGGAAAAATCCCCACTATGGACAATATATTATCCAAAGGTATGGTTATTGCTAACCGTTGCTACATGTGCAGGGCAGGATGGGAGATAACCCAACACTTGTTTCTGGAGTATCCGATAGCGGAGTCCATCCTAGATGAACTTTTCCAAGCCTTTAGGATCTCGTGGGTTAATCCTGCTCTTATATCCGAAGTGTTCCATCAATGGCCTCAACCCTTTGTTAGCCTAAAACTTAAGTACCTATGGAAAATATGTTGGCATCATTTTCTCTAGCATATTTTGCTAGAAAGGAACCATAGAGCCTTTAAGGATACCATTCACAACCCAAAAACCATCCTCAATAGTATTATTGTCTTTGTGAAAGAAAACCTTAGCACCTTAGTGGATGAGAACCACTCAATTCTTCCCCAAGAAAAACAATTAGCTTGGGCCTTAGGTATTGAGGACAAACCTTCCATTCCTTTGCCCAATCCCAAAAATGGGATTTCTTGGGAGCCACCCCCCCAAGGTTGGTTTAAACTAAATTTTGATGGTGCAGCCAAGGAGAACCCGGGAAGAGCTGGAGTTGGAGGAATAATCAAGGATCATCAAGGAAATCTGGTCAAGGCCTTCGCTGAACCATTGGGAATCAGAACTAATAACGAAGGAGAAGCTAGAGCCCTTTGGAGAGGGTTTCAAGTAGCCCAAGCAACTCAAGGTAACTTGATGATTGAAGGTGATTCTATGAACATCATCAACCTATTAACCAATGGCAAAAAACCTCCATGGAGAATCGAGGGAGTCATCCATGAAGTGAGGATCCTTTTTGCAGAAAGACAAAATAGGAGGGCTCATCATGTGTACCATGAGGCCAACAAGTCAGCTGACAAATTAGCCAACATAGGTGTTGATGTTGGTAGTTTGGTGACATGGACACAAGGGGTGCCACGTGAAGTGGAAAACATTATTAGTCATGAAAAAAAACCTACCCGTTAAGGAGAAAAATGAATGGGTGTTCTTTCCCCATGGAGCTGGTAATAACTATGGGGTTTCCCTCTAAATCATACCAAATTGGAAATGAAGGTAACAGGGTGTAAGCCTTTGAAGATTTCGATAGAGAATAGGAAATGGGCAAGCAACAGGTTTCACAAGTGCAAAGTTCCAAACTTCAATTCCTGTCAATGTAAGTAATGTTTACAGTTATGTTTAGGTATGGGTGTGCTTTGTTAGTAAGGTGTTGGAGGGGATTCAACACAATTTTTGGTAAGAAATTTTCAAGGATGACTAGGATCTACAATCTCAGCAGAAGGTTGGATATTGTAATAGGTTTTGGGTTAACTTGCAAAACTTGGTAATTAATGAAGACTTTTATTTACCAAAAAAAAAACAATCCTTTTCACTCCAAATTTTCATACATAACTTTAAAAAATCACTCACTAGGAATAATATGCCCATACCTTTTATTGGATGTAAAAGTACCTTTGGAAAAACCTGTCTTAATCACAATTTCCTTCTTTCAAAATTCAATGGTTAAACACAACAATATCAATTCAATACTTTCTCAAAAATATTCCCTTAGACACAAAATAATCACAACTCAATTTATGCCTTATTGCTCACTTTTAAAAATAACACTCATCATAACATACATAAAAATAATTTCTTTGATACACCTTATAAACTCCAACTTGAAATAATATCCAACACAATAAAATATCAACCAAACACCTTACAATCCTTTCAAAACCTTTGAGCAAATAACATTAAAAATTTAATTTTGCAAAACCCTTATATCTCCCTTTGCAACCTTAGAACCAAATAAAAATATGCAAAAATTAATTTTTAAATGCCCAAACTATATTCTCGAAATTTTTGGTGACCAATATCAAAGCATACCTCTTTCTTCCCCAAAAGGGGATTCGGCGAGATTTGATCCACCGTCTCCTCTATCCTAAGTGCCTTAGCTATTGGGCGCCCATCGTGTGGGCTACTAAGGCCCATGTGAAGGAAGGATGAGTTCCTTCCTCTTATGCCTCCGTCATCATCTTCTCTTTCACGAATTTTGCATGCTTTCTCTCTTCTTTGGACATAGTGCAAATTACAAGGCTCGCAATTTATTTCAAAGGCATTGTAATATTTGGTGAAATGGGTGTTCCCCCTTATATACACATTTTTAAACTCCTCACATCGGTGCTTTGTCATTCGAAATCGAATTTCGAATTTTAATTTTAATAACCCACTTTAGGGTTATTTAACCTTAGCTTAAATTAATTTATAATTAATAATTAATTTAAATAACTTTATAAGTTAAGTAAATTAACTAATAAATTAATTTATAATTAATTTTAAACTTCCTTTGTATAATATTATAAAATAATATTATAATATTATTCACTTGGGCTTCTTTTAACATTTTGGACCAAATCTAACTTCCTAGAACTGGGTCTTGAAACTGAAACCGAATTATCCTTTTGCATTTATTGGAGAACCAGAAACTGATGTTGCCAACTGAAACTACCACTGAAATATTGACATCAATGACGACTTACTTTTGACATCAATGACAACTTATCACTCAAAATTTCCAACAAATAAACTATTAGTTGAATTGTCAAACTAATCTATCATTTGATTAGCTAATAAACCATTAGTTTAATTGCCAAACTAATCTATCATTTTATTAGTTAAGAAACCATTATTTTAATTACCAAACTAATCCATCGTTTGATTAATTGAAACCTTATATTTAAAAGAATTAATATACCATTAAATTAATTACCAAATTATCTATCATTTGATTAATTGAAACCTTAGATTAAAAATAATTAATCTACCATTAGATTAATCTCCAACTAATATATCATTTGATTAATTGAAACCTTAGATAAAAAATAATTAATCTACCATTAGATTAATTACAAACTAATATATCATTTGATTAATTGAAAACCTTAGATTAAAAAGAATTAATCTACCATTAGATTAATTACCAACTAGTCTATCATTTGATTAATTGAAAAAATAGATTAAAAAGAATTAATATACCATTATTAGATTAATTATCAACTAATCTATCATTTGATTAATTGAAACCTTATATTAAAAAGAATTAATCTACCATTAGATTAATTACCAGCTAATCTATCATTTGATTAATTGAAACCTTAGATTAAAAAGAATTAATCTACCATTAGATTAACTACCAACTAATCTATTATTTGATTAATTGAAAGCTTAGATTAAAAAGAATTAATCTACCATTAGATTATTTATTTTTTATTGGTAAAAATTCATTTATAGTGGGTTTTGAAAGGGGCCCCAAAACATTTTTACATAAGGTCAACAGACCAATCAGAAGGCCTAAGGGCAAGCCTTTTTGAAAGAAACATTAAAATCCTGCCCAAAGCAGGAAATATGAAAAATCTAGCCTAGGGCAGGAAAATTAAAAAATCCTACCCAAATTAGGAGATTTAAAAAATCCTACCCAAGCAGGAAAAATACAATTTAAAAATCTCGCCCAAGGGGAAAACTAGAAACCAGAATCCTGCTAAGGAGAAACCAAAATTCAAATCCACCTAGAAATAAAATCCACCCTAGGAGAGGTAGATGGACCAGAGAAAACCTCCAATAAAATTGGGATAGACCATACTACTCAAGCAAGGCTAAGACTAACTTGAGCAAACAAAAGAAAACTAGAATCCCACCCAATAAATCCAGCCACTATAGGAAAGCAAGAGCAACTGAGAAGCAAAACTAGGATCCTACCCAAGGATGTTCTGGGAAGGCAGTCCAGGAAGTAGAATCTTGCATAGAGCCTGGAAATTGGATTAGTAAGTCTGAATATCTCCACAGGCCATGAGATCCCCTTGCACGCAAGGTTGAACTACAGTAATTCTAGAATGGATGCCACAAAAATGGAACCACCAGCCATGGGGAAAGGGGTAGGAAGGTCCTAAGGAACCTGATATGAAGGAGCCATAGGGTGATCAAAGCTGTAGGTAGTAATCACAAGTCCCCTACCAAGATTGAAAGATGCAGCAAATGACCCCAAACAACAAAAAAAAATGGACCATGAAAACCCTATAACCTTGCACATGAATGGCTTTGGGAAATTGGATCTGGAAAACTAATAAAATCATCTTAGTAGAAAGCAAAAAGCATAAGGCCCCCCTCCAAGGCCATGAAAGATGCACTAAGAATCCACCAAGTAGATCAGATCCAAGAAACCCAGGGAGAAGTTTCACTTAATATGAGGCATGTGGTCCCCCTAGACCAAAAGGATGCAGTGAAAACCTCTCAAGAAGCACAACGATGAGGTCAAACCCCCAGCCTAAAGCCACAACACTTCATTTTTAAGGAAAATAATAATCTAGTACCAAGTAGAAAACCTACAAAAAACCTGTGAAAGACCTGAGAGTAACCAAGAAAGAGTATCCTTGAAGCTCAACAGGAAACCCAAGGGAGAACCTAGGGATGCCTTAAGTTAGGCGCATAGGTAGGAAACCCTCAAATAGGTTGGTAAAGGAGTAGAAAAGTGGATTAGGGACCTCCCACCTTGAGGATATCATTTGCACTGATAGCAATCCTAGAGAGAAGGGCCTAGGATGTGCTATATCTACCATTAGATTAATTACCAACCAATCTATCATTTGATTAATTGAAATATAAAGATAACATTGCATCTAATCTAACCTTAGATAATTGCAAAAATCTAGATTAATTATCATTAGTCAAATATAGCAAGTCTAGAGTCTTATTACAATAATCCAACCCTTATATTAAGCAAAAACCTAAACAAGAAATATAAACATTAATATTTCAAGTAAAACAATGCAATCATTGCCTTAATCTGGCCCCTAGTTTAAGGAACTACACATTAATTAAAATCTAAGGATTTCTCCCCACAAGCATCTATTGGATAATATCAAAACCAGATGGTCATTGCTATAAGAATTAAACCCTAAAATTCCATTTGAAAGTTGCTACACCCACAACCTTAGCTAGCAAAGACACGAAAGGAAAGCATAGTTTTAATTTAACCTTAGCAACATCTTCAGCAACCCTACACATTTAGCAACACGTGAGGGAGGTGAAAGAGATAGCACCATGCATATTGCATCCTTGGGTACTATCATCACACAGGAAGGCAACATCCAATAATAGGGTTTGGTTCCAAGGTTTCTAAACTACTCGATAGGGGTGTGAATGTTCCATCCTTGTTTTTCCCATAGTGCTATTATGCCACTCAAGGAAACCATTCCAATATTGTGAAAGCACCTAAATAGGCTCACCAAAAACTAACTAAAATCTACCAAAATATGTAAGTGAAAACACACATAAAGAAGCTAACTTGGAAGTGAAATCACACAACCAAAACAAGTAGGATCAAGGAAAAAGCAACACAAAATCTAAATAAAGCATGCTTCAAAATATGTGTAAATTACCTAGCACCAAAATGGAATGGTGTTTGTCTCCTTAACCTTCTCATGCTTGTGTTGATGTCCTTGATATACCTCTATGATGTCATCTCCTCTCCAACAACCTACATCCCCTCTTAAAGATCTAGGAGAGAGGAAGAGAAGATGTTACGCAACCAAGCTAAGTGTAACGCTAAGGTGATTCCCACATCCATTAATCAGGTGCCCTTTAACATAGTAAGAGTGGAGGAAAAAATATATGTTAAACAAAGGTGGTTCCACATTTGTCAACTCCAAGCATTTAAAAACCATGCACTGCAAGATAGGGTACAATAAAGAATAATAAAAGGGCAAGAGCAGCCCCACTACGCTCATAATACTACACACAAAAAAGAAACCAATTCAACACCAAGCATGACCATAGGCAAGGCCAAAAAAGATCAAAAGCATTTAACATTAGATTAAATTAACTTTAATTCATTCCTTTGATAGATATTAAATTTAACATAAGGAAAACATTAATCATTTTATCATTATATTATTATTAAATCTAACATAAGGATAACATTAATTATTCTATTGATTAATACTAACAGTAATAATTCTATTGATTAAAATTTATCTAACAAAGCAACCATAAATAATATTTTATTCCAATCTAATAAGTAATCTTAGATCGAATCTATCCAATCCTAACAAAGATATCATTTAGTCACAAGTGCAAGGAAAATATAACTAAACAATCTGCTAAGAAACAAAGCACTATCTTAATGTTTTGTACCATCATTTTATCCTTAAATGAGTGGATCCTTATTTAAGAAAGACATATGCTACCACTGACTCATGTTAAGGAGGCTCCTTGCAAGCAACTTCGTGGTCCTACATGAAAGGGTAATTATTCACATTACCTTGAGCTATTTGATCATCATTTCTCCTTTAATATGGTCTCTCATTTCTTGTGGCCAATTCTCTTGTCCATCCATGAGAGTACCTGATCCTGCATCTAAGTAACACATAAGTAGTACCATATTATTACACAAAACATACACAATATTAGAAGCATATATTCATCAAAACAACAAAGCTAAGAATTAAACATTCTTTTCTAATACATAGTTCATCTTGAGTTAGTACTATCAATGTGGGTTGTGAAACTCTCTATAAATGGATTTCAAAGCTCTTCCTTGATCCTTCCTTTGAACAAATAAATACCTAAGTAAGTAGAGGGAATGGTATAGCCAAGAATTCAAGAAATTTTTCTTTGCCTGTTAAGAGGGGTATTAAGGAAGAATAATTTGCTCTTTAGTAAGTTGACATATTTCCTTGTAGCCAACTCATAGTCCTTCAAGTTCACTTTGATTTCCCTTTCTTGGGGGATGGAAAATATGGTAGAGGGAATATTGTCATCAATAAATTGTTGATTGGTAATTGGATTTATAGAATAAGTAGGTTTGATGCCTGCTATGGATTTAGTAATAATGATAACTTTCAAATCTCTCTCGAGGGCTTCAACAAGAATAATGAAGAGGCAATGGGATAGGAGATCACCCTACCTAAGCCCTCTGGTGCTTTTAAATAACCCTAAGACCTTTCCATTCACTGTAACTGAGAACATAGGGGTAGAGAAGCACTACATGACCAAAGAGATCAATATAGAATGAAATCCAAATTTAACGATAACCTTTTTCAAGAAATCCCAAGAGACTCTATCATAGGCTTCACTCATATCAAGCTTAAGGAACATACCTACTATATCACTCTTGTTGACTAAATATATGAGCTCATGAACTTTTATGATTCCATCCATAATTTGCCTCCATGGCACGAATCCCCCTTGAATAGAATCGATGACTTTGGAAAGAATCAATTTGATTCTATTAACCAAATATTTAGTTAAAATTTTGTAAATAGTATTACACAGGTTGATAGATTTGAAATATTTGAATTCCTTAGCTCTGACAGTCTTGGGAAAAAGAACTAGAAAAGTGGAATTAACTTCTCTTGGTAAGAAACAAGTTCTTTGAAATTCAAAAATTGCTTCAACCACATAACTACCTATAATATACTAGAACTTCTAAAAAATGGGGTGGGAAAGCCATCAGGGCTTGGGGATTTCTCAATAGCCATAGATAAAATAGTGTCCTTGATTTCATCAGGCACAAAGGGTGCAATCAACCTAGAGTTCATATCTTCATAAATAAGGTTGGGAATGTTGGCCAACAATATTCTCTCTACATAGATGTCTTCCTAACTTTTATCACCTAACAAAGATTCAAAGAAATTGACCACTTCATATATGATTTCCTTTAGGTCCACCAACATTGAACCATCATATTTAAGGATCTTCTTGATTTTGTTATGACATATGTGCTTTAGGTCAATAACATGGAAGAATTTAGTATTACGATCACCATTTTTCAGCCATAGAACTCTTGACCATTTCCTCCGAAAGGACTCTTCTCTCACCATGGTATTATGGAAATAGAATAGCAAATACTTTTCCTTAATTCTAAGGTCCTCTTGTAATATGCCTGATTACTAAATATGCTTAATTTCCTCTAGCTACTAGTTAAAATCCTCTCTTTTTTAAATGTGACCAAATATCATTTTGTTCCAATATTTGATATTACACTTGATGAACTTAAGATTTTTTTTTAACTGGGAGATATATCCTAGTTATGGTTCCACATAGATTCAAATCTGAAGGGTCTTCTAAAAGTTAAACTACTCGAAAGAACTTCTAAAACCAGGGGATTGTGATCCAATCCTATTTTAGAGAGAGAATTTAGAGAGGAATTTTCCAATAGATCTAGACCATCCTTGGAGATTAAAATTCTTTCAAGCCTAATTTGGATTAGCTATGAGATAGACCTTCTATTGCTCAAAGTGTATATATTACCCCATGTTAGATTTTGAGGTAGATTACAATGGGATATGGTAATCACAAGATGCAAAAATATAAGAGAAAGTAAATTTACTAGATTGCAAAAATATGTTATAAATAGAAATGATGAAAATGAATACAATATTGCTATGGAGGAAATGGAAACTCCATGCAAGATGCTATAGGACTACATTGTACTCCATCACTAATGGAGTTACACAGTAATACTACTACTACCTACTATCTTGTCAATCTCTTACAATGAGGCCTTTTTATAATGGAAGATAGATTCCTTGGCCAGCACTCTACCTAGCTATACAAGGGACACCTTGCACATTTACAAATTGTAAATTAACACGTGCATTTATTACATTGCATAAAGTAACTAGATAACTTCCCCCCTAAAGTAATATAATGTCCTAAGTATGTACCTAGGAAGGTACATTTACATGATCCAAATGATGTAATGGACTCTAAATCTAACACCCCCATGTATTACATTATTTGGGTATTGAAGACTTTAGTCTTCAATATGGATCTTCTTCTTCATCTTGAACTTTGTATTATTTCTCTAGATTATTTGTAACCTATTCAAGCAAATGGTTAGTGTCTCTGTAAAGTGTTACATTTTTTGATAGAGCTTTCTCCTCATAATTTTTTGAGTGTTCATCTAGTTCTTCAATTTCTTCTATCCTATGAATCAGGTGTCCTTTCTGATTCCCCTTTCGGTACTCCAATTGAGGATAATTTGTTGGTCACTAAAATTGTTATTGATGAGAATTCCTTTGATACTATCTTGGTTAAAATTGGTTCCCATTGTTTATCTAATTTTCTTTATTCTAGTTTTTGGGATTATGCCTGCAATAATTGGTACTATGACCTTTCTTTCTGCATATCAGACAATACCATGTTCTCTTTTGCTGATGAAGCAATATTTCCATGTGTATTATATTTTGATGTCAATGCAGTGTTAGTTATCACATATTTCACAGTCTGTTCCACCTCATATTCTTGAAGGATATTGACTAAGTCATCAAAAGAAGTATCTTTACTTAGGATTTTTAGAGATGTGACAAAATGCTTATATTTTTCTAGAAGTTCTCTCATGGTTACTTGAGTAAGAAGTTCATCTTTAGGCTCCTATCCAAGAGTTAACAATTTTCCTTTAATATCTGCTACCTTCCTTAGAAAAAGTTATATGCTTTCCCCACACCTCATTTTCAAGGAATGTAGTTGAGTTTGTAGATGAATAACGGTGGCTTTATTCTTTCCTTCGAATATTTTTTCTAAGCTTGTCCAATATTCAAAAGATGTTTTTGTTGAACTAATATAAGGTTGTATTTCATCACTGATAGAAAATATTATGATAATTAGGGATTTTGAATCATTTTCCTCAAATTTTAGAATTTTAGTATCACATGTGGCAAGTTTCTTTGTTTTCCCTTGGACAATATCCCAAAGTTTTTCATATACCAAGATTGATTTTACTTTAATCTTCCAAGAGAAATAATTTGGGCATTTGAGTAGTTGGAATTCAGCTAGGAAGAATTTTTTTGGATGCCATTGAATTCCCTTATCAACTCTTTAGATTTTGCAGAATTCCTTATGTATCTCTAATGATGAAATTTTGCAAACCTAATAATATTTTAGGTTTTATATGAAGCTTACATTTATCCAATGAATTTAGAACTTGATAATTTTTTATGGACGTGTTGGTCACAAATCTGCCTAAGTACAATATTTCATCACTTGTGCACCCTAGACTCGGCCAACATTGAAAGGCCGAGAGAAAGAGAAGTCTCCCGGGACGATCTCCAGAGAGGGTTGGCTCCCAAACTAATCTAAATTGGTTTCAAGATAAGAGTGCGGGAAAGAAATGGAAAATACAGAAAGAAAGGGAAATAATAGAAAGAGATGGAAATATGGCCATAGGTCGAAGTGTATAGTTTGGGGCAGACTAACAATAGGAATTCCACCAAGTTTTATAACAACATCTAATAAAAGGAAAGCAGCAGAATTGAACTCACACCTTTGTAGAGATAACCCCCAGATCGCATTTCAAAATCTACTCACTAACCAGCAACGTTCGAATTCAGAATGCAGAATTCAAAACTTAACAACAAGAGCATGAGCATAAACAAAAATGACTTTAAAAATAGAAGGAAATCACACACATAAGAATGCTCGCAAATTTTAGAAGCCGAGTCTCTTCTATTGATGCAGAGAACTTAGAGAGTCTTCTTGCAAAATGTCTAACCTTTTTTCCTTTAGATATACATGAATATTTATAGAGGTCTTCCCTCTCTCTTTTGCATCACAAAATTTAAAACATAAAACAGATTTTTAAGAAGAGGTCCACAAAATATGCACTTGAAAAGAGAAAACCATCCCCCTTGGAGAAATCACATTCCTGCTTTTATGGATCAAAATGGAAAATCGAATGGAAACAAGGGACCAGATTTCTCCATTAAATGACCATTCTCGGGGCATGCTTGAAGCGTTAGGAGATCACGAACAAGAGCTTTTAATACTGGAGGCATCTTTAATTTTGGTGGCATCAAAAACTGCCTCATGTTCTTCCATCTTGCGCACATCGGTAATCAACAACATTTAATCTTGGAGCTTCTTTGACCACGATCTCAAAATCAGTTGGAGAGCTTTTAAAACATTACTTTGTTTGATCCTTATCTTCTCCTCACGTTCTCCTATGCAATTTTGAAGGAAAAATGAGGACATAACTGTATCGGGTCTTTGTTATTGCTTCTGTCGCGAAAATGTGATAGGTCATGAAAATGCGACATGTCGCGAAATCGTGACACTTTTACCTTATTGCCTTCTCTTCTTGCCACCAGTCGTGAAAATGCGACATGTCACGATATCGCGACATTTTTCTCTCCTTGCTTTGTCTTTCCATGACATGTCACGAAATCGTGACATTCTCCTCTGTCTGGCTTTGTTCGCTGCTCCAAGTCACGAAAACTCACCATGTCATGAAATCATGACAATTTCTTCCTTCTGGCTCCTTTTCTTCTTGCAAGTGGTGAAAATGGGACATGTCATGAAATCATGACATTTTATCTGTTTTGTTCTTCTGTCTTCAACATGTCGTGAAATCATGACATGTTTCTATCTTCTTGTACTTTGCTGCTTTTAGCGTAAAAATGCGACATGTCATGAAATTGTGACATTCGTACATATCGTGATGCTTCCTTGCTTTCTCCTCATGAAACTTGACATGTCATGAAATCATGACATTTCTCCTGCTTTTCCCTTCTGCCCCAACATGTCATGAAATCATGACACTTTTCTATCTTCTTCGTCGTTGCCGCTTCCTGTCATGATATCGTGACAAGTTTCTCTTGCTTGGCTTCATTTCCAAAAATGTCATGATATCGTGACATCTTTCTTCCGCCTTGTGTTTATCTTCAGCCCTTCCATGATAACGTGACATGTCACGATATCACGATATTTTTCCTTGGTGCTCCTCTTGGTTGCTGTATGTTGTGATATCATGACATTTTCTTGTCACTTTGCTTTGTTGCCATTACAAGTCATGAAAATGCGACATGTCATGATATCGCGACAACTTTCAATTTAGTGCTCCCTCATCACAACAAGTCGCGAAAATATGACATGTCATGATGTCGCGACAACTTTGTCGTTACTACTTCCTTTTGTTGCTCCTAGCACAAAAATCCAACATGTCGCGATATCGCGACAGTTTTACTCCCTTGCTTCCTTTGGCTACTTTTAGCCGCGAAAACGTGACAGGTCACGAAAATGCGACATGTCACGATATCGTGACATTTTCTATACTTAGCTCTTTTCTTCATCGGACATCGCAAAACTACAACAGGTCACGATATCGTGACATGTCGCGATATCGTGATAGTTTTACCTTTTCACTTGGAGGGACAAATAGAGGAGTGAGTATCTCTACAATTTGTGCATTCTTTTGCATGAACAGCAACAACAAAAACAATGTGGCAAAAATGCCAACATTCTTGGTGGCTCGCGGGGTATACAGTTATGTTGTATGCACGAACCTCAGGCCTTTATCCATTGGGCAATAGAGTCAAGAAGTTGGAGGAGCAGAAGAAGTGAGTGTTGGTTGATGTTGGACGTCTCTACGGGCTGCTGCAACAAGCTCTTGCTGGTACTCGACACTCAAAAATAGGACCTTCAGTAGAAATTTATGGAAGAGCAGAACTTCCTTTATTTCTTTAGAACTACTGCACTTTGCCTAGCTCGGTTGAGCTGGGTAATCACCAGGTGTTGTGCAAGGATCTCCATGGCAGTAGTGAGAAGCACCTGAGTTGAAAAAATAGGAATGAATGGAGTGATGACCGGAAGATGTGCAGGTCATGGAACGGGAATGGTGAATGATGGAATGGTGGAAGATGGAGGAGTAGAAGTGGTAGATACAGCAACTGAAGAGGGTGCTACTGTGCTACCAGCTACTGGGATTCTATGAAAATAGATAATGAAATGGGAGTGGATGGGATGGAGAAGGTGGTAGGAACTGTGGAGAAGTGCTCACAAGACAAAGGACTAGAAGAAAGGGAAAGTGAAGAAAAGGGAACATCAGAGAGGGGAGTAGAAACAACAGTAGTGGCTTGATTATGTACAGTAGAAGAAGGAGTGGGAGTGGAAGAAAGAAGTAGAAGGGAAGCCACTTCCTGCTAGGAAGGAAAAGAAAAGAAAGAGAAATAAACATACCTGCGGGCTCATGTGCAAAAGGAGCCGAAGTTGACGATTTTTTGTTTTTGTTTTTTTCTTTTTATTTTTTTTTTTTTCTTTTTTTTTTAGAACAAAGATGGACCTTCTCATATTACCTCGAACTTGTGATGTTTTCCAGGGTCCCAAACTTTGTTGCAGTATGCCTTGAGATAATGCTGCTTGGAGATGCACTTGTTCAGTACTTGATTCACAATCAATTCAGAGTCACCAAAAATCTGCAATTGTGCAATCCCCAATTTTTTTGCCTTCTTCAAACCTAGGCACAATGCTTCATACTCAGCAGCATTGTTAGTACAACTCCAGGTCGGTCGATATGAATATGTTTTCTGTAGGCCAGAGGGAGAAATAAGAACAATCCCTGCTCCCACACCATTTTTACATCGTGCTCCATCAAAATACAACTTCCATAATTGATCGGGCACAGAGTCTTGACCAACTTGATCAAGAGGCATCTTTATTTCAACCTCTTCAGGCTTTGTAATGGAGTAACAACCAATTTTAGTTTCCACCATGGCATTAAAATCGAGCATTGAAAACTCATCCTCTAAGCGAAGCTCATCCAGGACTTCATCCATCAAATCAAGATTTTCCAATTCTTCAGTTATCATGTTGACAGAATGTGTGGACTTTTCTTCTTCTCCCATCTTCTCTATATGAAAAGTAGAAGGCTTCTTATTGTAGATCCGGATTCTTCTTCCTTTGAAAGGAATCTCCAAGTGAGAATAATCCAGAGAAAGGTAGCCTCCCAGCTTGGCAGTGAATTCTCTCGACAAACACATACTGAAATATGGTTCCAAATCAACCACAACTACCTCCCGAATTACTGTAATTTGAGGCATACTATGCAGAACAATAGGAATATCCTTGATTACACCCACTATTTTCATGGGAGTCCCATCCAACTGCAAGACACCAGGGCTACTTCTTGTATACTCCATACCCATGACTTCACAAACCGCCTTTGGCATGACAGCTTGTCGCAGACACCGGAATCAATCATGCGGTTGTGCACTATCCAACCCTCCATCCTGAGTGACAAATAAAATGGGGGTGGTCTATTTTTTCCTAGTGGCTGAAGTAGTTAATGTTTGAGCAAAAATCGTTTGGGTAGGATTCTTCTCATTATCTTTCATAGACTTCAATGATTCTTGTAACAAATCAACTTGCCCAGGTAATTGTAATGCATCATAGAGACTAACCTTGGCTGGAATCTTCTTCAATTCTTCAACAATATTGTATGTAGATGCACCAGACTCCCTCTTTTCAATAGTGTCTTCATATTTGCTCCGATATTGCTGAGTGGCTTCTACCCTCAGTATTTTAGTCAAATATGGGTACTTGAGCTTTTCTCTGGCTCGTTCCTCTGTTTCAGCTCTTGCCTGCGAAGTCGAGGCTTTTTCTTGCAATCTTTCCTTTGCTCGTGGTGGCAAAAGATCTTTTAATAGAATAGGTGAATCTGGCTTTGGTATTGAAACAGGAGCTTTCACTTGTACTTGTTTCTTCTCATTTTGCATCTTCGGATCAGCCGGTACCCTTAATGGTTCCATCTCTGCTGGATCTACCGTGACTGGCTTCTTCCCAGTTCTCGTGAGAACTGAGACTTGTTCTTCAGATGGAACCATAAAATTATGATCTACCTCAGTAATCATATTAACTTGTCCTCCAGAAGAGCTTGCGGCCAATGTTTGTACATAGTTCAAATGAACCATACAAGTCTCCTCACCGTGTGGATCATTACATGTAGAGCACCAATATGTTCTTTCTGCAAGGCCAGCTTCCTCATTCATCAACACAGTCGGGTTCTTTTCAGGCACTTTGCTTGTTGAAGCCACTTGTTCTCTAGTGATCGACGGAGGTTGAAATCTCCTGGGTTGGAAATCTCTCTCGGCCTGCTTTCTTTCAATAATTGTGATTTTATTTCCCATCGCTCTTATAGCTGAATTAGCATATTTTACCTCTTGTAATAGCATTGTGTAAGGATCAAGATTTGAGGGCGCAGGAGGTGCCGATATAGGTAGAGGTGTTGGCGGTGCAGGCAATGCTGGGAATGAAGTGGGAGCTGGTAATTGCGGAATGCTTGGTGCAAGCAATTGTGGAATAGTTGGAGCAGGGAGCTAGGGAACTGGAATGGGTGCGATCTGAGGTGCACTTGAGCTCCATGATGGAATAGGATACATGGAAGGCATAGGCTATGAAAATGAACCAGAATACAAATGCTTAGGAAGATCGGGTAAGATAGGCATTGTTACCTTTGGGGGAAGCCTACCTATGGCAATCAAGTCAGCTTCCACCTTTTGCGCTTGTTCGAACAGCTCTGGGAATGTAGTCACGTTGGACTGCCGGATAGCCAAGCCAATGTCTGTGTTAAAAGCTCTGAGATAATAGAATGCAGCTTGCTCATGAGTGGGCCGAAGACCTTCAGGAACTCTCTGCTAGCTTCTAGTAAATCTGACATTGAAGTCCGCTATCTCCTCCTGCGGATGCCTTTGAATTGCATTAAATTGATGCAACAAGGAGTATGGATCAGCTTGTTCATGAAAGTTTTTGATTAACAACTCTCCTAATTGATCCCATGATGCAATAGTGCCTGGTTGCAATGATCGGTACCAATACAACAATTTCCCTCTCAATGACAACACCAACAATTTTATCATCACATCTTCATCCGTTATGTCATGGATGGCCGCCAAAGAGGCTACATCTTGAATATGCTCATAAGCAGTTTTACCAGTACCATCATAGGTCGGCAAAGCTTTCAAAGTAGCTTGAGGGACTGGATTTTGTGCCGATAAATTCAAGGCTCCCAAACTATTCCATGCCGAGAACTTCCTTGGTGGAGGATGCTGGGCCATTTGGATTGGTGCGTGTGGTTGAAGAGGTGGAAAACTAGTAGCAGTACTAGATGAACTTGAAGGAACAGAAAATACACCAACAATTTGTGAGGATGTTGCAGAGGACGTAAGTGGTGGGGAGACCAACTTAGGGTGTCCACTTAATTTTTGGTTGTCAAGTTCAAAAAACTCAATGGGATTTTCAAATTTTTTGGCCTTCGATCTTGTGATCATGAAGTACAGCTCTCACTGTATCCACGTTCGAAGGCTTCTAGGTAGTGCTGAGTCACCAAATGTTCTAACTATACAACATGAAGGCGAACATTAAACCTCAATACTATTGAAAGGTTCCCAGCGTGCCAAAAACTGTTGGCACAGGTGGGTTTATCAATTTGGAATAATACTTGTCCCACCGATTATGGATCTTTCTGAGACAGAAATAGTCTATCCCACCGGGCATGCCAAAAATTGTTGGTCACAAATCTACCTAAGTACAAGATTTCATCACTTGTGCACCCTAGACTCGGCCAACATTGAAAGGCCGAGAGAAAGAGAAGTCTCTCGGGCCGATCTCCAGAGAGGGCTGGCTCCCAAACTAATCTAAATTGGTTTCAAGATAAGAGTGCGGGAAAGAAATGGAAAATACAGAAAGAAAGGGAAATAACAGAAAGAGATAGAAATATGGCCACAGGCCGAAGTGTATAGTTTGGGGTAGACTAACAGCAGGAATTCCACCAAGTTTTATAACAACATCTAATAAAAGGAAAGCAACAGAATTGAACTCACACCTTTGTAGAGATAACCCCCAGATCGCATTTCAAAATCTCCTCACTAACCCACAACGTTCGAATTCAGAATGCAGAATTCAAAGTTTAAAAGCAAGAGCATGAGCATAAATAGAAATGAATTTTAAAACAGAAGGAAATCACACACATAAGAATGCTCGCAAATTTTAGAATCCGAGTCTCTTCTATTGATGCAGAGAACTTAGAGAGTCTTCTTGCAAAATGTCTAACCTTCTTTCCTTTAGATATACATGAATATTTATAGAGGTCTTCCCTCTCTCTTTTGCATCACAACATTTAAAACATCAAACAGATTTTGAAGAAGAGGTCCACAAAATATGCACTTGAAAAGAGAAAACCATCTCCCTTAATCTGCCTCGGAGAAATCACATTCCTGCTTTTATGGATCAAAACAAAAAATCGAATGGAAACAAGGGACCAAATTTATCCATTAAATGACCATTCTCGGGGCATGCTTGAAGCGTTAGGAGATCACGAACAAGAGCTTTTAATACTGGAGGCATCTTTAATTTTGGTGGCGTCGAAAACTGCCTCATGTTCTTCCATCTTGCGCACATCGGTAATCAGCAACATTTAATCTTGGAGCTTCTTTGACCACGATCTCAAAATTAGTTGGAGAGCTTTTAAAACATTACTTTGTTTGATCCTTATCTTCTCCTCATGTTCTCCTATGCAATTTTGAAGGAAAAATGTGGACAAAACTGTATCGGGCCTTTGTTATTGCTTCTGTCGTGAAAATGTGACAGGTCGCGAAAATGCGACATGTCACGAAATCATGACACTTTTACCTTACTGCCTTCTCTTCTTGCCACCAGTCATGAAAATGCGACATGTCACGAAATCATGACATTTTTCCTCTCCTTGCTTTGTTTCCACGACATGTCACGAAATCGTGACATTCTCCTCTGTCTGGCTTTGTTCGCTGCTCCAAGTCATGAAAACTCACCATGTCACGAAATCGTGACAATTCTTCCTCTTTGGCTCCTTTTCTTCTTGCAAGTGGCAAAAATGGGACATGTCACGAAATCGTGACATTTCTTTTGTTTTGTTCTTCTCTCTTCAACAACTCACGAAATCGTGATATGTTTCTATCTTCTTGTACTTGGTTGCTTTTTGGCTACGAAAATTCGTCATGTCACGAAATCGTGACATTCCGTACTATCTGGTTTCTTCCTTGCTTTCTCCTCGTGAAAAACATGTCATGAAATCATGACATTTCTCTACGCTTTGCCCTTCCACCCCAACATGTCACGAAATCGTGACACTTTTCTATCTTCTTCGTTGTTGTCGCTTCTTGTCGCGATATCGCGACAAGTTTCTCTTGCTTGGCTTCATTTCCAAAAATGTCATGATATCGCGACATCTTTCTCCCGCCTTGTGTTTATCTTCAGCCCTTCCGCGATAACGCGACATGTCACGATATCATGATGTTTTTCCTTGGCGCTCCTCCTGGCTGTTGTATGTCGCGATATCATGACATTTTCCTGTCACTTTGCTTTGTTGCCATTGCAAGTCGCAAAAATGCGACATGTCACGATATCGCGACAACTTTTCATTTTACTGCTCCCTCACCGCAACAAGTCGTGAAAATGCGACATGTCGCGATGTCGCGACAACTTTGTCGTTACTGCTTCCTTTTGTGGTCTCCTAGCACGAAAATCCAACATGTCGCGATATCGCGATAGTTTTACTCCCTTGCTTCCTTTGGTTGCTTTTAGCCGTGAAAACATGACAGGTCGCGAAAATGCGACATGTCGCGATATCGCGACATTTTTCATACTTAGCTCTTTTCTTCATCGAACGCCATGAAACTACAATAGGTCATGATATCGCGACATGTCGTGATATCATGATTTACCTTTTCACTTACAAACAGAGGAGTGAGTATCTCTATAATTTGAGCATTCTTTTGCATGAACAACAACAACAAAAACAATGTGGCAAAAATGCCAACAGGACAATAATATTACCAAGTTTTATAGAATGTATTATGAATCCCCAGGATGTTTTGAATAGGATATATGATCAATATAGTACTTTTGTAAATTGTAGTTCAATTTCAATTTTGAGTTGATTTTGTAAAATTTTGTAAACACCAAAATCAACTTTTTATCTCCTTATTACTCTTATTGAACTAGGCACTATTTTCAATTTTTGAAGAGGTTTTGAAGTTTGATTTATTTTTCCTCCTTTAAGTGTTTTGAGACAACACTATTATAAAAATCCCAACCTTTGAAAATTTTAATAAATCTCTTTAAATACCCCTTTTGGTTGATTTTAATATTTTCTAATTTCCAATTCCTAATTTGATGTTGTATTCCTTATAACTCCAAAATTTGGAAAGATAAGAAAATAATATTTGTAAGTGATTTAAATTTTAGTAATAACCCTTATTTCTCCTTGATAACCTTTTACAAATATTAACAAATCTAAAATATGCTTGCTTAATAAATCTCTAATGCTGAATATTGTAATAGAAGATAAAATGTTCCCTTATAATTCCAAAAACCTTATATTAAAAGTAAGCTAAAAATCAACCTTTACCTTAATAGTCCTTCATTGTTGTGCATTGGTAGATTCATAGCTATGTTCTACATAGTGCTCATGGGAATTCAAAGTCCTCTTTGATCGACACTGATTAACTCCTTTATTGGAGATCCTTCTCTTATGCAACTAACATCGAAATATACCTTAAAATATGCTTTACAGGGCTTCTCCAAATGCAAGTGTTGTTCACTAGTTTTATGATAGCATCTTAAATGTTTTTCTTACACCATTGAATTGTGTATGGCTTGAAATAGTCATTTTATTTGAGTAAGCCTCAATGCTTAAATTCATTTGATTTCTATCTTGCTTCGCTCTACTGTGTTAAGCTTCACACTATTATATTCTACTTCATTCTCCAAGATCAACATCTTAAGTAATATGGGCTTCGTGATAAGTGTCACATGAAGTGTTACAAGGTAGGTGTCTTCAACATACCTTCAGCAATGATGAGGTTGGTGGTAACCTCCAAATATTCTTAATTACCTCTAAAATAATGTAAGTCCCTTTAGGTGAGCGCTTGGGTCTTCATGAATTTTGGGAAGCTTAGATAATTTATGCCAAGTGGCACTCAAGACTTGTGCATGCAAGCCTCCTTTCTAATGCTCCAAATATAAGCTTGAAACCCTAATTCTTTCTTTATATTTGCACCCTACATGAGCTTGCTATGTTTCTTGATATACAAGCTTCCTTTTACATGCTAGATTGGTGAGGATTATGGATGGCTACAATTAGATTGCTTCATGATTCTATGGCACACTTTTGAGCTTTCCTTTTGGTGGGCGTTCACTTCAATGGATGCCTTAGGTATAGCTCTTATCTCTACACCTATTTGTAGGTTTTGTAGCTTGTTTTAATGCTGATTTGTGCCCTTCTTTAGTACTTGAAAAATAGTATTGGTTATAACAGCCAATAGGTAGTCTTTTTTATTTTTCTTTTATGTAGATAATCTATCACTGAATGCTACCCTTTTTTCTATGTAAGCATGAGTGATAATGCATTATTTCAATGGCTCCACTATTGCAGGTGATGCACTACTTATAGGGCTAGATTTTATGGAGGAAAACAAGATTTTTAAACACCTCAACTCTTGTAAATGTAAGCTCTTCGGTGGCTCCTTCCTCTGATCACAAATATGTAGATCATGTGAGATATTTGGTGTCTCCTTCCTTTGGCCATAAATATTTTGTACAAAACATTCTTATTGCCCCCCTTTAAAGTAATACTTTTGTTCTTCCAAGGAAAAAAAGAGGTGCCTTTTGTAATAAGTAAATATTGTACCAAAATGAAGAATTTTTTTAATCCTTCTTGCTTCTTCTTATTTGGATGATAGTCAATCCAAGATAATGAAATTTTGTTTTGAATAAGGATTCCTACACTCTGTACTAAAAATAAACCCTTCTATTCTCCTTGAATCTTGAGACTTCCAAGGTCTTTATTTGAGGCTTCCTTCAAGGATTCGAGACTTCAATGGTGGTTTTCTACTCCACATTTTTGCTTTTAATTGTGGCTTATTTTGTCCATGAAAATTTTGAAGATTTTTTTTTATAGTTTTTGCACTTTTTAACTACACAAACTAATTGAGAGAAACTAGATAAAAAAGCAACTAGAATGGTACTTAATATATGCACTTTAAATGGTAACCATAATTTCACCTTATTTCTCCACTAAAGCATAATCTGGAATAAATTCTTGTAAATTTCACTACAAACACAGTTGTAGGATCTAGTCTTATTTTTTAAGATATAAGATAGGTAGTTGATTGTAACTTCTAAAATATAATCAACTCCTAATGTGCAAATAAAACTTAAAAATAATTTTTCTCTTTTTTACTTTTGAAGATTGTAATTCAATTTTCCTCTTTGCAACTTTTGATCTAGTATAAGGTACTTTAACAAATATGATAAGTAATCCAATTAATGAATTTACTTGCACCAATAGTTTCTTACCTTTTTTGATAGCTTTTGTAGAGGATGTTATTTTATTGGTAAAAATTCATTAAAAGTGGGTTTTGAAAGGGGCTCCAAAACCTTTTTACACAAGGTCAAAAGACCAATCAGAAGGCCAAAGGGTAAGCCTTTTTGAAAGAAACATTAAAATCCCACCCAAAGTAGGAAATCTAAAAAAAATTCTGCCCAATAGGAAATTTAAAAAATCCCACCCAAAGCAGGCGATTTAAAAAATCTCACCTAGGCAGGAAAAATACAATTTAAAAATCTCACCCAGGGGGAAAACTAGAATCCTACAAAGAAGAAACAAGAAGATAAAGCCACCTGGAAATAAAATCCACCCTGGAAGAGGTAGATAGACCAGAGAAAACCACCAATAAAACTGGGAAGGACCATCCCGCCCAAGCAGGGCTGGGAATTACACGAGTAAAGAGAAAAACTAGTATCCCACCCAGAAAAACCAGAAATTACTACATGAAAGTAGGAAAAACTAAAAAATAAAACCAATATCCCACCTATAGATGGCATGGGAAGGTAGTCCAAGAAGAAGCATCCTGCGCAACTAAAAAATGAAATGAGGATCCTACCCAGGGATGGCTCATGAAGGCATTCCAGGAAGCAGCATCCCATACAGAGCCAGGAAAATGTATCAACAAGTTTGAGGATATCCACAAGCTATGATATACCCTTGCATGTGAGGTTGAAATACAATAATATTGAACGCCTAACCCAAATCCACAATCGCTACCAAGAAAAACATGAATCTGGCACCAAGTAGAAAACCTGCAAAAACCCTGGGAAAGTCTTGAGAGCAACCAAGAAAGAGGATCCTGACATCTCAACAGGAAACCCAGGGAAGAACTTAGGGACACTCCAGGTTAGAGGCATAGGCAAGAAATCTTCAAATATGTTGGGAAAGGAGTATATAAGTGGATCAAGGACCTCCCACACAAAGGAGATCGTTTACACCAGTAGCTTGTATAGAGGATGTAGATCAAGCTTGTTGCTTTAAATTTTTGTAACTTTTGTTAGCTTTTCCAAAAAGCTCCTCCTTCACCAAAAAAAGGTCTCAAAATTTCTTTCATGAGCCTAGGGTTTGGTGGTTTGTTCTTATCTAGTAATCTTCTCCTTTCTATTGTGGATTTGGAGGAATATTTATGCCTTCTTGAAAGGTAATCTTCAAATCTCTCGACTTTGACAAGCTTCTTCTATCTTCAAGTATTCTTATCAAATTTTGACTTCAAGCAAGATCTTCTTCTCAAGACTCTGAATGTCTTGAGGTCTTCTATATATTTTTTGGCACTCCTTTCCAATTCTTCTTCTCCTACTTGGTCTTGTTATAGGGTTATGCATAAGGGGTTGGACACAAAATGTACTTGTAAAAAAATGGTGAATCCTAATCAAAATCAAGGTGAATCATGGAGAATCCTAAGCAAATCAAATCGAGCATCTTCATACCAAAATTTGGGGTATTTGAAGCCCTAAAATGTAAGGTCAACTTTGGGGCCACTTTTGACCTATTAAATCATCTTATAACTTCATAAAAACACCACCATTAGATCAGGCTTGAAAAGAGATTTCCAACGAGTACAAATATGCCTATGTTTGGATATATATTATGGCGAATTGACCCTAAGAAAAAATTGGTCCTAAAAAATTTTAGGCGAATGGACCGACGTTGAGGGTCCTCATATTCACCAATTTCCAATTTTGAAAAACCTAATATTCGCCCTATTTTTGAATATTCGCCACTATGGATAACCCTGGCTTGTTGTCGGATGGTGACAATTATCCCAAATATTTTCCTTATTAGAAATTTTCTCTTTAATGGATAATTTCTCCAATGAGTTCTTCTAGGAACTCTTTTGATGATATTACTTTAGCAACAAGGCTCTCCAAGCCTTTTTCCTTGAGACCTCTCCTAGGTCTTCGATTCTATAGCTACTTTGGTCTTCCTTGAGACCTTATTCAAATTTTGAAATTGAGATCTCCTTCCTGGATCTCTTGATTCTACTGCTTCTATATTTGAACATGACTCTCCAATTCCTTCTCGTCCTTCCAAAATAGAAGTTTCTTCAATGAGATCTTCACCTTCAAGTTTGCTTTAGGTGTTGGATTAATTCTGAAGAAAATACTCTTCCAAATTTCTTTTAGGAAGTTTCCCAAATCACTGAATCTCATTTCCCTACAATAAATTATTAGTATTGAAATTTGAATCTACTTTTGAATTAGGTACTCTCTTCTAGAGTCTTCTTCAGGATAAAGGCTTCTGTGGCCTTTTTTTATATCAAGGCTTTTATGGCCTTTTTTTGGATTAAGGCTCTTGTGGCCTTTTCTTATTTTAAGGCTTCTATGGTATTTTTAGAATCAAGGCTTCTATGGAATTCTCTTATATCAAGGTTTCTATGGCCTTTTTAGGATTAAGGCTTCTATGACCTTTTTTGCTATGAAGTAACTTTATCTATGGAGATCTTCAATATTCAAATTTCACTATGACTCTTTCTCCTAGAGTCTCTTCTGTAGTATTCTTCTCTTACAAAAAATAATATTTGTACTATGAAGGCACTCCAACCTTCAGGAAACAAAGTTGAAATCTCCTAGATTTCTATTGTAGGAGGTGTCCCAATCATATGATAGTTAGTTCCCTACAATACAAGAAACTTCAAACAATAATAAACTTTCAGATATCTTAGATGAGATTCAATAGTTGATTCATCAAACTAGTGGATAGAATGTTGAGTCCTTATATTCACAAGTTTTTTTGTAACTCTATGGGAAGACTCTGAGTCAAATAAATTTCACAATTTCTCTTTCCAGTATGTTCTACCAGACAATCTTAAGGCAACAAAATTTATAGGAAACGGGTTCAATGGAACATCCGATTTGTAAAAATTGAAGCTATGGTGACTGGATCTATTTTAACAACAATAATTTCTTGAAGCTCTCCCTACCACCTTAATTCTTCTAAATATTTTTGCAAGAGCTTATACACTGTGGTCAATAAGATTCACAAAAATATAAGCTCAATAATAATGGGTTTTCTCCTCTCAATCTACAGTAGCTAGTTCTACTATGGCTCTGATACCACTGTTAGATTTTGAGGTAGATTGCAATGGGATATGGCAATCATAGGATGCAAAAATATAAGAGAAATTAAATTTATGAGATTGCAAAAATATGCTATAAATAGAAATTATGAAAATGAATACAAAATTGCTATGGAGGAAATGGATAATCCATGCAAGATGATGCATGACTACATTGTCTTCTATCACTAATGGAGTTATACAATAATACTACTACTACCTACTATCTTATAAATATCTTACAATGAGAACCTTTTATAATGGAAGATAGATTCCTTGGAAAACACTCTACCTACCTGTACAAGGGACACCTTGCTAATTTACAACTTGCAAATTGACACTTGTGCATTTATTACATTGCATTAAGTAACTAGATAACTTATCCCTAAATTAATCTAATGTCCTAAGTATGTACCTAGGAAGGTACATTTACATGATCCAAATGATGTAATAGACTCTAATTCTAAAACCCTACAATTCGAGATCCAACAATTGAAAATGATTAAGAAAATTGGAAAAATATTCCATTCCTTTAAACATCAAAGAATTTTCACGTTTTTTATCTAAGGGGTATAGAGGGGTATTGAAATCGCTCACAATAATCCAACACTCATTCAAAAAAGAGCTTCTCATTTTTCCAAGATTTTACCAAAGAGTACTTTTTTAGCCACTGAGTTAGGGGTATAAATGTTAGATAGAACCCATCTTCTATTAGACAACCTACAGGAGAAAAGCATATTAATAATTCTTCTTAAAGAGGAAATAAAAAAACCATCTACCCATGGTGGATCCCATAAGTATAGAAGCCCCCTAGAGGCCCATGGGCATGGATTGTTGTAAAATTTGCTTCCTTCTAGATTGAATTATTTATCTTAAATAAATTATTCTACTCTAGCTTAGTTTCTTAAAGAAAAAGAATATGGAAAAATAGGTTATTTATCATAGAGAATACTAGTATTTGTTTATATAGGTCATTGAGACCTTGAACATTCCAAGATATGAATTTCATTTATGATTTTTGGAATGCTTCTTACCACTGCATGAGTTAGTCAAGAGATCAGTCTTAATATCTAAAGAGGATACAACATTTTCCATCTAAATACTACTTCCTTCTAGCTTTAGAATTGCTTGAGTCCATTAGCAATGTATGACTCCATGCCACACTTTGTAAGGTCTTTATTTTAAGGCTTTCCAACTTTTCTATCAACATCAACATCCATGATCCCTTTCTTCTGAGTTTTAGCCATAGGGCCAAGGGTCAAACAACCACTTTCCATAGAGCATTTGCCTTTATAAGGAGAACCCTTCAATAATGCTTTGTTAGGGGATATTGGCCCATTTAGAGGGATTTTCCCTTTGGAAGGAGACCCTAAGAAAAGCTCTAAGACTACTAACATTTTATTAGGATAAGGGTTAGGTCCATCAACAAGAAGGTCAAACCTATGCCTAGATGGCTCTAGAGAAATATTCTTTTCACCAAAAGAGTTTAAATTAGAAGCTAAAAATTCAAATGGATTACCCTTAAGGGCATTAGGTAAATTAGACTCAGGCCTAGACTTCAAAATGCATAGCTACATAACTAGGTCTTGAAGAGACACAAGAGCTTTTGCCATGGGGACTATTTCACTTATCTGTAAATAATTAATTGGATCTCTAATGGGCATCAAGGGAGGGAAATTTTCTTTAGAAGCATAGGTATTCTCTTGGTCATCCATTTTTTTCTTTTTTTTTCTTTTCTACCCAAACTCTCTTCATATGATACACCTTATTTGTGCACCCACTTATAACATGGCCACTCTTTTTGCATCCAAAATAGAACACTAGTATGTTCTCATATTCTATGATTTGGGTTTGAGAACCATAATCATAAATAAGATCAATAGAGTTAGGAAGATCCATTGAAATGTCTACATTGACACACATCCTAACATAGACCATTCAATACTTATCTCTAGTAGAAGTATCAATAAAAACTATCTTATCGATGATCTTGTCAATACCTTTTAAGATATCTTCATGCCATAATTAGAAGTGGGGGTCTAGAAGCTGATCCAAAGTGGTGTGGTATTAATATTCTATGTATGAGGATCAAATTACAACCCTCACCACCTAAGTAACAAGCTCATTTTCCAAAAGAACCAAGGTCCCCCCCAAAGTTTGCCTCATTAAGAAGCTTGATGAGGAAGAAGCCTTTTGAGAGACCCATAGTTTCCATCATACCTCTTGGAGACCAATTTGAGGAGGCCCATTTCTTGAAGGTGTAAATGTTAGAGTGAGATCCTAAGATCTTACCCACCAAATTACAATAACCTTACTCCACATTTAAATCCATTAGATCCTGAGGCACTCTCAAAGCTCTCTTAGATGAAAAAATATCAAAAATCCCAATAGGAGAGAGCAGTTTCTTTGAAAAATTAGCAACAACATTTGCAAAAGATCCTACTATTAGGTTTAAAGGAAAAGAGAGACTTGTCAAACCCTAGGAGTGGTTTGCATATCCAGTTATAAAAAAGGGCCCCCTAGCAGAGCCTAAGATTCTTTTGGAGGGGTCAAAGAAGGACACAATACCTCTATAGACTCCTTTCAACCAATCTCACCATCTCCAACACCTTTCCCACTCACCACCTTGCCACACTCCTGGTTCTTGCTCATGACCATTTTTAAAAATATATTTACTATATATATATCAACCATTATTATGATTTGTTTATTAAATAAGGTGTTATGGATGCATTTTTCTTTTTACTATGTTTATTTGGATGTTTTAATAATGATGATTAGATTATGTTATTGAATATGATAAATGTGTTAGGATTTATTACGTCATACAATGTGATAAATTATACTAATATAAAAATAGAGTGATGAAAACCACTCACGTAGGAGTATTATGAGTTGCAACTGAAAGTTAATATATTAGTTTGTTACAACCTATGTTGGGCTAGCTAAACTATATTTAAATATTAGATATCAATGTAAAATATCAACAAAGCATTGTGATTTTTAATATTTGGTATCAGAGCATATGGTAATGGTATAGCAAGATGATCTATTAAAGGGATGGTGAAGATGTCCTCCCCCTACTCTATGGTAAAAAAAATAAATATCTATTAAGATATCATGTTTAGAAGCCATGGACAAAATCCTATTTAGTGCCTTACAGTCCAAAGACATCTGAGGGTCAGTTTCATCAAAAGGTGTCAAGTTTATTACCAAAATATTAATGGCCTTGTTATCTTTGACCATAGATCATGGTGATTTTCCAATATGGTTGTCTGTCACTAATCATAGGTTTCTATAGATGACTTTGATCAATATTCAAGTCAATTCTTGGGTGGGTTAGAACAACATTGACAATTAAACCATAATTACTATAGTTATTAATTCAATGCTAGAGAAAACCCAATAAAAGTATGCCATTCATGTGAGAGCATATGTGTACCATGAAAATATGGAGATAAAGAAAAATAATATAAATCTCATGTTTATGGGTGACAACATGGACTCCACCATAGTTATGAGGAACCTAAGTATCATGGATGACATCAACATGTTTTGTTCTACAACATTCATTGTGAAGGGTACAAATTTTATTGCCTACCATATGGGTTTCAAGAACACGATGGACCCATTTAAGAATTAGGTGGTGGCATTGCATGTGAGATTTGTCTTATTAGCATTCTATTAGTATAACTTTAAGGGCTACTAGGACACTTTTTATGTCCAATAATTTTGCTAGTTTTATGGAGAATGTGTTCCAAGGAATCGCTATTGACCTGTAATATGTATTCCTTCTCCTTTAATTGGACAATGTGTGCATTATAGGATTCAATATCAATCCTATATTTTTGAGCTTCAATCTCTCGAATTTTATTCTTAGACATGTATAAATAATCCATTAAGATGACCATGTTTTAGATACTTATATCAGTATTATGTTAGAAAATGATGAGGTACTTCAATCTAGGATTGAAGCACCAACTACAATAGACTCAAAAAATTGTTTATACATATGTTGACAAAGTTAAGTCCAGGTAGGGCATTGATGAGCACAATAATTTTGCATGTCAACATTTAAAATTCATGATTGTTTAGACAAAGTGCTACTTCTATTGTTCTTAGATATTTATTACATTAAGGAAGAAACAAAGGCCTAGCTTACTACAATTTTTTTGAAATTATGTAAGGCACTAGATCTTTTAGATGGGTTGAATAAAGAACTAGTTTCTAGCATAATGGAAAATAATAGAGAGAATGGATAGAGTAAGAAAAATGCTGGAGAAGAGATCTAAAAGAGTAAAGGTATGACATATAGATTCAACAAGCAGATCACAAATTGAGAAGCCACATCAACCTATAACCTATGCTACATTTGATAAGAATGTCCTTGAAGAAAGAGAAAAGTTATCACAAATAGACAAGCACAAACATAAGCCTATATTTACACTAGTTAGTCTAATAAGTGGCAAAGGATATGTATGAATATGTAAAATTAGTTGAATAAATTAAAGAAACAAGAAGGTGCATATTCCATATTCATACTTCAAGGATGCCATTAGAAGATGATGTGAATTTGGAAGAATTTATAATGACAATAAATAAGTTCTCAAGAGCAGATTTTAAAGCTATCTATATTAAACTAGGGTTACTTGCCTTAAGAGAAAGGTGAATGAAGGTAACTCAAGATGATTTTAATAAAGCTAAGGAGAAAGGCATGTTAAAAAGGAATGAAGGTTGATCTACCATGTATGGACATGATTTGACCATGCCTATTATTATCATAAAATATAAGAGAGTTTAACACAAGAAGATAAGCAATTTTATGTAGAAATTAGCACCTTTGGAAGATACCACACATGATAAAGATCCTTCCTATGAGGACAGTGTGGAGAAATATATTTATTAATTGATTCAAAATTGATCCTTATGAATAGTTGTGTATGTTCCTATTCCCAAGGGGATTTTTAGTGTGGCCATAGTTCCCACAAAAACTATGTTTTATGCATTAAATGGAGGTCCATGTCACACTTATCTATGATTGATTATATACTTGAAGTGCATGATCAATGGTACTCGATGGTACTACTTATTGTGTAAGAGAAGTTCACGTTGTGGGGGAAAGAAAAATTTAATTTCCTAATATTCAATATTCTCATAAGATTTGTAGATGGTATTCAATAAGCACTAGGTGTCTAAAGATCGATAATATTTTTTAGTAGTAAGTACCAACCAACTACCTTGTTGAGGTAGAAACTATAGAGAGAACATTGTAAGTAGAAATTTACTCTATTACACTTGGTGGTTGTAGTGACTAGTTATCCATGCAATCCAATAGGATGAGAAGGTTACCATAAGGACACTCATGGTTGAGTCATGGGATCACACCCATGTTGAAGAAGAAAATAAATACAACAATTGAGAGTTCAAAGATATGTGAATCTATATAGATAAGTTTCGTCCCATGCCACACTCAATGTGAATGGTTGAGTTTATCCCCATTCACAAGATGATGTAAATTAGTAAGGTCATTATGACTAATTATTTATGATTGGTTGTGTGTTTCCCCAACCACAACTATTATAAATAGTAGTGTATGTCTCTGTTTACAACTTTGATGTTGTATAGAGTGTGTGTCCCTATCCAATTATGTTGTATGACCATGGATAGATAAATTTGTACCTATCCTTGGTTAAGTGTTCAGTGTGGCAATTTCCATTGAAGAAGCATAATGAGTCCATTCTCACTATTGCTTATTGTGAATAGTTGAGTGTGTCCCAATTTGTACTCTAAGTATACTTGATAAACTATTGAATGTGTCCTAGTTCATATTATAGTTATTTGGATTTTTTCAGTATCCCTATACATGTTTGGATCATGATGTAAAAGGGGGAGAATGTTAGGATTTATTATATCATAATTTTTGATAAATAATATTAAGGTAAAAGCAGAGTGGTTAAAACCACTCAAGTAGGAGTATTATTTTTTGTGAGTTGTGAGTGAAATTTAGTCTATTATTTTGTTACAACCTATGTTGGGTAAACTAAAATGTATTTAAAGCTTGGATTTAAATGTAAAATATCAATTAAGCATTTTTATTTTCAACAAAATGATGATTTTATATAGATTAATGATGTGACTTGGGGATGTAATATAAGGAATGTGATAGCCTTGGATTAAAGATGTAAATATTATCAAATCTAGATTGAGTTGTGATTTGGATTCTATGATACAAATATAAAAGATATATACATAAAAAATGTACCCTACGAAACATTAGATAATGATAAGGTATTGCTATGATGCAAGATATAATACATATAAATATGTGCCTAGGGGGACTTTAGATAATGTTATAAGTCATTGTTATGATACAATATATGATACAAAAAAATATGTACCCAAGGGGATTTGGATAATACCATAAGGCATTGCTATGTACAAGATGTGAGCATAGTCTAGATATTATCCCAAATAATGTAATAAGGGGGGATGTTAGCATAGTCTAGATATTATTACATTATTCACTTAACATCATATTCAAGGTGATTAGGTTAAGCACTTCTCTAGGTGGTTAGGGAAGTTGGGGGAAGTTGGTTGAGTGAACTATAAGTTCATTGGGCTCATCCTCATGTATTATATATGTGCATCATTCTAATACAAATATAATGCTCATTTATGCCTATATGGTATCAAGGCATTATCTATGTTATCCCAAATAATGTAATAAGGGGGAATGTTAGCATAGTCTTACATTATTACATTATTCCTAAGCGCTCCTAGGTGGTTATACTAGGTGGTTGGATTAGGTGGTTGGGGAACGAACCACAAGTTCGTTATCAAAGCATAGCATGTATTATATATTGTGATTTATCTCAATGCTAAACTAATGCTCACTGATTTCCTATAACCAAGTCTTTCTCGAGCAAAAAAAAAGTTGGGAAGCATAAACTAGGGTGCATTTTGTCTATAGGACCTCGAAGGTATTTTTCTAAACTTACCTGTAAATGGTCAAATATTAAAGCATTATTTTTCTGTTTTTCCATATACTGCATCATTTGAGTAATTGAAGGGACCTTTATACATATGTATATACTATTGTGAAAAGGTAGTGAAGTAGTCATTTTTTTTAATTTGTTTTATCGGTATTAAGTTGGTTTTGGTTTTCCAAGTTTTCATTTTATTTATTCTTTTGTATCTTTGTCTTAGTTTCTCAAATGAAAGCAAGGTGATTTTGGCAAAAGGATATTCTAAGTGGGAAGCAAGTGGTAAGGCTTGGTATCCAGAATGATAGTAGAGAGGTAGTTCAAATTTTGTACCTTATTTGCCATAATTATTTTAATTATAAAAGTAACTGTTATGTTGTTTAGTTGGAGAACTCCCAAGGAATCCAAGAAAAGTTAGTTATGAGAGGAAGACTCTGATTCAAAAAATCATTTTAATCACTCTTAAGAGGCTATTGATGTCTGAAAACTAAAATTTTTAGTTGATCAATTCTTTGGTTAATGAAATATCAAGGCAAATAAAGTTTTTGAACCTTTAGTAATATTTCTCGGTTATCTAGTCTTTATAAAAAAAAGAGAAGAAAAGAGAAAAAAGAGTTATAAAAAAAATTCCATAATAAAAGAGAGATAGCCAAGAATTTTGAAAGATAAATCTTAGACATGTTCACCAGGGCTATATTTACTCCATGGCTATGAACCAAGGTCTTAAAAATAAAGTTAAGGGTAACTCTGTCGGGGCTATAAAAGGCTAAACTAGAATCAGAGCTCTACTCAAATAATCCTATGCAGTCCAAACTGTTTGGTTGATTCTCAATAAGAATCTAAGCGATGGTCATATTAAGAGGAAGGATTTATACACTTGAAATCATACACTAGAGTTTTCCTTGAGTGATTCAACTTAGTATATTCCTGAAAAAAAATTGCATACTAGCAAATAGCAAAAAAAATGTTTTGAAAATATTTGTGGCAAGGTATGGTGCATGATTTAAGTTGTTTAATAACTAGAGTTTTGGGTTCCAAATAGTGCTACTATTTTCCCATATATGTCATCATTTTTTGAGAAGAAACACACCCCATTGATCATAAAATGTTGATCTTGTAATAAGTTAAATTTTATTCTTCGAGGGGACCTTTTTGAAGTATTTTGATTTTATTTCCAATTTTTACTTTCGTCAAGGTTTTAAATTTTGCTCACATCAAGGTGTCACAATTGCTTGTCTAAATGCATTGATCTCAATTGATTTTTTTTTGGATATTCACACATCAATGATATTATTTCAGATTTCGAGTTCAAAAAATTTAATCTTCAATAGTTTTTCTAAGGTCTAAACTATTAAAATCAATTTTTAGGGTTTTCTTCAATTCTTCATCTTACCCTAAATTCACATCAAATTTGAAATCATAATATTTTTTTATTGAGAAATCTGTTTGAGGTGATTCAAATACTGAGTGAAATATCTTGATCTCCTCTTTCTAATGATACCAAATTTTCTAAAAGTTGGATGTAATTTTATTTCCAAAAATAGCAATTTTTTGTTGCAAGTTGTGATCTTCTCAATTCAATATCTCTTGATAAAATATAATTTTTATGTTTTCTTTGCAGATTTGGATACCCATTTGGCTATTTTACAAGTGTGTAAAATGTTATTTAAATCAAAGATTTTTTTTTTTTCACTATAAGGGTTTGGGAGTAAAGTCACAGCCTGGAACAAGCTTGCTCCATCCCGTGGTCAGACTTGGTCAAAATACAGAAAACAAAATTAAAATTCTAGGGTAGAACCAACTCCTTTTGCAAAGCATGCTCTATCTTGCTACTAAATTTTCTTTAATCATCACGGGGTAGAACCAACTCCTTTGGCCAAAGCATGCTCTATCCTACTCATGCTCTATCCCGTGGTTCAAATAGTCAAACAAAGGAGAAGTACAAAATCAAATCGTAGGCTAGAGAATCTTCCTTGGCAAATTTATGGATATTTTGAGAGATTTAATTTCATTTTAATCCCACTCATGTTCTCTCCTGCTACCAAATTCTCTTTAATCATACCAGGCTAGAACATCTTCCTTGGAATAAAAGCTTGCTCCATGTTGTGGGTAAAAGTTTATTGGATTTCAATTACCAATTTATTCAATTTAATCATCTCCAAAATTCTGTAATCTCTCCGGCTCATCTCAAAAGAGTTAATTCTTTTAATTTTAAAAATCAAAACCCTTGTTCTATCCCACTACAAAATATTCTTTAATCATCATGGGCTAGAACATCTTCCTTAAAATAAAAGCTTGATCCATGCTGCGAGTGAAATTTTATTGGATTTTAATTGCCAATTTATTCAATTTAATCATCTCCAAAATTTTGCAATCTCTCCGCCTCATCTCAAAAGAGTTAAATCTTTTAATTTTGGAAAATCAAAACCCTTGTTCTCTCCCGCTACCAAATTTTCTTTAATCATTGTGGGCTAGAACCATCTTCCTTGAAATCAAAGCTTGCCCGTGATTTTTCATTAGCCTTGCTCTACCTCGTGGTCAAAATGGTCAAAAATGACAAAGTGAAAAATCAAATCATAGGCTAGAACCATCTTCCAAGGCAAAGTTACAAATTTTTTGGGAGATTCCATTTCATTTTAATTTCGACTAAAAGCATGCTCTCTCCTGCTCATTGCCATATTTTACGATTAAAATAGAATTTCATTAGAATTTATTTTTTAATTATTTTTTGCCCTAAAAATTATGATCTTAACCATTAGGGATAATTAAAAAATTAATTAATTAATTAAATTTCAAAATCTTTAAACCTTAGAAAAATAAAATTAATTAATTAATTATTCTATTAATTGTCTAATCTTTGCCCTTTTATTTCTATTTTTGTAGGAAATTTTCTAATGGAGTGAGTAATGGCAGATGTTATGGCATACATGAAACTTCAATGCAAAAGTAGGTGAATGTGGTTGTGCAGAGGTAGAAAATACAAGAATTTAATAATCCACCCAGATTTTGCAGGGCTCATTGCAAATAAAGACTTGATGAGTCATGGTCGAAGGAGTGCCCATTTAATGAAGTGTGGTTGCAACTAGCTGGAAAATGAAAACATCTACATACAATCCTTGTTTGATGAGGATAATATCAAATTATTTATTCACCATTTATGGAAAGATATTCGATCAGATTTTCAGAAGTAGTTGGAATTGAATGAAACTATTAAAATATATTTTATCATGTAAGGCCCCGATGGTGGGATTTTTATAATAGGGTTTAAATATTTGGAAGCAAGATATTTTTAAAAATATCAGGGCATGTCCTGAGTATATATATACTCTCGTTGAATATAAAATCAAGATGCAAGAATTTATAATAGAAGTATTTTCTATTAAAACTATTTTTCTAAAGAACTCATCTGTTATCGACATGGGATATTTTGCGGAATTGTTACTCTAAAGTAGCGTAGCCAGGAACTTAATCCACTTCTTAAGTTTTGACGGTGCTTTCCTTCGCTATTCTTGTTTTCATTGGAATGTATGTGATAGTAATTGTTGTGAGTTTGATTTATTTAGGCATATTGTTGGTGTTATGTGAAGAACTTCATTGAAGTTTACTCATTTTGAGATTTGGTTCTTTTTCTACTAGCTCTGGTACACTATGTGTGCTATGCTACTAGAAAAACCATATCAACAAGATTGAATCTTTAGAATAATTAAAATATCCTAAGAGAGTGTTTAAATCTATAGTTTAAGGATTTGGAACTGATAGCTCTGGTCTGTGTGCATGAGAATTCACTATCCGTAGATATATCCTATTAGTTACAAGGAAAATTATGATTTAAATAGGTTGGTTTGTTCTATATACTTGTTTCACCCCTTGCTAGATAATAAATTGATCTTAGAAAGTTGGACAATTTATTATTCTATTGGTTATGATTGGATAACATAACAGTATGCCATGTTGAAATAATAATTAATAATTAAAATTATAGGATTTCACCCTTCTTTTCAGCCCCACCTTACCCTCTTTGTTTTATTTTTGAAAGGTTCTCATTTTTATATTTCTTAAAATTGTTTATTCTCTTAATCTATGAAAAATAAAAGAGCTATATCCATTCACAATTTAAAATATGATCATGAACAACACAAACCACCACCAAACACCAATGAATGAAGGTTGAGCCCATTATAAGGTGAAGCAAGCAGTCTACTTGAAACTATTCCAGAAGTGGGAAATAGTGATAGCATTTGATCCAACTCTATAACTCACACATTGGATATCTAGCAAGATCCTAATGTGAGAGGGATTTATTCCCATTATATGTTAGTTGTGTCTTCCATTTACTCTTCGCAGGGTGTGTGTAAAACATTAACCAAAAGGACTTTATGCAGTAGTATTTGAATATCCTTTATAACCCCCATTGTTTGGACTAGTGTCCCATAAAGCTACAATACTTTAGAGGTAGTTTGGTTGTATTCTAAGTCCATTTTTTCACAAACATCCTTAGGCATGATTATTGTGGAAGCTCTAAAATCAACCATACAATTATGTACTACCCAACCTTCCATGCATAAGAACATATAAAAGAGCATAGGTTTGATCTTGCCCATGCCAAGAGAAGGCTTGATCTTACCAATAGTTGGATGATTCTATACCAAATTGAAGTCCGAGAGGGTGAGTCTACTTTCTACTAATATTTTAAGAGTTTCCTTTAATAGATCAATTTATCTAGGGATAAACAAAGCATCATACATACTGACACTTGAGGAACTCTTCTTCAATTATTCCATAATATTAAATCTAAAGGCTTCTAGCAACTTATCTTCCTTCTAGCTTGGTTTCTTCAATCTCCTTTGATACTATTGAGCAAATTCTTATCTTTGTTTCTTAGTCACCAAAGGGTGCCATATCTTGCTTAGATTGTGTTCCCTTGACTCTTGTTGATGAGCTTCCAACCCTTGGTTAGACTTTGGTGCTTTTAGTCATTTATTAGCTTTTGGTGTCTCCAACCTAACATATTCCTTAGGAGCTTCTAGCCTTTGATAGGTTGGTGGTTATTGCTTTTTATTTTCCTTTAATGCATAGGCCTTAGTTTTACTATTGACTTTTGGCTAGTAGTTGATATTTATGGCCTAGCTTATTCCTTAGGTGCTTTTAACTTTTGGTAGGCTATTGGTGCTTCAAACCTTTGTTCATTAGAAACTTTTGGATATTGATAGACTTTAATTACTTCTATCTTGTTCTATTCTAGCCTTCGATAATATTTTGATGTTTCCATCATAGGTTGATCCTTAGGAGAGTCTTTCTTCTCTTTTTGAGGGAGAATTTACAACTTTTCAGTATCTAACTATAAAGGTTTTTTATTACATCTTGTCAATATGTAGAGTGGATAAGATGTTGGAGGCTCTTCAATAGTAATATTTTTCTCTAAATATATCAACATACCTAACATATTTTTTAGATCTTCTCTCTTATTCCTAGGTTGTAGCCAACTGGCACTAATGCTGATAAACTACACATGTGTCAATATTGTGTAGGTCATTGCATGTTAGACACCAATAGTTATCTAGAGCTATGGAAATTTCTTCTTCTTGTCTTCTAGTTATAATGAATTATAGAGATCAGTGGAAATATTTTTGAGAATAAGAAAAACAACCTTAGAATATGGAATAAAGAAGTCTTTGGAAATATTTTTGAGAATAAAAGAGCAGTGGGGGAAAAATTGAGAATAATAGAAAGCAAAATCCAAAATGGAACCTATGATGAGGCGACAAGGACTGAAGAGAAGAAAACCCTTTGTGAGTTTTATAATATTTTAGCTTGTGAGGAGATGTATTGGAGGCAGAAATCAAGGGCATTATGGCTAAAGGAAGGGGACTCTAATTCAAAGTTTTTCCATGTTACCACATTGAGCAATAGAAGCAACAATAATATTAAGGTGGATGGATCCTCAACTCAAAACATTCAGGAGATCAGGTATGATGCTGTTAATTTTTTCAGTTCATTATTGGGTGAAGAACGGGCCTGTAATGCCCAAGAAAAGGACTCTCTCCAATTCATTCCACAACTCATTGATGAAATGATTAAGAAGTCTCTTACAGTAGTTTTTTTAGATGAATAGATCAAGGAGGCTTTGTTTAACATGGATCCTGACAAAGCTCCTGGGCCGGATGGGTTTTCACCGCGATTTTTCCAAGTTTGTTGGGATATTGTTGGAGCAGAAGTTATTGCTGCAATCAAGGAGTTCCAAAGTTCAAATCATATTCCAAGGGGTTTCAATTGAACTTTCATTGCTTTTATCCCTAAAGGCCCCAACCCCAAGACTATGGCTGAATTTAGGCCGGTTAGCCTGTGTAATATATCCTATAAAATTTTGTCCAAAGTTTTGGCCAACTGTTTGAAGAAAGTTCTATCGGTTATCATTGATCCAAGGCAAGGAAGTTCTGTACAAGGAATATCAATCTTAGATGGAGTTATTACTGTTCATGAGGCTCTTCATACATCCACTCAGACCAAAAAAGTAGTCATGGCTTTAAATTTAGACATGAGCAAAGCTTATGATAGGATAAATTGGGAATTCCTAGAGGCAGTTTTATTAAAATTTGGCTTCAACATGAAATGGGTCAAGTTAATAAGAGAGTGTATTTCTAAGCCTTGTTTTTCAGTTTTGGTTAATGGGTCTACTGCAGGTTTTTTTCAAAGTAAATGTGGTCTAAGACAATGAGATCCCATAAGTCCTATGATGTTCATCATCGTAGTTGAGGCCTTGGGAAGAACCATTAAGGCAGCAGTGGTAGCTGGACTCATATCAGGTATCAAGGCCACGTCGCTAACTACCCCGGTGACACATCAAAATTTTTTTGATGATACATTGCTATTGACTTTGGCTTATGTGGTTGAGGCAAGAAGGATTAAAAATATTCTCATAATGTATGAAGAAGCAGCTGGACAGAAAGTGAATTTTTATAAGAGCAAACTTTATTTCATCAATACCCCCATTCCTATGCAAAACAACATAGCAAGGACCATGGAATGTCAGATCAGATTGCATCCCTTCCCACATCCTATTTAGGTCTTCCCCTATTTACGGGGAAACCTGAAGGATCAATGTGGAACATGGTTCTGGAGAGGATCCAAAAAAAGCTAGCAGGTTGGAAAGGACATCTATTATCTCAAGCAGGAAAAGTAGTTTTAACTATGGCTTCACTTCAAAGTATACCCATTTACTTCCTATCAGTGTTCAGAGCTCCTAGCAAGGTGTATCACAAAATTGAGTAGCTTCAAAAAAAATTCTTTGGTCAGGGACTAAGGATAAGAAAAGGATCCATTTAGTAGGTTGGAACAAGGTTTGCAAACCTAAAGCTAATGGGGGGTTAGGATTGAGGAGAGTTTCTCATCTCAATACAACTCTGTTAGCCAAACAAGCATGGCGGTTATTTACTAATGTCGATAATGAATGGACTGCCATAGTTAGGAGGAAATACCTCCAAGGTGTGAACTTCCTTAATGACAACTTAACAAGTAGGGGGTATACTTTTTGGAAGGTAATCCTCACGAGCAGGGATCTTGTCAAGAAAGGTCTTAGATGGATTCTAGGAAATGGGCAAACAATAGACTTTTGGAAGGATCAGTGGGTGAGAGCTGAGGAGTTATCCCATAATCCTCATTTGGCTAGGATTCAAGAGCATATGGAGTAGCATATTGGGAAGAAGGTTGCAAATTATATGTGGCAAGATATAAATATCAATGGGTGGAAACACATCAGAGTACAGGGTTTTGAAGAGGAGTTTGGAGAGCTTTATAACATTTTAACTCAGCAAATTATTCCCTCTAGAAAGGATGAAGATCATATTGTTTGGGCTGAGATTGAAAGTGGTGACTTCACAATTAAGTCTACCTATAATTTGCTTCCCAATGTGGAAGGTCAACAATTTCAACCGAGTTTGGTTTGGATCAAAGGCTTAATTCCTAAAATATCCTTTTTTCCATGGCTGGTGATTCAAGGAAAAATCCTAACTATGGACAATATGTTATCCAAAGGTATGGTTATTGCTAACCGTTGCTACATGTGTAGGGCAGGATGGGAGACAACCCAACACTTATTTCTGGAGTGTCCAGTAGCGGAGTCCATCCAAGATGAACTTTTCCAAGCCTTTAGGATATTGTGGGTTAAGCTTGCTCTTATATCCAAAGTGTTCTATCAATGGCCTCAACCCTTTGTTAGCCTAAAACTTAAGTACCTATGGAAAATTTTTTGGCATTATTTTCTCTAGAAGATTTGGCTAGAAAGGAACCATAGAGCCTTTAAGGATACCATTCACAACCCCAAAACAATCCTCAACAGGATTATTGTCTTTGCGAAAGAAAACCTTAGCACCTAGTGGATGAGAACCACTCAATTCCTCCCCAAGAAAAACAATTAGCTTGGGCCTTAGGTATTGAGGACAAACCTTCCGTTCCTTTTCCCAATGCTAGAAATGGGATTTCTTGGGAGCCACACCCCCAGGGTTGGTTTAAACTAAATTTTTATGGTACATCCAAGGAGAACCTAAGAAGATATGGATCTAGAGGAATAATCAAGGATCATAAAGGAAATATGGTCAAGGTCTTCACTAAACCATTGGGAATAAGAACTAATAACGAAGCAGAAGCTAGAGCCCTTTGGAGAGGGTTGCAAGTAGCCCAAGAAACTCAAGGTAACTTGATTATTGAAGGTGATTCGATGAACATCATCAACCTGTTAACCAATGGAAAAAAACCTCCATGGAGAATCGAGGGAGTCATCCATGAAGTGAGGATCCTTTTTGTGGCAAGACAGAACATGAGGGCTTGTCACGTGTACCGTGAGGCCAACAGGTCAGCTGACAAATTAGCCAACATAGGTGTTGATTTTGGTAGTTTGGTGACATGGACACAAGGTGTGCCACGTGAAGTGGAAAACATTATTAGTCATGAAAATAAACCTACCCATTAAGGATAAATATGAATGGGTGTTCTTTCCCCATGGAGTTAGTAATAACTATGGGGTTTCCCTCTAAATCATACCAAATTGGAAATGAAGGTAATAGGGTGTAAGCCTTGGAGGATTCCAACAGAGAATAGGAAATGGGCAAGCAACATGTTTCACAAGTGCAAAGTTCCAAACTTCAATTTCTTGTCAATGTAAGTAATGTTTACAATTATGTTTAGGTATGGGTGTGCCTTGTTAGTAAGGTGTTGTAGAGGATTCAACACAAGTTCTGGTAAGAAAGTTTCAAGGATGACTAGGATCTACAATCTCAGTAGAAGGCTGGATATTGTAATAGGTTTTGGGTTAACCTACAAAACTTGGTAATTAATGAAGACTTTTATTTACCAAAAAAATAATGAATTACTTTTTGGAAACATTGCTAGTAGAATCCCCTTCATATTTTGTGATGTAAGGGTATATTCTTTGCTATTTTCCATCATAACTCTTTTCAGCACTTTGCCACTCAATTGATGTAACCTTATTTGTGAGATTTCTAATTCCAACCTTCAGCTCTTGGATTTTTTAACTCTTTTTGCTCACAGGCAGGAAGGTCTAGCATTGTGCTTGTTGGACTGGTAAGTTGAGGATATGATCTAGGTGTAGGCAAAGTAGCTAGTGAAGGGCTTATTGAGGCTAGAAATGAAGCATGGTGGCTTGGATGTTGGATCTCAAGAAATTAATACATTTTGACTTTAGAACGAAGCTTAGCAATTGAGATGAGTGAATTCAGCTACAATAGCCACTTGGAAGGTTTAAGAAAACCTCATCTCATTGGTTTGTCAAATTTGAAGTTCTAAGTTGAGTGAAAGCATGGAGATAATAAATATAGGCTTGGGTATGTGGTGGTTGAGTCTTCTAACGAATTTTCCTCTAAGTATTAATTAATTGGATATTAAATTTGATAATATTTTCTTGAGTATACCTTTGAATAGTGATGAACTGGGTAAGCAAAGAAAAGGGATCCCCTAGATTATTAAACTCTATAATGAATGGCTTAGTAAGATCATCCCATGTTTTAATGCTACCTTCTTCTAATGCACAGTACCATGATAGATTTTACCTCAAATATAGAGTAATAAATCACACCATCACTATCATGTCCCATTTTGAAGACTATGGACCCCACACATTGTAATGTTTTATTTTATCATTTGTATACAAGAAAGTGGGACGTCCCCTTTTTCTAGGCTAATAGATATTTTATATAATAAAAATTAAGTGTTGGGGATTAATGTTGATGTAACCCTCACTTAATGAATAACTAGAAGCCTCTAGTGGGACAACTAGGTATATAGGCTTGAAAATTCACTTTTAGGGTTTCCTTATGTCATGTTCATCTTGTGAATTGTATGAGAGAGGGTTGAACCCTTCCTCACCTTCTGTTGCTTAGGTGGTGTGCCCTAAGTATTCAAAAATAGCTAATCTTGTAGATAATGTAATGTGCCCTTATTATTTATTGGAGATTGGGTGGATCTATCTTAGGATTCACTATTGTGTTGTAGATTTTGGTGTGTTGGAATCTGGGAGTGGGTCATCCAGCTTTGGGAGGCCATTTGTGCATGTTTTGTGACTTGTTTTACCCTCATAGGAGGATCACCCAACTTTAGGGATTTTTCTAGCTAGTTTTGAGGGTTGATTTGTGTTGTTGGATAGTTTTTTAGCCTGTTTACACTTTCAAAAAATTAATTAAAAAATATGTATGGCTGAAACATCCATTTTGAGGGTTTTTGGAGTAATTTCTGAGTAGTAATTGCAGATCTGATCCACTTTGAATAAATATGATTTTTATTATTTTAAACCCTGGTTTGCTAAGTTAGGGTTATTACAATCACATCTTCATGGATAATATTATGAATAGTAGTTAAAGTAGAAATATCTTGGTAGTGTTCATAAGTTGTATTATCACTACCATCATAGTAGGGAAAATATTTTAATGAAGACTAAGGGATGTCAAGGATATTTGGAATATTGAGGGGTTTAACACTATTCCATCTAGGAAAAGTGCATCTAGTTATAATTTCTATTAGATATTTAACAAATAACTATAAGGATATGACCTGTAAAGGAGCGGGGAATTGAACTGAAAATACTTAGATAGAAGAAAGTGACTTAAATTTCTTATGTATTTGGATGATTGGTAACTTATAAAATTACATTGGTTCTTTTAGCTTCTTGGAATTAAATTTGGTGATCATGTGATTCCAAAACTATATCCCTTAGCAAATTTGTCATCTTCGGGTTCTTTCAACAATGGAGTCTCCAGGTGAATTTATATTATTTACTTTGTGAGACTAAGGTATTCACCAACACTTGATCATCCAAAAATATGGGCATGCCAAATGCTCATATGCACATGGTAGTTTTGAATTCAAATCAGGCATTTGTTATGGTTTACATCCCACTAGGGATGCAAAAACTCTTGATGGTTAGGTCAACCTTAGGCCAAAATCAAGATTGGATACCCTAAGATTGCTCTTAGATAAATCTCTACAGAAATTTGATTACTTTATAATTATTTCTAAGATAAAATAAAATGGAAATAGAAATAGGGGAGAAGGGGTATAAACAATATTGAAGTAAATGAAGTTCAACTAATAGCAATAATTCAAGCTAATATATATATATATATATATATATATATATAGACTACTGCAGTAAATGACTTAATACAATTTCCTCATTACAACGCTCATGCAAGTTAAGAACAAAAATCATAAAATCCTATATTCCAAACATTTCACTAAATGATCCAAACAACTATTTCACCTAACAGAATTCACCTAGCTAAAACTAATAGAAATATTAGGAGTGTGATTGTTACAACATTCAACACCTCAAATGCTCCAAGAGTAATGATCCAAACAACATCAAGCCTAATAGAATTTACTCCAATCTAAGTTGAAATAAGGAAAACAACATTGATCCTAATAGAATTCACTACCATAAAAGCTTAAATAAAATGCTAAAAGTGTAATGTATTACTAAAAATATTGCATGAACTAGGACATAAAGAAGCCAAATAGTCTTTGATTTTATTACAACAATCTCAACTCACAAAAAGGAAAACATTATTTTTTTTGACCCTTGCAAAGTATGATCTCTACTCCTTATATAGCTTTAAACTAAATCTAAAATGAAATAAATTATTACATAAAAATATTAGCCAAAATTGATCAAGCACGATCCTAGGCTGAGCTAGCACCACTCAACCTCTTCATTTTGTTCTGCATGTATTTGTTAGGTAGTTATGATTCTTGATATAATTTGTCATGCTTGATTATGGATGTTACTTTCTAGCTCTGATAGATGCTACATGGTTTAGTTGCCCATTATTGGAGTGTTAGGTGTCCTCTGCATTGATATTCTTTTGTCCTGGGAGGAGTTGCATCTTTTGCCTTCCATATTTCTTTTTTGTATAATACATGAATATCAAACACTCTAGCATCTAGTATAAGTAGTGTGGGTTGCTATTATACTTTTCTCTATGATCTAGGGTCCCTTGTTAATTACTTACATTGTTCTAGAGTCTAGGGAATCTTGGCTGAAATTATCTGACAAAGTTTTCCAGCTCATATGGAAAAATGTTATTAACTTTTTCTTGCCTTTTTCTCTCTACTTGTCCAAAACATTGAAAATAATGTTAAAATTGGCTAACTTTAGAAGTGATTAAACTTAGCCACTTTTGATTTGTGAGTTCTCCATTATGCCAAAAATTGAAGTGCCTAATACCATAAACATAAATTTTTTTAGCTTGTCTCTTCTATCAGTTCGACACCAAATTGGTTTGGATGCAAGCTTCGAGCCTAAAATATTGAGTTCACCTTTAACAATTTTGAGCCCCATATTTTTTGTTATTTCTTTTGGAATTCCATGCTTGGAAAAATTGCCACTCCAATCCATTTAATTTATCTATTCCTTCTCCTAATCTAATTTATACCTTTTTATTTTATTTTTATTCTAATTTTCTATTTGCAACAAGTAATTACTAGGCATCCAAATTTGATGAATATACTCAATGCATTCTCCATTTTTAGTTTGGCTAATGTCCATTATTTGTATCAATCTATCTAGTTACAATATGTATTCATGACCATTGAGTAGATAGAAACCTGTAGACACCAAAACAGCACCAATCCGATTATGTGACTACAAACACTGATCACATTAACACACACAGCCCCCAGGGTAGCCCCCAGAGGTTAAACAGTGGTTCTAACCACTTACACAAGCAGTTTTGCAAGTCAAAAATCAGTTTGGCACCTTTTAGACACTTTATTTCTTATTCGTCCCACCCAGGGACGAGTGCGAATTTGTACTCGTCCTACCCAAGGACGAGTATGGATTTGTACTCGTTTCACCCAGGGACGATTATTAGCGCTCGCTCTGGGGTGGGACGAATGCCAGGTTTGACCAGCAAAAAGTCAGACCTCAGCGCATGACAACTCAGAACTACCACTCAACTTTTCATGCATGACATAGGAGTGCGAGTGAGTTCTTTTAACAACACACATCTGCCAATTGACTTTCCCTCCCTCGCATGGGAAGGAGAGTAAGCTTTTTAAGACAACTCGGATTTGCCACTTAGCTATCCCTTCATTGCATGGGAGTGCAAGTGAGCTTTGCTAAAACATGCAAAGACATGCACAGAGGCAGTTAAGAAGCCCTTGATCAAGAAGAAGTCTTCTCTTCACAAACAAAAGCATTCATGCAAAGAAACACTTTTGCATGTTAATTCAAAGAGACCCCTTGGGTCTATAAAATGGTGAGTTTCCTCACCCAAAAAGGATATACAGAGAAGGAGCATTTTGAGCGACGAAGTGCTGCTAGTTCACTTATTGGCGATTTGTGCTTTCATAATCGTGGTATTTCTTTTAGTTTCATGTTTATGCTTTTGTCAAGTTTTTCATTTCATTTAGATTCATTTCAACCATCGTTAGATTCATCTTTTATTTTTCATACACAGGTGCTACTGACTTTCTTGTTTGTTTCTTTGAGTGCGGAGTTGCAAGCATTAGAGGAGCGGCGAGGAGTCTACCTTACCAACGCAAGCGGCGGCAACATTTGGCCCGCCCATTCCAAACGTGGGCATGCGGAAGAGGAATTCTGAAGCAAATTGTAGAGATCAATATCTAACGCTCCTATCCCCTAAAAAGGAAGGAGACGTATTGTAACACGAATTGAAAAGAATATCAATAAAAAGGGCTATAGTTTATATTGCTTTTATATCTTGTGTTCATTCATTTGTGTTCTTTCCTTTTAATGCAATTTTGTTTAGTTTTTCCTTTTTGTTTCCGAAATCTCGTGCTTTCAATGGCGATCACGGTGGGACACTGTCCCCATGTTTTTAAAATCACAGAAACTGATTGAATTTTTGTGTTTGTGCTTGACAGGTACATTTTTTTTTTCTTGCAGACTGTTAATCGTCTCTGCAAGGGACGATTTATGTTCTGGAAATCGTCTCACCCTGGGACGATTGTAAAATCATCTCTGCGAGGGACGATTTCTGTTCTGACAATCGTCTCACCCTGGGACGATTGTAAAATCGTCTCTGCGAGGGACGATTTCTGTTCTGTTAATCGTCTCACCAAGGGACGATTTTCTGTCTGCAACTTTTCAGAGCAAAATTTCAGAGGCAACTGGAGCAGGCAGAGAAGAGGTAGGGATTTTCATCATCTTTGTTGAAATTTTTTGTTTTTGTTTCTGTTTCTTTGACTGTTTCCATTTTAGCTTGCATTGCTTAGGAAAAGTCATTCATGCATGTTTCATTTTCGTTGGATAAAATGAACCTCACACACTCCACGAAACAATTTTAAACCAAGGAGCTGGTCGTAAGACCCCAGCCCTTGATCAAGACCATTGGTGGATTTAATCACCACCTTGGCTTGATTTGCATACATTTCCTGATTGTCAACTAGTTGTTAGGCGTAAATCCCGACGAAGACAGACCGAGCGTAGCCGGGGTGATTCCCATGCGCGCGAGGATAAGTTTTCTATGGTAGGTGCCATTAACAGGACAATCCCCCTTCCGTACCGCCTACGTACCACGTACCTTCTCGCTCTCACGTACCTATAGTCTCCCTCTCGTAAGGGCGGGTATATAGAGAGGTTGGTATATCGGCCTGGTTGGTATATTGAAGGGGCGACCTTTTGGGAGTTATAAGAGCCTACATAATGCATTTAAACGTTCTACAAAACCTACAAAAAACAAAAACAAAACACCAAAATGCACTAAACCAGTCTAGGGCACACCAAGAATCCTTAAAAGAGATAATCACGGTTTTGTGAATGTGTGTGTTTAATTCTATTTAGTGTAGACAAAAAAAATCATTAAAAACAAAGATAAAAATCTACGCATTTTGTCACTCGCTCCAAAAAGCTCCAAGGATTCCCGCAATCGCTTGGTCACTCCAAAATGCCCCAAAGGTGTCCATGAACCCTTTGGTCAACCCAAAAGCACCCCAAAGGTGCCCATAAGTGATGCAGGACCATCCAACAAAATATGGGAAATCTTATATTTTTCCCTAAATTTTAGTGCATCTTGTCGGGGCCATAACTTCTCAACCGTAGCTCCGATTGACTTGAAATTTTACAGGGAGTTAGTTGGGATATTTTTAAACAAATATGACTCCCTAGAGTTGTATTTCCCCAGAAAACTCATTTTTGGGGCCAAATTCCATCATCTAGGGCCTCAAAATTAGGTTTTAAAATTGCTTACCTAATTTTTTATGCTTTTTGAGCTGTTCGGATGTCAATATCTCCTAATGTATTTAGAGTTAGGACTTGAAACTTCATTTTTGTCTTATCTACTATAAGAGGGATGCGCACACCAATTTTGGGCCCCATCTGACTCATTTTCAATTTTAGGGTTTTTAGAGAGACATCGTCATGGTGCTCACCCGCAGCCAAGCCCAATCACGGGCGGACGCTGTGGAGAATGTCCAAAGAAACACGAGTCGCATCCGTTATAGTCCCCAAGATTTGGTCATACCACCTTGGCGACCTAACACACAAGGCAGTCCCCTACACACCTTAACGGAAAGGGACTACAGGGGCACCTCTTCTAGGGGCACTCCTGTTCAACATAGCACCCAGCACTCATCCTCCCACGAGAGGTATATCCATAGGAGAGCTCCCTTAGATGCTTGCTATGAGTGGTCATCACGTGATGAAGCACTAGGTCAACATAGGGTTCGACGGGAGGAACCACATGATTACACTATCCCTCCTTCACCCCCTCTAGTTGTCAGGACTACAAGGACAAATACAGAGCACAAGGCTCCTCAGGCGGGGCGAGCCAACTCTTCCCGTTCCTCTTTCACTTACAAAAGAGAGCACGAGGAAAACCCTTACCTTCCTCAAGAACAATATACATCGCAGGAGCAACACGCCTCCGCAATTGCTAGCTTTCAGGATTACCTATTGAGGCCAAAGCCTCAGGGGAATGCCGCTACCCCCAACAGAGGGAGGTGACCTATAGAGATCTCGGATCACCATGACCGAGATAGATATCTAGGAGAGGCATCTAGGCCTTCTAGACATGAGACGACAGGACCAACTATCTTAGAATCTACCAAGCATATTGCACGTCGGATGCAACTCACGATACTTGAGCTGGAACAACAACAGTTAGAGCAACAATATCTTTTAAATCAAGAGTGCCTTCAGCGCCAGGAGGATGAGTTGTTACAACACACTATGCAAGCGAAGACTCCAACCCCTCACATGCATAAGACAAAACATTATGAGAAACACAACTGGGTGCAAGACAGGTCTCTACGACCTTATCAAACGTTGCCCTCGACGCATCCTAGACTTGAGCGGGAGGCCAATCCTAAGACCAATGACGGGTGCCTTCTTCAGGCGCCCACCTAGGTTCATGGACCACCCCCAAAAATTCTTCAAGAAGCCTCTGAGGAACCTGAGCTAGAAAAAGAGTGGACCAAAATGAAATACCAAAGCATGGGGGTGTTATTCAGTCATCCCTCTCAAGGCATCAAGTTTTCCACAACTTGCAATGGGAACAAATCAAACAGGAGGAGCTCCAATCCCTCGATACAAGCAATGCACTGCCCAAGCACTTAGAGTCAGTAGAGACCAAGATTTTGGGGCCACAAAAGCCCAACTCACGTGAAACTCCTCTCAAAGAGGATCAACCCCTGGTTGTAGAGCTACCTGATGATGAGGTCTTCCATATCTTAGAATCACCAGGTTTTGATAAGCCTGACTCTCTTGCCAAAGATGAGTCAGCATATGCAATAGTGCTATGGGACCCGTTCGAGTCTGACATCACTAATTCATAGGTGGTCCCCATGGATGAGCATCACAAAATTCTCTTAACATTACTCCCTTTGGAGGCTCCCATCGAGCCCGTGCCATTGCCAAAAAATCCGGTCCCCCCGCAAAGCGCAGAACAACCCCATCGGGACCATGTCAATCTGCTCGAGCCGAACGAGCTTAGCATGTCACAGATAGCTATCGGGGCCAACGAGGGCCTTTGGATCACCGACAATGATTACGAAGATGAAACTGAGATGGCTTATCTCAATCATGCACGACGACACAATCACCCTGTCACCCATGACGAACTAATGGCCCAACTAGGCATAAGACTAGGGCATGAGTGGCGCATAGACCCAGCCCACTGGCATCACATGTTGATTCCGCTCCTTTGGGAAGATCGCGAGCACCTTCCACCCAGAGATATCATAGCACCATCAGTGCCGAAGGCAGACCTTGCCCTCCTATCCATGCATAAGGCCGATCCATTCGTGCCAATTCCTACAGATCCGATCCGGTGCACAAAGATCATCACGCTGGGGGTACCTCTATTCCCTGAAGAGCCAGTGGGTTACACCAAATGCTCCAAAGGTGTCCATAAACCCTTTGGTCAAACCAAACACTCCAAAGGTGTCCATAAACCCTTTGGTCAAACCAAACGCTCCAAAGATGTCCATAAACCCTTTGGTCAAACCAAAAGCTCCAAGGATTATCCATAAACACTTTGGTCAACCCAAAAGCTCCAAGGATTATCACAATCTCTTGGTCACCCCAAAAGCTCCAAGGATTATCGCAATCTCTTGGTCACCCCAAAAGCTCCAAGGATTATCGCAATCGCTTGGTCATCCCAAAAAGCTCCAAGGATTATCGCAATCTCTTGGTCATCCCAAAAAGCTCCAAGGATTATCGCAATCTCTTGGTCATCCCAAAAGCTCCAAGGATTATCGCAATCTCTTGGTCACCCCAAAAGCTCCAAGGATTATCGCAATCTCTTGGTCACCCCAAAAGCTCCAAGGATTATCGCAATCTCTTGGTCACCCCAAAAGCTCCAAGGATTATCGCAATCTCTTGGTCACCCCAAAAGCTCCAAGGATTATCGCAATCTCTTGGTCACCCCAAAAGCTCCAAGGATTATCACAATCTCTTGGTCATCCCAAAAGCTCCAAGGATTACCACAATCGCTTGGTCAACCCAAAAGCTCCAAGAGTTACCATAACTGCTTGGTCAACATAAGTATTCAAAAATCAACAACAACAACACAAAAATCAAAATCACAAAAACATTTGCATTTCAATTCCATGCATAACAATAACATCATCAAAAATTACAAAAACATTTGCATTTCAATTCCATGCATAACAATAACATCATCAAAAATTACAAAAACAATGGCATTTCAATTCCATGCATAACAATAAAATCATCAAAAATTACAAAAACAATTGCATTTCTATTCCATGCATAACAATAAAATCATCAACAATCACAAAACAAATTGCATTTCAATTCCATGCATACTCATAAAAAAAATCAAAATCACAAAAACAATTGCATTCCAATTCCATGCATTCTCATAAAAATCAAAATACAAAAATATAGGTTGCATTAAACATTGCATCCATCCCTTGCATACTTCGATAGGTCATACAAGTCAAAAGCACCATAGGCTGTCATTACTTGACAAGACCATCATTTTCCACATCACATCCATGTTCATAAATGCATACATCCAGCATAACACCATCGCCATTTTTAGCATAGTCAGTTGTCTCCTACTGTATATAGGGTTTTCGTCATTCAGCTGTCTTTAAATTTCTAGCCAAAACTGTACATAGTTAAACAAATTTTACACGGGAAAGTTTTACTTGGATCACACCTTGTTACATAACGTCCCAACACAAATTAACACACATAAAAATTCCTAAGTTGTGTGGACGAAAGATGAAACCTGCACCGTAATCCCGGCTACCATAAGCGAAACGGCTATCTTGCTTATCCCCTTGTGCAATTGACCCTAGAAATGCTGAGAGTTGGCAAAAGGACAAGCTTCCTCCCTACCCAATTCCCCATGAATCCCAAGTTCTCAAAAGTTTCAAAAACATCAAACATTTGCAAAACATCAAAACACTAAAATTTGACATCCTACAGTGCACACATCAAAAGGCACAAACAATAGTGATTCTCGTCACTCCATATTCAAATCCCTTGCTCAAAAAAAAAAAAAAAAAACATCAATAAAACAAAATAAACAGTGATCTTATCACTATAAAGATCAAGTATCCCAATACACTTGAAGAAAAGAATTATCAATAGTGGACCATTTCTAGTTATCATTAAAAAGGTTATACATTATTATTTTTGTGTTTTGGTGGATCAAAACAACTTTATAGTTTAGGGAATTTCAAACTTGTTGGGAGCTTTCATTGTGGACCTACTTTGTTCAGATTTAGCATCTTCTCAGCATTAGCAACTTGATATATTTATGGAGACTTAGGACCTCTCATCTCATTCTACTATGGGCAACAAATTAGCTCAAGATTTTTACCTCTATCAGGATTTGCCTCTTGTATTAACATTTTACTACAATTTCTAGATTAGAGTTTGTATATATATTATTCTTGTGATATTATAAATAAGTGAGGAAATAAATATTGTGGGGATAATTTTCTAACTACTCTATAAGGCCAATAGAATGACAAGGTCATGAAGGTGATGATGATACAGCCTTATTAGCATTGTTATCCTAGTTAATAGTAGACTAAAAATATATAACCTAACTAGAATTATCATATGACAATGGGGACAAGATTAAATATGGGTGGATAAGCTAGAGTTGGTGTGTGTCAACTAAGGGACATGTTGCTCTTGTCCTTTTGTACATAAGTAGGGGAATTAATATAGTGAAACGTTTTTGAACTTATGTGCAAAGGGCTAGGGAAACATAATGAGGTTATAAAATAGGATGAAGAAGTAGATTATATTTTTATAATAAAGAGGATTATGTGATGGAATAATGATATGCAATTGTATTAACTGGTATAGGTTTTTTGCTCATATGGCAAGAGATATATGAATAGTTTGCAAGAAGGGACAAAGGAGGATATGCTCATATCTATCACCAAGTAAAAATAAATTTAATCTATCCTATCTAGGATCATTTTCATGTCAGCATGGATCCTAAAATCTCTATGATATAGGAATTCCAAGCAAAGACAATCAAATACATGCAAAGAAGCAAATGCCAAGTTAATAGGTAGATCCAAGAAGACAACAACATGCAACCAAAGAAAATAGTTAGTAGAATGTAGTTTTAAACATAATACCATTTAATATGCATTATATAATTGGTTCTTTAAGTTATTTTACCTCAAGAATGATAAGGCAATATGCACCTAAACTATACTTAGAGGTTATGATGTATGGACCTGGACAATAGGGTTATACTTACCTTTGAGCTTAGTTTTGGTATTGGTGTTTTTTGGTTCTCTTTAAGAATTAGGTTACCAAATTCAAAGGATCAATATAATAAATTCTTTCTATAGGTGAATTTAAGGATTTATTGGTAGGCTTGCATGTATTCTAGGGTACAGACATGTTTTTCATCAAGTAGTTCTAATTGACTGAGATGGGTGAGATGATATTTTCTCTAACAAATACATCCTACAATAGATTACACAAGGAAGGAACCTCAAACTCAAAATGAAAAATTACTTTGGTACCATATACTAAAGAATATATTGCCATGCTAGTAGGAGTCTTAACACTAGTGTTATATACCCATAGGGATGGATACAATTGGAGATACCAATATCTACTAGTTTTGCTAATGAGTTTCTTGAGGATTGTACAAGGTTTTTTTTAGAGGATTTGACTTAGATGTTGAATTGGAGATAATAAGGGGTGGACCATTTGTGGTTTATATTATACATAACATAAATATTCTAGACATATGTATTCTTAAAAGGTGTTCCATTATCTAATATTAGAATAAAAGAGAAGCCATAACAATTGAGGATCTAATTAAGGATAAACTTGGAGACTTGTGATCTAGTGGTTTAGGCTAATGGTATGGATTCAAACCATTTGGTGAAGTATTCAGTAGTCATGATGATAAATTTATTTCCATCTAATTAAATAGGATTTATCTTCTCAATGATTTCCAATCCCTAAATGGAGAAAAGCCATAGCGAGGTTAAGGATTGAAGGCCTTGGGAAGGAACATGGAGAAGGTTTTCATGCTTTTATCACTTATTACACTTATTACATAGTTGTGAGAGTCCTTTTATCTAGAGTACAAACAATAATCCATCCTTAAGAGTTTTTTTCCAGTGGCAACACCACAAAAGTGACCATCATAGGATCCATTATGAGGTTCTTGGATGATTGTTTAGGCTTATGTAAATTATAGATATGTAAGCAAAATGCCATAAAGCATGTGGTGATACAAAATATCACCAATAATGGCATTCCTATGGGTGATTTTATTGATTTTATTATGCGTTTTTAGTTCAAACTATTAAGTAAAGTGTTATCCTTAAGTTAAGCAAAGATGTCCTTGTACCAATAATAGGGAGACAAAATCACTTCTAAAGAAAATACCTCTAAAGGATGTTGGCTAGATTCTAAGGTTGAAGTTTGCTTAATTTTCCAAATTATGATTATGTATTTCTCATGATCTAAATAATTGTATTTGGTATGTATCAAAGGCTATAACATTGGTGTGGTAGTTACTAGACCTAGGCATGGCATCAATTATAATTTTATCAAAAGTAGTCATTAGCTTGTTGAAAATGTCTTTATATGAATTTATTTTATTATCCTTGGTTTGTTAAAAACCATTAAATTTGTTGACCACTAACTAGAAATACCCAAAGACAAAGATAATTCTAACCCTGAGTGACAAAGCCACATGTATCTATAGTATAAGAGCTTTGTATTTGACAATATTTTTGGTTTAGAAAAGCTTAACCTTAAAGGACAAAGGAATCAATTATTATTGAGTGACTAAGATGAATCCTTCTCCTACTTATTTGACATATATGGTGCCATAAAAATACAAGGACCAAGATTCTTCTTAATATTCTTATAGGTTGAAGACTAACTCACTAGGAAAGTCTACCATTAAGGGTTGGATATATTCTAAGGCTGCAATTGCTAATTTATCAGCAATAACATGATCTTTTAAAATATTCTAATTGATAAGATCAAATTTTCTAAGCATAGTAATATACTTAATGGTTCTTCGTAAGAGGTGAGGATTGCACTTGATATATCACAAGGAATCAACTCTTGTAATTATGAAGGTCTTATGGCTAAGAATATATTATCTAAGATTCTAGGTTGCAAACACTACATCTAGGCAAAGCTTTCCAGGGGCACATATTTGATCTTGTAATTAACCAAAGTTTAACTAAGGTAGATGATTTTCCTTTCTCTATGTTAGTCATCATAGTGTTCCAACATATCTCCTAAGGCATATCCTATGACCATAATGTATAGTAGTAAGGGCCTAAAGGTATTAGGTACAACAAGAAGGGGAGGAGACAAGATGTAGGATTTTAGGGTGTCAAAGGTGGCTTGGTTATAAATATCTCATTTGAATATCACATATTTCATTAAGATGTTGGTTAAAAACTAACACTTCTTAGGTATTTGGGAGATAAATTTCCTAATGGATTGAATTATTTATTTGAAAATTCTAAGCTAGGTCAAAGTTCAATGGGGTGGAATATCAATGACAGCTAATATTTTATGAGGATCAATTTTGATACCTCTTTAGGATGCAATGAATCCTAATATTTTTTATAATGTTGTCCTAAAGATGTATTTTTTTAGGCTTTAGGAATACCTTGTACTCCCTTAGTTGCTCAAAAATATGTCTTAAGTCTTGAACATGATCTTCTTAATTTAGAGATCGACTAAGAAGACCATCTACATAATCTTCCACAATATCATATATTAAGTGAAATTAATATGTATTTCATGGCTTGTTGGTAGGTAGTTACTATATTTTTTAGCCCAAACAACATGACCTAATAGCAAAAGGTTTCTCATAGGGTTGTGAAAGTTATTTTGGACTAATCCTCAAGGGCTATCTTGGTGTAGTTATACCTTGAAAATGCATCCATCAAGAACATTCCACAACTTGTAGTAAAATTGACAATCATGTTGATGTTAGGCAAAGGGAAGTCATATTTGGAACAACCTTTGTTTATATCACAAAAAATGGTGCACACTCTTAACACTACCTATTTTTTTGACAATAAGAACAACAATAGAGATCTAGTCAGAGTAGTCAATGAATTTGATAAAGGAAATATTGAGGAGATTTTACAACTTGTCTTTAAATAGAAGTATAAATTTTGGATATGTTTTCTATAATTCCTAATTTATGGGTTTTTCACTATGGTTAATGACTATGTGGTAGATAACTAGTAAAGGATCTATGTTAATATAGGACCAAGCAAATATGTCTTTGAAATACTTTAAATTATTATGGAATTCTTTTCACTTTATTAGGGTTAATACCTCTAAATTAATGATCTTAGGATCATATAATATCCCAATATTGATATCCATAGTTTCCTTAGTTAGAATATGAAATTATTAGTCTAACTAAGAAGGAGTAGGAAATGCTCATAGGTTTTCTATATCTATAGGATCTATGGTTAATTTATTATTATCCAACTATTGTGATACATATTCCTATTCATAGTGGCCTTTGTTAGTAATTATTTTAGGGTAATCTAAGGTTAAATAATTTACACTAAAATATCAAATAAATTTGGAGAAGCTAGGGTCTAATAGAAGCAATGACCCACAACCATTGTCTTCATTCCAATTTAGTCTATTTAAAGAAATTATACCATCAATATGCCCTTTCATAATGATCAAGTTACCCTTCACTATTGGACAAAGAAGTAGGGTAAGGTTCACTATGGCTAGGGATATAACATATTCTAGGAATCCCAACCAATATTTTGTCTATAGGGGTTCTTCAATAACCTACTCATATAGGCCTAGCCATTTACCTTGATAGTCTTTAATAACCCCATTGTAAATTCCCTAATAACAAGATCATTTTTTCTAAATCTTGTTTACCATCCCAAAATGACTGGTGAACTTCAAGCTAAAGGCATTTAGACCAAAGCCATTACTGAATAAAATCCTCTTAATGAATTTTTTATCAACATGGTCCATAATATATAGTGTTAAATCTATGGTAAAAATGATTATGTAATATTATACTCATGGAAGGATATACTAGTTTGATTAAGGTGTCTTAATAAACCAGAGAGGAGTTAAGAAGTTTAATAAGGGAGATATTAGTTGGGTTTTTCTCAAGTTGCCTTGGTAAATCAAAATTACTTTTGGCATTTATCCCATATTGGATTATTAAAGGGGGTTATTTGAGTGGAGAAGTAATTTTCAAACAATGGACCAAAGAAGGTATTGTTGGTTGACTTGTCGAAGGTTGCTTAGTTGAATAATTTTTGTGTTGTTGCCTTGTGAAAATATAAATATGAGATATATGATTAACATAATGGGAAGGACTAAGTGTATCCACCTTCCTCCCTTGGTTTGAAGTTAGTACATTTCTATAATTGATGTTATTTACCATATTTTGGTTTTGATTTTGATTGGGCAATGGGCTCTAAAAATGTCTAGATCTTAATTTGAAGAGGTCTAAGAATCAAAGCCATTAAATTTTTTTAGAACTTATAAATAAGGCATTGGATGATATTCTTGATACCCATGCATTTTCAGTCATATGAACATTGACATGGGGGAAGGATCATTGCTTACTTAGCTAAAACCAAGAGGATTTTTTATTTCAAGCTCTATAGGCTGGATAGGAGGAAGCTCTATTATATTGCATCTAAGAAGCTATTATTAGATGGATAAAAAGGGTTCATATAATTGATAGTGTCTCCTTTTAGGAATCTGTTGATTAGCCTTTTCTAGGATATATTTTTTAAGGTTCTCAATAGCATTGATATTTTTAGTGTGGCAAACATTTGTGACTCCATCACCAATGTCGTGTTTATTTTTTTACTATCCCTTTAGGTATGAGGAATATTTATCTTCATATTTATTGACCTTGAATTTTAGTTATCTTCACTTAATGAGGGATATCTCTATTCTCTTAGCCATATCAATGGTATCTTCAAATGAAGATTTTTTAGCCATCTCTAAACAAAAGGCTATCTGATCATTAAAGTTTTATGAATATCTAGAGCAAGTCCCTAGGAGAAGGGAATATTATAGTATTCCTAGTAGGGATTTCCCCTTCATAATAAGTTGGTGACAATATCATTTTAGATTTCTTGAGTTGGTATAGGTCACTAATGTTGACCTTTTCCTCGATGTAGACTGAGAATTTCTTAACGAATATTTCTATAAGGCCCCTAACGCTTTTTAGGGAGTGACTTGAAATTTGGTTTTACCATTCCAAGAAGGATCTTAGGAAATATATTCGAGAGTAACATTTTATCATATGAAATGTCACTATAAACAATTCTACACAACCTAAGGTGGTTTATGGGATCAAATTTCTTCTTATACATATAAAACTTGGGGATTTTAAAGTTAGGAGGAAAGGGGTAACTAACTACAAAGGGATATAAGGGTTGGTTTCATAAGTCATCATAAGAGTAGTTGTAATTGGAAGACAACCATTTCTTGTTTCAATTGCACTAGTTAGATAGTTAAATCTTAGATTTTAGGATAAATGGAGTTGGAAAATGATGATGGGATAAAAGGTATACGCTGAGATACAAAAGGGATTTGTTGATAATTGAAGTAAGATGAAGGTTAGGACACTTGGGAATATGATGCAAAATATAGCATCATATAATTTATCCATAATATACTTGAGATTAGATAGTTGATTTAGTTAGAATATTGAGAATGAGAGATAGCTAGGTTAGAGTTTTACCTTAACCCTATCCCAACAATTGTGAGGTTAGAATTATATACATATGATAAATTAATGTTAGGATTTGATACTTGGGGATTTTGAGGGGCACTTAGATTAAGAGTGTAATTGGTACCTACCTATTAAGATGTGGGGTAATTAGAACTACCCTATAACAAATATTGAATGATAGGTATAGATGAATGATGCACTAATTAAGGGAAGATAGCTTTCCCCTAGCATCCATTGATGTTGTGATAGAAGGTAGGTTTGAATCGATAAAATGGAAACTTGATGCATTAAGTATTATATTAATGGACCCAAAGGAAGTTGATTTAATTACAAAGGATTTGAGTTGGGTTGGTGGGGGTGATCCAAAAATAAATACTCCCTTGTAGAGTATCCTTGGGTTTCATAACCCTATTTCAAGAAGACATCTATGAATCCCTTATGCTTTTGCAAAATGAAATCCATATGGGATGCAAGTTGGAAGATCAATTTTCTATTTTCTTTATGGGTTGGGTTTAGGGAACATCAAGGTAATGAGATATCCTCTTCTTGGTCAAAGATAGGGTTTTCAAGGCTAAGGTGTTCATCTTAGCCCTCCATGGGAGGATCAAAATTCCTAACCATATGGTGAATAACACTATAAATCACATAGAATTTCTTAGCCATAGGTTTGGGGTTCGAATAGAAGAGATGGTTGTTTAAGATTTTATTTGTTTATAGCATTGTTTAAGATAATAAAGAGAAGATGTTTATGCTCTTATATCACCTTCCCTCGAAAGTCTTAGTATGACCAATATATATTAAAGGTCTCCCTATATACTAAAGGTTCTAATATACCTGACCATTCTATATACCTGTTAATACATGAGAGAAGTATGATACATGTAAATCTAGTAGTACATGGAAGTGACTACCCAGATACATGGTCAAGATGGTATTTGATAAGAAATAATTCTCCTCCTTATGAATACCACCAACCCACTATGATGTATTGTCTACTAAGTGTAATTACACATGAGACCCTTATATGGATAATTGGCAGTTGTCATATCAGGCTCACTATATACCCAATATAGCCTATAAATTTAAACTATAGTTACTTAGAGGATCATAAAGATCCATAATAGGACTAGCAATTTTTATGTTCTTAATATCTATGATTAATTTGATATAACTAAGCAAACAATATTAGTGGTCTTGATTAAAGTTTAATATATTTTTAAGTTTAATTAATGTTTGGCTTAGTCAAAGGAAAATATTAGGATCCACTATGTTGTTCATGTTGGGTTCACCAAAATGTGGTATGGGAAAATTATGGGGGACTTTGATTCATCAAAGGAATAAGGTTCATTAGATAATAATTTGGATTGATATAATGGTTTCCCCTACCCATAAACATTGAGTAGCCTCCCTTTAAGCAACAAGAAAGCTACAATTTTCCCCATTCAAGGCCTTTATTGTGATAGTCAAGGTCAAAGCTTACCAAATTTATCAATCAAATGAACTCATTTCAAAAACCCAAGCAAAACATTATGCTATAAATATAGAACAAAGTATGGCTACATTTTTCGAGTGGTATTTCTCATAAACTACAATGTATTTACTTCTAATATTGAGTCAAGTTATTTCAATATACTCACTCTTTTAAGTTAGGAGAAAAATCACAATGTAGATATTTCCTTCCAACAAAATACCAATAATCATGGCTAATTATATTCTAAGATGCATGCAATTTTTGATATAGTTATACCCATATCAACTCTAGCATTACCAAATCATACATAGATGAATACTCCTTCCAAGAAACCTAAGATAATATACATCTAACATGTATCAATAGTTTTTTCCATTTATTTTAAAATTTTATCTAGTAGACATAAGCAAGAGGGTAATGATCGAATTCAACATTCTATTCATGCATGTGAATAATTTAAAGCAACAATTTAGCTTTACTTTAAAAATCAATAGGAGTATTGAACATTTTTAAATATCCATTTGTTCCCCATGCATGCTTGAAAAACCCCAATGACCCATTTAAATTGGCATTCAATAGGCATGTCGAACAAAAATTTTAACTACCCATTTCAAATTTCCTATCCAAACATACAATGAAGCTTTTAAAGTAAAATTTAAACCTCCATACTTGCGCTTCTTATAGAAATTCACACTAAAAATAAAATGCAAGTGACCTGATGATTGCTTCTTAAGCTATGTGTTGGGTATTAACCATCATCCTCTAACTATTTCCTTTTCATAGGTTTTGGATCCCATTTAGTATACCTCTTAGAAATAAAATTACACCATACATTCCTTTCACTCATATATTAAGGTTTTTTCCATGCATGGTTTTAGTTTTAGACAAGAAAGGAAGAGAAGCAAAGAATACCACTATTCAGCTCATAGTTGCATTTGACATTCCAATATAGTTTTACAAACTCTATTGTTTCTACCTATAAAAATACAACTTAAGAATTGTTTTTGGTGCCTAGTGGATATTTATAAATAAGTCAAAGGTAGTATAATTAGTGCTAAATACAAGTTCACAATTGCCATTGTGTAAAAATGATAAGGTGTGCAAGTGGAGGAATATTTGAAATATCCACACTCTTTTTAATTAAAATAATAATACCCCCTCCCCTTTTACTAATATGACCCCATTTACTTTACACAAATCCAAGGGTGAAGAGAGAAATCAAAATTTTACTTAGTTCATGTAAAACCAAATACATACATGGTGCAACTTTATTCATCAATACTTAAAGTGAAAATATTAATAAAATGATGCATTTAAGGTGATATTCTCTTTCATTCCATGACATGCATAAGTGTATGTGTGCATATTTTCCCTCTAAGATATTTGATTTCCTATGGATGTACTATTGTCTATCATTTATTAGTTTCCCTCTTTTGGTAGTTGAAGGGTAACCTATCAATGCTTGTAATAAATTTTTTTAAGTTATTTTAAATCAATATGATTGAATATAAAATATTTATTTAAAAAAATTATTAATTTTCATCATGTCACTTTCTATATAGATAGTAGTTTTTGGGCATCGAATTGACATCAAGTTTTACTCAACACTGCAACTATCTATTTTCTATTTTTTTATTTAGGCATGCACTCGATAGTCATAGCTCAACACTCAAGCATTGGATGGACTAAACATGATTTAAATCCAACCTCCAAAGTAGGTAGGTTCCTTGTCAACTTAAAAATGGTGTTGACTCAATTAAAGCTCAAATAGGGTTTTGAGATAAGGGTTAGAAAAGGTTTAGGGTTAGAAATGTTATGAAAAATAGTGGTTGGATAGGCTAACAACATAGGCAACTATAGAAAAAGGCTCCCACAAGCTATTTCCAGTGTCCCATTGCTCAATATTAACATCATCCAAATCAATGAAACCTTCACATATTAAAACATAAATAGAGATATATTGCAGAAAGCAATTCCAACATCCAATATTGATAATCCAAATAGAAGAATAGACCAATAGTTAGATTTAACAGAAATAAACTTCCTAACAATATAGATCTAATCAAGGACATATTTCAACTACTCTCACAACTAGTAATCCAATAAGCTAGAATGAACTAACCATTCAAGTATTAACATAAATGTAGCTCAAGACTTCGAACCTCTTGTACAAGATGATGAAGATGACAAATTTAAGTCAAAATATCAGAGTAATGCTCCTTATATTAGCTCACAAGAATATTTATAGTAGGGCAAGCAAATGCACTAGAGCCAACCCTAAAAAATGAGGGTTCATCCTCTATTTATAGTTTGTAAATGAAATAATATTAAGGAGACATTACAAATATTGTATATTTACAGCTCCGAGAATTCACTGGCATTATATTACTGGCTGGAGAGCTTCGAGAAATCCACTATGAAAAATCTACCATGGCAACATACCTTTACAACTTGCTGGTTTGTTGGTGGTATTTAGAGTTCAAACAGTTGGACACTACATCTCATCCATTGATCATTCTTGGGAGCCTGAATCTGCTACAAATATACAACCACATTTGGTTCTTGTTCTTGAAAATCCTTGATGCTTCGTCTTCCTACCCTCTAACTGACTACACCCTGATCCAATGATTTTTAGCCTTTTAAATCCTTCAAGAATGTCAGCAAAAATTGGACCATTGATCTTCATCATGGACGGTTGTGATTAAACCTCCCAAGATACTCTACAAATTGGTAGGGAAAACCAAGGCACCATTATGTTTTTTTAAGTTGTTGATGTCATATTTTATAGCCTTGATCACACAGAATCAAATTTTGGTGCAAAATGAACTAAGAGGTGAGCGAGATGTAATCCACTCAGTTTCCTTCCTCTTTTATTCGTTGGATTCAAAGCAATTGAAATCCGCATCATAAAGCATGCTGACATCACCTTTGCTTTGTAAATATGCAAAATTGCCAATCTGCACTCAAGCAAGTGTAAATCATCCTCTTGTCATTCTGCATCAGTTGTAGTTTTTTCTACTCTTTGTCACCAATCTACACCTTAATAATCTTGAGACACGATGGAATTAAGCCTTACTAACATTTAGTCACTCGAATCATGTAGAAAACTACTCTCGTTCACCATTCTGTACTTTCTTTTGCACTGACATCATCATCACCAAAAAAATTTGTGAAATCGGGACCCATCGTCAATATGCACCAAAATGCATTGTAAACCAAGTGAAATTGCTCTAGGAAAAAATTGCACTAAGTGTTGGGCGGTTTAGGAAACAAATGTTACGAATCCGCTCCAAAATACACAAGAAAGTGTGTAGAATGGAAACTTCATACCTTAGAATAAAATCTTCAATGCTTTCTAAGGATGTGGCCATTTTGGGCCTACATTCTGATGCCTCATGGGTGGATTTTCTCACAAAGACATCAAACTTAGAGTCTAATCCATTGGGTATCAGGAGTCAAAAAATGCTTATCTTCAAAAATGCTTTAAATAATAACTTCCATATGAAAACTACCCTCTGAAAACTTTATGGTCATCTTTGAGGATAAACATTCATATCAAGACCATGCTTCATACATCCTAGAGGATAATTGTTCATATGGAAACTATGCCATAAACATTAATATCAGTGCCATTCTGGAAAATTGCTATACTGCTCCATCAAAACACAACTATGTTCTCCTTATAAAGCCTTCTTACAAATCATGATAAAAATGCCTTCACACAAAAACTATTGTTTCCTGTGTCTCTTTGGACTCATGCTTTTATTGTTTCTTTTGACCATGTCAGAGTAAAAATGAATAAAAAAAATACAAAAATTATGACTATATATGTACAAAATAAAAATTGCTAAGCTTGTGCCCCTTAAGGATCCACAACATCTCTATCTTGCTCTTATTCTTGATAGGCCTCTTCCTCAGCATTATCCTCTTCTTGCTCAACTTCTTCCTCTAGAGAAGATTGCTCTTTATTTTCCTCTTTAGTATTATCACCAAACAGCTACACCATCAACTTCAAAATCTATAGGGCTTGTTTCCAGGTTTCTTTTGAGGGGTTGGAAGTTTCCTTTAGTTGTTTATAAATGTACTAGAGTTCACCAATATCTTCATAGTTAGCAACACTTCCTCTGTTTACCAAGTCTTCCATGAGGTCTTTGAGCCTGGTAAAATCAATGATCATTTGTGAAGCCTACTCTTGGTCAATTGGTTCTTCTAGAGCATCAATTTTAGAGTCATCTTGTAAGCTCTCTCTAGTACTTTTCTTGATTTCTTCAACTGAAAGCAAACTATGATCTTCCATCCATAACCCTCTAAAACCAATTTGGATCATTTCCTTGTTAACATCCACTACATCCTTGATTACTCCATTTTTTCATACAATAGCCAAGCCTTTTGGAGTGCTCTATGCTTCTTTACTACTATTCTGGTAGCAACTCTAGTAATTTTTCATTTCTTACTAGGGATTGGCTTAGCATAATTACTGAGTCTACTATCCACTAGCCTATGAATTTATTCAGCTGGAATTACCATAGGTTATAGCTCTCCAATGATTTTATCCAGATCCTTTAGAATACTTTGGAGTAGGTGGCTGGCATAATCTAAATAATCAACAATAAGCTACAACCTTGAGCATTTCTCTAGGACTTCAGAGAGCGATTTCTTTCTCACTTTCTTGAGTTCAGCCTTAGAAAAATTAGAAGATTTAGCCTTTTCAATCTAAAGCTACTGCTTCAAACTTTGTATCTCCTTAGCCTGCTCCTCATTCTTTCTTTTGTGCTCTACAATCTGCTCCTTGATCTTATTAGCTTCTTGAAACTTCTCCTACCATATTTTAGATTATTTTCTCAAAGCTTTCTCCACTTCTTTCTAATTGTTGATAGTTTTCTAAATATTTTCAATTTGCTTTTCCAACTTACCCACCTTTTCTTTGAATATATTATTTTTTACATAAATTTTTTTGGTAGAGCTAAAAGCACAACACCAAATAACAACAGAAGATAAACAGATCTGATAAGACAAATGAAATTGCACAAGAAATATTTTATTAGATAACGAGGGGGGAGCTGAAAAACTCCTTTGTACAATTAATTTTGCCTTGACAGAAATGTTGTGATACAATGAATACAATCTGCTAGGGTTCTCCGAAACCCTAGCTACAATAACAAAGGTGTCTTCAACGTGCTTTTTCTCCCAATAGAATGAGTGGGCTTTAGGTATCCGTGTGTTCGGGCCACTTCTACTGTAGTAGTCTTCCAATGTTCTTTTGATTGATATTATCCAATCCTACACACACAACAAACAATAAAGTAGTTAGTAAACAAAAGGAGGGTTCCATAGTGTGAACCCTCAAAAATGAAAACTAAAAACCCTAGATCTTATGTAAACTGTATATGTAAAATGTGATAACACCAAAGGATAACAAAAATGTAGATTTACCTTGCTCGTGGTGATACTTTGCTCCATTGTTGCAGCTCTGACGGTAGATGGCGTGATGCAACAAACTCTGATTTGTGCTTTTGATGATTACAACAGGCTCGGGCATGCACCTGGTGATTACGGTAGGCTCTGGTGCATACTTGACAGGCTCTGGCGTGAGCTTCGTAGGCTCTAGAGTGAGCCTACGATATAGCAGGCGCTAGCGTGCACCTGGAAAGCTCTACAACGAGCTTGGCAAGCTTCTACGGTGAGCTTGTCAAGCTCTGGAGTGCACCTGTGGGTGAGGGTGAAATATGCAGAAGCAGATTGCATGGATGGGAAGGACACGGTGAATGGGGTATGATGGAGGTAACAAAAAATGGCTGGGGAATGGATGTGGGGACATCTGGAACAGTTGAAGTCCTATGGCCAGCTAGGGCTTTGGATTTTTAGGGCTCTATCACTTTCTGCTTCACTAGGGCTTCGCCAATGACTTCTTCAGGATGCACATTCCAATATCAGGATTCTAGGGTTTGGGCATTTGCAAATGCCCTTACTTATAATCCAACCTTAGGGTTTCTTAGGGTTTTAGCTCAACACTTTAGATCGTGTGGCTAAGATTAAATCACATCCTAGGGCTGAGATTGTACTTTAAGTGTGGCATGGATTAATGAAGATGGACGGTGGAGATTAGATTGGATCGGACGACTGTGGTTAATTGGGTTTATAAATACATATTTTATAATAAATATATTATAATATAATATAAAATATTATATTAAATATAATATAAAATAATATTAAAATAAGCCCAATTGGGTTAGGAAATGGGGAAAGGTGGAATTGGGCCAAATAATTGGTGGGAAAGGTGTATGGTGGACAAGTGGGTGGTGGGATGGTTAGGATGGAGGATTAATGGCTGCAATTTGGTGTCTACAGATGCCCCTTTTTGTACCATATTGCGTGAAACACAATATGGTGCAAAAATATGAGACACCTGCGTGGGATATGGGCGCAGAAGCAGCTTCTCTCTGTTGTTGGATTTGGGCACTGATGTTGAAGATAAAAGAATAAAGAATTTTTGGAATTTGCGTAGCTTACCCCCTCAATTGGCGAATGAGAAGCATCTCACGAGCCAATTGAAAAAGAATTTTGTGCAAGTGATGAATGATGTAATGAAATGTTATGTGATTGTGGATGATATGAATGATGTAAAATGTGATACCATTTTTGCCCCAATGGTGGAAAAATGGGGTTGGTGTATAATACCATGTGATTGTGGATGATATGAATGATGTAAAATGTGATACCATTTTTGCCCCAATGGTGGAAAAGGGGTTGGTGTATAATACCATGTGATTGTAGAGATATTTTTTTCTTTTTCCTTTTTTCGTGATTGTAGACGATATGAATGATGTAAAATGTGATACCATTTTTGCCCCAACGGTGGAAAGGGATTTTATCCAATGTCATGATCATGTAAGATGTATCCCATTGTGGGAAATCATAATCAAATTGTGGTTGCCCCAAATTTTATGATGATTCGATGTTGTTGAATAGTGTGCTCTCTGATGCCATTGATATGCAAGTATGATGATGCAGATAAAAATAAAAAAGGAACCGTGGATAGCCTGCTGGTGACTGTTCTCACAATTGGAACTAATCCTCCTAGCTAGTGCCAATCATTAGGTTTTTGAAGAGAAAATGATGAAATTTGAGTTTTTGTTCATGTGTTAAGCCTCACGAACTAGGCCATCAATGACAACAGTTGTGCAAATTGTTCTTGGCAAGGTTTCACTCCAAAATGTGAAGTGCCCAATGTGATTGTGATCTTGGACAATGAGATAATTGATGATGACCATGGTCAAGTGTCCTTATTGTAGGCTATTCATCTTATCGAATTGCATGGATTACTATCGTTGCAATCGCCAAGTTTATAGAATCACCCACTAGATACGAGGTTCGCTTGAAGGAATTGAACGAGATGGTAGATAAAATGATTGATGGATTGAGAGATGGTGATGGAAGAATGTTGTATGAATTACTTGATTTATGATGTGCATGATGTGTGGGTGAAATTTGTTGAAGTTTGGAGGAGGTAAGCTACTATTTTGGTCAATTTTATCTTCATTCCTTTTTGGGGCTAGGCGCCCATCTGCACCTGTGGCATTTCGTAGGCGCGTAGGTGCGCCTAGGTGCACTTGCAGGTGTGTGGTTGTGCCTACGAACTGCAGGTGTAGGCCTATGCCTGAGTGCACTAAGGAAAGCTATAAATAGCTTTCTGATTGAATCATGAGGCTCACTTGTGCATTTCAGACTTTGAGGAGCTGCGTCTGAGGAGTGGAGTGGGTTTTGGTGAGCTTAGTGAGGCTAGTGAGAATCGGTGTGGAAGCTATGGTGGTGGAGGGATCGAATGTTGCTGGTGGAGCTGAGGCACCATTTGCCCCGGTAATGTTTAAAAACACTTTGTAAAAGTTTTTTTTTTTTTGAAATAGTATTAATAAAAATGTTTGTTGTTGTAGTTGAGGGACATAGAGCCTCGACATCGGTTCTCTCCGCTTGTTCCTGGGATGAGGAAGAAGCTGACGGATGAGGATTGGGAGTTGTTGGGGAAGGTGGGCTTGGAGGGGGTAGCTAGGTTGGATGTTGTGAGGGCGGATGAGGGGTATCTCTCATCATTGATAGAGAGATGGGATTCTGATAGGGGGACGTTCTAGCTACCGACTAGGGAGGTTACTGTCACTCTGGAGGATGTATACCACATCCTCAAGGTGCTAGTAGAGGGGGAGAAGGTGGTGGTTGGACATGATAAGAAGGTTGAGATGGAGTAGATGTTTGGTGATCGATGGTGGGAGGCTCGGATGGGGGATGGAGGTATATGCTATCTGAGCATGTACAAGGCGAAGGAGTTGGATGCGCTTCCAACCTTGATCATGTTTGTGTTAGCAAACATTGTGCTACCTAATAGCACTAGTTGTAGGTTCCCTTGGAACCTATTGGGGTTGGTGAGCGATCTACTCATTGATCCCCGAGAGTATGCATGGGCTCCTACCTTGTTGGTATAGTTATACTGAGAGTTATATGAGGTGATGCAGAGAAGGAGGAAGGGGATTGGGTGCAACTTCCTCTTACAGTGTTGGGCTTGGGAGCATTTTGGTGTGGCTCGGCTAGAGGGGTTGTCGTGTCAGTCATGGCAGATGGGGGAGCCCTATGCTAGGTGATGGGCAATGGCAGAGAGGAGCTCTATGGGATGGTGATGGGGAGCAACTACGTCGGGTGAGGCAAGCTTGGTGGTTGATTGGGTGGAGGGATGAGGAGGTGGAGTACTTTTAGTACTCATGGGTGTTGAGGCAATTTGGCTTGCCTCAGGATGTGCTAGAGGAGCCGATGTTGTATCGGCATCGACGGGATGAGGTGGGGCTCCCATGTGCAGAGCCATGGTGGGTGCATTTGGATGATGATGAGCCATAGGAGGTCCTTGACGTAGATGATGTTGGGGTGACTCTAGAGTATGTAGCTTGGTTTGGTGCCCAACCGGTGTGGGTACCAAAGGTTGTGGGTGATGATGTGCTAGCTATGGGGTTAGGGATGACTCTGAAGAGGACGAGGCCTCAGCGATCAGTGAGTCAGAGGTGGTCGAGGGGATCAGTCCAACAGGATCCAGGGATGGGGTTGGTGGATGAGGAGAGGGAGGATGATGAGGATATGGGTGAGATTTTTGAGGTGGCTAGGTTGCGGGTGGAGGTGGAGCAACTTCGTGAGGAGCGTGAGACCATGCTTGAGACTCATAGGGAGTCTTTGGCTACTATAGCATGGCTGGAGGTAGAGCGGGAGGCAGCTGGGGCTAGTGATCGGGAGATGGTCATGAGGCTTCAGGTAGAGATGTTGGCTAAGGAGCATCGACATCAGATGGACTTGCGATGTCTATGGGCTAGTGAGGCGTATGCACATTCCTTGGAGGATTTGTGTATGCGTCACCATATTATGCTACCTGATCCTCCTTCTTCTTCCATAGCCGAGTCATCTAGGCATACTGAGTCTAGGTAGAGTACGAGGCCTAGGGTTCCTACTAGGTCTCAGGAGTCCTCTCATGGACATTAGCTTAGTGCTTAGATGCACTATTTTGTATATGAGCCTTGGTGCTCCTCTGTAGCCTTTTTGGCATTTATTGTATATGCGATTTATATATATATACATGGCATTTTATATATTTGTGTTATCTTTTGTGTGAATGCTTTTGTGTTTTTATGCAATTTGTGTTTAATGTTTTATTGATGCTTAATGTAGGCTAATCATGATGTGTATGCATAATGCTTATATGGATGATTAATGCAGGTGAAATGACATGTATATGAATGGTGTTTATATGGATGATTAATGCAAGCTAAATGACATGTGTTATGGATGATTAATGCAAGTAAATGTATAATGAATCTAAACTATATGAGAGGAATGCATAGTGTTCGAATGATCCTTTTATAGTTCAGAAATTTTATTGGCCATTTTTGTTGTCCATTGTTTGGCAATCGGGAGTACCAAATTTGGTTGTGCTCTTGCAACTTGTCTCTTAATGAAGATATGAATGTTGACATGGAAGAAGATATGGATGTTGATATGGAAGCATATATGGAAGAAGACATGGATGTTGATATGGAAGAAGATATGGATGTTGATATGGAATGAAAGGTTTTCAAAGACTCAAACATACTAGTGTCCTCAACCAAACTCACTAAGGTTGTCTAACTTTCTTTAGGACCAAATGTGTGTGCGAGTGAGGTTCAATTACCAAGTCTTGAGTATGACAATGACCCTATCCAATCAAGTACCAGTGTGTGTGCACGTGAAGTTCATTAACCCATTATGAGTAGATTTAGGCATGACCTGTTATGGAGATGACCTGAGGCTAGCCTATCCTTATGTGCGTTCAGAGGTCTCCCTTTTTGGAGGAGAGACATGTCACCTCGCATGAGCTTACTCCACTTCCAGTCAAGCGTCTATAGCCCCGATGGAGATTCACTCCATAGTCCAATGGGATTGATCTTTTAGGCCTTGGGGATGACTACCCATCCTTGTTATGGGTATGTAGTATGAATCCTTATGACTTTAGTGATCAAGGGTGGGGGAATTGAACTTGTTAACTTTGTATAGAGCTTTGGGGAATTGGATTCTCAACCGAAGTGTGATGAGAATTTTGACCCTATCCTTACTACTCTATGTTTTTATGTTTATGTTTGGAGCAATGTTGGTAGTGGTGAAAACCACTATTTTTGCTTTGGACTATGTTGCCTGATGGGACAAGCGAGGATTATCTCCTTTTTGCCTCAAGGTGCTACCCAAGTATGGTGCTAACCCTCCTAAACTCAAAATTTTTTTAAGATGTGAGGGGATGTGGTTGGTTCAGGATTGTATTCGACATCAATCGACAATGCTCAAGACTTTCTTAGTATGTAAAGTGTGTTTTTGGTCCTAAAGAAAATCGGACATCCGTTTGGAGGTTGCTTGCTACACTAGTATTGGCTGAGTGATTGAAAATCTAGGCTTTTGTGATTTTGGCATATGGTATTGTTGGCTTATGTCTTTTGTTAGAGTTGCATGATTGTTTCAAACTAGGTACCCCCAATTTTTATAACTTGACTTTTTGTTTATGGCCATATCATCATTACTATGCCAGATCATTGAACATGGGATGGGATGAATGCAATTTGTACAATGTATGAATATGACGTGATGAATGCAAGTATGAATGTCTATATGCAAGCGTAAGTAAAATGCATGCCTATATGTATGCATGTAAGTGTGAAAAATGCATGTAAATATGCTTATATGAAAGCATGCCTATGTAAATGAAATTTGTTTTTGTTGTTGTGTTTTTTTTTGGCCATGTATATATACATATAAAGTATCACTTTTAACAATAGAATGCCTTTAAATGAAGAACATTAAGTGGTTCGGGCTCCTCTATTCCCTCTAAATCGGCAAGTCTATAAGTACCATTACCCACTTTTTGAGTGATTATATATGGACCTAACCAATTTGCTGCAAATTTGTCACGAAGATGTGGCAAAGCATTGGTGTTTTGTTGGTTCTCTTTGAGTACCAGATCCCCTACTTGAAATTCCTGAAGATGGACTTTAGCATTGTAAGCACGCTTTAGGCGGTCTTGATAAACTCTTAAATGCTCTAGTGCGTTGACTCACCTTTCGTCTAGGAGAGTGAGTTGGTCAAGTCGTGCTTGTCTAGTTGTATCATCATCTATGAATTCTTGCAAGGAGACTCGTAAGGAGGGAATCTCGAGCTCAAGAGGCATAATAGCTTCTGCTCCATAGACCAAGGAAAATGGTGTTGCTCCTATTGGCATTCGGATGCTTGTTCGATAAGCCCAAAGTGCCAAAGGAATTTGTGTATGCCAATATTTATGATTTTCTTTGATGAGTTTCTTAAGAATGGCAATCAAGGTCTTATTGGTAGCTTCAGCTTGTCCATTTGCTTGTGGGTAATAAGGAGTCGAGAAACTATGTTGGATATTATACTTTTTGCAAAGTGCTCGGACATCCTTGTTCTTGAAAGACTTATCATTATCCGAGATGATTTTAGAGGGAATGCCAAAGCGATAGATGATATGATGGAGTATGAAATCCACAATTCGAGGTCCTGTCGTACTGGTTAGAGGTATGGCCTCAACCCACTTTGTGAAGTATTCTGTGGCGGTAATGATGAATGTATGTTGTCCCAAAGAAGAAGGTGAGATTTTTCCAATTAAGTCTAGGCCCCATTGTGAAAAGGGCCAAAATCTTTGTATAGGTTGTAAGGCTTGTGATGGTACATGAGTTAAATTGGCGTGTGTTTGACATTGTTTGCAATTTTTGACATAAGTGCAACAGTCATGCTCCATTGTGGGCCAATAATAACCCATGCGTAATAGACGCTTTGCAATGGCCATTCCACTAAAATGACCACCACAAGTACCATCATGAGCTTCTTGTATGGCTATTTGAGCCTCACTTTGTTTGAGACAATGGAGAAGGATTCCATCATAACCCCGCTTATACAACACGTCACCCAAGAGCACGAAGTGGGCTACTTTTTGCTTGAAAGCACGTTTGGCAGACCGAGACATGTCAAATGGGAGTGTTCCAAATTTCAAGAAGGCTACTATGGGGCTTGACCAAGACTCACATGGTTCCGTATGGATAAAGCAAACGTCCTTTCCCTCCGTAGGGTCAGCACGGACAATGGCTGCTTTAGAGATTGTTGAGATTATTAGGGGTTGTACCTCTCCAAAGTCATTCTTTGGAATCAAGGATCCAAGGGAGGCCATTGCATCTACAAATCTATTAGTCGAACGAGGTAAGTTGTTGATTTCATACCATTCGAATGTTGAGAGCAATTTCATTGCTACCTCATGATAAAGCTTAATGGTAGGTTCTTTGCATTGGTATTCTCCGGTTACCTATTTGACTACAAGTTGAGAATCCCCAAATATTCGAATACGCTTGATACCCATAGCTATAGCTGATTGAAGACCTAAGATTAAGGCTTCGTACTCTGCTGTGTTGTTCATGCATGAGAAGTCTAGCTTGAATGATAAGGGGATGGGAATCCCTTGTGGTGTATGAAAGACAACTCCTGCACCTTGACCTTTCTCGCACTTGGATCCATCAAATAATAAGGTGATATCGACATCTTCCTTCGGAATGACATCTTCTTCTAATTCAGTGACTGAAAATACCGAATCATCTGGGAGCTCAATAATCAAAGGATGATCACTAGGTAGTGGAGCTTCCGCAAGTTGATCGGCTATAACTTGACCTTTAATGGATTTTTGGCTAATAAATTCGAGATCAAATTCTGTGAGGAGCATTATCCATTTAGCGGTATGAGTGTTGTTATAAGTGCGAGACATCATGTAACGTAGAGGATTTTCTCTAGCTATGACATAGGTTGTTTGTCTTAGCATATAATGGCAGAGTTTCTTAGTGGCTAAGACCACTGCTAAGCATAGTTTTTCTATGTAAGCGTATCGTGTTTCATAACTCACTAATGTTCGACTAATGTAATAGATTGCTTGCTCTCGATTTTGTTCATTTTTTTGTGCAAGCATTGTCCCTAAAGCCGCCTCTGTAGCTGAAACATAGAGATGAAAAGGGACCCTCGACCTAGGAGGAGTTAAGACTGGCGGTGAAGTTAGGTATCGCTTGATGTCATCAAATGCTTTTTGACATTCTTCTATCCATATGAATGACACCCCCTTTTGTAGCAAGTGGTTAAATGGTCTGCATTTATCGAAAAGTTGCACGATGAAACGTTTGATTGATTGAATTTTGCCCTGTAAGCTATGCAATTCCTTGACGTTGGTAGGGGGTGGCATTTCCATGATGGCCTTGACCTTATTTGGGTCCACTTCAATGCCTCTTTTGGAGACAATGAATCCTAAAATTTTACCAGAGGTAACACCAAAGACACACTTTTTGGGATTTAACCTCACCTTGTATTCTAGAAGTCGGTCAAAAATATTTTCCAAGACATCAATGTGCTCTTGTCGAGTTTTAGATTTAGCCAAGAGATCATCTACATAGTCCTCGATGATTTTATGCATGTAATCATGGAAGATGTAAGTCATGGCTCTTTGGTAAGTAGCCCCTGCATTTTTGAGACCAAAGGGCATAACCCTAAAACAAAATGTTCCCCAAGGTGTTGTGAATGTCGTTTTGTGTTGGTCATCAGGATTTATTCGAATTTGGTTGTATCCTAAAAAATCGTCCATGAGAGAAAGCATTTCGTGGCCTGCATAGGTGTCGACAAGAGTATCAATGTTTGGGAGAGGGAAGTCATCCTTTGGACACACTTTATTTAGATCTCGAAAGTCATTACAAATGTGTATCACCCCGTTAGGCTTGCGAATGGGTACCATGTTTGACAGCCACTCAGGATAGTCGATAGGAATGATAAAATGTACATCTAGTAGCTTTTGTATTTCTTCCTTGACTATGAGGGCCACGGTAGGATGCATTCTCCTAAGTTTTTGTTTGACCGGTTTGGCGTTAGGATGTAAGGTGAGGTTATGGACCACAAGGTCAGGATCGAGGCCAGGCATATCCTTGTAGGACCATGCAAACACTTCTTTCTTTTTCTTGAGGAGAGCAATGAATTGCTCTTGTTCATCGAGTGCTAAACTTTTGCCAAGCTTGACAACTTGGGGATTTTCAGGATTTGAACTAAGGTTCACATCGATGGTATCTTCAATGGACATATGTGAGCCTTCCTCAAGTTGATGTGGTGTTGGGATCAGATTTATGTCGTCTAAGATGTCATCCAACTTTTCCTGCTTATCTCTGCCTAACTCTGCCTGAAAGACCTCGGGACCATTAGTGGAAGCTGATGGAGGTGAAGGTGACGGTGAAGGAGGAATGTAGTTGGCTGAAGCCCTTAACAATTCCTCGGATAGGACGAGCTCCAAAAAGGAGGGTGGGGAAGAAATCCGGCCCAAGTCAATAAGGCTAATGTCAATTGGAATTGGCCTAGCCAAATCGTATGGATTGCGGAGCGGGGTGAATAAGTCAATAGGATTCATATTGACCTAGCGGAAGGAAGGATGGCCTGGATGAATGGGTAGATGGAACGATTGAATCTGAACCGATGTCGAGTCATGTTATCCCTGTAATAATGGATGTGAAATTAACATGAGAGCAACACATTTTTTTTTTTATTTTTTTTGAAATGTGTTTTTTTTTAAATATGTACATGTGTTACAATTCTTGGCTGATGTGTGCGGCTCAAGGTGGATTACCAGGTGGGTCCACCTATTCTTGTGGAAGAAGTAAGCAGAATATGGGATGATGGATGGGGAACATTCGGAGGTAAAACTCTTCCTGTTGGGTGATGGGGACAATGGGTTGTGACTCCTCTTCGGAATCGTCAGAAGCGTTTGACATGACTTCAAACTCTTCATAACTTTCATCATCGAAATCAAAGATAGGATAGGAGAAGTTGATGGGGTCATCCTCGTCTACTTCATCGATGCGAAGTTCTTGAAGGGCTTGTTCAAGAGAGGATGTTGAGGGTAATGGATGGATGGGGTGGTCTTCATCATTGAGGCTAAGATTTTTAAAGGCTTGCTCAAGAGAAGCGGTGGAAGACAACGGGGTATAGCCTAAACCAGAATGATCATGGGCACCTCTATATGGGACCTCTAAGATATCATGCATCCCTTGCTCATGGGAACCTAGACCTTGACCTTACCAATTAACCATGCTAAAGTAGCGGGATGGAAACTCCTCCATATTAGGTATGTTGGCACGCCTAGGTTCTTTTGGTTCTTTGGGTGGGTTTGCTCCAGTTGAGCAATCCAACCCTCCATAAACAAAGTTAATGCTATTTGGAGCTGCGCTCATGTCATAAACAACACCTATGGATAAAGAATGGTCTCAGGGACGTCCAAAATCCTTGGCTGTGGGAATGGCTAAGGGTGTGATGGTGACGTCTTGGACCACGTATTCACCTATACCAGGATTGGTGATGTGGACTTTGACTTGGGCTGATGTGGTTGATGATGGGCACTCAGAGGGTTCTGGGTTGGTTGTGGATGGTGGTGAATTAAATATTTCACAGTCCAAAAGTTTGACTTGTGAAACATCGGCTGACGGAGTGGGGTTGGATGGTGGTGTGGGATTAGATGGTGATAGATGGGGTAATGATGAAATAGAAGAAGTGGTTGTAGAAGAAGGGGTGAATGTGGTGGATGATGTGTTAATAGTAGACTGACTATGACCACATGTACAAGAAGAAGTGGATGTTTGAAGAGGGGATGTGATGGGTAGTTCCTCTAGGATGGGAGTCTTAGAAGAAGATGTAGATGGATTAGAAGAAGGTAGATTAAGAGATGATGTGGATGGATTCGATGATGGTGCCAAGAATAAATGGGTGGAAGGTAACATGGACTCATAAGGATTTGAAATGAAATTACAATACTTAAAAGGTTCGACATCCGTAGGGATGCAATGGACCTGTCCATCATGAACATATTTCAAGCATTGGTGGAGAATTGAAGGAACACATTTCATTTCCCTCATCCAAGGTCTACCAAGGAGTATATTATATGCCATGGCTCCTTCTAAGATGTGAAACATTGTGTGCAATATTCTGGCCCCTACTTCTATGGGTAAAACAACAGTGCCAACTATGGTACACAAAGCATCGTTAAATGCTTTGAGGGTGAATGATGATTTGGAAATGTGGGATGGAGGTAATTTGAGGTGACTAAGGGCAGTGGTAGTAATGATATTGATGGATGAGCCGGTATCAATTAGGACTCTTTTGAATGGCTTTCTATCTATTAAGGCCATTATGTGTAATGGAGGGTCTACTGATTCTGAACTCATTGACTTTATCTCAAAGTCATAGAAGGTGATTGATGGCTCCATACACGTCCTAACACTCCCTACAAAGTTATTAAAGGCATTAGAGTCTTGGGATTCTAACTCAATTGACTTGAGTATTTCCATTAAAGCGTCTCTATGCCTAGGGGATTGTTGGATAAGCTCATACACAGAAAGCTTGGTTGACGCCATTTTCAAACTAGTGGTTAACCGGCTGGTTAAGGTTACCGCTGGCCTTATTGGATGAAGGATGGGCTGATTGGATGGATTGGATAGATTGATTGGCGAAGATGGATTTGGCGATGTTTGGATGGGGGTGGATTTGAAGGTTGTTGAGTATTTTTTTGATTTTTTCATTGCCCTCTAGTGACCACATGGACTGCTCCTACAAAGTTTTGATATTGTTGGACATGATTTACTTGGTTAGGAGGTGCCTGTTGATTGTTACCTCCTACATTATGTTGGACCTCCCCATGGTTAGGTAGAGGTGTCTGATATATGCCCAAGTTTTGGTTTTGTGGAGCTAAGGGGTTATCCACGTTAATGGCCCCTAGGTCTATGAGGTCTTGCACTATGTTCTTGAAAACATGGCAAGAGTTAATATCATGCCCATTTTGCCTATGGTATGGGCAAAACAAGTGCTCTCTATAACTTTTAGGCCTTTTAGTGGGGTCATCGGGCCTGATTTATGGTAAGGCTAATTTATTAGTCTCATACAACCTTTGAAATATGGATGAATACGACTCCGCTAAAGGAGTGTATTGACGTTGGGGTCGATTGTATTGGCGGTGGGTAGGTTGTTCCACAGTTGGCACTGTGTTTTGTATTGTTGGTGCTTGTGTTACTGATGGGACCACATGATAGGTAATTTGTTGTTGCACCAAATTTTGAGCCACTATGGGCTGGCTCATCACCACTTGATTGACTTGATTAGTTGTGTTAGCCGTTGAGGCTTGTGTTGATTTAGTTTGGCCGGATTGATTATTTTGGTATTGGCCCTTATTTTGCCATTCTTTTTTCTTAGGCTTAATGACACCTTCTTGGATTTTTATCTCCTCAATGACACTAGCCTGTGCTAAAGCTTCCTCAAATGTTCTATAAGTGTTTAGTTGTAGCATCCAAGAGATGGGTTTTAAGCAACTCTTGGTAAAAAGTTTTATAATTTCTTCCATTGGTAGGGAGAATGGCAACTTTGTTATGACTGCCCTCCAACGGTTTCCAAAATCATAGATAGGTTCATCATCCCATTGTTTCAAATAATATATGTCCGATAATGATACCTTCTTTCTAATATTGAGAGCGAAACACTCAAAGAATAAGTCCATCAATTGGTCAAAAGTATAAATACTATGTGTAGGCAATTGATTGTACCATTCAATGGCATCTTCCCCTAATGTTTGAGGAAATGTTTGAAGCATAAGAGCATTATCATCGTTAATCCAAAAACATGCATGAACAAATGAACTCACATGCTCCTTGGGATCCTCAGTTCCTCTGAACTTGTCAAATTTTGGTACCGTAAAATCTACTGGATGATGAGCCCCAAAAATGCTCATATTTTGTATGGGTTTTATTTATTATTATGCGGAAATATAATAGGAACTGTGTACTTTCATGAATTATTATGTAATTATTTAATAGAATTGTGTGTGTTATCTAATTTGTGTGTTTTAGTGTGTTTGTGTGGAAATGTAGTTGGTTTTGACAGATTTGGATCAGTCGAGGTCCTTCATGGACCTGGCACTCTGTTTCTTCCGAGATCAAGGCATGGTGGTTAGGCGCCTTCCTCTTCAAGGAAGGCACCAAGAGAAGGTAGGCACCTTCCTCTTCAAGGAAGGAAAAGGTAGGCGCCTTCCGTATAAAGAAGGCACCCGACATACTTAGGCGCCTTCCGCATAAGGAAGGCACCCCATACAAGGCAAGGCGCCTTTCGCATAAAGAAGGCACCCAACATCAGTAGGCACCTTCCGCATGAAGAAGGCACTAACTTAGTAGGCATATTCCACATGAAGAAGGCGCTCAACATCAGTATGCGCCTTTCGCATAAAGAAGGTGCCTACCAAAGCACTTGAGGAAGGCACCTTCCTCATAGAGAAGGTGCCTCCATTCTTCACCAGTTGACCAAATAAAGCGACGTGGGTAGTGTTGACCAGTGCAGTTCTAGTTCCATGTCACACAAGATAATTTTAGGAATTACACCAATGGACGAGAATGTCTTACCTATGCCAGGAGAAGCATGATCCAGCTCAAGCAACTCGAACCAATCAGTGAATGTGCCACCATTAGGAACGATGACTATTTTTAGCAGATGTCGATTGCGGTTACCAGACTGTCCCAGTTTAGTCTGGACTGAACTACTGTTGTAACCTCATTGTAATAGAAGATCTGTGTGTGTGCTATATAAACACACATAGACCTCTCTGATAGATATCTAGAAGATCATCCAAAATTTATTGATTATTCTGAGGAGATAGAAGTATTGTAATTATCTTGCAATTATAATAAAGTTCAAGAGTTCCTAATCGTGTGTTCAGCTGGAAGGGAGCTGCTGGAGCTTGGGCCCACTCCAAGCTAGTATTCCTTCCCTTTTTCTTGTGCTTTCCTAGATCAGTTTCCTGCTTTAATAGGTTTGCTTTTTGCACTATTATTTTCATTGTTGTAGTAGAATTATTTTCATGTCTAGTTAATTATGCACATATGAATATTTAATTTCCAAGGATCTAATTATTCATACGTAAACTATTATGGTGTGGATGAATGAATGTCATTCTTTTAAACCCCCCAATGATAGAATTAGCTGGACTCATCTCAGAAGTAGGTATTGTAAATGATCTTGTTTGAGACACTTCTAAAGTTTACGAAGCTCCCTGGTCTGACAATTTAAATGCACAGGCAGTGACAAAATAGGATCAAATTTAACCTGTGTTTGGCCCGCAACATTTTGGCACCATTTTCGGGGAAGCGCCTCTACTAGATTAATTGCAATACCCAAAAAACTTCCATCTGAATTTGTATGAGTCCATTGAGGAAGAGAGGACCTGACGGTCATTTCATAAAACAAAGTCCACAAAAATCTGAGTCAGCCGAACACTCTGAATTTGAATTAGATTCACCTGACTCATCACCAGTAGTCCACTGGAGTGAGAATCCTCACTTTGTGCAAAGTGCTTCCTCATCCCACCAACCTGGGGAAGAACAAACCATTGTAAACCCATTGTTTAGGAGGACACCCTCAGAGGAAGCCCTATTGTGGAAAGCTGTAGAGGATCGGACGATATCACCAGCCGACTTTAAGGCCCTGACCCAGAAAGTTTTGAATGATCGTGAGGCCATAGAAACTGCATTAGAAACCACATATCTTGAAAAAATGGCCGAAGAAGAGACTTCATCTGGATTTAGTTTCTCGATAGAGGAAGGAGTAGGAGAAACCAAAATGAAAAACATATCCCCTGCTCACCTTCCTACCTTCAGAGGATACCCAACCGAAGACCCTGACCTATTTCTATTTAAGTTTGATGTTCTATGTAGGTCTATGGATTACAAATATGATACACAGAAGCTGAAGCTCTTTCCTTCCACATTAGATGATGCAGCTCTATGATGGTTCATCGGCTTGGGAGATAAACACATTGCTACATGGGATCAAATGAAGAAGCTCTTTTTAGAGCAATATCAAGACTTTGGGAGAGCAAGAGACTCCAGAGAAGAGGTCCTGAGCATGACGTAGAAGGAGGATGAATCTTTGGAGGAATACTGGGAGAGATTCAATTTCAATATTCAATGATCTCCTCATGTGAAGCTAGCTGATAAGTCTCTTAAAAGCATATTTTTGAGAGGACTTAACAATGAATCATTAGAGGCTCTCAATATGATTTCTGGAGGTGATGTCTACCAGCACGCTATGGAAGATATCCGACAATTATGCTAGAACTACTCAAGAAGGAGAGGCAAGACCACTTCTAGAACCATGAAAGCAACTACTTCGGTCACAAAAATAGAGATAGGCAACATGCTAGAAGATTTGAAAAGTGAGATGCTTTCATCTCTGGCATTGCAAATGGACACGCTGTTGTTGGAGAAAAAGAAGCAAGAAAATGAAGCAGCATTGGCCTATTTCTACCCAAAATGCAGAGGGAAGCATGCAAAGAATGCATGCCTAGAGAACAAAGTTAGAGTATGCATGGTCTACAAACTAAATCATAAGACTCGATTGTGCCCATAATTGCCTAGTATCAAGGAGGATGTTGATGTCACTGAAGCCTATTTTATAGGCAATCGGAGGAGTTGGCCACAACCCCCTATGGGGAGTATGCCAATAGGAATGCCATCATATGGGGGAGGACCCTACATGCCACAAGGCCAGCCTCAACCACCTAACATGGGGTGGTGGGGGCCATCACCTTGGTCCAATGCACCCCCAGGAGCAACATTTCCGAACCAGTAGCCCTGGATGCCATATCAATATTCTGGGCAACAGTGGAGAGGCCATGCTCCATGGAATCTAGCTCCATAGAACGTAGCGCCAGCTCACCCCCAACAAAACCTACCAGCCTTACCTATTGTGAGACCTACGTAGCTACCCACACAACCGATGACAAATCCAAATAATAAAGTAAATCAACCGGCATACAATGTAGAAGGTGAGATGTATCCGATGTACCATATTAGTTGCAATCCTATTTAGCTTAGATCAGGTAGACAACTAGGAGTAGGGACACCTCCATCGATAGAAGAGGAGGTAGGTGTAGGAGAAACACCTCTTATAGAAGAGGTGGAAGAAGAAGAAAATACTGTTTGAGAGAACAAAGGCTCCATTTCCTAACCGGCTGCAAGAATAGAAGAAATTAACGCAACCGAAGTTTGATATTCTTTCTAGCTTGAAAAATCTTACAGTAACAATTCCACTCTTTCAAGCTATCCGAGACGTCCCAATATATACTAAGGCGATAAAGGAGATGTGCTTAAGAAATCTAGGATGGAAAGTAACCCAGACTATCAATGTCATGGGTAAGTTGGCAGATTTAATGATGGGGAAGGCATGTCATCCTAAATACGTAGACCCAGGCAGCCCGATGTTGATTGTAAAAATTGGGGGACATTCCTTGGCCAATACGTTGGTCGATCTCGATGTAGCCATCAACGTGATGCCATAGGAGACCATGCAGAAGCTAAATCTCACAGACCTGAGACCCACCACAACGGTGTTGCAACTGGGTCGATCGATCAACCATAGCACTAGAAGGAATGCTTGAAGATATAATAGTGATGGTTGATGCATGGGAATATCCGATCGACTTCTTGGTTTTACAGTCCAAAACAAGGTTGGGTGGCTACCCGCTTATCTTGGGAAGACCATGGTTGGTGACAGCCGATGCTTACATCAGCTACCGTGATGGGCTGATGACTATCTCCAATGGATAAAACATCAAAATATTGACTATTTCACCCCCTATGCAGTCCATAGATTCATTGGGAGAGCCCACGTTGACCAAGCATGGAGACAATGAGCTGTCCATAATCCAATCGATGATGGCATTAGATGAATTGGTAGAGGATGAAGATGAAGATGGTGCTATCATGGGATTCCTCCAAGGAGAATCTTCCATCACAACACTTGAGTCACCATTGGCCGGTGCCCAAGACCACCACATTCAATAGATAAATGTTGGGCCTGGAAAGATGTTAAACGTCAGCAGTGGGTTGACCCCCACACAGCTAACAAAAGTAAAAGAGCTCCTGGTAAAACACCAATGGGCGTTTGCATGGGACTACTCGGATATGAAAGGTATCAGCCCAAAAATTTGTACCCATCGAATATACCTCGAAGAGCAGGTGACTCCAAGTAGGCAGCCACAGAGAAGAATGAATCCAACAATGAAAGACATTGTCAAGGTGGAGCTACAAAAACTCTTGTCTACCGGATTCATCTATCCAATTTTTGATAGTGAATGGGTGTCACCACTTGTGGTGGTCCCCAAGAAGAACGAGAAGTGGTAGATTTGTGTGGACTATAGGGCATTGAACAAAGCGACCAAAAAGGATCACTTCCCACTCCCATTCATCGATCAGGTCTTGGATACACTTTTTGGGTGAAAGTACTTCTCCTTCCTGGATGGATTCAGTGGATACAACCAGATCCAGATAGGAGAAGAATATCAGGATAAAACAACATTCACCTACCCATGGGGAATATTTGCTTATCGGGTGTTGCCTTTCGGGTTATGCAACGCACCAACCACCTTTCAAAGGGTGGTGCTTAGCATATTTTTAGACATGATAGGGGAAGTGGTCGAAGTGTACATGGATGACTTCACCATTTATGGAGAAACCTTTGAAGAAGCAATGACAAACTTGGAAAGAGTGCTCAAAATAAGTGAGGAAAATAATTTGTCCCTCAGTAACAAAAAGTGCTTTATGATGATGCGAGAGGGCATCGTATTGGGACACCATCTCTCCGTGGAAGGAATAAAAGTTGACAAAAGAAATATCGAGGTCATCAAGGACCTACCCAGCCCTAGAACGCAGTGAGAGGTGAGAAGTTTTCTCGGATCTTCTGGGTATTACCGATGATTTATCACCGACTTTAGTAAGATTGCAAAGCCACTGCACACTCTGTTGTCTAAAGATGTGGAGTTCAACTGGATGAAAGACTGTGAAAGAGCATTTCAGTCGCTCAAAGAAAAGCTGATATCTACACCTATTTTAAGGGGACCAAATTGGGCCATACCATTCCATATCTATTGTGATGCATCCAACAATGCGATTGGAGCAGTCCTCGAGTAGAAGGATGGCGAGGAATTTTATGCCATCTACTACATCAACAAAAACTTAGCAGGGGTTGAGCTCAACTATACAGTGACGAAGAAATAATTCCTTGTGGTTGTGCATGCCATCAATAAATTCTGCCATTATATCATTGGATACCAGGTGTTCATCCATACGGACCATGCAGCCATCAGGTATTTAATGAGAAAACTAGCTATTGGTGGAAGAGTTATCAGATGGCTCCTACTATTGCAGGAATTCGACATAACAATAGTTGACAAACTAGGCAAAGACAACGTAGTAGCAGATTTTCTATCCAGATTGATACCAACAGATCATGCGGTAGTGGAAGACCAATTTCTGGATGAACATTTGTTCACCATCAGTGAACAAACATCGTGGTACGCAGACATAGCCAACTACTTAGCCACCGGAAGAACTTCACCTGCTCTCTCTTCATGAGAAAAGTAGGCGGTGATAGAGAAGAGCGCCTCCTTTCTATGGGTTGATGGCCTCCTATTTAAAATAGGACGTGATCAGATTATAAGGAGGTGCATAGTAGAACATGAGTTTTCAGAAATACTCAAAGCTTGTCATGATGAACCATGTGGAGGACACTTTGTGGGGAAAAGGACTGCCTATAAAATCCTACAAGCTGGGTACTTTTGGCCCACTCTATTTAAATATGTGGCCACCTACACCAACAAGTGCGATGAATGCCAAAGAATGGGTAGACCGACCCATAGGGACGAAATGCCCCTTCAACCTCAAGTGCACCTAGAGCCCTTCGATAAGTGGGGCATGGATTTTGTGGGGCCAATCAATCCACCTTCAATAGGAAGGAGATTCATTTTAGTCTGTACAGACTACGTCACCAAGTGGGTTGAAGTTCAAGCATTGAGGGATTCGAAGGAGGGAACAATCATTGAATTCTTATTTGCTCATATTTTTACATGATTTGGGGTCCCCAGAGAGATTACAATAGACCAGGGGCCTCAATTCACCTCCAAGTTGATCGAGGAGTTGATGAAGCAATATAGGATTCGGCACAATAAGACTACACCCTACCACCCGCAGGAAAATAGGAAAGTGGAAGTGATGAACAGAGAGATTGAGAACATCCTAACAAAAACCATGCAACAACATAGAAAATATTGGGTTGCACGATTATCGAAGGTAGTATGGGCGTATAACACCACGTGGAAATTGACCATAGGCTTCACACCCTTCCAGCTGGTCTATGGGAAGAGTGCAATGATGCCCATCGAGTTTGAAATCAAGACATTGAGAACTACTTTAGAATTAAATCTGAGCTTGGAAGAAGCCCAAAAAGAAAGAGTTCAACAGCTGAATCAGCTGGACGAAATCTGAATGGATGCTTTACAAAGAATGAAGATCATACAAAAGCAAAGAAAATAGTGGCATGATCATCACATTAAGCTAAAGCAGTTCTAGGAGGGAGAGGGTGTGGTGTTTTCGGGGGGGGGGGGGGGGGGAGAGGGAGGGGGGGGGGGGGGGGGGGGGGGGGGGGGGGGAGAGGAGGGGGGGGGGGGGGGGGCGGTGGGGGGGAAGTGTGGGGAGAGAGTTGGGCCCCCCGCGGCCCTACAACACATCCGAGAATTTAATGGTGGAATCCAGAGCAGGCATGGGGGAGACCCCATCCTTGTAAATTTGGATAAAACTCTCAACAATAATATGGTAGACACAGAGGTGTCCACCAAAATTAGTTAGTTTAGGTTTATTTATTTCTTATGATGTGTTTTGTAGGGATGATGCCTACATGCAAGCTATAGGCATCCTGAGGCCAAGGCCTAACAGGCACGGATTGCATCTAACTGCCTATATTTTCTTTTCTTTTTGTTTGCTTTTTGCAGGTGAAGGGCCTGATAGCATAAAAAATAGGTATCTGGGAAACCAAGCTTGAACCAGCTCAGCATCCCGACACCTGTGCACATAGTTTAGAAGCAGCATCTATCCAAGCTCAGATGAAGGCAACAAACTCTCCTCCGGGGGAAAATCACACGCCAGGCCTGGCAGGAAGATGTTGGGGCAGCATGAAGTAAGTCTGAGGAGGCTTGATCACCCTTGATCGGATGATCACGATGTGGTTGCTAAGAGAAATAAAGCTCCTTCCTTATAAAGAAGGCGCTTGACAAAAATAAGGTTCCTTCCTTATAAATAAGGCACCTGATATAAATAAGGTACCTTCCTTATAAAGAAGGCACCAAAAATAAGGCACCTTCCTCATAAAGAAGGCACCCAATGGAAGTAAGTCTTCCTTATAAAGAAGGGTAAAATTATTAAGGTGCCTTCCTTATAAAGAAGGCACCCAATAGAAATAAGGCGCCTTCCTTATAAAGAAGGCACCCAATGGAAGTAAGCGCCTTCCTCATAAAGAAGGCGCCCGTCGTTCTTCCTAAAAAAAAAAAAGAGAGAAGGCACCTTCCGCATCATGAAGGCGCCATGAAAAAAATGATGAAGGCACCTTCCGCTCCAGGAAGGCGCATCCATTCAAAGCACCTTTCGCATCAGGAAGGCGTCGTTCTTCCAAAAGCACCTTCCATAGTAGGAAGGCACCGTTATTTCAAAGCGCCTTCCACAGCAGGAAGGCATCATTCTTTCAAAGTGCCTTCCACATCAAGAAGGCGTCATTCTTCTAAAGTGCCTTCCGCAACAGGAAGGCACTATCAAGCAAAAGTGTCTTCCACATCAGGAAGGTGCCAATCATTCAAAAGCACCTTCCACATCGAGAAGGTGCTAAAAGTGCCTTCCATGTACAATCGGTGCTTTGGTTTCACGTGCACCTCGATTCGAATGAAATCAACACACGATTGGGCAGCACCAGATTACAACCATCATCCCACGTGATGGAAATCCACCCCAACCAAAAATATTGCAGAGTTACGAGGTAGGATCCTCGCGCACACCCCAAGGATGATGGAAAGATAGTTTTTAAGCCAATCATGGGTCTGTCTTCGACATCAAACCTCGAACAATGTAGCAATGAGTCCAACATAATCGGCACATGCAAAATGCCCATCCTCCATGTCACAGACCGACGAATCACCATTTTCCGTGATGCACGAAGCATCCAATCAGGTACGCGCATAATTCCAATTAAATTTTTATATAATTTTTCATGAACTATGCAGTACCAAAAAATAATGCTGCCATAAAAATCATGTACCCCTCCATGGCCGAAACATCGTGCCGACGTTATGGCTCGAGAAGTGTACCTTGCCAACCCCAAAATTGAATGCTAGGGTTAGGCGCCTTCCTTATAAGAAGGCGCCTTCCTAAGAAGCTAGGGCAGGAAAATAGAGGACGAGGTTAAGGAAGGCGCCATGGGAGGACGTTCAAAGAACCATGCTATCAAGAAGAATGAGCCAAGTGACATGAAAGGGATCAGGGGGCGGTTAGGACCCAGTTTGAAGCCAAAGGATGGCTCGATTACTACACCCTAGTCAGTCAGAACCAGGATATGGAGGTAGCCAAGGAATTTTCTACCTCCTTGAGAGGTGACGTAGCTCAAGTGCATGGAAGAGTGATTTTGGTCACCCCAGAATACATCTCCCAGGTGACCGGCCTACCTCTCATAGGCAAGAGCACATACAAGGGTGGTATGTTGAAGCAGTGCACCGAACTACTACTAGAGGGGGAAAATGTACAGATAGAGAAGGAAGGGCTGCCAAAAAGTAGACTTCCAATGAATTTGTGGAAGATGTTCGAGTAGATTGCTCGATTCTTCACATGCACAGGGAAATATTCCCACCTGCATGCTAATCATGTGTAGTTTTTAGATCACCTGGTGCATGGAAGGAAAATCAATGTACCCTTCTACCTATAAAATTCCCTGAAGTACAAAACGACTCAATACCATATGGGTGAACCTTCCACCTTAGCCCACCACGAGATAATAACAGCACTGGTTCACCATGCATAAGCACATAAAGAAGACTTGAGTGCAGAAGGAGATGACAGCCAGGGAGAACGGATAGATTTTGCCATCGAGGCAAGGTAATATGGTGAAGGCCCCATAGAGGAGGTAGAAGAAAGAGGGCAATCACCATTGCCCAATTTTGTAGAAGAAAGAGGGCAATCACCATTACCCGATTTTTTAGAGGAAGGGGCGCAACTTGCCAGTGGCGAAACCAAATTACGGCAACTTGAACCAGTTCTCGGGAGAAGGCGCCTGCGACGTCTGCTCCTATCATCATAGGAGGAAGAAGATGACCTGGAGGTTGGTCTCGTAGCCCATACCCTCTAGGAATTAACAAGCTAAAGTCTGCAAGGTGCAGGGACCTTTGAGGGCATTAACCAACATGTTGACGCAGCCCTAGAGGAAGCCCTAGAATGGCAAACCGATTGTTGGATGGCCCAAAAAATTTTGGAGGATTTCCAGGCAATGCATAGGGAGGAATTGGAGAAGCAAGCACAAATGATAGCTCAGCTTGAGCAGCTGGTCTAGCAGTTGTAGGACGAGAATCAACAATTTCGGGCCAAGGAGGCAGAGAAGAAGGATGCGTCCACTCAAACTGACTGGGCGATGGAGGTCCCAATGAATTCCCCTACTTCATTAGAGCGAGTATTCTCTTTAGGGGAATTTCGATCGGATGCTCGACAAGGTAGCCCAGAAGTAGGGGAGAATTCCTCTATTTTCAAAATTGATGGGAGTAGGAGCCCAACGGAGCCCCCTGGTTATCGAGCTGAGTGATACAAAACTAGGCATGGACCAGCGGCCACAACCAGAACCAGGGGTTAAGGAAGAATTCCCTAGACCTGAGGAAGGAGGGGCCGAGGGACCTGCTGGGTCAACACCAGAGAAACCAGAGAAAGGAGGGATAACTCCGGGGTCAGTAGAGCAAGCCCCTCACGATGAAGAGGCACCCACCAGGAAGGAGGAGAAACCCCCTATTTGAGCCACCACACTTTCCACTAGGGCCAAAGGAAAAGGGCCCATGATGGCTCGAAATAAGGCTAAGGTGACCTTTGCCGAACCGATCGAGGATGAATGGGATATGCAGCCATTCATAGAGAGGAAAAAGTGGTTCGAATAGATACGTGAAGAAATAGCAGTAGCAAAGGAGGCCAGGAAATCTGCCTCGAAGGTCAAGGGAGACCCTGGTATTTGCATTAATCTAGTGGATGATGATCAGTTTTGGGAGATTTACGGGTCATCACGAGGATGCCCCTCTAAAATGCAGAAATATTTTGAGAGATGGGGGGTATACGGGCCTGAATTAGAAGCCACTACCATTGCAAAATAAAATGTAGGGCTTACCCCTAAAGTAGCCCAATTACATAAGGCTCAGGTAGTTCATCTCAGGAGGGATAATTCTGACATCCCTCTTGCAGTTGTCAGACCTCCGAATGCTGACCTATGGCAGGCTACAAAAGCTGCATTCCAGGCAGCAGGGACTACGTTAGCTATACCACCTCTAGTAATAGTCAGGGTGGGAAACCCAAATAGGCAAAGTCAGCGGATTGAGCAGAGGTAGACATCAGAAGCTAGCCGCCTCAACACCACAGTTCCACACCGAAAAAGAAATACCGCACCTCTCGATGTCGGTCCACAAAAAAAATGATCACAGGCTGTAGGTACAGCCAGACTACTAGAAAATGACGATGATGAGGAGTATGAAGGGCTACTTGCAGTTTGATGCCACGAGGGCATGGCATATGTTAGGCATGGGGGGATGATGAGCCTCGAAAATGCTCATATTTTGTATGGGTTTTATTATTATTATGTGGTAATATAATAGGAACTATGTACTTTCATGAATTATTATGTAATTATTTAATAGAATTGTGTGTGTTATCTAATTTGTGTGTTTTAGTGTGTTTGTGTGGAAATGTAGTTGGTTTTGACAGATTTGGATCAGTCGAGGTCCTTCATGGACCTGGCACTCTGTTTCTTTTAGGATCAAGGCATGGTGGTTAGGCGCCTTCCTCTTCAAGGAAGGTGCCAAGAGAAGGTAGGCACCTTCCTCTTCAAGGAAGGCACCAATAGAAGGTAGGCGCCTTCCGTATAAAGAAGGTGCTCGACATACTTAGGCGCCTTCCGCATAAGGAAGGCACCCCATACAAGGCAAGGTGCCCAACATCAATAGGCACCTTCCACATGAAGAAGGTGCACAAACTTAGTAGGCACCTTACACATGAAGAAGGTGCTCAAACATTAGTATGCACCTTTTGCATAAATAAGGTGCCTACCAAAGCACTTGAGGAAGGCGCCTTCCTCATAGAGAAGGCGCCTCCATTATTTGCCAGTTGACCAAATAAAGCGACATGGGCAGTGTTGACCGATGCAGTTCCAGTTCCACGTCACACAAGACAATTCTAGGGATTACACCAATAGACGAGAACGTCTTACCTACACCAGGTGAAGCATGATCCAGCTCAAGCAACTCGAACCAATCAGCGAACGTGCTATCGTTAGGAATGATGACTATTTTTAGCAGATGCCGAATGCGGTTACCAGACTATCCCAGTTTAGTATGGACTGAACTACTATTGTAACCTCATTGTAATAGAATATCTATGTGTGTGCTATATAAACACACACAGACCTCTCTGATAGATATCCAGAATTTATTGATTATTCTGAGGAGATAGAAGTATTGTAATTATCTTGCAATTATAATAAATTTCAAGAGTTCCTAATCGTGTGTTCAGCTGGAAGGGAGCTGCTAGAGCCTGGGCCCACTCCAAGCCAGTATTCCTTCCCTTTTTCTTGTGCTTTCCTAGATCAGTTTCCTACTTTAATAGGTTTGCTTTTTGCACTGTTATTTTCATTGTTGTAGTAGAATTATTTTCATGTCTAGTTAATTATGCACGTATGAATATTTGATTTCCAAGGATTTAATTATTCATACGTAGACTATTGTGGTGTGGATGAATGAATGCCATTATTTTAAACCCCCCAATGATAGAATTAGTCGGACTCATCTCATAAGTAGGTATTGTAAATGATCTTGTTTGAGACACTTCTAAAGTTTACGAAGCTCCCTAGTCTGACAATTTAAATGCACGAGCAGTGACAAAATAAGATCAAATTTAACCTGTGTTTGACCTGCAACACCGGATATGGTGGTGATGGTATCGAAGGGTTGATTGGTTGATGGGTCAGTTGGTTTAATGTGATATTTTGGCTTGTTATTCCTAGTGAGTTTTACATCAACTGATCAATTTGCTTTTGTATTGCCTAGAATCTAAGATCTTCCGCTGGAATGTGAGTACCTTGGATTATTTGGTGATTTTTTGATGGGTTGGATGGTAGATGTTGGGGTGTGACCAGCATGGTATTGTGAAATAAGTTGGTTTGGGTATGGGGTGAATATTGATGGTTAAAAATGGTGATGATTGGTGAGGAGGTTTGTGGAAGAATGGATTGTGTGGTTGGTTGGTAGCAATGGTAATTGGTGTGGTTGATGTGTGGATTTGTGGTGGATTAGAGATGGATACTATGCAATATTGGGGAATCCATGCTGGATTTTTATTGGTGGGTGGAGATTTATTTGGAACTTCTTGGATCATAGGTTTTGTGTGGATCGGATATTTTCCTCTTGTTCGTTGTGAAAGCAACTTATTTATGAGCCCTAATGTATCTGTGAGTTCTTGATTTGACCATGTGTTAAAGGATGTGGTTGTGGCTATATGAGATGATGGAAGGGTGGATGATGATGGATGAGAGGGCATGGGCATTGTGGCTAGGTGAGATGATGGAGGGATGGATGATGATGGATGAGAGAACATGGGCATGGAGCAAGTTGTGTTTGATGTGACAACTTGTGAGGTAGCATTAACATACTCCTCATATAATGGGTTGGAATAGATGGATGTGGGGTAAGTTTTTGGAACACTTAGATGTTGTTGCAGTTGGCTCATGGAAGAAGGCATACCATATTCATAGCCTGAATTATGATATCCTTGGGTAAGGTGTGCGGTAGCCAATTGTGGTTATTCAAAACCCTCTTGGCTAAGGGGTTCTAAGACATAGTTGGAAGACTTGTAGATGGCCCTCACTTTGTCCATGTCTATGTGGGTGGTGGTTGTTTCCACATTGTGTGGAAGGGATTCTACTTGGGGTGGGTATGGATATGATGATCTAGATGAAGTAGTCTAAACCATTCTAGATAGGTTTGCTACCGAAGTAGCGAGATGATGGGAAATGTTTTCCATTAAACAATTTTAGTTTATTACTTTATTTTTTTGTCTTGTTAGCACCATAAAGTAGTTAAACCAAAGATTCAAAGTTTGTCAAAATCACACAGACTATATTTTTTTTCAGAATTTAAAGTAAAGAAAACAATCAATCCTAGGTTTCACCGTGTGTGGCTTACCTCATTCATTAATTATTTTCTTTTGTTAATGTGAGATTATTTTTTTTAGAATTGTAGTCTTGTGCGTTTTGATGTAACTTAATCTTGCTTAAAGAAAACAAAGGTAAAAAGATATGGTTGGTTGGGGAAACAATATTGTTTTTGGTAATGACCTCCAACAAGCTTACTCGAGGGTAATCCTATGGTTTCTAGGGTAGATATTGGTGGATGGAAATCACTGCCACCATCACCAAATCTCAAGCAATGGTTGGTGATGAAATCCAATCACTACTATTAAAAAGTGAATCGTGCAAGTGTGTGTGATTAAATTTACTAGATCTCTCATTCTCTATGGTGTGAAAACAATATTAAAGATTACTAACTTCACTAATCTAAATCAGAAGCCAACATAAAGATGTAAATTTCACCTGAAGAGCGTAGAGTACACCCTTAAAACCCCCTACCTACAAGTGATTAAAATCACAAGAGCAACCAGAGGGTTAGTCCACCTCTTTTACAAATGGGCTAGCCTAGGGCAAGATTACTTTATGCGTCAAGGTGTTGTTCCTATTTAGATATGCAAAATTTAAGTGATTTTTAACTCTTAAATGCAAAATCTAGGATGCTTTTCTATTTCATATGCACTCAATATGCAAACAATCACCTAGATATACAACTTTAGACTAGGAAATGAATTTTGTGTAATTAAATACACACAAATCCTGAATGTAATTTTCTAAGAATTCTTTCCTAGATTACTTAGTGTTAAGTTCTTTTAATAACCCAGAAACAACGAAAAATTGCAAAAAAATACAGAATACGTAGATTATGAAATGGAGTTATGGGACTTACTCGAAAGCCTTAGCTCTACTCCAAATCACTGCCAGGCATATACAAGCACCTGTGTAGGCATAGTAGAGTGCCTGTTTAGGCATAGCAGAGAACCTGCATAGACATATAAGAGCACCTATGTAAACTCTAAAAAGTGTAGCAGAATGCTGTAGAAACCCTAGCAGCAAAATCGGTGACTTCTATGCTTCTGAAAATCCCTGCAACAGATATAAAAATCAAGTTAGCAAAGTAAATCAATTTAAATAATGAAACCTTTGTGAGTTCCCACCGTGATTGCCATTTGTAGAGCTAAAAGCACAACATAAAATAACAACAGAAAGTAAACAGATCTTATGAGACAAATGAAATTGCATAAGAAATATTTTATTAAATAATTAGGGGGAGCTGAAAAACTCCTTTGTACAATTAAGTCTGCTTTGATAGAAATTTTGTGATATAATGAATACAATATGCTAGGGTTCTCTAAAACCCTAGCTACAATAACAAAGGTGTCTTCAATGTGCTTTTGCTCCCAACAGAATGAGTGGGCTTCAGGTATCCGTGTGTTCGGGCCACTCTGACTACAGTAGTCTTCCAATGTTCTTTTGATTGATATTATCCAATCCTACACACACATTAAACAATAAAGTAGTTAGTAAACAAAATGAGGGTTCCACAATGTGAACCCTCAAAAATGAAAACCAAAAACCCTAGATCTTATGTAAACTGTATATGTAAAATGCGATAACACCAAAGGATAACAAAAATGTAGATTTACCTTGCTCATGGTGATACTTTGCTCCATTGTTGCAGCTCTGATGGTAGATGATGTGATGTAGAAGACTCTGATTTATGCTTCTAATGATTATAGCAGGCTCAAGCACACACTTGGTGATTATGGTAGGCTCTAGTGTGCACTTGACAGGCTCTACTGTGAGCTTCGCAGGCTTTGGAGTGAGCCTACGATACAACAGGTGCTGGCGTGCACCTGGAAAGCTCTGCAGTGAGCTTGGAAAGCTTCTGTAGCGAGCTTGTCAAGCTTTGGAGTGCGCTTGTGGGTGAGGGTGAAATCTAAAGAAGCATATTGCATGGATGGGAAGGATGTGATGGATGGGGTATGATGGAGGTAATGGAAAATGGTTGGGGAATGGATGTGGGGATGGTTGGAACAGTTGAAGTCCTATGGCTAGCTAGGGATTTGGATTTTTAGGGCTCTATCACTTTCTACTTCACTAGGGCTTCACCAATGACTTATTCAGGATGCACATTCCAATATTAGGATTTTAGGGTTTGGGCATTTGCAAATGCCCTTACTTATAATCCAACCTTAGGGTTTCTTAGGGTTTTAGCCCAACACTTTAGATCGTGTGGCTAAGATTAAAATGCATCCTAGGGAAGAGATTGTACTTTAAGTGTGACATGGATTAATAAATATGGACGATGGATATTAGATTGGATCGGATGACTGTGGTTAATTGGGTATATAAATACATATTTTATAATAAATATATTATAATATGATATAAAATATTATACTAAATATAGAATAATATAAAATAATGTTAAAATAAGCCTAATTGGGTTAGGAAATGGTAGGAAAGGTGGAATTGGGCCAAATAATTGGTAGGAAAGGTGTATGGTGGACAAGTGGGTGGTGGTATGGTTAGTATGGATAATTAATAGCTACAATTTGGTGTCTACAATTTCTAAGTGGGCTCTAGTTATGACCAATTCATCTTCATCAGGTAGCTTCTCAATATCTTCTGTGAACTCTTCCATACAATAATCTTGGGTAGTCATCTTAGTTTTAGGCTTGCTCACAAGAGGAATCATGGATCTAGATGTCCTTTACCTTGAAACTAGATAAAAAAAATGCTTATTCTCCTTATGGTCATCCTATTAGAAGGCTTAGAAAACTATTTTTCCTAGAAATCGTTGATTTTCTATGTAGCTTCCCGCTCCTTCTGTAAAATGGCCTGGGTAGGGTAACTTGTAGCTAGGGTTATGCATAAGGGTTCGACCTCAAAATTTATTTATAAATTGAAGGCAAATTGTCTTGGAATCCTGGCGAAATATTTAGAAGTATACATGGAAAATTTCAATTATTTTTTTCCAAAAGTTTTCAAACCGTGGCAAATTCCAATTATTTTTCTCCAAAAATTTTCAAACCGTGCCAAAATTTTTTGTGTTTGGGGCCATGAATATCGGTTTGTAAAATTAAAGGATTTAGGCCGACAAGAAATGTTTTTAGCCTTTATGATTTATGATGATTGGTCTGAGATGTAAAATTATATCGGTTGCAGGCATGTCGATCGGCTATAGACATGTCGATCAATTGTAGATATGTCGATCAGCTGTAGACATACCGATCGGTTGCAGCCATGTCGATCGGCTGCAAAAATGTCGATCGGTTGTAGCCATGAAAATATTCGAGGAGGCATAACTTTTGCTTTGGAGCTTCATTTTCAATTTTTTTTTTAAACCACCTAGCTCGATGATATCTACTCAAAAAACTAAGTAAAATCCTCAAAAAACCATCTAAAACCAATCAACATGTGTGCAACTAATTGACACATCTGCAATTGATCGGTTGCAAATATGTCGATTAGTTTCAGATGTTTTTTTTAAGGATTTCACTTAGTTTTTTGAGTAGATCTCATCAAGATAGGTGGTTTTAAAAAAAAATTTGAAAACGGAGCTCCGGAGCAAAAGTTATGCCTCCTACAAGTTTCCCTGCAAAAGTGCACCTCTGCAACCGATGCACTTTTACAGGGAAACTTGTAGGAGGCATAACGTTTTCTTCAAAGCTCCATTTTCATTTTTTTTAAACCACCTATATTGATGAGATCTACTCAAAAAACTAAGTGAAATCCTCAAAAAAACATCTGAAACCGATCGATATGTCTACAACCGATCGGTTACAGATGTGTCAGTTGGTTGTAGACATGTTTATTGGTTTCAAATGTTTTTTTGAAGATTTCACTTATATTTTTGAGTAGATATCATCGATATAGATGGTTTTAAAAAAAACAAAATTTGAAAACAAATCTCTAAAGCAAAAGTTATGCCTCCTAGAAGTTTCCCTGCAAAAGTGCACCTTTGCAACCGATCGGCATATGTCGATCGGTTGCAGAGGTGCACTTTTGCAGGGAAACTTCTAGGAGGCATAAATTTTTCTCCAAAGCTCCGTTTTCAATTTTTTTTTTAAACCATCTATCTCAACGAGATCTACTCAAAAAACTAAGTGAAATCCTAAAAAAAAATCTGAAACTGATCGACATGTCTACAACCAATCGTCGATCGGTTGCAGAGGTGCACTTTTGCAAGGAAACTTCTAAGAGGCATAAATTTTTCTCCGGAGCTCCGTTTTCAATTTTTTTTTAAACCACCTAGCTCAATGAGATCTACTCAAAAAACTAAGTGAAATCCTAAAAAAAATCTGAAATCGATTGACATGTCTACAACCAATCGGTTGCAGATGTGTCGATTGATTGCAGACATGTTGATTGGTTTTAGATGATTTTTTGAGTATATCTCATTGAGCTAGGTGGTTTAAAAAAAAATGAAAACGGAGCTCCGGAGAAAAAGTTATGCCTCCTAGAAGTTTCCTTGCAAAAGTGCACCTCTACAACCGATCGGCATATGTCGATCGATTGTAGAGGTGCACTTTTGCAGGGAAACTTCTAGGAGGCATAACTTTTGCTTCGGAGCTTTGTTTTTAAATTTTATTTTTTTTAAACCATCTAGCTCGATGATATCTACTAAAAAATGTAAGTGAAATCTTAAAAACAACATTTGAAACCAATAAAAATGTCTACAACCAACTGACACATTTGTAACCAATCGGTTGTAGACATATCGATCGATTTCAGATGTTTTTTGAGGATTTCAATTAGTTTTTTGAGTAGATCTCATCAAACTAGGTGGTTTAAAAAAAATTAAAATGGATCTTCGAAGCAAACGTTATGCCTCCTACAAGTTTCCCTGTAAAAGTGCATCGGTTGCAGAGGTGCACTTTTGCAGGGAAACTTCTAGGAGGCATAACTTTTTCTCCGGAGCTCCATTTTCAATTTTTTTTAAAACCACCTAGCTTGACGAGATCTACTCAAAAAACTAAGTGAAATCCTCAAAAAAACATTTGAAACTAATCGAAATATCTGCAACCGATCAATTACAGATGTGTCAATTAGTTACAAACATGTCGATTGGTTTTAGATGGTTTTTTGAGGATTTTACTTAGTTTTTTGTGTAGATCTCATCGAGCTAGGTGGTTTAAAAAACAAATTTAAAATGAAGCTCCAAAGCAAAAGTTATGCCTCCTAGAATATTGTCATGGCTACAATCGATCGACATTTTTATAGCTAATCGACATGGCTGCAACCGATCGGTATGTCTACAGCCGATCGACATATCTGCAATTGATCGACATGTCTATAGCCGATCGACATGCCTGCAACCGATCTAATTTTACGTCTCAGACCAATCATTATAAATCATAAAGGCTAAAAGCATTTCTTTTCATCCTAAATCCTTTAATTTTATAAACTAATATTCATGGCCCCAAACACAGAAAATGCCTCCTAGAAGTTTCCCTACAAAAGTGCACCTCTGCAACCAATCGGCATATGCCAATCGGTTGTAGAGGTGCACTTTTGCAGGGAAAATTCTAGGAGGCAGAAATTTTTCTTCGGAGCTCCGTTTTTAATTTTTTGTTTTTTAAAACCATCCAGCTCAACGAGATCTACTCAAAAAACTAAGTGAAATCCTAAAAAAAAATCTAAAACCGATCGACATGTCTACAACAAATCGGTTGCAGATGTGTCAGTCGATTGCAGACATGTTGATTGGTTTTAGATGTTTTTTTGAGGATTTCACTTATATTTTTGAGTATATCTCATTGAGCTAGGTGGTTTTAAAAAAAAATGAAAACGGAGCTCCGGAGCAAAAGTTATGCCTCCTACAAGTTTCCCTACAAAAGTGCACCTCTACAACCGATCGACATATGCCGATCGGTTGTAGAGGTGCACTTTTGTAGGGAAACTTGTAGGAGGCATAAATTTTTCTTTGGAGCTCCGTTTTCATTTTTTTTTTAAACCACCTAGATCAATGAGGTCTACTCAAGAAACTAAATGAAATCCTCAAAAAAACATATGAAATTGATCGACATGTCTGCAACTGATCGATTATAGATGTGTCAGTTTATTACAAGTATTTCGATCGGTTTCAGATGTCTTTTTGAGGATTTCACTTACATTTTTGAGTAGATCTTGTCAAGCTAGGTGGTTTAAAAAAAATTTGAAAAATGAGCTCCGGAGCAAAAGTTATGCCTCCTAGAAGTTTCCCTGCAAAAGTGCACCTCTGCAACTGATCGGCATAAGATGTAATGTTGATTAGTTTCAAAGGTGCACTTTTGTAGGGAAAATTTTAGGAGGCATAAATTTTACTATGAAACCAATCAACTTATGCCGATAGACATGTCTCTGCAACCAATTGACGAATGTCAATTAACACTTACAACCGATTGACTTATACCGACAGACACATCCCTGCAACCGATTGACGAATAAAAATTGATACCTATGCAACTGATTGAAACCTCTACAACTGACTTACATAGATCTAAAACTAATCATCTTATATCGATAGACATGGCTTTACAACTAATTGGCCTATTCTAATTATCTTGCGCCAATCGACACTCCTCTACAACCGATCAGCTTATGTCGATAGAAACTCCTCTTCAACCTTATAAAGTTTTTCATTGTTTCAGAGTGATGTATATTTATTAGTACCCACTATGATATATATACAAGTAGTATATGAGGCGATTTGGATGAGAAAATAAAATCATTTATAATTTGAAGGTGAATTAGGTGAGAAAATCAAAATCATTTATAATTTGAAGGCGAATTGGGTGGGAAAATCAAAATCATTTATAATTTGAGGTCGACGAATTAAAATAAAAATATTTTAATTATTTTCAATGGTAGGCAAATTTACCCCAAAAAAACTTCCACCCCATAATTTTTGGGTGAATGGGCCCTAGTGAAAGGATCCAAAATTAGCCTTTTCAAAAGTTTAAAAATCCTAAATAGATCCAATTTACAATATTTTGTGCTTATGCATAACCCTACTTGTAGCAAGAGGAGAAGAGGACACAAGGAATGTAAGTGCAGAATCAATCGTTGATAATAGTTGTGCAGAAGTAGTTACAACAGAATCTATGACCACAGTGGAATATGTGACCACTGTTGTTGCAATTGGTAAACTCATGGAAACTAAAGTGAGACTCACATATGGGTGAATGAGTGAACTTGAAGTAGTTTGCTTCTCAAATGATGGTGGTGGTGGTAATGGTGAAGTTGTAACTATGGGAGATGATGAGAGGGGAATCTCAACTGATGAATGTGGAACTTCGGATGATGAAGGTGGAACTTGAGGTGACCTTGGAGGAGATGGGTTGGTTTGTACCTCAGTAGTGATTGATGAAATAGGAGGTGGACTATGAGGTGGAGAAGGTACCTTTGTTACAACTTCTTTCTTAGAAAGGGAGGGAGATTTCCTTGGGGAATCTGGAGGAGGAAGAGGAGAAGAGGGATTAGAGACCATACCTTCGCCTACTGATGTAGGGTTTTCTAGAGCTATCTCTGTTATCTGCTATTGTTCTTGTTGTATCAATTCTTTAGCAGCTGAAACAATTGTTTTCTCAACTATATCCTCTTTATCCAGCCTCTGCTTCTTTGAAATATCTTTCTCAGCTCTTTCTGGGGCCCTTTTGGCTTTTCTCTAAAAAACTTGAAAGGTAACTTTCTCACTTTCTATCTCTTCCTCAGATAACCCTTCTTGTACTATTTCCTCCAGCAATACCTGCTCAAAAATGGGATTTAATTCCACTATCACTACAGTGGTGAAACTTAGAGGTGTAAACCTAAAGTTCTCATATTTTTCATTCCAATCTATGTCTGTATCTGGAGGCTGTCCACCTAGGGCTAGGCGCTTAGGCCTTTTTACTATCTCTATAATTGGTGCACTGATAGTCCTCTCATCAGAATAGTGCATTTTACTCATCAACCATGCTCCCTTTGGAAATTGCTCTATCTACTCAGTTGAAGGCTGAAAAGGCTTCAGGACTTCGATAGCAGTCAATGGAGTATCAGGTTCCTCTTCTTGAACTTCTTCTTCTAAAGGTGGGGATGGGGAATCAGACCCAGTTTGTGTCATTTTGTATATTAGCACTATATTCCTTGTGTCTTTGGACCTCCAAGTTTTGACATTATTGTCATACCTTTTAGAGAATTCACCATCAATTTTAATCCCAAACCTAGATTTTTCTTTACCGTTCTCAATCCTCATCCTCCACCAATCTGATATCTTGGCTTCATTCCATTTCTCATTTTTCTCTGGTTCCTCACCAGTAGGTTCCTGAGGCTGAGGGTCTTCTTTCTTATCTATTTTTTCCTCAATATATTTGATGGTAGACTCCTTCAACTGATGTTTTACATTGTTGTCTGGGTCAAAATCCACAATTTGTTCATAAAATTCTAACCATGGAGGAAGTTGATCCATTTTAGAAACATTCCACTCTAAAAGAGTAGTTTCTTTGTTATTTCTACCTTGTTCAAAATGGGGCCTAGATCTCTTCTCAAATTTATAGGCCTTTTCTCCATTTAAGGCTATATTTATTTTATAGAATATATCATCTGGATCATAACTCCATCTCTAAGGAATATAGAATAGACCCAACCTATCTAGGTATTGGTCAATTTGTTCACCCTACCGCTTCTTAGTAATAGTTATATCACTAACATTTTGGTAGGTCAACATAGATCTCCTCTTTCTCCCAGAGCCATAGTTCAAATCTATATATTCTGCTTACCTCAAATATTCTAAGGCAAATAGCCTCTCTATGACAAAGTGGGGCAGCAAAAAGGCTTACCCATAAAGCCATATAGTCTAATGATTGTGCCCTCTATTAGGAGATACCAGTCTCCTTCCTCTACACCTTCTGCTCTCAATATTTTCTCAGCCAGAGGTGGTAGCCTAGGGCAATCTCCATACATTATTTTCAATGTTGGCTCTAAGAATTCCAAATTGAATTTATAAAAAGACTCAGTACTTCTCAGATGAGTAGTCCAGTAATAAACTGGCATGGGTTCTCCTTCACTGGTCTTATCCTTGATTGGAATCTAGGGCATCATATCTCTTACAGTAGTGAAAAACATCTAGACCAGGCTTGAGCAATGTCTAAAATAAGGTGCATCAGAGCTTCTTTTCAGTGCTACTAATTGCTCATGCATTCTCTAAGCAAGGAAAGCTGGCCAATCAAAATAGATAACCCTAATACCATTTCTTTTATGCATCTTCCTCATACATCCTCTCATTGGAAATGCAATATGCAGTGGCTATTTGCCAACCTTTCACCATTTTATCAGAGTCCAAACCATCCATACAGGCTAACATAGAATATAGCTCTGGGTGTTCAAACCGTTCAATAGAAATTGGGACCTGGGGCAATCCCTTCCTGGCCCTAGTGTCCTTGAGTTGTTTATATACCCATTTTCTGAAAGACTCACCATCATTAGCTCGTTTCTCTAGAGAGTAATACCTACCTGGGTAGTTGTTTTAAACTCTTTTGGTCTTATAGGTGGTTCTGCTCCTAGGGCAAAAAACTTGTGACAGTTTGCAGCAGTGATGCTAAATAGGGTTTTACCTTTAGCAGTTTTTACTGCTTTTGCCATTGGGTCATAAAACTTAATGATGGCCACTATTAACTCTATACAAGGATGAACGGAATTATAAATATAAAAATATAATAATGAGAGCACAACACATCTACCTTCAACCGATAGGGCCACTCCTTTCTTGTATCTATTGTTGATGTTTCTCTTGAGCTTCGTTCTCTCCGTGAGGACCAACTCAGTATCTGCTACAACTTCTGCTTTATCAATATAATGGCCCACTATCTTTTTCATCAATTTTCTAGCTTCTTGGGAATCTTTGGAAGCCATCTTCATCAGTAATGACTTAGATTTTCTCTATAGAATTTACAGGTAATGCTTCTACTATCATTCTACTCTTCTTTTCTTAGTGAACATTGCTCTTTGTCAAATGAATAGAATTCTGTGCTTTGGCACTTTTAATTACTATTGCATGCACGTCCTCTACCATTAATGCGGCTACTACGTGACTTGCCCATTGGCACGCTTCTCAATTCAACACTCATTCCTTTTGGTGGCTTAGAGGTGGCATTCTGACCTCTGATTGGTCAAAATTCAAATGTGCTTCAACCCTTATGGTGTTACTTTATCCTTTCTCTTTTGAGCATGGGAAAATTAGCATTTATTATGGACCTTTTACCTTTTTCCAAGTGGTATGATGCATAATTGCTACCCCGCTCAAATGTAGACTTGAAAACGGTGGATTGGCGACACTTCTTTAATTCTGCATAACTTAACTCTGAATTTTGGTGGATTAGGACCTTCCTCATTCTGTACATCATAAGTCTCAAAACCTGATGGATTGGAACCCACTCATCATTCCACTGGTATCGTGGTCCATTTGAGTGCGAAAATGGTGCATGTTACATTCTGAAAATGTAGTTCATTTAGGTGTGGATTGGAACCCGCTTCATTCCTTGGTATGATGGTTCATTTGAGTGTGGATTGGAGCTCAATGATATTCCACTTTGCACTTAGTGTATTTGAGTGTGGAATAGGCACTTGCTGCATCCTGTGGGAACACTTAGCCAATTTTGCAAAATTTTCTCTTTTTATTTTTTATTTTTTGTACAACATGTTAAAACAAAACTTGATACAAAGTGCAAAAAGAAAGGAAATATGATACAATGTATGTACATATATTACAATGAGCTTATATTTCAATCAAAGTAGAGTTTAAGATGAAAACCATTAACCAGAATTGGTTGTATGTTTCCCTCTAGATCTTCGAGTTGGAAAACATTGGTATCTTTGACCTCTACTATCTTGAAAGGGCCATCCCAGAAGGAGTCAAACTTCTGATGGTGACCTGGTTTTTCTCTTTCAACATTCCACTTGAGAACTGAGTCTCCAACCTAGAATTTTTTGAACCTTACCTTTTTATCGAACCATACCTTGATGTCTACAGAATTTTTCTGAAAGTTCTCATAGGCTTGAGCTCTCTTCTCTTCCAACTGTAGTAGGTGTGTCAGCCTTGTATCCACTAGATTTTCCTCTGATTCTTCTTCTGAATTTATCAGTTTGAGTGCTAGAATTTCTAAATGGATAGGTAACACTACCTCCTTGCCATATACCAAAGCATAGGGGGAAGTCTTGATGGACTTCTTGATAGTAATCTTGTCTGCCCACAAAGCTTGTTCCAGCATTAGGTGCCAACTTCTTTTATTCCCTTCTAGTGATCTCCTCAAAATCCTTAACAGGTTTTTGTTGGTAGACTCTGCAAGTCCATTCCCTTGAGGGTAATAATTTGAAGTATTCTTAATGGTTATGCCATACTTACTGGAAAACTCAATATATTTGGCTCCTATAAAGGCTGGCCCATTGTCACTCACCAAGGCTTCCAGAACTCCAAACCTTGAAATCAAACTTTCCATAAAATTGATCACAACTTCCTGATCTGATTTCTTGGTAGGAATAGCCTCTACCCATCTGGTGAGGTAGTCTATGGTAGTTAGAATATACTTGTGCTCTATTGAAGAATGAGGATTGATGACCCCTATAAAGTCCAGCCCCCATTGTTGAAAAGGCTCCTCAACTTGTATTGGCTTGAGGGGGAATGAAGCATTTCTTGTCCTCCCTACATGCCTCTGGCATTTGTCATAGGCTCTAGTGACTTTGAAGGTGTCAATAAATATAGTAGGCCAGTAATAGCCTACTCTTATGATCTTCAAAGTTGTAACTCTACCTAAGAAATGTCCTCCAGATGGCCCTCCATGGAACTCCTTTATGACCTTTTGTTGTTGATCATATTTTAAGCACTTAAGGAGGACTCCATCAAGGTTCCTTTTGTATAGCCCTTCTAGTAGTAAGACATACTTCAAAGCTTGAAGTCTATATCTTCTTCTTTGTGATGCATTAAGATCAGGAGGGCATACTCCAGTTTGAAAGTAATTGATCATCTGGTCTACCCAATCAGAGTCACCTGGCTGTACTCCTTCAATATGATCATCTTCAATTGCCTAACAAGCTATTATTTCAGCTGATGTTGCTACCTCTGTTAGACCTTGGCATAGGGCCCTACCTCTTACCAACTTGGTGGGGTGTATCTCCACATCATATTCCTGGATCTTGGTGATCCAACCAACTCTCTTATCTCCTAGTTCACCTTGTATAATAAAGCTTCTTACATCTGGGTGAACAACATATACTAGGGTCTTACTTTGAACCAAATACTGCCTAAACTTCTTCAATGATTTCATCACAACAAATACTTGTTTCTCAATAAAATTATACTTAACCTGGTAATCATAGAGAGTCTAGCTCTAGAAGAATATAGGGTGCTCCTCACCTTGATCATTATTTTGGGTGAGCACTGAGGCATAACTTTCTTCAGCTCCATAAGCGTAAAGAATAAAATCCTTACTAAAATCTGGATTTACTAGCACTGGAGCTATTGCAATGGACTACTTGATAATATCAAAGGCTTGTTTCCTTACTTCAGTCCATTTGAACTCTACATATTTCTTCAGTAGTTCAGATATAGGCCTGACCTTCTGTGCAAAATCAGAAATGAACTTCTTGACAAAGTTTATTTGGCCAAAGAAGGACTGCAAGGCTTTCTTGTTTATAGGTAGTGGAAGAGCAAGAATGGATTGGATTCTATCTGGATCTATGGCCATACCTTCTTTTGAGACCACATGACCTAGAAAATTTCCCTCATGTACTACAAAAAATGATTTCTTAGGATTGAGGGAAATGCCAAATTCTCTGCACTTTTGAAAAACTTGCTCAAGGTGTGCTAAGTGGTCATGCTTGTTATGGGAAAACATTGTCATGTCATCCAAATAGATCAGAATGACCTTATTAATAAGTTCCCCAAAGGCATAGTCCATGGCTCTCTAAAATGTGGCTCCCACATTGGACAACCCAAAAGGCATTCTCTGGTAGGCAAATGTGCCCCATTTTGTGGTGAATGTTGTTTTATATTGATCTTCATTTTTCACCCAAATCTGGTTGTATCCAGAGAAGCCATCCAATAGTGAGAACCTCTCTACCCCTACCACTATCTGTAATATCTGATCAATCTATGGAAGGGGGTAGTGATCCTTAAGAGATGCTTGGTTAATATTTCTGAAATCTACACACAAGCGAATATCACCATTCTTTTTCTCACAGGTACCAAGTTGGCTACCCAGGTTGAATGTTTAATTGGATAGATGATCTTAGCCTTTAATAACTTTAAGAGCTCTTCTCTCATTATGGCTTCGATCCTTGGATTTACAGGCCTTTTCTTCTACCTAAAAGGCTTTGCATCAGGCTCTAGCTCAATGGTGTGTTGGATAATCCTTTTGTCATATACCTTGAGGTCTTCATATGACCAAGCCACAATGTCTTGGTACTTTATACATAAAGCTTTAATGTCCTCTTCTTCTTCTGGTGAACATCAGATTCCAACCTTGAGCCTCTTTTATTTTTCTATTTCAACTTCTTTATATATTTTATCATTGACTTCCATGGATCTGATCCTTCTCCTATCTTCATTGTCAAACAGGCTTTCTAGAGTGACCAACCCTCTAGGTATGTGATTATTCCTAAGTTGAATAACATCCTATTGATCAATTTCCTCTAGATATTCTTCTTGGATAGTGGAGAGATAGGCTTCTCTTACCATAAAGTCAATGATCTATTCATCACTCTCAAAAACCTGCCAAAAAATCTGCTTATCTAGTACTGCAGGTCTGAAAATCATTTTGATTCCCTTGTCTTTCTTGACTCCTATATCTACAGAAGGGTTGAAGTTAGCTCCCCTTGCTGCTAAAGAGTCTACCAAAGTATTCTTTTCTCTGGGAATAAATTTTATATTTAGGGCATCAAAGGATTCCATCAGATCCCATACCCTATTTCTGTATACTTTTAGGTAATGGTGCTTACTACTGCACCTTTCTCTTACCTGATGGATGATTAACTCAGAGTCACCATATATGTTTAGGACCTTAATACCCATATTTTTTACTTGCATCAGTCCAAGGCATAAAGCCTCATACTCTATAGCATTATTGGTGCATGACCATGTTAATCTATAGGTAAAACTCTTTGTCCCTTCTGATTGGGACTGTAGTACCACACCAACACCAACTCCATTTCTGCATCTAGCACCATCAAAGTGCATGGTCCATACCTCTCTCTCTTCAGAGACTGATTAGATATAGCAGGAATTTTCTTCTCTGATTCTACAAAAATACTATATGTGCCCATGCCTATCCCAAACTGACTGTAATCCTCTCTAAAAGGTAATTCATCTTCTAGTTCCAGTTCTTCAAATTTATCCACAATTTCAAACTCTTCAAGAGGAGTGAGGTTGCACATGTCTTCTTCAATTTTTTCTATGTGATAAGACATAGGATTTTTAGGTGTTATCCTTATCCTCTTCCCTTTGAAGGGAATGACCATGCTGGAATAATCCATATACATGCATCCACCTAATTTTGCAGTGAACTCCCTTGAGAGGCATAAACCAAAGTAGGGTTCTAGATCAACCACTACTATTTCTTGTACTATTGTCACCTCAGGGGCTCTATGTAACCTCATTAGAACATCCTTTATTACTCCCACTATTTTTATAGGTGTTCCATCCAATTGTAGTACTCCAGGGCAAGATCGGGTATACTCCATACCCATCTCTTCATAGACTACTTTAGGCATAACTGTAGTTGATGCTCCTGAATCTATCATACAATTTTGGACTACCCAACCTTCCATCCTTAAAGATATATAGAAAGGAGGGGGTTTATTCTTCAAAATAGTAGGGGACATTTCTTTCTTTTCTAAGGGTATACTAAGGATTGTGGTGGCCTACCTATCCTATGGATACTTGTTGAGAGAAGCTTTAAGCAAGTCTATCTGGCCAGGAATGAAAAGGGTATCATATAAACTAGCTTTTGATGGAATCATTTTCATCTCTTCCATAATGTTGTAATCAGACTTAGCCAAAGTGGTCCTCTCAGGCCTTCTTTCTGGCTCACCATATTTTCTTTTATATTGTTGAGTGGCTTCTATTCTTTATATTTTGGTAATAGAAGGGAATCTAAGCCTCTCTTGAGCCTCATATTTAGACTTCATTCTGTCTCCTTCAGTTTATTTCTCGAATATCTTGGGGAGACTGTCTGTCTTCTCTTTCCCTTTAGCCTAGGGAATAGGAAAAGTATCATTGCTTTGGGGAAGTGGGTCATTCTTTTTCTGAGAAGGAACCTAGAATTGTCCCATATTTTGTGGATCTACTTGCAAGGTTTTCTTCCCTGACCTTGTCATAATAACAATTGGGCCATCCTCATCCAGCTCTTTCCCAACCATGATCTGGTCAGGCTACCATAACATATTTACTCTTCCCTTTTGATTCCTCTCAGCTTGATCCATAGCTTGTTGAACATGGTGTTGGTACATGACACAAGACTATGAATCATGAGGATCATTACACACCAAACACTAGATATTAACTAGACTTGTCTCTGAAGAACACTCAGGCTCTTCATATGCTATATTTACTCTAACCCTAGTACTATTACTAGGACCAGGTCTTTGATCTTTGTTCACATATGGAAATCTCCTCTGTTGAGATCTCTCCTGATCCCTTTTTTCCATTGAATTCATTCTGTTACTCAGAGTTTTTAGAGTATTTTGTATATCAAGAATGATAGAAAACTCTTGAGGAGTCTGAGAAGGAAGGGGAGGGAAAGGAACTACAGTAGATGGTGCTTTTGGGTGAGGAATGGGATTCATTTGTGGATATGGGGATGATAAGGAAAGGGGATCCATGTAAGATGAATTTGTAGCTTGGCTTTGGCCATTAGTGGTTTCTAAACTATAAGGTAGCACAACTTTGGGAGGTAACCTCCCCACATTAATTAGGATATTCTCAGCATGAACTATTGCATTATAAACTTGTGGAAAGGTTTCCACTCTAGATTGTTGGGTTTGCAAGCCTAGCTCTGATCCAAGAGCTCTGATATAATACATATAAGCCAAGCATGCAACTGGTCTAGCTATAGGGGAATTCTCTTCCATGTTCTGCTAAACCTCAAATTGAAATCTGAGATAGTCTCTTGCTGAGATTTTTGCATGGACGTAAACTGATTAAGCAAGGAGAAAGGGTCAGCAGATTCATTAAATTCTTCCACAAAAGGCTCAGCCAATGCTGCCCATGAAGTGATGGTGTTATCCTCAAGAGTCCTAAACCAATGCAAAATATTTCCTCTGAAGGATAGGGCTAGGATTCTCATAATAACATCCTCCTCCTTTATGTTGTGGATTACTGCCAGATTCAAAATGTCCTGATAGTGCTCATATGTTGTCTTCCTAGATCCATCATAAGTGGGAATAGCCTTGGACAAGCCTGGGAATGGCATTCATATGGGCTAATCTAAGGGGACCAGTTGTGTTCTAGTTGGGGAATTTCTATAATGGCTGATTTGGGGGTACATTTCCCTGATTTTCTGCTGCATTTCCAGCCATATTTCTAGGTGTAGGTCCTATTGGAGGGGTTGTTGGATTAACTACAGGATTTTCCTCAGGAAGCTCTTCTTCTGAGAGGAAATATTGATTCAAACTTCTGATAATAGTAGACCCTCTATAAGGTAGCTCACAATAAAAATATGAGTCAGGGTTATTCCTTTTGAAAGACCTGGTATACATGAAAGGACACTGGTCTATAGGGGTAATTATTTTCTGGGTTTAAAGACCAGGGAGTCACTAGGTGAATTTGCTATTCTCCACTTAGCAAGGTCAAGACAATTCACCAAATCTTGATTCCTCTGGGTAGAGATAAAATAATAACTCATATGATGGGTTTTCATGTTCCTTGTGAACTGGTCCCATCGAGCATGCCAAAAATTGTTGGGCACCAAATTGACATCAAGTTTTACTTAACACTACAACTATCTATCTTCCAATTTTCTATCCAGGCATGCACTCGATAGTCGCAGCTCGACACTCAAGCATTGGATGGACCAAAGACAACTTCAATCCAACCTCTAGAGTAGGTTGGTTCCTTGTCAACTTAAAATGGTGTTGACTCAATTAAAGCTCAAATAGGGTTTTGAGATAAGGGTTAGAAAAGGTTTAGGGTTAGAAATGTTATAAAAAATAGTGGTCGGATAGGCTAACAACATAGGCAACTACAACAAAAGGCTCCCACAAGCTATTTCCAGTGTCCCATCACTCAATATTAACATCACCCAAATCAATGAAACCTTCACACATTAAAGCATAAACAGAGATATATTGCATAAAGCAATTCCAACATCCAATATTGATAATCCAAATAGCAGAATAGACCAATAGTTAGATTTAATAGAAATAAACTTCCTAACAATACAGATCTAATCAAGAACAGAATTTCAACTACTCTCACAACTAGTAATCCAATAAGTTGGAATGAACTAACCATTCAAGTATTAATAAAAATGCAACTCTGCACAAGATGATGAAGATGACAAATTTGAGTCAAAATATCAGAGTAATGCTCCTTCCATTAGCTCACAAGAATATTTATAGTAGGGCAAGCAAGAGCGACCCTAAAAAATGAGGGTTCGACCTCTATTTATAGTTTGTAAATGAAATAATATTAAGGAGACATTACAAATATTATATATTTATAGCTCAATAGAGAGTTTTCTAGCATTATCTTACTAGTTGGAGAGCTCCAGGAAATCTATTGTGAGAAATCCACCATGGCAGCATACCTCTACAACTTGTTGGTTTGTTGGTGGTAGTTAGAGTTCGAATAGTTGGACACTGCATCTCATCCATCGATCATTCTTGGGAGCTTGGCTCTATCATAGATCTACAACCACATCTGGTTCTTGTTCTTGAAAACCCTTGATACTTCATCTTCCTACCCTCTAACTGATTGCACTCTGATCTAGTGAGTTTTGGCCTTTTAAATCCTTCAAGAATGTCAGCAAAACTTGGACCATCGATCTTCATCATGGACGGCTATGATTAAACCTCCCAAGATACTCTACAAATTGGTGGGGAAAACCAAGGTGCCATTCCACACTTTTAAGTTGTTGACATCATATTTTATAGCCTTGATCATGTAGAATCAAATTCTGATGTAAAATGCACTAAGAGGTGAGCGGGATGCAATCCACTCATTATCCTTCCTCTTTTCTTCTTTGGCTTCAAAGCAACTGAAATCTGCACCATAAAGCATGTTGATATCACCTTTGCTTTGTAAATATGCGGAATCACCAATCCACACTTAGGCAAGTGTAAATCATCCTTTGTTGTCATTCTGCATCGGTTGTAGTGTAAAATAGCTTTTATCACCATTCCACTCTGGAGTTAGTGTAAAATCACCCTTTGTCTTCAATCCACACCTTATGTAGTGTTTTCTACTCTTTGTCACCAATCCACACCTTAATACTCTTGAGACTAGTGGAATTGAGCCTTATCGACACTTAGCCACTTGGAGCATGCAAAAACTACTCTCGGTCACCATTCCACACTTTCTTTTGTGCTGACATCATCATCACCAAAAAATTTTGCGGAATCGGGACCCATCGCCAATCCGCACCAAAATACGTTATAAACCGAGTGGAATTGCTCAAGGTAAAATTGCACTAAGTGTTGGGCGGATTAGGAAACAAATGTTGCGGATCCACTCCAAAATACACTAAAAAGTGTGCGGAATGGAAACTTCATACCTTAGAATGAAATTTTCAATGCTTTCTAAGGATGTGGCCATTTTGGGCCTATAATATTATATATCTATAAAATTTTGGGATGTGACACTAGACAACCTCTAGAGAAATGATTGGCTCTATACTAGAGAATAATTGGATTTGTAAAACTATGATACAATCTAATACAAGATTTTTGGAATGGAAAATAGAAAGAGAAAACCTAATATAACAAGAATAAGTGATATATATTATACTCTTTATGAAGGATTTGAAAAAGATAATAAATTTATTATAGAGTTAATTACTAAGCCAAATATTATGAAATCATCCTATACACATGAAAAATCATAAAAATTGATACTACTTTTTGTAAGAGGGATCTCATAAAACTTAAGTCCACAGACCTATAGTTATAGTGGAATCACTATCCATGTATGTTTCTATGTAGCCATGATTAACTTAAGAAAATAAGCTTGCATTACACACACATAATTCTAATAATTTACCTTAAATGATTCAATGGAAGTAAGAGGATCTTATAAGACTTAATTCTACTACTCATGGTTCCCTTAAGCTACTACTACCATACAAGATACACCTTGTGACACTTAAGTTCTTCGATACATGGTCATAGGATAGTAATTCCCATGCATCTTATTAACAATTAGTAGAAAATAATATGCAAACTTTAAAAAAAATTATCCAATAATGCAAAAGAAATATTATTAAGATATATATTTCACTTGTTTTTCATATCCTTCTATTGTAACTCATGAAACTAGGGAATCTTCCTTTAAGAATAAGGTACTAAGATCTTGGTAAGACAATGCCTAAGGCAAATGCCAATGTCTAGCACCCTTCAAACTATGCAAAAAAACACTTATTTATAGCCAAATTTTCACTTGACATCAAAGTCAAATTGGTAGGATTAACTAACCTTGATTAAGCTAATCTAAACTAAATGGAATATGTAGTTGCTTATAAAAAAAAATATCTTGTAATAAACTAGATATCCTAGTCGTAAAGAAATTGATCTCTTTAAAACGGTTGTCTCTTTTTTAATAAAATTTATTCTTAACTTTATATTCTTCATTATATATTGGTATATAGATGTTAAAATCATGTCTAGATAAATTCCTTTGAATATAAATCCTTATTATCTAGAAATTGACTAGTCCTTGCTCTCAAATTTTCCATTAATATCTAGAAACAAATAAAATTAATCTATTTACTCAAATATTATATAAGAAAAAGATTTAAAATATATATATCAATAGAAACAATTATATGGGTTTCCTTGAGCATTAAATATCCTTTTAATATATGTAGATAATAATAATAACACTCTAATATAATGCATCAAGTAGTTGGAGGCATTTAAATGAATATCTAAACCCCAACAAAAATATTTATATAATATTATTAACCTAATCCAAAATAACATAATCGATAGGATTTAACCATTATAAGGTTAATCATGGGTCCATATGCTATACTCAAATAATAATTAAAATATTATATAATGAATACCCATAGGCTTACACAATGTTACATCATAGAATGTCAACCTTGGCCAATAAAGCTAGATTACAACTTTAAGCACCTTTCATTATCTAAAGTGAGGGGCCAATAAGAGAATACATTGATGATAATAATATATTTTACCATAATGGATGCTCTAATGGGTTTCTATATTTAAGGAAGATTCAATTGAGTCTTTATCATCTTGAAGATTACCATCCATATTTATAAATTTTCTTTCAATCCTTTATAACTTAGCTTTTTACCTCAACTTTTTCATTTGATTACGATCTACTTTATCATATGATTGAGATCTTATAGATTTAGGTGACCTCTATGTATAGGAATATCAACCCATTATGGTTTTCATGGGGCCAAGGAGTAACTACTTTTGGTTTTTCAATGATGACAAATTGTTTCATGGCAATGCTTGGGGGCCTCACTAGAGACTCAAAGTCCAATAGATAAACATTTAAATTTAGTCCACAATCCATCATAGCATTGAGAATAAGGTCTTTGTGGAGGGTTGCAAAGATGAATCTCTATATTTGGTCCATATCTAGACTATGGAGAATGACATAATGATCAGTCTAAGATCATAATGCTCTAATACCAATGTTGGAAATTAACTACCTTTCATTGATGTGATATCAAATGTTCAATACATGTTGATTTGTTATTATCATTACAAAAAATATTCAAATATAACCTAATTATTATAACTATAAATACTAATGGTCTAACCTCCTGACTAATAGTCCAGTAGGTTACAACTAATCTAGCCTCTTCTGAGGTGTAATAACAAGCAATTTTTAATAATGTAATACTTGCCTAACAATCGCTACAAGATTGGCAGACATATTCAAATATAGGAAATACATCCTAGATGATGATGTTTTCCATGCCATGATTGAATAAGAAAAGGATAAACTCAATAAAGGTAATTCCTTTAAAGTATATAAAAAACTAAAGCCAATCCTTGTCAAACTAAAAGAGCAAGTATCCAAAGGGGATGAGCTATTAGAGAATCCTTTTGAAGACTTGATAAGGGAAACTGGAGATATATAAATAATATAGTTTCCTGATGACAAGGAGTGGCATAATTTTATAAGCCTATTAACACCCAAGACTATCTAAGGAGATAGAAGCACAATGGATCAGATGGAAGATTTTTTTTAATTTTAAAGTTGGTTGAATTTTTGGAGATGCGTTTTGCTCAAAAAAAATTTTGTTGGATCAAAAAATCAACAAATATGCTAATTAAATCAAATATTTATTCACTCCACTTTCTAATGAGAGTAAATTACTTATGAAAATGAGAAAATTGCTTGACATAATGAGTGAATCACTCAGTCAGAGTGCCAAAGTTAAATATTGTATAAACTTTGAGGAAAATATTTTAGAAAGTGATATTTTTGTTATTTTGTGGTGCACTAAGTATGTTTGGATTCCTCTAAGCCTATTAGAGGCGTATATAGAGGTATGTAATATTTGGAGATACAAATTTTTTCCAAAGTTATCCCTAAATATTTACTTTTATTAGGACTAATTTTTCACCCTAGGTACCTAAACGGTAAAATCTTCCTATAATTAGAGGTCTAGGAACCTTATTATTATCATCTTTTGGCCATGATAATGTATAGATACACTCTATGAAACCCATATTGTTCTTTGTGCTCATGATATTTTAATAAATTAGCAAGTCCTTTGCATCCTATTATAGGTATCACCTCATGGTTTGTCAAGTGTGTGGTGGTTGGGTACTACCCTTCTAGCCCATCCTATGATTTGATTATCTATTTTATAAATAAAATGAATGGATGAATATTGAGCTTATTTTAGTTTTTGTGTGTTGATTGATTACATTCTATCCTTGCTATAGTGTAATAGTTGTATTTTCTTTCATCTCCCACACTCTAAACTTCCCTCATTTTGTTTCTACATTTGTTATACATTATTTAAATTATGTACTTTTCTACATTTATTTTATGTTTGCATTTCATTTCATGAAAACTAATTAGTTTAGACTATAGATCCAAATAAGAACAACAAGAAGTTATCCTAAATATAGTGGTTGATGTAATTCTATGGCAAACCCATTCATCCTTGTTGAAACTTAGATCTGGTATGTGCAACAACTAAAATAAAAGTTAGTCCACCTCCCAAAATCAATAGTTCCTAAATATCTTTAGAGAATATCTAGGGATTTGATAATACAATTTTACTCTTGTACCACTTTGGATCTTAGGAAGACTCTTCAAAATTAGTTTTTCATCATAGGAAATGTTATTGTAGATAGTTCTAAATAAATTAACATGATTGATTGGGTCTTCCTCCCCCGTATGCAATTGAAACTTTGGATATTTTGAAATTTTAGGGAAAGGCATGTTAATAACAAAGGGATACAAGGGATTGTTGCAAATATTATCATATGAGTACATTTGGCTAGATGAAGGACCTTACATAGTTGTCATTTATTTATTTAACTGATCAATTTGAGTTCTTAAAGTTTGAAGCTCTAGGGAGATAGGGTTAGGATTTAGAAAATAAATTGATTGTGAACTAAATAGTTTTTGGAATAAATTGTGAGAAAGGTAATTGGTATTGATGTACCTAAGGTTGTGATTAGAAAATTTAAAGAGATGATGCTAAATTTGGTATAGGGTCAGTTGTGTTGAATACTCCTAAGATCAAGAAATTAATTTGGCTAGCTATATTTTGGGAATTTGGTGGGATAGTGTTAAAAAATGAATTAATATTTGAATTAGGAACCATTAGATAAAATTAAATTGTGTTTATATTGGGGATAAGAGTAAAAGACATTGAATTGGAATTTAAACTTGGATTTATATTAAGCTAAGAATTCTGATTTTTATTTTTAAGGTTAGAATCCGCATCCTATGAGGTAGGATTAATTTATAGTTCTTCTAAACCAAATATAGGATGTGAAACAAATGGAATTTCAAAATAATATTAGCTCCTATTTCTCATTTTTATCACATTGGGAGGTGAACATGAGTTTATAAGAGTAGGAATTGATGCATGGAATCTAGGTATAGTAATATATACTAAAGCAAATGATTGATCTATTTTATTAGAACATGGGTGAGTTGAAATGACATGTCACTATTGATCCAAAGAAAAATACCCCTTGGATAACCTCTTACTTGTTTAAATTCTCTAAAGTTTGTTTTATGGATTTCCTATGACTATAAAGGAATAAGTCATGTTGATGTACAATTGAAAGGTTAGCCTTCCTAATTTATTATGTATTGGGATAGATGAACTAGGAGAAGGTGTTCCTCCTTATTAAAGTCAAAGGTGGGATTTTTTTAGTTAAGAAATTGATCCTGAAATTCCTCACTACTATGATAGGAGGATTAGGTTGTTGGCTAATTTATGGGCTATGATAGGAGGATTAGGTTGTTGGTTAATTTATGGGGTATGATATGAGTTTAATATATCTTATCCATGACAAAAGAGCTACTAAGGATATTATAAAATATTATCATAATAGATTTTTATCAGTTTAGATATTTGATTAATGAAGATGAATATATATTACAATCCTTATAACTCTTGATTTACTATCTCTACTTATTTACCTCAAAGGCCTCCCTATATACAATTTAATCCCAATATCTAACCCCTCTCGATATACTCATTAGTATATAAGAGCAAATATAATACATGGAAAACCATTGATACATTGAAAAAAACTCTAAATACATAGCAAAAACCAATATGTAAGGGATACCAAAGCCTTATTATGACTCCTATAGTCCATTTTGATACACTTTCTAATTAGTACAAGTACACACAAGGCCATATGTGGGTTATTGATGGCACAAACTTTCTATATACCCAATATAGCCAAAATATTTAGATTACAGTTACTTAAGGGATCTACAAAATCCCTAATAAGACTAGTAATTGGGTTATATTCTTGACTATTTTTGTTAATGTATATTAATATAAAAAAATAAAATTTAATGGTTTTATTTAAGTTTTCATAAAATTTATTAAGTTTCCAAGTCGTATTAAGATATGTTGAGAAGAACCTTAAACACCAATATGATTTTCATGTTGGGTTCCCAAAAATGTTAGATAAGGATTGTATAGCAACACATGCATGAGCTATAACAAGCATTTTCAAAATCCTATACTCTTACTTATTTTCAAGGGGTTATGTGTGTATTTTGATTTTTATTAAATATTTATGTTTGACTGATAAATTAAATAACACAACTTAGGCCTTCCTCCTAGATTTATTCTATACCTTTTGGATAAATCTAAAAGAACAATTAAAACCTAATTAAATATAGGCATACAAAAATATGCAAGGTGTAATAAAATAGAATCCTATGCTACTATCACTTTTATTTTAATGTTGGAAGGAAATAAAGATATTATTTCTTTTCTTTTCAAGAAAGGGTTCAAGAGATTTATGCATCATACAAGGTCCTAAGTTATTCTTGAATGTCTGATCGACATAGAAATTAGATGTGTACTTTAAACTATAGTGAAGATTGAATGATCTAAAATTAATTCCAAATCAACCTTCAAATAATGATAACTCCTTGGAAATGCTTTAAAATAAAAAATAAAAATGTAAAGAGAAATATGGGAGAAGGGGATAGAAATAGGATTAAAGTGGATGGATTTTTACTAACAACAAGAATGCAAGCTGAATGAACATAGACTAGCTATTGCAATCAAATGCCTAACTTAAATTCCTCCCATAAAATCTCATACTAAGTAAGTAAAAGAATCACAACATCCTATATTCCAAAAATTTCACTAGAATAATCTAAATAGTTACTTCACCTAGCATAATTCACCCAACTAAAACTAACAAAAATATCAGGAGTACAATTATTACAACATTCAACACCTCAAACACCCTAAGAGCAATGATCTAAACAACTTCAAGCCTAACAACATTTACTCCAATCTTAGTTGAAATAAGATAAACAACATTGAGCCTTACAAAATTCACTACCATTAAAGCTTAAATGAAACGCTCATGTCACATAAACTTTGAAAAAATAAGTTAAATAACCTTTTATTGTTATTAGAATAGCCTAGAGCATCAACTCATAAAAATAAACACATTAAACTTTTTGACCCTTACAAATGAGTGCTACTCCTTATATAGATTTTACTTAACCCTAAAATAAAATAACTATTACATAGAATATTGGCTAAAATTGATTAGGCATGATCTTGGGCTAAGCTGGTATGACTCAACCTCTTCATTTTGCTTTGCACATCCTTTATCAGGTAAATACAATTCTTGGGATAATTTATCATGATTCATGGAGGTGATAGTTACTTTTCAGCTTTGATATATGCTACATGGTCTAACTACCCTTTGTTGGAGCACCAAGATGTTATTGTTGCATCTGTCATATTTTGTATTTTGTTGTTGCATCTTATGTCTTATAGTCTCTCTTGTTTAATGCTAGCATAACAAATTTTTTAATAGCTAACCTGAGAGGTTTGTGTCATGACCCTCCCTTGGCAATATTTTTCATATGATGGACTTGTGAATTTTTTATATTATTTTGAAGATAGATTAAATGATAATATATTGATAATTTGTAATGTATGATTGGTTTATTTAAGAATATGGTATTGTTGATAGTCTGAATTAGTCTGCATGGTTCTAGGAATATGAATCCTTTGATAGAGTGGATGAGGGAGTCACCACTGAGGACGAGAAAGAAGGAAAATATGGATGAAGATCCATAATGGTCTTGATGATGATTTAAAATTAATTACAAGTTTAATTAATTAATTGTGATTAGATTTAATTAAATGATTTGATTATTTAACCTATTTTTGTAAAATAGGAAATTGAGTTAGAATTGGGTGACAAAGAACCCTTACAAATCAAGGGAGGAGAAAGAGCATATTCCCCTTGGAATAAAATAATAGTTTTCCAAATTGACCCCTCCTCCAAATGAAGGGAGGAGGATTGGTATCTTTGCTAATGGGAATTTAATATTGATTAAATTAAGGCATCTTACTATTTCAGTAGTAGTCCTTTTAAATTTAGTAAAAGGGCCAATATTAGGGAATGACTAATGGATTTGGAAAGATTCCAAATTAAGGGAGGAGGATTGACATCTTTTCTAATAGGAATTTAATATTTATTAAATTAAGGCATATTACTATTTCAATAGTAGTCCTTTTAAATTTAGCAAAGGGTCCAAAATTAGGGAATGACTAATGGATTTGGACACCCTTCAAATGAAGGGAGGAGGATTGGCATATTTGGTAATGGGAATTTACTATTGATTAAATTAAGGCATCTTACTATTTCAATAGTATTACTTTTAAATTTAGCAAAGGGGCCAAAATTAGGAATTAAATAATGCTCTTCAAATAGACCCCCTTTTCAAACCAAGGGTGGATAAAGGGCATCTTAATTAAAGAATTATTAAAATAGGAGGCATAAACCCTTTTTATGGTAACCTTATCCAAATTAAGGGAGGAGAGTAAAAGGGGGCCAAAATAGAGGATATTTATATCATTTAATATTAACTCACCTTTATGACTCATAAAGGGAGAAATTAATAGTTCAATAAAGGCATTTTTTAAGAAGGTCTATATATAAGCCTAAGAGGGCTTAGTTGGAGAAGAGGAAGCACAAGGTTCTAGGCTAAGCAAAGCATGAGGAGGACTTGGAGGCTAGCATGTGAGATAAATGATTTAAAGGGGGATTTACCTCATTTTTTCTCCATTTATTAGGGAGTATGCTCTCCACTTTTATGGATTAAAAACTAGAAAGCTTTGTGAGAGAAATGAGTTTTAGGGAAAGTCTATATTCTAGTAGAGATATTTAGCAAAGGCAACCTTCGGAGTATGAGAGGGATTATTGGATAAGCATGAGGATCAAGACACCAGGAAGCTAGCATAAGGAGAAGGATAGAAGGAGGCTATAATGACTTAGCCAAAGTGCAGATCTTGGAATATTTAATGGAATGAGCATTTGGAGTTCAATGTTGGATTATACCACCTTATTTACCTTTGTTTTTTTTGAAGGAATTTTATTATTCTTTGGAAATACATGATTGCTTCTGTATTGCTTACTTATGAGTTTGAACCCTTCTAAATAATTTTGTGCCCTTTGAATATAAGGCAATTAAAATTTAATTAGTCTTTAAATTATTTTAATTGAACAATGTGGTTTTCAAATTGTTCTATTTGGATAATTTGAAATTATGCATATTTTTTTTTGGATAGAAGAATGCATTAAAATCTTGGAGGAAAGATGTTTTTTGAGTGTGGATTAAAATATATAGGTTATCTTTAGGAGGATGGACATGGAGTTCACTCAAGGGAATTTATGGGGATTCCTTCATTGTTCTTGAAATATGGGTTAAATGGATCAACTCACAATATAGAGCATAAGAAGTATGGGGTTCTTGTGCACCTATGATTAGTACTAATGGTTTGAGAGAAGGAATGGTGTGATCTAAGAATGTAGTACAGACCGATTTGAAAAGTAATAAAAATTAGACTTTGCTATAGACCTTTGATCTGAAGAACACAAGATTATACTGAGAGGGGGGTGAACAGTATAAGACCACTTTTTACTTTTTCTTCCAATTCAATATTATGTTGTGTAAAGATAGCAATATCAATAGCAATAATCAAAGCAATGCACAAAAACCATACACAATAGAGACACCACAATTTACGTGGTTCACCCAATGTGGGCTACTCCACGGAGAAAATATTTTACTAAAACTTTCTCAATCAATCTCTTTGGGAATCACTCCCAATTACAATGTTTATGGATCTCTATCCAAAGGAGATGTTGATCCCCTAATCTCAAGTTCATGGATCTCTTCCACAGGAGAACTCTTTCCCCTTCTGCTCTGGCTATGTGATCTTCTAGAAGACTTTGTCTCTCTACTGCATTGACTGGTGGACCTCTCTCCACTTGAAGACTCCTCACTCAGATCTATCTTCAACTGTGTTGGCTGCTGGATCTCTATCCATTGAGACTCTATCCTCTATACTCTATCACCTCCAAAGCTCTATCAATAGGCTCACTAAGAACCTACTCAATAGGCTCACATAGAACCTGCATAATAGGCTCACATAGAACTTGCTTAACAAGCTCACATAGAACTTGTCCAAATATGCTCTAGCAAGCTCACCAAGAACTTGCCCAATTCTGCTCTAGCAAGCTCACCAAGAACTTGCCCAAATCTACTCTAGCAAGCTCACCAAGAACTTGCCCAAATCTGCTCTAGCAAGCTCACCAAGAACTTGCCCAAATCTGCTCTAAAAATTGTCCACAAATCTGTCCACAAATCTGTCCACAAAACTATCCTCAAATCTATCCCAAAGGCCTTCTCAAAGGCTCAATCAATCATGCTCAAGTAGTACTCAAAATGAACTCAACAATGAATGGCAATCTCAACTCAAATTAACTTCATAGAAGCATAAAGAGAATTGTTAGAGACTCAATATGTTCTAATCTCACTCTCAACCCAAATCAATCTCAACTCAACTAATATCAACAACTCAAACTCATAGAAGCATAAAGAGAATTGTTAGAGACTCAATATGTTCTAATCTCACTCTCAACTCAACTCAACTCAACTCAACTCAAACTTATAGAAGCATAAAGAGAATTGTTAGAGACTCAATATGTTCTAATCTTACTCTCAACTCAAATCAGAATAATGGAATAGTTTGTTTCATAGGACTTGAACAATCACTTCACACATCACTTGACTAGGCTCAATCAACTCAACTCAACCAATCACCACAAGGGACAACTCTCTCTCACACAACCCTAGTCCAAGTATGTATCAACCAACTCAAATGTTTCCAACAATGCTCAACCACAAATCTCACATAACAATGATACTCATGTTCTTTTCTAACTCAAGTTCTTTCACAACCAATGGGCTTCAACAACTATGCTTATAAAACAAGGTTTAGACACAACTCTCAATTCAGAAAACCTTGAAGCATTCAACCAACCACTTTCGAAAAGGAAACCACAAACAATCCTTTTCCCTCCAATGATATTTCAGAAATCAACCACCATAAACAATCAATAGGAGAATGTGCCCATACCTTTTATGAAGATGAAAAAACCTCTTTGTAAATCTGCCACAATCACAAAATTCTTTTGCCAATCTTCACAAGGGTTAGTAGATCACAAAATAATCAACATTACTCCACTTTTCAATAATCATCACCAAGGCCTTTAATTGCACAACTTCCTTATCTCTCCTAAAACCACTTGTACCATAAAATAAAATAAATCAAAACATTGCATAACCTTTTCACTCCCAAAACCACTTATACCATAAAATAAAATAAATCACAATATTGCATACCTTGTCACCTCATGAAAGAATTAATCCTCTTGAAAAAGAACAAGGCAAACTTCACTTTTGGAACCCCTTTGCAAAATCAGAAATATCTCTTTACACACACCTTATTTCTCCTTCTAAATAAGTTAGTCAAATAGCCCTCGAAATAAGCTTTCCGACGATATATAATATGCCCCCTTTCCAAAATAAATTGAAACCTTTACATATATATATATATGCCAACCTCCATTAATTGCACATAGGTCGGCCCTCCATTAATTTAAACTTAAACTTTAAACTTTAATATCTTCATCATCGGAGGTCCTTTTTCGATGAAACAAAATTCCACCTTGGCTTTTAAGAAAATCCCTTTCCACATAAGCCCACCATGGTTTTAAATAAAACCTTTTATTTTGCCTGCCTTGGTTTTCATAAAAACCCTGTATATATCCATGCTCTCCAAAATATCATAGATGATTATCTATGAAGTGCTTTTGCCACCAAAACCAAATATGATCCATGTGACATCAATGATCCATGTGACATCAATGACAACATAAAATGCCTCAAATTAACTCAAATTTCCAACAATCTCCCCCTTTGTCATTGATGGCAACACCTCTAATGCAAACACCACAATCACTGCAAAAACCATCTCTGAGAATCAAAGTTGCTCCCCCTGACTCAATACTCTCTATGGAGGCTGCTCCCCCTAACTCAATACTCTCTTTGGAGGCTGCTCCCCCTAACTCAATTCTCTCCCCCTTACTCAAATATCTCCCCCTTTGACATCAATGGCAAAAGGGACACCTATGGGGCTAAAATATATGACTCTTAAGCATAGCCCCCTCACCACCTTCTCTCTTGAGGTGATTAATTTTGGGGTGGGAGTACCTTTACTCCCATATTACATTGATTCTTTCCTCTATCAACTTCCTTCCATGTTTTTCTGATATCCTTCTCTTGATGAATTACTTGATCTTCTTGTCTTGAACCTTTTTGACCTTCTTGCCTTGAACCTGTTTGGAATTGAGTCCTACACCATCTTGCAATATGCCCAAAGTTATTGCAATTAAAACACTTGATATTGTAGCCTTTGGATGGTGCCCATGTCCTGAAATTATTCTTAAAATAATTTCCATATCCATTCCTTTCTTGAACCCTGTATTGTGAAGCTCTGTTTTCATGACCATTATAACCATGACTTCTGAATTGTGTAGCTCTAAAACCAAAACCATGTTGCTCATTTCCTTTGCACTGAAAATCTCTATGACCAATCCTGTTGCATGAGAAGCAATGTCCCTAAAAACCATACCTTCTTCCCTTGAAGTTTCTTCTAGCAAAATCAAACTTCTTTGATCCATGGATCCTGCAATGTATAGCCCTGTGTCCAAATCCATTACAAGAAAAACAATATCCTTGAAAATCCCTTTGTTCATGCCTTGGTTCCTCATACCTTTCTTGACCATTATCCTTATGATCATCTTCAACTTGTGCATTGCATTCTTGAACCTTCTTTGTAGCATCTAAAACCTCTTCCTTGCCTTTCTCTTCAAGAATTTATTTTCCTTTTGAACTTGATTCACCTATCTCAAAACAAGAACCAAACTGAATATTTGGAGCCATAGGAACTTTGGAACTTTCCTCACAAATCTTAGGTGCTTCCTTGCTTTCATCTTTTAGAACTTCCTTTCCTTTTGAGTGTGACTTTTCTTGGAAGTAAGATACAACCTTAAAATAAGTTTCCACTCCTTTTTGAATCTTTTCATCTAATGTATCATGTCTTGTCGTTGTTACCCTTAGTTCTTCATTCATCCTCTCTTCTATCCTTTTTGCATTTTGAAGCTCTTCTCTGAGATTACTGATTGTTTGAAGTAGTTCTTCTCTGATTTTGACATCTGTTCGAATCTTGTTTTCAAGATTCCTGTATTCTTCTTTTAACCTTTTGATTTCTGATTTTTGTTTACTTGGCTCATCCTCTTCCTTTTCTATTACCAAAAATGAGACTTCTTTGTTTTCACTGCTACTGGAATTGTCACTAGAACTGTTGCTTTCTTTTTCAAATACACTTTCCTTGTTGTAATTGTTGTAGTATGTGCAATCATCATCTATATGCCCAAAATCTCCACATATGAAGCATTTTAGTATCCTTAGACCTTTCTTGTACCTATCTGCTTGCTCAATGGCTATGGCAAGCTCTTCATGTCTTTCTTCAATAGGCACATCCTCTTCTTTAACTTCAATACCTAGGAATAGGTGTTCTTGCTTTTCTTCACTTATTCCAAAGAATGTACATTCTTCTTCATCTGACTGATCTTTATCACTGTAATCTGAATTATCACTTGCTTCTACAATGTAGTAAGATTTCTTTGCCAACTTTACCTTGGAATCTCCTTCATAAGTATTCCTCAACTTGGTCCACATCTCATTAGCTGAAGTACATACCATGACCTTTGCAAAATCTATCTCACGTAGCCCACTCAAAATACAATTCATTGCTCTTGCATTTATCTCAACCAATTTCCTGGTAGTCTTATCTTCCTCGGGATCACCTTCAACCCTATACTCTTTTTCAACCATTTGCCATACCTCATATCCTTGTGATATCAAGTAGTTCTTCATCCTCATGCTCCAGAAAGCATAATTGTTACCATCAAACAATGGAGCCTTATTTGTAGATAATCCATTCTGTGAAGCCATCTGTGTTCTTGTAGAATCTACCCTCAAGTTGTTAGCCTTTTCGAAGGAACCCGCTCTGATACCAATTGAAGAACACAAGCTTATACTGAGAGGGGGGTGAACAGTATAAGACCACTTTTTACTTTTTCTTCCAATTCAATATTATGTTGTGTAAAGATAGCAGTATCAATAATAGTAATCAAAGCAATGCACAAAAACCATACACAATAGAGACACCACAATTTACGTGGTTCACCCAATGTGGGCTACTCCACGGAGAAAATATTTTACTAAAACTTTCTCAATCAATCTCTTTGGGAATCACTCCCAATTACAATGTTTATGGATCTCTATCCAAAGGAGATGTTGATCCCCTAATCTCAAGTTCATGGATCTCTTCCATAGGAGAACTCTTTCCCCTTCTGCTCTGGCTATGTGATCTTCTAGAAGACTCTGTCTCTCTACTGCACTGACTGGTGGACCTCTCTCCACTTGAAGACTCCTCACTCAGATCTATCTTCAACTGTGTTGGCTTTGGATCTCTATCCACTGAGACTCTATCCTCTATACTCTGTCACCTCCAAAGCTCTATCAATAGGCTCACTAAGAACCTGCTCAATAGGCTTACACAAACTCAGCTCAATAGAACCTTTAACAAGCTCACATATAACTTGTCAAATCTGCTAACAAGCTCACCAAGAACTTGCCCAATTCTACTCTAGCAAGCTCACCAAGAACTTGCCCAAATCTGCTCTAGCAAGCTCACCAAGAACTTGCCCAAATCTGCTCTAGCAAGCTCACCAAGAACTTGCCCAAATCTGCTCTAGCAAGCTCACCAAGAACTTGCCCAAATCTGCTCTAAAAATATTTCCACAAATCTGTCCCAAAACTATCCTCAAATCTATCCCAAAGGCCTTCTCAAAGGCTCAATCAATCATGCTCAAGTAGTACTCAAAATGAACTCAACAATGAATGGCAATCTCAACTCAAATTAACTTCATAGAAGCATAAAGAGAATTGTTAGAGACTCAATATGTTCTAATCTCACTCTCAACTCAAATCAATCTCAACTCAACTCAAATCAAACTCAACTCAACTCAAATCAATCTCAACTCAACTCAAGTCAATCTTATAGAAGCATAAAGAGAATTGTTAGAGACTCAATATGTTCTAATCTTACTCTCAACTCAAATCAGAATAATGGAATAGTTTGTTTCATAGGACTTGAACAATCACTTCACACATCACTTGACTAGGCTCAATCAACTCAACTCAACCAATCACCACAAGGGACAACTCTCTCTCACACAACCCTAGTCCAAGTATGTATCAACCAACTCAAATGTTTCCAACAATGCTCAACCACAAATCTCACATAACAATGATACTCATGTTCTTTTCTAACTCAAGTTCTTTCACAACCAATGGGCTTCAACAACTATGCTTATCAAACAAGGTTTAGACACAACTCTCAATTCAGAAAACCTTGAAGCATTCAACCAACCACTTTCGAAAAGGAAACCACAAACAATCCTTTTCCCTCCAATGATATTTCAGAAATCAACCACCATAAACAATCAATAGGAGAATGTGCCCATACCTTTTATGAAGATGAAAAAACCTCTTTGTAAATCTGCCACAATCACAAAATTCTTTTTCCAATCTTCACAAGGGTTAGTAGATCACAAAATAATCAACATTACTCCACTTTTCAATAATCATCACCAAGGCCTTTAATTGCACAACTTCCTTATCTCTCCTAAAACCACTTGTACCATAAAATAAAATAAATCAAAACATTGCATAACCTTTTCACTCCCAAAACCACTTATACCATAAAATAAAATAAATCACAATATTGCATACCTTGTCACCTCATGAAAGAATTAATCCTCTTGAAAAAGAACAAGGCAAACTTCACTTTTGGAACCCCTTTGCAAAATCATAAATATCTCTTTACACACACCTTATTTCTCCTTCTAAATAAGTTAGTCAAATAGCCCTCGAAATAAGATTTCCGACGATATATAATATGCCCCCTTTCCGAAATAAATTGAAACCTTTACATATATATGCCAACCTCCATTAATTGCACATAGGTCGGCCCTCCATTAATTTAAACTTAAACTTTAAACTTTAATATCTTCATCACCGGAGGTCCTTTTTCGATGAAACAAAATTCCACCTTGGCTTTTAAGAAAAGCCCTTTCCACATAAGCCCACCATGGTTTTAAATAAAACCTTTTATTTTGCCTACCTTGGTTTTCATAAAAACCCTGTATATATCCATGCTCTCCAAAATATCATAGATGATTATCTATGAAGTGCTTTTGCCACCAAAACTCAATATGATCCATGTGACATCAATGACAACATAAAATACCTCAAATTAACTCAAATTTCCAACATGATCAGGGTAGGTTAAATGAATACCCACATGGTAACCAGGAGCTAGGTGTAAGAGAGGGATTAGGTAGCCAAGGGGGCTTAGTGAATAGTAAATGAATAGTGGAAATATGAATAATAAATAGAACATGAATTCTAGTGCAAATGACTAGAATTTGGTGTCTGCAAATATCGATTGCGTGTAGGAGGATGAATGTGGAGTTCATTCTATAGTGATTAGTGAATAGTAAATGAATAGTGGATATGTGAATAGTTTATAGGAAAATGAAAACCCTATTGTTTGAAGACTAGTTGACCTTAGAGATTAAATGGACCAATATCTTCTTTTGGAATAATTAGAGATTAAATGGACTAATCTCTTATTTTGGAATAATTAGGGATTAAATGGACTAATCTCTTATTTTGGAATAATTTGAGATTAAATAGATTAATCTCCCCTTTTGAAATAATAAGATATTAAGTGGATTAATCTCCATTTTGATTTAATGAATGCATATTTTTTGAAAGACAAGTTTTATTGTATTTTGAAAAAATTAAACTTGGTTTTCCTTACAAATGAGAAGGTCTTGTTTTGTAATGAAAATAGTTAATGATTATGGATGGGTTGGATGAATGTATTTATGTTTCCAAACTATACGATTAAGTGCTTGAATCTATGCTTAACTTCGTCTAAGAAAAGTATGGGTTTCTCTTAGAGTATCCCTTAGAAATTAAATAAATTTCTAAGAGAAGTATGAACTTCTCATAGTATACCATTTAATTATGGTTTTCTTATTGAATGAATATAACCATTCATAAATAGGAACTGTGGAAGTTCTAAACTAATAATGGAATTGTAGAAGTTCTAAGTTATGATAGAACTATAGAAGTTCTAAACTAATGATAGAACTATGGAAACTATAAGTTATGATAGAACTATGGAAGTTATAAACTAATGATAGAACTGTGGAAGTTCTAAACTAATGATAGAACTGTGGAAGTTCTAAGTTATGATAGAATTGTGGAAGTTATAAACTAATGATAGAATTATGGAAGTTCTAAGTTATGATAGAACTATGGAAGTTTTAAACTAATGATAGAACTGTGGAAGTTCTAAAATTATTTTAGAACTGTGGAAGTTCTAAATTAATGATAGAACTATGGAAGTTCTAGGTTTTTGATAAAACATTTTTTTGGAAATAATGAACATGGAGTTCATTCTTAAAGGGATTATAGGGTCCCTTCTTGAAGTTTATATTATACAATATGATATGAACATAAAATCCATTCTTGAAGGAATTATAGGGTCCCTTATTGAAATTTATTTTATACAATATGATTTCTAAAAATATGATATCTTGTTTGATAAAAACATGTTGTTACTGAATATATTTGGAAAGAATGGTGTTTCTTTTATAACATAAAGAATTGTGGAAATTATTATGTACTGTATGGATACTTATAAAAAAAGGAACTGTGGACTTTCCTTAAATTGATTGTATTGGAGAAAATTATGATTATATAATGAAAAGATATCTTTGAGGCTGGGTTTTTCCCTTCGGGGTTTCCTAGGATAAAAGTGGTGTTATCTTTGAAACTTGCATCTTCTGTTTTAATTTATTTTATGCTCTTCAATGGAAAGTTATTATTATGAAAGGAAAATGATATATGCATAGTATTTTATGGAATATGAACGAAATCATGTCTTATTTATATTATGAAATGGTTATATTCACTTAAGAATAATTTAGTTGATATTTATCCATTACAATGGTTTTATGAAATATTAAAGTAAAGGAATATAATATGCTTATAGAGAGATGGTAAATTTTATGTGGTTTATTCATGTTCATGTGGGGATACTTGGGGAATACAATGCTTTAGACATCCTGTACAATACCTTGTCAAGATATTTCTACAATTTGGGACAGTTGCAAGGAGGCGACTACCAAATTGGTTGAAGGAACACTTTTTGAGTTATAGCTCAAAAATACATTTTGGATTATCACCTGAATGTATTTGGGTTGTAGCCCAAACAATAGTTACAAGGAGGTAACTAGCAATCATTGGCAATAGAACATTCTGGGTTGTAGCCCGAATGTGTTTGAGTTGTAGCTCAAACAAGTTCTTACATTCTGAGTTGTAGCTCAAATGTACATGCTAGGTTGTAGCTCGCATGTGTCTATGTTAGAGCCTAAAAGATAAGAACTTTAAGCTATGGGACATTGATAATTCCTATCCACTTGAGTTTCATAAGTTACGATTGATCTCAAAATTGGTTATGTCTTATGTGAAATAGAAATATCTTGTGAACCTTACTTGTGCAACCTTTGTTTGTGAATTCTACACTTTAAAAATATATATATTCTCTCTTGGATTGTTTTGAGTTGAGTTATGAGTGGGTTGTTATATTTGGTATCAGAGTGCAAGCTAGCAAATGGATGTTAGTATAAGATCTAGGCTAGTAAAATAATACTAGTAAGAGAACCAAAGGTTGGTTCAAAACTAAGGTTGCTCAATTTGAGTTTAAGGTTGTTTGAACCATTGATAACAATATTTTAGTTGTTAAAGATCTAGGTCATAGGACTATAATTTTCCATAGATGAGCTCTAAGTTGTAGGATTAGAAGTTTCCTTAGAATATTCTAAGGAATAAATAACTTCTTATTCAATCCCTTGCTTAGTTCTTAAACTAAAGCTAGGAAGACCTACTGTATCGACCCAAATTTTTTGCGCCCTTACCTTCAGGCTAAAGGATATGTGCCCGAAAGGGGGATGCAAGAAGGATGAGGTGATACCTTGAACTAAGAGACCCTTTAAAGGTCGCGCCTCTCAAGGGAGGAGTATCAGGGTGAATTTTCGATGGATGGTGGGGTTCACCAGGAAAATTTGAGTGGCAGTTTCCATGTCTAGGTTGAGAATGGGTTTGATGTGTTCATTTTTATATTCAATCATTCAATTCCTAGGTTTGGCCAAGATGAATCTAAGCTATTCTATATGCCAATGCTCATTTATATGGATACAAAAAGCATGAATAAGTGCTAAACATAGAAAGTGTGCTAAATAATATAGAATGTACCTAATTCTGGATGTCTGATGAAGATTATGAGGTTTGTAGAAGTCCAGATAGTCTCTCTTAAATGATCATCTGCAATTGCATAAAATCATCTCAGATCACAGTCGATCATCTAAGATCAAATGATATCGTCGTCGACCTGACGAATTCGTCAGAAAACTACAATCACATAAACAGATACCAAAGACCAAAAATGCAACTGCAAAAGCAAGGGGAAATGATAGAAATAATAGTAAACCTGCCTAAATGATAAATCCAGATAACAATTAAAGGAAATGCATTAATTTAATAATTTATTTTAAATTTATCATGCATCTATGCTAAATGAGGTGAACTCTAGAATGCAAAAATAGAATAAACTAAGTTAATGCATAAGGAAATGAAGATAGAAGATAAAAAAATGCAAACTCTGGGCTCTGATTGCCCCCAATCTGGACTGCAGTAGATATCGCCTCCAATCGTATGAGATCGTCGCCAATCTACGATAGGATCATCCAAAATCGTCTGGAATCGCCAACGACGATCCGAGCTTGCCCCAGCTGAAAAACAGTAAAATTCATGCAAGAAAAACTTGAAATACACAATGCAAACAATGGTGTGAAGGTGTTCTAATGCACAAGAAACTAAATTTGCAGGGAAAATCAGCCAGGGGGAAGTCAAGAAAAATCCTAAGTTTATATAGGATTTAGGGAGAGGTTAAGAGGTTGGAGATCACCCCAATTTGGGAGATCTTCAACGGGGGAGACTCTAACTGCACAGACATGCTTTCTGTCCAAGTTAGAAAATTTGTTGAAACATAAGCTAATTATGAAAATTTAGTTTTGAGACGAAATCGTTTGGGCATTCTGTTCCAGACGAATTCATCAGGTCTGGGATGATTTCGTCTGATCGTCGACGACATCGTCCAACAGTCAAAACAAATCCTAAAAATGGCACAAAAAATGAGGGGAGCAGGTAACGGGCGATTTTGGGGTTAAAATTCAAATTTTTATCTTTTTACTAAGGGTTTAACTATGCCAATTTTAAGGTGCTACATTTTGCCCCCTCTTTAGCGAATTTTCCGAAGAAAATGCGTTAAATACGAGTTCTTCCCATTTTACGAGAAAGAAAAAATTTACTCAATTTTTTAGACAATGATTCTAGGTCAAATCGTACGGCTGCTTGCTATGGTGCCCCCTCCATGTTTTTACCCAAATCAAACGTTTGAGGTAAAAGCGCGAAAAAGAAAAATTAAAAAATGTTTTTTTTTTTTCTAAATAAAATTAAGAAAAATAGGGTAAAACCCTAATTCATTTTTACTGTTCATTTTCACTGTTTTAGAGCTCTGCAGACAAAATGGTCGAAACCACGCACAGATCGATAGAGGTTCGATGCAGGCTATGGGTAAGGATCGAAACTTAGTGAATTATGTTTTTAATTTGATTTGTGTAAATTTTTATTTAAATTTTGACTGTTTTGGGGCATCGTGGCCGTTTTTAGGCCATCGACAACATCGAGATGAAATCATCCCAATTTTGTCGAAATCATCCCTAGACCGTCGATTTCATCTGAGTGCGAAATCGGCGAAATAGGGGCGATCTCGTCCAACAAGGGGTGATCCCCAAGTTGTAAAATCAGAGACGATTTTGTCCTACCAAGGATGATTTGACCCAATTTAGGATGATATCATCCAATGGTGGACGATATCATCATTGTTTTTAAAAGATTAAATTGATTTAACTGATTTTAATGATTATCTATTGATGATTTTTATTTTTTGATTGTTTATTTTGTAGAGGGGATTACTAAAAAGTTAGGAGTGGAAATACGGGGGACTCAAAGATGACGTAGTCGTGCTTGACCAGGCGGAGCGAGACCGACTGGCGAAGGTCAAACTATAGCATGTGGAAGAGATGCCACAAATACCAACAGACATGGGGCTACTGACAACCCTAGCAGAGAGGTGGTATCCGAGGTCGTCCTATTTTTGGTTACCGATAGGGGATATGGCTACCACTTTGGAGGATGTATGGAGGATCTTAAGGATCCCCATATAGGGATGACTAATGACTCCTGCGGCCAATCAGGGCCAGGATATGATGAGGCTGTGCAGAGACCCGAGCTTCACCCTGGAGAAGGGTGAAGTGAACATCAAGTCTCTGAGGTAGATGCCTGGGGCATCTAGGTTGACTCAAGTTTTGGTAGGGGTAGTGGGTGGCCTACTGCTGTGCCACCAAAGTGGGTGCAGATTACCATGGCTCCTTTCAAATGTGGTTTACAACATGAGAGACCATGGGTACAGATTTGTGAAAGCATGAGATTTCGGCAGAAAAATAGTATTAAGATGTAATGAAAAGCAACCAAACATATGTGATCGAATTAACCAAATATAAAGGAGAAAAGCAGGGGCACAACCCTTTATATTAATATGGTTCCAACCCGGTTACAATAAGTCTCTTCAGTGACATATTCTCGGTTACAGTCATGATTAATAATCTTCTTCTATCCGCATGCCCACATTCGAAATGGGCGGGCCAGTGTTGCCGCCGCTTATTGCTTGGTGAATCCTTGTTGTTTGTTGTTTCTCCTACGGTCAAAGAAACAATAAGAACGTTTAGTAGCACCTGTGACGTAAGATCAATATATAATGACAGAATAAATTAAAAACAGTATATAATGCGACATATGATGAATATGTAATAGGGTCGCAGATCATATAAGCAATGGTGAGATTCGAATATGTTTTTACAAAAGTGGTGTAGAGAACCACTGTCAGTGAACCAATCGGTCAAACTACACTCGAATGAGACGTCTCCACCTGCAAGTTAACGTGATATCGAAAACCACGAGAGCATAACAATATTTGATATGTATAAAGCATGAACTGTTGATTTAATGCGTTTGAAAACAACATGTATTCGAAGAACGTAAAACGTATACTGTTATCTTAATACATTTGAAAATAGCAGGTATTCGAAAAACGTAAAACAACATATATTAAATTGACTAGGAACTTGCATGGGGTGCCCAAGCGGGCCGCCCCCGTTAAAGCTCGGTTTCAGCGCCAATCCACTAAGGAAGGGCCCAAAATCTATCAGGTTGTTATGTCATCGAATTAGTGGGATACAGTGATCCACTGTCGGGCATGGAAGTCAGATTCGCGCTTCTGAGAACCACCCACCAACCTCTCCTTGCAAGAGATTCTGGATGTGAAGAAAGAGAAATCCAGACTTGATGCAGTCGGGTATTCAAATGAACAGCACTTCGTTGTGTTTACAAAATGCTTCGTCGATCCTCTTTTACGTTGCATTTGAGCTAGTTTTTATAGAGGAATTTTGCCTCTGAAACATTAATGTCAAACCCTAAGTCCGCAGGCGCCGCTGAGATTTGACCTTTGTCAGGTGATTTATGAGGCATGGCTCGCACTGAGATTGTCGTCGGGAACTCACATCAGCAGTTATGAGGCATGACCTCGGGCTGGATTTGTTGTTGAGACTGCTCGTCTCATTATTGCAGTTGGTGAAGTCCACCGTTTTTTACAGACCCACGTGGTCTCTTTAAAAAAATGACACACAGGGGTGCCACGTGGCGGTCATTCCTTGGATGTTTTAATGGCACCTCTTGAGTGGTCGAATGTCTGCCTTTGAACGTTGACTTTGACTGCTTCTGCCTTTGATGCCGAAGTGTCGCGATATCGCGACACTTCGGCCGGGTCTTGGCTTGGGGACCGAAGTGTCGCGATATCGTGACACTTCGACCGAGCTTTGGCTATAGGGCCCGAAGTGTCGCGATATCACGACACTTCGGCCCGGCTTGGGCATAGGGCCCGAAGCGTCGCGATATCGCGACACTTCGACCCGGCTTGGGCTAAGGGCCCGAAGTGTCGCGATATCGCGACACTTCGGCCCGGCTTGGGCAAAGGGCCCGAAGTGTCGTGATATCGTGACACTTCGGCCCGGCTTGGGCAAAGGGCCCGAAGCCTCGTGATATCGCGACACTTCGGCCCGGCTTGGGCATAGGGCCCGAAGCGTCGTGATATCGCGACACTTCGGCCCGACTTGGGCATAGGGCCCGAAGCATCGTGATATCGCGACACTTCGGCCCGGCTTTGGCAAAGGGCCGGAAGTGTCGCGATATCGCGACACTTCGGCTCGGGTTGGGTAAGGGGCCCGAAGTGTCACGATATCACGACACTTCGGCCCGGCTTTGGCAAAGGGCCGGAAGTGTCGCGATATCGTGACACTTCGGCTCGGGTTGGGTAAGGGGCCCGAAGTGTCGCGATATCGCGACACTTCAGCCCGAGTTGGGTAAGGGGCCCGAAGTGTCGCGATATCGCGACACTTCGGCCCGGCTTTGGCAAAGGGCCGAAAGTGTCACGATATCGTGACACTTCGGCTCGGGTTGGGCAAGGGGCCCGAAGTGTCGCGATATCGCGACACTTCGGCCCGACTTTTGACGGAGGCTTTGCTTTGAAGACTTTGTCTTGCTTTGAAGTTTGCTTCAGAGGTTTGAGGTTTGAGGTTTGAGGTTTGAGGTTTGTTAAAGGCTTAAAGGCTTGCTTTAGATTAAAGGCTTTAAAACGACCAACTTTGCTCTGCTCATTTTCTGACCTTCCAAACTGCTGTGCAAGTGGCTAGGACCACTGTTTGACCTCTAAGGGCTGCCCTAAAAGCTGTGTATGTCAATGTGATCAGTGTTTGTAGTCACTTAATCGAATTGGTGTTGTTTTGGTGTCTACAGATGCCCCTTTTTGGGAAGCACTACGGGTGATGCAGTGTTGAGCAAAAATATACGACCAAAGCACCAATTATTAGGGTTTCTTGGTAACCTAACCAAATTTTGATGCCCCAAGTATGGAAAGGGCATGCATTCTTGAATCCTTGCTTCTGACGAGCTAAGGAATTTGATTTCAAGTGTTAACCTATTTTGGTGAGGTGTGACTTGAGCTTGGACATTGATCAGTCATGATTAGGCAAAGGGCATAACCTTTTGTCCATAGGGGAAACCTTGTGTTCATGCTTTGGGAATGCCAAGTGTTTGATCAATTTAATGATTGCTTGTTTACTACCCCAAGCAGGGGCGTGATTTTCTTTGTCAATGATTCTTTGAATGCATATCATTGCCTTGATTGGGTGTGTGTTTGTTGATTGGTGACTAAGTGTGACTACCCCCTCAAGTGACAAATCAATGAGGGAATGACCTTCGTGAGAAAAGCGACGAGTTGCTTGACCCAAGATGACTAGGTTAGGGTGCCTTTAGATGTTTTACCGTTTAAGCATGTGCAATTTCCTGACATTTGGACCTATTTTTGGTGGGTGTTAACACTTTTGGTGATGCCATAATGGGGTGAAATCATCAAGAACCCATCTTCCCGTGTAGCGGTCCAGCTATGATAGCCTTCTTGGGGAAGTAGGAGGGTGAGAATTTGAGCTCCGACCTCGATTTTCGTTATGCCAAGAGGTTAAGTGCAAGAGCACTTATGTCCGACAACTTATTTCTATGGTTTTTGTGGTGCAATTTTGTGATGTTTTTGTTGTTTTGATTTTCTTGATTTGTATATGCCATGATTTTATGCACAATGATTGATGTTGATGGATGCATGCTACTTTATATTGATGGATGCATATGTTGTAATGAATGCAAATGTATGTGATATGCAGAGATGAAATGGATGGATGGACTTTGTGATGTTTGGCTATGGCACCATAGACTATTGAATATTCTATTATGTTTTGAGGCAATTGCTGTGATACATGACTTTGTATGTATACATGTGGTTTTTCTGGTGTTTTTGTATTTTTTGATGGTTTTGTAAGGATGAAAAAGTGGTGCAGTTGGTTTAGAAATGTAGCCAAGGTTTTCTGAGATTCAGACGGTTTTAACTTACTAGCCATGACTGTACCGTATCGTACAAGACTTTTGAACAAGGTATGAATCGGACTTGTTTTTGACCAAGTTATTTCACATCCCTGTGTGTGCAATTGATTTCATTTATGTGGTATTCGTCAGGATACCGCCAGTGCCAGATGGGCTTTCAACCGAATCTATACTGAGGATCACCTAATTAGTCCCACTAACTCCTTTGTTATATGTAGTTAGATTAATCTGTGGTGTTATCCAGGATGCCATAAGCTAGCTCATCCACATGCAAACATTGATCTGTACGCAAGTTAATGTGATAGATATATCGTCATGTGAGAAGTTTACCGCTAGTTACCGATAGGCTATCAACCAAACCGGTACTGAGGCTTGCCTCATGACCTGTTAGAATGCTGAGAGTTCTAGGGATTCAAGTTCAACTCCCTTATTTTCTTCAATTGTATTGGGATACTTGCTCCTTATAGTGATAATAATCACTATTTATTTTGATTTGTTTTTCTTCTGAGCAAGGGATTGGGGATATGGAGTGACGATAATCGTTATTGTTTGTGCCTTTTGATGTGTGCACTATAGTATGTCAAATTTTTGGAGTTTTGACGCTTGCAAATTTTTGATGTTTTGCAACTATTGAGAACTTTGGGATTCTTAGGGACTTGGGTAGGGAGGATGCTTGTCCTTTTGCCAACTCTCAGCATTCTAGGGGTCATTCGCACAGGGGGATGAGCAAGATAACCGTTTCGCTTATGGTGACCTGGATTACTGTGCGGGTTTCATCTTTCGTTCACACAACTTGGGAATTTTTATGTGTTTTAATTTGTGTTGGGATGTTACGTAACAAGGTGTATTTCAAGTATAACTCTACCTTCATAAAATCTGTCTGACCTGATACATTACATGGCTAAAGAGGAAATTGATGACTGAATCATGAAAAATTTTAATACATTAAAAGACCACTGGTCAACTATTTGTGGTCGCACAGGTCAAAGGCACCATAGGTCAAAGGCACCATGCATGGTGTTTTTGTTGTTTTGGGGAAAATGGAACAGTGTGGAAAAATATGGACTAGTGGATTTAGTACAGCCTATGGTGCCTTTGACCTGCGCGACCACAAATATGCAACGTATGGATGCAATGGTTTAATGCAGCTATGTATTTTTGTATTTTGGATGGATTGATTTTGGTGAATATGAAGATGAATTTCGAGAAGAACTCTCTATTGATGAATTTGAGTATGCCTAGAAATGAGATGCAAATTTTAATTGATTTTGATGTTTTTTGTTGTTTTTGAATTTTCTTGATTTTTGACCAAGCGATTATGGAAATCCTTGGAGCATTTTTGGGTTTGACCAAGCGATTTCAATAATCCTTGGAGCTTTTGGGGATTGACCAAGTGATTGCAAGAATCCTTGGAGCCTTTGGGGATTGACCAAGCGATTGCAAGAATCCTTGGAGCCTTTTGGGATTGACCAAGCGATTGCAATAATCCTTGGAGCATTTTGAGATTGACCAAGCGATTGCAATAATCCTTGGAGCATTTTGAGATTGACCAAGCGATTGCAAGAATCCTTGGAGCATTTTGGGATTGACCAAGCGATTGCAAGAATCCTTGGAGCCTTTGGGGATGGACCAGGCGATTGCAAGAATCCTTGGAGCATTTTTGGGTTTTTGACCAAGCGATTGCAAGAATCCTTGGAGCATTTTTGGGTTTTGACCAAGCGATTGCAAGAATCCTTGGAGCATTTTTGGGTTTTGGCTCTCTTAGATATGAAATGGTCGCAAATGACTGATATTCAAGGGTTCTGTTTCCTTGATACCATCAAGAGAAGCTAGCCGGTACGTCCCGGGTCCTATTTTGTTATCAATGACATATGGACCTAACCAATTTGCCGCAAAATTGTCCCTTAGGTGGGATGGCAAACTGGAATTTTGTTGGTTTTCCTTCAAAACCAAATCACCAACCCAAAAGTCCCTTAGGTGAACTTTCATGTTGTAAGCTTTCTTAAGTCACTCTTGATAGATACGTAAGTGCTCGAGAGCATTAACGCGTCGTTCGTCAAGCAACATAAGTTGGTCTAACCGGGCCTGCCGTGCAGTGTCATCATCGATGAACTCCTGCATTGATATGCACAGGGAAGGAATCTCCAACTCGAGAGGCATGACTACCTCGGAGCCATACACAAGAAAAAATGGAGTTGCCCCAGTGGGTGTCCGAATGCTAGTGCGATAGGCCCATAGGGAAAGTGGGATTTGAATGTGTCAATCCTTATGACTGTCTGCGACGGTCTTTTTAAGGATAGCAACTAGCGTTTTGTTTGACGCCTCTGCTTGCCCATTTGCCTGCGGATAATAGGGTGTCGAAAAGTTGTGCTGAATCTTGTACTTTGTGGTCAAAGCACACACGTATTTGTTCTTGAAAGGCGTTCCATTATCCGAGACTATTTTGGATGGAATACCAAAATGACATATGATGTTATGCAAAATGAACTCCACAATGCGGGGTCCTGTCGTAGAGGTAAGCGGAATTGCTTCCACCCACTTGGTAAAATACTCTGTGGCCATTATGATAAACGTGTGACGTCCTGACGATGTAGGGGAGATCTTTCCAATTAGATCGAAGCCCCACTATGAGAACGGCCAATCAGACTAGACTATTTGCAAGGCCTGAGAAGGTACGTGCATCAAATTGACATGATGTTGACACTTCACGCATTTCTTGACATAGGTGCAACAATCTCGCTCTAAAGATGGCCAATAGTAGCCCATGCGAAGAATGCGCTTTGCAATGGCCATACCGCTGAAGTGGCCACCACATGTACCATCGTGCGCTTGGGCAACTGCCCAAGTGGACTCTTGCTGGTCCAAGCAACGAAGGAGGATTCCTTCATAGCTACGACGATACAAAATGTCTCCTATCAAGACATACTTAGCCGCTTTCTACTTGAGTGCTCGTTTTGCGGCATGAGTCAATCCAAGGGGGAGATTACCTAACTTGAGGTAGTCTCTGATGGGTAAATACCGATCCTGTTGATCAGAAACCTCGACAGTATGAATAGCCAATCTCTCTTGAAGTTCCTCCCTAGCAAACGCTGAATGGGATAGAACCTGCAAGAATAGCGTTGTGTTGCTATTAATGGGAGTAGGGGAGAACAAGGACCCCCAGTTGGTGCATTTTAGACGATCGCGGATTCGAGAGAGCTTATCCAAGGATGGTTCAATCTGGATCATGTGGATTCCTGGCGTTAAGTCTGAGCTTGCACGCTCCATCGCAGATTGTGATAAGGTTTTGACTTGAATGGTTGTCATATCACTAGAAAGGTCCTGCAGAATTAGTGACCCCAAGGAGGCCATTGTGTCCGCAAAATGATTTGATGATCGAGGGAGGGCCTCGATGTCATACCACTCAAGTTTTGCTAGGAATTTGTCCACAAGGGCTTTATAAGCCTTCAAAACTGGGCATTTGCATTGATATACCCCTTTGACTTGATTGACTATTAACAGTGAATCACCAAAGATATTCAGTCATTTGATGTTCATGGCGATTGTTGTCTGAAGACCTAGGAGCAAGGCTTCATATTCTGCATTATTGTTGGTGCATGGGAAGTTTAATTTGAATGACAGGGGCATTGGGGCACCCTGCGGTGTGAAGAATACAATTCTCGCACCACCACCTTGCTCACATTTAGAACCATCGAAGAATAGGGTTATATCGGCGTGTGACTCAGGCTCATCAAAATCTGGCGATTCTGAGACATGGAAGACCCCATCATCGGGTAATTCTATGACCATAGGCTGATCATCTTCAAGAGGAGCCTCTGCTAGTTGATCGGCTATGACTTGTCCTTTGATATATTTTTTTCCAATAAACTCTATGTCAAATTCCGTCAACAACATGATCCATTTCGTCGTGCGACTACTATGATAAGTACGACTCATCATGTATCGCAATGGATTCTCCTTAGACACAACATACGTAGTGTTGCTGAGCATGTAGTGGCATAGCTTTTTGGTAGGAAACACCATCGCCAGCGTAGTTTCTCAACGTATGCATAGTTAAGTTCATAATCGACCAGGGTGCGGCTAAGATAGTGTGTATCTCTGTTCTTTGTGAAGTTCATTCTTCTGGGCTAGCATGGCGCCCAGTGCCACCTCAGTAGCTGAGATGTATAAGTAGAACGACACTCCTGGTCTAGGTGGTGCCAATACTGGTGACAAAGCCAGGTATTGTTTGATCTCGTCAAAGGGTGACTGGCACTCGTCATCCCAATGAAATGTAACTCCCTTGTGCAATAATTTGTTCATGGGTCGGCACTTTTTAGATAATTGTGCTATGAAGCGTTTAATCGATGCGACCTTGCCCTGCAGACTTCTGAGCTGCTTGATTGTAGTTGGAGGAACCATTTCAAGGATTTCCTTGACTTTCTTTGGGTCTACCTCGATTCCTCGCTTTGAGACTATGAAACCCAAGAGTTTTCCAGAGGTGCTCCATGAGGCGATCGAGGATCTGGCTTAAGTCAGCGATATGATTTGAGCGCAAAAGAGATTTGGCTAACAAATCATCCATGTAATCTTCCAAAGTTTTGTGCATGTAATCATGGAAGATATATGTCATGGCACATTGGTAGGTGGCACCAGCATTTTTAAGGCCAAAAGGCATGACCTTATAACAAAATGTCCCCCAAGGCATTGTGAACACCATTTTTAGTTGGTCTTCGAGATTGATACGAATCTGATTGTATCCTGAGAAACCATCCATGAGGGAGAGCATTTTGTGACCTGCTATAGCGTATACTAACATGTCGATGCTTGGTAATGGGAAATCATCCTTAGGACTTGCTTTGTTTAGATCTCAAAAATCGGTGCATATGCGAATCCTCCCGTCGGGCTTCTTAACGGGAACCATGTTGGACAACCATGACGGATAATCCATGTAGATGACAAACGGTGCATCCAATAGCTTTTGTAATTTGTCTTTGACCATCAAGGCCACTATTGGGTGCATCTTACGTAGTTTTTTCTTTACAGGCTTGATTGTCGGATCAAGCGTTAAATTATGCATGACTAGCTGCGGGTCTAGTCCTGGCATATCCTTGTACGACCATGCAAAAACCTCCTTCTTCTCTTTAAGAAGGGTTATGTAGTCTGCTTGCTCCTCGGGGGAGACTTACCCCCAGCTTAAGAATCTATGGAGTCATTGGATCTATGTCGATATCTACATCAGTCATTTCCTCGACTGACATGTGGGATCCGTCTTCCAATTGATGTGGAGGATCAAATGGATGTCATCAGCTGAGTTTAGATCTGCGTTGGGAACCTCGGGTTCCTCTTTAGCCTAAAAAATATCTTGAGTTGTCCTTGGGGTAAAATGAGGTATTTCACCGAAATGCCAGTACTCTGATGGTGATAAAGGTGAATTGACGCGACCCCAGTCGATGGCATCTATGTCGAGATGCAATGACCATGCTGGATCAGCCAGATTATGGATGGGTGCGGTCAAATTAATGGAGATCATGTAGATGGAATGAATTAGGTCTCCATTACCGCGGGTATGATAACCTGAATCTTCTGGATGCTCCCTATACTCTGGATCTGGTTCTAAGGGAATGGGCATGAATGGATCGGCCCTATGTGCCGATAGGAGGACAGGGTCTTCCCTTGGCACTGTTGTCATGATAGGGTCTCGAGGTGGACGGTGTTCATCGTGAATTTGGAACCATGGATCCAAGATCAGGTCCCACCCTACTGGGTCTACCCACCATTCATGTCCTAATCTTATGCCCATATGTCCCATTAGATCTTCATGAGTTAAAGGGCGATAATTCCATCGTGCATGTCTGAGATAGATCATCTCAGTCTCATCTTCTGAATCACTTTCGGAGATCCAAAAATGTTCATTCTCTTTAGCAACTGTTACTTGTGACGTTGAGGGTTCTCCTTGTTCCAGTAAGTTAATCTGGTCCCATTGCGATTGTTCCACTTTTGGTGGAGGGACCTGATTCTCTTGACACTGTGCAGATTCAACTAGGACTTCTAAAGGGAACAGCTTTAAAAAGATGTCCGGACACTGTTGATGTTCTCTTTGAGGATTAATGTTCGAACTTTCACCTCTCTCTAACAAAGGAGAGGGATTACTGTTGTTGCCAAGGGTGTGTGTGGACCATGGGAGGTAGTCTCCCAGTGTATATTATGTATTTGGGTTGGCATAGAGATCGGGTGCCAATCCCCCCTTGTTGCCTATATCTAGGCCTTGCATATTTTCTACCAAGATGTCTAAGGACAGGGGATGGTGGAACCCTACTCCTGACTTATCATATGGCATCTGATATCTTGGTTGGCAAAGGACCCGCATCCCTTGCTCATATCTGCCTAGCCCGTATCCATGCCAATTGCATTGGCCGAGATATTTTAGGGCAAAGTCTGGGTTTGATAGATAGTTGATGTTTTCAACAAAAGGTTCTCCATCTGCTTCCTTTTGTTTGCATGGTTCAAGACCATGATCAAGGCCCCCATACACAAAATTTGTCTGGTTGGGTGGGTGACCTAGAGGAACAACTGTTCCTATGGGAAGGCGAGGTCTCCCCATATCCTGTACTGACTCTATTGTAGGCGTTGCCACAACATTCTGCACTAAGTACTCTCCCAGGCCTGTACTGGCCATTTCAATAGTGATTTTTGATTCTTGGGAGGGAGGGAATGGCAATCCTTCCTGAGTCCATTCAATGTTTGGTGGTTTAGGAATCTCAACTTTCATAGTGTTAGGTGTTTCCTCTGTTGATACCGTTGATATCATGGGCAAACCCTCTTCTAGGGGCTGAGCCTCTTCCATGATCTGTTTTCCCTTGTCCTTCTGTTTATCCATGATAGGTGGCATTGGTAATGAAGGAGCAGACGATGAGGATTCACCTGGCTGGGATTTTGGTGATTTGGTCACCAGTGGTGCCTACGGTATTGGACCTTGTTTGGATGGATTTAACTGGAAATCCAAATGCGTTGAAGGGAGGGTCAATTGAGGCATTAGTTGTACCGCATTACAATACTTGAAGGGTTCCAAGTCCATCGGGACTACATGTATTTCTCCTTCAAAAGCATACTTTAAGCACTGGTGAGCGATGGAAGGGACACACTTCATGTCCCTAATCCAAGGCCGCCCTAGCAGTATATTGTAAGCCATCTCGCCTTCCAACACATGGCACAATGTTGGTATTGTATTTTGTCCTACCTAGATAGGTAGAACGACTGTGCCGACTGTCGAGCATATTGCATCATTGAAAGCTTGCAGTGTGTACATGGAGGCTGTGATATGAGAGGCTGGCAGCTTTAAATGTTTTAGTGCTGCCACTGAAAGCATGAGATTTCGGCAGAAAAATAGTATTAAGATGTAATGAAAAGCAACCAAACATATGTGATCGAATTAACCAAATATAAAGGAGAAAAGCAGGGGCACAGCCCTTTATATTAATATGGTTCCAACCCGGTTACAATAAGTCTCTTCAGTGACATATTCTCGGTTACAGTCATGATTAATAATCTTCTTCTATCCGCATGCCCACATTCGAAACGGGCGGGCCAGTGTTGCCGCCGCTTATTGCTTGGTGAATCCTTGTTGTTTGTTGTTTCTCCTACGGTCAAAGAAACAATAAAAACGTTTAGTAGCACCTGTGACGTAAGATCAATATATAATGATAGAATAAATTAAAAATAGTATATAATGCGACATATGATGAATATGTAATAGGGTCGCAGATCATATAAGCAATGGTGAGATTCGAATATGTTTTTACAAAAGTGGTGTAGAGAACCACTATCAGTGAACCAATCAGTAAAACTGCACTCGAATGAGACGTCTCCACCTGCAAGTTAATGTGATATCAAAAACCACGAGAGAATAACAATATTTGATATGTATAAAGCGTGAACTGTTGATTTAATGCGTTCGAAAACAGCATGTATTCGAAGAACGTAAAACGTATACTGTTATTTTAATACATTTGAAAATAGCAGGTATTTGAAAAACGTAAAATAGCATATATTAAATTGACTAGGAACGTGCATGGGGTGCCCAAGCAGGCCGCCCCCGTTAAAGCTCGGTTTCGGTGCCAATCCACTAAGGAAGGGCCCAAAATCTATCAGGTTGTTATGTCGTCGAATTAGTGGGATACAGTGATCCACTGTCGGGCATGGAAGTCAGATTCATGCTTCTGAGAACCACCCACCAACCTCTCCTTGCAAGAGATTCTGGATGTGAAGAAAGAGAAATCCAGACTTGATGCAGTCGGGTATTCAAATGAATAGCACTTCGTTGTGTTTACAAAATGCTTCATCGATCCTCTTTTACATTGTATTTGAGCTAGTTTTTATAGAGGAATTTTTCCTCTGAAACATTAATGTCAAACCCTAAGTCCGTAGGTGCCGCTGATATTTGACCTTTGTCAGGTGATTTATGAGGCATGGCTCGCACTGAGATTGTCGCCAGGAACTCACATCAGTAGTTATGAGGCATGACCTTGGGATGGATTTGTTGTTGAGACTGCTCGTCTCATTATTGCAGTTGGTGAAGTCCGCCATTTTTTACAGACCCACATGGTCTCTTTAAAAAAAATGACACACAGGGGTGCCACATGGCGATCATTCCTTGGATGTTTTAATGGTGCCTCTTGAGTGGTCGAATGTCTACCTTTGAACGTTGACTTTGACTGATTCTGCCTTTGATGCCGAAGTGTCGCGATATGGTGACACTTCGGCCGGGTCTTGGCTTGGGGACCGAAGTGTCGCGATATCGTGACACTTCGATCGAGCTTTGGCTATAGGGCCTGAAGTGTCGCAATATCATGACACTTCGGCCCGGCTTGGACTAAGGGCTCGAAGTGTCGCGATATCGTGACACTTCAGCCCGGCTTGGGCATAGGGCCCGAAGTTTCACGATATCGTGACACTTCGGCCCGGCTTGGGCTAAGGGCCCGAAGTGTCGCGATATCGCGACACTTCAGCCCGTCTTGGGCTAAAGGCCCGAAGCATCATGAAATCACGACACTTCAGCCCGGCTTGGGCTAAGGGCCCGAAGCGTCGCGATATCGTGACACTTCGGCCCGGCTTGGGCATAGGGCCCGAAGCGTCGCGATATCGTGACACTTCGGCCCGGCTTGGGCATAGGGCCCGAAGCGTCGCGATATCGCGACACTTCGGCTCGGCTTTGGCATAGGGCCCGAAGCGTCGTGATATCATGACACTTCGGCTCGGCTTGGGTAAGGGGCCCAAAGTGTCATGATATCGCGACACTTCGGCCCGACTTTGGCAAAGGGCTGGAAGTGTCGTGATATCATGACACTTCTGCTCGGGTTGGGTAAGGGGCCCGAAGTGTCGCGATATCGCGACACTTCAGCTCGGCTTTGGCAAAGGGCCGAAGTGTCGCGATATCATGACACTTCGGCTCGGTTTGGGTAAGGGGCCCGAAGTGTCGCGATATCGTGACACTTCGACCCGGCTTTTACAAAGGGCTGAAAGTGTCGCGATATCGTGAAACTTCGGTTTGGGTTGGGCAAGGGGCCCGAAGTGTCGCGATATCGTGACACTTCGACCCGGCTTTTGACGGAGGCTTTGCTTTGAAGACTTTGTCTTGCTTTGAAGTTTGCTTCAGAGGTTTGAGGTTTGAGGTTTGAGGTTTGTTAAAGGCTTAAAGGCTTGCTTTAGATTAAAGGCTTTAAAATGACCAACTTTGCTCTGCTCATTTTTTGACCTTCCAAACTACTGTGCAAGTGGCTAGGACCACTGTTTGACCTCTAAGGGCTACCCTAAAAGCTGTGTATGTCAATGTGATCAATGTTTGTAGTCACTTAATCGAATTGGTGCTATTTTGGTGTCTACAATTTGCATGGGGTAACTTTGTACTGTGTCGATTGTATAGGATCCTACATGAGGTCATATACAAGGGAGGCCGATGTCTGGTTTTGACATCGCTACTATAGGTATGGTGTTGGGAGCACATCGCAATGCGAAGGCTGGTAGGACTCCCACTGACAGGGGTTGACCGAGAGAGACCCCAAGTTTTCTATTGGTGGCTTCGGAGAGGGTCATAGTGACAGATAGATCTGCCAATGTCACGGAGGTTACTAAACAACCTCATCCCTAACCAGATCACCTGGAGGCCATGGAGAGAGCATCTAGGGTGGGGAGAGGACAGACATGAGTTGGCTCACATCAGGCGAGTCTGTTGGTTGAGTATGGAGTGAGGGGAGGTAGAGCTCCATCGCTATGACTAATTTTTGTGATAGTTTTGTCTACAGTAGGGGATCCCATCTCTCAGGGACTATGAGTACTCTTGGACTATTCGGGATAATACCACACTGAGTGGGGCTCTAGATATGTAGTGATTCTAGAGCCAAGATGCGGATGATGCCCCCATATAGCTAGTGGATGGGGATGACACTAGGGTCACTGATGGATATGATGCCTGGTACATAGGCATCCACCCTCCTCGGATGATGAGTGCATAGGGTCCAATGCATGCGGTTGTGCGATGGATGGGGATGCGGTGCTAGGCTGCCATTGAGGTAGCGTGAGGTCACATAGGGAGAGAGCAGCGACGGTCTCTATAGGAGAGATGCCAGAGGATGCCACAGGCTCTACAGATACTGCAGCGAGACAGGGAGGAGGGAGGAGGGATTCCCTTCTCAATAGGGGGAGAGGCCACCATCACCCGATAAGGGCAAGGGTGTCGAGGTGGGGGAGAGTAGTGAGATGGTGGCTCTCCGGGCTGAGAATGCCCACCTACGAGCTCAGGTGCAGACTCTATAGGATGAGGCTACACGGCTCAGGGCTCGAAGCAGAGGGGCGAGCATGTAGGAGCTGGCGTGGTCTATTGCTCAGACCATGTTCTATCAGGGAGCATACTTCCAGCTGGTTCCAGAGGGCTAGAGGTTACAGCTACCAACTGGCATTGCGAAGTCGATCAGGATGGGATCGTCGAGGACATCCTCATGATCGACGATGAGGACCCAAGACACAGCATGGACCTCTATGGGACCACCTCCTCCATGCCAGGGTGGGAGAGGAGATGAGGCTGAGAGCTCGAGGGCTTCTCGAGACTAGCTGCTATAGACTGGATTGGATATATTTTTGAGAGGATTGAGTATGCCAGGGTATAGATTGTGGCATACCAATCCAGTTGTGATATGATGTACAAATATTTTGATATATATATATATATGATTTTTTTGTTTGTGATATGACTTGTCCATATGTTTGATGATGCTTCAATTTTTAGAATTTGTTGATTGATTATTCATGTAATTATGTCGTTGGAAAAAATTATAATTTTATGTCATGCCATAAAATTTAAATGGAATAATCTGATGTAAACAAATTGGTTGTTTTGTGGTGTGATTTGATGAAAAATAAAAGGGACTTCTAACAATAATTTCAAAGGACATTGTCGTTGTTATAGACCATTTCATGGAGTCGCCGCTCGCTAGGTCGTCAAGCTAATCCCAGTATAGAAATATTGCTAAAAGTAAAAGGGTGCTTAAGAGACTGTCTTAAGACTTTGTGTTGTGATGATGAAAAATGATGATGGTGATGATTTGTTTTCAGATTTTCATAAAAATATTATGCATGAAATATTAAAAATATGATTTTTTCTAGGCATAAAATTCCTAAGTGTGATAAATTTTTTGAATAATTCCCTAGGAATTATACCATCATTGCAAAATTGAATGTTGACATAATGAAATGAAATAGAAAGATTGTGCGTTTTTTTTTTTAAAGCACAATTGTGTAACATAATGATGTAAGCCATATGTTTTTATAAATAATAATGAATGGGAAATAAAATTAGAACAATGGTTTGCGCTAGGCATAGAATTATAGGTATAGACTTATACCATCATCGCGAAATCCAAAAAATAATTTTATTGCATAATTGATTTTTGATTTTGAGATAAACAAAAAAAAAATATATAAACGTGACTTTATTGCTAGATTTTTGAATATGTTGTTTGAAAGAAATGTTGGATTTTTTGAAAACAATGTATGTAATTGTTTTTATACTAAACAGATGTTCTTTTAAATAAGAAGATGAAATTATTCCAAAAGATTTGCATAAATATTTTAAATTATCTCAAAGACAAAATGTAGATTTATAAGGAACCCTCATGTGCAGATGTGAGTTCATTGCCGATCTTGATCTATCATAATGATACAAAAATCTCTCAAATACAAATGTGTGTGCAATTGTATTGTTCATTCACCAATTTTGAGCAAGATAATTTGATACAAGTAATTTGAATTAACCAAATAAGTGTTCGTTGACCATGATTTATATGCATGTAACCGTACCAGACTACTATGTAAGTCGGGTCATCAAGAGCTAGCTAATCCATAAGCCGACATAGGTCTGTACAAAATAAGGTCGCTAATGTAACAGACATATCACCATGCTAGGAATTACCCAAGGCCAAGCGGGTTGGGCACAAACCGCCTGTTATGGGGCTTACCTCACAGTTTTTGAATAATTGAAAATTCCAGGGATTCAAGCTCATTCACCCTTCTTTTCTTTTCAAAGGGTAGGGAAAAGGGATTTTATTGTTGTTTGCTTTTTCTTTTCTCTTTCTCTTCTTTTTTTTTTTTTTTTGCTTGATACTGAGATAATGCTGAAATATTGTTGAGATGGTACAAAATGATATTTTTCTTTTTCTCATGTTTTTCTTGACTTTTCTTTTTCTTCCTATACTAGGGATACTTGCTCGGATTGGTTGTAGAGCAAGGGATTTTTATTCTAGGCAGGGGTGAGCTTGTCCTTTTGTCAATTCTCAAAGATTCTAGACCATGTGCATGATAGGATAGCAGGGAAAACTTTTCGCTCAAGAAACCATTTCTACTATGTAGCATCATATCGAATTTGCAATGAAATCATTTTAATGTGAAAAGATATGCTTGGTTCAAGTAAATAACAAGATCAATTCTCTATGCTCAAAACTTTATTTAATTCAATTTGTGGACTTTGATATAAGAGAGATTAATAATCATACCAAATAAAATCAAGATATTTATGCATGTGAGTGTGAAAGTGCGGGATTCCAAATAAATGCTAATTTATCCAAAATAACTGAAAATATAACTGCAATACTTCAAGAATTGACAAGTGTGAAAATAAAAGAGGTTTTTGAAGATTTTGATGATTTTGATGTTTTTATATTTTGATTTTGATTGATGAATTGAGAAGATACACAATGTGATTGTTTTTGAAATTTTTATATGAATGACTAAAATGAAACAACATGCAAAATAACAATATATACAATGATGAAATGACCAGATTTTATGCATAATAGCATTTAAGATGCATAATGTTCATAGGTTCTTTAAGATCTTTACCATCTAAGGTAGCTAATCGGTATGCTCCCGATCCAAATTTAGCAGTGATGATATACGGTCCAAGCCAGTTGGGCTCAAATTTACCTTTAAGATCTTTAGTTGCATTAGTATTTTTTTTATTTTCTTTCAAGACAAGGTCGCCGATCTCAAAGGATCGATGATGAACTTTCTTGAGGTATGCTCGCTTAAGCTTGTTTTGGTAGGCACGAAGATGTTCCAAAGCATTGATGCGCTTCTCATCTAGGAGTTCCAGCTGACTAAGTCTGCCAGCACGATATTCATCTCCTACTTCAGTATCTTGAAGTAGTAGAGCCAAAGAAGGAACTTCTAATTCAAAGGGAAAAATAGCTTCAACGCCATAAACCAAAACAAAAGGTGAAGTGCCCGTGGGAGTGCGAACGCTAGTTCGATAAGCCCACAAAGCAGGATATAATTGGATGTGCCAATCTCGGTCCGATTTGTTGACCAGTATTTTAAGGATTTTGATTAATGTTTTATTAGATGCTTCCGCTTGGCCATTACCCTAAGGATAATAGGGAGTGGACCAACGATGTTGAATTTTATATTTTTGACATAATTTCTTGACATCTTTATTTTTGAAACAAGTTCCATTATCCGAGATGAGATTTGCAGGAATTTTGAACCTACAAATAATTTGATTAAAGATAAATTTGGAAACTTGGGTTCCAGTACAGGAAGCTAAGGGCATAGCTTCAACCCACTTTGTAAAATACTCGGTGGCAGTTATGATGAATTTGTGTCCATCAGATGATGCAGGATTGATTTTTCCAATGATGTCTAAGCCCCATTTTGAAAAGGGCCAAGGAGATGAAATAGCCTGTAGTTCTTGTGCAGGGGCATGGACAAGGTCAGCGTGTTTCTGGCACTTGTCGCAATGGCACATGTAATCATGTGCATCATTCTCCATGGTGGGCCAAAAATATCCTATCCTAAGGAGCTTCTTAGCAATGGCGCTACCACTGAAGTGTCCCCCACAAGATCCATCGTGGGCTTCACTCAAAGCTGATCTAGATTCGTCTAAATTCAAACATCTCAATAGGATGCCTTCAAAAGATCTCCTATACAATGTATTGCCAATAATTACGAAGCGACTTGCTCGTCTACGTAATAACCGATGTTGGTTGCTATTACAACCTTCAGGGAAGGTCCCATTTTGAAGAAAATTAAATATATCAGTGTACCAAGGTTCAGGAGTAGTTTCATTGATTAGAAACACATCCAAAGGTTCTAAGCATGATTTATTTGAAGCGGGTTCCTGGAGTCGATGAATAATGATGGTAGCATATTCGTCATCTAACTCCAAGGGCAAAAGAGATGCAGTTGCAACCATAGCGTCAGCCGCACGGTTGCTAGTTCTAGAAATAGCTTCCAAGGTAACTTGATCAAATAAAGATATTAATTGTAAGACATATGCTTTATATGGACGTAATTTATCATCTCTGGTCTGATAAACATCATTGATTTGATTTATGACAAGTTGAGAATCATCGAAAACCAATAGATTTTTAATTTTTAGTGCCAAGGCAGCTCGTAATCTAAGGATGAGAGCCTCATATTCAGCGAGTGTTATTAGTACAAGCAAACGTTAATTTAAAGGATAGAGGTATAAGATGTTTCTATGGAGATATTAAAATAATACCTGCACCAGCCCCACTCATGCATCGGGCTCCATCAAAGTATAGGGACCATTGCTCTGGATGGTCTGCCTCTAATTTAAGGCATTCATCAGGAAACTCAATGATGAGGGGATGGGTAGACTCTAAGGGTGCAGCAACTAATTGATCTGCTATGATTTGACCCTTAACAGACTTTTGTCCTATAAACATGAGTTCAAACTCGCTTAGCGCAAGAACCCACTTTGTTGTGCGACCAGATAAGTACGGTCGACTCATGAGATACCGCAAAGGATCGGATTTAGCAATAACATACGTTTTTTGACTGAGCATATAATGGCATAGTTTTTGTGTAGAAAATATGACTGCTAGACATAGTTTCTCTAATGTTGTGTAGCGGGTTTCATAACTGATTAAGGTTTGGCTAATGTAATAATTAGCACGCTCTCTTTTCTCATCGTCAAGTTGAGCTAACATAGCTCCTAAGGCAAAATCTGAAGCAAAAATATACAAGATAAATGGGCGATCAGGTCTAGGTGGTGAAAGCACAGGTGGGTTAAGGAGATATTGTTTGAGGAGTTCAAATGCTTCCTGACATTCGTCGTCCCAATGAAAAGAGACATCTTTCTTAAGAAGCTTAAGAAAGGGTCCTGTTTTGTCCGCCAACTTATCGATGAAGCGACGAATAGCTTGAAGCTTACCTTGTAGACTCCGTAATTCAGATATATTTGTGGGTGCGGGCATATCAGTGATAGCCACGATCTTGAGAGGGTCAATTTCAATGCCACGTAAAGAAACTATAACCCCCAATAATTTATCGGACTTAACTCCGAATATACATTTGGCTGGATTCAGTCGGATAAGATATTCCCTTAACCGATCAAATACTTTTCTCAAGTCATCTAAATGATCATCTTCTTTGATGGAACGAGCTATAATATCATCTACATAATCATGTAGAATATCATGCATCATATCATGAAAGATATAAGTCATGGCTCGTTGATATGTTGCACCTGCATTCTTCAAACCGAATGGCATCACTTTCCAACAAAAGGTCCCCCAAGGGGTAATAAAGGCTATTTTAGCCTGATCTTCAGGAGCTATCCTGATCTGATTATAACCAGAAAATCCATCCATTAAGGATATCATTCCACTCCCAGCAGTAAAATCAATGATCTGATCCATGTTGGGAAGAGGAAAATCATCTTTAGGGCATGCAACATTAATATCTCTAAAGTCTGTGCAAACCCTAACTTTGGTAGCTTCTTTCTTAGTTATTGGAACTACATTCGAGATCCATTCAGCATAATCAATGGCTTGTATAAAAATAACCTTCAGGAGTTTTTCTAATTCCCCTTTGACTAGTAAGGCCACTTTAGGATGCATTTTTCTAAGTTTTTGTTTAAAGAGGTTTAGCATCCGGATGGACTACTAGGTGATGCATAACTACAGAAGGGTCTAATCCTGGCATATCTTCATATGTCCAAGCAAAGACATCTTCATATTCCTTAAGAAATGCAATGTATTTATCTTGTTTGTCTTGACTCAATTCTGATCCAATGTTGATTATGTGAGGATTATCTTCGGTTCCAATGTTAATTTTTATGACGTTTTCTACTTCCATGTGTAGATCTCTCTCAAAATTAGGTGGGGTGGGTGAAACGCCCAATTCTTGTAATTCTTCCGAGGTTAGCTTGGATAATTCATCTTGAGGAGTCATGGCCTCAAGCTGGGCTATACTAGGTATAGAGCCATCGAAATAAAATCCATTATGTAATAATTCCTCAACGGAGACATCATGGAAGATATCTCCCTCCAACTCATCGTCGGATTCAGCGATCATCTCAGGGTAAGCTATGGATAGCATATTACATGTAAATGGCTTATTTATTAGACGCAAAGCATCACGTTCATCCAAATAATCTTGGTAACATATGAATTGATCATCATCCTCAAATGGGAAGGGCTGACCCTTACTAGGAAATAGGCCCACACCACATCGGGAGGGCCACGGCTCTACCTCAAAAGGTTCTTTCATACCATTCTGGAAAGGTCCCAAACCTTTCCCTTTATATCCCAATTTAAGCATTATAGGCTTAGCTTTAATATACTCATTAGTAAAATAACATCGAGCATATCCATCATAATGTGTCTTGATGTTTCTAGGTATTCTTCCCCAGTCATATCCCTTATAAATAAAAGCATAGCTCCCGACTTGGTAAATACTTCCCATAGGCTGTGGGAGGCCCAAGGTATGAGGAGAGGGTGGAAAATTATTTAAAATAAGGGAATCTTGCATAGCAACATTTGTTTTTTCTGATATAAGAATTTTAGATAAATCGGGTAAGAGCTCATCAGTAAGAGCGTAAGAGGTAGAAGGAACATTTCCTACATCTTCGGATGTGGAAAATATGCCTCTGGTAGGTGTAGATGTTGTAGAGATGTCGATGGATGGGTCTATAGGTATGGAAGTTATAGGAGTAAAACAAGAAGCATTGGTTGTGGGTTTAGGATCTTTTTGAGGTCCTAATGTGGTTTGTTCGGAAGATGGTTGAACTATATGTAGAGGTGGAGTTGATGGAGAAAAAGTAGATGATGTTATGGGTGTGTGTTTCACACGTTTAGATGGATGATGAGAATTAGGATGTGTGGATGACAGAGCAGGGCAAAATTGAACTCCAACAGGTTCTGCCAAAGCACACATATCAAAGGGTCTAGGATCACCATGAATGGTAACCAACTGATTTTTAAATTTGAATTTAACACACTGATGTAAAGTTGAGGGAACAGCTCGCATCGCGTTGATCCAAGGGCGACCCAAGAGTATATTGTACGATGCAGGGCAATGTACAATAAACACGGTCGTGTCTAAGGTTCTTGGACCAACTTGCAATGGGATAGTAATAACTCCACACGTTTCTTGTGTTTCGTCATTGAAGGCTTTTATGATCATATCGGTTCTTTTCATTTCATCACTTCTAAACCCAAATCTTTGGTAGAAGTCAAAAGTGCAAATGTTTAAAGATGAACCATTATCAATCAAGACTCGTTTAACTGCTACATCTCCAATTAGGGCAGTAATATATAAGGGGTTATCCTTATGTAAACTATGTTGCGGTATATCTCTATCCCGAAAGTCAATACAATCGACTTCTCGAGTTATGATAGTATTGGCCATGGCTTCTAGGTTGAATATTTTGTGGTACCATCATTTGGCTTAATGTGAGCATTAATTCATCCCTATGTGTAGGAGAAGATCTTAAAAGGTCCAAAAGGGAAATTCTAGCTGTAGTATTTGATAATTGTTCATTAATATTATAAGGAGGTTTAGGTTGAACATTAGGCGCATGATTCCCTTTATTAGGAACTTTCAAAACAAATGGAGCTGATCCATCGTTCTGAGTTTGATCTTGTTGAGAATTTTGAGCCTGTTGTCTAGTAACAGACTCCGATGGTACCTACAATATTATTTTGTGGATGATGAATGGGTCTTGGTCTAGCGTTTATGGCTTGTTCATTAGAAAGTGATTGGTGAGAAGATGGTCTAGTAGTGACTCTTCTTGGAAATGGTTCTTCCGGAACCATAGAATTTGTGATAGGTTGAATAGCATCCGATTCATCTTCAGAACTATTCGATTGATTTGATGTGATTTCCATGTCACTTTCAGTCTCGTATTCTGTATCACTAAGATCGGGTGTCCGAATATTATATAGAGGTCTGGTCGTAACCATGGATAAAGTTGTGTCAAATATTTGCAGATCATGAGCAGGTAAATGTCCACTAATAGTCCCTACATATCGGGTAGGAGGGGGAACATTATGATGCTCAATTTGATTAGCCACCTCTTTACCATGCTTTGGTAAAGGATGTTGAAATATGTCCAATGATTGATTGGCATTCTGATTCTGATTTTGGGGGATGTTCTTTTGAGCATTATTAGGAGGATTTTGTTTAGGTTGAAAGGCTTGCACCTCCATCTCATTGTTATCAATTAAGTCTTGTATTTTATGTTTTAATATTTTACAAGAGTTGGTAGCGTGTCCGGGTCCTCTATGGAAATCACAGTGTAAATCAGCTCTGTATCCGGGTATAGTTGGATCAGGTTCCCGGATATTTGGTAATTGGATCAAACCTCATTCTAATAATTGTGGTAGAATGGTTGATAGAGGTTGATTTAACCTAGTAAATTCTCGAGGTGGTTTATCAGGAGGTTTCAGTATAAACTTCTCCGTTGTTTTCGTAGCATTAACATTAGCAATGTTTCTGCTATCAGTGACTCCATCACCCACAACTTGTTTATTCTTATATTGATTTTTGGATGTTTTCTCATCGTCTTTCTTTTTAAGCTGACCTCTCCTAATGAGAGCATCTTCCACTCTTCGAGCTAAGTCTATAGCTTGATCGAAGGTGGTCAAGGTAGCGGTTGATAACTCATAGGATAGTTGTTCTTGTAAATTATTGATAAAGATATCCAACATTTCCCGATAAGGTAACACAAAGTGCAATTTTCCTATCAACTGTCTCCACCGAGCTAGGAAATCAGCAAAACATTCATCTTTGTCTTGTTTTAAGTTGTACAAATATTTAATGGTTACATGCCTTTCGATGTAGGCACTAAATTGATGAACAAAAGACTCGGTTGTTTCTTCGAAATTCCTCAAAGAATGAGTGGGTAATTGATAATACCACTCTAATGCCATTCCTCCTAAACTTTTTGGGAACATTTTTAGTAATAACAAGTCATCATGTGATATATCATGACATGCTATCCTAAACATACGAAGATGCTCTATGGGATCTTCGGTTCCTTTGTATATAGGTAGGACAGGCATAGGAAAGTGTTTAGGATATGGTTGTGCTATGACTATAGGATCTAAAGGCTGACTACACATCTCTCGATAATTGTACGAGGGACGGTAGGGATCTATCCGGTCCATGCGGGAGACTAACTGTTTCACCATGGCTTCCAGATTACTAGTTTGTCCACCATATTGGTTCGGTGGTACATGAGTATGGGATTTGTGAGCGTATGATGGCGTGACGTAAGGATTAGATGCTATATTGCTATTATGCAAATGGTTGGTAGGGAGAGTATTATGAAGAAGATTTGTAGTAGCATTATGTTGTATCCCAGATTGTTGGAAATTGGTGTTTGGTTTTGTTTTGGGCTTTTGTTGATTTGAGGTATGTTGATCAATAGCTTGGCGAAATAGAGCAGTGAATGAAGGTTTCTTTTGTGTGGGAATAACTCTAGGCTTGGTAACAGGCACTCTAGGTGGTTGGGTAACCTGTTGTTGTTGCATGTTCTGGATTATAGCGGCCATATCCAAATTGGATGGTCCAGCTTGATCACTTTCTTGATCAACGAAGGACAAGGGATTAGTGCGTGTGTGATATATTTCTTCTAGGGTTGCTTGAGTGTCACTAATTTGATCCTTGTCCATATGGACTGCTCTATTAAGAGCGCCAATATTAGTATTGAGGAACTTCCAGAAATGTTCCATGTTCTCAAAAGTAATGACTCCTCCCGGAGACATTTTAGGGGATGAGGATCCTTCCTCTCTAACGGTTTCTTTTTGTTCATTTCCTACAACAAACTCTTCTTCTTGTTGGTCTAGGGTTCCTTCTTCCCGAATTGGGTCTTCGGGAAGGACATCTAGGTTATTTAATGGTTTTCCTAACCAATCTTCTTCTACTTCAATCTGTTTTCCATTCCTAAGTCTAGTCATTATGCTTAAACTTAGATTTTAGCAAATATATATATATATATATATATATATATATATATATATATATATATATTTTATATATGCGACAAGTTTGGGAGGTATATATTTTAATTATATACCTACTATAATACTTAAAAGAAAATGTTTTAATTTTTGTTATATTTTTGTTTTTATAATAATATTATAAAGACAACAAACAACATACTAAATGCAAGAAATAATAATAATAAAATAATGGCTTAGTTTTCTATAAATAGTTTATGGATATCATTAATAGGATCAAGTTCATCAGGAGTCATGAAATGCTCCTCTTCAAATTGGAAATGGTTTTTCAAGAATTTGACAAAGTGTGCTATGGTGATATTATCTGTTTCAGACTCTGACCTGTAGAAATAAAGTTCATGGCAATACTCTCGATATAACACAGCTCTAGGAACTCTATTCCATCTCTTTCTATCCATAAGAATGACCTCTTGATCCTCTATACGAGATAGAAATTTATGTACTACAACTGCGTTGTCGAGGTATTCCTCAAAGGTGTACAACTCGAAAGACACAAGTGCTCTTTTATCAGCTAACCACCTATGGCAAGCTCTCTGAAGCTCATGGTACAAAGTCACCTGATCAGGATCCAGGATTCTATCTAGGACAAACCTCTTAATTTGCCTAAGTTCTGTCGACCTAGATGAAATAATACCCAATCTCCTATCAAGTTCGTCCCACAAAGGTGGGACTCTATATGTTTGAGATACTCTAAGCAAAGAAGTAATCTCTATGGCTGCTAATTGATTTTCAACATTTATGGTGACAACTCGTCTTTTATTATAATCTACCATCTAAATATGATATGCAATCTTAACAATCTTCTCCTTTTTTTTTTTTCAAAAGGTTTTTAGTTTTCACGTCGGGTTCACCAAAATGTATCGCCCCAAATTTTTTGCATCCTTACCTTCAGGCTATAGGATCCACGCCCGAAAGGGGGATGCGAGAAGGATGGGACAATACCTCGGACTGAGAGGCCCTTTGAAGGTCGCGCCTCTCGGGGGAGGGGTATAAGGGTGAATTTTTGATGGATGGTGGGGTTCACCAGGAAACTTTGAGTGGCAGTTTCCATGCCTAGGTTGAGAATGGGTTTGATGTGTTCATTTTTATATTCAATCATTCAATTCCTAGGTTTGGCCAAGATGAATCTAAGCTATTCTATATGCCAATGCTGATTTATATGGATACAGAAAGCATGAATAAGTGCTAAACATAGAAAGTGTGCTAAATAAGATAGAATGTACCTGATTTCGGATGTCTGATGAAGATTCTGAGGTTTGTAGAAGTCCAGATCATCTCAAATCTTACATGATCATCTGCAATTGCATAGAATCATCTCAGATCATAGTCGATCATCTGAGATCAGACGAGATCATCGTCGACCTGACGAATTCGTCAGAAACCTGCAATCACAAAAATAGATACCAAAGACCAAAAATGCAACTGCAAAAGCAAGGGGAAATGATAGAAATAATAGTAAACCTGCCTAAATGATAAATCCAGATAACAATTAAAGGAAATGCATTAATTTAATAATTTATTTTAACTTTATCATGCATCTATGCTAAATGAGGTGAACTCCAGAATGCAAAAATAGAATAAACTAAGTTAATGCATAAGGAAATGAAGAGAGAAGATAAAAAAATGCAAACTCCGGGCTCTGATTGCCCCCAATCTGGACTGCAGTCGAGATCACCTCCAATCGTACGAGATCATCGCCGATCTACGACAGGATCATCCGAAATCGTCTGGAATCGCCAGCGACGATCCGAGCTTGCTCCAGCTGAAAAACAGTAAAATTCCTGCAAGAAAAACTTGAAATACACAATGCAAACAATGGTGCGAAGGTGTTCTAATGCACGAGAAACTAAAGTTGCAGGGAAAATCAGCCAAGGGGAAGTCAAGAAAAATCCTAAGTTTATATAGGATTTAGGGAGAGGTTAGGAGGTTGGAGATCACCCCAATTTGGGAGATCTCCAATGGGGGAGACTCTAACCGCGCAGACACGCTTTCTGCCCAAGTTAGAGAAGCTGTTGAAACAGAAGCTAATTATGAAAATTTAGTTTTGGGACGAAATCGTCTGGACGTTCTGTTCTAGACGAATTCGTCCGATCTGGGATGATTTCGTCTGATCGTCGACGATATCGTCCAACGGTCAAAACAAATCCTAAAAATGGCATGAAAAATGAGGGGAGCGGGTAACGGGCGGTTAACGGGCGGTTTTGGGGTTAAAATTCAAATTTTTATCTTTTTACTAAGGGTTTAACTGTGCCAATTTTAAGGTGCTACACCTACAACTTCTAAATTGATAGAATTCCAAAGAATTCTTCCTAGGAAAGGTAGCATATGGTACTTTGCATGAAGCAAGAGTAACCATCATTATCAGGTGAGTGATAATGTATAAGCTTAACTAGGATTAGTATCTTGCATGGAGAAAGAATAACCATATCCATTATCGTATGAATGATAATAAGAAAATTTAGCCTCCAAAATTACTAAACCCAACCTTTTGTAACCATAATCATTATAGAATGAATGATAAAGTACAAAATTTTTGAGATGGCATCTTGCAGGTAGGCAAACATGACCTAGATAATAGTTAGAATTAAAAATGCACCCAAGGATGAGGTGTATAAATATATTTGTATAGAATGAATTGATGGAATTATATGATGATACATCAAATGGGATAAGATACCATAAATGTGGGACACGCGTGAAGAAATAATAAGATTTCAATCACGTTGGAAAATTTTGTAGCCCTGTATGTCGTAGAGGAATGATATATCATGATTTAATTAATACAAGAATGATTATGGGTGGCATAAGAGGAATAAGACATCCCAAAATTATTGAGATGTTATTCAAAGGATGAATGTGGAGACTCGAGATGATCAAGATGTGATAGGTTATATGGCTAAGCAATATTGATGTGTTGTAAACTGTTGATTGGTTAGACACTTGGCATTAATCAAAGGAATAATTCAAATTATTAATTCTATAGCTTCAAAGGTTGAGATGAAAACTTGGATTTTTATTTATTCAAATTCAAAGGGAGGAAAGAATTAACCTATCAATTAATCATAGTGTTTAGCATGATTATACTTGTATTTGAATTTTTGTTGTTGATATTTATTATATTTGAATCAAATCCTATAATATGCTTTGTATTACTACTAATTACCGATCTAATGGTGCATACACTTTGAAAATATAATATGGCTTCTGGTGGCACTAGATCGAGTCAAGAAGGCAATGCAAATCCAAATAAAATAAGGCTATAAAAAATTGTAAGACCACATCACACGTTTAGAGCAATCTTTCGAAATACGAGAGATATGCTAAATTATGATGATTGGTGATGGTTGAGAGCAATAGGATTAGAAGGAGCTACACATCTAGAGATAGTATATGCATATAGATGTTATCTATAAGCCTTGATCAAAATATGGGATCTTTATAGGGAAATATTCCATTTATCTACTAGAGAGATGACCATCACTTTGGAAGACGTATACTAAATATATTGGTTATCAGTAGAGGGATGTACAATAATCATTATATATGAAGCAAATAAGGGGTGGTTATTAGAAATAGTGTTTGGATCATAATAGAGATATATGAACACTAAGAAGGGTAGTATAATGTATGAATTGTATTATGTGTTGGGAAAACTGACACATAGATAGGCTACAATGATGGTGCTTATATCAGGTATTATTTTACCTGATTTATCTAGTGCATGATTTCCCTAGAATATGCGAGGAGTGGTGTAGGACCTAGTAGAGAATTCAATAGTGTTTTCATGGGCACCAACCTTGTTGGCTTAGACTTATAGAGAGTTAATCAAGGTTAAAATGATAAAGTGATCAAGAATGAGTTGTAGTCTCTTACTACAAGTATGGACCTAGGAACATGCGGTTGTGGAAATACCTCAAGGATTATCTTATGATGCACATAATTTGGTGGGGCCAAATATGACTTAGGTATTAATATGGAAAAGGGAGAAAGAGATTAAGGTTAACAGACCACATGAAGGCAATAGAGAGTGGTATCACTCTATATGTGAAAATTTGAGACCACAAGATGTGACCTGGAATCCATGGAGGAAGGGCCCAATATGGGTAGAGGATGAAGTACAACTAGCTCAAGTAATTTCAATATACTTGAGTATGAGCATTCTAGATGAGTATTTTCAATATACTTGAGTATTGTGATAGTTTTATATTAGGAAAAGAGTATCAGATTCACCTATGATCTATATGAGGAAGGGGAGGAATATAGTACTACCACTGTGGATGAAACCATTGACCATAGAACTAGATGAGGTTATACGGGTTCTAGATGATGATGATTTTGGTAAAACCTTAGAGTATGATATATGGTGGGCCACTTAGTTGATGAGAGGTTATTTACTACTAATTTTTGTATCAGATTTATTCATTTTATTGGAATATTTAATATATTTTTACATGTTATCATCAGTTTAATATGAATTATTGATGAAAATGATTAAAAATGGTAATTTGATATTTATAGTTAACTTACGTCCAATTTGCCCGAGTTCTGAGTTAAATGCAGGTAATAAGTGAAGAAATTACAAGCATGTACCTCAGATATGAAGAACAACCATTAGCATTTGGAATAATTCAGTGGATGATCTCAGTTTACGAAAGATAGTTATTGGAAGTAATTACTGATAGTAATTACGTAAGGACAAAAGGTCACTTATGAAGACTTACCTCCAGATTATTGACCATGGACGACAGCATAATATGGACGACAACATAATATGGATGGCAGAACCAAATGACGACAATTAAAATATCTTCAAATATATCTTGCCTTTCCATTTTGGTTACGAGATTCTCTCCAGCTGATAAAACTTTATGAAAAGGATTTGTAATGTTATTATTTGTCAAATGTCAAAGCTGTTAAGACTTCCTACATTAAAGGAATTGAAAAGTCTTATACAGCCCTATTATGAGTCAGTTAGATAGAAAATATTCCATGTAATGCCACTTGGACCAATAGGAATATTTTTAGGTCCAAGTCAAATAAAATATATTTAGCTTTAGGATATCTTATGATGCACGTACAATCATCACTCCACATTTTCAGCAAGATACATACGTGGAAAAGATTGTACATTGTATTAGTCTTAGTATAAATATACATCAAAAAATAGAGGAACGTCTATCTCTTCCGTTCCTTCTGTTGCATTATTGTTACATTTCAATCATGTTACAGAGCTTGTACATTTGAGCCTTCATCAATAAAATAGCATTTCTTCAATTATGGTAACTTGTATCATTTCTAGCATTTGTTTCTTCTCTGTTTTGAATCTGTAAATACTGTAACTTGCATTCATGAATAATGAATAAACATTAGTATAAATCATAATATTTAGTTACTGATAGAGTAGTTTAGGGGAAAAGAACTTACATTGCCACTTAGGAGGCAGGGCCCACTCCTAATCGATAGTCCCTGAGCTCTTTCGCCCCTTGCATTAGATTAGAATTAGTTAGATCTGCATTATAAAATATATAAAATTTAGAAATTGCATAAGGATCCTAATAGTTAAAATTCATAATAAATTGCATTTATTTACCATTTTTTGCATAATTCATACTGCATATTTTTATATTTCTTTTTGTACACGTGTACGCATGATTTCTAAACTGGAAATTGAACTAGACTTAAGCATTAATTCCTACGATCATATCTATATTGGATTGCTACTTTTTAAATCTAACCTTGATTTCCCTCGGATTGATAAAATTAAATGTAAGCTTCTACAACCGATCATTTTGGCACCGTTTCCGGGGAAAGTAGCATCGTAGTAGTTGATCAGAGAAGTCATTGGCAGTGCAAAGCGAGAGGACTTACTTGTACGCATGAGATCTTGTGGACACATGAGCCCCTGGTGTGCATACGAGTCAGAGTGGTTATCGACATAGATGGGATGCAATAGCCCTCCCTATCGTGGGTAGCTAACAACAAGCCCCGCCTTACGACGTTGTCAAGTTTTTTTTTCATAAATATTTCATGTTTTAATTGCTTTCCTAGATTAAAATTTGCTTTCCTGCAATTTCCTGCTTTGGGTAATTATTATTGTCTAGGTGATGTAGGGTCCTATGGGCAAGTTCAGGAAGTAGGCGAAGGTAGTAGCTAAAAATAACCCCCTATCTTGGGAGTAGGAATTAGTCTATAGTGAGTGACATGACTGTGATGAAAGCCCCCCTAGTCAAATAAACAATAAGAAGTTACCTATTATTTTAGTACTATTATTTCATTTCCACCGAACTATTACTAAATTGGTTACACGGATTACGTTTACCGTGGATCGTACCCAATTATAGTAATACTAGGTTGTATACTTGTTTCTAATGATATTAAGTTTGGTTGTACGGATTACGTTTACCGCGGATCGCACTTGAACTTAGTAGCATTAGGAATTTCCCTAATATTATTAAAATTAGGTTGTACGGATTACGTTTACCATGGATCGCATCCTGGTTTTAATAACATTAGGATTGTTAAAATTATACATATTTCTTTTCTGTTAAAGTTTTTTGAATTTTATGAATTTTATGTTTTAATAGATAGTAGATCAAAACAGAAAACAAAATCAAAACCTAAAAAAAAAAAAACATTTTCAAAAAGAAAAAAAAACAAATGGTTGAAAGTAGTCAGATTGAATTCATAGATCTCAGGAAATTTCTGATTCAGCAAGAGGTTAATCTTCTAGTTGATCAAAAATTTATAACAACCAAGTCAGAATGGGAAGCACTGTGTGTAAGAATTGATTCTATCAACGAGAGATCAGAAGAACTTAAAAATATAAAAAGGATTAATATTGCAAAAACTTTAAGGGTAAATCATCCTACACCTTATGATAATCTGGGAGTAAGTTGTGAAAATTGGCTTTGGGATAGACGAACTATAGTAAATCCATCAATTTATCCTTGGAACCAGTACCTTGAGGATTCCCTCATTGTTCACAATTTTCTTGCAAAAATAGAGAAAAGAGAGTTAATCCTGCAATACAACAAAAGGTATTTTAGAATTCCTAGAGTTGTACGTTTTAGAGAATTATGCGAAGGTTTATGTTTCGAGCTACAGTTTGGAATTCCTAATTCTATAGCAATTAAAGCTTATCTTTGTCAGTTGATTCAACTGTTGGTAGATCATTTTAATTTTGAGGAAGAACATTTTATGACACCAGATCAACTTGATCCAATCAACGATATACATAAGTTATTTATAGAAGACTAGGTGTTATATTCAAAATAAAAAATAAAAAAATAATATATAAAATATATATATAAATATAGATTTAGAATATACATGAAAATACTGAGAGACTCTAAAGGAATATTTATAAAAATAGATAAAATAGAAAAATCCCCAAGAAACTTTAGACAACCTAGGATTTTTAAAACAGAAAACACTAGAGCCACATCATCAAATCAAGCTGAAATCCTAGAACAAGATCCCAACACATACTTATTACCAAGTCCTGAGTTTGACGATCATATAGATTCTTCAATATTCACTGATCCTATACCTGATCCAATTCTTGAATTCCTATATTCAAGTATGGCAGATGCTGAAAGTGAAGTAGGAGAAGAAAATCGTGGAAATAGGGAACAAAGACAAGAAAGACCAAGGCAAGAAAGAGATCACGTAGAAAATAGACAAAGAAAAATATTTGCTTTTCCAATTTTACATACAGATGGAACCGCAAGAGATCCTAAATCAATCTCTCTTTTTGTATTACCTACCTTCCATGGAAAACCACATGAAGATCCTGATGCCTTTCTCTTTGAATTTGAAGTTGTATGTCAAGCTTATTTCTACACTACAAATGAGCAAAAGTTAAGATTATTTCCTTCTACTCTTAAAGATGCCACTATGAGATGGTTTATGGGTTTAGGAGAAGGAGTTTGTAATCGTTGGGATGGTGAAAATGGATTAAAACAATTATTCCTTGAGAGATATCAAGACTATTGTAGAGTTAGGGACAAGAAAGCTGAACTTTTCCGAATGAATCAAAAGGAAGATGAATCTTTGGAAGATTATCTTGAAAGATTTATATTTGTAGGATCTAGAGTAAACATAGAGCTTGAAGAAGAAATCTTAAAAGAACTTTTTTCGAAAGGATTAAAGGAAGATGTTCTTGAAATCCTAAATCTTATGGCAAAAGGAGATATTCATTCTATATATTTTGAAGGGATTGTAAATCTTTGTAGAAACTATTCAAGAAACAAACCCTTGAGAAGTAATAAATATACATCTACAAGAGCAGGAGTAACAAGAGCTGAAATTGGAAATATGTTGGAAGGTTTAAAAACTGATTTATTGAGTAATTTCACCTCATATTTGGATTTAATGGATAAAAAAACAAAGGACAGGTGAAGAAATTTACTGCCATAGATGTAGGAAGAAACACAATTCAAGAGAATGCCCTCTCAACATAACAAATATCTCCAATATCTCTGCTTGTTGCCAAATTTGTGATAAAGATCATAAAACTGAAAAATGTAAATATATCTCCGTTGTTAAGGCTGCCATAAAAGAACCTGAAGTAGAAGAAGCAGAGGATGTTTATTTTGTTGCTCAAAGATGAAATGGTCCATTTAATGGCCCATCAAATTGGTCAAACCCTAGTTATCCCAACCAACAAAGACCTAACCAATGGTCCAATATACCAAACTGGACAAATTGGAATTCTTACAATCAAGATTGGAATATACCCCCATGGGCTCAATTTATGGCTAATACTTATGGAGGACAATTCCCATGGAATCAAGGGACACAAAATCAGAATATGCCTGGTTGGAATAATAATCAAGGTGGCACTAATTGGTCTCCAAATACAATGCAACAACAGAATTCTCAAAACCAATTTAGGGGACAAAATACTCAAAATCTACCTCAAAATAGACTTCTTCCACCAATAAATAATAATAATAATCCTCCTAAGTAGTTACCTCTTCCAGCTCAACCAGTTCCTAACCCTAACAACAATAAAAATGTCCAACAAGTCTATGAAACAAATGAAACATGTTCTATATCTATAGCACCTTGTCAACAAATACAATTAAGATCAGGAAAGGTGTTAGAAAATAATGTCAATATTTCTGATGATCCAATTGAAAACTTGGTTGAAAATGAAAATGACAACAAGAAGGAAACATAAATTCAAGAGGAGAACATTCCAACCAAACAACAAGAAATTCAAACAAGTAAGGAAATAGAAGTACCATTTCCTCAAAGACTGGCAATACCAAAAGAACCATCCAAGCCAGCTTTTAATTTTCTTCAAGAAATAGAAGGTGTTACTATCAAAATTCCTTTATTACAAGCTATCAAGGATATACCCATCTATTCTAAACTTATCAAAAATATATGCTCAAAAAGTAAAAAGAAGAATGAATTTCAAACTATTCAAGTTATTGGACAATTATCTGAGATGATGATAGAAGATAAGATGGTACCTAAATATACAGATCCTGGAATACCTATACTCACTGTGCATATTGGAAATATAACCTTACAAAATATTTTGGTTGACTTAGGAGCTTGCTATTAATGTTATGACCAAAGAAACAACAGATTCCCTAGGAATACAAAAATTACAATTAACTTCTATTGTGCTTCAACTCGCTGATAGATCTACTATTAAGCCAGAAGGAAAATTAGAAGATATTATGGTCTCAGTAAGTTCATGGGAATATTCAATAGACTTTATAGTCTTACAACCCAAAAATAAATTAGGGGGACATCCCTTAATTCTAGGAAGACCATGGCTTGCAACAACTGATGCCTACATTAGTTGTAGATCAAGAAACATGACTATTTCTAATGGTAAAGATACAAAAGATCTTAATTTATTTCCTGAATCACCAATAGAAGAAAAACAATTGTGGTATGATTTTCCTCAGGAATATGATGATATCCAAAATTTATCAGTTAATGTTCTAATTGAAGAACTTGAACAAGAAGCTGAGGGACCTTTACCATTGTTGTTAGAAAATCAACAAGAAAATCAAGACCAAGACATTAGCAATTTACCTCAATTTTCCAATAATGAAGCAAGCACAAGTCAATCTCAAATGGAAACATATGCTTATGACTTGAATATTTTTGAACATGAAATAAATGGAATAGATGCAAATATGGAAAAATGTAAACAAATAGATATTATACCTGGAAGAACTCTTAACATCAGTAATGAACTCACAAGCATACAAGAGTCACAATTGGTAGATATGCTTAAAAAGCATCAATCTGCATTTGCATGGAACTATGAAGACATGAAGGGTATCCATCCAAGTGTTTGCACCCATCGTATATTTATCCAAGAAGGTTGTAGTCCTGTAAGACAACCACAAAGAAGATTAAATCCAGCTATGAAAGAAATAGTTAAAGAAGAAATCATTAAACTTTTAAATGTAGGTTTTATATACCCAATTTCGGATAGCCAATGGGTATCACCTTTGGTGATAGTCCCTAAAAAGAATGGTAAATGGAGAATTTGTGTTGATTATAGGGAATTAAATAAAGTAACTAAGAAAGACTATTTTCCCTTACCATTTATTGATCAAGTCTTGGATACATTGGCTGGAAAGAAATATTTTTGTTTTCTAGATGGTTTTAGTGGGTATAATCAAATTTCCATAGCTGAAGAAGATCAGGAAAAAACAACTTTCACATGTCCTGTAGGAACCTATGCCTATAATGTTCTACCTTTTGGATTATGTAATGCACCTGCAACTTTTCAAAGAGTTGTATTGGCTATCTTTGCTGATTTAATAAATGAATGCGTAGAAGTTTATATGGATGACTTTACAATATATGGTACTACTTTTGAAGAAACTTTATCTGGATTGCAAAAAGTTTTAATAAGATGTCAAGAGCAAAATCTCTCTCTTAGTCATGAAAAATGTTTCATGATGATGAGGGGTGGTATTGTTCTAGGTCATTATATATCACAATATGGTGTTAAAGTAGACCCTACAAAAATTCAAGTTATTCAAACTCTTCAACCCCCAAAAACACAAACTGAAGTAAGAAGTTTTTTGGGACACACAGGATATTATCGTAGATTCATTAAATATTTCAGTAAAGTTGCTACTCCTATGCTTAAGCTCTTAATGAAAGATAGTGAATTCAATTGGACAAATGCATGTCAAAAAGCCTTTGATGAAATAAAAGAAAGATTAACCACTGCTCCAATCTTAAGAGGACCAAATTGGGAATTACCATTCCATATACATTGTGATGCTTCAAGTTATGCAATAGGAGCATTATTACAACAAATAGAAAACATAATACCCTATGCTATTTATTATATAAGAAAAAATTTGCATGGAGCTGAACTCAATTACACTGTTACAGAAAAGGAATTTTTAGTTGTAGTTCATGCTCTTAACAAATTTAAACATTACATTACAGGGTATGAAGTTTTTGTTCACACTGATCATTCCGCCATTAGATACTTAACAAATAAAGCAATAGTTGGTGGTAGAGTGATTAGATGGCTTCTTTTATTACAAGAATTCAATGTTACAATTATAGATAAAGCAGGTAAAGATAATGTTATTGCTGATCATTTGTCTCGAATACAAATTTTTGATGACAATGAATTGATACAGGATAATTTTCCAGATGAACATTTATTTGCCCTTTCTATTTTTACTCCTTGGTATGCCGATATTGCAAATTATTTAGTAACAGGAAAAATACCTCAACATTTTACACCTTATGAAAAGAAGAAACTAATACATCAAAGTATTTCTTTTACTTGGATTCATGGAATTTTATTCAAACGATGTCCAGATCAAATAATTAGAAGATGTGTACAAGAAAATGATGTATATGATATTATTAGGGCAGCACATGAAGAACCTTGTGGAGGTCATTATGCAACCCAAAGAACAATCAAAAAAATATATAAAACTGGATATTATTGGCCTACAATGAATAAATATGCTCATAGATTTATTGATAGATGTGATGCTTGTCAAAGAGCTAGTAAGCCTACTCCTTCTATGGAAATGCCTTTGGTTCCACACATAGCATTTGAACCATTTGAAAAATGGGGAATTGATTTTGTAGGACCTATAGAACCTCTAAGTGATGGTAATCAACACATATTAGTATGTACAGATTACGTTACCAAATGGGTAGAAGTTAAAGCACTTCCACGAGCTAAGGCTGAATTAGTAGCTGATTTTCTTTATGAAAACATAATGCAATGCTTTGGTGCACCTAGAGAATTGGTTTCTGATCATGGACCTCAATTTACCTCCAAAGTGATTGAACATTTTGTCCATATCTATCAAATCAAACATAAAAAAACTTCACCATACCACCCACAAGCTAATGGACAAGTAGAAGTTACAAATAGAGAACTTGAAAAAATTATCACAAAAACTGTAACTATCAATAGGGGTGATTGGAATGAAAGATTAAAAGAAGTTGTATGGGCATATAATACAACTTGGAAAACTACCACAGGTTTATCACCTTATGAAATGGTTTATGGGAAACAAGCCATTTTGCCCATTGAATTTGAAATTGAAACATTACGCACATCAGTTCAACTTGACATGGATTTGGATAATGCACAAAAAGAAAGGTTGGAAAAACTAAATATTTTAGATGAAAAGATATTAGAAGCCTTGCATAGAACAAAAATAACTCAACAACAATGAAATAAATGGCATGATAAACATATTGTACCACGTACATTTCAATCAGGAGATTGGGCCTTGTTATTTGACTCCCGTTACCAAGATTTTCAAGGTAAATTAAGAACCAGATGGCTAGGACCCTATGAAATCGAGGAAATATTTGGAAACGGTACAGTTAAACTTAAGCCTATAGATGATTCAACAAGAAAACTATTAGTAAATGGCCATAGGCTTAAAATTTATAAGAAGCCATTATCTAAAGAAGAATTCATACATCAGTTTAGAAAACAAAATGATTTACAATGTATTTCTGAACGACAATCAACCACTATTCAATAGACTTTCTTTTTGAAAAGAAAAAATATATATTATGTACATATTTATACATATACATATATATACATAATAATGTAAATATTATATTAAAAATAAAAAAATGATCTTGCTTCCTTTATTTCATCATGAAGTTTCTATATTCCCTTCTATTTTTCAGTCCTCAAGAGGTTTTTCAAAGAAAATTCTTTATCTTTAACCCTGTAGAGAAATATGACCACACGATGTATAGTATCTTGTTGCTAGATGAAATCTAGGTATTTTCTTCAAATACTCAAATTCTATCTAGTATATTAGGGAAATTCTCATTGAAAATAGAGAAAATATTTTGAAATGTTATGAGTAACTTCTAAGATGATTAAGTTTTCTCTTTTAACCACATACACATATACATTTAAATAACATTGTGATGTTTTGGAAAATTAACTCTTGTATTATGTGTGCCATAAGTGAAAAATTTTCCTTGCTCATCCATTTATATGCATGGTCTAGATTACTAATGAATTGGCAAAAGGACAAGCTCGCCCTATCCCTTGAAAAAGAAGAAGAGAGAGAAGAAAAAAAAGAGTGAAAAAAAAACAAGAAAAAAAAGAGAGAAATATTCCCTTGCTCCTCATCTAATCGAGCAAGTATTCCCCCCAAATTCTTGTTCTCTATAAATAAACAAGAATTCAAAAGCTCAAAAAGCAAAATATAAAACTCTTGCTTCTCCTCTAAATAAGCAAGAAGCCCAAAAAGCATTATAAAATCCCTTGCTAAGCAAGTATCCCAGACAAAAGTCTAAAAAAAAAAAAAAAGGCAAAAAGAGCTTGAATCCCTAGAATTCTTAGTATTTCACATACCATGGGATATTCTTTCTCAAAGGTATCCTTACGTATTAGCAATAAGTCTGGACAAGACCTCTAGATGCTTATAAGATCAACTAGCTTTTGGCATATATAATCCTTGTTGTTCTTTAACCTTTACTCATAATGGGGAATGAATCTTCACTGCACACACGGTTGGTTTTGAAAGAAAGCTTGAACATATTAGAATAACCTTAACACTAAATTGATTTGTAATAGAAGTGAAGTTTCTTTCAGTATGCTTAGACTGTTGTTTGATGACCTTGAAGAATTTTCCTAGAAACATCCTATGCAATTCCTAGTAATCCATTATCTTTCACAAGTACTATCATTTCAAAATTCTCTCTAAAAACATGGCCTATACTTACTTTTCCTTCTCATTTATCCATGTTTTCTAATGACTGACAATAGCAACTTCTTAATGACATACAGGAAGCATAATCTCCAAAAAAATTATATCCACTCATTCTATTACAATTACTACTATCTTTCCTTTGTTTTGGCTATATAGCCAAAATTAAAGTCTGGGGGAGGGGATAAATACAAATATATAGGTGTATAATATAATTTGGAAGTGTATATAGCTTGAGGGAAGAAATAATAATAAAATAGAGGAAAATTTTTCTTAATAGTATGTATAAATACCTTCCGTAAATAGTTATGATAAATAAAACTTTTGTAAATAAATAAAATTAAAATATTGTAAATAAATAAAACTTTTAATAAAATTTTGAATTTTTATATATATATATATTATAATATTTAATTATAATATATATATGTGTATAATCCATTCATATATTATAAGTAATATTAATGTTAATATAACTATCTAACAATATAATAATGAAAATATAAATAATATAACTATGTAAATAATATACTAATAAATAATTATTAATAATATAAATATTTTCGAAAAAAAAATTATTTTTATGTTTAATATTAGGATGGCCATTATATTATCTAAAGTCCTAACCTAACTTATTAAATCTGACCAAATTATAAACTATAAAATATCTATTAGACCCAACCAAATTTCATAAACCTAAGATATAAACTAACCTATTAATAGACACGAGACACGAAACATGAGACATATACTCTAACCTATTAATAGAAACGAAACAAAACTTAAAAAACCTAAACCTACCTCACAAATCTAGATCCCAAAACCTCGTACCTAGACGTACCACACACCCTAAATTCCTCATAAACCTAGACCCTAAACCACACAAGTCTAAAAATACCTAACCCTCGACCGTCGAAGACAAGGAAGGTGGCTTCACCACGTATTGATATTCTAAATCTGCCATGCATAAAAGCTACCATTCATCTTAACCAATCAACTCGAACGGCCACAAATCAACTCCTCCACCGTTGATTACGTATTAATCGACGGATAATCAATGTTTTAAACAAACACAAATTATGATTTATGCTATCATCGATCGTAGCTTATAATTCATTTCTCCGTCGTCGATTATGAATTACAAATTAGGGTTTAGAGGGACTATAAACACCGTTCTCCGTCGTTTATTACACAAATTTACAACCTCCACCATAGATTGTAGTTAAAGTAAAAAGGATTAGAGTAAAATGGTAATCAGTCTCGCCGCTCAGACTTTACCTTGCGTTTCTCGTCGCTTAGACTTTACCCTGCATTTTTCTACCATGCAGACCGAGGCATGTGAAATTCTATTCGCCTACATAGAAAATTTAGAATACCCTAGTCTTTTATACGTCTTTTTTCTGTGATTGCGAAGTAGGTAACAAAAAATTATTGAGGGTGGAATATATTGTGAAACAACAATGCTATATATTCTATTGATTAATATCACATTATATATTACAAGCGTATGGCTTAAGATAGCCATAGATAGTTAGGAAATAATATCCTAACAATATGTCCTAAGATTAGCTAACAATAAATATTTGATGCTAACAATAAATAAAAATATATGCTATGTAGGAGAATTGTTAGGTATTACCCAAGTAAGGTAATAGTCATTCTAACATCCCTCCTTATTACATTATTTGGGTGATAATATAACTGTCCCAATACAGTGAAAAATATTTTGATCTACTGGTTCTTGCTCTATCACAGTGCTTTGGCTGCTCCTAAGCAAAAAGTGGGTCATTCCTCACTTTGTCTTCACATCAACGAATGTCCTTATTGTAATCTTATCATCCAACCGGATTGCATGGGTAACCAACCATTGCAACCGCTAGGTGTAGTAGAATAGATCACTTCATACGAGTTTCATTCAATTACAATATGATTTTGCAAAAAAAAAATGATAAGGTAGCTAAGGTGTTGGTCGCTACAGAAAATGCACCCTTATAAGTTCCCCCCTTATTGTTGCAAAACGTGTTGTAATTAATTTCTGAAGGAAGTATGACTAAGGTGTCGGTCGCTACTGAAAATGCACCCTTATAAGTCTTCTTCCCTTTTTACAAAAATTTTTGAAGAAAAGAAAGTATATCCCCCTTTAATTGCAAAAGATGTGCAACTTAAGAAGCTTTGTGAAGGATTTTTACAAATATTGCCTCTTAGGCAAATGGTACACCAAAAAATCTCCCCTTCTATTACAAGTACTCCAAATAAGAATAGTTTACTATTTATGAAGTCTAAAAAGAGGTACAAGCACCCCTTTATTATAGGTACTTCAAACAAAAAATTTTGCTATTTATGAAGTCTAAAAAAAAGGTTTTTGCAATGATAGATATTCGTGCCCTTAGGTCTTATAGGCCTACCTATAGGACTTACAAAAATACCACTACATTTTGATGGTGCATGACTAGGGTGACAAATTTGTTTCCCCTTTACAATATTGTCTTAGCAATGAGCACTCTATGTATTTTCTTTGATTTAGAATCAAAATCAAAATGAGACACTTCACTAGAAACATGGATTTTGTGATGTCCCTTTGTCATTTTAGTTTTGCTGGTTTTGGAAAATGAGTATCCCCCCTTGTTGGTGCAAAACTATATCTCCCTATATGCAAGATAGGAGATGGTGGAGAAAAAAAAAATTATCCCCCCCTTTTAGTGCAAAAATGCAACTATAAAGTCTTAAAAGGCTTTTACAAAATGAGGCATAAATGTGATATCCCCTTGTTTTTGTGTGGTTGGAAAGGTACGTAAAATAATTATTTTTGAAAGTAAAAAATTTAATTTTATGAAAAAATTTGAATTTTAATTAAAGATACTTTCAATTTCTTAATTAAATTTATAAAATATAAATTTAATAAATTGAATTTTAATTAAAAAACAAAAAAATTAATCATAAAAAAAATAAAAAACTAACAAAATAAAAATTTTAATAAAACAAAATATACCTTTCAAGTGGGCGGGGAAATGGAACCCCCGACCTACCTTTTAGGTACGCCTTAGCGCTGGGCGTACTACCACCTCAGCTACCACTATCGGTGGTGATAAGGGGGAAACATCCCCTACTTGAGAAATTGGTGCACCCATAAGATCTCCATCGGGCGGCGCTGCCTCTCTCTACCCCAACGATTGTGACTCTCTCCTGGCGGGTGATGCATTGGCTTGAGAGGTGCTCCTCCACTCGAGCACTGCCTTCTGTTGGATCTCCTCTTGTCTTGAAGACAAAATGTCTTTTGAATTGACAATGTGGTTTGCAACTATTGCAATATGACAAAGGTAATCATTGTTGCAATGGCTGACACATGACCTCATCCTTTGTACACAGAAAACATCTATTCCTCACTCCAGGAAGCCTTCTCCAAGTTGCGACACTCTGATCCTACGGTACATAGTCTGGTGAGCTACTAACGACCACCATGGTGTTATGGAGGATGATCTTGTTGATGACATCTTCTTCTGCGCTTGTGACTGTCAATTTTTGTATGTGTGGTCTAGTCACTAAAAATGGGAAAACGTCTTTGTAGATCGATGTCTACTGTAACTAGATGATCATGATTCTTCTTTGCGAGATTTGAGATCTACAGGGATTGTGGACGAATGCTTCTACAAATTCTATCATCCTCCATGGTGATCTGTGTTCCAAACCTAGGTTCCCAGTCTACCTCACATTTCGGATGTTGTATCGGGTCCTGCTTCATGTAGTCATCTATGTCAGTCGGTCCATTTTAGGTCAGTCAGATAGATCACCCTTGTTACCTATATTGTAGCACCTGATAGGTCCACCGCAGGTCTGATCTGGCCTTCGTGCATCTACAATGCTAAAACAAACATTGTCTGCATTCTTAAGGTCGCGATTGTCTTTCGCCATACCACACCAAAAATGAAATGTTGTCTGCGCTCAAACATGATAGCCACTGGTCTGCATCTACCATCGATTGGGATCGAATATCATCCTTAAATCACTACGAAGAGTCTCGGTTTATTATCTGTAAGATGGTGTCGGTAGAACATGGATCTGCAACTTAGATTCCTCCACAGAATAAGCGATCTCTGGTGCAGCTTTATCTACTGCTAATATCTGATGCCGTGTGATATCTCTGCATTTCTTCTGTTGTGAAGATTGCGCAAGGAGTTTTACACACAATAAATCTACCTATTTATATGTTGCGTAACTTTGATGAACAAGAACTCCTTGTTAATATGTCTCCAATGCCCAATCAGGTGTCGATGTCCAAATGTTGTGTTAGACTCCTTGGTCTGTATTCACAAAATTAAATTATATCAAACACCCATGGCACTGCACGAAAAAATATGATCAACATTCTAGATCTTGGGTAAACTTGCCATCGAACATTGACTCTAGATTAGCTTCATGGCTTCGAAGAGTTGTCTCTCAGCTAGTTGTCGACATCAGACCGCGTCCTCTCATAGCCATATCAAGCGTGTTAGAATCTAAATCTCCACATGGCCTAGGTCTGTATTCCAGATTAGCTCTCTGGTTAGGCCACCTCCAGTACTCAGTCAGATTTTATGAGTCAAAAAAATAGAGCGAGTAGCAGGGTCAATCCAACCCGCTCGGATACCATATTGTGAAACAACAATGCTATATATTCTATTGATTAATATCACATTATATATTACAAGCGTATGGCTTAAGATAGCCATAGATAGGAAATAATATCCTAAAAATATGTCCTAAGATTAGCTAACAATAAAGATTTGATGCTAACAATAAATAAAAATATATGCTACGTAGGAGAATTGTTAGGTATTACCCAAGTAAGGTAATAGTCATTCTAACAGAATACATAAGGTGGCCACTAGTGTCTTCTGCGACAGTGACAGGCGACAGTCAGGTAAAATATTCCCTTTCAAAAAATTTATTGCCTTTTTGTCATCCTTATCATCAAAAAGGTACTTTTATCTATTTTTAATTCAAATTCCTCAGATATTAGTTTAAAATAATCGATATTAGGATGTAAATATCGACATTTAAAATAAAATTTTAAATTCTGGCTGTAGTTTTTCCAAATTTCAATGAATTTGTAAAAGTCCTAATTTGTTTTACTCTATATCTGGAAAAAGCCCTAATTTTCTAAACTCTAGAATTTATGGAATTAAAACCCTAATAATTTTTTATGTAATTCCTTTTCGAGTTTCAAAAATTTATCAATTTGTATTGCTTTTAAAAAGAAAATTTTTATTCTATAATTGTTTGTTCTGCATGTATAAATTTGAAACCCTAATCCTAAATGTCTAAAATTGTTAAATTTTACAAAACCCCTAAATTTTAAAAGCCCTAATTTATAAATTCCTAATATTTTGTAGAGTTATAAGAAAAAACCTAAAATTTTGGGTTTTGAATCTTGAAATTGATGCAAACCCTGTAATTTTTTTAAGGGAATTTTTAATTTTTCAAAAGTATTCTCAATTTTTTCGAAGGAATTTTAATTTTTGGAAAATTTTGATTTAAATTTTGATTTAAATTTTGATTAAACCTTTATGTTGGTACAGTTAAAATATATAAATTTTTTTATTATTTTAGTTTGTACAGTTAAAATTATGATAAAAGGTTATACAGTTTGTACAAATATATTAATACAAGAGGTTTTTGTATTAATATAAGAGGTTTCAAATCTACATCAGAATTTTTGTTTTAATAAGAGTTTGTACAGTTAAAATATATTTTAGTTTTCCTATAAACTTATTTTCTGAATTCTAAGTTCTTATCTGATTTGTTTGTACATATTTGCTTCTGTATTTTTTGAGTTCTTTTTTTTTTTTGAATTTACATGGTGGAATCGGTAGCCGCCATGAATTCGAGCAGGCTGTCCGGATTTTTATGGCCACCATAGTATTCTGCGTTGTCCGCCTTAGAAGCCGCAACACAGATCTTCATGCAGTCCGCCCCTATAACCACCATGCCACAATCATTTTAATCCTTTTACGCCGTTGAAAGCACCAGGAAAGGGACAAGCATTCGGTCCGACGAGGCCCGAGATTTGAACCTTGGACCTCTGCCCCCCTTATGGGGTTTGGATGAACCAATTGATCTACACCTCAGACATTATTTTTTGAGTTCTTGTTTTTATACAGAATACATATTTTTCTAAGCTTCTAATTCTATACAGAATATGTATTTTTTGAGTCTATACAGAATATGTATTTTCTAAAGTTTTTGTTTCTGTACAATTTACGTATCCTGTAAGTGTATTTGTTTTTGTACAATATATGTATTTTTTTTTAAGTTTATTTATAATATACGTATTTGCTTTTGAAAACTTATTTTTGTGCAAATTACACCTCTGATGTATGGTTTACATTTCCTGAACCTGTATACTTTCAATATATAAAAAAAAGGCAACAAAAACAACATAAAACTATATAAACATAAAAAAAGGATGTTTTACTAAGCAATTCTAGCCTCTAAAACTACTCTTATGTCTTCCAATATTGCAAGATATCTGTAATCAAAATACCCATCCATTTTCCAAAAGTGCAGTGAACCATCTTCCATTGAAACACAAAGTCCAAGTGACTCTATGATTGAGCTATTTGAAAATGCTCGTTGGTGGGAAGCGCTTACCAAATTTAAGGGACACGATGTAGGGGTAGCACAACAGTTTATCCTAAATTGCAATCCTAACACTATGGTCACTCATGTAGGGAATCTAAAAATCAAGATAACCCCAAGTTTGATTTCTGAGATCCTAAACCTGCCTGAGGTTGGTACACTATTTTACAAAAACACTAAAAGTGTCACCCAACTAGTAAAACGATTTGATGAAAAATGTTCATTTATAAAAAACAAAGAAGGTGCAATCAGAGGAATACCAACCTCTACACTTCCTCTTCTTTGGCAAGAGGCAGCTGTCCTCATCATTAAATTCTTCACTGTCAAAGGTTGCATGTCTATCCTAGCTGCCTATCATATTCAAATGCTTCTTAACCTAAAATACCCTGACAAAGAAGATTGTGTTATCAATATTCCATACTTCTTATGTCAGTCATTAAAATCTACAGTTCTAAGAGTCAAGCCAAAAAATTTTGAAGGACAACCTAAATTACATCTAATTTCTCTTCATGGTCTGATTAAACTCATAATTCTAAAAAAATCCCATGAAGTAAAAGCATCATGGAGTCTAATGCACCTGAAATCTTGGAGAGCTTTGAATTTAAATATGCACAATCTACAGAAGAGGAAAGTGACTCCGATGACCATGTTGAAAAACCTAGAAGTTCAAAGAAAAAATGGGAAAACATTAAATTCAGAATACAATCTAGGAAAGAAGCAAAAATAATAGAAAGTTCTAAAGAAGACCAAGACCCAAAATTGCCTGTAGATGAATCTATTGAAGAAACCCTGTCTTATCTTAGAGCACATAATGAATCCCTTCAAAAAAAAAAATTGATAAATTAAGTATGGATTTAGCATAACAACATAAAATTGTTCAGTAAGCTCTTTTTGTGCAGTTTAAATTAATCAAACAACTCATATATGATAAGGTTGCAGGTCCTGCAAATCCTACCAGTTGGTCGCCACCTTTTGAAACTTTCGCGCCAAAACCGTCTACAGTCAAGAGAAAGCCTAAAAATTTGGTCAACGTTGGTAAGTTTTTATCCACTCATAAAATCATTGAATTTTCAAAAGTTTTTGATGAAGATAGTTCTCAACAAAATGATAATATCTCTCAACCAATTGTGCCAGCTTTTAAAGGGTCTAAAGACTCCGATGAAGATCTCCCTTCTTCTAAGGCTAAGTTTGTAAAACTGAAAGAGAAAGAAAGTGACCAGGAATTTGAACATATTAATATTGTAACTGTAGAAACACTAGTTACAACAGCAGCTGTAGACAGGAAAACTAAGAAACAGGTGCAACAAGTTAAGAAGGAACATAAAACACCTAGGACAAGAGGAAGAGCTTCCAGAATCTCAGCCAGTGATCAGTGATCATTAAAAACTTTTTAATATTTATCAGAATTATATATTTATATGTGGTTTGAAAAATAGTTTTATTCGTATATTTGTATATGTATGGATGGATAGTTAGTATTTGTATATGTTGTTTAAAAATAGTTTCTTTATATATAAATTTATCTACTGCATGTGTTTTTAAATCTATCTACTGCATGTGTTTTTAAGATCTATCTACTGCATGTGCTTATCTGTCTACTGCATATGTTTTTAAAGTCTTTTTTATTGCATGTATTTTAAAATTTTATCTGATAATAGAATTTCTGATATTTAAATTATGTTATGGATATTATTATCAGATTACTGTATTTTGATTTTCATGCAAAAGATGACAAAATTTTTGATGTAGCTGATCTTTAAATTTTGTATTATTCTTATATTATTTCTGCATCATAATTCTTGCATGATGAATTCATGTATTTTTCTGGATATAAAAATAAGTACATTTTATAAATTTTTTATTTTTCTTAATACTGTAACATTTCTTCTGGAACTATGCATGCATAAATCTGTTATTTCATTTATATTTATTTTTTTATGTATGCATGAGGACATGCATAAGCTTTAGTCTGGGGGAATGATGAAAGGTTATTTACTATTAATTTTTGTATCAGATTTATTCATTTTACTAGAATATTTAATATATTTTTACATGTTATCATCAGTTTAATATGAATTATTAATGAAAATGATTAAAAATGGTAATTTGATATTTATAGTTAACTTATGTCCAATTTGCTCAAGTTTTGAGTTAAATACAAGTAATAAGTGACGAAATTACAAGCTTGTACCTTAGATAAGAAGAACAACCATTAGCAGTTGGAAGAATTCAGCGGATGATCTCAGTTTACGAAAGACAGTTACTGGAAGTAATTACTGACAATAATTATTTAAGGACAAAAGATCACTTCTAAAGACTTACCTCCAGATTATTGACCATGGATGACAACATAATATGGACGAAAGCATAATATGGATGGCAGAACCAAATGGCAAAAATTAAAATATCTTCAAATATATCTTGCCTTTCCATTTTGGTTACAAGATTCTCTCCAGCTGATAAAACTTTATGAAAAGGATTTGTAATGTTATTATTTGTCAAATGTCAAAGCTGTTAAGAATTCCTACATTAAAGGAATTAAAAAGTCTTATACAACCCTATTATGAGTCAGGTATATAGAAAATATTCCATGTAATTCCACTTGGACCAATCAAAATATTTTTAGGTCCAAGTCAAATAAAATATATTTAGCTTTAGGATATCGTATGATGCACGTACAGTCATCACTCCACATTTTTAACAATATACATACATGGAAAAGATTGCACATTGTATTAGTATTAGTATAAATATACATCAAAAAATAGAGGAACGTTTGTCTCTTCTGTTCCTTCTGTTGCATTATTGTTACATTTCAATCATGTTACAGAGCTTGTATATTTGAGCCTTCATCAATAAAATAGCATTTCTTAAATTATGGTAACTTGTATCATTTCTAGCATTTGTTTCTTCTCTGTTTTGAATCTGTAAATACTGTAACCTGCATTAATGAATAATGAATAAAAATTAGTATAAATCATAATATTTAGTTACTGATAGAGTATTTTAGGGGAAAATAACTTACACTACCACTTAGGAGGTAGGGCCCACTCCTAATCGATAGTCCCTGAGCTCTTTCACCCCCTGCATCAGATTAGAATTAGTTAGATCTGCATTATAAAATATATAAAATTTAGAAATTGCATAAGGATCCTAATAGTTAAAATTCATAATAAATTGTATTTATTTACCATTTTCTAGCATAATGCATACTGCATATTTTTATATTTCTTTTTGTACACATGTACGCATGATTTTTGAACTAGAAATTGAACTAGACTTAAGAATTAATTCCTACGATCATATATATATTGGATTGCTACTTTTTAAATCTAACCTTGATTTCCCTCGGATTGATAAAATTAAATGTAAGCTTCTACAACCGATCATTAGTTATGGTAAAAAGAGTAAGATACAGAGGAAGATGTATATGAGGAGGAATTTAGTGAAGCAACTAATGAAATAGTGAAGGTTTTTGGTAGTGAAGAGGAGCTTCCTAGATGATATATACGTTGTTAGGTAGAGATGGAAGCAAGTCCATCATATTATCAAGAAGATGATGGATGGAATTTTATGATGGATGGAATATGTGAGGAAAAGTCTTTGAGGAAGCAAGTTTGACAATAGGAATTACAACAGTTGGAGTAAGAAGGCTTGTCGACACAAGAAAATATGAGGTTTGATGCTGAGGGAGATACCATCATAGTAGAGTGATATAGGCTTCATCTGGAGGTAGCACAAAGGAATAGTTGGAGAGTAACAATAGTGATAGCCATATAATTAAAGAATGCACAACTAAATCAAGCAAGGGAATAATACAAGACTTCATTCTTGGTCTTGTATTTTGATGTGTTGGTGAGCCATGGCTTGATCCTTCCCTCATAGCCAGTTGTTATAGCACAATGCGGGTATGAAAGGACAACACAAGCAAGTTGAGCAATGTCGTAGGGTAGAGCTCAGGTAATTTCTCATAAAGCTTCTTAGATAGCTTCCTAGATCACTTTTCAACCAACTTCTCAAGTAGCCTCCTAGATCAAAGAATTAATTCCAACACAAAGTGGTGTAGGGACCAAAAGACAGATATTGTGAAGTTTATTTTTTTGGTATGTATGCCAGTGGATTTTGTAAAATATAACCAATAAACAAAAATTTACATATATATATGTGTGTGTACAAATTAATTCTTGGTTAAGTTTTGATCATGTTTAATAAGAAAGAATAGAAATGGAAAATTATATTCTTAGTTAAGTTTTGACTATACTTAAATGGGATTTTCTCATTAAGTATGACAAAGTATGTCCTAGAACATGAGGTTTATGAGAAATAGAATTTACATAAGTCCACATTAGGAGAAAATCCTAAGACTAAAATGGGATAAACCTATTCAAGTTTAAGTCCTTGAAAAAGGATTATAACTATTTTGACCCATAGTCACACGTTAGGAATCAAATTGTCATACACTAGAATTATAGATTGAAGATGAGGAGCAGTGGAGGAAGTTGAGGAAGCAGAGGAGGAGCAAAAATGGCAGGCAAGAATTTTGAACCAATGGAAGGAGAAGATCCAGAGGCAGGGAAAAATGTTGTAGCTGGAAAGGAAAAGGATTTCCTGTCAGCTTAGTTCGAAAAGGCTAAAGGTACAGATCCTCCAGATAAACCCTCAAACAAAGGGTCCCACTGGGTTTTGGGAGCTGGCAACAAGGGCCCAACCTTTTTGGAAATGCTGAAAGGGAAAAATAAGGAGCCAGTCAGTGAACTACCACCCCTAATACCAAAAAATAACAGGTTAACTGTGCCAATGGAGATTATGGAAATATTCTTGGATATGGAGGCATCATCCTTAGTTGGCAAGTTTTTGGGAGGAAGGCCGGACATTGAGACTATTCACTCATGGGCCGTGGCAAAGTGGAAAACTTTAGGAAGCTTAGAAATTGTAGCCATGTCAAGAGGTTTTTTTATGATAAGACTCAACAAAAAATATGATGCAGAGCGCATATTGATAGGAGGACCCTAGTTTCTAGGAAGGCATAGCCTCTTTCTGAGGAAGTGGGGGGAGGATTTCAACCCTAAGAAGTAGAACATTAATATAGCACCCATTTGGGTCCACTTACCAAACCTCCCAGCCCAATTTTTTAATGAGTACTAGCTTAGTGGCATAGCAAAGACGATAGGAGAGCTCATGGTAATAGACCATTCAACCCGAGCAAGGACTAGACTGACGCATGCCAGGATCTGTGTAAATACAAACTTGGATTCTGATCTACCTTCTCATGTGGAACTAGCATATGAAGAGTTTCTAAGGATTCATCCTGTGGAGTATGAGAACAATCCGACATTTTGTAGCGTGTGCAAAACCCAAGGCCACCTTCAAGCCCAATGTCTAACAATAACTACAAATAAGGAAGCCACGAGCGAAGGTTTTTTGGGGAAAGCTAATGGGGGAGGGATACCAAAGTTTCAAGGACCGTCTCTTAACTTGGAAGGATATAGACAAGTTAATAATAACCAGGTTAACCAAGCCAACACAGAACTGGCAAAAATCCAGGAGAAAGGAAAGAAACATAATGAGGGAGGCAAAAATCATAAGGTATGTAATAAAGATCCCAGATTGAACATGTTTGATATCCTAGCAAATCTAGAAGTTGAAAAAGAAAATAGTAAGGATGATACCATCAGTGTCAAGTTTCCTGAAACCCTAGACTCCCCATCCAAATCAGGACCATCCACAGCTCTGACAAAAAGCCCCAAAATCTATGCTCAAAATGAAGAAAAATTGCCAAGTCATTTCAGTTTAAACATGGAAAAAATAGATTCAAGAGTCAAAGTTGTGGAAACAAGAGCCAGGAATGTAGCTCCTAATCCGGTAGTGGAGCAAATTATCCCTTATCATACGAGCCCAACGGTAAAAGGTTCCTTGAAGGAAAGCCCCTGTTTAGGAACCAGATAGGAGAGGTGAACCAAAACAAAGCTGAGGATGAAGAGGGAATTGAAAACCCCCAAAATGAGGAAGAAGGTTCAATCCCTAGACTATCACAGTATATGGCCCCTTATTTCATTCCAAAATAGACTAGAAGCACTACCAAGCCTCCGATAGATTATGGAAGTGAAAGAAATAAAGGGATAATATCTACAACAGAGCACTATAGAATGAGAATCAATGAAGAAATTACAAACGGAAAGCAAAGAACATTGTTACAACAAGCTATTCCTGGCCAGGATAATAGCAAAATTGACAAACCCCCTTTGGATTAGGGAAGGGGGCAGGGAAAAAATATCAAACAGTCTAAATGAAGGTTCTCTCATGGAATGTGAGAGGCCTAAACGGCCCACCAAAACAAAGGATGGTGCAGTCTATAAGGAAGGATTGGAATCCTACTATCATTTTTCGGGGCCTCATGATCTTATGGGATCCTATTAAAATAGAAGTATTATTTAGGCAAATGAAATAGTCTTAAGTGTATTATTTCATGATTTTGATACTAATAAGAATTGGATTATGTCAAATGTTTATGCCCACACCTCTGTCCAAGGGCGGTCTGAACTGTGGGAGTTTTTGGGGCATTTGAGCCAAGATTTTAAAGACATTCCTTGGGTGATTGGGGGAGATTTCAATACCCCCATTTACCCATATTATTGGGGGAGATTTCAATACCCCCCTTTGCTCATATGTAGTGATAAAAATCACTGTTAGTCCACGTGTTACTATTTTCTTTGAGCAAGGGATTTTTATAGTGCTTTTGATTCACTATGTCACTTTACATTTGATTTGAACTTTGTATTTTGAAATTTGCACTTTGTAACTTAGGATTTAAACTTTGTAACTTTGGGATTTATAGGGGAAATTCTTATCCTTTTGCCAAATTTCACCACTCTAGACCGATCTATTTGCAAGATAAGCAGGTCGTGAAAACCATCTCTCTAGATACCTAAGACTGCTTTCTCAAATTTCATCATCTCTTGTCTTAGCATGATTTTATATTGTTTTTCTTAGTGATGGGATCTTGATATGTTGAAGCACTATCCCAACTAATGACCTTGTCTATAACAACAAAGCAAGATTTCTACAATATCTAAAAAACCCACTAGGTATGTTTGAATGAATGGAAAACTTAATATACATACATATTTCTCCGCAATAGGTATCATGTATGAATGCAATGAATTATGATAAATGCAAGGGTGCATGATTGAAACACAAACATGCAATCGTTTGTAAGATTTTGATAGAAATATTACACTCTACTATGGAATGCAATGAATGACAAATGCCTAAATGCAATATGATGATGTGAATGCATGTATGAAAATGCAAACTGCAAAAGCAAATGTTTTTGGATTTTATGCTTTACCAATTTTTTTTGGAATTTTATATATTTTCAAATTTTTATGAATTTTTGAGCTTTCATATTTGACCAAACGATGAGTATATATGCCTTTGGAGATTTTTGGGGCTAACCAAGTGATTCTTAGAAATCCTTGGAGATTTTTGGATTGACCAAAGGGCTTACAAACACCTTTGGAACCTTTTAGTTGGCAAAACTCTCAGCAAGAGAGCTTGGAGCATTTTAGGATGACCGAGAAGCTATAGGAACTATCAGAGCCTTTGGGTTGATCAAGTGATTTTTAGAAATCCTTGGTGCATTTTTGGGATGACCGAGTGGCTTTAAGCAACCCTCAGAGTCTTTGGGTTGACCAAGAAATTTTTAGAAATATTTGGTGCCTTTTTGGGATGACCGAGTTGCTTTAAGCAACCCTTGGAGCCTTTGGATTGACCAAGCAATTTATAGAAATCCTTGGTTACTTTTTGGGATGACCGAGTGGCTTTAAGCAACCCTTAGAGCCTTTGGGTTTACCAAGCAATTTTTAGAAATCCTTGGTGCCTTTTTGACTAACCAAAGGGCTTACAGATGCCTTTGGATCTTTTTTTGACATGAACAAATCACTCGAATGAGAGTTTGGAGCCTTTTGGGATGACCGAGTAGTTATAGGAACTCTCGGAGCCTTTGGGTTGACCAAGTGATTTTTAGAAATCCTTGGAGCCTTTTCTTGACCAAAGGGCTTACAGATGCCTTTGGAGCTTTTTTTGCTACACTCTTTAAGCATAAAACACCCTAATATGGATGATGTTGAGAGGTTCAGGCTCTTCAACACCCCCTAGCGACGTCAAGCGATAGGTACCTGGACCAATAATTTTAGATATGATATAGGGTCCTAGCTAGTTAGCCGTAAATTTTTCTCGCATATCGGGCGATAAATTCAAGTTCTATTGGTTTTATTTTAACACAAGATCCCCAACTTCAAATTCTCTCTAGTGGAATTTGATATTGTAAGCTCATTTCAAATGCTCCTGATAGACACGGAGATGCTCCAGGGCATTCACGCAACGTTCATCCAGTAGCGTCAATTGGTTTATTCGAGCTTGTTCTGTGGTGTCATCATCGATGAACTATTTCAATGCGACGCATAGTGTTGGAATTTCCAACTCTAAGTGCATAATGGCCTCAGCACCATTTACTAGTGAAAACAGAGTCACCCCAGTGGGAGTCTGAATGCTAGTCCTATAAGCCCATAATGCAAGGGGTAGCTGTATATGCCAATCCTTGTGGTATTCCTGCACTGTATTTTTCAAGATGGCTACCACAGTCTTGTTTGAGGTCTCAGATTGCCCATTTTCCTGTGGATAGTATGGAGTTGCAAAATTGTGTTTGATGCGGTACTTAGATGTTAAAGATCGCACATTTTTGTTCTTAAAATAAGTTCCATTATCCAAAACAATTTTGGATGGTATCCCAAAATGAATTATGATGTGCTCCATTATGAACTTTGCTATGTGATCTCTAGTGGTCGTTGTTAAGGGAATGGATTCCACCCACTTATGATGTGCTCCATTATGAACTTTGCTATGTGATCTCTAGTGGTCGTTGTTAAGGGAATGGATTCCGTAATGATGAATGTATGTCATCCTAATGACGGAAGAGAGATCTTGCAAATTAGATCAAACCCCCACTGAGCAAATGGCCAAGCCGCTTGAATGGGCTATAAGGCCTGTGATGGCAGGTGGGTAATATTAGTGTGATGCTAAAATTTGACACATTTCTTGACATATACATTGCAATCCTTCTCCATAGTGGGTCAATAATAACCCATTCGAAGGATGCGCTTGATGGTCATACCGCTAAAATGGCCACAGCATATACCGTCATGAGCTTCTAAAATTTCCCAAGATGACTCTTGGGAATTAATACAATGAAGGAGGACTCCATCGTAACTTCGGTAGTATAAAATATCTCCTAAAAATACATATTTAGTCTCTTTTTGTTTAAATGTGTGTCTTACGACACGCGATAGTCCCTCCAAGACAAAACCAAGTCTTAGGAAGTCTTGGATCTGTGACATGCAATTTTGATGAGCCTCATATTTGACTGCTAAGAGAACCTATACCCCCTGCGTATTTACTTTTGCAAATGCAGACTGGGAAAAAACCTGGTGATGAATTTTGGTGCCACTTCCCGTAGGACTCTGGGAGGTTAAAGACCCCCAGGGTGCTTTCTTTAGAAAGTCTTCAGCTTTGTAGAACTAATCAGCTTCTGGTTCCACACTAATCATGTTGACTGATTCTTTGTTATCAAAGGCTACATGCTCTGCTATAGGATTCTAGAGCATCTTGACATGGATGGTAGTGAAGTCAGTAGATGGATTCTAAGGGATTAAGGATCCCAAATATGCCATCGTTTTTGTGAACCTATTTGAAGATTGAGGGGTTGCCTCGATGTCGTACCATTCCAGTTTAGCCAAATATGTGGCAACAAGATCTTTGTAGGTTTTCAGTATTGGACATCGATACTAAAATAATTCCTTAACTTGGTTAATTATGAGTAAGGAATCACCAAATATGTTTAGTCTCTTGATATTCATGGCGACGGCTGTATGGAGGCCCAAAATTAGGGCTTCATATTTAGCATTATTGTTGGTGCATGGGAAGTCTAGCTTACATGACAAGAGCATTGGAGCTCCTTGCGACATGAAAAACACTATCCCTATGCTAGCTCCTTGCTAGCACTTTAAACCATCAAAGAACATAGTCATATCAGCATTGTTCTCTGGTCCTTTAGGTTCGAGAGCTTTGGATACTACAAACACTGCATCATCTAGAAGCTCGATTGTTTGGCACCTTAGCTAACTGATCTGCTATGACTTGTCCCTTAACCGATTTATGGCTTATGAATTCCAGATCAAATTTTATCAATAGCATGATCCACTTTGTAGTACATGTATTATGATGTCTTGCTCATCATATACTATAAAGGATTTTGTTTTTATATCACATATGTCATGTGACTTAACATGTAGTGATGCAATTTCTTTGTAACGAACACTACTGCTAAACATATTTTTTCCACATATGTATAGCCTAGCTTGTAACTCACCAAGGTCCGGCTAATGTAATATATGGCTTGCTCTTTGCCTTGTACATTCTTTTGGGCCAACATGGTCCCTAACACAAAGTTTATTGCCGATATATATAGCAAAAAAGGCTCTTCTAGCCTTGGTGGATCTAATACTGGTGGCGTCGCCAAGTATTGCTTTATCTCAGTGAAGGATACCTTGCAGTCCTCATCCCAATTGAATGGGACACCCTTATGTAGCAGTCAATTCATGGGTCAAAACTTATTCGATAGTTGAGTGATAAATCGATTTATCGAGGCTACCTTTCCTTGAAGGCTCCTTAATTCCTTAATATTGGTGGGAGGACACATTTCCAAAATGGACTTGACCTTTGCTGAGTCTACTTCGATGCCTCTCTTGGATACAATGAACTCTAGCAATTTTCCAGAAGTTATGCCAAATACGCACTTCTTAGGATTCATCCTGACATTTTGCTCTATTAGGCGATCGAAGACTTTTCTCAAGACCTCCGCATGATCTTATTGTAGCAATGACTTAGATAGAAAATCATCGATATAATCTTCCAGAATTTTGTGCATATAGTCATGAAAACTGTATGTCATGGCCCATTGGTATGTGGCACTAGCATTTTTGAGACCAAATGGCATAACTTTGTAGCAAAATGTTCCCCATGGTGTTATAAATGTAGTTTTGTGCTGGTCTTCGGGCTTAATCTAAATTTTATTGTAACCAAAAAAACCATCCATTAAGGAGAGCATTTTGTGACTGGCAGTAGAGTCTACTAGAGCATCGATATTGGGCAACGAAAATGAATCTTTGGGTGTTGCCTTGTTGAGATCTCTAAAATCCATAAAAATATGGATCCTTCCATCTAGTTTTCCTACAGGCACCATATTGGATACCCATTCTGGATAGTCGATGGAAATGACAAATTTTACATCCAACAATTTTTGCAATTCATATTTCACCATTAAGGCTACTGTTGGATGCATATTTTTGAGCTTCTTCTTGATAGGCTTCTTGTACGGGTCTAGCGAAAGGTTATGAGTAACCAACTTTGGATCTAGACCGGGCATATCTTTGTATGTCCAAGCAAAAATGTCAGGTCTCTCTTTCAGCAGAGGTATGATGCTAGCACACTCATCTAGAGTGAGACTCATTCCAAATTTAACCTTCATTGAATTGGTGGTGTTGTTATCGATATCCACTTCGAAGGTTTCCTCTACTGACATATGGGATCCCTCCTCAAGCTGATGAGGCATAGGGATCAAATGGATGTCATTAGCTGGATTTACATGTTCCTCATTGGAAGCATGTTCAGTGTGATAGACATCATAAGTACAACCTAGTCCAAAATGAAATGGTTGCAGCATCTCTTCATTTGGGAAGAAGTCTTCAGGCTCTACTACCAAATCAGTGTGATCCCAATCGATAGCATCCATGTTCAGATGCAATGGTTTGGATGGATCTACTGGATTACGAAGTGGAGTGGTCAAATCAATGGAGACCATGTTGATGGAATGGAATTGATCTCCAAGACCACACGAACTAAACTCTACATCATCTGTGTAGCTTTCGCATGCAAGATCTGGCTCGAATGGTATGGGGACGAAAATGTCCTCCTTGTGGGATGCTCAAAAAATTGGATCCTCTTTGTGCACTAACTACAAAATGGGATCTCTCGACTCAAGTAGCTCGACATAAGTAGATAGATGGGGAAATATTATTTGATATTCCTCTTCTATATTTATTCTTTCCCTGAGGCGACGTTGGAGATTAATCTCTCGACGTAAACCCATAGCTGTAACAGGTGGCGGACCCTGAGGTGGATTCCTATTATGCAAGTGATGAGGCCCCAAATAGGCCATATCCAATGAATACTCATCATCACTATACAAATATAATCCTTCACTTCCCCCCATATGCAAGGGGCGCTCTGCCAAATGTGGTCCCATGTATCTAATTTTGCGATCGCTATCATCACTATCCATATAAACCAGATAAAATGATCGTATATACGACATCGGTGTAAAAATTGGCTCTGCTTCCTCTTTAGAGCGATCAGTGTTAATAGGAACTTCTATAATATACTTTGACTCTGCAGGCAATAGATGTAGTGGATATACTAGCCTTGGATCATTTATCTCAACCTCATCGCTATGATTGCTACTATGAATAGGCCACTCTATCATGTCCACAAATATTGGGAGATTAGCTAGATGAGGCCTTAATTAGGCCTACTCTATCTCATCTTCATAATCACTATTGACCATGAAATGCTCTTGTATATCATCTAATTGCTCTAGGTAGCAAATGACATAGAAATATCAGAACCATGAAGGCTCGGTCAATTTCCTCTTCGAATTGATCATTATTTGAGGACTCGCCATCTGCATCATAACTTGGTCCACTTATTTTTGAGGTGGACTCCTCTCCATATTCACTACATAGATCTCCTAACTTGAGATCACCTAGAATGGTGGGGTTGCACCCCCGTATGCCAGTATCATCGATCATAATACGATTTCGATGACCCAGGTTGCCTCTGGGGTTCTGCTCCAAGAACTCTTCATGTTCAAGCTTCAATATCTCAATGGTGATGAATGACACCATTGGTTTGTTTCCCTGAAAGCTATATATGTTAGGATGATATGTATTAAAATCCACATCATTCCCCAAACTCAGGTATAAACGATCCAATGATGCAGTGAGTAAATTATCATGTCCTTGACTCTGCAATCCCAATATGAACCTATCAGTTTCCAACTAATAACATGGTTCAAGAGGGGTTCTTCATCCAATTGCATTGATAGAAGTATGAAACCCCCTATAAAATCTACTAAGTTCATGAACTTGAATGGTTCTTCATCTGATGAAACCATGTGAACTTGTCCCTTGTGTATATACTTGACACACTAATGCAATATCGAGGAAACACAATGCATTTCATGAATTCAAGGTCTCCCCAGTAGGATTTTATACTGCAAGGCACACTCCATCACGTGACACATCACAAGAATGGTCTTTAGTAACACCTGAATAGGTAGGACAATCATGCCAACCGTAGAGCATAGTGCATCGTTAAATGCTCTCAATGTAAAGGTGGTTGCTACGATGAGTGATTTAGGCAATTTCAAATGGTGCAATGCCTTAGTTGTGATTATATTAATTGATGAACCAGTGTCAATCAAGACCCTTTTGAACGACACATGGTTAACACATGCAATGATATGTAGTGGCGGGTCAACCATGCTTGCAGAAACCATTTTCACTTCGTGATCGTTGAATTGGATCATTGGTTCCTAGCACTGTTGTACATGCCACACAAAGTTTATGAATGCTTGTGCATCTTGGTACTGTGCCTAAATGGACCTTATAATATCCATAAGAGTCTCCCTGTGCCTATGGGACTATTGTATAAGCTCATATATTGACAACTTCGTAGGAGTCATCTATAGGTTTTGAACCAGCCTGCTCCTAATGGTCACCATCGATCTCGTTGATGGGCCTGGAATATTTTATGTCTGTCGCTGCTGGGGCATGGCTTGTATTTGAATGGTAGCACAAGGTTTATTCGATCATTCGTACCTCCCATGTCTGGTAATAACATTGACCATATCGATGAACCCCTGGGTAGGTGGTTCGACTCGCACTTGATTGACGTGGCCAACATGGTTATGGGGAACCTCATGGTTTGGTAATGGATTTTTAAAAATCCCCATGTTTTGGTTGTTCGGTGCCTAGGGATTTCCTGGTACCACAAGCTCTCCCATTTTTATCATATTTTGCACAATATATTTGAAAGACCAGCATACCTCGATTTCATGGCCTTTCGCTCTATGAAATATGCAAAACAAATCTTCTTAATAATATTTGGGCTTGGGCTTAATAGGATCAACCATATTGACTTGGGGTAATCTTATTGCCTTGGCCTTGCATAGCTGACAAAAAATTGATGTCAATGATTCCATCAATGGCATGAATATGCGAGGTGGGCATTGCTCTTTGTTCTTGCCCTTGTAGTTATTCCTACGCTGGTCGTATTGCACAGGAGGAGGATGGGCTTGATAATTATGTTTATTTTGCCCCTTATCCTCATTTTGGAGATTTAGTACCACCTAATTCACATGGGCCTGCTTGCCCTGTTTCTTTGAGGTACTCTTCCTATATCCCTCTTTCCTAGTTTTGAGCTTCAAGTTGCCCTCCTACAACTTGATGTCCTCAATTACCTTGGATTGTGCCAAATATTCTTTGAATGTGGCATACTTTTGCAACTACAATAGTAGTGAGATGTGCTTGGTACAACTCTTTGTAAACATTCAGCTTAATTCGATGGCAAGAATCAGGAATGATAACTTTACCATTAATCTCCTCCATCTCTTCATGTACTATTATATTGGCTCGTCATCACGTTGAGCTAGCGCAGCCAAATCAGAAAGGTTGGCCTATTTCTTGACATCGAAGGAATAATGTTCAAGAAAGGCATCAACTAATTGCTCAAAATTTGTTATGTTGTGTTTCTTTAGCTGATTAAACGACTCTTGGGCTGGCCCAGAGAGTGTCATGACAAACATATGCAACAATAATGCATCATTGTTTTCTATTTAAAAGCAAGCATCCAGAAATCTCATGACATATTCTTGAGCCTCTTCATCACCCTTGAATTTTTCTAACCTGGGCATCTCAAAATGCTTAGGGTATGGGGGCATAGGCACCGAGGGATCTAAAGGTTCATTGTGAATTTTCCTTAGTGTTGGCTTTTGGATAGTCATGCCTTATTTCTCAATTGCTTTGACCTTCTCATCCAAAGCTTTGTAAGCCTTAGAAGACAGAAAGTCCTCCTCCCTAAGTCGGTGTGGAGGTGGTTTAGGAGGTACACTCCTCCTCTGTTGAGGTGGAGGGCATTGCTCTTCCTCCTCCTCAGCTCAAGAACTCTTAAGATATTCCTAGTTGTATTTGTTCCCTTCTTGTTCCTCATAATGTTGTTGCCTCTGATTGTCGATCGAGGGCGATCGCTCTCTATGATGGGCAGTGATATGAGTGTGAACGCTTATGCGCTCATGGTGCATTTTGACTTGCGAAAAAGCCTTCCTGTGCACCTACTCTCTATGCTCATCCTAAGAATATAGGCTGACCCTAGCCAACCTATATTCTTGCTCTATATGCTCCTTCTAGACGAGGATGCACTCCTTGCACAAGCGTTGTTCATACAGCCTCTATCTAATGAGCCTCTACGCTTGAAGATCTTCATCTTCAATGCGCTACCTCTCTAGGCGAGCATCCTCCAATTGATCTTGGAGGAGTTGGAATTTTTTCTTAGAGGCCATTCGATATGATCTTTTGACCTAGTCAACCATCGAAGGCCTTTGATATGCTTGCTCTACACAAGTGACCTTGTGGGTTCAGTACCCATTGAACTGATGTGTTGTGCTTTTGCCTTTGTTTGTGAATATGGCATCAACATCATGTTGTGTCCTGTGCTACATGCCATCATGCATGGATGGTGTACACAAGATATGAGGGTGCTTAGAAGCCTCTCCATGCTCTCTAGTAGTTCTAATGGTGCTCCCACTACGCTCACTCAAAGCACGAGTGGACGGAGCTGAAGGCTTGTAGCCTAGCTGCTCTAACACACTACCTAGACCATCTAGCTATCTAGACCTCCACCTCTCATGGTGTGGTGTTCCATTAGCTCCCATATTTGATATATCAATGGTGATCTTGTGTGCTATAGTACACATGGGAGTATGGGTAGACTTGCGCTTAGCAGGGAGCCCGTCTACTTGCCCTTGAATGGGCGGATCTCTATTCCTTCTATACTCAAAATGTGGGGGTATAGTACACCCTGTAGACTTAATGCAAATGGGTACCAATATGGTCCCCTGCATGACATACTATTTGGTCAATCCCATGGATGCACGTGCACTACGGTCTCGATAATGGATTCCGAATGGAGCACCCTTAGGCTGAGAAGCCCCATGCTCTAATCTATGTCTAACAGAATGCACTGATGCTAGTCTATCAAGGGTACGCTCAATTGGATCCCCTCATGTCTATTTGTATCCTCTAATGCTCATCGAACATCGTTCAATTTGCTCATGTGGTTGAGGACTAGACACATGTATTTGTGAATCGGTTAGGGCTTGGTCATTGGCTTCAGGCTTGTGCCTTTGCCAACCACCCCGTGTATCCACCATAGTGTACCTAAAGTCTAGATGTATATTTTATTATTAAACAAGGTATACACTGATTCTTATATTATTTTTAAATTTTGAAATGCACCCTAAACTATTTGATGTTGTTTCAAAATGTGTTGTATTAGTATGATAAACTCTCACGTGTTGTAAAAAATCATTGGATTTTATTCTCAGTTTAATTGGCTTTCACCTATATACTCACACAAACCAAATATGGGAATGAATTCCATACTCAATGAGGTAGCATAGGTACTACCAACCCTCACCCAGCACACCGTGCACAGTGATACACTCTTCCAAAGATGAGTGCGTGCTATTTTGCATGGATAGGACAGTTCTTGGGTCGGTCTTGGCAATGAGCGGGTCCCGATAATACAATTTCAAATGAGCCAACCAAGTGGTAATGACATCCACTATTGGTCTCAATCAAATGGGTTGGATGTGAGAGCCCAATGCCACTAATTTTTAAAATGAAACATGGTGTGTGTGGTTCGTTTTACTTTGCATAAAGACAAATGCATAAAAGAGCATTCATATGATCATTCCTACGTGATATGCATAAGAAGGAACATTTCAAATTCACAAAGGTATGTATGATATGCCCTACATGATGTTATGACAATGCAATTATGATGACATGGCCTCTAATTGGGCCTCAAGCATGCAAACAACCACACAATTTTTATCAAGGTCACTGTATTCTAGGGCGTACTGCAATCAGAGGTTCACTGTTCCTAGTAGTGCCTTTCTAATGTAAAGAATGTGAAAGAAAACTAAGACTTATTCATTCATCCTTTTCCTTTAATGTACCTAATTTACCATTGATTTTCCACTTACTATAAAAATACAGAGAAGAAAATGCAGAACAAATAATGAAAACAAAGCCTACCTTTACTCCTGATCTGATGCCAAGTGGTTTCTCTGCTGTCTATTGCTTCTATTATAAATCATAGCTCTGGTATGTGGGCTGCAGTCTGAACCATAGGTAACAGCCATGGGCCAAAAAATAACCACAACTGTTATCTATGGTTAGCATCTAAGATAAGCAAACTCAAAAATGTCAGCACTCAGGGGCTACAAATGTGGAGTTCTACCGTGATCGCCTTCTACAACCACCAAAAAGGCTCACACCCGATCTAACTATTGCAATTGAAGAAAGATACACAAATAGGCATGCATAATTTGATAACAAGAAATAACATGAATACAAGGAATCCTTTATTAATTTCAATGGAGTCAAATTATAGATTCGTCCCTCTTAGGGATACCCATTTGATACATCAATTACAATAGTGTCTAATCCCTATCAAGGGTAGGTGTGATCAAAATGCCCCTCAGGGTGACACAAACTACTCTAGGGTGTCGATGACCCTCTTCTTCACGTTGAGGAAGGAATTGGATGCTTTATCTCTCCTTCAAATCATGTTCCCTATGATCAAGAAACAACAAGAAGCAATTAGTAACAAAGGAGGCCTCTCTTGATGAGGATTTTGGAGGAATCTTGCATAAAGAATAGCATGAAATCAAGAAAGCATTTAAAACTATCAATCTATGCAAGAAATGAGGAGATTGTAATATAGCATGTAAAGAAATCGTTAGAAAAATAATGCATGGATCAGATAACAAAATAGAAGCATAGAGGTGCATAAAAGATCCAAAAATCTCCTAATTAATGCAAAACATAAACTATCTATTCTAAGCTAATTCCTACGGTCAAAATTCTTCTAAACTATAATTAAACCTAAGAAATGATTAATCTAACCTATTTAACTAGATAGAAATGAAAAGAGTAAGGTGATATGTCACCTGTTGCAAAACGTAGCTCTGGTGAGTGGTTTGCACTGTGAACCATGGTTTACAGCCGCAGTTTGGCCTCTGGTAAGTTTACCCTCAAAATCATGGGCAGTGGGATCAATCTCCTTGTCTAAATTGATGTTGAAGGGTCACCTCCGTTGTCCTTAGACTGATTTGGTGGTCAATTCTATGTGAAGGGCCTTCATTTGCCCAAATTTGTGTTTCTTGATCCTCCTAAGCACCTAGGGCATCCATAATGCAATTCATCATGAATGGTGGCAAAAGGGTCGGATATTAAGTGCAATAGCTCTATCTCTTAGCATACTTAGTTTGAATGTACAATTTTCTAGGGCTTCGTTGATCAAATCTTGAGTTCTTGCTTCTCTTTTTCTCCCCATTTGGAGGGGGTATTTATAGCATGCCCCTAGGGCTAGGGATGGCTTCATGGAGAAGCCAAGACCAAGAAGGGTGGTTAGGACAGTTGGGATGGAAGCCTCTGGAATATTTCATTCTTCAACTACCTTCTTCTAGATATTTTTTCCTTTCCAACCAATTTGGCTTAGATGGAAGGCCTAACTGAACTTCAGTTAAGACCACAGGTCACAGTTGCGGTCTAGACTGCAAACCGCAGGTGTCAATCGTAGTTTAGACTGGAGACCGCAAGTCTGGGATGTAGTTCATACTGATTAGGCCAAAGTGCCTAGATTGAGTGGTTAGAACCACTTCTCTATCTTGGAGTCTATCCAAGATCCTCCATATGGTCTTGTAGCATGTCCATATGAGTAGTCACCCTCGACATGATGTGTTTTAGGTATCTACAGCAAGATATTTCTATATTGACTAGTCACAGATAATCTTAAAGGATGAGGATGGGACCAAGATAATAATTCTATCAAAACTCCTTCACACACCATATTGAACACTTGCCTATAATAGGTACACATACTAAGTAGGCCCTCATAGTGGATGAAGAATAAATAGATAAAACTTGGGATCTTGATATCAGTCAGATATTTGAGCCAACAAGTATGGGCTGAATAAGATAACCTTTTTATTTTTTAACATAAAAAAATAATGACAAATATTATAACATCAGAATCATTATGCCAAAAGGGACAAAGCTAGAACTATCAAATCAAAAAAAATATAAATAAATGGATTTTGGATAATGTGGTAATAGATGGGCATCACTACAATAGTAAATTTGAAATCATTTTATCCCAAGCAACGATACACAAACCAAGTGGTCCCACTATCCAAAAAGGATAAAGATCATCTAATACAGCCAAAAAAAGGCTTAATTCTTATAGGCAAATTAAATACAAAGTCTAGAGTACTAAAAACCTATTAATACCACTTTTGTTTCCAAGTTATTTTCATATTACAACAAAATGCCCTATTGAATTTTCAAAAGTGAAGACAAAACAAATTTTGAAGTCAAAAAGGTGGTATTGACCATGGAAGCTAAAAAGAAGAGAAAAGTTGCTATAAAACCATCAAATCCAAATACAAAAAATGTCACTCATGCTTATGTTGTAATAATATAACCTCTAAAATTCATAGAAGATGCTACTAAAATGATTAGGAACCCTAAGTTGTCAAGAGATACAAATATGTTGAGAGAAGAAGCTTACTAAAAATACCAAAAAGTTGAAAAGGAGTCTTTCACAAAAATAATTTGGACTAGTAGTATAGCCCAATATCTCCTTCCATATGTCTATATTTGTTATGAGCTAGTAGAGGCATGCACATTGCACTATGTCTCTCAATTAAAGATGATTTTCACAACCCATAATGATACTTTCTAGGTGATTGTGACTAGAGAAGATATATGACAAATGTTGTTGCTACCAATGGGGTCAAAGATAAACCTAAATATTTAAAATAAGCTTTATTCCAAAATCAAAGATAAGATAAACTATTTAAATATAGATCTTAGTAATTCCGAGGAAGAAATGTTGAAATTCCCCTTAGGATGAAAAATACTCAACAAAGAATCCAGAGATGTCCTGAGCATGTCAGCATTCTTATTTGATGCCAAGGATGATAAGGAGGTAGCATCAAAGGAATTAGTTGACATTCATATGTTGAGGTGTAACTCAAAAGGAAATTCTATAATCCTTTAATTCAATGACCACATAGCATAGTATATTCATAAGGCACTTAATAATTCTAGGTAAAATCACACCTTTAGGTATTGCTATTTTTTAGTACATTTAGTGTTATATCATAATGCATGGGTGTTCAAGCACCTGAACATGGACATGGAATATGAGGAAGGCCAAGCAAAGCCTATATCTCTTTGTATGGAAGTCCTAGGTCAAAGCTCCTATTACTTTTACTTTTCAAATAAATTCTAAGTATTAATAGTAAGTGCAATCAAAGGAGAGAGGGTCATACACATATTGAAGGAAACTTTCAAAATCTTACAATTGCATATAAAATAATATTGGCATTTCTTGGAGGATGCCACCACTATACATATCTTTAGGTTTAGTAAACATAAATATTTGTTGTCAAAACACATGACAAAGAGAGTGGCATAAATTGAAATATTGAGGTAGGTAAACATAATTGATACCACCTACGCAAGTGGATAGAGAAATATAATGTTTTATAGAACCCCAATTCAATTGGGAGAAATAACTAAAAATAAAAGAAATTTAATTGATGAGCTAGATTCCAAGCTAAAGGATTTAGGGTTAGAAATATTAGATGATTCTCATAGTTATGACCTAGAAAAAAAAATTGTCACATGGCCAAAAAGTTCTAGGAGTTCCAAAAAAATTCCAACATGAATCTAGGCTTGATCTTGAGAAATTTTGAAGTACCCAATAGGAGGATTTCCCACCCATTTAAAAGGAACAATTATTGCTATGAGAACCCCAAAAAGGCTATATAAAATTTTCCACTCAAAATTAAGGGATTTTTACCCTGCACTTCCTCTTAGCACAACTATGAAGTTCTTGTGAAAGTAGAAATGTAGTAACAAGATTAGATCCTGGTGGAAGTTTTGTTAAGAAATTGATTGGATTGAGGTAACTTTTAGAATCATATATCTAGATGATGATGAAGCCTTCAATCGGTACTATTATGTGGATAACCTAGAATAAATGCCACTCAAATTTATGTACAAGGACAAAGGGATCATAAAAAGGAGTATTCTAGTCACAAATGTTATTCCCACATTACCAGAAGAAGTTGTAGTAGTTCAAGTAAAGCCTAGAAGTACAAAAATAGTACAAAAATATTAAAACAAAATGGTAACCCTCCAATGAATTGGAAGTTAATACTTCAGTTAGAATCACCAGAGGAATGAGGGACCACCTTAAAATACTCCTCCTCAATCCTTAGAGCAAGTTGCCAAAGTAACTATCCAAAATGGAGGAAGCAATACTAGTTAATGAAGATATTGTTGCAAAACTAGTTAACATTCTTGACTAAGTTGATAGTTTAGACAGAACAAGAAAGAAAGGTAATGAGACCCCTAACATAAAACTACTTGCTAATGAAGCCTCTCTATTAGTTTCTCCATCCTCTGCTATTGATGATCCTTTAAATTCTCAAAATGTTCTAGCCTTGCCATCTCAAGTGATCATTATTACAAACTTGTTAACCAATTATTATTTGGATTCCTCAATAGCCTTGGCCATTCACAAGGCAATAACCCAAATATCCATGAATATCCTAAATTCATTGGCTTTAGATACTTCAATTCCTTCTCCTCCATAAATTCGACTCTTCAAATCTCTAGCCATGTTTTTGACACCTCTAGGGGAGCAAGAATATCTACATGAAACCATACCAATATTGAAAACACTATAGGATATTTAGAGGGTCCAATAGAAAAAATAAGCAATACATTCAAAAGAACAAGGCTCTATTGGCATAATTACCAATTTTGACTCAAAGATTTAGCCACTTTACCCCACAAAATTAGCCATTGATGTCAAATCCTAATGAGAAAATTATAGAACAAGAATGGTGGGTGGTGACTAAGGAGCTTGACCTAAGAAATATCTAAGTAAAATATAAATTCCAAATCATGCAAGCAGTCAAAGAGGTAGTTTCATATAATTGCAAATAATTGAGTTGTAAATTAATGAAAAGTGAGCAAGAATTGGAATTTTTTGAAGAGTACCTTGAGTGAATCTCAAATGGAATATAAATCTCTCCAAGATAAAATAAATATGCTAATTGAACATCTAAGGGAGAATATTATAGATTCTATTTTGAAATCAAAAGAACACATCAAAAACCTTTCAAACAATATTACTAAGTGAGCAACTGAATTTTGCAAATAGATAGAAAATATCCAAAAATAATTGGAGGAGAACATGTAGAAAAGTAAGACAAAGCAAAATCAAATAATCAAGAGACTGGTAAAAGATCTTAGTTATGCCTAATGGAGTAATATTATTGTTATATTTTCAATTATTTTTAATATGTTTAGATTCATTTATGTAGCCACCATACAAAGTACCCAGGTGAGATAGGAGATTGAATCAAATCTCTACAAACTAGTTGAATCTAGGACTTATCAAGCAATATTGGCCTTTGGATAATATTTTGACCTAATTTCTATTGGATTTCATGATAATGAGATGACAACATGAAAAATTATGGATTTTATATAAAAATAATGGTATATGTATCAATATAAGTCCCAAGTGACTACATTAAGCACCACTACTGCTAAGATCAAAAGTAAAATTGATGCATTAGTGCAAAATGGACTCCCTACTCCCTAGACCATAGATAGTGGAATCATCTTAGAGTGTGAAGTTATGAAAATATTAAGGATTTTTTATGCATTGTCAAATTCTCCTAAATAAAATGACATTGTTGGTATTATTGAACATGTAGTTGCACTCAGGACTCAAATGTACATAACTACCAATAGCATAAGAAATTTATTCCCCAATGATTAGTTTGAGCTAGAAATAGCCTTAAAAAACTATAGAATGATCTAGTGCCCATCATATGAGGAGTGTTAATAAATTATGCAAGCACTAAATAAGCTTTTGTCCTTATAATATTCTATATTTTCTTTTCTTTATGTTTTCTTTTTGTAGTTAAAGTTTGACTCCATGCTTAAGGATAAAGGCAACAACTCTAAATTCCCCTTCAAGAAAGTAAGAAGTCCCCTATGAGTTACCATATCTATAGTTATTTCTTTACTACATGTAAATTTTCTTGCCTTAGGTATATTCTAATGGAAAGGTAAGATGATCGAATGTAGGAAAAGAGACATCAAATAACTATAGGAAGAAAATGTATTGACTAAAGACATGCACCACTTTTCAAAAGCTCAAATTAAGGGAGCAAGGCAAAATTCTTGAGTGCTTGCATTACCTAGATTTCCAAAAAGGTGAAAAGTAGAAGAGAATTCTAAGGGGTGTAAGAAAGTAAAATACTTTTATGGTCAAAAATTTTTAAATATTGAAGGAGAAAAATGTAGAAAAGTTTTGAAAGGAATACTATGTAAAATAAAAACTCCCAAAAAGTTTTTATAGGAATTCATAAGAGAGGACTTTCTTAGAATATATCTAAGAAATAATATAGCCTAATATCAAAGGTTTTCAAATTCTTGATGCGAGGAGACAAAAAATATTTTGACAATCCATCATTGTCTAAATATAAAAAGAAAATTCCAAGAATAAAAGATTGGTGCAAAGAGCCACCAACTTAGAAGAAGGGTTAGATAAAGTTGAAATTCATAAATAATGATGTGCAAGCTCCCAAAAGGGTTAGATGAGCTATACTAATGCACCGTTATAATAAATGGTAAATATCACCTACTGACATCACTTCAACTCAAAAATTCAATAAAGGTATATGGTTTACTAAAAATAGAGATATGGAAACCATAATAACAATGATCCCAAATCTAACAATATTGATTATAGAGGTTGATTTTGACTAGTTTTCAAGAACCCTAGGGTGATAATTGAATATCCAACAACTCAAAACTAACCCAAAAATTTGAGAAGCTAAAAGATGATGTAGAAGAGGATTAGATCAATAGGGCATAAAGGATTTTGTCAAATACTCATATACAATTTTGGAGGTAAATTCCCCTTTTTGTAATCTATAAATAGTAGTTGTTTAGGCATTGCAAGGGATCGACAAGTTGTATAAATTTCCCTTTATTTTCTTATGTATAGTAGTGCCTAAATCCTAAGTGGTATTAATGGAAATATTTCATGCCCCACTTCTAGAATTATATATGATTTGTCATATTCATGTATATAAATGCTTGAGACCATGACTATTCTCTATCCCTTTTCTTATATGTATGTGTGCTTATGTGTGTATTCTATAGATCATGACTAGCTAATTTTTTTCATGTATGTGTATTTTGTTGTTATATAGAGAAATAGTATTCTAATCTTGGTGTATCATCCCCTATTAGCTTAGGATATTTTTACTTTCTACTATATTTATCTTTTCTTCTCATTTTTTCCCTAAAGTTGGTTATGTTAGGATAGAGTGGGAAGAGTTTTGAAGTTTACATCTTAAAAGGATTTAGCCTTGTAAAAATCCCTGAAGGCACCTAATTGAGTCGATCCATGTTCTCTTAGATTTTGCCTACTATGACACTCTACATGAACCATGATAGTCTCAACCATTTTGTCCGAACACTTGGTGGCTAAGAAAACTAGAGAGGACAACAATAGCTACATGTAAGATTTTGTATTTTAGCAATAAATTTATGCATTAGCATGTGCGCTTTCTAATGGTCCAAACTCTATTATTTAGAAAATTAATATTAAAGCTTTCCTCTAAAGTAAGGGGTTGCTCAAGTATGTGAATAATGAACCTCATGATATTGATTCTAAATAGAGGAAGTGGCTCTATAGAGACAAAATGTATGAATATATTGGTGTGATAACTCTTCATGTTCATAATATCTATGACACTCATGTTAGGAAAACCACAGACCCTAAGTAATTGCATGGTAACTTTTAGGAATTATGTAATTACATTGATTCTACACATATCAATAGGTTGTAGGTAGAGCTTACTACTTTAACTATTGACACTTTTGATAATTTTAGTGAGTGTATTAGTTAATTCAAAAAATTACAAAATGATATCTAAATTTCTAAAGGAATTCCAAAGGTGACAAGAGAATTTTATGAGGTTGTGGACAAGGAGAAGAATCTTGAACTACTCAAAATTATCTTCAATAATGTTTCAGAGATATATGATATAGTTATGATTGTGTTTGATACTATTCATGTTTACTTTTCTAATTCTCCTTTGTCATAAATTAATGAAGTGTTCAAGTAATTTCTTCATAATTAGTCTAGAATAAAGAGATATAATGGTAATTATTTCATTAATTAAGCCCTTCCAAAAGTAAGTAAAATTTCAAAATGATAAGAAACTAAAGGAAAATGAAAATAATCCCAAGAATAATTTGAAAAATCCAACATATGAGTTTTATAACAAGGACATAAAGTCAAATCTGATATATTTACATCAAAAATATTAAGTAGAAAAAAATTGGGCTTTGATGTGTCTCTCTTCTATGCTTAGGGTGAGGATAATTTTGATGGAGAAAAATCACAAGCATATGTAGTTGATAATTTATCATATTGAACATCCACCTCTTGTATTGAGTGGATTGTAGATTTAGGGGCAATAAAACACATGATAAAGTATAAACATATCCTATAGGGATACAAAAAAATAAATTCAAGGGAGCATGTTGTTATTAGAGATCAATATTCTTTATAGGTGGAAGGATGTGGAGAGGTTAGTAATGGATCTTCTTATTTTTATTAAGTTCTTCATGTTTCTCCTATTAGCCCTAATATCTTATCTATTTATCATATTACTCATATTAAAAAAAAGTAGATTTTTTATTGATCATTACATAATTAAGGATATAGAAAATTGATTCAAGATAGTCACTTCTCATTATTGTAGTGAGTTAGACCAAATGTATAAGCTATAAGAAAGAACAATGTCTTATATTTCTTCTCAAAAGAAATATTTTGTGGCCATGGTGGATCATGTAGATCATGAGAGTTAGTGATGGCATCATAGGCTTGGGTATCTAAGTTATGGAACTTTGAAATATACGAGTCACTGTTAGATGGTCATTGGACTTTATCATATTTCCCCTTCGAGTAGTGTATGCAAGGGATGTATTCTAAAGAAAACTCATAGGGATACCTTTTAATTGAAGATCATACATAGATATATATGTGGATGTATGGGTACATCCTCCATTTATGGAAATAGGTACTTCCTTATGTTTAATTATGGTTTCTCCATATATGTGTTGTTGTATATTATTCACACTAAGTATAAGGCCTTTGATATATTAGAGGTATTTGAAGCTCTTATAGAGAGGCAATTAGATAGGAAGATCAAGTATTTCAAGTTAAATAGTTTTGGCAGTATTACATTATTTGGTACCTTGAGTACCATTGTAAATATTTATATTAGAAGTGTGTTTATTATTTATAGTATGTGTCAATATGTGAAGTGTGTTTATGTGTCATGTAATCAAGTGTGAGTTATGAGTAAAAGGTGTTGTGTTCAAGTGTGATTTGTGAGTGAAAGGTGTCGTGTGAGTAAGTGAAGAGTTGTGTGAGGTATTATGTGTGTAGGTGAGAGTTATTTGTGAGTGTGATGTAATCATGAGAGACTTTTTTATTAAGTAAGAAAGGCATATGAAAGGTTGCATCTTCTTAGATTTTGAGGAGAGCAAAGTTAGGTACACTGAAGAGTCACATGTAAGGTTATATTGATGACATATATCTATGATATGTAATGAAGTTGTAATATTTTTAGATTTAATTAATAAAGTTCTTTTTATACAATAAGAATGAGATTATTATTGTGATATTATACAATTATAGGAAATATAGACTTAAGATATTTGGAAACATTTATTAATATATAGGGTAGGTGAATACATGAGCAATATCTTTCATAATTTCTTGACTCTTCATGGGATAATATCAGAGAAAAATATGGTGGTTGATAGGAAGAGTAGAATAATCATGAATATGACATATCGTATGATTTAAAAAAAGGGGATGGATCATAATTTTTAGTATGATGCCATCACTTGTGTAGCATACATCATCAATAGGACTACCACTTGATTTTTCCATGGTATGACACCTCTTGAGAGCTTGAGAGGTAATAAGCCAAATATATATTGAGGTTTAATATAATCATCACTAGAAACATTAGATACTCCTACACATGTTTGAAGGATACCTTTGCTTAGACTCCATATGAGGAAGAGAATCCAAAGGTATTACCTTTAAAAATAGTTGATTCAATCCTCTAGATTCATGTAAGGTAAGACTTGGAGATATAGTTTTACCTTTTTTGCATACATCATCTTATTTGGAAACTTTCAATTATCCTTAGGCCACTTCATTTTCATCACCAAAAGAGGCTTTGAATGGACATGTTAATGAAAAGAGCCATTATAAAGCTCCAAAAGTACCTAGAGAATGAATAGAAGAAGGAATAAATCATGAAAGATTAGATCTTTATGAATAAGCCAAATCAGTAGCCCAAAGGTGAAAGAGGGATTGACTAAAGTACATTCTAAATATTTTTACTATATGCCTTCAAAGGACTCTAAAAAGTTACAACTACCATAAATCCAATTATATATCTCATAAATTATATCAAATATTTTGATTGTATAACATATGGTAAATTTACCCTTTCAAAATAGGTTAATATATTGAGGTCTATATTGCATAATTCAATCCTTAACACTATAATATATTCATGAACTGATGTTACCAATGTGAAGAGCTCAAAAAATTATGTAAATCAGACAAGGGCTCAAAATGCTTCCATAGTAAAAAGATATAGCCTATAAAATATTTTCTTAAATAGCCCTCAAAAATAGAAAAATTAACCTCACAAACCTTAGATAAGCAATGGACAATCCCAAGCTACCACTTGGTTCCTCCTCATTCATTGGTGACTACCACTCAATCTATACCACCTAGTCACTAGTAACTTGCTAGAATTCATTTATTTTCTATTTTTTAATTGGTTGGAGGTGTCACAGTATATAAAAATTTGATTTATGTGGCATACAAAGGTGCCACATCATCCATAGATAATCCATATAAGAGTGCCAAGGAGCTCAAGAAGATTCAAACATAGGGTTCCTATGGTCTGAAAAATTCAAGCTATCCATGGGGCTATAGAGCTTTATGTAATGCAAGGGAGGAAAATTTTCAAATAAGATTGTAGTCTCCATACATAAGCCACTCCAAAATATTTTCCATTGCCAAATTACAACATACAACCTACTCTCAACTCAATCCTTTGAAAACTTAGTGTAACCAATAGGGAAACTAGCATTATGGTGTTAAATTTAATGGCACTTCCATAGATGGAGCAATCTAGCTTGATTTTAGAAAAAAATTTCAACCAAAAGAGGAGAATATACAATTTTAATAGCATATATCCCTCACCCATCACTTAAGATAATTATTTACTAGAAAAAATGCCACACTTTCATCCTAAGTAATGGATATAAAAAGAATTAGGGAGAATAGTCTATAAATCTATGACAAAAAAAATCTTATAGGGCATCATACCATACATAATGGTGTCATATTTGAAGTTTGAAGTGATGAATTTATGCACCCCTTTCTCGAAGAAGAGCATCCTTCACAAAATAGGGAAGAAAAAATTCTTAAACTTATATTGCAAAAAGTGTATTGCTCTATACTCAAATCCATATCATGAAGGGAGAAGAGCCCCAAATAGTGCCTTGCTAATTATCTTGGTACATAATGTTTTTGAATCAAGGTGTGCATCATATCCTTACAGAAGGATGTTTAACCTACTACACAATAGCAATGCTAAGCTATATAAGGTGTGTGTGGGTGCATAAATTTTAATGTGAATTTATTTCCATGCTTTTTCTTAGCAAGTTTAATGTCACGATATTCCAAAAAAGAGAGATAAAGAAAAATTGAATATGAATTTGTGAACATACCTTAGTAATAAAAAGGTACGTGCTCTTCATAGAGCTTTTGGTCACTTTTCTCCCCTAGGACCTGTAGGCCCAAAATGGCCATATACTTAGGAATTTTTTTGCAAATTTTGTCTAAGTGGAAAAATCTTCATTCCACACCCCTTGCAGTATATTTTGAAGTGGATCCACAATAGAAGGTATGAGCCCGCCCGAAACTTATTAAATTTTCATGATGGAAGTGATTCTGGGAGACTCGTGTTAGGCTCCTAACTAGAGACGCATCTCAAATCCACAAATTTTTTGAGAAGAGATGATGTCAACGATAAAAAAATGCAGATTGGCAACTTCACGAGTGGCTAAGTTTTAGAAGGCCCAATTTTGGAAAACCCATGGAGTATTTGCACACAGAATGGTGACAAGGTGGGATGCTATGGACAAGGTAGATTTGGATTCATGACTAAATGTTATTTTGACCTCTCCTTTCTGGAATGGTGACAGGGCGGAATATTTTGTTCTTAGGATAGTGCAGAATGGAGAAAAGGTCACGTTGTACTATGACGGGTCCGAATTGACGATCATATGTTAATGCACTTTATCATTCCAGAATGGAATCTATAAAATTCATAAATAAGGAGTGATGTCATCAATATTTTTGTGTGTATTGGAAGGCACCTTGTGGATAACAAAGGAATCTGAGGAACAAAGAGCGGATTCAATATTGCTTAGTTTTTAAATCATTTGAGAGCCAGATTGGTGATTTCATTATTTTTTGAGATATAAGGATGACATCACCAACATTTTAAAGTGGAATGGTATCATTTCTCCCTGCAATTGTAATAAGCTTTTATCATATTTAATCATAATTGTATAATGAGGGAGATCAACAGTGGAGATTGCATCAAAGAATCTAAGGTATTTAGGGATGTTTCTTCACCATAATTGGAACAGCCAGTCAGAAGAGGAATTTGAAGCATCGAGAGTTTTTAAGAAATTTGAACTAGAAGTGGTTACATATCGATAGCAGCAGACAATATCCAAGAAGAATCAATGATGATACGTGATTTCCAACAGCTTGGACTCTAGTTGCACCAAAAAACTAGCAAGTTGCAGAGACCTCGAGCTACCATGGTGAACTACATTCAACGGATTTCCTGGAGGATGTACCAGTAAGGAAATGCTAGCAAGAATTATCTACTGTGTTGTAAAAATAAATATTTGTAATGTTCTTTGTATTTTTAATTTTTTCAAAAACTATAAGTAGAGGTCGAACCCTCATTTTTAAAGGGTCAGCTCTAGTGTGTTTTCCTGTGCTACTGTAAATATTCCCAAAAGCTAATGGAAGGAGCATTACATTGATATTTACCTCAAAATTTGTATCTTCATACTTGATATCAGAGGTTCAAATTCTTTAGCTGTATTTTTGTGAATACTTAAGTGGTTAGTTTGTGCCAAATGAATGGATTACTAGTTGTTAAAGTAATTGAAATCTGCTTCTAAGTTTGATCTTTATTGTTAGGAAGTGCATTTATATAGAATATAGATATTGGTGAATTATGTTATTTGGATTATCATTATCTGGATATTGAAATCACTATCTACAATATTTCTTTGTGTGCTTTAATGAATGAAGAGTCATTCAATTTGTGATAGTGTTGATCTAAGTTATGTATCTTTGGGTTAGTTTTTTTGAGATTTTTATGGTGGTGCAATGTTGTTAGCCTATTCGTCTATTATTTTTCACATTTCTCTAACCCTAGCCTTTTCCTACCCTAACATTCAAACCCTAAGTGAGCATAATTGTGTCAACACCCTGTTTAAGTTGACAAGGAACCAACCTACTTTGTAGGTTGGATCAGAAACTCTGTTTTGGTCCATCCAATTTTGAGTGATGAGCTGCAGCTATTGGGTGCAAGTCTGGATAGAAAATAAGAAGATAGACAGTCGCATTATTGAGTGAAAACTTGGTGCAATTTAGTGCCCAACAATTTTTGGCATACCCGGTGGGACCGGTTCACAAGGAACATGAAACCCATCAAATGATTCACTATAATCTCAAATTGAAGGAATCAAGATTAGGTGAATTGTATTGACCTTATAAGCAGAGAAGAGAAAGTTCACCTGGTGACTCTGTTGGTCTTTAGACTTAGAAAAAGAATTATCCTTGTAGACTAGTGTCCTTTCATGTATACTAGGTATTTCAAAAGGAATAACCTTAACTCCTATTTTTACTGTGAGTTACCTTATAGAGGGGTTGTTGTTGCTAGAAGTTTAGATCAAGATTTCCTTATAGAGGAAGAGCTTCTAGAAGAGGATTCTACAGTCCATCCAATAATTCTCCCAATAATACCTACAGCCATAAATATGGCACAAAATGAGCCTCCCAATCAGCCATTATAGAAGTATCCCAACTGGAACACAACCGGTCCTCTCAGGTTAGCCCAAATGAATGCCATCCCTTAAGCTGTATCTAAAGCTATCCCCACTTATGATGGATCTTGTAAAATAGCTTATGAGCACTTTCAGGACATCTTGAACCTGGCAGCAATCCATAACATAAAGTAAAAAGATATTATTGTAAGAATTATAGCCTTGTCCTTTAGAGGAAAGATATTTCATTGGTTTAGAACATTAGAAGACAATACTATAAATTCATGGCAAGTGTTAGTCGAGCCATTCATAGAGGAATTTAATGAATCTGTTGATCATTTTTCTCTGCTTAACTAGTTTACCTCCATGCAGATAACTCAGCAAGAAACTGTCTTAGATTTTAATTTGAGATTTAGCAAGACATGGAAAATAATTCCCCCCACTACCATACCAACTACATGTTTGGCTTATATGTATTATATCCGAGATCTTGGATTATATTTGGGGCTGTAGACACAACAATCAGGAGTGAAAACCTTCCCCCAAATTTATAATATAGCAATTCATGCTAAAAATATCCTAATCAATATCAAAAGACTTCCCCCAAAAGTTGTGTTGCCTTACAACTCAGAAATCACTAGTAGCAAAATTCAATCCACAAACCCCTCTTACATAGACACTTTGTCTTTATCATCCCCATATCCACAAATGAATTAAATCCCTCAACCAAATCCTATGACCTCTGTAGCTCCTTTTCCTCCCCTTCCTTCTCAATCATTTCAAGAGTTTTCTGCTATCCTGGATATAAAAATACTCTGAAAACTCTGAGTAATAGAATGAATTCAATGGAAAAGAGAGACCAAGAAAGGTCACAATAGAGGAGATTCCCATATGTAAACAAATATCAGAGACCTAGTGTGAGTAACAATACTGGGGTCAGGGTGAATACGGTATATGAGGAGCCAGAATGTTCTTTAGATTGTTGGCAATTTTGGGTTTGAGATCCTAGCTTCTTGTCTATGAGTTGTCATTGATGTCAAAAGGAAATGACATTAATGTTAAGAGGATGTGTTGGCTTCAAAGGTGGAAGATTCCAAGAGAATATTTTTAAGAGAATCCGGAGAGATTCCATTGGAAATGGTTTTTATTAAAACCAATGGAGGTTCTCTTTATTATTTATTTAATTATTATTTAAAACCCTTCAAGGTTTTAATTAATTAATTATTTAATTAATTAAGGGAGAAATTATTTTTAATTTATTAAAAATACTTTAAGGGTTTTTAAACCCTTTAGAAAGCAAATTTTGATTAAATTCGAATTTACTTTTCTTTTCAGCCAACGTGTTCTAAAGTCCACGTATGGACTATAAATATGAGAAGGTTCCTAAGGTTAAAATCTTGAAAAATCGAAGGCAATTAATTGGTTTGGCTGTGATTGAATGTTCTGTTTACGCTGCGAAAGAGGAGAGCTCATGGTTTGAAAAGCTTTCAGAAAGCTTGACCGTTTATGTGGAAGGAAGTTCGTCTTGGACTTCGTAGGCCTCTTGTGGGCTAGTGGCAGTGAAGGTTGCGTTTGGGCCTTGCATAGGCGGAGGTCTGCGTTTCGATCCCCATGGAGGGAGCTATGCATGGATTAGTCACGTTTTTATTAAAACATGTTTTGTGCCGTGAATTTTGGATTCTTCAAGGGCAGCCATTATAAGGTGTGATTATTTTCTTGATATGATTTTTGGCATTGTTTAGCATTGTTTAAAAGACATAGGAGAAATAAGGGGATAGTTCTTTGGTTGTATTTTTGAGATTAGTCTTTTGCTATGCTAAATTTAAAAATGGAGATATAAGGTGTAAGTTTTGGTTGTTGTGTTTTTGGCTTCTTTGGTGGTTGTTTTTAAAGAAGAGGAGCTAAAAGGTGTATTAAGGAAAGTTTTTATATATGCTCATTTATCTTGGTTCTAACCCTAACTTGGTTGGAAGTTTGAGGGTTGTGTGTGGTGACAGCTTTAAGGATCAATTTTCTTCTACTCCAAAAAGGTATGGGCACATTTTCCTTATGAGTATGATTGGTGTATGTTTTTCTGAAATAAGGTTGGAGTGAAAAGGTTTTCAACTAGGTTTCCTTTGGTTGGGTGTAAATCCTATTTTCTGGTTTGTTGAAGACTTCTTATGCATTGTTATCCTTGATGAGAGTTTTGGTGAATGCATAATTCTGGTTTGAGGTAGTGGAAGCATTGTGCACTAGGGTTTATGTTTGTGAGTCTTACTACTTGCTTTGAGTTGGTGAAACCCTTGGTTGGCTGTTTTGAGTTTGATGGTTGAGTTGCTTCCATAGAGGTTGTTTGATCAAGTTATTGCTTTAATTGATTCATGATATTGGGCTTACTCCATTGAGTTGATTTGAGCAAGTTATTCTTTGCATTTGGTGATATTGTGTTGGTGGTTGTTTTGTTCAAATATCTTTGGAGGGAAAAGGATTTCTACTTATTTCCTTTTCTTGTGATGATTGGTTGAATGCTTCAAGGTTGATGTTGAGTTGAATGGTGTTGGTTGACTAAACCTTGTTTGATGAGCATTGTTGTTGAAACCCTAATTGATGGTGAAAAGAACATGAGTATCATTGTTATGTGATTCTTTGCATAGTTGGCAATTGTTGGGGTTTCATGTTCTTAAAAGAAAACATTCTATCCTATCCATTTTAGATATTGAGTTGAGTTTTTAGATTTGAGATTGAGATTGAGCTGAGTTGATTTGAGTTGAGTTTTGAGATTGGGATTTGAGTATAGAACATATTGAGTCTCTAACAATTCTCTTTATGCTTCTATGAGTTTGACAAATCACATTGGGTCTCTAAAAATTCACTTTGTGATTTCCTACTAAGAAATTTTTTCTTGGTGAGCTTGCTAAGTTTTTGGACAGGTTCCGGTGGGGACTTGTGAGCAATTTTGGACAGGTTTTGGTGGGGACTTGTGAGCAGTTTTGGACAGGTTTTGGTGGGGACTTGTGAGCAGTTTTGGACAGGTTCTAGTGGGGACTTGTGAGCAGATTTGGATAGGTCCTAGCAGAGGACTTGTGAGCTGAGTTTGATAGTTCTATCAGAGAACTTGAGGACAGAGGTGCATTGGTTCTATGAGAAGAACCTAAGGACAGTTGGCAAGTATTTGAGAAGACTTGTATGTAGAGGATTGATTTGTTCAAGAGTTGGACAGATCTGATAGACAGAGGAAGACTTGTACTAGACCGACTTACTGTGTTTGGTACAGGTTGCTAAGCTACTGTGGACATGATCATAGAAGGCAGAGGTCTCTTAGGCTAAGCATTGAGGATAGGAGGTCTTCGGTGGAAAGGAGTTCCACGTGCTGGCAAGAGGTAGAGGCGATTGATCTTCTGAGGGATCATTTCCAGAGCAGAGGGGAAGGTATCTCCTTTGAGTAGAGGCTCATAAATTTTGATTGGAGGAAGGTATCTCCTTTGAGCAGAGGCTCATAAATTCTGATTGGGGGAAGGTATCTCCTTTGGGTCGAGGCTCATAAATATTGTTATTGGGAAGGATTCCCAAAGAACTTTGAGATAACTTTTATAGAAATTTTTGTGGACGTAGCCCAGCCATTTTGGGTGAACCACATTAAAATTGGTGTCACTTTGTGGATGATATTGTGCATTGCTTTGATATTGCTTTGGGTATATTTCTTTACTATTTTGAAGTATAAAGGAAAAAGTAAAAAGAGGTCTTATACTATTCACCCCCCTCTCAGTATAAGCTTGTGTTCTTCAATTGGTATCAGAGCAGGTGCCTTCGAAAAGTTTAACAACTTGAAGGAAAAGCTAGTAAAGAACACAATGGATTATTCAAGTGGCAATGCAGCACCTATTCGTGATGAGTCTTCTAGTGATGAAGAGGCATATTACAGCAAGAAAGGCAAGTTCTCTAGAAAGCACAAAAGTATGAAAAATATAAGATGTTTCAATTGTGGAAAGTTTGGTCATTATGCTACTGACTGTATTGTTCCCAAGAATGAAAGTGATGAAGATAAACAGGATTCTAAGAGCAAGGATTCTGAAAAGCACAAGCATCACAAGAAAAACAAATATGAGCACAACAATCAAGGAAAGAGGTATTCTCATAAGCACAAGAAGAGTTTCTACCTAGACAAAGCAAGTAAGTGTTCTAGTAGTGATAGTGAAAGTTCTTCAAGTGATAATGAAAATGAGATGTTGTTCATATCAAAAAAAGAGGAAGAACCGAAACATAGATTCATTATCATGAAATGTCTTAGATGTGGAAATTTTGGTCACCTTGAGGATGATTGCACAAATAATGATTTGGTTTCTAGTATGTATGAGGATGCTTGAGAAAACTATAAGGAAGATGCATGTATGGTTTTTGAAAAGGGTAGCACCTCTAGTGATAAGAAATCTGAAAAAGGCTTTGATTATTCAAAAGGAAATCAAATAAAGGATCTTGAAAGTGAACTTATTAGTGCTCTTAGTGTTTTGAAAAAGGAAAGAAAGAAGAATGCTAGACTCAAGGATAAGTTAGATGAATGTTGTATGGAGAGATGATCTTATAGAAAATATTGACTTCTCTATAGCTAAGACACAAGAACTCAAGGATGAGTTAGAATCTAAGGTTCTTGAGTATAGTGAGTTAGAACAGAAAATGGCTTCTTTGAAAGAGGAAACTAAAGAGTACAAGGATAAGATTTATAGGTTTCAAGATAGCTCCAAAAAGGTTAATTCACTCATCAAAGGTCAAAGAAAGACAACAGATAAAACAGGCCTTGGTTTTGTTAAGCCACACAAGGAACAAGTTGGAGAGTCTAGTAAGAGACTCCAAAAGGAAGAGAGTTCTGATGAGGAAAGTATTTCAAAAAAGGAGTCCTTGAATGATAGATGCACAGAAAACAAAATTCAGAATGAGAAGAAGTTTTCAGAACCTAAGAGGTCAATTAAAGGAAAGTTTCAAGGCAAATTTTTTGCTTGTCACAGGTTTGGTCACATGCCTTCACATTGCATGACTCAAGTAAGGAAGGTAAATGACAGTTTCAGAGGTGGTAATTTCTTTCAAGGGTATTGCTACTCTTGTAAAAAGTTTGGGCATAAGGCAATTTTTTGCAAGGCTAATAACAGGAACAGGGTTAGTCAGAATAGGTGGATTCAAATAACAGGTATGCCTAAAAGAAATAACATTGTTACTTGTTATAAGTGCAACAATGAAGGTCACACAGCTAGATAGTGTAGAGCTAAACTTTCAAGGTACAAGAACAAGAACAGTGGTATGAACAGGTCCAAGGATCAAGGCATGGATAAGAACATGAATGATAACAAGAACAGGAACAGTGACAGGAATAGGAACAGGAATATGGACAAGGAGAACAAGAGAAGACATGGTAAGGTAGCTATAGACACTGATGATGATCAGTGCCTGTTGGGAGTTTTACTCCCACCCCAAAATTAAACACCTCAATAGGAGGTGGGGGAGGGACTAAGCTAAGAGGCTCATTCTTAGTCCCGAGCCCCAAAGGTGACCCTTTGCCATTGATGACAAAGGGGGAGAGATTTGAGTAAGGGGGAGAGCCTCAAGACAGGGGGAGTTGTTTATGTTGAGTTTCTATGTTGTTGAGAAGCATGGTTTGCCATCAATGACAAAGGGAGATATTGTTGGAAATTTTGGGTTTGAGATCCTAGCTTCTTGTCTATGAGTTGTCATTGATGTCAAAAGTAAATGACATTAATGTTAAGAGGATGTGTTGGCTTCAAAGGTGGAAGATTCCAAGAGAATATTTTTAAGAGAATCCGGAGAGATTCCATTGGCAATGGTTTTTATTAAAACCAATGGAGGTTCTCTTTATTATTTATTTAATTATTATTTAAAACCCTTCAAGGTTTTAATTAATTAATTATTTAATTAATTAAGGGAGAAATTATTTTTAATTTATTAAAAATACTTTAAGGGTTTTTAAACCCTTTAGAAAGCAAATTTCGATTAAATTTGAAATTACTTTTCTTTGTAGCCGACGTGTTCTAAAGTCCACATATGGACTCTAAATATGATAAGGTTACTAAGGTTAAACTCTCTTGAAAAATCAAAGGCAATTAATTGGTTTGGCTGCGATCGAATGTTCTGTTTACGCTGCGAAAGAGGAGAGCTCGTGGTTTGAAAAGCTTTCGAAAAGCTTGACCGTTTATGTGGAAGGAAGTCCGTCTTGGACTTCATAAGCCCCTTGTGGGCTAGTGGGAGTGAAGGCTGTGTTTGGGCCTTGCATAGGTGGAGGTCTGCGTTTCGATCCCCATGGAGGGAGCTGTGCATGGATTAGTCACATTTTTATTAAAACGTGTTTTGTGCCGCGAATTTTGGATTCTTCAAGGGCAACCATTATAAGGTGTGATTATTTTCTTGATATGATTTTTGGCATTGTTTAGCATTGTTTAAAAGACATAGGAGAAATAATGGGATAGTTCTTTGGTTGTATTTTTGAGATTAGTCTTTTGCTATGCTAAATTTAAAAATGGAGATATAAGGTGTAAGTTTTGGTTGTTGTGTTTTTGGCTTCTTTGGTGGTTGTTTTTAAAGAAGAGGAGCTAAAAGGTGTATTAAGGAAAGTTTTTATATATGCTCATTTATCTTGGTTCTAACCCTAACTTGGTTGGAAGTTTGAGGGTTGTGTGTGGTGACAGCTTTAAGGATCAATTTTCTTCTACTCCAAAAAGGTATGGGCACATTTTCCTTATGAGTATGATTGGTGTATGTTTTTCTGAAATAAGGTTGGAGTGAAAAGGTTTTCAACTAGGTTTCCTTTGGTTGGGTGTAAATCCTATTTTCTGGTTTTTTGAAGACTTCTTATGCATTGTTATCCTTGATGAGAGTTTTGGTGAATGCATAATTCTGGTTTGAGGTAGTGGAAACATTGTGCACTAGGGTTTATGTTTGTGAGTCTTGCTACTTGCTTTGAGTTGGTGAAACCCTTGGTTGGTTGTTTTGAGTTTGATGGTTGAGTTGCTTCCATAGAGGTTGTTTGATCAAGTTATTGCTTTAATTGATTCATGATATTGGGCTTACTCCATTGAGTTGATTTGAGCAAGTTATTCTTTGCATTTGGTGATATTGTGTTGGTGGCTGTTTTGTTCAAATATCTTTGGAGGGAAAAGGATTTCTACTTGTTTCCTTTTCTTGTGATGATTGGTTGAATGCTTCAATGTTGATGTTGAGTTGAATGGTGTTGGTTGACTAAACCTTGTTTGATGAGCATTGTTGTTGAAACACTAATTTATGGTGAAAAGAACATGAGTATCATTGTTATGAGATTCTTTGCATAGTTTGCAATTGTTGGGGTTTCATGTTCTTGAAAGAAAATATTCTATCCTATCCATTTTAGATATTGAGTTGAGTTTTCAGATTTGAGATTGAGATTGAGCTGAGTTGATTTGATTTGAGTTTTGATATTGGGATTTGAGTATAGAACATATTGAGTCTCTAACAATTCTCTTTATGCTTCTATGAGTTTGACAAATCACATTGGGTCTCTAACAATTCACTTTGTGATTTCCTACTAAGAAAGTTTTTCTTGGTGAGCTTGCTGAGTTTTTGGACAGGTTCCGGTGGGGACTTGTGAGCAGTTTTGGACAGGTTTTGATGGGGACTTGTGAGCAATTTTGGATAGGTTTCGGTGGGGACTTGTGAGTAGATTTGGACAGGTCCTAGCAGAGGACTTGTGAGCTAAGTTTGATAGTTCTATCAGAAAACTTGAGGACAGAGGTGCATTGGTTCTATGAGAAGAACCTGAGGACAGTTGGCAAGTCTTTAAGAAGGCTTGTATGCAGAGGATTGATTTGTTCAAGAGTTGGACAGATCTAACAAACAGAGGAAGACTTGTACTAGACCGACTAAATATGTTTGGTACAGGTTGCTGAGCTACTTTGGGCATGATCATAGAAGGCAGAGGTCTCTTAGACTAAGCATTGAGGACTGGAGGTCTTCGATGGAAAGGAGTTCCACGTGCTGGCAAGAGGTAGAGGCAGTTGATATTCTGAGGGATCATTTCCGGAGCGAGAGGGGAAGGTATCTCCTTTGAGCGAGAGGCTCATAAATTCTCGATTGGGGGAAGGTATCTCCTTTGAGCAGAGGCTCATAAATTTTGATTGGGGGAAGGTATCTCCTTTGGGCCGAGGCTCATAAAAATTGTTATTGGGAAGGATTCCCAAAGAACTTTGAGATAACTTTTAGAGAAAAATTTTGTGGATGTAGCCCAACCATTCTGGGTGAACCACGTTAAAATTGGTGTCACTTTGTGGATGATATTGTGCATTGCTTTGATATTGCTTTAGGTATATTGCTTTACTATTTTGAAGTATAAAGGAAAAAGTAAAAAGAGGTCTTATACTATTCACCCCCCCCTCTCAGTATAATCTTGTGTTCTTCATAGATACCACTCTTGTGAACGTTTGGAGTTTAGTTTGTAATGACCCCCATGACTCACAGTCTTGTGTGATGTACCAACACCATGTTCAACAAGATTTGGATCAAACTGAAAGGAATCAAAAGGAGAGATTTAATACAAGATCTTGTGTAATGACCCCCATGACTCATATAGTTAGCTGAGGAAATCCCAATTGCTATCATGACAAGTTATGGGAAGAAAGCCTTACAAGTAGACCCTCAAAAAATGGGACAATTCCAAGTCCCTTCTCAGAAGAAAGTTGATCCCCTCCCTCAGAGCAGTAACACCTTCCCTATTCCTCAAGCTAAGGGAAAAGAGAAGACATATAGTCTTCCTAAGAGATCAAAAAAGGAAATAGAAGGAGACCGAATGAGATCCAAGGATGAGGATCAAGGAAGACTGAGGTTCCCCTCTATTACAAAAAGACAAATATTAGAGGCCACCCAACAATATAAAATAAGATATGATGAGCAAGAAAGAGGGTTGGAAAGACTCTCCTTGACTAAGTCTGAATACAACATTGTTGAAGAAATGAAAAGGATCCCATCAAAAGCTAGCATGTATGACACTTTGTTCATCCCTGGTCAGATTGACCTGCTTAAGGCTTCTCTCAACAAAAATCCTCAGAGTAGATTGGCCACAACAATCCTTAGTATGCCATCAGAAAAGAAAGAAATGACACCTATTGTTTTAAATAATAAACCTCCCCCTTTCTATATATCCCTAAGAATGGAAGGTTGGGTAGTCCAAAATTGTATGATTGACTCAGGAGCATCAACTACAGTTATGCCTAAAGCAGTCTATGAGGATATGGGTATGGATTATACCCGATCTTGTCTTGGAGTATTACAACTAGATGGAACACCTGTCAAGATAGTTGGGGTCATTAAAGATGTACTGATGAGGTTGCACAGAGCCCCTGAGGTGACAATAGTGCAAGAAATAGTTGTGGTTGACTTAGAACCCTATTTTGGATTGTGTCTTTCAAGAGAGTTTACTGCAAATCTAGGGGGATGTATGTACATGGACTATTCTAGCATGATAATCCCTTTCAAAGGAAAAAGGATAAGGATAACTCCTAAAAAACTAGTAGCTTATCACATTGAAAATATTGAAGAAGATATGTGCAATCTTAATCCTTTGGAAGAATTTGAGCTGGTGGAAAACATTGAAGAGTTGGACATAGAGGATGAGTTGCCTTTTAGAGAAGACTACAGTCAGTTCAGAACTGGTATGGGAACATACAACATCTCAACAGAATTAGAGAAGAAAATCCTTGCTATATCCAACTAGTCTTTGAGAGAGAAAGAAACTTGGATCATGCACTTTGATGGTGCTAAATGCCAAAATGGTGCAGGAGCTGGTGTGGTCCTTCAATCCCAATCAAAAGGTACAAAAAATTTTACTTACAGATTGACATGGTCATGTACTAACAATGCAGCAGAATATGAGGCCCTATGTCTAGGATTGATACAAGCAGAAAGTATGGGCATTAATATTTTGAATATATATGGTGATTTTGAGCTAATAGTCCATCAAGTAAGAAATAGGTGCAACAGTAAGCACCATTACTTAAAAGCTTATAGAAATAGGGTATGGGATTTAATGGAATATTTTGATGCCCTGAATTTAAATTTTGTTCCCAAAGAAAAGAATACTCTGGATGATTCATTAGCAACAAAGGGAGCTAAATTCAACCCTTCTGTAGACTTTGGAATCAAGAAGGCCAAGGGAATTAAAATGATTTTTAGACCTGTAGTACCAAACAAGCAGATTTTTTGGTAGGTTTTTGAAAGTGACGAACAAATAGTTGATTTTTTGGTGAGAGAGGCATGTCTCTCTACTATCCAAGAGGAGAATTCAGATGAAATTGATCAACAGGACATTATCCAACTAAGGAACAATCATATCCCAAGAGGGTTGGTCACCCTTGAGAGTCTGTTTGATAATGAGGATAGAAAGAAGACCAAAGCCATGAAGGTCAACAAAAAAATCTATAAAGAAGTTGAATTTGGTAAAGAGAAAAAGCTCAATGTCAAAATCCAATGTTCACCTGAGGAAGCAGAAGATATCAAAGCTCTATGCTTAAGATACCAAGACATTGTGGCTTGGTCATATGAAGATCTCAAGGTGTATGATAAAAAGGTTATCCAACACACTATTGAGCTAGAGCCTGATGCAAAACCATTTAGGCAAAAGCAGAGGCCAGTCAATCCAAGGATCGAAGCCATTATGAGAGAGGAGATCTTAAAGTTATTAAAGGCTAAGATCATATACCCAATAAAACATTCTACTTGGGTAGCCAATTTGGTACCCGTGAGAAAAAAGAATGGGGATATACGCTTGTGTGTGGACTTCAGAAATCTAAACCAAGCATCCCTTAAAGATCACTACCCTCTCCCTCAGATTGATCAGATCTTGCAGGTAGTGGCAGGAGCAGAAAGATTCTCATTATTGGATGGTTACTCTGGATATAACCAAATTTGGGTGAAATATGAAGATCAGTATAAAACAACATTCACCACAAAATGGGGTACATTTGCCTACCAAAGAATGCCTTTTGGGCTGTCCAATGCAGGAGCCACATTTTAGAGAGCTATGGACTATGCCTTTGGAGCACTGATCAACAAGGCTATTCTGATTTATCTGGATGACATGACTATGTTTTCCCATGATAAAAAAGACCATCTGTCACACTTGGAGCAAGTTTTTCAAAAATGCAGAGAATTTGGTATTTCACTCAATCCTAAGAAGTCATTCTTTGTAGTCCATGAAGGAAAGCTACTAGGTCATGTGGTCTCAAAATAAGGCATGGCCATAGATCCAGATAGAATCACATCAATTCTCACTCTTCCTTTGCCTACAAATAAGAAGACATTGCAGTCTTTCCTAGGCCAAATCAATTTTGTCAGGAAATTCATTTCTGATTTTGCATAGAAAGTAAGGCCTATATCTGAGTTACTTAAGAAAAATGCTGAATTCAAGTGGACTGAAGTCAGAAAAAAATATTTTGAGATCATCAAGAAATCCATTGCAACAGCCCCAATATTGGTAAACCCGGATTTCAGCAAATATTTTATTCTTTATGCATATGGAGCTGAAGAAAGTTATGCCTCAGTGCTCACTCAAAAATATGATCAAGGGGAGGAACATCCTATGTTCTTTTGGAGCCAGACACTCCATGATTATCAGGTCAAATACAATTTTATTGAAAGGCAAGTATTTGTTGTGATGAAGTCACTAAAGAAGTTTAGGCAGTATTTGGTACAGAGCAAGACCCTGGTATATGTGGTTCATCCGGATGTAAGAAGTTTTATCCTGCAAGGTGATCTAGGAGACAAAAGAGCTGGTTGGATTACCAAAATACAATAATATGATGTAGAAATACACCCCACCAAGCTAGTAAGAGGTAGGGCTTTATGCCAAGGGTTAACAGAAGCTGCAACATTGGTAGAAGTAACAACTTGCCAGGTAGCAGAAGAAAATTAGGTTGAAATAATACAAACTAAAGACTCTGATTGGATTGACTAGATGATTAGGTACTTCTAGAGTGGAGTATGCCCCCTTAATATAAGTGCTTCCCAAAGGAGAAGATACAAGATTCATGCTTTGAAATATGTATTACTACCAGAGGGCTTATACAAAAGAAACTTGGATGGAATTCTTCTAAAATGCTTAAAGGATGACCAAAAAAAAGGGTCATGGAGGAATTCCATGGAGGATCAGTTGGTGGACATAGTTCAGGTAGGGTTACAACTTTAAAAATCATAAGAGTAGGCTATTATTGGCCCACTGTATTCACTGATGCTTTTAAAATCACCTGGGCTTGTGACAAATGTCAGAGATATGTGGGAAGGACAAGGAATGCTTCATCCCCCCTCAAGCCCATTCAAGTTGAAGAGCCTTTTCAACAATGGGGGCTAGATTTCATAGGGGTTATCAACCCTAATTCCTTAGAAGAGCATAATTTTATCTTAACTACCACATATTATCTTACCAGATGGGTAGAAGCTATTCCTACCAAGAAATCAGATCAAGATGTTGTGATCAATTTTATGGAAAATTTGATTTCAAGGTTTGGAGTTCTGGAAGCTTTGGTGAGTGATAATGGCCCAGATTTCATAGGAGCCAAGTATATTGAGTTTTCCAGTAAGTATGGCATTACTCTTAAAAATACTTCTAATTATTATCCATAGGGTAATGGACTTGCAGAATCTACCAACAAAAACCTATTAAGGATTTTGAGGAAATCACTGGAAGGTAATAAAAGAAGTTGGCACCTATTATTGGACCAAGCTCTATGGGCAGATAGGATTACTATTAATAATTCCATCAATACTTCCCCTTATGCACTAGTGTATGGCAAGGAGGCAGTGTTACCAATCCATTTGGAGATCCCAACACTCAAGCTTGTCAATTCAGAGGAAGAGTTAGAAGAAGATCCTGTGAAAACTAGATTGACACATTTGTTGAAATTAGAAGAGAGTAGAGCTCAGGCATATAATAGTTTTCAAAAGCATTCATCAGACATTAAAGCATGGTTTGATAAGAAGGCCAGATTTAGGAAATTCTAGGTTGGAGACTCAGTTCTTAGGTGGAATGTTGATAGAGCAAAGCCAGGCAAGCATGAAAAGTTTGATTCTTTTTGGGATGGTCCTTTCAGAATAGTAGATGCTAAGGAGTCCAATGTATTCCAGCTGGAAGATCCAGAGGGAAACATACTACCAATTATGATGAATGGTTTTCATCTCAAGCTCTACTATGTGTAAGGAGTGATTTCATTGTAACATATGTATATACATTGTATAATTATTTTCCTCCTTTCTGCACTTTGTACTTTAATTTCTTTCTACACTTTGTAATCAGTTCTCTTGAAAAAATCTTGAAAAAGGAAATAATTTGCAAGAATGACTAAGTATGGACTAAGTGCACAACATGGTTTCATTCCACACTCAATTCTATGAGAACCTCTTTGGAATGACATGCACTCTCGAATCCGCATTGAAAATATGCTAAGATTCTTGCGGAATGGTGAGTCATTGGTCAAAAGAAAGTAAAAGGCATTCCCAATCCGGGAACCTTTTGAAGTCAATGCTACCAGAGTGGAATCAGGATGGAAAGTCACACCTAAAAGGTACTAAGTGTCCACGGACCCAAAAATCTTCTTAAGCCACCAGTTTCAAAATCGAAGCGGAACCAAGCAGTAATTCTGACCACGACACATGGAGACTAGAGAATGATCCCACATTCAATGCTAACGAACTCGTGCCATGACCCGAGAGTAGCCAAAGGGGTGCAGTGAGGTGGCAGCACAATTTGAAATTTTGACCAATGAAAAGATAGAGTGCCACCATTGAGCCATCAAAGGGAATGATTAAAATTTGGAAAGTGTGCCAATGGTAAGGTCATGTAGTAGCTACATTAATGGTGGAGGATACGCACGTTCTAGAAGAATAAAAAGTGATGAAATACATACACGATGCTCATTTGGCATCGATTTGCATCCCCAGAGTGGTAAAGGGTAGAGTGAATTTCTGAAGAACTTATCGCAAATTGCAGGGAGAATGAAGTCTTGCTACTATCAAAATGGCCCCTAAAAAATCACCCATTGAGTCTTCAGAAGATGTTCAGGAGTTTGAGACTCTAGAGAAGAAGGTGGTGGCACCATATCTCGACAAGGCCGAAGTCGTGGCGGACACAAAAATGGTCCTCACAGAAAGAACTAGGCTAAGGAGGAATGTGAACGATAGATACAAGAAGAGAGCTGCTTTGGTCATGGAAGGTAGATGTGTTGTCCTTTCTTATCTCTCTTTCTATATTTGTGATTCTGTTCATTCCTGCCTTGAGTTGATAGCTGCCATAGTTAAATTTTATGACCCATTGGCTAAAGTAGTAAAAACCTCTGAGGGCGAAACCCTTTTCAATATCACCACTTCCTTTTGTCATAGACTCTTTGCCCTAGGGTCTGACCCCCCAGTAATACCAAATCTGTTTAGGGTCATTGAGCAGACTGGGTTTTACACAACAGAAAAGTGAGCTAATGATGGCGAGTCATTTAAAAATTGGGTTTATAAATAGCTTAATATTAAGCCCAAGGAAAAATTGCCCGAGGTCCCTATCTCTATTGATAAATTTGCAAACCCCATCCTATTTTCTATGTTGGCTTGCATGGAGGGTTTAGATTCTGATAGAATGGTACATGGCTGGAAAATTTCCACAACATACTGTATTTCTAACGAAAGAATGTATGAGAAGGATGCGAGAAAGAAAGGGACTAGAGTGATTTATTTTTACTGGCCAACTTTTCTCGCATAGAGGATACATGAGAAGCTAGTAAGCATGAAAAGGGGTGTTGATGCTCCTAGTTTTAGGCATTGCTCAAGTCTGGTGTGGATGTTCTATGCCACCACCAAAGACAGAATGTCATGGATTCCGGTTAAGGATAAAACCAATGATGGAGAACCCTTACCGGTTTATTATTGGACAAGCCATTTGAGGAGCAGTGAGTCCTATTATAGATTCAATTTGGAATTTTTGGGACCTGCTTTAAAAATAATGTATGGTAAGTGCCCTAGGTTGCCACCTTTAACTAAGAATATTCTGAGAACAAAGAGTGCATAAGGAGACTGGTATTTGTTGATTGAGGGCACTATGATCAGGTTGTATGGTTTCATGGGTAAACCCTTCCTCCTACCCCATTTCATCATAGAGAGGTTTTTTCCCTAGAATATCTGAGGTAGGTGGAGTACATTGATGCAAACTATGGCTCTAGAAGGAAGAGGAAGTCTTTACTTACCCACCGTACTTTGGATGACATCACCATCACCAAGAAGGGGCAGAGCCAACAAATCGACCAATACCTCGATAGGTTAGGTCTATTTTATATTCCCCAAAGATGGATCTATGACCCTGATGGCATTTTCACTACCAGGAATAAAACCCTAAATGGAGATAAGGCCTATAAGTTTGAAAAGAGGCCCAGGGCTCATTTTGAAAAAGGTAGGAATAATGATGAGACTACTCTTTTAGAGTGGAATGTCTCAAATATGGGTCAATTACCCCCATGGTTGGATTTTTATGAGCAGATTATTGATTTTGACCCTAACAATAAGCCAAGTCATCGGATTACAGAGGCTACAATTGAAAAAATTGAGGTTGAATCAGCAAAGAAAAAATATCCTCCACCTGAGGCTAAGTCTGCAAAGAAAAAGGATCCTCCACTTGAAGAAGAGATTGCAAAAGAAGAAGAGGAGGAAAAGGGACCATGGAATGTAGCCAAAATAACATATTGGTGGAGAATGAGGATTGAAATTGGAAAGCCTAAGTCTAAATTTGGAATGAAGATTGATAAGGAGTTTTCAAGAAGATATAATAAAAACATTGGAACCTGGAAACAAAAGGATGTCAGAAACATAGTATTAACGGTTGAAAAACCTCAATCTGGTTCTAAATCCCTCCCTCCACCTACATATCATGAGGCTCATCTAGAAGAACTAGGAACTCCCTTGACAGTGACTAAAGTACTAAAGACCTTTCATCCTACCACTGAGCAAGTGGAAACATTTCCTAAGGGAGCTAAGTTGATGAGCAAGATGCAATATTCTAAGGAAAAAGTTGTCAGTACTCCAATTATTGAAACATCATCTAGGCCTAAATTCTTAGCTTTGGGAGCATGACCTCCAGACACAGATATCAACTGGAAATAAAAGGATGAAATATTTAAGTACAAACCCCTTTCTTTTACCCCTGCAACATCAATTGAATTGCGACCTATTTCTGAGCAAACATTACTTTCTGGAGTAGTGCAAGAAGATGAGTTGGAGGAAGATTTTGAGAATGAGATGACTGCTTTTCAATTGGTTCATAGAAGGACTAAGAGGTTTCTAGAAAGAGAGGAAAAAGAGATTTCAAAGAAACAAAAATTGGATATGGAGGAGATTGCTAAAGAAGTAGCTGATTTTGCTATGGGAAAATTGATTGATCAGGAGCAACAACAAGATACAGAGATAGAACAAGAACACCCTACATCAGTAGGTGAAGGTATGGCTTCTAATCCCTCTTCTCCTCTTCATCCTCATGATTCCCCAAAGAAATCTCCCTCCCTTTCTAATCAAGAAGACATGACAAGTGTACCTCCTCCCTCTCGTAGTCCACCACATGAGTCATCAGTAGCCACCGAGGTACAAGTTACTCCTATTTCCTCACAACCACCTCAAATCCCATCTCCAGCATCTGAGGTTCCTACTCCCTCATCTACCACCATTTCACTTCCATATTTTTCATCACCACCATCAATGGGACACTTTGTTCCAAGTATATCCACCCATCCGATTGTTAGTCTTGCATCAATTTCTATGAGTCTACCAGTAACAACAACAATAGTAGTTATAGAGTCCATTGTTGTCACAGAGGCTATTGTAACTATATCTTCACCCCCATCATCAATAGTTTAGTCCACCCTTTCATTTCTAGTGTCATCATCTCCCCTGGTTGTTGGTCTTTCAGGACCTATTACTATACCAAAGGAGCAGGCAACCACTCAGAGTATAAATGATTATTGGGCAGAAAGGCTTGCTAGGCCTTCCAGTAGGATGGCGGTCAAGAGAAGAAGTGTGTATGTTGATCCTATTTCTAGACAGAGAATATCAAGATCTATGACTCCACTAGTAAGCAAACCTGAGACTGAGATGACTATTCAATATTATCGAGTGGAGGAGGTCACAAAAGATATTGACAAGCTCCCTGAGGAAGATGAGTTGATCATAGCCAAAGCTCACTTGGATACCTTCTATGTGAAAAATTATTTAGTCAGAGAGAAGGTGGACAAGTTGGAGAAAAAGGTTGAAAATCTTAAGAAGAGTCTCAATGATAAAAAATAAATAGAAAAGGCTCTGAGAAAAGAGGCTAAGGCTTGGCAGGAGAAATTTCAAGAGGCCAGTAAACTAAAGGACCAATTAGAAGAGCAAAAGAAGTTGAATGAAGATCAAGCGAAAGAAATTTAGAATTTAAAGTATCAACTTTAGATAGAGAAAGCTAAATCTTCAGGCTTTTCTAAGAATGATTTGAAAAATATTAGAAAAGAGTTGCTTTCTGAGGTCCAGGAGAAATGTTCAAGGCTTCAACTTATTATTGATTATCTTAATGATGCCAGCCGTCTACTCTCCAATATTCAGAAAGAGCTAGATCAGATCACTGGAGAGTTGCAGCCTATGGTGATTCTAGCAGAACAAATGTACAGGTTGGTTGGTAGCAGACTCAGTGATTCTTCTAAACCTATTCCTAATAAAGAATGGAATCTTGCTAGAGTTTCCACCAGGATAGTGGTTAAAAAGCATAGGGCACTTCAAAGAGCCTGGTTGTTGTTCGATAGGATTGAGGGTATGATTAAGGATGTTGTTGAATTGAATAAGGAAATGATTCAAGTTGGATTTAAAGGCCTATGGATGGAGGACCACAACTTGTTATCCATGGAAGAAATCTAGAAAAGCATCAATGAGAATTTGCAGGATGAATCCAGGATAGATTCTCTGGAAGAGCCACTACCCCAAGAACAAGTTGTCCAATTGATTGTTGATTTTACCCGGTTGAGAGATCTCATGGAAGATCTGGTAAATAGAGGGGATGCTGCTAACTATGAAGACATTGGTGAGCTACAATATGTTTATAAGCAGCTCAAAGAAACATCAAATCCCTCTAAAGCATATTGGAAATAGGCTCTACAATCTTTGGAATTGATGATCCAATTGTTTGGTGATACTTCTGGAGGAAAGAGTCTGAAAACACCTATTCTAGAAGAAGAAGAAGAAGAGCAATATGAGGAGGTCGAGGAAGAGGCCCATGAAGAAGAAGAACTGGATAGATCAGTTACAAGCCTAGGAGGGGCTCACACTTAGTTCATTTTTATTTTGTACATATGCATAAGTTTTGTATTTTTTGTTTTGACTCTGACAATTGTCAGAAGTAAGCAATAAAGGCATGAAGCCTACATAGGTAGAAGAGCAGTGGACTATATGTGAAGGTATTTTTGAAATAAGGCCTTATAAAAGGAGTAGATCTATGTCTAGTTGTTGAAGACAGTGGCAAGACTTGTATTTCAGACACAATATCTGTATGAGCGGATGAGTTCTATGTATTTTTGGCATCACTTCGATATGAACCTCTACTCTCTTAGTAGATTGATGAAACTATTAGAGAGTAGTGTTTGTATGGAAGTTATTCTATAAAGTATATTTTTTTGAAGATGAGTATGTTTGACTCCTAAGGCCCAATGGATAAGACTCTGAGTTTGATTGGCTTTGCAAGCAAATCCACCCAGGAGGCACCAGAATGTAGGCCCAAAATGGCCACATACTTAGGAAAATTTTTGCAAGTTTTGTCTAAGTGGAAAAATCTTCATTCCACACCCCTTGCAGTGTATTTTGGAGCGGATCCACAATAGAAGGTATGAGCCCATCCGACACTTAGTAAATTTTCATGATTGAAGCGATTTCGGGAGACTTGTCTTCGGCTTCGAACTAGCGATGCATCTCGAATCCACAAAATTTTTGAGAAGAGATGACGTCAACGATAAAAAAGTGTGGATTGGCAACTTCATGAGTGGCTAAGTTTTAGAAGGCCCGATTCTGGAAAACCCATAGAGTATTTGTACCCGGAATGGTGACAAGGTGGGATGCTATGGACAAGGTAGATGTGGATTCATGACTAAAGATGATTTTGACCTCTCCTTTCTGGAATGGTGACAAGGTAGAATGTTTTATTCTGAGGATAGTGTAGAATGGAGAAAAGGTCACGCTGCACTATGACGGGTCCGGATTGACGATCATATGCTAATGCACTTGCTCATTCCAGAATGGAATCCAAAAAGTCATAAAGAAGGAGTGATGTCATCAATATTTTTGTGCGGATTGGAAGGCACCTTGCGGATAACGAAGGAATCTGAGGAACAAAGAGTGGATTCGATCTTGCTTAGTTTTTAGATCATTTGGGAGCTGGATTGGTGATTTCATAGTTTCTGAGATAGAAGGATGACGTCACCAACATTTTAAAGTGGAATGGCGTCATTTCTCCCCACCATTGTAATAAGCTTTTATCAGATTTAATCAGAACCGTATAATGAGGGAGATCAATGATGGAGATTGCATCAAAGAATCTAAGGTATTTAGGGATGTTTCTTCACTAGAATTGGAACAGCCAGTTGGAAGAGGAAGCTGAAGCATCGAGGGTTTTCAAGAAAGTTGAACCAGAGGTGGTTACAGATCGATGATGGTAGACAATATCCAAGAAGAATCAATGATGATACATGATTTCCAATGGCTTGGACTCCAGTTGCATCGAACAACCAGCAAGTTGCAGAGGCCTCGAGCTACCATGGTGGACCACATTCATAGGATTTCCTAGAGGATGTACCAGTAAGCAAATGCCAATTATTTATCTTTTTTTTTTAATTTTTGCACTTATAATTTACGAGGTCGAACCCTCATTTTTAAGGGTCGGCTCTAGTGTGTTTTCCTGTGCTACTGTAAATATTCCCAAGAGCTAATGGAAGGAGCATTACATTGATCTTCACCTCAAAATTTGTATCTTCATGCTTGATATCAGAGGTTCAAATTCTTTAGTTGTATTTCTATGAATACTTAAGTGGTTAGTTTATGCCAAATGAATGGATTACTAGTTGTTAAAGTAATTGAAATCTGCTTCTGAGTTTGATCTTTATTGTTAGGAAGTGCATTTCTATAGAATCTAGATATTGGTGAATTTTGTTATTTGGATTATCATTGTCTGGATATTGAAATCGTTGTCTGCAATATTTCTCTGTGTGCTTTAATGAATGAAGAGTCATTCAATTTGTGATAATGTTGATCTGAGTTATGTATCTTTGGGTTAGTTTTTTGGAGCTTTGTATGGTGGTGCAATGTTGTTAGCCTATCCATCCACTATTGTTCACATTTCTCTAACCCTAGCCTTTTCTTACCCTAACCTTCAAACCCTAAGTGAGCATAATTGTGTCAACACCCTACTTAAGTTGACAAGGAACTAGCCTACTCTGGAGGTTGGATCGGAAACTCTGTTTTGGTCCATCCAATGTTGAGTGTTGAGCTGCAGCTATCGGGTGCAAGTCTGGACAAAAAATAGGAAGATAGACAGCCGCAGTATTGAGTGAAAACTTGGTGCAATTCAGTTCCCAACAAGACCATGGCTATCCCCAACATCACCATCTATACATCTATCTTGAATTATCTCAACTCTAGTAGAATAGTGAATCCAACCAGTAGGTTTGGTTTTTCTAAGTAGAGATTCAATAAATTTTTCCAATAAGAATTGGAGAAATTGTAGAAGCACTTTTAGTCTTAGGTCTATAAGATATCAATATGGCTAGGTCATCAACAATTTTTAGCATATTCCTTAACTCCTTGCATAATATAAAGGCATATTTTGCCTATTGAGGGAGCCTAAAACTCCTTGTTATTGAGTCATATCGCTCTATGACTACCTCTACCAACTCTATGAAACTCCACACTTGGGGCACCAAATTCATTGTCAATCCTAAATTCTAGATCATATCAGAGTAATGCATTGCGACGAATATTCATAAACTAACGAATATTAGCATTTGGAAAAATCAAAATTGGTGAAATTTTGGGACCCTAGATGTCAGCCTCTTCACCCAAAATTTTTGGGTCCAAAAAATTTTAGGAGTTGGTTCACCGTACGTTGATAATAATATTATCATTTTTTTAAATCACCAACACTCCTGCCTAAACTGAAGAGCCTTTTTGCCTTGAAATTATAAAAATTTTAAATTATCCTGCCAAATTCACCTCTTATACCAGTATATATAATTAACATGAAATTGATACCTTTTCATGTAAAACATTACAATATAAAAGATAAGAATTGAAACATTCAATCTATTGTAGACTTTCATTGAACTTCTATCAAAATTTGGACCTAGATCTGCACCAAAACTAGATTTGCACTTAGACAAGAAGTTGGATCTAGATTTGCATTCAAACTAGAAGCAAAACCAAGATTTGCACTTGAACCAAAATCCAAACCTAGATTTACACCCAAATTAAAAGCTAGACCTAAATTTACACCTAAACCAGAAGTTGGATCTAGATTTACACCTGGATCAGAGTTGAAGCATGTTTTGAACTTGAATCATAGTTGGTGCATGATTTGCACCTAAATAGGAAGTTGAACCAAGTATTGCACTCGAACAGATTATCAGATCTTGATTTGCACTTGAATAGAGGTTGGACCCCATTTTTTACTCAAACCATTTATAGGAGCTTGATTTGCACTAGTACCAAATCCAAACCTTGTTTTACACCAAGATCGAAAGTTGGACCTAGTTTTGAACCCAAACAAACTATCAGAGCTTGATCTACATCTAGACAATAATTGGATACTTTTTTTGCATCTAAATAAACTATAAGAGCATCGGTTGTGAAAAATAAAGGTACAAAATTTTACCTCTAATTTCTTTTTCTTCATAAAAATGTAGGTTTTTATTTTGTTGTTTTCCTTTGTTTTCCCCTGTTATCCTCTATTCCACATGTGAGTGTTTTGATGCATTTTTTAGCTACCTATCCTCTTAAGACACTGTGATCCTCTGTTCTCTTATTTTTAAGAGAATATGAGTTCAAAATGGTTGTAGGTTTTTCTTTCATTTATTGCAAATAGGTCAATGCTCTATTTCCCATGTTTTCTCCTATTTTTCTCTATTCTGCATGTGAGTGTTTTGATGTATTTTTAAGCTAATTGTCCTTCTCTTAAGGAAATGTAATTCTCTGTTTCTCTTAAGACACTTTGATTCTCTATTTCTCTTGATTTTTAGAGAATATGAGTTCAAGGAGTTGTAGTAGAAAGATCTACTTTTCTGTCATAAAATTACAAATAGATAAATGCTTTATTTCTCTAAAGACATTGTGATTCTCTATTTCTCTTGATTTTTAGAGATTATGAGTTCAAGGAGAATATGTTTTCTCTCTTAAGACACTGTGATTCTCTATTTCTCTTAAGACACTATGATCCTATGTTCTCTTGTTTTTTAAGAGAATATGAGTTCAAGTAGTTGTAGTAATAACATCTATTTTTCTATCATCAAATTGTTAGTTTTTCTTTCATTTATTGCAAATAGGTCAATGCTCTATTTCCCATGTTTTCCCCTATTTTTCTCTATTCCGCATGTGATTGTTTTGATGCATTTTTTAGCTAGTTGTCCTTCTCTTAAGGAAATTGAATTCTCTATTTCTCTTAAGACACTTTGATTCTCTGTTTCTCTTGATTTTTAGAGAAAATGAGTTCAAGGAGTTGTAGTAGAAAGATCTGCTTTTCTATCATAAAATTACAAATAGGTAAATGCTCTATTTCTCTAAAAACATTGTGATTCTCTATTTCTCTTAAGACACTATGATTCTCTGTTTCTCTTAAGACATTGTGATTCTCTATTTCTCTTGATTTTTAGAGAATATGAGTTGAAGGAGAAAATATTTTTCCCTATTTTTCTCTATTCAACGAGTGACTATTTTCATGGATTTTTTAGCTAGCTGACCTTCCCTTAAGACATTGTGATCCTCTGTCTATTCCACTAATACTATGAGTTTCTAGGACATTTAGTACTATAATATAATATTTCTCCACATTTGAATCTCTAATACTAGGAGTTTTTCCTTATTTTTCTCTATTCTAGTATTTTGATGTATTTTTAAGCTAATTATCCTTCTCTTAAGGAAATGTAATTTTTTTTCTCTTAAGACACTTTGATTCTCTATTTCTCTTGATTTTTAGAGAATATGAGTTCAAGGAGAAATTTTTTCCCTGTTTTCCTCTATTCATTGAGTGACTATTTTCATGGATTTTTTAGCTAGCTAACCTTCCCTTAAGACAACTATTCCACTAATACTATGATTTTCTAGGACATTTAGTACTATAATATGATATTTCTATATGTGGTTGTATATTTGAATACATACAATTGCTATCTCCAGAAAACATAATAGTGGCATGCACTAAAAAAATCATGATAAAGCTTGACTAGAAATTTGTATGTATTTTCTACCAACCAACCATCTGTATATTCTAGTTACAATATTATCTTGAGGCCTTATAGTATTAAGATCTGTTCAACATTTTATTAATATTCTAAAATGAGAAACATTATCTTTACAAGTAAAATGACACCTACTGGCGATGGAAAGAAGGGAGGCAAATCTTCTACTTGAAAAGAGTATCCTCAAATATTTTAGCCATATATCGAAATCCAATGAGCCATCGACATCTGTACAAATTCAAGGTACAATTGATTTTTACCTACTAAACAGTTAGTTGTGTATTCTATAAATTATTTTAAATAATGCTTTCTTCCTCAAAAAGTAAATTTTTAGTATATGGCTCTGGCCATATTGCATGTTGATGTGAATCTTTTTTCTATTTGTAAAATTTTGTTCTATTAAATCCAAAAATGATAAAGAATATTATTTTATGCAGAATACTCTATTGACCCTGATATGCCTCCACTTGAAGATATTCCTCAGCAAGAGATGCCTTCTAATGAAATTTCACTTAACAATGACATCCAACAAACACTTGAAGATATTCCTCAAAATGACATTCCACTTGAAAAAGAAAGTGATAAATCAAATACAATACAAACTTCTGGGGAATCATCAAGCCAAAAAACTAAACATAGAAAGTTAACTAGATGGACTATTGGAAGGTCATTTCAGGTTGAATGGGCATCAACATTTCCCTTTATAGAGCCAGTCCAACTAGAGAACGACAATGCCATTCCAATAGAATGTAGATGCAAAATTTGTAGTTGGAAACTAGGTAAGGATCATAAGATGCAACTGAAGAAAGATACAATAGAAAAATATTGTGGGAAATTTTATTCAAATGTTACAGAAAGTGATGGAACAATTAAGAAAATAGTTAGGTGGAAGGATGCATCAAAATGTATGCATGTTAGATATGCAATAGAATATGACAATGAATTGAAGCTACAACAATCTCTTGTTGAGAAAGGTGGAACTATTCAAGCCCAATTTCATAAAATTCATAAGACCACTTTAGCTTCAAAAAATTTACAGTTTGTTGTTGTATATAGTATTCTTAAAAAGGGTAGACCCATGTCTGATTTTATTGATTATAAGCACCTATTTCAACTAGCTGATGTGCAAAACCTTCCTAGTTCCCATTGGTCAGATCGAAGTGGTTGGGAAATGGTAAAATGTCTATCATTGGTTGAGAAGGAGGACCTGAGGGAGAAAGTAAAACTTGCCAAATTCATTTCACTTTCAATTGATGAGGTGACGATTGTGGACAACACATCTTGGATTTGCATGCATGTGTACACATTTCAAAATCATGTAAGGCAACCTAGTTTGCTAGCATTACATAAGATGGTGGAAAATAGTAATGCAGAAAACATCTATAATGTTGTTGTAACTAGTTTAAAAGATATTACAAGAATGAATGATATAGAAATAGCCACAAAGTTAATATGCATTGGAGCTGATGGTGTTGCTATAATGCAAGGACATAGGAATGGTCTTTGTGTTCGACTCCAGACATCTATCACCCCATATTTGATACCCATTCATTGCATGGCTCATAGAGTGAATCTTGCATATAAAATTGTGAGCACTTTTGAAAATGTTGCAAGAGTGGAAGACCTCATCCGTGAAACACATGCTTATTTTTCATGTAGTCCAAAAAGGTTTGTAGAGTTTCAACAGTTTGCACTAGGAGTTATAGAAGGAAAAAAATTGTTAAAATATGTGGATACAAGGTGGATTTCATTGTATCAACCTACACACAAAGTTTTTATAGAATATCAATCGTTAATGGGGTTTATGTATACAAATCGTAGGGTAGTTGATAAGGCAAAATATTTGCTATACCATTTTACTGACTTGGAAACCCTTTTAACATTATGTGGTATTCTTCCAATGTTACAAGAAATGAATAGATTGATTAAACTTGCACAAGAAAGATCCATCTATATTGTTGATTTCATGAGGGTAAGAAAACAAATATGTATGATTATTGATAGGTTATATGTCTCTGAAGGAAATTTTACAGATCCCTTGTTTGATAGTTGGAGAACATTAACTAACGTGAATGATCCAAAAAGATTTTTGAAGTTTGACATCAATGATCATCTTTGTATTAATGTTCATGGAAATATGATACCTCTATATCATTTTGAAAGGTGGTCAAATATAGTTACGGATGATGTTGAACAAATTCCCATAACACATAATGGATTTGAAGTAGTTTTACACAATACTAAGATTAAATTGTTAAAAATAGCAGAATCATTGACAAGTGAAATAAGAGATCAGTTTCAAAGAGATGAGTTGCTTGAGGCCATGGGTGTGGTTAACCCCATGTTTTGGGGTTCTTCTATTGACTACAAATCTACACATGAGTCATTTATTAAATACATGGGCATACTTGTTAAACATTTTAGTAAAAGTGTGGAAGTCAATGGTGTTGAAATCAAAGGTATTCTCAACAAAGAACTTTTAACACAACAATCATCACATTTTGGAATGACAATGGTTGATCAAACGTCACTTTTGAGTAACTTTCATGAGCCTGGTTCCATTACACATTTGTGGCAAAAATTGTATCCAAGTAGTGTCTTACAAGATATGATTGGTGAATATTTTTGTTTATATGAATTATGTCAAACAATGATTTTGGGATCTGTGGAAGATGAGAGGGTTTTTAGTGCACTATCTTTTGTGAAATCTAAACTTCGTAATAGGCTGGATAAAAATTTGGAAAATTGTTTGAGAATTTATGTGTCAACATATGAGCTGGATAAATTTCCCTATGATAGAGCATTGGCATACTGGAAATCTCTAGCAGATAGAAGGGGTGTCACTAATACGGATGATAATGAGGATAATGATACTTGTAGTGATCACATAGTGTAGACACACACATCCGCTATGCTTCAAAGTGGTTCTGGACAAGTTGAGGAGTGTTTGTTTCAGCTACCTCCATTGTAATTTTTACAAAATTTCACAACATTGATAAATTTGACTTTATTTTATAACAAATTTCAATATATTGTTATCAGATTTATTAGATTTCACAAAATTTGGTTATTCATAAATTTTATTTTTTATATCACATTGTTGTTTTAAAAATTGTATGTTTTATATCGTACCATTCTTAGTGTCTTAACTATCTTCATTGATAAATCCTTATGTTTTATATCATAGTATTGTTAATGTATGAATATTAATGTATTGGCACAATTGAGTTCTTTTTACTTTGCAAATAAAATCCTTATAATATTTCTTTTGTTGTTTGAGATTGTTGGGTGCCAAACACTGGTGAATTTGTCCTATTTTTGTCACAACACTTCTCATTTAATTTGTCAATCCAGGGAACTCGTAAGCTTGTGAAGAATCATGGCTGAGACTAGTCACACTACCACTTTGGAGATGATCCATTCAACTACCATTGGGGGGTGTTTGTATAATATCAATAAAATCATCCACCTCAATAATATTAATTCATAAATAATAATGCGGATAAAATAAACACACAAAGTGAAAATGCTTCTTATAAATAAACACACCTCTAAAATAGTTAAACGTAAACCTAATGCATAAACATACTACCATGCATAATGAAATTACGTAAATAACTAAGAGGGGAGGAATACTGGCTTGGAGTGGGCCCGAGCTCCAGGCAGATTCCGCCCGATGGTTCTCAAACAATGTGTTGCTAACGAACGTTCACACTTTAGTATTGATGCAAGGGAATATTATATATATCAAATGCTTTTACAAAAGAAGCTCCTCTTTCCATAGGGAATTCTGTGTGTTTATATACTACACACATAAAACTTCCTATGGTAGTTCTGTTACAACAAGCATCTCGGTTTAGCCTAAACTAGGATAGTTCAGTTACTACAACCGATGCACAATAACAACTCTACGTCGTTTCCTGGTAATCGGATGATTTCCACTACATTACGGTTCGGCTTCATGAGTAGTTACATGTTCACCCACTCTAGCTGGGACAACTCGTTCAACCATGGTTTCCCATAGATGACATGGAACGGTGGTCAATAGGGTCCTTCTCCAACCATTTTGGTCAACACGTATAATTCGGGCTTCGGCCTTGGTAAGGCACCTAACTCGGTAAGGCACTTTACTTGAGTAAGGCGCCTACCTCGGTAAGGTGCTTACTTGATTAAGGCACCTACCTGTAAGGCGCCTACTTCAATAAGGCACCTACCTCAATAAGGTACCTACTTTAATAAGGTGCCTACCTTAGTAAGGCACCTACTTTAGTAAGGCACCTAACTCAGTAAGGCGCATACTTCGATTTACCTTTATTTGATTTAGCAGAACTGTGCCAGGTCCATGTAGGACCTTGACTGAGCAAAAGATGACAAAATCAAGGAAAATAGCTACACACAACACACTTCACACATGGATTAGATAATACACATGATTTTATTAAATACATACATAATACTTCATAAAACATACAACTCATGATATAATGTCATGCAAAAATCGTTAGTTCATATACAAAAATATGAGCATTTTTGGTGCTCATCATCCCCCCATGCCTAATATGTGCCATGCCCTCATGGCACCTAAAATCGGTAACTACCTCTTCTCTGTAGACCACTACTTTTTATTTCCTTCTCTTGTTGGTGGTCTTGACCTGTTCTCCCCCTTGAGGTTTCCATTTCTACTGAGGGGCCCTAGTTTGTTGTGGGGCATCCCTATGTTGTGTTGTCCTCTGGCTATGTCGATGTCTGGGTTGGCCTTCATTCTGTGTCGGCCCTTTATTGTGTTGGCTCTATCTCCTACTTGGCCTAGCACCTGTACTTGGTCTGGCTACCATAGTCATCGCTCCCCTTTGGAAGGTTGCTTCTGCTTCCTACCATAGGTCAACATGTTGAGGGCATAATTCTTCGAAGGGAATATCGGAGTCATCCCTCTTCCATCTAACCATGTTGGCCTTGTAGAGTTGAAGCTCCTCCTAGGTGAGGCCAACATTTTTTACTGTTATTGATGCTGCCTCTGCCTTCGGTCCATATACCCCCATCGTGCCAGCCACTTCTTCATTTTAGAGGGCCTACCTAGCGATGATCCATAGATGTCCCAAAATTGATCATCATCAGTGGGGTTTACACAAATACCTGGCCCTCGTACCTCCTTCTTGGTAGCTTTCCTAGCTACCTTTGCTTCCTCGAACTCCTTATGAAGCCATTCAAATTTTACCTTTCGCTCAGTGAAGGCCTGCACACCTGCTTCCCATTCTTCATCGAAATGAGGGTTCGGTTCTATGAACGTCACCCTGGCCTTCCTTTTGGCCCTCTTCTGAGTCATCTGAGGGGCCTTCCCCTTTCCTTTGTCTGGTCTTGTGGTGGCCTATGTGGGGAAGTCTTTCTGTCCCATGGAGGTTGCCTCCCTATTGGATGACTCAGGGAGTTTTTCCTCTGATCGGAGGTCCCCTATGGTTGTTCCTTCTGGCACCTTATTTTCTGGTCCCTCTAGTGGTGGCTCCTCAATTTTGGGTGCTTGGAACCCTAGAGAATCCTCCTTAACCTTGGCTTTAGGGGCTTGCCCTGATGGCTCTTCATCATCATCGATAAAAATGATAGGGGTTTCTATTTGAAGAACATAATTCCCCTGTTCCTCTACCACTATCTTGTCTGAGGCATGTGAACCCTCCCCTACTTCTAATTCCTCATATCTAGCATCTAACCTGAATGCCCCAGATGAGACTACTCTCTCTGGTGAGGTCAAAGAGTTTGTGGGTACTTCCATCACCCAATCGGTCTGGGTAGAGGTGTCCTGCCTCTCTTTTGCCCTAGCCTACAACTCCTCCTTGAGTTGCTGGATCAATTGCTGCATTTGGGCAATGGTGGCCTCCTATATTTGGAATTTCCTCATGGTCATCTCCTTATACTCCTTGAACAATACCTACATCAGGGATTTCTCGCTCTATTCGATATGATCCTCCTCTAATGGCATCTCGATCGGTTGTTGCTAGCTTATGGAAGGTTGTGGGTCCTATGAACTATGAGCGACCAAATTCTACAAAGTTTGCACCATGACATCGAGCTCTGTATCTTCTTCATCTTCCTCATTTGATAGGATTAGGCACCATCATCATGTTTGACGTTCCCTACGTTCTGCCGATGTTCTATGCTGGAGGATTCTAGCCTCTCTTCCATGAAAGTGGGTAGAGAGCTTTGCCCTTCCTCTATAATCCCTGGTGAAAATTGGGGGTGTTCTTCTTTGAATGTTCTCCCCACTTTGGCATCATGCCCTACCTCTGTGATGATCTGCTCTACTACATCGGAGGGCTCAGCCCTAATCTCTTCGGTTGTCTCCCTCAATTCAGCTTCGTGCCCTACTTCGGTCATTGCCTGTTCTTGTGCACTAGAGGGTTTGGCCTCTATCATCGATGAATTTCCCTTGTGCTCCTCTGCATGGCGTATCAGGGCTGTAATTAGCCCATGATGGGCTAAGGTAGAAACTGCCCCTCTTTGGTACCTCGATGCCTCATCCTGTAGGGCCTTCGCTAGATAGAATGGGATATTGATCTCCCTCTCGTGCACTAGATGGCTTATGAACTGCATGTGGTTCGCATTCAGGTGTGAATACTTCCCAGTACATGTGAAGTATCTCGCAACCTACTCAAAAATTTTTGCAGGTGCATCAGGATCTTCTGCTTGGGAAGCCCCCTTGGTCGTAGGGGACATTCCCCTATTCGAGCAGTTCCTCGATGCATTTCTTTGCCACGCCATCCTTGTATGTGCATTCCCCCATAAGGGGGAGGCCAGTGACTTGAGCAATGTGCTCCAGGGTGACTGGAATTTCCAGTCCATGTAGCCTGGCCACTTCTCCACTCAGGGAGGTGGTGAATTCTTTGGCTGCCTCCACATCTTGTTCCTGGCTGACCAGGTGGTAGTAGTTCAGCCAACCCACCGCCTCGAATCGGTTGTGGACTTCCCCCCTTATTCCTTCAGTGTCACTGGGCTCCTACTTCTTAATCACGTGGTTCTTCGAAGGTCCTCCCATGGTGAATTCCCTGTTGAGTTCGAGTTTTGTACTCAGTAAGGCACCTTTTTATAACCTGAGGCGCCTAACTCTAGAAATTGTTCCATATTGGGTTTAGCAGGGTACGCCACCCGAATTAATTTTTGGCACGACGTATTAGGCATGAGGGGTGATTTTCCATTCTTGCACCATCATCATATCAGAGAGCATATTATACAAAAAATTACATATATATCTAATTAAAATCATGCGCATACCTGATTGGTCATTTCATGCTGCATGGAGTATGCCAAATTGCCATTCGATGATGTTTTTCCCATGTGTTGATTACTTCACCTTGGGTACTGCATTCCTGGTTCGCTCGAGGTCCTACTATCAAAAATATGGTGGATCCTATTGGTTTAGGTTGGGATGCATATCTCCTTGGCGGTTGGCCTTGGGACATGCAAAAATCCTGCCCAATGATTTTAAAATATTTTTGGGTATTTTTGGATCTCTTATCATGTGACATGATGGTATTGGCTCCTCGTACTGCCAAGTTGCGCATGTGAATTGAATTGGTCGAGGTGCCTATTTGAGTAAGGCACCAATAGGGTGCCTAACTCAGTAAGGCGCCTAACCTGGTAAGGTGCTAGTAAGGCGCCTAACTTGGTAAGGCACCAAGGTAAGGTGCTACTTTGACGGTCATTTATGTATATATATATATATTTTGCATTTGGGGGTGGCCAGCTTGTGGGGTAAGGTGTGTAAGAGTAAGGCCTCTTCCCCCATGTCTAATATTTGTCACGTCCTCATGACAATAGCCCCCCTACATTTTTTTTGAGTCTGGTGCCTCCTTGGCGGTGTAAGGTGCTGCTCCTCCTAGTAAGTCAGTAAGGTGTTCCTCTATAAGGTAAGGCAAGTAAGGCATCTAAGTAAGGTAGAGTAAGGCATCCTTCTTAGAGTAAGGCAATAGTAAGGTGCTCCTTCAGAGTAAGGCAAGAGTAAGGCATCTGCTCCTTTAGAGTAAGGCACCAGAGTAAGGCATCGCTGCTCCTTTAGAGTAAGGTGCCAGAGTAAGGTGCCACTACTCCTTCAGAGTAAGGCACCAGAGTAAGGCACTAGAGTAAGGCACCGTTGCTCCTTCAGAGTAAGGTGCCCCTTCCTTATTGTTTTAAAAAGTCAATGGTGGCTGACGTGTCTTTTAATGTGAGGTTGATCAAGCCTCCTAGAATTCTCTTCATATTACATCAGCGTCCACCTCGTTCAGGCATGGGGATGTTTGATGAGGAATTTGGCATCCCCCCATGCCTGAACCATTGCTATCCTCCTAATGCGTAGGTATGTGGATGTTGAGCCGAACTAGGCCTGGTTTTCCTAGATGCCTATTGTTCGAACAATCAGGCCATATCCCTTAAACAAAAAAAAATGTGTAGTTAAATGGGGTTCATGCCTGTTAGGCCCTAGCTCTCAGGATACCTACAGCTTGCATGTGGGTGTTGTCCCTACAAAACACATAGTAAGCTAAAAAAATAGTAACCTATTCTAACTTGTCTTTGGTGGATGTCCTTGTATCCACCATGTTGTTGAGAATTTGGGAGATTTTACTTGGATGGGGTCTCCCCCATGCCTATTCTGGTTTCCACCAGCAATCCCTCAGATGTATGGTATGGCCACACTCGATGGCCATTGGCTGTTAGGATGGTGTTGCTACCATCAATCATCTTGACCCGTACAACACCATTCTTGATTATTTCCACCACTTCGTACGGTCCCATCCATCTCTGCATCAGTTTCCCCTTTCGTTCTTGGAACCTAGAGTCATACAGTAGTACCCAGTCTCCTTCTTTGAATTATTTCTTTTTAATGTGGTGGTCATGCCACTACTTCCTTTGCCTCTGCACAATTTCTGTTCTTTGTAAGGCATCCATACGAACTTCGTCTAGCTGATTTAGCTATCGAATTCATTCCTTCTATGCATCATCCAGGTTCAGATTTAATTCGACCATCGTTCTGAGTGTTTTAACTTCGAATTCGATGGGCATCATTGCATCTTTCCCATAGACCAACTAGAAGGGGGTAAAACTAGTGGTCGACTTCCACGTCATGTTATATGCCCATACTACCTCTGGTAGTCTTGCAGCCCAATCCTTTCTGTGCTGTTGCACGGTCTTTGTCAAGATGTTTTCAATTTCCCTATTAGTGACCTCTACCTGTCCATTCACCTACGGATGGTATGGGGTAGTCCTATTATGCCGAACCCTGTACTGTTCCATGAGCTCTTCGATTAACCTAGATGTGAATTGGGGTCCCTGGTCTGTTGTAATCTCCCTAGGCACTCCAAATCTCATAAAAATATGGGAGAACAAAAATTTGGTGACCGTCCACTCCTTGGAGTCTCTTAGCACTTGGACTTCGACCCATTTAGTGACATAGTCTGTATAGACTAGAATGAACCTCCTTCCTGTTGAAGGTGGGTTGATGGGTCCCATGAAATCCATGCCCCATTTTTCAAAGGGCTCGATGTGTACGTGAGGCTGTAGGGGCATTTCGTCCCTGTGGGTTGGTCGGCCCATCCTCTGGCATTCATCACATTTATTGGCGTATGTGGCTGCATATTTAAACAACATGGGCCAAAAGTACCCGATCTGCAATACCTTATATGTAGTCCTTCTCCCTAAGAAGTGACCACCACAAGGCTCGTTATGATAGGCCTTGAGTATCTCCATGAATTCATGCTCGGCCATGCATCTTCTCACGATCTGATCAGGCCCTATTTTGAATAGGAGGCCATCAATCCATTGGTATGATGCACTTTTTTTTATTACCCCTTGCTTCTCTCGGTATGAGAGGGCAGGGGAGGTTCTCCCTATGGCCAAATAATTGGCAATATCCACATACCATGGTGTCTGTTCATTGATGATGAATAGATGCTCATCCGAGAACTGGTCTTCTACCACTACGTAGTCTACTAGAATTAATCTGGATAGGAAGTCTATGACTACGTTGTCTTTTTTGGGCTTGTCGACTATGGTAAGGTCGAACTCCTATAGCAACAACAACCATCGGATAATCCTACCACTAATCATTGGTTTGCTCATTAGATACCTGATGGTCGCATGGTCCGTGTGGATGAACACTTTGTATCCAGTGATGTAGTGGTAGAATTTATTGATGGCGTGTACCACTACAAGAAACTCTTTCTCCGTTACCATGTAATTAAGCTCGGCCCCTTCTAGGTTCTTGCTAACATAGTAGATGGCATAAAACTCTTTGCCATCCTGCTGCTCGAGGACTACTCCAATTGCATTATTGGATGCATCACAATATATGTGAAATAGGATAGACCAATTTGGGCCCCACAATACTAGGGTAGAGATCAGCTTCTCCTTCAGCATCTGAAATGCCTGCTCATAGTCATCTGTCCAGATAAATTATGCGTCCTTCGTCAGAAGGGTATGTAGTGGTTTGGCAATTTTACTAAAATCGGTGATAAATCACCTGTAGTACCTAGTAGAGCCGAGGAAACTCCTTACCTCCCTCTATGTTTTTGGGTTGGGTAAGTCTTTGATGACTTCTATCTTCTTGTGATCCACTTTAATCCCTTCTACCGAGAGATGATGCCCTAACACTATGCCTTCCTGCATCATCATAAAACATTTTTCATTGCTAAGGGATAGATTGTTTTCCTCACACCTCTGGAGTACACGCTCCAAGTTTTTCATTGCCTCTTCAAATGTTTCCTCATAAATGGTGAAATCATCCATATATACTTCGACTACTTCACCTATCATATCCAAAAATATGCTAAGCACTACCCTCTGAAAGGTGGTTGGTGCATTGCATAGCCCGAAAGGTAGCACCCTGTATGCAAATGTTCCCCATGGGTAGGTGAACGTTGTCTTATCTTGGTCTTCCTCCATGATCTGGATTTGGTTGTACCCATTGAATCCATCCAGGAAGGAAAAATATTTCCTCTCGAATAATGTGTCCAACACTTGGTCAATGAACGAAAGTGGAAAATGGTCCTTTTTAGTCACCTTATTCAATGATCTGTAGTCAACACAGATCCTCCATTTCCCATTCTTTTTAGGGACCACCATGAGTGGTGATACCCATTCACTATCCGAGATCGGGTAGATGAATCCCATCGTCAGGAGCTTCTATAACTCGGCCTTTACAATTTCCTTCATGGTCGGGTTCATCCTTCTCTGTGGCTTTCTGATAGGGGTTGACTATTCTTCTAGATAAATATGGTGAGTGCATACTTTCGAACTGATTCCTTGCATATCCACGTAATCCCATGTGAATGCCTATTGATGCTCTTCTAGGAATTCTTTCAATTCTACCAACTATGTGGTGGTCAGCTCACTACTGACATTCAATGTTCTACCATGCTCGACATCAATTTGTTTGGTGTGGTGGTCCTGAGCACCCACCAATGGTGACTCAAGAATTGGGAGGGAGGACTCTCCATGGAAGAACCTTGAGATGATGCCATCTTCCTCGGCTTCATCCTCCACTTCTATCAATGCCATTATCAGCTGGAGCATCGATAGCTGGTTGTCCTCCTAATTTTCTATTTTGGGTTCTCCCAATGCATCCACCGATTGGACCGGGGAGAGATTGTTAATCTCTTGATGTTCTGGCCATCTAAAATGGTCATCAACCCATCATGGTAGCTAATGTATGCATCAATCATAGCTAACCATGGTCTCCCTAGGATGAGTGGGTAACCACCCAATCTAGTTTTGGATTGCAGCACTAAAAATTCCATCGGATACTCCCATGCATCGACTATTACTATGACATCCTCGAGCATTCCTTCTGGTGCCATCGTGGACCGATCGACCAACTACAACACCATTTTGGTCAGCTTCAGGTCGGTCAGTTCTAGCATCTGCATGGTGTCTTATGGCATTACATTGATGGCTACCCCCAAGTCGACCAACGTATTCTCTAGTGAGCGCCCTCTAATTTTTATCGTCAATATCGGGCTTCCTAGGTCTGCATATTTGGGATGATATGCATTCCCCATCATCAAGTCAGCTAACTTTCCCATGACGTTGATGGTCTGCACTATTTTGCATCCTGATTTCCTTAGGCAGATTTCTTTTATCACCTTAGTGTAGATGGGCACATCTCGGATAGCTTGGAAAAGTGGGATAGTTATGGTGAGATTTTTTAGGCTTGATAGAATATCAAATTCGGGTTGTGTCGGCTTCTTCTGTTCTTGCAGCCATTTAGGGAATGGGGCCCCTATCTTCTCAACAATATTTTCTTCCTCCACCTCTTCTATCAGAGGGGAGTCTTCTACTTCCTCCTCCACTTCTACCAGAGAAGGCATTGCTACTCCTAGCTGCTTGCCTGATCTAAGTTGTATTGGATTACAACTAATATGGTACATCGGATACATCTCTCCTTCCACCTAGTATATCAGTTGGTTTACCTTGTTGTTTAGGTTTACCATCGGTTGTGCTAGTAACTACGTAGGTCTTGCCATAGGAAGGGTCGGTAAGCCTTGCTGAGGTGGTCCCTACGCCATGTTCTATGGAGGTATATTCCATGGAATGTGGCTCCTCCATGGCTACTGATATGGCATCCACGTTTGCTAATTTTGGAATGTCATACCTAGAGGTACGTTCATCTAGGGTGGTGGTCCCCACCATCCCATATTGGGTGGTGGTGGCTGCCCCTATGGCATATATGCTCCTCCTCCATAAGGTGGCATCCCCATGGGCATATTTCCCATAGGAGTTTGCTACCAATTCTATCGATTGCCCATGAAGTAGGCTTCGGTTACGTTGACATCTTCTTTGGCGCTGGGCAGCTATGGGCACAGTCTAGTTTTATGGTCTTTCTGGAAAACCGCACATACTCTGACCTTGTTCTCTGGGTAGGCATTCTTGGCATGCTTCCCTCTGCATTTGGGGTAGAAATAGGTTAATGCTGCATCATTCTCCTATTTCTTCTTCTCCAACAGCAGCGTGTCCAGCTGCAAAGCTAGAGAGGATAGCATTTCACTTTTTAAATCCTCTAACATGTTGCCTATCTCCATTTTTGTAACTGATGCGATCACTTTAACTATTCTGGCGGTTGGCTTACCTCTCCTCCGTGAGTAATTCTAGCATAATTTTTGGATGTCTTCCATCGCGTGCTGGTAAATGTCTCCCCGGAGATCATATTCAGTGCTTCCAATGACTCATTGTTTAGTCCCCTCAAGAATATACTTTTGAGGGATTTATCCCCTAGCTTTGCATGAGGGGATCACTGCAGATTAAAATTAAATCTTTCCTAGTACTCTTCCAGGGATTCATCCTCTTTCTGCATCATGCTGAGGACCTCTTCTCTGGAATCTCGTGCTCTATCGAAGTCTTGGTATTGCTCTAGAAAGAGCTTCTTCATCCCGTCCCATGTGGTGATCTATTTGTTCCCCAGCCCAATGAACCACCATAGGGCTGAGTCATCTAATGTCGATGGGAAGAGTTTCAGCTTCTGGGCATCTGATTTATAATCAATAGACCTGCACAATACATCAAATTTAAATAAAAATAGGTCAGGGTCTTCGGTTGGGTATCCCCTGAAGGTAGGGAGATGGGCAGGGGAAATATTTTTCATTTTGGAGTCTCCTACCCCTTCCTCTATCGGGAAACTAAACCCAGATGAGACTTCCTCTTCTACCATTTTTTTAGGAAATGTGGTCTCTAATGTGGCTTCTATAGTCTCTCGATCATTCAAAACTTTCTGAGTCAGGGCCTTGAAGTCAGTTGGCGTTATAGTTCGATCCTCTATGACTTTCCATAGTAGGGCTTCCTCTGAGGGTGTCCTCTTAAACAATGGATTTACAATAATTTTCTCTTTCTCAGGTTGGTGAGATGAGGAGGCACTCTACATGAAGTGAGGACTCTGACTCCAGTGGACTACTGGCGATGAGTCGAGAGAATCTAATTCAAACTCTAAGTCTTCTACCGACTCTGACTGATCTGGTAGGCTCTATTTTATAAAATGACCGTCTGGTCCTCTTTTTCTTGGTGGACTCATACAAGGTCAGGTCGAAGGGCTTAAGGGGTAATGTGATTAGTCTAATAGTGATGCTTCCCCAGCAATGGTGCCAAAATATTGGGTGCCAAACACTGGTGAATTTGTCCTATTTTTGTCATAACACTTCTCATTTAATTTTTCAATCCAGGGAACTCGTAAGCTTGTGAAGAATCACGGTTGAGACTAGTCACACTACCACTTTGGAGATGATCCATTCAACTACCATTGGGGGTGTTTGTATAATATCAATAAAATCATCCACCTCAATAATATTAATTCATAAATAATAATGCGGATAAAATAAACACACAAAGTGAAAATGCTTCTTATAAATAAACACACCTCTAAAATAATTAAACGTAAACCTAATGCATAAACATACTACCATGCATAATGAAATTATGTAAATAACTAAGAGGGGAGGAATACTAGCTTGGAGTGGGCCCGAGCTCTAGGCAGATTCTGCCTGATTGGTTCTCACACAATGTGCTGCTAACGAACGTTCACACTTTAGTATTGATGCAAGGGAATATTATATATATCAAATGCTTTTACAAAAGAAGCTCTCCTTTCCATAGGGAAGTCTATGTGTTTATATACTACACACATAAAACTTCCTATGATAGTTCTGTTACAACAAGCATCTCGGTTTAGCCTAAATTAGGATAGTTCAGTTACTGCAACCGATGCACAATAACAACTCTACATCGTTTCTTGGTAATTGGATGATTTCCACTGCATTACGGTTTGGCTTCATGAGTAGTTACATGTTCGCCCACTCTGGCTGGGACAACTCGTTCAACCATGGTTTCCCATAGATGACATGGAATGGTGGTCAACAGGGTCCTTCTCCAGCCATTTTGGTCAACACGTATAATTTGGGCTTCGGCCTTGGTAAGGCACCTAACTCGGTAAGGCACTTTACTTGAGTAAGGCGCCTACCTCGGTAAGGCGCCTACTTGAGTAAGGCACCTACCTCAGTAAGGCACCTACTTCAGTAAGGCACCTACCTCAGTAAGGCACCTACTTCAGTAAGGCACCTAACTCAGTAAGGCGCATACTTCGATTTACCTTTATTTGATTTAGCAGAACCGTGCCAGGTCCATGTAGGACCTTGACTGAGCAAAAGATGATGAAATCAGGGAAAATAGCTACACACAACACACTTCACACATGGATTAGATAATACACATGATTTTATTAAATACATACATAATACTTCATAAAACATACAACTCATGATATAATGCCACGCAAAAACCGTTAGTTCATATACAAAAATATGAGCATTTCTGGTGCTCATCAAAGATGAACATAGTAAATATTATTGGGTCAACATAAACTAAAAAAGCAACACAAAATTATAAATGGAAACAACCATTGAATGATAGAAGACACAAAATTAGTAAATACCTTTTTCATTAATTTGATTAAAAATATATTACATTGTACAAAATTGTTGACTACAATATAAAAAATATGCAATCAACTAGTAAACAATTCAAAGTTTCTCAAATATCATATTGGGGTTTTTTGCCTCAGCTTCTCCTTGAGTTGCCAATTCCTTTCCTTTTTCTCGTTCCTCGACACCCTATGTTGGCAGTACTCCAGTTCTAACTAGGCTTTCCTATATTTTCTCAAAACTCCCTAGAAAAGCATATTCTTCTTGAGATGGATCTTCTAACACTATTGAAAGTGGTTCTTTTGCTTTTTGCTCCTCTAGCACGTGATCTAAATCCTGGTTCAATTTTTCCTTGATATATCTTCTTAAAATATTATTATCCCTAACTTTGGCTTGCATTGTTTTCTTCATTAACACTACATTTTTTAGGAATTTCTTGGCCGTTGTGATATTAACTTCCATGCTTTTAACTTGTTTTCTTAAATTATCAAAATTTGACTGCAAAAAGAAAAAGAAAACATAATTCAAAAGAGATATGAAAAAATTAACTTGTTTTGATAAAATATTAAAATTTGAGTGCAAAAGAAATAGAAAACATTTGCTCACCTTAGCAACATCCCTTGCAACCTCAACAACTACAACTTTTTCTATCAAAAACCCATTGGTTATAAAATTCTTGGGCTTAAACATTAATATTCTCAATTTTTCTAACCATAATGTTTAGAATATCATATTTATACATAACAGTTGACTTTGTTGATCCTAATGTAGCCTGATCTGAGAAGCCAACAAGATTTTCTGGTTCGTTCTTGACTAGAGAAAAAATTGATTCTCTTTTATTAAAAATTTTATAGTCAGAATTAATTTCCTTCATAAGGACCTTGGTTCGATATTCCCACTCCTTCAAAACTTCCAAATCTTGAAGCAACATCTCTTTTATTGTTATTTTGCAATTATCAACCATTAAATCTTTTCATCATAATCTACTATGTCGTCCTCAGTTTAAGGATGAGGGTCATCTGATTGACCAGGAGATAATGTTTGTTGGGCTACAAGGGCTTCTATTTGTTGTTCTTCTCCATGTGGATATTAAAGCACATTTGTTGTCTTGAAGCCTGAAATGTTGCCCTGCAACAAAAAATCATCATCAAGTGGGATATTATCTGATCCCACACTTGAAATTTTGAGTGCCTGTGTATTGTTTCAACAAAAAAATCAGGAACACAAACACATTCTAACTTGGTGCTACCCCCCATGATATCTGTGAAAAAAGTTTTTTTCCAACACCAACTCACGTTTTTCCTCTAATTTTTTAAAATGTGGTTGTTGTGGTGGAGGTGGTGGCAGCATCACATTGCCTCTCATAGGTTAGTTGAGAGGTGCCTAAAAATAGTAAAAAATATTTTGCTAGAATTATTTAGAAAATAAAATAGAAAAAATAAATATATGTTAATTCAAAGTAAATACACATTGATTTACCTAAATATGATGAGATTTGATGTATTTGGGTGCCAAATGGGGTGGGACGTAAGTCTGAAAACATATGAAAAATTTTAATAAAAATTATTATAATTTTAAGTAAACAAATATAGAGATAAAAGCTGAAAAGAGAAACTTACGTGTTGTAGGGGTGGCCTCACTAGATGCACACTACACATTTTGTGCAAACATAGGTGCACGAGAACCCCCAGGAGAAGCAACATGCCTCAAATATTTTTGTGACCTCTACAATGGTGATGCTTGTGACGCAATGTATTTAGAATCATAAGTGGCCTCCATCATGTGATCCCTTATGGCAACATCCTATTTTGTCCTTGTTGTGGCTACCCTAGTCTACATTTTGGTGCAAATAAAAATTAAAATATGAAAAAATTCTAAAATATAAAAAAACCATTTCATGGTGAAAGATGGACTTATTACCTTTAACATGGCAATGCTCCAAAGTGTTGGATGCACTACATTTGGTACATGAGTAATATGTAAATTATGAAAAAATCATAATACGGTGCTAAAATATAATTAGCAGTGCCCACTATGGTTGTTGAGCTCATTTGGATGCTAGAAAACTATGTTTTGATGTGATCTACAATATATGTGCATCAGTATAACTTCTCATGGTGAAGATAGCAAACCATGTAGACCAATACCCAGAACTAAATTTCATTATTCCATGCACAATCATTCTTGCTTAGAAGAACTCAATAATCACCTTTAGAGTTGGATGTTGAAAAAAGGTGTTTGTTAACCCTCTTTTTGATTTAGAAGTGGAAGCTACAAAAAAATAGATAACAAATTACAAATTTTAAATTTTTAACATTTATAGAATCTATAGAATCTAAGAAATGAGAATTATACCTGACAAAAATTTTATTTGTAATTCATCTCCAGGTGACCTCTATCCTCTGGAGACAACACGAACTTTGGTGTCATTGGAGAAAAATCCTTGTGAGGAATATTTTTCAATCTCTGGATGTTTTCAAGTGTGATTGTAAATGATAGTTTTCTATTCTATAATTATAGATTGATTGTGGCATGGTCATGGTTGTAACCATCTATGGTATTGTGTAGAATGAATTTATCTATCTTGAATTAGGGTATTGAAAGCAAGTTCTGCAAACCTACATCATTTACCCATGAAAATTTGTAACCTAGAGTGGTTAAAAAATCTAAAATTGTAGAGCAAGAAAGGTTCTTGAATATAATTTTTGTAGATTTTTTGGAAGTGGTGGCCATTTCTAGAAGTTGTGGAAGTAGGATATATTGGATTGGGAAGGTTTTAGGGTAACGATTTGCTCTGGTCAGGTGCAGTCACAGAAAATAAAAACTAGAAAAATGATATTTGATACCCTTTTATAGATAAAATAGATTGGGGTGGACACATGGTAGCATGTTATTGGACATACAATATAGGTGACCGATCGTGTGACATGTGGTAGCTAGTCCATGGCCAAAAATTTTTTGCATCCGATCTATGGTCAGATCCTAATATACAACCGGTCCATGATCAAAATTATTTTGCACCCAATATATAGTTGAACCTTACATTGCAACTGGTTCACATCTAAACCTTTATTTGAACCCATCCATGACCATACCTTGGTTTTTACCCAGTCCACGATCAGATTTTGTTTTGCACCCGATCCATGATCGGATCTTTTTTGCACCCAATCCATGATCAAACCTAGTTTTGCACCCGGTTCACGATCAAACCTAGTATTGCACCCGATCCTTGATTAGACCATTTTTTACACCCGATTCTCATTTGGACCATTTTTTGCAATCGATCAACATCTAGACTATTTTCTATACTGATATGCATCTGAATCATTTTTTGCACCCGATCCACATCCAAACCATTCTCTGAACACCCTATCCACATCCGGACCATTTTTTGCACCCAATCCATGGTCGAACCTTGTTTTGCACCTGGTCTGACCAAAAATTTTAAATTCACCACTATTTTATAATTTTCTATGAAAATTAAGGTAATTTTCCATGTCTTCTAGATGAATTTGGCCAGGATTTCCTTGGATTTCGAAACTGATTCACATTTTTTTTATAATTACATTTTGGGTCTGACCCCTTATGCATAACCCTAGTCTAGATCTAGTTTATAATCCATGAGTCTATTTGTGGATCCAATTTGAACCTTTGTAGGGCCTCTTTCCTTACCCCATGGGATGAGTATATTTTCCCTTATCCACCCTCTAATATGGATCATAAAAGTATTTCTCTAATCTCGTTTGAGGTAGGGAGCATTGCCTCTTTCTCTTCACTCTTTTTATCTTCTATAATTGCCTTTTCGATGGTCAAGCCTCTACTAGTATAACAAATATCAATGATAATGAGGAAACAATGGGTGGGATAGCAATTATGGAAAAGGGTGTGATAGGTTATACCATATGTAATAAAGGGTTGGTGGAAGTGGAAATGGTGTTTATGGTGAGGAAATGGCAAAAAATAGATAAAATGGAATTTTTTTAAAAAAGTGGGGCAATGTTTGGCCTTTTAAGGACAAGAGTGATTCACTCATAAATTTAAAGCAATTTTCCTATAAAAAGGGATTCACTCACTATGGCATTTAAAAGGGTGATAAATTTTCTCATTGAATTAGAGTGATTCCATTAAAAAAATATGAGTGATACACTCAATGAGTTTAAGTGAATTTCTAGTGGGTTGTTGAGTAATTCACTCAAGTTGGGAGACAAGTAAATTTATTTGTTTTTCTTATATGGTATTTTGGCAAGTGGTTCACTTGATTTTCAATGGCTATAATATCCTATGGAGTTACAATCTGGCTATCCTATGTTATGTGGTTGGTTCAATTATTGGTGTATAAGATAATAGAGCATGTTTGGAAAGCATGTCATATTCAAGTGAGGCTCCTTTGGGTCCCTAAGCATTTAAAAAGCCCTAGATAATGTGTTTTCTAACCACACCCTAGGCTGCTTGAGTGGAATGATTAACCTATTAAAATTTTATTCACCCCTATCCTCCAATTTAAGTGACTATGACATCTGGAGGGAAAGGAACTTTAAATTGGTTGGTAATATTATGTTCTTACCATATACTAGCTTGTAAGGGGATGATTTTATGGATGCTTTGGTGTCACCCTATTTGCCCATAATGCCTTGCATAGATTTATATGTTAGTCCTTTTATGACTTTGAGATATTCCTTTTCAATATTCTAGTAATGTTTTCATAAGTTGACTTGGCCAAACCATTAACTTGAGGATAGTAATTATACAATATTTTTAGCAAGAATCCATATTCTAGGGAAAATTTCATTACCTTATCCCCCTTGAATTAGATGGTATTATTTGTGACTATGGTACTAGGCATCTTGAATCTGGTGATGATATTTTCAAGAAAGTATATCATCATCTTTTTATTAGCTACTTTAGTTGGAACCACTTTGATCCATTTGGTAAAATAATCCATAATGATGAGGATCCATCCATGTCTTGAAATTGATAGTGGGTTAATTTTACCTATGAAATCAAGGCCCCATTGTTGAAATGGTTTAGTCATGATAATCAATTTTAAAGGCATTGGAGCTCTTCTTTTGCTTCCCCTAAATATGCAGCAAGATTTGCAATTTTTACCCACTAGTAGAAATTAGTTAAAATGATAGGCCAATAATATTAGCTCTGGGGATCTTGTGGAGTGTCATGGGTGAAAAGAAGTACCCTCTTTAATTATAGAATTTCCTAATTATGATCTCATTACTATCTTCTACATAGTTAAGTAGGATTCTATCATATCATCTTCTAAATAATATATTATCCATCCAATGATAGTATGTTACCTCTTATCTAAATTGGGACTTTTCTTTAGCTATAAATCCTTAAAGAACTTTTTCTATAGCCATGAATCTATACATCTTACCCATCCATCCCATTTTTCCATTAGTATGTATATATTCTACTAGAGTGATTTGATCTTCAAAGATCATATTTTTCAATATTTCATATAAAAATTTGTTCTTTATCATCTTGGTGTTTTTTATCTCAATATCAAATTCTTGAATTTTATTTACCCACCCAATTCTCTTTTCTCCCAGTTTGCTAGGTAATTAGTAGACCAAACATTGAAATTTACTACAAAGATAATAGTTCTACTCTATGATAGATAGTATGTGAACTTATTTAGAGACTTCATGATGGAAAAAACTTATTTTCTTATCAAAGTATACCTCTCTTCATATTTGTGAATATATTAAACAATGAAGGATATGGGGTGTTCCTCATATTGATCATTATTTTAGGTTATGACAACTACAATGCCCTCATCAATACCAAATGCATACAACCTAAAATATTCTAAGAAGTCTAGATTAATCTAGATATGGGCTTTTGTAATGGAATATTTGAAATATCATGTCATTCTTTCCTTCATTGATCTACTCCAAATAGGCATAATTTTTCAACATATTGGTTATAGACCTAATAGTTTGAGAAAAAATTATAATAAATTTAGCTACAAACTAGATTTAGCCTACGAATGACCTAATTTCTTTGATTGATGTGGGAAATGGCAGTTCTTGGATAGCATTTATTCTATTAGGATATATGTCTAGTCCCTCTTTTTTCATACATGATCCATAAGTATTTCTTCTTGAACTATGAAAATGGACTTCATAGAGTTTAGAGAAATACCAAATTCTCTACACCTCTAGAAGATAAAATCAAGGTGTTCAATATGTTTACTCCTAATCTAGAAACAATAATTAAATCATAAAGGTATATGATAATAGTCTCCCCTATGAGCCCAATAAAATTTATATCCATAGCCCTTTAGAAATTTACCCCTACATTCACTAGACTAAATGGAATCCATTGATATGCAAATGTTCCCTATTTGGTGGTGAAGGTTGTTTGATGTTGGTATTCATATTTAACCCAAATATTATTATATTCTAAGAAGCCATCAAGAAGTGATATCTATGACCAATCTACCCTCTATAGTATTTGATCAATGGTAGGCAATGGATAGTGATCCTTTAAGGATTCCCTAATTAATTTTCTAAAGTCAACACATATCCTCATATCCCTATTTTCTTGCATATTAGGACCAAAATCCCATGTGGAGAGTTTTATTGAGAATATAATATGAGCTTGTAGAAGTTTCAATAATTCCTTCTTTATCATTGCTTCTATTTTTGGATTTATAGGTCTCTATTTTTATCTAAAAGGCTTGGAATCGGGCTCTAATTTAATAGTATGTCCTATTATATTCTAATCATAGACTTTAAGATCTTTGTATGACCAAGAAATAATGTCTCCATACTTACCATAAATCACTTTAAAAGGTCCTTTCTTCCTAAATGTAATCTCTAACAAGCATAAAATATTCCCTTCAACTACCTTGACTAGATGATATGAAGAATATTTTAAACTAATATTAATTGTCCTTGTACTATTGTTAATATTAAACAGACTCTCCAAGTTTATCAAACTTTTGGGTAACTGATTTTATTTTAGTTGTACAAATCTATATTTTATGCCATCCCCATACTTATTCTTTTCATTTCCATATTATATTTCCCTAATCAAGAATTCTACTTGTTCATATTGTTGAAAAATTTTCAGTGATCAAAGTTATCGACTATCACTAGTCTAATAATAAACTTTGATTCTTTTGGTTTACCCCACATATCATTGTTAGGGTTAAATTAGGATGTCATTTGTGTTTAAATTTTTTGGTATTTCTTTGATTTCATATGAATTTAAACTTTCAAAAAATCCTAGGCTCAATGTTTGTAATACTTAAAGTGCTTATTCTTCATGGCACACTAGAAATTGTTTTTATTTATGATTAGTTTAGAGTTGCCATATATTCTTAGGTCCTTGATTCCTATATTTTTAGCATTTCTCAAAACAGTGTAGTGTTTCATACTCTACAATATTATTGGTATAATTAAACAATAACCTACAGGTATAATGATTCTATGCACATTGTAGATAAATGAACTGCATGTCAACACCTAATTCATTCATGGTTCTAGGACCATTAAAGTAAATAGTCCATGTTTTGTCACCTCCTCAACTTGTTAGGTGTAGGAAAGTTTGAAAGAGTTTCTATAATAAGATAATTCCCTAACTCAATTTCTTCATACTTGAACTTGGGGTCTTAATCATATTGTAATCCATTAATTATCATATCTACTTCTAGATATTGGTCAACTTTGAGGCATTCCCCATATTCTATGAACTTTGGCAACTCATTCTAGTTTATTTAAATTCTATCTGCAAGATTATGTAGAATTTATTTGCAAGGTAGTAAATTATCAATCCTAATTATTTTCCTATCTTTGGGCACTTATATATGAGTATAATCCATTTCTAGGTAACCATTCCCTAACAACTTACATGTCCACTCTCTAGACAATAACATCCCAAAGTACAAGGGCAAGTCCATGACTATTATTTTCTATACTACCACAAACTCTAGGTACCTAGGTATAGTCATGATTATATATTTTAGTATCTCAACTATGTTTATATTGATGACATCTAATTGGATTGGGCATATAGTCATATTTATACAAGGGATTTATTTGCAAATAGTTTTAGGTATAACTATGACTATTGCACCTAAATCTACTATGCAACTCTTAAGAAAATAATTTTTAATCTTGAGTGTCACAATAGAATGGGGGTGGATTTAGTATTTTAGGTTTTTTAGCATTCCATATATCTAATGAACTGATCTATATGTCTCATGGATATTTTCCATGCAATTTTGATGTTCCGCTATGCTAGTTAGACTAAAATATAATAGATTACCCTATAATAACTTTGCTCTTACTCTTCTAGAGATTACTAAAGTAGATCTTGTTATATTATAAGGTCCAATGATTCTAGCATACTAATGTTTTAATGGTATCATTTTCATTTACTCCATGACATTGAAATTGAATTTGATAGTCACCCTCTCTTTTGGTCATGAAATTGGGATATTGTTTTTAGCTTTATAGCTTACCCTTATCTTATGAGATAGGTTATTTAGTTACCTTTAGGCCTATTTTTTAAATGTATTTCATCCTTTATTGCCTCCCCTTTAGGTAGTTTTATCAGTTGTCTTTCCATATATTTTTTTTTATAGTTATAAGTGTTTGTATTTATAGCGGGTTTTAACAAGGATCCCAAAACCTGATTACATAAGCAATGGGCCTAGGGCATCAATCCCTTGAAACTGAACACCAAAATAGAAATCCCACCCAGCGATAACATTAAGCATGAAACAATCCCTCTTAGCGGGAAACAAACAAATAAGAAAGAAAGTAGTTTTGGAGATCTCGCCCAGCGGGGAGTAGCCAAAAACCACCATTGAGAAGATCCCGCCCAGCAGGAAGCATAGAAAAACCGTTACAATAAAATCCCGCCTCGCGAGAAGCAGTCAAAACCACCACAAACAGTCTCGCCTAGCGGGAAGCAATAGGGAAATCTCGCCATCCGGGAAACCAGCAGAAAATAAAGGATCTCGCCTCGTGGGAAAACCGACGGATTTGGCGGATCCCACCCTATGGAGAAACCATCCCGCCCATCGGGAAAACATTCAGTTCAGCGAGAGCCATCCTGCAGGAAGCCGACAGCCAGCACAGAGAGGATCCAGCCCATCAGGAAGTGACCAAAGAGTTGCACCACAAGGAACCCGCCCGGGAAAACAAAAGAGGATCCCAACAGCAGGGACCAAGAATCCCGTCCAAGCACAGAGCCCGCCGAGGATTCACAAGAAAAAGGGGGAAGCTGTCCAAACCCTAAACCGTCACCTCCACCGCACCGAGAAACGCAGGGGACCAGATCCACGCGAATAACCTGCAAAAAACCCCAAGGGGAAGCCTGAGGGAAAAAGGGAAGGGATCCCCAACCAAACAGGGATCCCTGGGAAGCACCAGTCCGAAAAAACAACCAAGGAAACCCTAGCCGACCGGGAGGGTCGCAGATAGTGGAGAAGGATCTCCCCCCGGAGATCATCTGCAAACAACCACTCCTCGGGAGGGATGACCTGGGTTGAGCCAGGGACTGGGCAGGAACCAGGAGCCATGGGAGGGGAGCAGGGGAGGGACCAGAGCCCTCCCCTCATCTTTCCATCTATTTTGTCTATTATGGGTTCCTTCCCTTTATCTATCCTTATTTAAGTATATTTTTGTGTTACTTGCTTTCCTTTATAAGGTGTACTTGTTTTTTTTATGTTATCCACTTTCTATTTGTATTGTTCCATTATAGGCCCTTTATTCTTCAAGTGTAAAGGTAACCTCTCCTTTTTAAGTACCATTTCAATTTTTCTAGTTTTAGCTTGCTTATTAACTTAATATTTTTTAGAAGGTTCCCTCTTATCCCTAGTTTCAACCCCTTGTTTATTTGAGCAAATGGCATTATATTCAAAAATTAATTTATTATTTACCTCTATGGCACTAAAATTTGCTAGCATTGTTAGTATTAAGCAAGGAAGGTATTGATTATGGAGCATTGGGTTATTTGTACATAGTCAAGTTTACTATGGGAACCACTTGAGCTATGATGGTATACTACTAAACCTAGCACTAATGATTATATTGAATAGTTTGAGAATTTCTAATGAAGCCCATACATTCAATGGGATTATGTTTATCATTACAAGGAATCATTATATTTTATCCTCTATTTTGGTGTTAACCATGTGATTATAACTTATTTTCTCCTTGACTGGCACCTTGTTGAGGCACCTTATATTTTGTTGAGTATAGAGTCTTCTAGGGCTACCAATTCTATGATTTTTCCATTGTTGTTTTGTAGCATTATTCTAGTTCACCAAAATCTTTATCACCTCCATAATTTCTTTGTGGTAAAATTATTATTGGACTCATTACTAGAGTTGGATGGAGTAGGCTAGAAATGGTGGTTCAAAGGCTGTAGTGGATGACACATTTTTGCTAATATGAGTAATAATATATGGTGATGTGGAAGGATGAATGAAAGCATATGGTTGGGATTTACTAATTGGTGAAACATTGGGCATAGATTTTGGTATACATGTATTCTAGGAAATTTGGACTACATAGGCCATCAATGATGTAGGGGGTATATTGTCTACTCTTATGAGAACAACCTCTTATCTAGTTGCTTCTTTGAATGTTATAGCTAGTCTATGATAATTAGCATTGGAAACCATTAAAGATAAATTAGATTGTAAATACTTGATGTGATATGGTAATTCTTGTTCTTCATTTGGCATAAACTTTATGGAATTAGGTTTAGGGTCCTCAAGAATATAGTATTGAAATCATGGATTTTTTCTTGATAGTTTCTTTGTATTGTATTTAATTAAAATAACATTGAGAAACCATTTTCCATGATATTTATATATAATTGGTTCTACTATTAATGCCCAACTAGTAACTAAATTATCTGGTAATCCCCTATAACATAAATTAGCTTTATCACAAAGGGATCAGATCAATAAGAATCCCATTATGTCCTCTTTCATGTGGTGAATTAAATTAATCCTATAAAACTCATTTAGGTGGCCTAATTATGTCTTGTTTCCATTCCCTTTAAAGGTAGGTAGTGCTTTCATAGCTATTGGGGGAATGGGATAATAGACCACTAGATTTAGTTATCCTTGGTAGGTCCAATAAGGGAGTTGGTTTTTGGGCCTAGGAGGTACTCTTGGATTATTTTTTTGAAGAGGATGTTTACCATACTATTGCTAAGAATGGGGTACATCGCATAGCTATCATGTGGATAAGGAGGGTACGGAGGATATGGATATGGATGATAGTAAGGAGAAGGATACTAAGGTGGTTAATTCTAGTAAGCCCACTATTGGGTAGGATGTGGTTGGATATTCTATTGTGGATGGGTATAGTTTAGCCCTACCTATAAAATTTATTAGCTTTGAGAAGGTGGACCTCACACCTTTTGTTATGCTTGACTGGCTAGAGGTAGTGTTTATTTCTAGGGGTTTCCATGTGACACCTATGATCCCATTTGATCACTCATTACTTGTATATTCTAAGAAAATTTTGAGAGCTAAGGATTGACCTAGAGGGATGTTGGACATATTTAGTACCTAGATCTAGGTGGGCTTTGGGTCAAAAGGCCAAAATAGTACGTGTAGGAGGGATATGTTATACAACATATCAATAGTGGGTTGAATAACTTAACTCCCAAAGAGTAGGTTATTTTTAATATTATTGACATCAATTAGCAACCCATATAGAGGATTAGTGTGAGTCAAAATAGAGGTTGGATTAGACCAATTTTGATTTGCTAAAGCTGATGAATAACTCATTTTTTGGCTTAGGTAACCAATTTACAATGACATGAGAACTTTTGTAATTAGATTATGCATGGGATTTTTTACTTTTTATAGGATAGGATTGAATATTAGAATCTCTTTGAATTCATCTTCTTGAAGCACCCATGTGAAAATTTGATCTTTTGTCTTTTCTTTAATTTTTTTGGTGGTATGTGATGATGTTTGTTTTTTGGTGATACTTTTCCATTTTTTAATACTTTGATCATGTACTCATAATGTTGTATGTGTGTATCTACATGGACAAATGTTTGGGGTTACAATTACAAAATTTGAAAAATGGATTTTAAGCAATTCACTCATTAAATTGGAGAAGTTTGCTCATAATATTTGAGGAATTGCTTGCAAGAATAAATTTTACAAAATGTTATAAAGAGAGAACTTTGCCTTGAAAATGTAGGCAACTTTCTTGCTATATTTTAGTGATTCACTTGCAATATTATACAATTATTTAGAAAAAAATGATCCAAGTGAATCACTTAGAATAAATAATTTTACCTCTCTTTTATAGACACCCAATTTTGAGCATATCATCAAGTCTCCAAAATTCACTAGCATGTTTATCAACTAGCCAATAAAGTATCCAAATAAAATCAATCATTTTCAAGCTCAAAATAGCAACATCTATTATTGTAAATGCAAAAGTGTTAGGATAGAAGTGGTAGCACTAACAAAACTTTTGCTTGCCTACCAATGAATTTGTAAGCCTTTCAAATTTTTCCATTTCACACCCAATTCATCTTGGAAATCATAATTTGGAATTATCACTATATATTTCATGTAACCAAAACTTATGAAGATAGCACTACTAACTATCATAATAGGAAAATAAAAAGCATGATAGGCAAGCCACCCACCACCTATGAAATTTGGATCTTGTCATGCCAACCACATCCACCATCACCCTAAGTGCATCATGGTATTGAAATTAACCAATCCATGTATATCATGCCATCTATCTAAATTTCAATCTTGATATATTATCTAGAAACCTCCCCTAGGAAGTCTCATCTTCCTAACAAGTTGACCCTCAAGTAAGCCAAATTATGAACTTTTATTAACAACAAAGCTCTACTCGAATTATGAATTGAGTAAACCATTCTTAATAGTGAATCTCTATAGAAAATATCCCCTACATGTAGTCCTTTTTAGTAATAAAATTATTTCAAAATTGCTTTTCATGATAAAATTTTGCTAATGTTATCTTTCACCTATGTTTCTAGACAATTAAGCCCTATCATAATTAGCCTCCACACACTAGCCTATAGTAGTGAAGCTTTGAAAGACAAAGGATCAACTATTATATTTTATGGTCCCTATTACTAGCCCTCTCTCTCAAGTGATAGCAAGCCTTCATCCTCTCACTATACAATGGGGCACCTACTAGGTTTTTGAGGTCATAGACCTATGTGTATTCAACCAATTATTCCCTTCACCCTTTAAATTATCACTTCTAATTCATAATTTTATAATCATTTTTTAACTTATATTTTATCTAACATCTTATTTTCCAACTCTCATTTCATCTATTATAATAGTAGTAGGTTTTAGCACTAATTAACTTTCTCCTTCTCTCTTTGTTCAACTATTATCATCCTTATCTTATTGTCTTTTTATAGACACAAAACATTAACCTACTTTAGTGGGCAATCTAACCTGAGCCCTTTGGGAGATCCCTTGGACTTGCCTAACGCAAGGGTAAGGCTTCTCCTCCCCTGTTTTGACTTGTTTCCCTCCCTATGCGAAATCGTACTCGCCCTTTACGGGGCGCAACTTCACATAGGTGAAATCATGGTCGGTCTTTATGGGGCATAATTTTACATTTTTAGGGTTTCTTCTAAGGAAACCCTAATTATTTAGGTTTGGCATGTTTTACGTCAACCCTCCTTGGTTTTCCTACCTTTCTCACCTTCAAATCCACTATATAAGGAGGGTTTGAATTCACTTTTCACACACGGTTACACACAACACAGATTTAGATTTATCACACGCTAAAATTTGATTTATCACAAAGTGTTCTTATTTAAGTCTAAATCCTTCTTCTTCATTCGTAAGCAAGTTAACTTTGGAGTGTGAAGTCTGATTGGTATCTGCTGCATTGGATTATTGATTGATATTGCTCACTCTTGGTGGATTGGTGTTGAAGCCCTAAGGAGAGATCAACTATCTGCTAGGTCTCAAACCCTTTTGCCTACTTCCTTGCTCCCTACCAAGTGAAATAACTATGTTGCATGTTAATTTTTGTTCATTGCATTTAGAATTAATCATCGTATCTAAGATGTTTTGTCTCACTACGATGAAATCATGCCTGGGTCTCTATGGGGTGCAATTCTACTTATATGTTATCATGCTCGCCTGTTACAAGGCACAATCTTGCCTTAGCCAAATTTGGGAGCAATCTCCTATCCCAAACTTCACCACTACATTCTATGTTGCATTTAGAGCTTGATAGTACATTTTGTTTTGTGGTTTTATAATCTTATTTTTTTGTATTGTATTATGTTTGTTTTCTTCCAAAGGTCAGTTTATGCTTCTATTTATCAAAATTTAGCTAAAATGACCTAAGGGGCTTTACTACTACACCTCCAATAATTTTTATACAATAGCCTAAGTAGGCCCCCTAATTCTAATCATATTTTTCAAGCGTTTATAAAGTTATTTTGCAAAAACAATAATTATTGATAACATTGGATAAAGAGATTAAAGAAAGGATAAAATTGGACAAGCTAAATATTATGATTAGTCTTTAGGTTGTGTGTTGTATGCTTTATATTTCTATTGAAATCCCTAGATCTAATTTTATAGAAATATATTTAATTAATTTCTATACATTTGAAAGATAAACAACATATAGTGTGCATTTAGGATTAATTTTTTTTGTGCATCTCTTCTTGAGCTCTTGCTTAGAGGTTGTCTATTTAAAACCCTAGGGTTAGAAATCATTCAAAATAAGAATCATTCTAGAGTTAGCCATTGTATTCTTGCATTCCATATTTTTGCATTGTCTTTTATCTTTTATAGCATAGATCTAGAAAGGCCAAATCTAGGTGTTTGTCTCAAATATAATATATTAAACATTCTTGAAAACTAGAGGACTTGGAACGAGTCCTTAAACCTTTTTTGGTGAACCCTTACCCCTATCATCGAGTGTAGAGAACAACATACCCCTATGATTCACCCAAAAGGCTTTATCTCTTGCAGATCTAGCTTTTGGGAATTGTATGCGGTAGGGCAGTTTTCCCCTTATACACTTTTATCAGAGTATGCTAATCTTATTTCTATTTAGTAAATAGCTTAGTTATTACTATTTAGGGCTATGCATAAGGGGTTGGACCTAAAATGTACTTGTAAAAACTTGGTAAATCTATTTCAAAATCCTGGCAAATCCTAGCCAACTTCATGTAGGATAAAATGACGAATTACCTTATTTTTCACCAAAAATTAAAAACCTTGGTGAAATTGATAGTTTTGGTCGGACTAGGTGGAAAACACGATCCAGTCTCAAATCGTGTGGAAAACATGGTTCGGCCATGGACAGGGTGAAAAACTTAATCCAACCATAGATCGGGTGGAAAACACCATTCAACCACGAGTCGGGTGAAAAACAAGGTCTAACTAACGAATCGAGTGAAAAATAAGGTCGGGGTAATGGATCGGGTGGAATACAAGATCCAGTTATTATATTGAGTGAAAAACAAGGTTTGAATAACATACCAAGTAGAATACAAGGTCTGATTAATGGACCAGGTGAAAAATAAGGTTCAAATCATGGACCAGGAGAAAAACAAGGTCTAGCTCATGGATCGAGTGAAAAACAAGGTCTAATTAATAGATCGGGTGAAATATCAGGTTTGGTTAATGGATCGGGTAAAAAACCATGTTCGGATAATGGACTAGGTGGAACACAAGGTTCAGTTAACAAATCGGGTGAAAAACAAGGTTTGACTCATGGACCAAATCCAAATCAGGTAAAAAATAGGGTTTGACTAATGGACCAGATAAAAAATAGGGTTTGACTAATTAACCAGGTAAAAAATAAGGTCCAACTAATAGACCAAGTTAAAAACAAGGTCCAAGTTATGGATTGGGTGGAATACAAGATTTGGTTTATAGATCGGGTAAAAAACAAGGTCTGACTCATGGATCGGGTGAAAAATAGGGTTCGGCTAACAGACAGGGTTAAAACAAGGTTCGTCACTAGACCAGTGTTTACTCTACCATGTGTCATACCATCATTTAGCCTCATTGCATGTCAAATGATATTCTAACACATATCTACATATGGTTATTTATGTCTATAAATAGACATCGACAGTCATTTTTTTTTTTTGTGATTGCACTTGAACCCTCCCCAATCGATCATCACCCTGCACCCTTCCAAATCTAATTTCTCCTTATTTAACAACAAACAGTAGCCACTACTACCATTAGAAATTTAGTTTTTAGAAATGTTACTTGTACCACCATGTTAGATTTTTCAACCAGCCCTAGTCATGACATTTCATGGCTAGCTAAAGTAGGTTTGAAGTCCTTGATTTCAATATCGTATTTCAATATAGAAAAGCACCTTATATGAACTATCATTGATTATTACGATCATGATCATACAAATATTAATCTAACAGTTCAAAATAAACAACTATCATTCACAATCACACCTTCTAACATCCAAATATTGATAGATCTTTCGCACAAGGGTTTACCTATCATGTTTCTGAAGTTCTCTCTATCTTAGCATGATAAAGAGTACTTGGAGGAGAAATATGATCTCCCATAAAAATTGGTGGAAGGTATAATTCTCATCAATTGATTCTATTATTGTTCAAAATTTAACATTTTTTATTTGCCATCTATTTCTTTTTGGTGTAGCTTTCGCTACTAATTCTAAAAGAGGCTTAACAAACAACTCTTTTGAAAATCAATATTTGAAGGCCATTATTGAGTTCTTCCAAGCAAGACTAATTTTGCATGGAAGAAAATTATGGGTATTGGCGTATATCATTCACTACCTTCAACACGTGTAGTTTGACTGGTGTACGTATATTTTAGAATGCATCAAAATAGAGTTACACATCCAAATGGAGAAAGTCAACATGGTGGCCATGGTTAATTTTATTTTAGCTCTTTTTTATGAAATTTTTCATGATTTGAAAAATGTTGATGTACCAACTGTAGTGCATCCAACACTACTAAGCATGGGTATGACACCAGAGGAGTTGAGGGTAAGTCCATGTTTCACAACCATTTTTTTATATATTTTAGCTCTATTTTCATTTTTAATTTTTATTTGCACCTAAATGCAGAGTAAGGCAGCAATACAAAATAAAAAAAAATAGGATGTTGGCGTAAGGGATCACATGCATGAGGTCTATGGTGATTCTAAAGACAATGCATCATAATAATCACCATTTTTGAGGCCACAAAAATGTATGTGGTAGGATCCTTCTCCTGGGTCTTCTTCTCTTCCACCTGTATTTGCACAAAATGTGCAATATGAATCAAGTTAGATCAACCCTCCTACATGTAAGTTTCTCTTTTGATATTTTATCTGTATATTTGTTACATAAAATTATAATAAGTTTTATTAAATATTTTCATATATTTTTTAGAATTGTGCACCACCCCCATCCATAATATTGTACATGATATCCAATCGTCATCAGGTAAATCATTGTCTCTTTACTTGAAATTAACGTATATTTTTGTATTTTATTTTTTTAATAATTTTGGCAAGTTCTTATTTAACTATTTTTAGGTGGCTCTCAAGAACGATCGATGAGAAGCCAGGACCAGCATATCATGAGGCCACCACCACCACGATGGCAAAAACAGGTGTGGGAAATGAAAGGCCAGATCAATATGGCCCGTGGAAGGGGAAAAACATTTCTTCAACCAAGATCATAGGGGAATTTTCCCTCTTTTTCATTTAACATAAGTTTTGTACCAGAGGTATCATTATCAACTGTGGTATTAGATAATATTCTACTTGATGAAAATTACTTGTTATAGGGCAATATTTTGGACTTTTAGGTGATAGATGTGCTTCAATATCTATATACAAAAAAAAACAAAAACCCCGTTAATTGAGCAAATATTATTACCTTTTGCTAGGGAAACCCACTCTCATCCTCAATCGAGGATGAGAAAGTTAATTTTGATGTAAAATATTCAATGTGTGATGGTATTGAAGCAACCATCCAAGATAGGGTGCTTCAATATTTAAAATTTATGAAGGACTAGGAAATTTGGGTAAAAGTCCTTATAAAGGAAATAAATACCCATTATAAAAAAAAATTCTAGAAGGGAGTCAATTTTTTCTCTGGTTGAGAATGAACCAGAGAAGCTTAGTGGTCTACTAAATCAGGCCACATCAGGATCAGTGAAGTCTAGGACTTCATCCGATGATGAAGTTTTAACCATTATGTTGAGTAGAATTGAGAACATCAATGTTGAAGCCCAAGCGTACTATAACCAATGGGATTCCAATAAGAAAAAGTGAAGTTGCTAAGGCTACAAGAGATGTGGCTGAGGTGAGAATTTAGTTGCATATGTTTTATTTAAATTTTATCATATAACTCTACTAACTTATGTTTTCTTTTTCTTTTGCAGTCAAATTTTGAAAATTTGAAATTACAAGTTTAGAGCATGGAAGTTAATATAGATATTGCATATAAATTTCTGCAAACGGTAATAATAATGAAGAAGACAATGCAAGTGAAAGTTAGGGATAGTGACAGTTTAAGAAGATATATCAAGGATAAACTTAACATAGATCTAGATCTCATTCTAAGGGAGGTAAAGGAGAAAAATCTTGTTATATAAGTGCTTAATAATCTTGCCCAAGAGGAAGCCTCATTGTTGAGAAATTTTAACAAAGTAGAAGAAGGTTTAATGATATCTAGAGCATTACCAGCACATGGTGTACATGAAGGAGAAAAAGCAATTGAAGAGGCAACTCTAGGAGAATCCTCGGTAGCAAACCCCCAATATTAGGATTAGGTTGAAATGTTTACAAGTTGACTGCATATTTTGTTGTATTTCAGTCAACAATTAAATACCATGTAATATATTTTGAATCAATCTATGAAAAATATATTTACTAATATAGACACCACATGCTCATTCCTAGATTCTTGTAAATCTGCATAGACACTTGTAGGTTTGCATAGGTAGTCATAGGCCATCATAGACCATCGTAGGCCATCGTAGGCCATCGTAATTAGAATTCCCTACTAAAAAACCTTAATTAGACTAATTAGAATTCTAATTTTTCATTGAATTTCACTTAAGTTACACTATATCATTAAATAGGGTTTAATTAGGGTTAATGATCAAAGTAGTCCTAAACATGTCCTCACACCTGTGTGCACCCTCTATTAGTTAGGATATTTCCTAGAAATACTAACTCAACCCTCATCTAACCTAGGAGTTAGCTAATCCTAGTTAACCCTAATCCTTGCTCACACATGTGTGAGGATGAGATATTTCCTTCAGGGCATGTGAGAGGATGACTAAGCTTGCCACCTCCCAAACCCTAACCTAACCTTACTAGGATTTGATCCTAGGGTGTGGTATACTTAACTACCCCCGACCTTGGTTTTTCCTATAAATAGAGGGTCTTTTCCCTCATTTTACCTCTCTCACATTTTTAGTCAACCTATCCAGACTCTATTGAAATCACTCCAGAATTATCTTTTGCCACTTTGTTTTCAAAAAATATCAAACAACTCCTAGACACCATCTGGATAGAAAATCTTCATCAAAATTCAACCACAGTCCAATTTTCCCCCCAGCCTATGAACTGAGATTCATAGGTCGCCCTACGAACCGGTTGTACAAAATGTCTATAGCACCATATCAGGTATAAATCAGTTGTATATACTTTCTATATCATTCTCATTAGTTTACATCATGTTTTACTTAAGTTTTGAGTCAATTTTTCATAACTAAGGGGCTTGACCAAGGTAGGGTCCCAAAAGTATTAACAACCTTTTGCAGGTCTATAATAGGTACAAAATGACAAACACCAAGAGAATATCGGTGGCACACATGCACAAAATCCTACCTTCATCAAGGAGATCCAAAAAATACCATCAAATGCTTTAGATTTGTGATGAAAATAGGGAATAAAAATTTCCACTAAAGAGAGACTTATTTTGTAACCCTACACTTTCAAAATGAATAAAGCAACATTCTGAACAATATTTTATTTATTTTTATCAAATGGTTGTCTTTCAATCGCTTCATTTTGGCATGCCCAATGGGACCCCCACTATGATTATTTTAGAATAGTGCTCAAACTAATCTAACTCAATTTTTGGTTTTCTTTTGATGTTACAGGTACTTTGAATAGAGAATAGAACCCAATAAATCCCTGAAACATAGTTTAGGGCCTCAAATTTAGAGGTTCAAACCTTTATAATCAGTTCACCCCTTGACCTATGAACCAACATCCAGTTCACAGGCCACCTTGTGAACTCCACCAAACAACATCAAAATCACTTGAAATTATGGGAGTCAATAGTAGAGATGGTGAGGAGTTTATCTAGTATAGCAGAAGTCAGGTATTTTTCTCATAACTTCACTTTTTCATCGTATTTTTAAGTAGCAATTTCCACTACAAATTCATTGGGTCATTGTGTGAAATTTTTTATTAAAACAAATCAATTAAAGTTTTCAATCAATTCTACAGCAATTAGATTAGGGTTTTGCAATCCTTTCATTTTGTTTCCATTCCATTTTTAAATTTCTTTTCAAAATTGCATTTAGGTTAAGTTGTCAAATTCCTTTCATGTCATGTCAAATTTCTTCTCAAATCTCTTTTCAAAGTTGCATTTAGATTAGGTTTTTGCATTCCTTTCTTTTCATTTCAAAATTCTTTGTCAAATTTATTTCCCAAAATCGCATTTAGGATTAATTTGTCAAATTTCCTTTCAAGTCACTAAATTAGGTTTCACTTTTCTTTCCAAAATCCTTAGGGTATCTTTCCAATTTCTATCAAAATTCGTAAATCAAATTTCAAATCTCTTTCCACATCATTAGGTTAGGTTTTCAAATTGCTTTTCAAAAGTCGCATTTAGGTTAATCAGTTTAATTTCTTTTCAAATCATTCAATTAAAATTTTAATTTCTTTTTACAAAATCAATTTCAAATTTCTTTCATGCTTCTATATTAGGGTTTCAATTCCTTTTTGCATATTTTAGCATAATATTTTAATCCATTTTTGCAAAATCAAATTTCAAATTTCTTTCATGCTTCTATATTAGGGTTTCAATTCATTTTTACATCTTCTAGCATAGGATTTACATATCTTTTCACAAAATTAATTTCAATTTCTTTCATACTCTTAGATTAGGGTTTCAATTTCTTTTCGCATATTTTAGCATAACATTTCAATCTCTTTTCACAAAATAAATTTCAATTTCTCTCATGCTTTTAGATTAGGTTTTCAACTCCTTTTTGCATCTTTTAGCATAACATTTCAATATCTTTTCGTAAAATCAATTTCAATTTCTTTCATGCTTTTAGATTAGGGTTTCAATTCCTTTTTGCATATTTTAGCATAACATTTCAATCCATTTTTACAAAATAAATTTCAAATTTCTTTCATGTTCTTAAATTACAGTTTCAATTCCTTTTGCATCTTTGAGCATAGGGTTTACATCTATTTTTTCAAAATCAATTTCAATTTCTTTTATGCTTCTATATTAGGGTTTCAATTATTTTCACATCTTCTAGCATATGATTTACATCTCTTTTCACAATATCAATTTCAATTTCTTTCATGCTTCTAGATTAAGGTTTCAATTCCTTTTCACATCTTCTAGCATAGGATTTACATATCTTTTTGCAAAATCAATTTCAATTTCTTTCATGCTCTTAGATTAGGGTTTCAATTTCTTTTCACATATTTTAGCATAGGATTTACATATCTTTTCGCAAAATCAATTTTAATTTATTTCATTGCTTTTAGATTAGGGTTTCAATTCCTTTTTGCATCTTTTAGCATAACATTTCAATCTCTTTTCGCAAAATCAATTTCAATTTCTTTCATGCTTTTAGATTAGGGTTTCAATTCCTTTTTGCATATTTTAGCATAACATTTCAATCCCTTTTTGCAAAATCAATTTCAAATTTCTTTCATGCTTCTATATTAGGGTTTCAATTCCTTTTCACATCTTTTAGCATAGGATTTACATCTCTTTTCATACAAATAATTTCAATTTCTTTCATGCTTTTAGATTAGGGTTTCTATTTCCTTTTTTCACATGCTTCCTCTCTGCTTGCTTGCACATTTCATAGAATAGATCTCTTTTTGTTTTCCAAAAAGGCACATAGGACTAGTTTCATTCTAAAATGCATCTAGATCTAGTTTCATTTTGAAAACGCATCTAGGATTAGTTTCATTTTGAAAATGCATCTAGTTAGTTTTTTTGCTTTCACCCCCAGTGGTAATAAACAACCCACCACACACATGTTGTATACATAGTGGTGAGATTAGAATTCATCCCCAATCCATCGCTCGATACTAGTGATGTTGGAATTCATCTCCTTCCACCAGCTTGCCCCCTAGACACCATAGTAGCCCCTAGGAGTGGTTTTCTGGACTTCATCACCAAAAAATCCCCTACTCTTGAGACTGGTTTTTTGAAATTCATCATCGAAAGGGACCTTCAAATTAGGATAGGGTTAGATACCTTTGTTCATGAGGCTCATATAATTAGTGAACTAGTAATTTTCGTTCTTGACTAAGCCCACTCAAGGGTGAAGCAAAAGCATGGGTATGCTGGTAGCAGGTCTTAGACAGTGCCACCTCTTCTCATGAGAGGCTTTTGGACTCATTAGAGCATTTTGAGTTCCCCATTATTTGGTTATCATTTTACTATGCCTTTACATTAGATTTCCATTTACCTGTTGAGACACTATTCTATTATGTGTGCCCTTGGGTGTTGCAGGAGGTTTCGTGCCAATGATATTCTCATTATTTCTAGAGTTTCACCCCACTTCCCGTGATACTTTCTAGAGGTATATTTCAAACATCAAAACACACAAAACAAACAAACATTTATTTCTTGTTGATTAGCACTGATTCCAATTATGCCTTGTTTTCTACCCTCACAAAACTAGTTTTAGCACATTTTTCTTCTAGGAAATCTACTTTATAGGTCAATTTATGAACCAGCTCCCTCACATAGCACCTTGAAAACTCTATTTTAATTCATAGAAACTTCACAAATTTCATAGGGTTATTCAAAAACCTCACATAGAGCACACCCAAAACCTCAAAAAAAAATCGAGTAGTTTTGAGCACCAATTCATAGTATATGGTATTATGCCTATTGTCACCCATATTCAAGCACATGAGCAAGTGCATATTGAATATGAGGCTTCTTGTGTCACTTCTAGTCAGTCCACCCCCCTTCAGTCACAATGGATAAATCCACATTCATTACAAACCTCCTTATAGGTCCTGATTCACTTTAGATACACACTATATCTCACGATGAGACTTCTACCCTACGTGATACCCTCACCACCTCATCTAGTGAAGATCATCCACTTCTTCCCCACTCACCTTCACCTAATCCACCTTCCACATTCTATGACCACGTCATCTATACTTCTCTAGGACACCCACCTCCTTTCTTCACTATCGATGAGGAAACTCCACCTACCTCACCTACCTTTGCACATCCCTTCTTTCAGAGCTTATCCTAGTCCCTCTTTGAGAATGACTCCTTGCTCAACCATACTCACCCCGAGGTTACATCATTCACCCCTACCGTAGGGATGATCTCAGATCCCTCATCTTCTACTTTGAGTACTCAAATGCCTTCATCTCAAATATCGTCACAATAATATGCACCATCCACATCATCCTCTTAGTACACTTATCAATCATCGCAACCACCACTTTCCCAACAATCCTTCTTCCCATATTTTTATGTGGTCTCATAACCACCTCCTCCCTCCCAATAATTCCAATATTAACAACATCAGCAAACCTCATATCCTTAATCATGCATGAACACTTTCACCACACCATCTTCATAGGCTCCTTTGCTTGAAGCCTATACTCCTTCCCCATCATTTTACCCACATACATCCTACCCTACTAGAATGTAAGGTATCCCATATTCTATTTTACCATTATCTTCATCTATGCACATTTTTTGACTCCCTCCACCTCCTCCATTTTGGGCTCCATATTCTAGCCCTATTTCTACCTATGATCCATGACATTCATCCTCTCCCACTAATCTTGCATGCTATTCTACTCTACCTACCTTCTCCACTTATCACTCTTCTAGTCAGATGTAGATACCATCTTTTGACACCTCATATCACCCACCACTTGCACCACCTATCTACACACCACTACCTCCACCACCATATATTGCACCTACATTTTTCATGACACCTCCTTCTTGGTCATCATCCCCTACAACCTAACCATTACATTAGACCCCTCTCCATAAAATCCTTATGCAACAATCACAAACCCCACAACCACAATATTACTATCCCCAACATATGTCTGCTCCATAGTAAAAGTGTTACATCCACTTTGACATCTTATACCATTTAGTAGCCACATCTACAAGCATAGTTGTAATACATTCCTTCTCCACACTGGGAAGAATAATAGCTCTAATACCCACCCCATTCTCAGGCTCCAGCTACCTCAGTACAATCCTTTACACTCCCATCCCCCGAACTCCAACTCTTGCAAGAAGAATTTAAGATGCTAAATCTTCGTACAACTGGTTATGGGCCCTAAAAACCCACATACAATGAGTTGTGCAATGAACCCATTCACCCATAAATTCTCATTCCTCCTTACCCATACCACTTTGAGATTCCAAAATTTGATAAGTACAAAGGTAAAGAGGACCCTCGTGAACACGTCAACAATTATCGCTCTGCTTGCTATCAACTTCATAGTAGTGATCCCCTCATGTTACATACCTTTTCTCTCTCACTTGGGGGATAAGCCCTTGACTAGTACAACATGCTCTCGCACCATAGCCTATTCACCTTTGAGCAGTTGGCCAATTCATTCTTAGAACATTTCTCCATTAATATCAAGAAGAAAACCAACTTCTTTGATATCTACGCCTTATGACAGGCCAATGATGAACCCATTATAGAATTTATCTCTTGATGGAGATTAGTCATCCATGACCTAGCTCATAGCCTCCCATCTACTAAACTAGTTACACTCTTCTCCAAGAGTTATCACAAACATATCTCCACTTCCTTGCAACTTCATCAAAGTCACATATTTGAGGAAGCTATCACTCAAGCCAAGGTCATCGAGGACATCAAAGTCTAATCTGGAAAAATCAAACTTCAATAGAAGCCATCTTACACTTCAAATTATTACTTCAATTACAATACACCAAATCAACCCTTCTCTAAACTACCATAAACCAATCAAGTGGTAGTAGCCTCTCCAGATTCCTCATCAATCTCACAACCTCCTCCTCCACAACAATAGTTGTCTCATACTAATGTACCTCCTCCATCCAATCCACAATGAGCTTGTGGTCCCCATCCTCCATGTTGACATCACAATTGGACTCCACTTTCTGAGCCTCTACCTACTTTATTCTAAAGGTTGTTTGATGTTGGTCATGTTACATTACCGGACATTCGACCCATAGATCCAAATCGATCCAACCCTCATGGGCACATCAAATAGGCCTTTTGTGTTTACCATCACCAATGTGGCCATGACGTTCATTCTTGTCACACCTTTCATGACTTAGTCGAGGATCTTATCGATCATGGTACTATTCAAGTTTCAAACCCCCTCGCACCACAAAATCAAAATCTAGGTATTTATCAGAACCCATTACCTGAACACGGGGGGACTAATCCTCATGGGACTCAACCCACTCAACAAGCCCAATCAAGGTAATTCAATCATGTCCATCATGATCCTCCCTCATATGGAGTGGTTGGCATGATTAACATCACTACTCATAATCAACATTATCCACCGCATCGAGATGTGCCCATTACTCCACTTCCACCATCATCCACTTCCACTTTTCACCTTTCTCCACCTACATAGCATTCCTTTTTGCTATGTGGCATTCACCATTCTTCCTTTCCCTACATCTTCTCCTCCTTCCTCACTTCTTCAATTCCCTTTTCTTCTTCTCCATCATCATCCATTGACCATTTCACTAATCATGTCAATTTTCCCTTTCAAAAGGCTTGAAATTGCATATTCATCACTTCCAAAAGAAGGGTCATCTTTGACCCAAATTTTCCCCTATATTATCACCTCCAAATTTTCCAAAAATTTCACCATTGGATCAAGCTCAGAAAAATATTTCCAATGGTATAATATTTATCCTATTCTAACATCGTTTGGTCCCCCAAACTACCAAAACACTGTATAGGGGTCAAACAGTCTAGGTTTACACCCCAACATGCGAACTCCAGTCCAATTCGCATGCTACCATGCGAACTCTAGTCCAATTTGCATTTCGCTCTGTGAACCCCAAATTTTCTATTCCATTGTTCATGTTATGCATAGCTATGGCCCTGTACAACACCCATTTGCATTTTCTACCATTCATCACATCTCATTGTTCATCATTTTTCAATCACATCTTCATCATTCCACCATTCATTTTATTAACCGTCTACAATGGTTTTGTCCATTTGTTCTACATCTTCCATAACTAGGGAAGTTTCTCATCTCTTTCCAATCCATCATTCTCTATTTGGAGGAGTTTCTCTCTTTCCACCACACTCTCCACATCTAGCAAAGTTTCACTTCCTCCCACTCCATCATTCAAAACTGGGGTAACTTCATCTTCTTCCCATCCATCCTTCAAAATGGGGTAGATTCACCCTCTTTCTAATCCATCATTCAAAACTAGGGGTAAATGCACCCTCTCCCAAATCCATCATTCAAAATTGGGATAATTTCATCTTCTCCCCATACATCATTCAAACATTGGGGGCAATTTCATCTTCTCCCCATCCATCATTCAAAATTGGGGGTAATTTCATCTTCTCCCAATCCATCATTCAAAACTAGGGCAATTTCATCTTCTCCCCATACATCATTCAACATAGGGGTAGCTTCACCCTCTTCCAATCCATAATTCAAAACTAGGGTAACTTCATCTTCTTCCCAATCCATCATTCAAAACTGGAGTAATTTCATCTTCTCCCAATCCATCATTCAAAATTAGGGGTAATTTCATCTTCTTCCCAATCCATCATTCAAAACTGGGGATAATTTCATCTTCTCCCAATCCATCATTCAAAAATTGGGGGTAATTTCATCTTCTTCCAGGTCATCATTCACAATTGGGGTTTTACCTCCTTCCACTTCATCATTCACAACTGACACAATTCATCTCATTTCCATAAAATCTTTATGACTAGGGGAATTTTCTCCCCCTCCTTCTAAATGATTTTGTAATTCAAGGATTGCATTCCCTTTTTAGACCACTTCTATACTTGGGAGAGGGTTTTCCCTCTTTCCAACCATAGTTTCCTTTCACGGAGTTAATCCTCCTTGCACATTCACACTTCACCACCTCTCATCTACTCATGATGGTGCCACCCAACATTGCACTCACAAATAAATCACCATCAATCACATAACATTGCTAGATCCTCAAAAAAGGTATCCTTTTGTTAAAGGTTGCACCCTTTACCTTACCCTCATTAAATCATAATCAATAACTAGGTTCAAAAGGTTGCACCCTTTGTATCACAAATCTCACAATACCTTTAAAATCCTCAAATATTTAAATCATTTGGTAAAAGTTGAACATCCTTTTGAATCCTTTAGCAACCAATTTCTCCAAAATCCTCATAAAATTTTGAACATTCTTTTAAAATGTTAGCAACCAGTTTCTCTAAACCTTAGTAAAATTTGAACATTTGTTTAGAATCTCTTACAAACCAGGTTTCTCCAAAATCCTTAATAAAATTTTGGAACATTCTTTTTAATCTCTTAGCAAACTAGGTTTCTCCAAAATACTCAGTAAAATTTGGAACATTCTTTTTAGAATCTCTTAGTAAACTAGGTTTCTCCAAAATCCTCAGTAAAATTTTGGAACATTCTTTTTAGAATCTCTTAGCAAACTAGGTTTCTCCAAAATCCTCATAAAATTTTGGAACATTATTTTTAGAATCTCTTAGCAAACCAGGTTTCTCCAAAATCCTTAGTAAAATTTTGGAACATTCTTTTTAGAATCTCTTAGAAAACTAGGTTTCTCCAAAATCCTCAATAAAATTTTGGAATATTCTTTTTAGAATCCCTTAGCAACCTAGGTTTCTCCAAAATCCTTAGTAAAATTTTGGAACATTCTTTTTAGAATATCTTAGAAAACTAGGTTTCTCCAAAATCCTCAATAAAATTTTGGAACATTCTTTTTAGAATCTCTTAGCAAACCAAGTTTCTCCAAAATCCTCAGTAAAATTTTGGAACATTATTTTTAGAATCTCTTAGCAAACAAAGGTTTCTCCAAAATCCTCAAATTTGGAACATTCTTTTTAGATCTTTAGAATTACCTTATTTATTTTCCAAAACCTCAAAATTATAGTTTTCAAAAACCTTAGAAAAATTTGGATAGGTTTTTCAAAAACCTTAAAAATTTGGATAGGGTTTTCCAAAAACCTTAGCAAAAATTTGGATAGGGTTTTCCAAAAACCTCAACAAAAATTTGGATAGGTTTTTCCAAAAACCTCAGCAAAAATTTGGATAGGGTTTTCCAAAAACCTTAGCAAAAATTTGGATAGGATTTTCCAAAAACCTCAGAAAAAATTTGGATAGGTTTTCCAAAAACCTCAACAAAAATTGGATAGGTTTTCCAAAACCTTAGAAAAATTTTTGATAGGTTTTTCTAAAAACCTCAACAAAAATTTGGAACTAGGTTTCTCCATAGACATAGCCTAGCCATAGCATATAGCATTAGCATAGCCTAGCATATCATAGCCTAGCATAGCATACATAACATAGCCTAGCATAGCATACTCATAGCCTAGCATAGATCATAGCTAGCATATGCCTAGCATAGCCTAGCATAATACATAGCCTACTAGCTATCATACATAGCATAGCATAGCATAGCATACTCATAGCCTAGCATAGGCATAGCATACACATAGTCTAGCGTAGTCTAGCCTAGCAATTTTTCACTTCTTGGTCCTCGCAAATATTTTGCTTCTAGGGGCAACTTTCCTTGCTTGCACATTCTTATACATTCGACATCGAACACAACCAACATCCAAAGAATGAGAACAAAAATACAAATAAATCAAAACCATCCATTGGCAATGTATCTTGCATGTTATTTTCCTCTTTTCCACCAATATTCTATATCACTTGGATTTATATCAATGTTGTATGGTCATGCTTCGAGTGGCTACATACCTTTGATTTGATCTTATTTTTTCTTTTTCTTTTTTTTGATGTCCCTTTTCATTGATTAATCTTATTCTTCATCTTCCCCTTCTTCTCTCTACCTCTTTTGGTTCTCGATCAATGTTGTATGGTCACACTTTGAGTGGCTACATACCTTTGATTTGATCCTATTCTTCTCTTCCCCTTTCTCCTCCATTTCACAGGCTCACTTCCCTACCTCTTCCATCATAATCATCTACATCCATCAATCATGTTGATGACCATGAAATATTGGCATTCAGTTTGATTATTTCATGCATCCATCCACACCTTTTGGATTTGGTCCTGTACATGGAAACCCATATTTTGGGTACACCTTCTTGCATCTATCTATCTCACTTACTTTGCATTATCAAGAAACACATTGGTCACATCCTCCTATATATTTTTAGGTATTTTGTTGCATCATGTAGACATCACCCCTAGTCATGTTCTTTGTCTTCCTTGTACATAAGCATTCCATTGCTCGTATACATCATGACATCGGTTCTATTCTTAGCTACATGTTAACAAGAAGTCTTTCTATTGCTCAACCATTCATGGTTAGTTTAATCAACCTGTATCAAACGTCATCAAAATATACAGGATTTCAAGACTTTCTCTAGCTGAATCAAGTTTGTTCATGGACCACTCACACTTTACATCTTAAGCAAATTTTGAGTCTAGGGAGGATAACACCTTGCGTAAGCCTCACCATGTAGTGAATGGTTTCCCCTACTCACCCTATCATTTTCGTGATAAAAATATGACCTAGGGATAAACAAAGGGACAAGCATAAGAAAAATAGAAAATGGGTAGAAAACAAAAGCCAACGCCCACAAAAAAAACAACAATAATAGAAAAGAGCACCACAAAAAGAGAATCAAAAGGAAGAGGGGCAAAAAACAAAAGGAAAAGCCTCCAAGAGTACTACCACTATGCTTGACTCCCTTTGGTCCTTCGGTTTAACATAACATCATGGGATGATTTCCATCACCAGCAATAGGCTCCAAGAGCCTACCTGCTAGTGGAATAGTCTTACAAGTGGTGACACATCTGTCACATTAGTGACCTTCTCTTGTATAGATCACTACGCACTTGTGGATGAGCTAGCTACTTTGGCTAAGTTTACAATGGGTTAGTCCAACCTCCCTCAAAATGGATAAATGAACATCATGTACACACACAAGTCCATGAGTGATTCAACCTCAGTTATGGTAGTTAAGATATCTTCATGATATTTCTTGGCCATTAGATCATTTTCATTCTTCATACTATGTCATTTGAGCTCCCAAAAACTCTTTTAAACATTCACTATGCTTGAGAATTAGGGTTGTGCAGCATCATCATTGACTCTATTTGTCACATACATCTTCTCAATCACACTTGCATTTCTCATTTACCGCATCATCTCATGATTTGTTACATCTCTTTCATGTGCATCTTGTACACCTCAGTCAGTTTGTACACCCCATGTTTTCTTGTTTCATGTTTTGGTCGTTGATCAGTGTACTTTTTCATTTGTTTCTGATTAACCATGATAAGTAAGATGGTATCCATGCAAGGTGGAGTGCCCTCCATTTTTCTACATTCTTATATCCCGCATGTACATAGGTTATTACATATAACCTCTACACATCATCATTCATACATACTCATGTTCAGTTAGGTTCATCATACCTAGCACACATCATTCATATCAAACATATTTCACTACATGTACACATTACATACACATAAAATCACACACATTGTATGTAGGCACAACACAAAATCATCATGCACACCCTTCACAAGGCTTGAAATTGTGCACTCATCACTTCTAAAAGTAGGGTCATATTTGGCCTAAATTTTCACCTATCAAATCATCTCCAAATTTCCCAAAACTTTCACCATTGGATCGGGCTCAAAAAGATCTTTCCAATGGTATAATATTTATCCAATTATGACATTATTTGGTCCCCCAAACTACCAAAACACTGCACATGGGTCAAATAGTCTAGGTTCACAGGCCACCCTATGAACTCAAGTCTAGTTCATAGGCCACCATGTGAACTCAGGTCCAGTTCGTAGGCCACCCTGTGAACTCAGTCTAGTTTGTAGGCCATCCTATGAACCAAACCTCATGACACCATTTCCACATTTTCTTCACTCCTGTAGCTTCTTCTTTTCTTTCACTATCTGCCCAAAATTTCCCACCTTTTGTCAACATTTTCCTCTATCAATCGACTCATCACCACATCACCACATTTCATTTGTATCATTGTTGATTCCTCATTTGAGGGGGTATTCATACACAAATCCACTTTGCATACAACCAAAAAATCAAACATCCAAATCACGGATATCACATCTGTCTACAATTTTTTTTGTTGAAGATTATCTCAAGATAAAACCTCATCCCAAATCAGATATTTATTAGGTCACGAGAGCCATGCACAATATCGGAGATGTCTCACTTTCATTCATGTATATCAGCACCGACCACATACTAAATGTTACACTTGATTTATCCATGCCACTCAGCTCAAATGGTTTGACATATGTCATCATGCACTCATCAATAAATCAGAAGAAAAATTTTGAATAGGTAGTTGTTCTATTCATAATTGGACCATCTTGCATTGGTCACAAAAGCAAAGTAGTCTTAAGTTGCCCTCACAAACAACCAGTATGATATTGCAAAATATTGTACTAAATTATCAAATCATCATGTTTCATCCACAATCATTCATTTGCATTCATCCACCCACGCCTTCTTCATCCTCTCTCTTCTTCTTTCTAGATTTATATCAATGATGTATGGTCACACTTCAAGCAGCTACATACCTTTGATTTAATCTCATTCTTCTATTTTCCTTTCTCATATAGTTCACAAATACCTCACCACCCTCCTTCATCATATTTTGCACTAAACTATGTTTCGCACAATATAGTACAAAAGGGGTAAATGTAGACATCTAAAAGTCACATATGCTCATTCCTAGATTCTTGTAAATCTACATAGATACTTGTAGGTTTGCATAGATAGTCATAGGCCATCATAAGCCATCATAGGAATTCATAGGCCATCATAGGTAATCATAGGAAAATATAGGCCATCATAGGTAGTCATAGACCATCATAGGCCATCGTAATCCATCGTAGGCTACCATATTCTATTATAGGTTATCATAGGCCATCGTAGATCATCATAGTTATTCCTAGCCACAAAACCTAAAAACGTATGTAAAGTGCATCCAAAACACCTTCTATCCACTAGGAGGCCACCTACTAGCTCCCTAAGGCCACCTAAGCCCTTTCCTACACCTAATTAGGACCCCCATGGGACCATTCCCTACTAAAAACCCTAATTAGACTAATTAGAATTCTAATTTGTCATTGACTTTCACTTAAGTTACACTTTATCATTAAAAAGGGTTTAATTAGGGTTAATGATCAAATTAGTCCTAAACATGTCCTCACACATGTGTGCACCCTAATTTTGTTAGGATATTTCCTAGAAATCCTAACTCAACCCTCATCTAACTTAGGAGTTAACTAATCCTCGTTAACCCTAATCCTTGCTCACACATGTGTGCACCCTAATTTTGTTAGGATATTTCATAGAAATCCTAACTCAACCCTCATCTAACTTAGGAGTTAGCTAATCCTAGTTAACCCTAATCCTTGATCACACATGTGTGAGGATGAGATATTTCCTTAGGGGCATGTGACAGGATGACTAAGCTTGCCACCTCCCAAACCCTAACCTAACCTTACTAGGATTTGACCCTAGGGTGTGGTATACTTAACTACCCCCTAACCTTGGTTTTTCCTATAAATAGAGGGTTTTTTCCCTCATTTTACCTCTCTTAAATTTTCAGTCAACCTACCCATACTCTGCTAAAATCACTTCATAATTGTTTTTTACCACTTTTCTTCTGACAAACAACATAAAACAACTCCTGAGCCCCACCCGGATAGAAAATATTCATTAGAAGTCAACCACAGTCTAGTTCACCCCCCAACCTATGAACACAGGATCCAGTTCATAGGCCACCCTACAAATAGGTTGTACAAAAGGTCTACAACACCTAATCAAGTAAAAATTAATTTTATATACTTTCTACAACATTCTCATTAGATTACATCATGTTTTACTTTAGTTTTGAGTTGATTTATCTTTACAAATAAGGGGTTTGACCAATGCAGACTCCTAAATATACTACCTTTTATAGGCCCAAAACAAGTACAAAAGGATATACACCAGCAAACTACCGATGGCACACGCGCACATAAGCCCACCTTAATCGAGGAGCTCTAAAAAACACCATCAGATGCTTCAAATTTATGATAGAAATAGGGAATAAATATCTCCACTAAAAGAGAAACTTATTTTGTAATCCTACATTTTCAAAATGAATAAAGCAGCATTCTAAACAATATTTTATTTGTTTTTATCAAATGGTTGTCTTTTAGTCACTTCAACTAATTTTGTGTCCTTTTTCATTTAATGGTTGTTTTTGTTTATAATATTTTGTTGCTTTTTTTCTATGATGATACAATTATATATACTATATTAATCTCAAACAAAAAATAAATATTACTATATTAAGCAACATAAGAACTCTAGAAATACAATAATATTCATACATTAAAAATTACAAATGAATTCATGTTATCAAATGAATTCATGTTTATCAATGTTGTGAAATCATTGAAAAATTAAAATTTAGAATTTGAAACAAACACTTCTCAACTTGTCCAGAACTCTAGCAATATGAAAGTAGTTAAAACCATTTCAAAAACATTAACAATATTCATACATTTACAATACTATTATATGAAAGTAGTTAAAACCATTTCAAAAACATTAACAATACTATTATATGAAAGCAGTTAAAACCATTTCCAAAACAACAAATTTATCATTAAATTCAAATTTATCAATATTATGAAACAATATTGTGAAATCTAATAAATCTGAAATAATATTGTAAAATCTGATATCAAATGAATTCAAATTTATTAATGTTGTGAAATACTGGAAAAATCATAATTCACATAGCTGAAACAAATACTTCTCAACTTTTCTAGAATTACTATTAAGCGTAGTGGATATCTGTGTCTCCACCATCTAATCACTTAAATCAACATTATCCTCCTTATCATTCGTATTTGTTGTATCCTTTTTCACTGCAAGGTATTTCTATTATGCCAATGCTCTGTCATAGGAAAATTTGTCTAGCTGATACGATGACACATAAATTATTAAATAATTTTCTAAAATTTTGTCCATCCTATTGCAGAGCTTAGATTTAACAGAAGATAGTGCACTTAAAACCCTCTCATCTTCCACAGATCCCAAAATCATTGTTTGACATAATTCATATAAATAAAAATATTCACTAATTGTATCTTTTAATACACTACTTTGATACAATTTTTACCACAAATGTGCAATGGAACCATTCTCATGGATGTTACTCAAAATTAATATTTTCTCAACCATTGTTCTTCCAAAATATGATGATTGTTGTTTTAAAATATCTTTGTTGAGTATACCTTTGATTTCAACACCATTGACTTCCACACTTTTACTAAAATACTTAATAAGTATGAGCATATATTTAATAAAAAACTCATGTGTATAATTATATTTAATACAAGGAACCCAAAACATTGGATTAACCACACCCATGGCCTCAAGCAAATCATCTCTTTAAAATTGTTTTCTTAATATTTGTGTCTTAGTATTGTGTAAAACAACTTCAAATCTATTGTGCGTTACAGGAACTTGTTCAACATCGTTCGTAACTATACTTGACTACCTTTCAAAACAATAAAGAGATATCATATTTCCATGAATATTAATACAAATATGATCATTGATGTCAAACTTCAAAAAGCTTTTGGATCGTTCATGTTTGTCAATGTATTCCAACTATCAAATAAGGGATCTGTAAAATATCCTTTAGAAACATATAACCTATCAATAACCATACATATTTGTTTTCTCATAATCATGAAATCAATGATATAGATGGATCTCTCTTGTGTAAGTTTAATCATTCTAATCATTTCTTGTAACATTAGAAAAACACCACATAATATTAAAAATGTTTCGAAGTCAATCAAACAAAACAACAAATATTTTGCCTTATCTACTACCCTACAATTTGCGTACATAAACCCATTAATGATTGATATTCTATTAAAACTCTATGAGCAGGTTGATACAATAAAATTCACATTGTATCCACATCTTTTAACTATTTTTTTCCTTCTGTAACTCCTAGTGCAAACTATTGAAACTTTGCAAACCTTTTTGGACTGCAAGAAAAATAAGAATGTATTTCACGAATGAGGTCTTCCACTCTCACAAAATTTTCAAAAGTGCTCATGATTTTATATGCAAGATTCACTCTATGAGCCATGCAATGAATGGGTATCATATTTGGGTCAACTGAGGTTTGGAGTTGAACACAAAGACCATTTTTGTGCTCTTGCATTATAGTAGCACCATCAACTCCAATGCATATTAACTTTGTGGCTATATCTATATCATTCATACCTACAATATCCCTTAAACTAGTCACAATAATATTATAGATGTTTTCTGCATTTGAACTTTCCACCATCTTATGTAATCCTAGCAAACTAGGTTTCCTTACATGATTATAAAATATGTACACATGCATGCAAATCCAAGATGTATTTCCCATAGTCATCACCTCATCAATAGAAAGTGAAAATGAATATAGCAAGTTTTACTTTCTCCCTCAAGTCATCCTTTTCAACTAATGATAGACAGTTTACCATTTTCCAACCACTTTGATCTGACCAATGGGAACTAGGAAGGTTTTGCACATTAGCTAGTTGAAATAGGTGCTTATAATCAATAAAATCATACATGGGTCTACTCTTTTTGAGAATGCTATATACAACAGCAAATTATAAAAATTTTGAAGCTAAAGAGGTCTTATGAAATTTAATGAAATCGGGCTTCAATCATTCCACCTTTCTCAACATGATATTATTGTTGCTTAAAGTGATTGTCCTATTATATTACATATATGACATACATGCATTTTGATACTTCCTTCCATCTAAATTTATTAATTTTACCATCACTTCCTATAACTTTTACATAAGCTTTTCCAGTATGTTTTTCTATTGTAACTATCTTATTTTGCAGCTTGTGATCCTTACCTAGTTTCCAACTGTAAATTTTGCATCTACATACTTTTTGATCGACTTGGTTGTCCTCAATCAAGAAAATATCTATAAAAGGAAATTTTTCTACCCATTCATTCTTAAATGCCCTTCCAATAGCCGAGTTAGATGTCTTTCTCTTTTTAGTAATTTTGCTTGAAGATTCATAAGAATTTTGTAATGTATTTGATTTATAGTTTTCATTTTTAATTGGTATGTCATTTTGGAGAATATCTTCAAGTGTTTGTTGGATGTCATTGTTAAGATAATTTTTATTAGAAGACATCTATTGGTGAGGAATATCTTCAAGTGGAGGCATATCAAGGTCAACAGGATATTCTGCATAGTAGCATAAAATAATATTGTTTATCATTTTTTGATTTAATAAAAAACTTACAAATAGAAATATGATTCATATCATCATGCAATATAGCCAAAGGTAAATACTGAAAATTAACTATTTGAGGAAGAAATAATTATTTAAAATAATAACAGAATATACAACTAATTGTTTAGTAGTCAAAAATTATTTGTACCTTGAATTTGCACAAATATCGATGACTCGTTGGATTTCGACATATGGCTAAAATAATTCAAGACACTCTTTTCATCAAAATATTTGACCCCCTTCTTTGCATCACCATCAAGTGATATTTTACTTGTAAAGAAAATATTTTTCAATTTAGAAAAGTTAAAAAATGTTGAAGATATCTTACTTCTATGAGGCCCTGTTGGCATTTTTGCCACATTGATTCTCATTGATGAATGCATTGATGTATTTTTGGGGATCTGACCTTTGATTGATGCAGCTTGGGCGAAAAAAGGAGAAAAAATGAGCAAAAAATGACTAAGTCTGAAAACTGCAGCGATGCGCTGACATGTCGCAGAATCGCGGTCAACGCAGTCAACGCAGGCAGGTTGGGCGGAACCGTCGCGATATCGCGACATGTTCCGGAATCGCGGGTCGGTCGGCATCAAAACCATTAAGTTGAAAACATGCAGCGATTCGCTGACATGTCAGCGAATCGCGACCCAGGGAGCGTCGAAGGCAAAAAGTGCAAACTTGCAGCGCGTCGCTGACATGTCAGCGAATCGCGACCAAAAATGGCGTTTGGTATGGCGACGGAAACATGTAGCGAAATCGCTACATGTTCCGTTTTCGCGGGGCAGAGCGCAGGGAGGAGCTAACGACGAAACATGTAGCGAAATCGCTACATGTTCCGATTTCGTGGAGCAAGCTTGCGATGGCGAAGAGGAAGCCGGAGACGTAGCGAAATCGCTACATGTGCCATTTTTGCAGGTCAACGGTGGTCAAAGCATACGGCATTATAAGACGTCGCGATTTCGCGACCCGTCGCGATTTCGCGACCCGTCGCATTTTCGCGACCTGCGCAGTTTTCCCGCCAAGTGCAATATGAACGGCCGAAAGGGTTTTTTCGATTTCCGATGATTTAATATTAACCCGAATTAAATATTTTGAGGATTTCCGATGCGGTTAAGGACGAAAAGCGCCCAAGACACCAAAATTAAAAGATTTATTGGTTCAAAGCTGCGGTTCGTGGATTAATTCAACGGTTTTTCATGCACATATTCAAAGAATCGAATTTAATGAAGGGTCGCAAGCGTTTCATGGAATTTAATTTTTATTTCTTCGAGACTGCAATTAAGGGGATCATCTTCCTCGTTTCCTTCGCATGATTGTAGATCACGAGGAAGTTGGTTTTAATTATTTAATGCTACAAAGAGGACGGACCTCTATAAAAACCAATGTAATTTTCATTTGCACAAAGTTGGAAAAACTTGCTTGCTAGAAAGCTGGAATTGTATTTGCGGGAATACAAGGATCGACTTCTAATTTTTCAAGTGTCACATGGATGAATTTGCTTTCTATTTTCTGCATTTCTAATAGCATTCGTACTCCTGCATTGCTATTACATTTAAATTCTGCATACTGGATTTAAATACTGCGGTCAGGGTACAATTCTTGGAATGTGGGTTTGGAGGGATTTGTGGCATGTGATTGTGCGAGGATGAAGCTGATTTCTTGTGTTACTTTCTGTTGTTGCGTTTGTAGTTTCCTCGCTTGTTGTTTTTCCGATCCCATCACTTCGGCCTCGTGGCCATATTTCCCATTTCTTTCCGCAACCTTTTAAATCTCTTTCCAAGAACCCTTATCTTAACCAAGTTTAGAATAGTGAAGGGAACCAGACCCACTGGAGATTGGTCTGGGAGCCATTTCTTGCTTCCAGCCTTTCAATGTTGGCCGGGTCTAGGGCGCAATTGTAAAAATCCTTTCCTGTGGCAGATTCGTGACCAACAGGCCCCAAGATAATATTACAATTAAAATAAATAGATGGTTGGTTGGTAGAAAATACATACTTGTATACCACTACTCTATTTTCTGGAGATAGCACTTGTAACTAATAAGAGCATAAAACTAATCAATATACAAATTCAAATCAATGTAAGAAAAACACTTGTGTATGCAAAATATAATAAGATATACAAATGTGGTAAAATATAAGATTCTAGTACAAAATGGACAATAAATAGAGAATCACAATGTCTTTAGAGAAACAAACATCACAATGTAATTAGAGAACCAAAAAATTTACCTATTTATAATATTATAACAGAAAATTATATCTCAATATAAACAAAGAATCAAAGAGTTTTAATAGAAAGAGAGAAAATAGGGTAAAACATGGAGAACAGGGTAAAATAAAGAAAAACATGGGAAATAGAGCATTGACTTATTTTCAATAAATGATTAAAAAATAGAAAAATAAAACCCGCAATTAGATGATATAAAAATAGATATTATTACTAAAACTACTTCAACGTATATTCTCTAAAAAATCAAAAAATATAGGATTACAGATTCACAATGTCTTAAGAGAAACAGAGAACCTGGTGCAAAAACAGAGAACTTAGTGTATAAAAAGATCCAATAGTCAGTTCGGGTGTAAAACAATGTTTGGTTGTCAGTTCAAATGGAAAAAGAGGTTTTATGGTCAGTCTGGGTGGAAAAAGAGGTCCAATAGTAGGTCTGATGGAGAACTGGATTCGGTAGTCCGTTCAGATGTAGAGCAGGATCTGAATGTTGATCTGGGTGAAGAACAAGGTTTGAATGTTGGTCTGGGTGAAAAATGAGATTCGGTGATCAGTTTGGGTGGAAAAAGAGGTTTGGTAGTTGGTTTGGGTGGAAAAAGAGGTTTGACTATCAATCTAGTGTAGAAAAGAGTATGGCAATCTGTTCGAGTGGAAAATGAGAACCGGATCTATCTGGATGTAGATATTGGTTCAGTTTTAGTCCAAGTAGATTTTTTATCTAGATTGACTGGTTTCTACACATGGCTAAAGTTTGATAGAATTTTGCAATAGATCAAATGTTTTAGTTCATCTTGTTGCTTGGAAGGTTTTTTTTTTGTAGATAAGATACTATAGCATTAATATCGGGTTTTACATGTTGACCCAAAAACTTTTACAAAAATCAGCCCATGGTTGTTGATGAACATGTCCTTACTAAGGATTCTATATATGTAAAATCTACATGCCACCAAAGCCATTACATCCGGTAAGGCACATAGCCTGTTATCAAAAAGAAACTTCCCATACAACATTTTGGGTATACCCCAAGAAAACACACCTGCATCATAATTTAAAAAATAGAAAAAGACACAGATCCCTTCCTTGAAACAGTGGAGAAACAAAAATCTGCAGACACACATAGCAAAGTATTGAAAAAAAATCCCACAAGCTCTGTATTGATAGTTACTCTTAATAATTCTTTGGTAATTGTTTTCTTCCATATATGACATGCTTTGGGACCACATCCCGTCTTGGCCAATCAGCCTTGGAGAAGTGAACCTACTGGCTAGATTTATGGTGGTGGCTATCTGGTGGTCCACATGGCTCTGGTTCAAAGTCTTATATTGTTGTTTCTTTCCTGCCCTATGATTATCAACCAACCTCAAATTACTAATATTACTATAAGCTATGTTATCTGACATGTCACTATCCCCATTAGTCTTTGTGGTATTTCAAAGCAGCATCCACCAATACTGACAACTTGGATAATTTTTATTGTGAGTCCATTTCAAAAAAGATACGAGAATACTCATAGCCTTCGAACTTACAGTGCCTTCCATGTTGGTAAATTCGACTATCATTCTTGGCATTCTTGTTGAATAATCTCCTCTACTTTGCTTGGGACACCGTGTTCCCATTTGAAAAGTTTATCACCATCGACACCCAAATTGGCCAGCTTATCAGCAACTTTGTTAGCTTCCCGAAAGACATGTTGGGCTTTTCTGTCTTGTCTTCCCTGAAAAAGGATCCTAGCATCTTCAACAATTATTTTAATCCTCCAAGGATTTTTTTTCCAATTATTGAGGAGATTTATAACATGCATAGATTCTCCTTCTACGATCAAATTTCCTTCTAGGTCTTGATTCATTTGAAGGCCTCTCCATATAGCTCTAGCTTCAAATTTTTTGTTCGTCCTTGTTCCCAAATATTTAGAAAATGCAAGCATCATATTCCCATTATGATCTCACACAATGTCACCAATGCCTACTCTACTAGGATTGTCCTTAGCCGCTCCATCAAAATTAAGCTTAAACCAACATGTAGGAGGTGGGGACCACTTAACATTGGCTCTAGGGTTGACTACCCTAGGCATAGACTCATCTAACAAGGTTAAGCTTAAATATTGAGCAATCATGGTCTCCTGCAGATGAGGTTTACGACTATCAAAAGGGATAAGGTTCACATTCTCATTGGCAAAGGATAGGATCCTGGAAATGATAGTTTGATGATCATGGATATACTCATTAAAGACTTTATGGTTCCTTTCTAACCACACCTACCAAATATAGTGATTGAGACAAAATTTCCACATGTATCTAAGTCTTTGGCTTGAAAAGGGGTAAGGCCACTGGATGAACAAATCAAGTACGGTGGCTAGTTTAACCTAGGAAATATTGAAGGCCTAAAAAACCCCACTTAGGATAGTTAAGGAAAAAGGGCACTCAAGGAAAATGTGATAAATGGTCTCCCAATTAGCCCTTCACAGATAACAATGATTAGTGATAAAAATACCTTTATGCATCATATTATCAATGGTTAGAATTCTTCCTTGGATAACCAACCATGAAAATACTGCAATTTTTGGAATTAAATTTTTTATCCAAACTAAGTCCTTTTGGAGGACAAAATCCTTGTCATCAAGCATAAGCTTGTAAGCTAATTTAATAGTGAACTACCCATTTTCTTTAGGAGCCCAGGTCACTTGATCTTCCTTGGATCTCATGGGGATAAAGGATTTCCTGAGAATGTTACAAATATCATTTTATTCTAATTGAAATCCCTGAATCCTTATTTGTTTCCACTTCATTCTACCTCTATCCTCAACCATATAATCGGAGACTTTTCTGCCAATGAGTTCTTCCGTGATATCTCTGATTCGGGATAAGTTAGGATATTGTGTCAATGGTACATCCTTATCCCACCTGTCATTCTAGAAATTTATCCTCTCATGATTGCCTAAAACCCATATTAAACCTCTTTTGATGATTTCCTCACAATTGAGAATTGCTTTCTAAAAAGCAAAACCTCTAATTGAAACTGAGTCACTTAGAAATTCCATTTTTTGAAGATAATTTCATTTAATGATAGTTGTCCATTCATTTTCTTCACCAAAAATGAGGTGCCATGCCTACTTAGCTAGTAAAGCTAAATTCATATGAGCAATTCTCCTTAGACCTAAGCCTCCATTTTCCCTGGGTCTGCACACTTTGGTCCATCCTACAAGGTGTATCCTTTTTCCTCTGATCCAGTCCATAAAAATTCTTTTTGGAGTTTCTCAATTTTCTAGAAAACCTTCACAGGGGCTTTGAAAACGGAGAGGAAATAGACTGGAATGCTCTGAAGAGAGGCCTTAGTCAGGGTCAGCTTTCCTACTTGAGATAGAAGATGGCATTTCCATCCAACAAGTTTTTTTTGAATTCTTTCAATAACCCTGTCCCACATTGACTCTCTCGGAGAACCAATGAAAATAGGGAGACCAAGATATGAAGTGGGGAGGTTTGCTATATCACACCCTAAAATTTATGCAATCCTTCCTTGCCTTTGAATGGGGGTGTTCAATAAATATAACTTGCTTTTACTAAAATTAACTTTCTAAACAGCAGTGTCCTCATAGTGTTGTAGGATGTATCTAATTCTTTTAGCCTCAACCACCGATGCCTTAGTCAATAGAAGGGTATCATCAACAAATTTTTGGTGAGAAATAGCCCTAGTGAGAGATGTTGCCTTGATTTCTGATATTAGACTTGAACTGCAAGCTTTTTTGATGGTTCTACCTAAAGCTTCTGCCACAATGATGAATAATATGGGGCTGATAGAGTCCCCCTCCTGAATTCCTTTGTGACTTTGAAAGTAACCAACAGTTTTTCCATTAACCAGAATGGAGAACCATGCTTTAGAAATGCTTTATTTGATCAAATTAATGCATTGGTGGTGAAAACCAAACTTAAGGAGATCAACAATCAGAAAGTCCCAATTTAGCATATCAAATGCTTTGTTCATATCAAGCTTGAGGGCAAAAATAGACCTATTAGTCTTATGAGTAGAGTGTAGAGCTTCATGAACTATGATAACTCCATCCAAGATTGACCTACACTATACAGAGATTCCTTGGCATGGATCTATGATGCGGGGTAGAACATCTCTCATTCTATTTGCAATGGCTTTAGTTAGGATCTTGTAAGAAACATTGCACAGACTGATTGGCCTGAAGTCAACCATAGATTTAGGGGTTTGCTTCTTAGGAATTAGAGAAATAAAAGTAGAGTTGAGACCTTTTGGGATATTATTGCTTGCTTGGAATTCTTTGATAGCATAAATTACATCCTCACTTATGATGTCCCAAAAATATTTATAGAAACGAGGGGGAAAGCCATCGGGTCCCGAGGCTTTTTCTGGCTCCATGCTAAACAAGGCTTCCTTAATTTCCTCATCAAAAAATGGAGCTAGAAGCTTAAGGTTTATATCCTCATTTATTATTCTAGGAATGGATTACAAGAGAATATCTTTGGCCTCCTCATTGCACTACAATTCCTAACCAAGGATAGAATTGAAATAAGTTACTGCCTCCTTTTTTATTTCTGTTAAGTCTTGAGTAATAGAACCATCTGCTTTTTAAAAAAAAATTATCTTGTTATTGCTTCTGTTTCTAAGTGTGGTGACGTGAAAAAACTTAGAATTTGAATCTCCATCTTTCAACCAAATAGCCCTTGATTTTTTCCTCCAATATATTTCCTCACAGGCCAAAATGTTATGAAACTCTGCTAGTTTTTTCCATTCCTCTTGCCTAGTAGTTTCATTAGCATCACCATGTTGAATCCTCTGATCAATTATCTTTAAAATTTAAACAACCTATTTTTTATTTTCAAAGAGGTTCCCAAAGACCTCTTTTTTCCAATTTCGAAGCTTTTCCTTAACAAACTTTAATTTTCCAACAAATTTAAAAGTTGCACTACCCCTGACAGGCTGCTGCCACCACTCAATTAAGTTATCTCTAAAACTGGAATTTTTGATCCACATAGATTGAAATCTGAAAGGTTTCTTGAAGGAGAAAGAGTTAGGGATCTCCAAAAAAATGTGATTATGATCAGAGGCAATTTTAGGAAGGGATTGCAGGGTAGAATCACCGAACAGAGTTGTAGCCTCCTTTGAAAAAAATTGTAATACTATTACCAACGCACGGCAAATTGACACCTAAAATTTGTTTGTCCCAAAAATTTTGGGTGAATTGGTTGACGTCTAGGGTCCCCCAAAATCACCAATTTGTATTTTCAAAAATGCTAATATTCTTCCAATTTGCAAATATTCATTATTGTGCATAACCCTATTACTATTTGAAAGTCAATTTTTTCAACGAGTCAAAAAATTGAAAGGTTGTTTTTTCCTTTTTACATAAAAATAGTCACATCAAGTTAAATAACCTGTTTGGTGTAGCTGATATTTGAACATTGGTATGGGTTACATGATCCATATACCCAACCATTGAACCAAGGTCTCATTGGCTAAAATTTGAGTTTACACGGGTTTTTTATGATGGGTCCCAGTCCCCTCATATTGGGGTTTGAACTTGGGTCTCCTAGATGAAAACCCAAGGATTTACCACTACGATATCCCTCATGGGTCTATTTGATAGTCAATTTTATTACAGTTATAATTCATACTTTTTAATATGTTTATTTCATTATAACCCCTACATCCTCTAGGTTAGGGTCTTTTTATTGGATCTATTCTATAATTCAAAGAGCCTTCCTTTGAAAGACTCGTTCTATTGTGCCTATAAGAGGAGACACTATAGGGTTGTAGATATAATTTTCCATCAAGGAACAAAAGCACCACCAACTAGTAGAAGCACCAAGGGTTGATATCACTCCCCCAATAGCACTTTTTCAATTGATCTTATAGTCATCATTTTGTCCTTAGAATCCATCTTATTTTTATTTTTGGAATAGGGGTCTAATGATGATAAAAAAAAATTATGTTTTCTCCACATATTTGGGTAGACCCTTCTACTTAATCATATTTTTGTCTATTTTATAGGTTTTGGGAAGTAGAAAGTTATTAGTAAAAGCATCACTAAATAGTGATAGCATTAATATTACTTTTCCTTCTTGATAGTTCTTCTATTTCTTAGGTAGTAAAGAGTAAAAGGTTGCAATATTTTCTTTGTCATAATAGGTTAAACAAGTTGCTTTTTGTATAATCTATACTTTCATCTGTTGTTTTCTAGTTTTTTATCCATCCTTAAGGATAAGAGAAAAATGAAGAACAAATCATTATTAATCATATTAAGGGATCATCCATGGCCTTACATCCATTAAAAGCTAAACTATATGTAGGGTATTGTTTGGCTACATATTGCTTTTTGAACCCTTTCTCTAATAAATCATCATTTATACTATTCATCAAAATCAAAATCAAATATTTTATGGGTCTTTTATATTGCTCATATTTTATGCATTTGTAGTTAAAATAGGATAATATTAAATTTAATCCATTCAATAAAAAATATTAGGGAGAAACATAGATGTTCTCAAGTTAATCCAACAAATATATAACTTGGGCTAATAATTGCCCCTATCCTCGAAGTGAGAAGCCATGTATCCATTATTCTAAGAGAACCAAGATGTCAATGCACCTAGTCCTATAGATCAAGTCAAAGAGACCATGATAATATCATCTCACATTTTAGTGAACTTGACTTGAACACGAGTGTGTGTCCTAAGGTTTTTCCTTAACCCAACCAAACTCTAATCAAAGACTAAAATCTATTTAAGCTTAAGAAAGATCACTAAATCTATGTGTTTTTATTACAAATAACAAGAATCTAACAAAATGCTAGTCCTAACAGGGATCATTTATGGTACTCAGATTAACTACCATACAAATCACTAGGATATATTAGGTATATAGTAAACCTAGGATGCCAATTTTGTTAGAGTATATTACATTATTGGGTACATGTCAATGTACCACCTTGGGTACATAACTAGAGTAGGAGTTTACTTTAGAGTAAAGTTAAGTAGTTACTTCAAGGAATGTAATAAATGCACAAGTTTCAATGTGCAATGATGTAAATGTACAAGGAGTCCACTTGTACATGAGTCATAGGAAAGGTAGATGAAGAGTCATAGGTAGAGTAAGGGCCAAGGAACCTATCTTCCTATATATAGGCCTTATAGTGAGTGAAATGTGAGAGCGAGTAGAGGATATAGTGTGTGTGGTAGAGAATATAGAGTGTGCATAGTATAGATTGGTAGTGGAGTACAATGTAGCTCCTTAAGAATAGTTTATGGAGTGTTCATATCCTCCATTATACTACATTGTACTATTTTCATGAGCTTTCATTAATGGTATATTTTTGAGTTATTGCAGAAGTTTATCTTATAGTTTTCCTACATATTATAGTGTCATTATCATATAGTTATCATAGCTTGCTTATCTTACATCTTGTGGTTGCATTTCCTATATTATATACTCATCAAAAGCTAATAGTGGTATCAAAGCACATGGTAGATCGATAGGAAATAGGGAGAGCCACAAGTGAGATTGAGAGGAATCTAGAAATCTCATTTTTAAAATTTTTGAGATTACATTTGGCTAGAGTCTTTCCATAGAGTTGCAAAAAAACTCATGAAGACTAGGACTCAACGTTGATTCCACTAGATTGACAAATCAACTAGTGAAGATTGATTATCTCTAGATTTAGAATTTCTTCCATTACAACCCTAATACTTTGTTGCAGGAAAAGGAGATTCAAAGAAAGTTGGGAAGCTTCCTACAAAGAGCTAGGAATAATATCTTCTTTAGAATCAATCCAGCACCAGAAGCAACAAATGGAAGATCAAATATTTGGAGGCTTGTAGAAAAGGTCCCATTGCTAGAGATTGTAGACCTACAAAGTGTAGAAGAAGAAAATGCCATAGGAGCCTTGTTGCAGATTCGAGGAAGAAGAGACTCTAGAGAAGAGTCTAGGAGAAGATTGGAGGTTGGTGATCTCCATTGAATATTGAAGACTACAAATCAAGGAGGAGGTCCTAGAAAGAAGACCCCATTGAAGGAGGAAGAGACTCAAGGAAAAGAGTCCTAAAAAATATTGGAGATTGGAGATCTCCATTGAAAGTTGAAGAGAAATACCCATAGAAGGTCTCATTGAAGAACTTCTAATCTTGGAAGATTGAAGATTGAGAAGGACTAGCAAAGGTCCAATTCCAAATACTAGTAGCAGTAGATTTTAGAGATCCAAGAGGGAGATCTCATTGCCAATACTTCCATAGTAGAAGGTTGAAGGAAATGTCTCATTGGGAAGACCAGAGAAGCTATGAGAGTGAAGACCCTAGAGAAGAGGTCTCAAGGAGAAACAAGGAGAAGGCTTGGTGAGCCTCATTGAAGGAGATTCAAAGAAGGCCATTGAAGGAGTTCCTAGGAGAACTCATTGGAGAAATTTACCACCAAGGAGAAGTTCTTGATAAAGGAAGATTTTGGGATAATTATCACCATCCAACAACAAGCCCAAATAGAGATAGATTTGGCAAGAAGCTTGCCAAATTTTGGAGGAGATTGGTGAAGACCTCAAGACTTTTAGATTCTTGAGAAGAAGGCCTAGATTGAAGTCAGAATTTGACAAGGAGGAAGAAGGAGAAAGGAGATTGAAGAAACTACCAAACCTGAGAGGTTTGAAGATTACCATTGAAGGCTTGAAGGCTCATTCAGAGAAAGGAGATCTGTTGGTTTCTATAGTAGAAAACTAAAGGGTTCTTGAAGAAAAATCTCAGCTATGATTTGGAGGAGTTCCCTACCAAATTTTTGAGATTCAAGGACAACATTTCAGTGGAGAGATTGACTACTTTGCAATCTAAAATTTTTAGATTTGAGGATAGCAAGAAAGCAGCAATTTGGGTAGCAAGTTAGAGGGTTTCAAAGCTGCAAATAGGTGAGTTAGAGAACTATTTCGGATAGTCAAGAAGAGCTGCAAGTTCATCCAGTAAAAGGCAACAATAAGGTGAATCTAACCACCTCATAATCCTTCATCTATAGAGATCATTAAGGTAAGCAACTTGGGTGCAAGAAGGTTTATTAGTTGAACTTTAATTATTTGGTTCGTTATCAAGTTCCATTAGGCACCTTATTAAGGTTTAAAAGTTGCAAAGAGAAGGTTGCATATTAAAATCTTCAAGGGAGTGTAGAAGATAGTTTCTTATAAAGGTTAATACCTACACATTAAAATAGGAGTTAGATAATTTTTGATAGAAAGAAAAATATCATCTTCCTATTATCTAGAAGACATTACTCTTAAGTGAGAGTTGTAGAGATTATAGTGCATTTGAGAGTTATTATTAGTACATCTTACAAGTTACTTTGAAGGAGAAATAAGGTAATATTACTATTGCACTATTCTAGCTATTCTTAAGTGCATTATACTGATTACCCTTAAGGTTTTAAAGTGCATTAAGAGTTTATCAAGAAGGAAGTTTTAGTGCACAAAATAGGGTAAGAGTGAAGTGTCTAGAGACACTATTGAGCACATAAAACCTATAACATTTTATGGCAAGGAGAAGCCACCAAAAGAGCAATAGAACCTCCATAGATTGGAGAAGAGAACCACCTTATCAAAGAAGCAAGAAAGCTTCAAAAGAGACCATAAAAGTCTCAAGTATTTGGTGCATTTCAAGGTGGATTCATCTACATCATTGCACCCTACTCTATGTAGCAAATCAAGTGCAGAAGCTAGAGTGTCTAAGGACACTACTATAATGAGCCTATTACAGTCTACAAGGGGCCACATCATCAAGACAAAGGTGCACTAGAAAGGAGACTACATTGCCCATATTTTAGCCATTAAAGTGGGTGTTTTACATAGTCTAAAGAAGGAGCTCCGTAGCAAAATATAGAGCCATACAAGGGCTCAATATCCTTCCATTTGAGGTGTCAAAAGACACCCAACTCAGTGCCAATGCAACCAGATTTAGTGCCTACATAGTGCACAAGGAAAGTATAGGCTAAAGTGCTAGGAAGTAGAGCCATCTGAAAGGCTCGATACCCACCTAATCAAGGTGTTAATAGACACCATAGTTCGGTGCTACAATCACAAGGAAATAATGCCATAGCAAAGGACACCTATCATGGTGCAAAACCTATAGCAAAAGGAGAATAGCAAGGTAATCCAAGCATCAATAGTGCAAGTTGGAAACAACACATAATAGTTGGTAAGGTAAAGAGAAGATAAGGTGAGTTACCCAAGCAATAGAAGTGCCATCCATCTATGTTGGAGAAGAGCCATTGCCAAGAAGCCAAGCTAACCTATGAATGGAGTTAGAGAGAATAGGTATTGAAGGAAACAAAGAAGCCAAGATAAGCTCTAGGGTTAAAATGAATGTTGAGCTATTTGATTCCATGCAAAGAAGGTGCTTCCATTTGTCTTAACACTACCAAGAATCAAGTGCCACTTGGCACAAGGGAAGTAAGAGCATTTGCAATCCTCCATAATGCTTGAGTTCAAGAAGAAGAGCACCCAAGTTGGTTAGGCATTTCAATTTTTATTCCTTAATCATTGTTCAGTTCTCAAGAAGAAAGGACACTCAAATAAGTAATGCCCTCATTATCGTTTCAACGCTCAAGAAGAGCATCTTCAATATTCACCAACCATAGCTAACACTCAAGAGAGACACTCAGACCTACACCATGTAGCAGAATGATAAGTGCTATGCCATATAAGGAGAATATCAATGCCTTAGGTAATACCTAGTGCCACTTGGCACTTGGTCAAAGAAAGGGGAAGCATACTTATAGCCACTAAGAGTAAGAGCATAGAGAGAGGAAGCACATCTCTAGTGAGACTTGAGCACAATAGTCAAAGTGCATTAAGAGGAGCAAGAGATATCCTAGAAGAGCATTATTCGAAGGAAGAGCATTGAATGCTCATGGAGAAGATGCAAAAATTCTAGCACTCATAGTTTACACATCGACATCAAGCCCAACACCAATCAACACACATAATTTAAAGGTATATTTGCACTAAATATTTGCTTTCATTAAAGTATAAAAGGAGGTATAAGGTAGCATATATATCTAAGGTTTAAGTTATATTGCATTGGAGTATCTATAACCTTAGAAAGGAAAGCAATTAAATCAAAGAGTGCATAACCTTAAGAATTAGCTCAAGGAGCATTATATCAAATATTTACAAATAATTAAGTAGGAGAAATAAGGGTTTCTACCTTAGATAATTAATATTATTTTCTAAAGTTCCAAAATAGGGAGATATAAGGTATACTACATAAAAACCTTAGACAATGGAAATTTAGAAAATTGATCTATTGAAGTTAAGGTTACAAAAGGAAGTTCATTAATTGCTTAAAAGAGTTGGAACTATTTACTTATACTTGTCTCATACTCATACTAAAGAGACAAAAGGAATCCAACCATAGAGAACTTCATCAAATTGAAAAGTGCATAAGTTCAATAGGAAAAATAAGGTGAAATAGGAGTTGATTATTATATTACCATCATTCTCAAAACATTACAAAATCAACTCAAAAGGTGAACTAATAGTTGCTAAGCACTTTTTCAAGATTAGAGCATACTCTAAACACTAGGGAGACATAAGAAATCCTACAAAACCTAAGTCTTGGAAAGGTTTTATCAAACTAGTTCACATACTCTACACTAGGGAGTCATAAGGTAGACTACTTCAAAGATTCTATCAAAAGTATTCTCAAAATACTAAAGAGCTAAAATAATTCTATTAAAACTAAGGAGAAATAAATATGTCAACCTCAAAGAATACAATGAACAATGATATGAACAACACTATTAGAAAGGAAAGGGTAAGTGTCATAAAAATTGGAATCAAGAATTTACTTGAAAAGTCTGAAGGAGACTTAGACCTTACTTCAAAAGTAATTCATAGTGAAGCCTTAAAAGATAATTTTGAAACCCTAGAACATTATCTACATGCTCGACTCACTGAAGCAATTGATAATGGAAAGAGTGACATTCAAATTCCTTTAGATTTTGGTAGCATATTATATATGGCATTACTTACATTCAAGTGTTACAAGGATGAGAATGTAGAACAAAAAGGATTGATAGAATCACTTAAAAGGAAAATAGAAATGGATGAATCATACCTAGAGAAAATATTTCAATCCTCATGTAGTATTGATACTTCAAGTTCTACTAACTCAAGATCTTATCATGATGCCTTAAGTGTTTGTTTAGAAGCTTCTATATAGAACTAGAATAATGATAAGAAGGACAAAGGCAAAGAGAAAATACTTTTACAGGAATCAGGTGATAGTACGACCACTTATGAAAGCACAAAAACTAGCTTCAAAGACAAGGATAAAGAAGAAGAAGAAGAAGAAGAGGAACCAGATCAAGGAGGCATACAATGCAAAGTAAATTAAAGAACCTGATCAAAACTGAATATGAAGATCCATATTGAATACTAAAGTCTTCAATACCCAAATAATGTAATACAAGGGGGTGTTAGAGTATATTACATTATTGGGTACATGTCAATGTACCACCTTGGGTACATAACTAGAGTAGGAGTTTACTTTAGAGTAAAGTTAAGTAGTTACTTCAAGGAATGTAATAAATGCACAAGTGTCAATATGCAATGATGTAAATGTACAAGGAGTCCACTTGTACATGAGTCATAGGAAAGGTAGATGAAGAGTCATAGGTAGAGTAAGGGCCAAGGAACCTATCTTCCTATATATAGGCCTTATAGTGAGTGAAATGAGGGAGTAGAGGATATAGTGTGTGTGGTAGAGAATATAGAGTGTGCATAGTATAGATTGGTAGTGGAGTACAATGTAGCTCCTTAAGAATAATTTATGGAGTGTTCATGTCCTCCATCATACTGCATTGTACTATTTTTGTGAGCTTTCATTAATGGCATATTTATGAGTTATTGCAGAAGTTTATCTTATAGTTTTCTTGCATATTATAGTGCCATTATCATATAGTTATCATAGCTTGTTTATCTTACATCTTGTGGTTGCATTTCCTATATCATATACTCATCAAAAGCTAACAAGTTGCACATAAAGGATCTTATGCATACTTAGAACTAGTGAGGAGTATATCATAGTAGGTTATTGGGAATTATAAGTATGTGCATTATTTACCCCTCATATACTATCTTTCATGTATCTACGAGGTCACTTCCATATACCAGTGTTGTCCCACATATAGATAGGTATATAAAGAGTGGTCAATCATATAGGGACCTTAAGGCATTTAGAGAGGTCCATGAGGTATATAGGTTAGATTATGTATATTTATGGAAGGAGTTATAAGATTTAAAATATTTTCTTTTTCTTCTTTAATAAATACCTTAAACAAACTAAAACATTAAGTAATATCCTTTATTGCCTATTCTAAAACCTATGGCTGAGAAATACTACATAACTCATAGCATAGCTCATTAGTTAGATATTATCCCTGATACCCCTATGAGGTTAACAAAAATACTACTATTAAGGACCCTACCTTTGATCAAGAAGAATAGGACTCAACACCTCAAGGTTACCTAATCCTTAACAATGAAGAATATGGGTAATTGGTCATTAAATTTGCCAACCATATGGCACATTTCTTGCAAAAATATAGAGAATTTATAGAATAATTTTGTATAGAAGGACAAAGAACCCGATACATTTTTATGCAGGATGATACATTATTGTATTATCCCTAACAACCTAACTCAAATACTTTATCAATAAGTCAAATGGACCCATACTTTGAGTCCATAAACACAAACCTTAATGCATCAACATCTCACTTTATCAATTCTAAACCACTCTTACCATATCAACGAATGTTGGGACATAAGCCCTCCTACCTCTATTTATATATCACTTGCTTATACCTACCCTTTAGAAGCTACTATAGGAAATATCAAATGATATGGAAATACCAAACATGAAGTTAATTATTCGATTATGTGCACTGAATATATAATACATGCAAGAAATCATGTAGGTTACAATGGTTGTAATAATTTGCCATGCAATACCAACCACTTGTAACTAAAATATATGTAAGAAAAGCCACCTGCCAAACATGGATGCCAACAAACAACTAACTTCTAAATGATAAAATATATCCCTAACAACATAACCATGCATCCTAAAAACTAACCAACACATGTCAAACGATGCAAGAAATAAGAAATAATAATAACTTAGGCTTATAATTAGGCCTAAGGTACAATAATATCCTCAACACTCCTCCCAACCATAGAATAATTGGACCCCATTGCTCTCAGCAAATGTATAAAGTCATGAGCCATCTGATGGTGAGGGATCCAGCAAGACATATGTGGAAAGTGACCACGATGGGTGATAAGGTAAGAAGATGAGTCTTCATATCAAAAACTCTATCTATAATGAGCAAAATTTGAGGGCCAAGTACCACTACTGCTAAATGGCTAGTGATAGGATAAATCTCCAATGTAGATTCCTTATATGGCTTCTCTAGAAAACAGTGTTTGTCCAAAGGATGCCAAACTCTATATCCAACCTAAAATGGATGAGGACTATGATGCTTTCCCATCACTCTCTATTGCTCTTGATGACTCTTCTATAAGTCCTATGTTATCTTTCCCTGAATGCTCTATTAGTGTTGTATAAAGGAATATACCTTATCTTACTCCTTCTTCATATGTGCAATGGTGGAAGACGGCAATGATAAAGGCAAATTCTATAGAGAAAGTGGTTGGGTGTTCATAGGTGTACTCGAAATGATGCTAGTGGAATTATTTGTATCTTTCTCATGAGTGAGAGTAATGGGTTCCTTAACCATGAGCTCTTGTGATTGTACAACTTTTGGAAGTGAGACTTCTTTATCATGAGTCATTGGAGGTGCTTGTTCTTTATCCTGTGTGGTACTTATGCAAGTAGGATCCAATATATGTGCTTTAATTAATGGCCTGTGAGATTACCTATAACTTAGCATCAAATTTTATGTGGGTGTAGTACTTTGTATCAAATATATTTTATCATGCAAGTCCAAGGTGTATGTGTTCTTTTTAGCATGATACACCATATTCCTATCAAATTTATAGGGCTTACCAAGAAATAGTCCACAATAATCCATGTTAGTGACATCACATCTTACTTTATCCATAAACTTATCATCAAAATCAAAATATAAGGTGCAAGTGTGTGTGATGTTGGATGTAGACTCTACATCCTTCCACCCAAGTGCATAGTGTTGAGGATGTGGCTTCATGGGAAGCTTCAACTTCTCAACAATGGTCCTTGCAATCAGATTATTTTGTGAGACATTATCTATAATATAATCCACAAAAAAATTATGAGTAAGGTGGGCTTGAGTGACAAACAAATGGTCATGACCCCCTTGTGCTAAAACATTTATCATGAGGATAACTTTGTTGAGTTTACCCTTCAAAGCAAGATATTCTTCTTCTGTCCCTGTAGTCACAATGGGACCACCTTATGGGTCCTCATTTGTAGGCTATACAACTAAGGACTTCTTCTTCTTCATTATTTAAAATGTAAAACATCTAAATTTTGTATGACCATTCTTTTTACAAAAGTTACAATACAATGGTGAAGAAGAATAATTTTTAGAGTGACAAGAAGAAGAATGGAATTTAGGTAAAGTGGAAGGAGTATAATAATTAGGGGAAGAAGAGTGAGAATAATCCTCTACCTTTTTCTGGTGTTGATTCAAACCTTTGGAAGTATTTTCTTGTGAAGGTCAAGACCTATAAGAACCACCAAATTTCTCCTCCAGTAATATGGCATGCTTGAATGCTGATGGTAAGGAAACAAATGGAATGAATTTCACTTGTCTCATTATAGGATCTTCAAATCAAACAAATTATTCTCACCTTCCTTAGGGTAAGTTTGGTTACCCTCTAATATTTTATCAGGGATATTCAGTGCAGGGATAATCTTCAACCCTCTGCCACCTCAAGAGCTTCATAAAATGGATGTTGCAGTTGGTCCAAGCCAATTTATTGCAATAACTAGCCTAGGATCTGATGCAATGAATTTAGCTAGTTGCATATCTTCTTGCTCAAACTATCTTGTGGCTTTGATACCAATGATATGGAAATACCAAATGTAAATATAATTATTCCATTATGTGCACTGAATATATAATACATGCAAGGAATCATGTAGGTTATAGTGGTTGTAACAATTTGACATGCAAGGCCAACCACTTGTAACTAAAAGATATGCAAGGAAAACCACCTTCCAAACATGGATGATAACAAACAACTAACTGCTAGATGATAAAAGATATCCCTAACAACATAACCATGCCTCCTAACAATAAACCAAAACATATTCAATGTGGGCATACTATACCTCATGTATTACAATGCAAGAAATAAGAAATAATAAAAACCTAGGCTTATAATTAAGCCTAAGGTATAATAATATACTCAACATCAATTGCCCTAAATCTCAATAAGTAGGTACTAGTTACACCCTCAATTAGGGTGTACCACCAAAAGTCCTAATCTCTAATCCCTATAATAATTTATTTTATGGTCATCATTATAATACCATAAGTGTAGGGATAGTGTTGGGATAGCTCTTTGATCCTATAATTTTTCATCATCAATCCTCCAATATTTTTATCTCCAATCTCTTAGGAATATATCATGTGATGCTAGATTCAATGTTGTATGCCCAAGTATACCAACCTCCTTATTTTACCAGTGATAAATAAATCCCTTCTATCTTGCAACATGTACCTTTAATACCATTAATTCCCATTTTTCTCAAACTTCAATCCATGACCACCTAGTTAGATCAATTGAAAAAGAAAATGACTATTATTCAAGGGTCATAATCTAGACACAAATACTCATATGATAACTTATGCAACTAGCCTTTATATCCATTTATAGCTATTCATCCTTTCTCACCAAACTTTTAAACAACCAAGTTTTAGATGTACAAAGGGAAAGAGGATCCCATTAACCACCTTATACTATTTAGAACTACTAGTAGTGATGTTGCTTATGATGAAACACTGCTACTTAATTTTCTCCTAAGAGTATTAGTGGACCTAACCTGGAATGGTATTACTAACTCCAAGGTATTCCCTAAAAATTTTTATAAACCTTGTTGAGATGTTTGTAAAATAATTATTGGTCTATATTGAGGAAACGATCACCACTATTGATCTATACCAACTCAAAAATTCAAAAGCTAATAATTTTTCTTACTTTTTAGCAATGTGGTAAGCCTTATGGGGGAGACTAAAATATGCCCCTCCATCTAGGGGCCTACTATATATCTTCATTATAAATATCAACAAGCAACTTGCCTTCTACCTAGAGATATCCAATGCATATTCCTTAAAAGAAACAATGGGCATGGCCAAGAGAGTAGAGGCTACCCTTGTCAAATAATGGAAATTAAATACTAAGTCCACTAAAGAATAAAAAATACTTCCTATAATTCAAATGGGTGGTACAATAACAAGCATGTTGTAGAACATGGATTCATATATCCATGCCATACCAACAATATGAATGTTGCTACCAAACTTCAAAATTTTATCTTAGAGAAGCCTCAACAACAAATACTCAAAAGGAGGCACTTCCAACTACACAAACCTCTTTCAACCATTCTAGAGTATCTTCTTAAATCTTGAATGATAGATCTCCCACCCATTAACCCTGTTGAACCTAGAAGGAAGAAGGCTCTATGGTTTTGTACCAATGATAAATGTACTTTCAACTACATAAATGGTCATACAACTGACTAATACATGGGCCTCAAGAATACAATCCAATACCTCATCGACAATAGCTAAATCATTCTCAATGGGTCTGAATACCAACCTTCTAATCAAGATCTTGGAATCTTCCAAAATTTGTTATCTAATCACAATCATAATAAAAATACAATTAATTGTTCACTATAGGATCATACCACCTCCAAACCAAGGGATTGTAGGTGCTCTCTATTCTTCTAATCACATATCTCATATTTGCATTATGACCAGAAAACACAAATATTAATCATCTAACTAGCATTCAACACCTACCTTAGTTCTTCATACAAAAATAACTAGTCCATCCAAAGGACCTATTCTAATTATCCAATTAGAAACCAAGGTTAAGGGTGCTTTTGATCTACTTTAATAACTTGAATACACCTCAGCTAATATCTCTCTCCTTGAACACCTTAGGTCCTCTCTGGAACATAGAGATATCTTGTTTAAAATTTTAAGCAACAAATATTTCCTTAATACCTCAATCCTAATGACCTTACTTACATAGTAGGTTCCATTAGGTTAAATCATGCTACTATAACATTCCATGAGGATAGTATTCCTTATCCCTCTTTGGCTAGATATCTTCCATTATACATTATAAGACATATTGGTGACACATTCAAAAAATAAATTTTAGTTGATAATGGTTATGGTCTCAATGTCTATAGCCTAAAATTCATCAGTCATTTTAGGCTAACCAAGCAAGATATAGATAAATCTAGTCTTGTTATGAAGTATTTTTACAATGGGAAACATGATGCTAGTGGTATTGTAGTCTTACCCCTTACAATCAGACCCTACATTATTAATACTTTTTTATATCATGCCTTGTGACAACCTATAATATTCTTCTTGTGATTCTTTGGATCCATGAGATGCAGGATGCCCCTTCAACTTTCCATTAGTGTCTTAAATACAAATGCAATGGAAAGACTTACCAGATAACTATAGAACTCAAATAATTGGCCTATTATTAATCAAGGATAAAAATATAAAATCTCATCTCTTACCTTATTTAAATTCAAATATTGAATCATCGTCTTCTCTTCTTATTCTCCTATCAATGATGCAATAAGGTCTCTCACTCTAAATAGTTCCTCTAATAGTGAACTTAAGATTAAAAATGTTAATCAAATCATCATTAATAATAAATTAGATAACAATTTATCTGTCTTGGACCTATCCAAGCTTTCTCTTCCTTCCCAAACCCTTGTCCTACCCTCTAACAATATGGGAAAAATAGTACCAATAGGAATTTTCTTCTTTATTTGCACTACTACTACCAATGAGAAGAAAATCCATCATAGTAAACCTTACTTGGTTAAATAATAGTACAAGTCATATTTTTTGCCAAACTCATATCCCATCCCAAATTAGGTGCTTTCTAATATGGAGTATTAAGGTAAAGGGCTAGGCTTGAATGAGCAGGCCATCAAAGATCCTCTATATATCAAAGCCTACATAAGTCTCTATGAGATAGGATATATCCCCATGCATAGTGATCCTTTACCTATTTTTTTAGTTGATGCAAAGGAGAAGTCTATCTTGATTAATAAGATAGGATATCCTATGATGACTCCATTTATTTTAATAGATAGGACTAGGATGAGGATGATGATGATGGAGTATCACTCCTCATAGTCCTAGATTCTCCAAAATCACTGAATCTATTAGTGTATTTTTTTTAACTTTAGCTTATCTTGAGCTTATTACTGATGAATATAGTTGTGAGTAGAAGGATTTCATGAAAAATCCTCCCTAATATCCCTCATACTATCTATCATACAATAATCTTTATTTCAATGGATCTATTTTCCAAATTGTCAGTATCATTATATCATAGCAAAATGACAACAATTAGCTAGAATTGGATCCTATATATCTAGAGAGCTTGAGAGTGTTACCTACTCTACCAAAATTTGAATAATTATGATAAGTTTCAATAGCATGATAATCATATTGACACTTTGTCCAAAACCCTTTAACCTCTAACGTCGTCATAGTCTCTCTCCATTTAGGGATCAAAAATTATTGGGAAGATAAACCCTATGACTTTTTATGGATACAAGTTAATCATAATAACTATTAAATAATTCATCAAGTGGGTTGAATCCATACGTTTAACCTCGAACAATAGAATCCAAGTCTTCAATTTTATCCTTAACTGGATCCTTAACCATTATGACATCCCTTCTATTATAATCTCGAATAATGGAACCCCTTCTAAGAAAAAGGATGTCTAAAAAAGTTGTACCAAGTACAAGATTTAACACAAATGGTCCATACCTTACTATCCTCAAGGCCATAGTCAAGTTGAAGCCTCTACTAAAACTCTTATCAAAATCCTCAAAAACATTATCAACAAGACTAGTAGAGATTGGTATCCTCAATTGTATCCATCCTTATGGGCCTATTACAATAGTGTCAAAACTCCCACCAATGTGACACCCTATGCTTTAGTGTGTGGACTTGAAATATTTTTTCCCTTTGAGCTTAAGGTTCCTTCCTTTTGCAATATACTACAAGATATATTTTTAAATATGAATATCACCTCATCTATCTCAACTAGTTGGAACTGCTTGATGAAAATTGAATCCATATCTTAGAATTCCTGAGGGTCTATTAGTAAAGGCTTAAACAAGCCTATGAAAAAAAGGTAAGATCTAGATACCATGAAGTTGGTGATATTGTTCTCATGGAGAATCATAAAATATCAATTCCAACATAGATCTCAAAGGCAAATTTGAGCCTAATTATCTAGGTCTATATATCGTAATTATTAAGTATGGTTCAAGTGTTTATTGCCTCACCACATTTTATGAAAAAGAACTAATGAATGTAATGCATATTAAATATTATTATGTCTAAATTAGTTGTCTATTTGCTTTTTAGATTCTTGTTGTTATCTACTTATATTTTATTAACTTTATATCTTTGTATATACACATTCCTATCTCTCATTTTACTACATATACCGTAGAGAGTCAGGTATTTGCAATGACATACAAAACCTAATCCTAGTTAGGATAAATTATTTCTCCTTTTTACTAGGTGAATGATGTGAGTGGAACCTCTCTAATATTGGGAACTCATCATTTCTATCATAGTTTACAAAACCAAACCATATCTCTATCACTAAGTCTTTTATCTTCATCTTTCACAATCAAATCATAAACTTTATCTCCTATCTCTTCATCTTCCATCTCATAAACATATTGTTGCATGATGAATACTATGAGGTTTAAAAGTGTTTATGGAAAGATCAATTTTGTCATTTTTTATCTCTTATGTATCACCATACATAGGAGGAATATGGAATTATATCATATTCCTCCATCAACTGAGGGAAAACTCCATTGTTACATCAATCACATTATTTCTTAACACATCACAATTCCTTTATAGCATCAATTCTAGAGGCAAGGCTATAATGAAATTTCCTACCTAAAATTTTCTATAGGTAAGTCACAAGTCTACTAGGTATTTTTTTAATGGAAAATATATCAATAGAATTCCCGTATGATATTTTTCCATAGATAAAGAAAAATTATTTAGACATTTTTTTAAAGGTAAACACATCAACATAAGTTTTATACAACACTTATCTATAGGTAAAGTAGAAGTCATCTAGACATTTGTTTAAAATCAAATCTATTAGTAGAATTCCTATATGACATTTTTTATTGGAAATAAAAATTTCTTTAGATATTTATTTAAAGGAAAATCCATAAATAGAAGTCTTCTATGGAATTTATCTACATGAAAGAAGTCCTTTAAACATTTATTTAAAGGTAAATATATCAACAGAAGTCCTTTATAACAATTTTCTAGGGGTATGACTTTTATCATTTGGTAGATCTATAAATTCTTCATGAAACATTTGTTTCAAGGTAGATCTATTTATAGCTTTTAAATAAATCATAAAATGCTCCGTTGGAATTTTCTAAGGGTAAAAAAATATATATTTTTATCTCATATCATATCAATACCTTGATATATTATCTAAACTTTGCCTGGGCAAAGTTTTTATCTATATCATATCTTGTATCATAGTAATACCTCATGGCATTATCTAAATACCCCTTGGGAAAAAACAATTTTTTTCATCATAGCAATGCTTGATGAAATTATCTAAAGTCACCCTAGGTAAAAATTTTATATGTATCAAAGAAATGCCTCATGGCATTATCTAAAGTCCCTTGGAAAAATATTTTATTTGTATCATATCTCACACCATAGCAATACCTCATGATATTATCTAAATTCTCCCTAGGCAAAGCTTTTATCTGTATCATAGTAATGCCTCATGATATTATCTATAGATCCCCTCCACAAAGCTTTTATCTATATCATATATTGTATCATAGAAATGCCTCACAATATTATCTAAAATTCCCTTGGGAAAATATTTTATTTGTATCATAGGAATACCTTATGGAATTATCTATAGTCCCCCTCGGAAAGTATTTATCTATATTATAGCATGTATCATAGAAATGCCTTATGGAATTATCTAAAGTCACCATAGGAACATCTATTTTATATTATATATTCTACTTAATCAAAGTTTTTTGGCTTTATCAAAGGTCCCCTTGGGCATATTATTTTATAGTTTCAATCACACATCCAAAATCTAAAGTCATAATTATGACTCATCATTTGTGTGTCTTAATCAAATAAACCTACAATATCATCATCTTAAAACATAATATAGAGTCAATAATCCTTTTATCACACATAAAATTAACATAAGACCATAATAAATATTGATATATAATATCAATGCATCTATACATCATAGTATTTACAATATTGTGTCTAGAATACAAACAGTAACAAAAAAAATTAGCCCTCATAGGGGAAGCTAGCTCTAACACCTATTATTTAGGGAATTTGCTTCTCCCCTAGGTGGAGGTAGCATCCTCATGGACCATTTTAATTGGTCGATTCGTGGAATATAAATGTGTCCATATTTTCATCATCTGCAACTTGGTCAGTGAAGGTAGTCAACATTCTACTAAGACTATTGCATTGTAGGTGGTCCTATAGTAAGTCAACCACTCAACCTATAACATTATCTCTACAATTTTCCATGCTAGATCTACTATATACCACTACTACATATCATTCATCTATTCTAAAAGAGTCTATACCAATCGATTATTGTTAGCTCCACTTGCTATTATATCCTTCACGATGGCTACATCCCTCTTTATAGTTAAAATTAGGATAGTCTATTGCATAATAGACATCTAATAAATGATCCTATTCCTATCTACAATATTTGTGACTACCTTAATTTCTTGTAGTTTTTCTCCATCTATGTTGCTTTCAACATAGCTTGAAGGCTATCCACCTATTGGGCTAGTTCATCCCTCTTTGTCTCCATAGTAGATTGAGGTGATCTGCTATGTATTGCCTTGCCTACCATTATTATAGATATGGTTATTACTATTTTTTTCCCTCCTCTACCTCATCTAGCACTACTTATGATACTATATTAGGAGTTGTAATACTACCCACTATGCTCCTCAAGGATGCCTCCCTAGTCGCATCTTCTTGCCTATCCTTAGGTCAACTATGGTGATCCTCAAGAGGTATATGGTTTAATACCACTCCCAATAGTCAATGTTGACTATAGTATCATTGCTCCCTAGATTTAAAATTACCATATCATCCAAACAACCTTCAACATAGGTGGCATTGATGTTAATATTAGACATCATTACTAGAAAGTGCACATCTCTAGTAAGTTGCTCTAGGATCTATCCCTAATTCTAACTCATATACATTAATTTTCCTCTTATCAATACCATCAAGATCCATCACACATCCTCTAGTATGATTGTAATATATCCATACATCAACTTAAACATATTCATCTTTAAATGCCATCACTCTATCAATATTGTTAGTAACGCCCTATCAAACTCTACCTTTGGCCGAGGTCCACATGGTATAGCCCTACTACTACTAATAAAGTGATTTACAAAAACTAGAAGTCCTAAGCTTATCTCTAGTATATGGTATTTCCTCTCCTATAGTCTAGGGTTTGCAATCTCTCCTTACCAATCAAACCAATCACTCATCAATATCCTCAAAATTTATAAAATTCAACAAAAATCTAAAGCTAGAAACAATGCCACCACTAGGCAAAAGTACTACCAGATCACAAAAATGCCACCAAGGAACAAAATTATCATTAGGATGGAAATAGTACTACCAGATAGCAAAAGTACCATCAAAGTATGATAGGGCTACTAGCTAGTGCATACTACCACCAACATATGAAAGCATCACCCTTGTATTTGGACACACTTTCTAAGGTAAAATTTTGAAAATTTGAGTTTTGAAAGGATATAGTAAAATTAAGGTATATAGTAAAATCAAGGGTCCATAGCTCCTTATCATCCATGTCAATGGTAGAAATTATTTTTATTACACCCTAGTCATTTTACCCCTCCCATCCTAACAATTGATATTGTTTTTTTATTATATGGATGAAGGAGTTTTGAAAGGTTCTCCAAACATTGTACAAAAGATACTAAACCCCATCCAAAAATAGGGAGCCAAAATTACTTACATTCAATAATAATGGAGGAATGACTAATCAGAGGAGTTATCCCTTTCAAAGCCAAACCAATACATAGGTAACACCATACATAGTTTAAAACTTAAAACAAATTGAATAAAATTAGGATGTCATAGATAACCAACCAAACACAAATTAGTAGCAAGATCTAAACCATGAACTGAACCATGCACTAGTCCCATTCTCCCCCATGATTTAATTGCTTTCCTAGGCCTACCATCCCATCAGGGTAATAATTTCTTCTACATTGGATATTGTGGCTTGTAGGGAGGAAATAATAGCTTGGAGATATGAAATTTGGTGTAAAAACCCAAAATCAACAAGTGCCCCCAAGTTTTGTAACCAAGTCATCAACAACAAATTGACCAATTTTCTTAGTTAAACTTGATTTTTTTTATGAAAATTGAAGGGGTGCATTAGTACATGATAAAATTTAATACTTTGTAAAATAAAATATTTAACATCAATAATTAACAAATCAAAAGCATCGATCATCTTGTATCACAAATCCTAACCAAAATCAAATATTTTTGTCTCAAAATTGAGTCGTGAAGGCTAATTTTTATACATTCATTATTCAATAAATGCTTCAAAAGGGGTAAATATAGACATTCAATTTTGAGCATGTTGTAAATTCTCCAAAACTCACTAGCACCTTAATCAACTAGCCAATCAACCATCTAAATCAATTCAATCATCTTCAAGCTCAAACTAGCAAAATTTTTTATTTAAAAACAAAAGCTTTAGGACAAAAGTAGTAGCATTTGTGGTGCTTTTGCTTAACTAGCAATTTTTTTGCAATACTTTCAATTTTTTTCATTTCCCACCCAATTTTTCCTATCAATGGTTATTTGGCATTAGTGCATAATATTTATAGCATCTTAGCACTTATGAAGCCAAAACTATTTTTATAATAGAAAAGTAAAAAGTGTGGCATGCAAATTGCCCATTGTCTATGAAATATATATCATTTTGTGCCAAAAATATCCATTTTCATCCAATTGTATTGTGGTCTTAGAAATCATCAAGCCATGTAGACAATGCCACCTAGTCGGATGCCAATTTTAGTAGATTTTGTAGAAGCCTCTCCTATGGAGTCTCTAATTCCTATAAAGTTACTCCTTGGATGATCCAAAATATGAATACTTTTTTATAATGAAGCTCTACTAGAACCACATATTTCATAGAATATTCTTGATGCAAAGCTCTACAAAAATTCTCTTGTGTGTTGTCCTTTTTAGTAATGGACTTCTACATGTTGGCATCTGAATTGACATCAATGTGAACTCAAGTTGTGACTACCAACTGCAATGGTTTTTGGAATGTGAATGCCCGCTAATCACATCCCTGACCCAAAATTGGATAGATCAAAATTTCTTTTAATCTAACCTCTACAGTATGCTGGTATACCTTGTTAACTAATTGGATGTTGACTCATTTAAGCTTAGTTAAATGCATAAGAACAGGGATAGAAATAGGAAAAGGTTTAGGAAGTAATGATTCAATAGTGGATGGATAAAGCTAACAATATAGGCATCTATAGAAAGGTTCTGACAACTCAATTTCTAGTAGTCAACACTTATGATTAATAGCATTCAAAACTTAGTGATCTTCAACATTAAAGCACATATGCATAAATCAAGAATTATTTCAAACATCTAGGTCATCAATACAACAAATAGCATAATTAGATCTATATTTTAAGTAACAAAAATAAAATTCTTTCCAAGAATACATTTAGAAATGAAGCATTTCAGTTGGTCTAAGCTAACAATCCAATATCAGTAGAATAGACTAACCATATTAGCAGTAGAAAAAATGGCTTCAAAGATTTATAATTTACAATAGAAAGAAGATGCAAGTCTAACACAAACATCCAAGTAATGCTCCTTCTATTGATTTTTAGAAAGTGTATACAATAGCACAAGCAAACACTTTAGATCCGACCCTTGAAAGTGAGGGTTCAACCTCTATTTATAGTTTTTCATTAATTTGAAAGATTTAAAAGAATACGGAACATTACAAAGAAGTTGGAGTGCTAGATCAGCAAGATGTTGAGGTGGTAGTGTCTAGCTATAAAATCTACACTTATTTATCAATCCATTTTGAATAATTTAAAGGGCACTAATCCAATACAGATTATACCAAATGATTAATCTTAGATTTAATTCTATTTCTCTTAGTTTCAGGTTCACAAAAAATAGTCAAAGTTACAGGAAAAAGAAATTGTACAAAATTGAAATAAAATTTAATTTTATGATTTATATTAATTAAATGCTACATATATTTATTTGTGTGGATCCATGTGCAACTTATTGATTTAACTATCTATTTTAGGTAATAGTCGATGATGATGCAATTTAATTTAATTGATAATTTAAGGTTAATTCTATGTTAACTATTCCTAACATATTTTAGGGATGAGAGAATAGGGACTGGTTGTAGGAGTGGGACCTGCCTCCTAGAGGATAGTGTAAATATTTCTCCCCTAAGCTATTTTACTTCAGTAACTAATGTGTATTAATACTACTAACATTTTTTTAATTTATGAATGAAGGAAAATACAGTAAATACTACATAAGAAAATACATCATAATGAAGTAAATGACACAGTTACCAAATACATGACAGAAAGTGTTGTGTTATTGCTGAAAATTCAAATGTACATGATCTTCGAACATCAAGCCTTCAAATTAAAATACATATGACATTAGAATTAAAAATTTAGAATTTGGCATTTCAACATTAGACCTTTTCAAATGTCTCCCTTATATTTTATAATGTTGCTTGGACATTCTTAATGAAATTCCTCCACGTATTTTTCCATGTGTCTTATCAACTTCATGATGTGATTCTTAACCTTTTAACAATAATAATTGTAGACACCTAAAACACGTCATGTTTAGGAGACTACTCATATGGACACCTCTTTAGGTCATATGAATGATTTTGGACCTTTCCAAGACTTAGCAGTGGTTCTAACCACTCATCTGGGGTAATCTAGTCCTAGTCAGCCTTAGCTATTTATAGTGATATAAGCTAGAACCCTAGCCATTAATGATGATAGTGGATATATCCCTAGCTACTGATGGCAATAGCGAGTAGTTCCCTAGTCACCCTAGTCGATAGTGGCTAGCTCTATAACTAACTCAGCCCCTGAGCCAAGAAAAATTTATTTGAAATCATAATAGATTCTTGATCAGTTGGGTGAATAGAAGCTTCTGGAAGGCTCGTCTCAACTTCCTGGGCATAACCAATTCTTGTTCTTGGCTTCTCCATGAAGCTAGAGCAAGGATTTTAGGAGTCTATTTAAGACCCCAATTTTGAAGAGCAAATCCTGGAGAAATTGATGTGCGATTCACATAGCGAAGCTCTATCGGTTTGAAGAGAGAATCAACATCCCTCTGAGGCATAGCGAAGCTCTATCCAATTGCACAATGCCATATGCTTTTCCACCAATGGAGGCTACCAAAGTTTGAAGAGAACAACCCATTGTTCAAGACACAAATTCAAACGGAGCAACATCAATTCCATCACAAAACCATGCGCCAAGGCACAAGCAACCCTTGAACATCAATTTCGTAGTTGAATTGATCGATTTCAAGCCAGATATTTAGAGGGTAGAATACTTCTCCCATGGTTGCTATCTTCAAAAGTGGCCCATAGGCTTAGCCACTGAATTTGATAGCGGCTAGCAAAGCCAGCTGCTCTGGGTGATAGCGACTAGGGTTTGATTGGTCATTTCCTATATTTTAGCCATAGATTTCATTTTCTTTGTATTGCAATTGCTTTTTTATCATAGATTAGATGCTTTCCAGTATTATTTCATGCTTTTATTTCAGTATTTATAAGCATTTTATCATTCTTTTATGCATTTCCTTTATATTTTGCAATCATCATAAAATGGCCTCATCTTGAGAGGCTAAGATTTACTATTAATGCTTTGTGATTTCCTTGTGTGCAGGTTCAAGCCTCATTAGGAGCATTTCATCTTCAAGAGCATCACAAAGTAGAGGTTCTAGAGATAATCCCTCCTATAAACAAGTTTGAGAAGATCCTAAGAGTCTATTGAAGGCATCTACCACATGAGTTGTGGATTGTAATGTGTATCACGATGGTCAATCCCTAAGAGGGATGTTCTTGTAACCTGGTTGTAAAGAGAATTTCATGAATATTAATAAATATGGGCACCTTATTTTCATCTTGTTTTCTTTACTTTTGGTTATTTGATGCATCTTGCTAATTTGAATACATATTATCTAGATGTTAGACTTTTAGCACTCTTCAAGTGGCGATCATGATCGAATCAACCCTATTTTTGCATTGCTTACTAATATTTTTATCTTTTTCTTCATGTAGGTACATTCACTCTAAGTGATAGTGGCTAGTAGTCCCAACCATGGATGAACAGTAGTGGCTAGCATCGTAGCCACTCTGATTGACAGTGACTAGCAAAAAAGATAGTAAAAGTAATTAGCAGTATGTTTCTTCATCAGAAGGGGATTTTCTTGTAAGTGATCCTATCTTATTTTTCTATTTCCTACTTTTTTTGTGTTTTTGAAAGGCAATAAGGTTAAATAATTCACATAGAAAATTTAAACAAAGTAAATCAATTTTTTTTTCTATGCTTATGTTAGCTATTGCTGGGAATAATGGATGGCTCTATTAGCTACCCTAGAATATAGTGGCTAGGATTTTAGTTGCTACTATCTATAGCAGCTAATATGGTGCACCACTATTTGCAATAGTGGCTACTATTTAACTTGATTTGTAGGTGTGTGTACTTGGATCCTAATAAAAGGCTATATCATTTTAGTTGCATGTGCATTCTCTGAATTAAATATCATTTATTATGCATTCTTTCTAAAAATAAAACATAATTTCTATGCATATAGGTGAAAAATCATTTGAATGCTTCTTGATGCATATTTCTTTCATGCAAATTAAAAGGAACACACACACCACGATCCAAAGTAAACATCAATGGCGTTGGGCTTTCACATCCAACCCATTGATCAAGACCAATGGTGGAAGTCATTACCACTCGGTTGGCTTGTTTGACATTGTATCATCATTACCTATCCATGGCCAAGGCCAATTCAAGAACTATCCTATCCATAGAAAATCACATGCACTCCTCTTCAAAGGGGTGTATCACTAACTACGGTGTGTTGGGTGAGGATCGGTAGTACCTATGCTACCTCATCGAATATGGATTTCATCCCCATATTTTGGTGTGTGCGAGTATATAGGTGAAAACCTTAAACAATCTAAGAATTACATCAACTATTGCAAACATGATAAGAGTTAGATTGTATTCACAACAAATCAAAACACATGAGACAAGTTCTTAGGAAACACATTAATCTTTAAATGAGATAATCATTTTGTCTACTTTGTGTGTTTCTTTATTGTTCATGTAATCAACATAAGATCCTTGATCTAGGACCAAACCCTAATTTTTCAAAAATTTTTTATTTATCCAGAAATAAAAAATCATGCAAATCGGAGCTATAACAAAAAAGTTATGTTGGTTTTATGATTACTCTATTTTTGAGTGATTTTTAAGCCAAAAATAGGGAAAAACTGCACTAAAATAGTCATAAAAAGCCCTAGACAACCCCAAAAATTATCAAATTTATTTTGTTGTCTTAGTTAGCCCCTTGTGCACCCCTCATAGCATTTTTGAGGCCTAACTCCACATTTTCCCAAAATTCCTCAAATTGGTCATTTTTCCACGAGCCTCGGTTGGCCAAATATTCCCAAAATACAAATTTTGACCCGAAAAACACTTTTTGGAGTCATAGCCCATTGTGATCAGCTCATCACACTGATCATTTTGATATATAACACCCACAACTTTTTTGGAAGTCAAAATTTTCTAAAAAAAATGGTTGGGGGACCTCCCATGGTGAACAAGACCTCCAATTTAGAGAGGGAATCAGGCTCCATAACCACCGAACATCTCCAAATCAGTCTAGAGGACATGGCCATCCCTGAATGGCATCCCAAGTTTTATCATAACATCAATACCATCCATAGGGGGTCAAACCTTCGAGATATCCCTATTAAGGAAGCACCCATAGGTCCTCCAGGAAACCTTCCTGACTGGAACACCTTGATAGAATTCTATATAAGGAATAATCCACCCATTGAGGGGCCTAGTAGGTCAATGTCATAGGTTCACATCCCAACTTTCTCTATACATCAATCAGAACATGAACATGAGCATACACCATGGCCTAGCCTGGATGAGCAAACCACCCCATTTGATCGAGCAAGTCACCCCCTACTCCTCACAGAGAGCACTCTGCATATGCACGTTGTGCTTCTGTGTAGCCTGAATATATAGAGCTTACATCTAATCCTGAATATCATTCATTCCTCATAGATGAGGAAGAGGATCCAAGTCATCCTCCTACTCCTCATGAAGAGTACTTGGTGCAACCACATTGTGGCTCTACATCATCAGACTATATAAAGCCCATTCATAAACCAAAATATCAAGTCAATGCAACCTTTAGGGAGCATGGAAAACAAGTAATAGATCCTACTAGGGGGAAAATACATGACAAACCCATTCGTATTTCCAATACGAGGGTACATAGACCCCATACAACTGAACAACAAAATCATACTCATCAGGCACTTAGGCCAAATCTTAATAGACAACAACATACGGATCAACTCTAGTTGGATCAACAACAATTAAATCAATAATGGGTGGACTCACAATGAGCACACCTACAAAGGTTGTATCAATGAAAGATACAAGAACAACAAAATATACAACAAGAGCAATTGCAAAATGCATTGCATGAAGTGGTGCTTACACCTAGCACCCAGAGGATGCAACAATGCATAAGGCACCCAATACAATCTCAAAATATTCCCCCTCGACCATGCCAAAATCATGTTCAACATCAAAGGCCATTATCTGGTTATCATCAAGAACCTCATACTCCTCAACAGTACCAAGATCAACAAGAAGAGGATTTATATGAAGAGTCCCAATGGGAACATCAGGAAGAAGTAGATACCTACCTTGAATCCAGTTATGATGAGGTACCTAATGATTATACTTATCATCCACCTCAACATCAAAATCAGCCTCCTCTATCTAATCAAAGGTGACAACGAGAAGATCATATCATTTTTCCAAGAGCATACAAAGTGCTAAATGATCGGGTAAATTCATTAGAAAAACAAGCTCAAAGTTTGGTTTATCAAAAACCCACACTAAAGTAGCTTAGCAATCAGCCTTTGCATCCATCAATGTCATCACCGACATACCCATCGAATTTCAAGATGCCTAAACTTGAAAAGTTCAAATATGATGAAGATGCACAAGAGCACGTGACAAGCTTCATCAATATGTGCTTTCATCTTCAAGATAATGACCCCTTGATGTTGAGAATCTTCCTTACAACATTAGTTGGGGATGCTTTGGAATGGTATAATCATCTACCACATCATAGCATATACACCTTTGAGAAATTAGCCGATGCATTCCTGGAATGTTTTGCCTCTAGTGCTAAGAAAATGACAAACTTGATCGACTTGTCTAGCCTTCATCAACTTGATGATGAGCCAATCATAGAGTATGGTAATAGATGGAGGAAGGTGATGTCAAAATTACCTTTCACCCTACCCATAATGGAGCTCACTCGGATGTTTACGAGAAGTTGTTCAAAATAAATCTCGCTTCTCTTGCAATTACAATAGTATCAAACATTCGAGGAGGCCTTAGCACAAGCCAAGGTCATTGAGGACATCAAGGTCCAGGAGGGTGATATTCAACTCCACAAAAGGGAATGGCCAAACAAGAATATTAAAGGTGGCAACATGCAACAAAATGTGGCCCCAATCAATCAAGTTGTTTTGAGTATCCCCGAATCCTCAAACCAGGTCGCACCACCTCCACTACCAGTGCAACATAATTACCAAGCTCAACCTCCTCTGGCCCAAAATAATATGCAACAAAATCAAGGACAAGGCCAACAACATCGACCACCATGACAATATACTAATTTTCTAGAGACATTAGCATCGATCTTTAATCGATTATGTGAAGCACAAAAAATCAATCTTCCTAGAGATCCATCCATTGAAACCTAATAAGCGTAGATCAAAGGTGCATAGGGAAAATCTATATTGTGTTTACCATCAACAAAGGGGTCATGACATCCAGACATGTTATCCCTTTAGATATTTAGTATAGGATATGATCAAGAGGCAAGAACTTCAGATAGGAGTCTTCCAAGACCCCTTGCCCACACATGAAGCAAACACAACACCTACCAATCAAGTTGAGCAACCTAATCAGGTGCATATCAATCTACCTCCCCAAGAGTTTGTGGGAATGATCAGTGTTGTAATAGAGAAATAGGAATATCTAAATCAATCTACGCAACCTGTGGCTTCATCCAATGTTTCATCTTTGCTCATCTCATCTCATCAGAACATTGGCATTGCACAAAATTCCATGCCACAATAGGGGGGTCAATTTCTACTACTCCTCCTAGCCAAGCCAATCACATTGCATCAAACACAATGCACATTGGGGGTCTTCAAGGTGTCACACCTTCCCCATCATCCACATCATGATCAATGAAGCAAAGTGAGACTTCAAAGGTATCACCTCCCTCACTTTCATTGAGTGGCACACACACTGGGGTACCTAAGGTAGCGTACCTTCCCCTTAAAAATATAAAAACAAACAAAAATCATAAAATATCAAAATCCAAAAACATTCAAAACATTTAAAATTAAAAAACAATTAAATCATCAAAAATTCAAAAACAATTGAAAAATCAAAATTTCAAAAACAATTTAAAACATCAAAAATACAAAAAAATTGCATTTACATTTTGCATATGCATTCATTTAATTGCATTGCATTAGGTATTTTCATCCATTGCACTTGCATTAGGATAGGTTGTGTTTACAATCTTACAAATGACACCATGTTTGTATGCTAATCATGCATCCTTACATCATCATCATCCATCACCCTTGTGAGTAATTGTGTTTTTCAACACAACCCCTTCATGTTGCTATGAGGTATATACTAGGGTTTTTTGGTCATTCAGCCATACCTAGTGATCTTCTCAGATTTTGTAGAAAGCTATCTTCGCTTTTGGAGATGAGGTCTAGTTTTGATAGTACCTTGCATATATCAAAATCCCATCACAATTTAAACATTAACAATCCTAGTTTGAACAAGGAAAGATGAACACTACAAAGTGGTCCTAGGTCACCTTAAGCGAAAGGTTTTTACTTGCTCATCTTGTGATGTGCATGGTCTAGGATGTTGATCATTGACAAAAGGACAAGCTCCCCCCTACCCAAAGAAATCCCTTGCTTTCATACAAAATAAGCAAAATTCCAAAATCAAAGCAAATCCCTTGCTCAAAAAAAAAATGCAAAATAAATAGTGATTTTCATCACTAAGCATGAGCAAGTATCCCAATAAATGAAAAGAAAAGAAGGGGGTGAAGAGCTTGAATCCCTAGAATGGTCAGTACTTCAAAACCATTGAGTGATCCCCATTACAACAATGGGTTGAATGAATCCCACCTAGCAATGGGGTAGTTCTAAGCAATTTACAAATGAGCTAGCTTTAGGTGGCTTGTATTACCTAGTAGTCTAGTCCAACTACATCCAAACTTAGGATCATGATGAACATATGGTGATCCTCATTACAGCAATGGGTTGAATGAATCCCTCCTAGCAATGAGGTAGTCTTATGCTTCATCTAATATATTCATTTGCACACATAGGGATAATGAATATCTTGGTCTTCATAACAAAAGATTTTATCTTTTAGGAGTCTTGTGTAGTCATTATACATCTTTTGATTAATCAACTAGGGTGTTTGAGTCTCATGGAAAACCTCAAAAATCCCTTATAGCAACAAATCATCTCATCAATCATACACAATTTTCCTTATGAACTTTTGTTTATTAAGGGGTGTTCATGAAATAGGATAGATACTGGATGGATATCAACAATGATATTTAGATGACCATTGACTATTTTATGCATATCTTTTAATTTATAGAAGCTTATAAGGAAATCCCATACATCTCACATCATCTCATCTCACATATGGATGCTTAAATGATTAATTCTTATGATAAGAGTTACCATTTTCATTCATGATTTTCATACATTCTGTGGTGTCTTCCATTAGTTTGTTAAACACATATTAGATTCATTCTTTATGTTTTAAGTGATTAAAGCATACAGGTTCATTTGCATTAGATCATCCTCATATAATTAATGCATTTACCATATATCATTGCATCCATATATGCATACATAGTAGTGCACTTACATATTTAGATCATAGCATCTAAGCATACATCTATCATCTAGCTAGTGCATGTCATCAATACATCGCATACATATAGCATAATCACATCATCATCTAGGCATTACATCCATTAATGCATACATGAAAATAAATCAAAATTAACAAAAAAATCAAATAAAAAAATTTCAAATGTGCCTCGTATCCAGTTATTTACTCTATACACTTGGTGGTTGTAGTGACTTGCACTCCATGCAATCTGACAAGATGAGTAAATTACCATAAGGCCATTTGAACCAAATTATTCATCGTTGAATTGAAATATCTTCACTTCACTCCCCAAGAAGGCCATTGCGGTCAGACTGCTCCATGGGAATGAGGTATTCATTTCCTTTCTTCTATGAAATTTCATCAGATCATCGAACATAGTGATTCATCACATGCTAAATTGAATTGCTATCATCTTGATTCCCTAAGAAGGCCATTGTGGTTGGACTACTCCATGGGATAGAGATGTACAATTACTATTAATGGTTGAAATCACAACTGTAATAGGACCTTCCTTACAACAATAGTAATCATCTTGAACTGTCCAAATCAATCATCTTGGTCAAGTGACTCATCGCTTTCATCACTTGTCATTTCCTCATTGACTCATCACTTGAGGGGGTAGTCATAATAACAACATTCATAATCAAAATCAATAATTAAACACTCAATCATTGCTAAGTGCATTCATTCAAGAATCATTGTCGAAGATAATCATGCACCCTCCTTGCTTGGGGCAAATAAACAAAATATCAAAAGCAAATTCAAGCAAACCAAGGCTAGGATTTGACTTAAGCTTGTCTCCTAATTTCCACCAAGGCTAGGATTTGACTTAAGCTTATCTCCTAATTGTTACCAAGGCTAGGATTTGACTTAAGATTATCTCCTAATTTCTACCAAGGCTAGGATTTGACTTAAGCTTATCTCCTAATTACCACCAAGGCTAGGATTTGACTTAAGCTTATCTCCTAATTGCCACCAAGGCTAGGATTTGACTTAAGCTTATCTCCTAATTACCACCAAGGCTAGGATTTGACTTAAGATTATCTCCTAATTGCTACTAAGGCTAGGATTTGACTTAAGCTTATCTCCTAATTATCACCAAGGCTAGGATTTGACTTAAGCTTATCTCCTAATTGTCACCAAGGCTAGGATTTGACTTAAGCTTATCTTCCAATACCCCAAAGATTACCAAAATCAAGTTCTTCAACTCATCGAAGGCAATGATTCAATGATGTATGCTCTTTCCATGATTGGGGCATCTAACGTTGACCAGATCAATGAACATCAATCAACCTATAATATGACGTTAGGTTATCTATTTTTGCTCAGCATTGTGTTTTCCCATAATGCATCCCAAAAAGGGGCATCTGTAGACACCTAAAACACGTCATGTTTAGGAGACTACTCATATGGACACCTCTTTAGGTCATATGAATGATTTTGGATCTTTCCAAGACTTAGCAGTGGTTCTAACCACTCATCTAGGGTAATCTAGTCCTAGTCAGCCTTAGCCACTAATGGCGATAGCGGCTAGCTCCCTAGCTATTGACGGTGATAGCGGCTAGCTCCCTAGCCACTGATGGTGATAGCATGCTAGCTCCCTAGCTACCCTGGTCGATAGTGGCTAGCTCTGTAACTAACTCAGCCCTCAAGTCGAGCAAAATATATTTGAAAGCATAATGAATTCTTGATCAGTTGGGTGAATAGAAGCTTCTGGAAGGCTCATCTCAACTGCCTGGGCATAACCAATTCTTGTTCTTGGCTTCTCCATGAAGCTAGAGCAAGGATTTTGGGAGTTTATTTAAGACCCCAATTTTGAAGAGCAAACCATGGAGAAATTGATGCGCGATTGCCATAGTGAAGCTCTACCGGTTTGAAGAGAGAATCAACATCCCTTTGAGGCATAGTGAAGCTCTGTCCAATTGCATAATACCATCTACTTTTCCACCAATGGAGGCTACCAAAGTTTGAAGAGAACAACCCATTTTTCAAGGATCAAATTCAAATGGAGCAATGTCAATTCCATCACAAAACCATGCACCAAGGCACAAGCAACCCTTGAACATCAATTTTATAGTTGAATTGATCGATTTCAGGCTAGATATTTAGAGGGTAGAATACTTCTCCCATGGCCATTGTCTTCGATAGCAGCCCATAGGCTTAGCTACTAAATTTGATAGCGGCTAGCAGAGCCAACTGCTCTGGGTGATAGTGGCTAGGGTTTGATTGGTCATTTCCTACATTTTAGCCATAGATTTCATTTTCTTTGTATTGCAATTACTTGTTTATCATATATTAGATGCTTTCCAGTATTCTTTCATGCTTTTATTTCAATATTTATAAGCATTTTATCATTCTTTCATGCATTCCCTTTATATTTTGTAATTGTAGCACCCTAAAATTGGTGCAATAAAACTTAGTAAATAATTAAAATTACCTTAGTAATAATTCAAATTCAAATTTCAAACCCAAAATCGCTCCCAAATCGCCTGCTACCCATTTCCTTGTTTTTTGCACCATTTTTAGAGTTTGTTTCGTCCATTGGATGATATCATCTCCGATCAGATGATATCGCCTCAGATCGGATGATTTTGTCTAGAGCAGAATGTCCAGATGATTTCGTCCCAAAATTGATTTTCAAAATTAGCTTATGTTTCAACAGCTTCTCTAACTCGGGCAGAGATGCGTCTGCATCGTTAGAGTCTCCCCCCATTGGAGATATCCCAAAATGGGATGATCTCCAACCTCCCAACCTCTTTCCTATGCCTATTTAATCTTAGGCCCTCCCCTTAGCATTCCCTTAGCTGAATTTTTTTGTACTTTAAGTTTTACATGCTTCAGGATATCCTAGATTATTGTTCGCCTTTGTCCCTTTTTGAATTTTCTTATAGGAACTCTGTTATTCTTTAGCCGGAGCAAATTTCAGATCGTCGCAGATGATCCTATCCAATTCGATACGATTTCATACCAATCGGAGACGATTTCGACTGTAGTCAACATTGGGGGCAATTAGTGCCCAAAGTTTGCGTTTCTTTACTCTTTTTTGTTTTTTTGCTTTGCATTAGTTAAGCTTATTACTGCTTTTCATCTTGGAGTTCACCTCATGTAGCCTAGATGCATAATAAAGTCAAATTTTGTCATTAAAACCATGCATTTTACTTAATTTGTTATCTAAAGTTGTCATTCTAGCATTCATACTTTCATTTCTATCATTTTCCCTTGCTTTTGCAATTGTATTTTGTATTCTTGGTATCCATTTCTGCAATTGCAGGTCTTCGACAAATTCGTCTGACGAATTCGTCAGATCTCAGATGATCCTATTAGATCTCAGACGATCTTGTCAAATTCTAGACGATCTGGACTACATCAAGCCTCAGAATCTCCATCAAACATCCGAAAACAGGTATGCTATTTTTCTTTTAGAATAGTCTCTGTATTTCACAACCATTTCTGCTTTCTGTATTCATTTAATTTGCATTTTCATAATAGTATAACTTAGATTCATTTGGCAAAACCTAGGACTTGGATGTTTAAAACTAAAATTGAACACATTAAACTCATTCCCAACCTAGGCGTGGAAACTGCCACTAAATGTTTCCTAGTGAACCCCACCATCCGTCAAAAAATCACCTTAATACCCCTCCCCCAAGAGGCGGGACCTTCAAAGGGCCTCTCAGTCCGAGGTACCGTCCCATCCTTTTCCCATCCTCCTTCTAGGCACGGATCCTTTAGCCTGAAGGTAAGGATGCAAAAAAATTGGAGCGATACATTTTGGTGAACCCGACGTGAATAACATAGGCATATTTCTAATTCAAAAATATAAAAAAACAAATATATATATATATATATATATATATATATATATATATATTTTTTATAATAATTGTATACAAGAAAAACAAAAACAAAATCATCATTTCAAGTTTGTATGTTTTAGATTAAATTCTAAATAGCAGATACTAAATATTGCTTTTAGAAGTACTAAAGAAACCATGAGTTTTTACTCAAATCCATATGAGCCCATCAGTAATGTTGGAAGAATTCAGCAAAATACATTTGTTGATTATGACCAACCTCATCCCTATTCAACACCACCTCCATCACACTTTTCTCATTTTTTATCCATACCCCAACAGGACAATCCCTTTTCCAATCCTCTTCATAATGATATTATCTATTCTCCCATATATCCATATTATGTCTATCAACCTCCATACAATCCTTTGCCACCCTTTCAATATGCTTCTTTCAATACAACACATCCATCTCAACAAGAAAATACTTATTCTTCCAATCCTACCATGCACTCACGCCATACTTCGCAATCTTCCTATCATCATTCTACCCATAACAAAGAAAATAGAGGTAAAAAACCATTAGGTCCTTTTATGACTGAACTCCTAAGGCACATATCAAAAACCTCTCAAAAACCTTCATCACGTAAATTTACTAAGCTCAATCAACCAATGGATATAATTCTCAAGCATTTACTTGATACAAATAGGATTGAACTCCCTTCCATAAGACAACTTGATACCACAACAAATTGGTTTAAACTTGAGCTACATTGTGAATATCATAGAGTAGATGGACATAATACACAAAATTGTAAAGATTTAAGATGTGCAATTCAAGATTTTATTGATGAGGGTCTTTTTAATATAAAGGAATTACAATCTACAACTGATTATAAATCTCCATTAAATAATAAAACTCCTACACAACAAATACCAATGATCAATCAAGACATGGTGATCTCCCAAGAACCCCTATTCAATTATCAACACTAGGAAACCAATCAAATATTGCATGTTAATGTGTCCCATCATGATGATATTACTAATATTGTAACAGAAACTACAAATGAGCAACCTCAAGTTCAATCAACTCAATCTGATATTCAAGATATGGGTTCCTCATTTGACCAACCTTTAAAACTATCTTTGGCTCTAGAGAATGATCTAAAATGGAATGTAAGCATAGAAAGCTCATATTTAGAATCAAAATTTCAATCTGAAATCCCCTTTGATGGCCAACAACAAATGATTAATCCTCAAGCAAAGATATTCATTTTAGAAGTATTACAAAGCTATCACAAGGAAATTTTGTTCAATATACCTAGCCAACAATTTGTTCCTCATCATATTTTCTCCAAGAACATAATTAATGGTGTAAGCCCTCTTGAGGTTAACCATATTTCATTCTATGATGAGGAGATTCCTTCCTCTACTCCACAAGAAGACTCCTATCTTTACATTACAGGATCTAGTAAAGAAACACCTGTTAAAACTATCATGGTAGATAATGGATCCTCTCTTAATTTATGCACTTATCAATTATTCCAAAAACTCAAATTAAAGGAAGAAGATCTTAATGAATAAAATGTTATTACAAAATATTTTAACAATGAAATTCAAGAAGCTCAAGGTACTGTAATTTTTCCCCTTAATATTGGATCCAATATTCTGGATACTTTGTTTTATGTAGCATATTGCCCTTCACCTTACAACCTACTCCTCAGAAGTCCTTGGATTCATACGATAAAGGTTGTCCCTTCCACTCTTCACCAATGTTTGAAGTTTGAACTTACAAATAAAATTGTTACCATACATGGTGACCCAACACCATTTGAAGAATATTTAACGGTTGAAACATCACATTCTATACATTCTCTATTGTCACAATTATCTTCTATCCATCACTTTTCTTCATCCATATATGATCATCCTTGTTTATCAAATAACACCCATGCATATCTTTCACATATGCTCCCTCCATATTATCAAGACTTGGAAGATAGTGATAAGAATGAAGAACCTTATTATCTTTCTGACATTTTATTTTGTAACATGATCAATTTTACACATATAAAAGTCAAATCTTTTGCTACATTATTCTACATTATAACAAAGCTTTTGTTATCACTACCTTTTATTCATCACTTTTTGTTCTTACCTTCACCACAACCAAATTATCCTTCAAAACCTCCTTTGATTTTGAAGCAACCTTAGACATGCTATACTCAAATAACCTTGTATAGTGTATATAGATCATCTTGTATATACCACAATTCCATCATCTAAAAATTCATATAAAAATATAAAAGTTTCAAAAAAAAAAAAAACAATTACATTGTGTTTCTCTCAATTCATAAATTAAAATCAAAATATAAAAACATCAAAATCGTCAAAATATTCAAAAACATATTTTATTTTCATACCTATCAATTCTTGGAGTTTGTAGTTATATTTTCAATTATTTTGGATAAATGAGCATTTATTTGGAATCCCACACTTTCACACTCACATGAATAAATATCTTGATTTTATTTAGTATGATTATTAATCTCTCTTATATCAAAGTCCACATTGGCATTAAATAAATTTTTGAGCATAGAGAACTGATCTTGTTATTTACTTGAACCAAATATATCTTTTCACATTAAAATGATTTCATTGCAAATTCAATATGATGCTACATAGTAGACATGGTTTCCTGAGCGAAAAGTTTCCCCTGCTATCCTATCATGCACATGGTCTAGAATCTTTGAGAATTAACAAAAGGACAAGCTCACCCCTACCCAGAATAAAAATCCCTTGCTCTACATCCAATCCAAGAAAGTATCCCTAGCTTAGGAAGGAAAAGAAAAGTCAAAGAAAATGAGAAGAAAAAAAATATTATTTTGTACCATCACAGCACTATTTCAGCATTATCTCAATTCCAAGCAAAAATACCAAAAAAAAAAAAAAAAGAGCAAAAGACAAAAGCAAAAGCAAAATGCAATAAAATCCTTTCCCTACCCCTTGAAAATAAAAGAAGGGTGAATGATCTTGAATCCCTGGAATTCTCAATTATTCAAAAGCCGTGAGGTAAGCCCCATAACATGTGGTTTGTGCCCAACCTGCTTGGCCTTGGGTAACTCCTAGCGTGGTGATATGTCTATCACATTAGCGATATTCTTTTGTACAGACCTATGTCTGCTTATGGATTAGCTAGATCTTGATAACCCGACCTACATAGTAGTCTGGAATGGTTATATGCATCTAAATCATGGTTAACGAACACTTATTTGGTTACTTCAAATCACTTGTATCATAGTATCTTGCTCAAACTTGGTAAATGAACAATGCAATTGCACACACATTTTGTATTTGAGAGATTTTGTGTATCATTATGATAAATCAAGATTGGTAATGAACTCACCTACGCACATAGGATTCCTTATAAATCTAACTTTTGTCTTTAAGATACTTTGAAATATTTTTGCAAATTTTTTGGAATAAATTCATTTTCCTCTTTACAGAGCAGTTGTTTAGTATAAAGACAACTATATGCATTATCAAAAATCAAAATCATTTTCAAAACATGCAATAAAGTTACATTTATATATAACTTTTGACTTTCGCGATGATGGTATAGTTCCAAAACCAAAATTGGAATTTTATGACTAGCGCAAGTCCTCATCTTCATATTTTCTGTTTATTTTCAAAAATTAAAAATCAACCATGCAATAAAACTATTATATTATTTTCTTCTTTGGATTTCGCGATGATGGTATAAGTCTATACCTAAATATTCTATGCCTAGCGCAAACCATTGTACCAATTTTATTTTCCATTTATTTAAAATCATAAAAACATATGACTTAAATCATTATGTTACACAATTATGCTTTAAAACAAAATAAACACTTACTCTATTTTTATGTCATTATGTCAACCTTCAATTTTGCAATGATGGTATAATTCCTAGGGAATTATCCAAAAAAATTCACACTTAGGAATTTATGCCTAGCAAAAGTCATTTTAAATATTTCATGCATAATATTTTCATGAAAATCTGGAAACAAATCATCATCATCATCATCATCATCATTTGCATCATCACACCAAAGTCTTAAGATAGTCTCTTAAGCACTCTTTTACTTTTAACAATATTTCTATACTGGGATTAGCTTGACGACCGAGTGAGCGGCGACTCCATGAAATGGTCTATAATAGCGACAATGTCCTTTGAAATTATTGTTAGAAGTCCCTTTTCTTTTTTATTAAATCACATCACAAACAACCGATTTGTTTACATCAGATTATTTCATTTAAATTTTAAAAACATGACATTCAAACCATAATATTTCCAACCGACATAATTACATGAATCATCAAATCAATCACACCACAACAATAAAACATCATACAAACACATAAGACAAGTCATATGATCAAAAATATCATTATTTTATATATATATATATATATATATATATATATATATATATATATATATATATATATATATATATATATATATATATATATATATATATATATATATATATATATCTCAACAATATATGTACATCATATCAAAACTGGATTGGTATGCCACAATCTACATCTTGGCATACTCAATCCTCTCAAATCATATAATCAGTCTGTATGGTGTAGTAGCCTAGCCTCGAGAACCCCTCGAGCTCTCAGCCTCATCTCCTCCCCAGCCCTGAGGTGGATGAGGTGGCCCCATCACAGTATGTGTGGTACTGCGAGTCCTAGTCGTCGATCGGGATGAAGTCCTCAACGACCCAACCCTGATCGGATCCACAATGCCAACTGGCAGTTGTACCCTCTAGCCCTCTGGCACCATTTGGAAGTAGATACCCTGATAGAACGCGGTCTAAGCAATTGACCGTGCTAGCTCCTGAGCGCTCGCTCCTCCGCCCTGTGCTCTGAGGTGTGCAACCTCATCTCTGAGCTGTGTAGCCTCATCCTGTAGAGTCTGCACCTATGCCTAGAGACGGACAGTCTCTGCCCAGAGAGTAGCCATCTCACTACTCTCTCCTATGTCCACACCCTTGCCCTTATTGGGCGATGATGGTCTCTCTCTTCGTGGAGAAGGGGGTCTCTCCTCCCTCCTCTCTCACTGTTGTGGCCTCTGCTGAGCCTATGGTCTCCTCTACTCTCTCCCTCTGTGACCTTGTATCGCCTCAATGGCCGTTGGCACTGCCTCCCCATCTGATGCACAACTACGTGAATCAGACCTTGATCCCTCATCATCCGAGGAGGGTGAATGCCTGTGTACTAGGCATCGTAGCCGTTAGCTACCCCTACATCATCCCCATCCACTGGATGAATGGGGGCATCATCTGCGTCCTGACTCCAGAAGCATTACATATCTGGAGCCCCACTAGCTGTAGTGTTATCCCGGATGGTCCAGGAAAACTCGTAGTCTCTGAGAGATGGGATCCCCTGTTGTAGACTGAACTACCTCAAAACTCGATCGTAGGAGTGGAGCTCCACCTCTCCCCTCTCCATCCTCAGCTAGCAGGTTTGCCTAATGTGAGCCAGATCCTATTCATCCTCGGCCCACCTTGGATGATCTCTCCAAGGCCTCCAGGTGATCTGGTCAGATACAAGGTCGTCAAGTAGTCTCCGGGACATTGGCAGATCTATTCGTCACTGTGACCCTCTTCAGAGCCACCAGTAGAAATCTCGAGGCCTCTCCTCGTCAATCCCTATCAGTGCGAGCCCTACCAGCCTTTGCATTGCGATGTGCTCCTAGAACCAAACCTGCAGTAGTGATGTCATAACCAGACATCGGTCGCCCTTGTATACGACCCCATGTAGGATCCTATATAATCGGCATAGTACATAACTCGCGCAAGCAAACTTGTACCCATAATCTCTCATGTCGTAGACCACATCTGTCAGTAGCCATGGTACTCTGCATCCACTCTGATGGCATAGTAGTAGACCACCTACAACCCCAGCCAAAACCTATGTCAGTCTAGATGCCCTAGGCATCTGGCGTAGCGACTCGATGTTCACTCTGCCCTTCTCCAGGGCGAAGCTCAGATCTCCACACAGTCACATCATCACGTGGCCCTGATTGGCCGCACGATGCTCAAAAATCATTAAAATTTAATCTACAAAGCATAGAAAATCAAAATTCAAGCATTCTAAACTAAGTTTAGACCCTTACTCGTAGCCCGCGTCGGACCTCTATCGATATATGCGCTGTCTCGACCATCTTGTCTGCAGAGCTCTAGAAAATAGTAAAAATGAATTAGGGTTTTTCCCTATTTTTTAATTTTATTCAAAAATAATTAAAAACATTTTAATTTTTTGTTTTTTCATGTTTTTACCTCAAACGTTCGATTTGGGTAAAAACACGGAGGGGGCATCATAGTAAGCTGTCATACGATTCGACCAAGAATTGTCGCCTAAAAATGGGAATAATTTTTGCTTTCTCGTAAGTCGAGAAGAACTCATCTTTAACGCATTTTCTTTGGAAAATTCGCTAAAGAGGGGGCAAAATGTAGCACCCTAAAATTGGTGCAGTAAAACTTAGTAAATAATTAAAATTACCTTAGTAATAATTCAAATTAAAATTTCAAACCCAAAACCGCTCCCAAACCACCTGCTACCCGTTTCCTTGTTTTTCGTGCCATTTTTAGAGTTTGTTTCGTCCATTGGATGATATCGTCTTCGATCAGACGATATCGCCTCAGATCGAACGATTTCGTCTGGAGCAGAATTTCCAAACGATTTCATCCCAAAACTGATTTTCAAAATTAGCTTCTATTTCAACAGCTTCTCTAACTCAGGTAGAGACACGTCTACACCGTTAGAGTCTCCCCCCGTTGGAGATCTCCCAAAATGGGATGATCTCTAACCTCCCAACCTCTTTCCTATGCCTATTTAATCTTAGGCCCTCCCCTTAGCATTCCCTTGGCTGAATTTTTTTGTACTTTAAGTTTTACATGCTTCAGGATATCCTAGATTATTGTTCGCCTTTGTCCCTTTTTGAATTTTATTGCAAGAACTCTGTTATTCTTCAGCCGGAGAAAATTTTAGATCGTCGCAAACGATACTGTCCAATTCGAGATGATTTTGTACCAATCCGAGACGATTTCGATTGCAGTCAACATTGGGGGCAATCAGTGCCCAAAGTTTGCATTTCTTTACTCTTTTTTGTTGTTTTGCTTTGCATTAGTTAAGCTTATTATTGCTTTGCATCTTGGAGTTCACCTCATGTAGCCTAGATGCATAATAAAGTCAAATTTTGTCATTAAAACCATGCATTTTACTTAATTTGTTATCTAAAGTTGTCATTCTAGCATTCATACTTTCATTTCTATCATTTTCCCTTGCTTTTGCAATTGTATTTTGTGTTCTTGGTATCCATTTATGCAATTGTAGGTCTCCGAAGAATTCGTCTGATGAATTCGTCAGATCTCAGACGATCCTGTCAAATCTCAGATGATCTTGTCAAATCAGAGATGATCCTGTCAAATTCCAGACGATCTGGACTGCATCAAGCCTCAGAATCTCCATCAAACATCTGGAAACAGGTATGCTATTTTTCTTTTAGAATAGTCTCTATATTTCACAACCATTTCTGCTTTTTGTATTCATTTAATTTGCATTTTCATAATAGTATAACTTAGATTCATTTGGCCAAACCTAGGACTTGGATGTTTAAAGCTAAAATTGAACACATTAAACTCATTCCCAACCTAGGCATGGAAACTGCCACTAAACATTTCCTGGTGAACCCCACCATCCGTCGAAAAATCACCTTAATACCCCTCCCCCGAGAGGCAAGACCTTCAAAGGGCCTCTCAGTCCGAGGTACCGTCCCATCCTTTTCCCATCCTCCTTTTGGGCACGGATCCTTTAGCCTGAAGGTAAGGATGCAAAAAATTTGGAGCGATACAGTAATCATCATAAAATGGCCTCAACTTGAGAGGCTAATATTTACTATTAATACTTTGTGATTTCCTTGTGTATAGGTTCATGCCTTATTAGGAGTATTTCATCTTCAAGAGCATAACAAAGTGGAGGTTCTAGAGATAATCCCTCCTATAAACAAGTTTGAGAAGATATTAAGAGTCTGTTGAAGGCATCTACCACATAAGTCATGGATTATAATGTATATCACAATGGTCAATACCTAATATGGGCACCTTCTTTTCATCTTGATTTCATTACTTTTGGTTCTTTGATGCATCTTGCTAGTTTGAATACATATTTCTTAGATGTTAGACTTTTCGCATTTTCCAATAATCTAAACTAATACTATTTTATAACCACCTTGGACTTTGTCACAATCATGATGGTCCAAGTGGTAAATTGATGAACTAACATAACAAAAGTTCTTAATTTAAATAATCTAATGATGCAAAAATACAACTATTTATCCTTCATTTTAGGAAGAGATAAAATAGGCTTGCATCAAAATCTAAACATCTTAACAACGTAATAATTTTACAACTTTATAATAACAACTTTATAACAACTTTAATAAATATAAAATCTCATGCATAATGCCAACATGTCAGTCAACTATGCTGACTGTATATGCCTCATAATGATGCTACGTTGTCACTGGACGTGGCACAACAATGCATTGGACGGTTTGACTTGGTCAATATTCTTTCTGTAATGCCTTTCAGTAGACGCTTTCTGTAACAACTTTTCGTAGCTATATTTCGTAGCGCCTTTCTGTAGCGTTCATCCACGAGTCTCCTTAGCACATCATCCTCATGGTCTATCCACGCTTGTCATCTGGTCCGTGCCTTACCGCATCATCTCTCTGAAGCTCCTGCAATGTTCTCCTACCAAAACACACAGAAACTTGCACACTTTTGCATAAAACACAAGCATAAATCATTTTTATCATTATGGATCAAATTCATTCATAAATCATACAATCAAGACAAAATGATCATCAAAATACATTTGTTTTCATAAATTTACAGATAAAAAATAGATTAAACTTGCATAAAATACGTGTTGTTTTAACACTCATCATTCCCCCAAACTGAAGGAGATGCATGTCCTCATGCATACAAATTAAAATTATAGTATGTCCAATAAAAACTTTGCAATAATTGTTCAATCATTTCAACATTTTTGCAGACATAAAATAAAATATTACAATGTTACGTAAATAATTTCATAGATATAAAGTAAGACACTATAATTATTTTCAGAATTCACTTGATAATTCTTATCAAATAAGGAACTGTAATTTACATGAATTATTTGCATTCATTTATGAAAATAAGTCTGCTAAAATATGAAATAACATACTACAAAGTGAAGATAATAATTATTTTTAGATATGCAACAGGAAAATGTTGTAGATATAAAGATGAAATGCTACAAACTTTTACAATTAATTAAAATAAAACATCATCATGAAAATCAAATAAAGTTTATAAACATAATTGTGCAAGTTCATCAAAGTTTTGTTATGAATTGTTTGACTTTAGATCTAAGTTGGGATGAAACCCATGTAGGTTTTGGTCTCTTTGTTGGAAAATTCTTCTCTCGCTTCACCTTCTGCACCTGTTCTTTGGCCTCCTTGGGATCAAGTGGTAATTCAATAGATATTGTTTTCACATGCTTGACTTCTGTAGATCCTCCATCCTATGACTCATACTATGCATCCTATTTTTCTGGAGGAGGAGGTTTAGTTACTTCAATGATATGATTGATTATTGCGTCTATATCATGGGGTATCCCAATGTTAAGAGATAATCTTGTTTGAGGTATCCCTATTTCGATGGATGGTTTTGATCTTTGAGGGTGGTTCTATTGAAACAATTTGACAAATGGAATCGAGTTATCTTCTTCAAGTACTCTGGTGAAGTCAATAACCTTGCTAAAATTCATCGATTTCTTTGGATTTTTATCAGACGTGGAGCTTTTGTTGGGAGATGTACTAATAGTTATTGGTTGGATGATTGGGTCAACCTGTTTCACCACCCTATCCATAGAAATCTTCTTGAGGATGTCAAGTTGGAGAGTAAGGGCATGTCTCACTAGGGTGACATGCTCGGTAAACTCATTCTTGAGTCTATCCAGCTTGATATGCAATAGGGTTTGCTGCATTTGGATTTGCCCAAGAGTTTCTACAGAAGGATCTAATGTAAGTGGGTTTATTTTTGGGCTGGATGTCTCTCTTTTTCCTAATTTTCTGGAATGTATTTCTCATGTCTAGTTTTCCTTGTAGGTCGAGAGGGTTTGGATGGCTTGGAATGGGTAGGGCATTTGCGCATAGGGGATTCTTCCTCCTCCTGACTCTCAGACTCAGAATTTTCCTCAGACACACTATCCCCAATAGATTTTGACTCACTCGACTCAGAATGAATGGATAGGTTAGCTTCTTCTACTATAGTATCCCATGGAATCCTAGTTTCAAATGCTTTATGTAAGACTATCAATTTTATCAACCCATGATGGGTGATTAAATGAAACTTGGGATTGTCTTTGGAATTTTTAGGTTGGACTCGAGTGACTATGGCTTTAACTGAGTGGTAGAGGAAGTATGGGAGGTTAATTATACAATCCTCATGCCTAGGGTATTTTAAGTTTAACATCATCTTGAGGTGGTAACCCCCATAATTGGATAATCTCCCCTCTAGGGTAAAGAATTTTATAAGAATTGTGGTAGCTTCCTACCATTTTATAGGGAGCGAGGAAGTAGCTACACCTTTTATCCACCCATCTCTATCTCGGGTTATAGTGCATCTTTCCCTAAACCTTTCAACCATCTGATTTACCCCTTTGTAGGTAGATTTATAATATTGTTGACCGACTTTAAAAGGCTTAGAACTTCGGATATTAGGTTGGTGGTGACTTTAATTTTGATTTCACCTACATGGGTCACCATGGTCATGGGATCGTAGTTCATGATGAACTACTTTGCCACACCCTGGTCATGCCCTTGGAATTTTGTTAGGGCATCCCACCAGTGCGCCTCTTGGAACAACTTTTTCACGACATCACTAGGGTTTTGGGTATGGATAGATGAGGGTTCACTTCATTTATGGAAGGTAGTTCTAGGTATAATGATTAGTTTAATGGATAGGGTAGGGTTTTAGTGGAAGATAGGTAAGGTAGTTTGGAATATGCTTCAACTTTGCTTAAAATTTATCATGGAGTTACTTAGCTGAGAGGAAAACCTATAAATGAATTTGATAAAATATTTACATGCATATAAAACAAAAATAAATTCATGTGTATATTTGTATCTTTTAACCCATGTAAAAATGTAACATCAAATTTTTAAATGCATTATTATATATGTATTTTTGCATGATTAATCAAAGGGTTTCTTTTTTATAGAAAAATGATTAAACAAAAGATATAATAATGTATTATGTAGTTTTCCTTTTATAAAATTTCTTTTGTTAAAAAATATTTCTTATTTCAAAATGGTTTCACCACCTTAATTACTTGTCTTCACTTATTTTTCTATCATCATCTTGTTTATTTCTTCATTTTTTATTTGCAATTCTCCTTCATCTTCATTCCCGTAATTTTTTACTTAGTTTATTTTATGGTGGTTTCATCTTCTGTAGAGGATTTTCGTAGTTGTACACGTTGCTATGGAAATAATTAGGGTTAATTTTTTTTTAGGTTTCTCATGTAGCACAAAACATGGGTAAATCTTAGCCCTTCATTTCTCTTTGATCGATGGCTCATAATTTTGATCCGTGATGCTCCTTCTTATTCGCTTCATGTGGCCAAGTGTCGATGATCACCCTTCTCCATGCATGGTGGTCGTTGCTAGCTTGTAGGGAAGTTTTGATAGTGTCATGTGAATTTAATCAAACTAGATCGTGGCCCTCCATTTCCTCCTAATCGATGGTTTAGAATCATGATCCATGGCATATTCTCTCATTGGTCCATATGGCCAAGTGTCGATGATCGACACTAGGGTCGTGAGGTGGTCGACTTTCCTTGCACGTTTTGTCTTTTGGCATGATACTTCCTACCACCTTGCATGGGGTAAAAATAATATAATAATTAATGTCTTGTGTTGTATTTTTTAAGGGAGATTATATTTAATTAATAAAACTTAAAACCTCAATCTTAATTTCCCTTCTTATACATTTCTCTTTTATGACGTCTATTTCCATGCTTAACATGTGTATTTTTTCCTATCATGTGCTTCCTCATAATATTTTCACCATATTTTAAATTTAAATTTTATAATCACCATATAATGTCCTATTTATATTTACCTCTTGGTCATGAATGTCCACGTAATCATTTCCTTGAATTTAGTGTTTTGTGATCTATATTCTTTACCTTTTCCAAGATGATTTAATTGTAATGTGTTCAAACTTTCTTGACCAATCATAAGTGTGCACATCATCATTTTATGCTTCGGGTTGTAATTTTCAATGTCTTCATGCAAAGGTTAGAGTGTTCGACTCATTAATCCGAACCTTCTATGCATGATTCCCAAAGTCAAGTTTTGATCATCCAATTCTATTGTGCATTATTTTCAATATTGAGTCCGTGTTTCGATTTCCATGTCATGATTCATAGGTTTGAAAAATGTTCATGCCATGGTGTTCATGGTAATTTTTAAATATTCATGCGAATTTACCTCTTTTTCTTCAAAATCCCTTGTATAAATAATTTTTAATAATTACCTTGTATGATTCTGCTTGACACGTGTCATCTTATTTTGTGCAAATATGAGCGTTAACACTTAGAAATTTTTTATGAAATGTGCTACAAAAACTGTCTATAGAAACTGTAATAATTATAGAGTTGAAAGAATACTTTACCTGATTCTTCATTCTTTTTTTCTTTTCCCCCCAAACTGTATCATGAATTTTGAATGAATCTTTTACTTACCTCCCCAAATTGTATTTTTGGCTATATAGCCAAAACATGATAGAGAGGGTTTTATTTTGTAAAAATTTATATTATGAAAAATATTATATATAATAATTTATTTTATTTATTTAATTAAGGATATGGGGGATTTATTTATGTATTATTTATGCCTGTCAAGCCATTAAATAGGCTTGTAGAATAATAAACCTTTTTGCAAAATGTACTTACCTCCTTGGCTTCTAAATAAATGATCCCATGGTCTTGTTAACAATTCCTTCCAATGCCCTAGAGATGTTATTTTCTTGTTTTACTTCTTTTAGTTTCATTAAGGAGTTCCATGTGAGAGAAAAATAATGGATTTAAACTTGATATCAATCATCAATATTTGCAAAATAGATCTTCATCAAAGGCTTAGGTACTTTCAAAACTTGTTTTGGAAGAGAAAAATAGGATAGTCATTCTGGTATCATCTTGATGGCCTTTTTCTATAGAAATGTGCATCTATTTGCTATTCTTATAGGGGTGCAAAGCTTTGGGGAATTGGATTCCCAACCACTCTATCAAAGTCCTGATGGGAATTGTAACCCTATCCTTACTACTTTGTCCCTACAAGTGAATATTAAGGCTTTGGGAATTCGAGCCACATTTTGTAGGATGAAATGGACTATGATATATGTATGGCAATGTGATGGTGGTATGGAATGGAAGCTTGCTTATGACTTTGTTTGCCTTAGGTATAAATGATCTAGAGTTGTTTTACAAAGACTCAAACATCCTAGTGATCTTAAACAAATTCATCTATTCATCTCACAAATCGATATGATGCTAAGGTTGTCCTAGTGGTTTCAAGCATCTTAAGGACCAACTGTGTGTGCAATGAATGTTCATTTCTCATTATGAGTAAGGATCGACTAATCCATTGGTCACTTATGCCAACAAGCTAGCTTATCTATGAGCATCCATAGATCTTGTACAAACTTGGCGCTACCATGTAAGGATACCTTATTGCCAGGCAGGTTTCATTCAACCCATTGTTGTAATGAGGATCACCCCATGGTTTTTGAAACACTAAGAATTCTAGGGATTCAAGCTCCTTTCCCTTATTTTATTGGATTTTATTTGGGATACTTGCTCATTTTGAGGAAGAGCAAGGGGATTTTTATTGTTTGTACTTGTTTTTGAGGAAGAGCAAGGAAATTTTATTCTTTTGGGATACTTGCTCATTTTGAGAGAGAGCAAGGGATTTTTTTTTCAAGGGTGAAGGGGGAGCTTGTCCTTTTTCCAATTATTTAGCTTTCTAGACCATGCACATAATTGGATAAGTAGGGAAACCATTCACTTTATGGCAATAGTAACTTCATGAGTTATTCTTTCCTAAACTTCACAATGTTTTTATTTGTTATAATGTGCGTAGTCCAAGAGGAAACTTGATTGACTAGGAACAACCTATGGCACTTTAAGGATTGTTTGATTTTCAATGGAGATTTTCTTAAAACACTAGGGTGGTTGAGTGATTGAAAATACCTAGATTTTGTTTAGCAAACAAAGTGTTATGCAAGATGTGGCAGTAGTTTCTCTACAAGTTTTCAAACTGATTTAACTAGAAGAGGTGTCTCCTTTGGAGCTTTTTGAAATAATATTGAGACTGAATATTGATGAAAAATAAGATGAAAACATTATAGATATTGGAACTCCATCATGAAACAAAGGAAGTATATTTAAAGAGTGATTTTTTTTATTAATTTTATATGAAGAAAGAGAAGTTGTTATTCAATAATAGTTGATTGCAGTTCAGAAATGCACTACAAATCAACCTATTGCTTAAGATGGTGTATGAATTCTTCTTTAGATAATGGCTTCTTGTAGAGTTTAAGCCTATGCCCATTTACTAGTAATCTTCTTGTTGAATCATCTATAGGCTTAAGTTTAATTGTACCATTTCCAAATATTTCTTCAATCTCATAGGGTCCTAGCCATCTTGTCCTTAACTTACCTTGAAAATCTTGGTAGCGGGAGTCAAATAACAAGGCCCAATATCCTGGTTGAAATGTTTATGGTACAATATGTTTATCATACCATTTCTTTCTTTGTTGTTGAGTTAATTCAGTCTTGTGTAATACCTCTAGTCTTCTTTCATCTAGAATATTTAATTTTTCCAATCTAGCTTTTTGTGCTTGATCCAAGTTCATGTCAAGTTGTACCATTGTGCGAAGAGTTTCTATCTCAAATTCAATAGGCATAATAGCTTGCTTGCCATAGACCATTTCATAAGGTGACAATCCTGTGGTAGTTTTCCAAGTTGTATTATATGCCCATACAACTTCTTTTAATATTTCTACCCAATCAACCCTATTAACAACTACAATTTTTGTAATGATATTTTCAAGTTCTCTATTTGTAACTTCTACTTGTCCATTAGCTTGAGGGTGATATGGTGAAGTCTTCTTGTGTTTTATTTGATAGATTTCAATAAAATGTTTGATTACTTTGGAGATAAATTGGGATCCATGATCTGAAACTAGTTCTCTAGGTGCTCCAAAGTATTGCATGATGTTTTCATAAATAAAATCAGCTACAGGTTCAGCTTGTGCTCGTGGTAAGGCTTTTACTTCAGCCCACTTGGTGACATAATCTGTACACACAAGTATGTGTTTATTACCTACACTTGGAGGATCTATTGGTCCAAAAAAATCAATTCCCCATTTCTCGAATGGTTCAAACATTATTTGTGGTACCAAAGGTATCTCCATTGAAGGTGTAGGTTTACTAGCCCTTTGACAAGCATCACATCTATCAATAAATTTATAGGTATATTTATTCATAGTAGGCCAAAAGTAACTGGTTTGAAGCATTTTACTGATTATTCTTTGGGTGGCATAATGGCCTCCATAAGGTTCTTCATGTGCTACCCGAATGATGTCATATACATCTTCTTCTTGCACACATATCCTAATTACTTGGTTAGGGCAAGATTTAAACAAGACTCCATTAATCCACATATAAGGGGCACTCTGATGTATTAGTTTTCTATGCTCATGCGGTGTAAAATTTTGAGGTATTTTTCTTGTTACTAAATAATTTACAATATCAGCATACCAAGGAGTGAAAATAGAGAGAGCAAACAAATGTTCATCCAGAAATTATCAGGAATTAACTCATCATCATCAAATATTTGCATATGAGATAAATGATCTGCAATGACATTATCCTTGCCTACTTTATCTATAATTGTGACATTAAATTCTTGCAATAAGAGAAGCCATCTAACCACTCTACCTCCTACTGTAGCTTTATTCATTAAGTATCTTATGGTAGAGTGATCAGTGTGAACAAATACTTCATACCCTATTATGTAATGTTTGAATTTATTAATAGCATGGACTACAACTAAGAACTCCTTTTCAGTAACTATGTAATTAAGTTCAGCCCCATGCAAATTTTTACTCACATAATAGATAGCATAAGGTATTTTGTTCTCTATCTATTGTAGTACTACCCCTATTGCATATCCTGAAGCATCACAATGTATATGAAAGGGTAATTCCCAATTTGGTCCCCTCAGGATTGGAGCAGTAGTCAATTTATTCTTTATAACTTCAAAGGCTTCCTGACATGCTTCAGTCCAATTAAATTCACTTTCTTTGGTTAAGAGCTTAAGCATAGGAGAGGCAACTTTGCTAAAATATTTAATGAATCTATGGTAGTATCCTGCATGTCCTAAGAAACTCCTTACCTTTGTTTGTGTTTTTGGAGGTTGGAGGGATTGGATAACTTGAATTTTTGTAGGATCTACTTTAACACCTTCCTCTGATATGTAATGTCCTAAAACAATACCTCCTCTCATCATCATGAAACACTTCTCATGACTCAAAGAGAGGTTTTGTTCTTGGCATCTAACCAGAACCTTTTGTAAGCTTGATAGAGTTTCTTCAAAGGTGTTACCATAGACTGTGAAGTCATCCATATAGACTTCTACACATTCATTAATCAAATCAGCAAAAATAGCTAAAACAACCCTTTGAAAAGTGGTAGGTGCATTGCATAATCCAAAAGGTAAGACTTTATAAGCATAGGTTCCTACAGGACATGTGAAAGTTATCTTTTCCTGATCTTCTTCAGCTATTGAAACTTGATTATACCCACTAAAACCATCCAAAAAATAAAAGTATTTCTTCCCAGCCAAGGTATCAAGAACTTGATCAATGAATGGTAAGGGGAAATAGTCCTTCTTTGTCACTTTATTCAATTCCCTGTAATCCACACAAATCCTCCATTTACCATTATTTTTAGGGACTATTACTAATGGTGATACCCATTGGCTATCAGAAATTGGATATATAAATCTTGCATTTAAGAGTTTAATGATTTCTTCTTGAACTACATCTTTCATAGCTGGATTCAATCTTCTTTGGGGTTGTCTTACTGGGTGGCAACCTTCTTGAATAAATATGTGATGGGTACAAATATTTGGGTGTATTCCTTTCATGTCCTCATAGTTCCATGCAAATGCTATTTGATGCTTCTTAAGCACATCTATCAATTGTGATTCTTGTATGCTTGTAAGCTCATTACTAATATTCAAAGTCCTTCTCGGTGTGATGTCTATTTATTTGCAATTTTTAGTATTTGCATCTATTCCCATCATTTCATGTTCAAGAACATTCAAGTGATAGTCGTATGGTATCAATTGTTGAGATTGACTTGTACTTGCTTCATTATTGACCATAGTAGATTTAGATAAACAACTATTATCTTGACCTTGATCTTCCTTTTGATCTCCTAGTAGCAATGATAATGGTCCCTCAATTTCTTGTTGTAGGTGTTCACTCAGGACATTGATTGATAAGGTTTGGATATCATCCAAATCATGAGGGAAATCATACCATAGTTGTTTTGGAAAATCTCTATCTAATGTTGATTCAAGAAATAGGCTAAGGTCTTTAGTGTTCTTGCCATCAAAAATAGTCATGTTTTCGGATCTACAACTAATGTAGGCATCAATTGTTGCAAGCCATGGGTATCCTAGAATTAAGGGATGTCCCCCTAACTTCTTCTTGGGTTGTAAGACTACAAAGTCTATAGGGTATTCCCATGAACTTATAGAGACTATAACATCTTCTAGTTTTCCTTCTGGCTTGATAGTAGACCTATCTACAAGTTGGAGTACTATAGAAGTTGGTTGTAATTTGTGTACTCCTAAGGATTCTACTATTTCCTTGGTCATGACATTAATAGCAGCTCCTAAATTGACCAAAATATTGTGCAAGGCTATTTTACCAATGTGAACTGTGAGTATAGGTATTCCAGGATCTGTATATTTTGGTAATAACCTACCTCCAATCATTATCTCAGATAATTGTCCAATAACTTGAATGGTTTGAGCTTCATTCTTCTTTTTCCTTCCTAAATTTGTGCATATGTTTTTAATTAATTTGGAATAGATAGGAATATCCTTGATAGCTTGTAATAGAGGAATTTTAATGGTGATATTTTCTAACTCTTGAAGGAAATTGAAAGTTGGTTTAGATGGTTCCTTTGGTATTGCTAGTCTTTCAGGAAATGGTATCTCCATTCCTTTCCTTTGAGGAATTTGGATCTCTTTTTGTTTTTCTAGAATATTTTCTGGTAAAGCTTCCACCTCTTCTTTAGGCCTTTCATCTTCGTTTACTTTTTCAAATAGATTTTTATGGGTTCTTCAATTTCTGTGAGAGTAGCTCTAGTATTGTCCAATATTTTTCCAGATCTTAATTGAATCTATTGGCAAGGTACCACATATATTGAGCATGTCTCATTTGTTTCATAGACCTATTGAACATTCTTGTTATTATTAGGATTAGGCACTAGTTGAGCTGGTAAATGTGGTTTCTTAGGAGGATTTTTTACATTATTTGGAGGTGGAAGGAGTCTATTTTGAGGCTGATTTTGAGGTACTTGCCCCCTAAATTGATTTTGAAATTTTTGTTGTTGGGGCTGCCCTTGAGACCAGCTAGGTCCTATCTGATTGTATTGGCCACTCATATTCCAATTAGATGCATTTTGATTTTGTCCTGCCATCCATGGAGGTGAATTTCCATATGGATTGGACATGAATTGAGCCCAAGGAGGCATGTTCCAATCTTGATTAGATTGATTCCAATTCATCCAACTTGGAGCATTTGACCAATAATTAGGTCTTTGTTGGTTGGAATAGTTAGAGTTTGACCAATTAGGTGGACCATTAAATGGACCATTCCTTCTTTGAGCTATAAAATAAACATCTTCTGCTTCTTCGACCTCAGGTTCTTTTATAGCAGTTTTGATAGCTAAAATATATTTACAATTTTTGGTATTATGGTTCTTGTCACAGATTTTACAACAAGTAGAGATGTTGGAAATGTTTGTAATGTTGAGAGGACATTCCCTCAAGTTGTGTTTCTTTCTACATCTGTGATAATATATTTCTTCAATGTTTTGCTCTTTTGGTTTCTTGTCCATGAGGTCGAGAGATGTTGTTAATGTACTCAATAAATTAGTTTTGAGACTCTCTAGCATATTGCCAATTTTAGCTCTTGTTACTCCCCCTCCTGATGATGGGTACCTATTACTTCTTAATGGCTTATTTCTTGAATAATTCTTGCAAATATTTATAATTTCTTCTAATCCCATCTGATGAATATCCCCCTTTGCCATAAGGTTTAGTATGTCAAGGACATCTTCCTTTAGCCCTTTAAGAAAAATTTCTTTTTGAATTTCTTCATCCAACTCAATGTTTACTCTTGATCCCACAAACTAGAATCTCTCGAGATAATCTTCAAGGGATTCATCATATTTTTTATTCATGCAAAACAACTCAGCTTTCTTATCCCTAACTCTACAATAATCTTGGTATCTTTCAAGGAATATATCTTTTAATCCATGTTCTCCATCCCATCAATTACAAACACTTTCTCCTAGACCCATGAACCATATTAAGGTTACATCCTTAAGTGTAGAAGGAAATAGTCTTAATTTTTTCTCATTAGTGGTGTAAAAGTAGGCTTGGCATACCACTTCAAATTTAAAGAGAAATGCATCAGGATCCTCATGTGGTTTCCCATGGAAGGTAGGCAAAATAACAATAGAGATGTTTTGGTTCTCTTGTTAGCCTATCTTCGAAAGAAGGAATTGGGAAGGCAAAAGTCTTTCTTTGTCTACCCCCTTTGATTTTCTACTTCTCCTTGATCATTATTCCTTTGCCTATGTTCCCTTCCATTTACTTCCCCATGTTCACTAGCTTGATCAGCCATGATTGAATATAAGATTTCAAGAATTGGACTAGGTATAGGTTTAGAAAATATAGATGAGGGATCTATATGGTCATCAAATTCTGGTTTGGGTAGTAGATATGTTTTGGGATCTTGTTCTAGGAATTCAATCTATTTTGTTGATGATGTAGAATCTGTAGATGTTTGGATTATAGTTTTAGTTTCTTTTAACTCAGAAGTTTTATATTTCTTACTAAGGTTTCTTTGGCAATCTGCTTCTAGTTCACTAATCTTAATAAATCTTCCCTTTGAATCTCTAGGTCTGTTCATGAAATTTCTAAGTTCTTTGGTTCTTGCAATAAATTTTTACCTTTTTAATCTTCTTTGAACAACCTATGGATATCATTAATTGGATCTAGTTGTTTAGGAGTCATATAATGCTCCTCCTCAAATTCAAAGTCTTTTGTTACCAGAGTAATCAATTGGACAATAAAAGCCTATTTTGGAATTGGGTTAGGGCTCTCGAACTATAATTTGTAATGTAAGTCTTGACATAGTTCTCTAAAGTGTACTACTCTAGGTGCCCTATGATATCTCTTGTTATATTCTAGGCTCACCTCCCTATCTTCTATCTTTTCTAGGAAACTATGAATGGTAATGGAGTCCTCAAAATATTGATCCCAAGGGTATGTGATTGAATTTATTATTGCTCTCCTATCCCCAAGCCACCATTCACAACTCCTTATAAGGTCAAGGTAGGGTGAGTGATAATCTAGCCCTAGAATTTTAGCTATGTTTACTCTTTTGATTTTACCCAATTCTTCTGATATTTCTTTTATGATATCAAGGTGCTCACACAGGTATTCCCACTCTTTCCTAGATGTTTTGTGTCTTTGCTCGAAAATGAGGTTAACTTCTTGTTCTAGTAGTAATTTTCTGAGGTCAATCAAAGCAAACTCTTTTTGATGCAATTTTCTACCATCTAGCAATGTTTTTACTTCTCTTTTGTTCTTCTTTTTTTTCTATTTTTGTTTTGTTTTTGTTTTTTTTTAACAATTTAAAATAATCCTACTATTGTTAAGATTCAATCTGCAATTCATAACCAATGAATTTCTATAGCCAACCTTAACACAGTAAGAGAAAGAATAAATTTTTAAAATATATTCTAGAAAATAAATTTTATTTCTAAAAAATCCTATAGTTACTAAAATTAGGTGCAATTCATAGCCAATGAATTTATACAACCAATCTTAGTATAGTAAGAGAAAAGTAAAGTTTCTATTTCTAAAAATCCTACTATTACTAAAATTAGGTGCAATTCACAACCAATGAATTTATACAACCAATATTAGTATAGTAAGAGAAAAGTAAAGTTTCTATTTCTAAAACAATCCTATTGTTACTAAAATTAGGTGCAATTCATAGCCAATGAATTTATATAACTAATCTTAGCACAATAGGAGGAAAATAAAATTTCTATTTCTAAAATAACTTTATTGTCACTTAAAACTAGGTGCAATTCATAGTCAATGAATTTATACAACTAATTCTTAGCATAGTAAAGTAAAATGAAATATTGCTTGAAAAGTAAATTTTGTTGGAAATAAAATTGCTGAAATAAAAGGTTAAATTGTTGTTACTTCTTGATTTTAAGGAAAATTTCACTATGATTGTGTCACTCAATCACACCTACTTCCTATTTTCATAGGTTAGAGAACCTAGACCTAAGCAAGCAACAACAACCACCCAATGCTTTGAAAATTTGTTGAAATCAAATATTAACTAAGAAAGTAGTAAAATGATCCTAAGAAAAAGAACTTGGCAATATCGAACAAAGGGGCTTGTTGGGACTTCTTGTGCCACTTTGACTCGTATGCATGCCAAGGACTCGTACCTCTTTCCACATACAGGTAAGCCTCTCTTCTTGCACAATAGTCTTTGATTAAAAATTATGACATTGTTCTCCCCGACAATGATGCCAAAATGTCTAGTTGTAAACTCTACACTTATTTATCAATCTAGGGTGAACGATTTAAAGAGTAGTAATCCAATATAGATTATACCACAATGATTAATCTTAGACTTAATTATATTTTTCTTAGTTTTAGGTTTGTAGAAAATAATAAAAGTTATAGGAAAAGAAATTGTGTTGAATTAAAATAAAATGTAATTTTATGATTTATACTAATTAAATGTTTTTTATATTTATTGATGTGGATCCACGTGCAACCTATTAATTTAACTATCTATTTTTACCTTATAGTCTAAAATGATGCAGTTTAATTTAATTGATAATTTAAAATTAATTCTATGTACTAACTAATCCTAACCTATTTCAGGGGTGAGAGAATAGGGATTGGTTGTAGGAGTGGGCCCTACCTCCTAGAGGATAGTGTAAATATTTCTCCCCTAAACTATTTTACTTCAGTAACTAATGTGCATTAAAACTACTAACACTATTTTAATTCATGGATGTAGGAAAATATAGTAAAGATTACATAAGCAAATAAATCATAATGAAATAAATGACATAGTTACCAAATTCATGATGAAAAGTGTTGCTGCTTTATTGATGAAAATTCAAATGTATAGGATCTTGAACATCAAGCCTTTAGAGTAAAATACTAATTAGAATTAACATTAATATTAGACATTAGACCTTTTCAAAGGTCTCTCTTGTATTTTATAATGTCGCTTGGACATTTTTAATGAAATTCTTCTATGTATTTTGCCATGTTTCTTATCAGCTTGATGATTCGAATACTAACCTTTTAACAATAATAATCTAAACTAATACTATTTTATAACCACCTTGGACTTTGTCACAATCATGATGGTCCAAGTGGTAAATTGATGAACTAACATAACAAAAGTTCTTAATTTGAATAATCTAATGATGCAACAATACAACTATTTATCCTTCATTTTAGGAAGAGATAAAATAGGCTTGCATCTAAATCTAAACATCTTAACAATATAATAATCTTACAACTTTATAATAACAACTTTAATAAATATAAAATCTTATGTATAATGCCAACATGTCAGTCAACTATGTTGATTGTATATGCCTCATAATGATGCTACGTTGTCACTAGACATGGCATAACAATGCATTAGATAGTTTGACTTGGTCAATATTCTTTCTGTAATACCTTTCAGTAGATGCTTTATGTAATAACTTTCCATAGCTATATTCTATAGCATTCATCCATGAGTCTCCTTAGCACATCATCCTCATGGCTGGTCTATCCATGCTTGTCATCTGGTCCATGCCTTGCCACATCATTTCCTATGAAGCTCCTGCAATGTTCTCCTACCAAAACACATAGAAACTTGCACACTTTTGCGTAAAATACAAGCATAAATCATTTTTATCATTATAAATCAAATTCATTTATAAATCATACAGATAAGATAAAATAATCATCAAAATACATTTGTTTTCATAAATTTATAGATAGAAAATAGATTAAACTTGCATAAAATACATGTTGTTTTAATGTTTATCAAGTAGCCTTCTGTTTGATTCAAGAAAGAATGAAATTGTGTGGTCCTTCGATCTTCTACAACTTGGCTTCTACAAGCTGTTTGGCTCTCATGGCTCCTAGTTGTAGATCTGGTTAATCTAAAATCAAGGCCATCTCTTGTTCTTGTTGTGGCTGCCCTACCATAGATATACAACTAAATCGGCTCATGGATCTTGATTCTCTATCGCTTCATCTCCTTGCTATTCAACTTCATCTTAGAAACTACTTGAATAAAGGTTTTCTATCTTATATCACATCAAATATTGCATTTATACATGATTTGAGCCACTTTTGATATAGATCGTTGATCTATTGGATGACTAAGATTAGATATTTTAAAAGCTTGGCATGCTTCTTATGATTTATGATCTAAAATACCTCATGGCCTGGAGCCTATCATGACCTAGAGCCTATCTTGCCTTTTCAACTTCATCCTCCATAGCGTAGAACCATGTTCTAATCCAATGCTTGAAACTCTTATTTGAATCATTTGACTACTTTGACCATAGCTTGGGACAAGGGTGCTTTTATCCTTGGAGATGTGCTTTTGAAACTTTACTATGGGTTGCATGGTATGGAACCATGTTCTGAGCCACTCTTTTGATCTTCTAAGTAGTCGCTTTGACCTTCATGAACTTGGCATAGAACAATTGATTGAAGCATGTGATGTGGAACCATGCAGTAGAACACATGATAGAAAACTATATTTTGAGCCACGATTTGAATTATCAAATTTGGCAATTTGATCGTGTTGACCATAGTGTAGAAGCATGCACTAAGGCATGTGGTATAGATACATGCAATGGAATGCATGGTATGGAACCTTGTTTAGAGCCATGATTTGAAATGATGCCTTGCCATCTTTGACTGTGTTGACTACAGTATAGAACCATGTTGTGGGTCATTCGGTGTAGAATCTTTGTCACAAGCTACTTTATCCCTTTGTGCTCTAAGCCATAATTTGATATGTGTGAAGGGTTTTTTTGACTGAGTTGATCATGGCCTGGAGCATGTTGCACTAAGCCACTACTATGGTTTGGAGCACCTTTTTGGACTTAGAAAATTTTTGGAAAAAATTTTCTAAGTATGTGGTCTTTTGGGCCTACATTCTGGCACCTCTCAAGGAACTTTGCTAGCAAAGTTGAGAACTCAGAGTCTTATCCTTTGGGAAACTGGAGTCAAAATATAGGTGGATATATGTTATTAAATAAATGGAAGAATGGAATGGGATGAGTGGATGAATGAATGGATGAATGAATAATGGGGGAATAAGGTAGTGTAAATAAAAATGGATGGAGGGAAATGGAGGAATGGAATAGACTCCAACTAGCTACAAATTTATGTCTCAAGGTATAACTTCCCTATGACCATCACTCTCTTGAACATTTATGAGGATATTTAGAGAGTAATGGTTCACATAGAAGCAATGTGAGAGGTAGAATATGAGTATATGTCCATATTCAATAGGGTTCCTCCTCTTTTAAAGGCTCAATGGCATGAATTTCTCATGAAATTTGCCTGCTCATGCTTTCCTTGCTACCTTTACAACTTGTCAGGATCAAAAACATTCACAAAGCATGTTCCCAAGGCTTCTGCAACACTCAAAATTATTTTAGACTTCTTGGTAGGAGATCCTCATTCTTTTTGTACTTCTTCCTACTGATTTTTTTCCTCTACTTCCTTTTCTGGTACTTCCTTAGTATCTTGCATATTATCTTCAATGTTGACCTCCTCTTTTTCACTCTCTTCCTCTCCTTCGTTAGCCTCTTCCTCTTCATCTTCTTATTTCTACTTCTTCTCCAAATAGTTGAATCATCTTATTCAATATTTCTAAGGCTTGATCCCAGGCTGATTTAGTGGGATTAGCTATTTCCATGAGCTACTGGTGGGCAAATTGTAGCTTGGTAGTTTCCTCATAGGACATGGAGTGTCCCCTATCTACCAGATCTTCCATCAAATCTTTGAGCCTGGTTAAATATTTTATCAACTGAGAGACTTGATCTTGATTAATTGGGTCCTCCCAGGCATCTATTTCAGACTCATCCTACATAATTGATGTTAAGCTGGTTTGAAGGTCTTCTTTTGATAAAAGGATGTTCTCTTCATTCCAGAATCCTTCAAAACCATACTACATCATTTCTTTATTGGCATCTACAATCTCTTGGAGCTTACCTTCGATTCTATCTATTAGTAGCCACCCCTTTTGGATCAACTTATTTTTCCTGAGGATATTTTTGGCTACTAACCTTGTAGTATTCCAAGCTTTATTTGAGATGGGCTTAGCAACAACATTGAATCTATTCTCAGACAACTTATACATTTGTTCTACTTGTAACACCATTGGTTGTAGCTCTTCATTAGCCTTCTCTAAGTCTTCCTTGGTTGCTTGTAACAAATGGCTAGCCTCATCCATGTAATCAATCATAGGCTAGATCTCTAAACATTTCTCTAAAATTTTAGACCATATTTACTTTTTGATCTGCTTAACTTTATCTTTAGAGAAACCTACAGCTCTAGCCTTCTCAACCTGAAGCTATTGTTTTAAGGCTTGTATCTCTTTGACCTAGACCTCATTCTTTTTCTTCAACTCTTCAACTTGCTCTTTGAATTTGATAGCCTCTTGATATTTATTTTTCTAGTTCTTGGCTTCATTTCTTACAACCTTCTCCACCTTTTTTTAATTGTTGATTGTTTTTTCCAACCTTTCAATCTTTTCCTCAAATTTCTCATATTTCTCCTTGCAAATATCACTCTGGACATAAATGGTCTCAAGATGAGCCTTAGCTATAACCAATTCATCCTCCATGGGCAATTGAGTAATATCTTCAGTATGCTCTTCCAACTGATAATATTCTGCAATCATGTCTTCCTCTGGTTTACTAACAAGAGGAGTGAGGGAGATAGTTATTCTTTGCCTAGCCACAGGATCAAAAATCATAGTTTTCCTCAATCTAGTAATTTTGTTTTGAAGGTTAGACCAATTTCTTACCCCAAAAATTTTGGATCTTCTATGAGACATTCTTGACCTTCTGTAAGGAAGCTATTGTAGGATGATTTGTAGGAGTAGAAGCAATGATGAGTGAAGGGAAAAATGGGCCTGGCATATATGGAAGGGGTGTGGTAGTAATAATGGTGGAATCTATGCTTATTGTAGGGGTTGTAACAGGTGTTGAAATGGAAATAGATGTTACAATTATAGAATATGGTGGGGAAGATGGCAGTATTTGTTCCCCTACTAATATTTGTGGTGATGATTTTGGAGGTGAAGGGGTGTGAGTGGGAGATGATGATATTAGAATTTTTGATGAATGAGGTGGAGATGGAATGGAGTGAGATGATGGAACAATTGGTGAAGATGGTGGGGAATTATGAGGTGGAGATGGTATCTTTTGTTCCTTTTTCTCTTGAGAATGGGAGGGAGAATTCTTTGGGGAAGGAGAAGGAGAAGGAGAAGAAGGGATAGGAATCATACCTCCACCTACCAAAGTAGATTGTTGAAAGATGTCATCCACACTTTGTTGTTGTATTTGTTGAACTAGTTGCTCTATAGTTGTAACTTGAGTTTGTTCAACTACTTGTGTTTGATCCAGTTTCTTCTTTTTACTAACTTCTTTCTTGGCCTCCCCTACTGAATCCTTTGCCTTCCTTTTGAATACAATAGGTATTGCAGGCTTACCCTTTTGAGTATCATCTTGATGTTGTGTAGTTGGTAGTGTAACCTCTAAAACTAGAGAGATTTGAGGACTTGAGAAGGGCTACAATAGTAAATTTAATAGGATAAAATACTAAGTATCTTCTACTTCATCTCTCATTGGGTCCTGTGAAGAAGCTTCTCCTCCCAAGGCAAGATGTTTTGGCCTTTGTTCCACCTAAATATTTTCTATATTTCTTATTTCATCTTTACCTAGACCACCACTAGAATATTGCATCTTTTTCATCATTACAACACCCACAGAGTATTGTTGCAATTGTTCTTGTGAAGGTTCAAAAGTAGACTGAGCTTCTTTAGTTACTGGTGGTGAAGTTGTTGTAGTATCCTCAACATCTTGTTGTGAAGGTGGAGAGGGAGAAGTTGGAGGTGTTTGGTCTTTCTTTTACCCTTTTCCTCCTAACTTTTTCCCTTTGGCCTTACCTTTCTCTATTTTCTCTATCTCTACCTTTTTGTAGCTCAATGCTAAGCTTCTACCATTCTTGGCCTTCCAAGTCTTAATATGTTTGTCATATAGCTTAGAGAAATCAGTATCTGCTTGGTGACCAAACCTAGGTTTTATAGTGTCTATCTCTACTCTCATTCTCCACCATTCCAAAACCTTGCCCTCATCCCAACCATGCTTTTCCTCCATTTCTTTGATTTTGGGTTCCTTTAGTTGATGGGTCTTCTTATTTTTAGGGTCATAATCGACTAATTGCTCATAAAAGTCTCTCCAAGGGGGAAGTTGTTCCATATTTCTAACATTCCAATCTAATGGAGAGCTCTCTTTATTATTTCTATGCTTTTCAACTTGAGGCCTCAAAGTCCTTTCAAACTTAGGAGCCCTCTCTCCATTGAGGGCAGTTAGCTTCTCCAAAAATTTATTATCTGGGTCATATCTCCATCTTTGTGGAAGATAAATAAGACCTAGTCTCTCCAAATATTGAGTGATCTACTCATGTTGACCCTTCCTCATTACTATAATATCTTCCACATTATGAGGGTAAGCCATTGTCCCTTTTCTTCCTTTCCTAGTGCCAAAGGTGACATTGATGTAGTCAGCTTGTCTACAATATTCTAATGCCAACATTCTGCTAGTGATAAAATGTGGAAGCAAGAATGGTTTCCCAGTGAAGCCATAAAGTCTAATGACTATACCCTTAGTCAAAATATACTAGTCTCCTTCCTCAACTTGCTTTGTTTGCAATAGTTCTTTAGTTAGAGGAGGAATTCTAGGATATTGGCCATACATAATTTTTAGGGCTAGCCCCAAAAATTCC